>JAYJMM010000104.1:2620000-3932904 GCA_037349105.1 Limnomonas spitsbergensis
CCTGGCTTTTGTGGAAGACGTGGTAGACATCGTTGAGGCGTAGACGTTCTCAGAGGCTAGAAATTCCTTCGCCTTTTTTTTCCAGCCTTTTGTCAGTCCCTTCACTTTATTTCCCCCTTTTCCTTGTTTTCCTGCTTCTAGTTAGGCCCCACGTGGCCTAGCCTTTTTTAGCAGGTCCCAGAGGTGTAACGTCCCTGACATATCAGACGGAAAATCAGGTGGTGACAGTCGGAAGATCGAATCGTGCCCAGGTGGGAAGCTAATGACGGTCCATATGAGGTGTATCATTTGGCATCGGTGACAGAGTCTTGACGATCTGAGCGTTTGAACGCAAATGGCGAAAAGCCACGTCACTCGTGCGTTACGACTCGTAACCGACGTTTGCGCTGATTGCCGATTGCATACAAACGAATGGCCAACCGAACACGTCATCCGTACGAGTGGGACATCATACTGGTTATTGGAGCCCCATGGAACGTAAATCAACCAACCCATCAATCCGGCTTCACTCGCTAACTTTAGCACCTTAGCGGTAGCGGGAGTGTCTTCGGTCCTTCAGCAACCTAGGTCAGGGTAGAGGAAATGAAGGGGATTGAAAGGCAAAAGAGTCCTATCAACGACCACTCAGTTCTCGAGACTGACACTCCTACTGATATTTTGACCTTATCATTCTTGCAAACTGGGGTTACCCACAAAAAGAATAGTGGCCATGGGTCACTTCCTCTTTTGTTTGGTAATGAACCTGCCCTATGCTGTCCCATTACTTCTGATCCTCCAATCATCCAGCAGTCCTCGCTCTGCTGACGCTTACACCGTACCAGAGCAGCGTGAGTGCATCATGCCATTGTTGACTAACATTTGGGTAACACAGATCACTTCACACCTGCAGCTGCAGCATAGCTTCTAAATTTGCCTGCATGCAGGTGCAATCCTCGAGTCAATCCGAGACACCTACAAGGACGCTAGTCCTCAGTGGTGAGTCCAGCTACCTGTGTTGATTTGATGTTCAGCATACCACCTTTGGAGGCTGCTGGGTGGCCACTTCTAGTACTGGGCCAATTCACCGGCCGTCAGCCAGTGGTCTAAGGTAGCAGGGTTTCCTTCACTAAGCCCTGCTGGCCAAAGGTTGGGTTGCAACCAAAGTGTAGCGCAAGTGTGCTGAAGTATACACTGCCACCTGCGCCCAGCCGAATTCCAGGTTTTTAGTTTTAACTGCTGCGTGAAGAAGGTAGTTTATTGTGCATTATTTAGCAGATTAACTCGAGCAGCTTTGCTCGAGGGATTGCGAGCTGGCTCCTACAGCAAGAATTGCAGGTAGTTACAGCGTCTCTTCCTCCACCCAAGTGCCTTTTTGAGAGGGGCCGAGCACTGCAAACCGGAAGTACAGGGGAACTCTGCATAATGTCTGGGCGCTTATGCCAACGCCCATGTAGGCTATCCAGAGTCCTATTTCCACCTTGGCAAATTGATCTGACCACAGTGTGACTTATTAAATTTCAGACCCCCTGACGTCGAAGACTTGGACCCTTAGGCTACCCCAGGTATTCAGCCCCTGAGTGATCCATCCTCCTCATCCACACAGGAAGCTTGGGCTGTCCACATGGAATTGCCCTACAGACCCTTTACAGAGCGACCAGCCGTGCGATCCGTGCTCAACAGATTATACCGGGAACTGGGATCACATCAATTGCAGAGGGCCAGCAGGAAGTGAGTCAACCAGGGTCCTAAATCTGCCCCTCCATGTTCAAATCGCCCGGTTTCGAATATATTTCCGTTTTTACCCTCATGGGAGTCAGTTTAGCCTGCATGTGTCAGCACAACCAGCACTACCCAGCATCCCCTGTGCACTTCATTAGTTTCCCTGCCACACCACAGTGCATGTGGACAAGTGGCTGCGAGTTTTATGCTAAGCATGGCCATCTAAAATCCCACGCTCTGCCCTGCTCACAGCCTATGGAGAAGGCAGCGATGGGGTCGTCGACGGTGAGCCTCCTGATGAGTGAAGTCCATTACCCTGGTGTACCCCTAGGTGTACACCATAGCTCACACCTGTTTTCCAGAGCTTTTTGTGGAGCCTAACTAGACCACCTGCGGCAGGCCCTTCTGGGCAGCCACCACTGGGCTAATGCAAATCAATATTTTTCCGGCTCATGACTGGTGGCCTCAGCAGCTAGGCTTGCTTGCACCAGGCTCCTCGGTTGCAGGCCGTGATGTAGTTGACCAGAAGGTACATGAAGCTGACCTGAAGCTGAAGCACTCCTGAAGTTTACAGCACTACTATCTATCATGCTGCTCAGCAGCTGCCTTGTCTGAAGATACATCTGATCACAGCTTGACCAGGTCAAAATCAAGCCTGTCCAATTTAGCAGCGCCTGGCGTGCGAATTGCAAGCTCTGCAACTGCCCAGGTACAACATGCCGCGCCCCACCTGCCGCCATCAGCAGCTAGTCCCTTGTTTGGGGCAATGAGCACTCCACTGTACCTCCACCCTACAGCGAGGAGCTTCCTTAATGTCAGCATGGTGGTCCCGGAATGTTTAATCCTGCATTGCCGTCTCGCCTGACAAGCCTGCCATGCCGTCCCCAGGCTTGGTGACCAGCATACATATGACAGACATGAAGATAGGCGGCCCAATTGTTCGGGATTGGTGCAAGCTGAAATACATCAGAGAGTTCGACCTTGACGGCAACGACCATTCAGGGTCCTTCCCGGAGTGGCCCATCACGGACTGCTTCCCTAAAATGCAGGAATTTGACCTCAGCTTCAACAAGGTGACCATTTTGTGTATGTTGCATGAATACTGTATGTATGGATTAGGGCTCACTCCCTGGAAGCGAAATCGTTTTATTATCAGGTTTGTGCAGCACAGAATATTTATTGAGCAGGGTAAAATAATGTAATCCCAATCCAAGAATTGGTACTGATGCTGTTAACACTCTGTCCAAACTGTTTGTTTGATGCTCAAACGAAAGTTGTGTGCCACCTCTTTTTGACGGTACCCTCAGGGTATGAATTATTTAGCACCTCGCAGCTAGTCTGCAAACCACACCTAAAACTATTATTTGTAGCAGGCTGAGAGCGGTTCTGTGGTAGGAACTTGCGCAAAATACACCACTGCAAGCCAACTGATTCATATACCCAATCATGGCTAGACCTGATAGGTGGCGAGCTTGCATTCAGTGTCTGCAATCAAATGAATTGCATTGAGCCATGCTCGTTGGAGATTGTTCTGTACCCACCCGCAGTTGACCGGCACCATTCCTGCCTCAATTGGCACGAAGAAGACGATAGGAGAGATTAAGATGGAGCACAATTTGGTGAGCCTGACGCGTTGCCTATGGTGTGCATAACAACTCCGGGACCGGTAAGCGAATACAGTAGTAACTTGGCTGCTTCGAAAATAGTATTTCCAAGTGTGTGATTAATGCTTTCGGGCTATGAGCACTGCAAGATTAGGCATTCCTCTATAGGAGAGCCCTGGCATGTCTCGTGAGACTCATCTCAGGCAGGTCAAGAGGGGGCTTTCATACACAAGAGGCCTACCATTCCAGCAGCATTTTGAGTTTCTCACTGCAATCCTCCTCGTCACTGCAGCTATCCCTCCGGTCCTGTAGAGTGCGTCTAAATTGATGTCATGCCGTCAGATGTGAAAATTTGCGTAAAAATTGGTGTCATGCCATCAGATGTGAAAATCTGTCCTTGCCCTGATGGATGCGTTTGTGCAGCTCTCCGGCTCCCTCACAGCGGCCATAGGAGACATACCTGGGCTTTGGCGCTTGCGGCTGAGCTACAACAACTTCAAAGGGAAGCTTCCGGAAAACTGGAGGTACGCTGCTGTCAAAAACGCTACTGAGGGCCCTAATTTGACCAAAAGCTCTATAATGCTAGACCGTTTGAAGTAAAACCTTGACCAGAGCAGTGTGGCTTGGGATGGCACAGCTGCCTGGGTGGGAAATCTCATCCGTCCTCCCGTGTGTGGACTGCTCGTCAGGAGATGTATTCGTCAGTACTGTTTGCCACTCCATACAGGCAGCTGCATACCCTCAGAGAGCTGGAGATTGAGAACAACCAGCTGAGCGGCGACCTGTCCGTGCTGAGTGGTTCCCCGCTTGAAATTGCCAAGGTGCATAACAACCCGGGGCTATGTGGAGACGTGCCGGAGAGCGTGAAAAAAGCGAGCGGGTACGACCCATCAGGGACGAGGCTCGGGCAGCCATGCTGATGCGTCCTGACGAGTGAATTGATCGCTGTCCTGACAGGTAGAGCAGGCTGCTTGTGTGAGCCATGCTGGTTGTCGAGGGACCGGTGTTGCATCATGTATTTTAGTAACTTGTGTGGCAGTGCAGCTATGCATGCGTATTTCAAAGACAACTTTGGTTTTGAAGCACTCACATGTACGGTATCATACTGCGTTGCTTTGACAACTTGATACAGGGAGTTGTTAAGGCTTAATTATAATTCGATTTCGGAAGTTGATAAGGCTTGATCATGCTCATGTTGAGAACCTGTCATGACGCCCTCATGGGACAGGCGGTCATGGGACCTAGCCTCCAGAACATGCTGAACTGTAATGTAGCCCATGTAAGACTGACGAGGTGTATAAATATGACGAGGCGTATCCGCTGATGCTACAGAGTGTACATCCAGAGTACTGACAGTGTGGACATACTGGTAGTCTCATAGGTCGCGAGGCAGAGATCCCAGCTCTGCTTTTGTTTTGCAATTTGTGTCAGCGGGTCCGGTTGAGAGGGTTTCATCGTTTAGAAATGTGTCATTATACTCGCTGTCATCGCCATTGCACGGTCTGCCTCGGCTCTTAATTTCCTTATTTCCGAAATGTGTTCGAAAGCGTGAACTTGAATCCCTTCGAGCTTTGTCAATGCGCCTCGAAGCGTCGCAGAATGCAAAGGGCATGAATTCAGTGGCACAGCATTGTGCTTCAATTTACCAATGGGATCTGCTTCGTCCACCACGGCTGGCAGTGTCAGACCTGGCCAGCAGAGCTATGCATACAATAATGGCCCAGGCCCAGCCCGGACAGGATCGGCGCCCGTTACACCTGTACCTCAAAGACCTCCTTTTCACAACGACCAGCCCCATCCGGACCATCGGCCTGGAAACATCCCCTTCCAAACTGCTGTAGTGACTCCCGGCAGCTGGAACACCCCCCCTCAAGTGTCAGCCGATGCATCCTCCGGACCTTCAGGAAATGTTCCTGCTTCAGGTAATCTTGCATGGTCATTCAGAAGTTGCATCCAGTGCCACTGCTGCCAGACAACAGGATGCCATGGCCACCTTGCATGTACCGGTGACATGCATGTCCAGAAGTTGTATTCATTGCCACTGCTGCTAGACAACAGGATGCCATGGCCACCTTGCATGTACCGGTGCCATGCATGTCCAGAAGTTGTATTCATTGCCACTGCTGCTAGACAACAAGATGCCATGGCCACCTTGCACAAACCGGTGCCGTGCATGTCTGCTTGTACCTGCCTCATCCATTCCTCACCCATGTACCCATGTCACGCTCCGAACGGTGTTCTGATTCAGGATCATGTGCTTGGTATGAGATTATATCAGAGCTACCTCCTTACCCTCTTCATCTTGACATGATCGATGGACTGCTAGCTTCCCATCCTCTTCTCTATAATTGATGCATTATGATCCTACCGGTTCGCCTGTTCCATGAACTTAGTCTCCTCGCGCCCCAACATGGCCTGAAATGTTGCTCATGCCATGAAGGCACTTATCCATATGATCCTGGCTGATGCTTTCCACGCGCTTAAATCTGATACGGTAGCCTACTCTGATCGTCCTCTTGTCTTTTTAATTCTGCCACTTCCCTACAGCAGGCCCTTCACTGCCTCGTCACTGTCTCAATACTGTATCCATTTTCAATACACACATACTCTGTTGTGCTCCCATGCTTCCTTTTAGAGTCTGATGATGGCGTGAAGGCTTGTTGCAAGTTCCGTCTTCTAGACCTCTCCACGGCCACCTCTGGATTCAGCTCAGACAACGTCATTGGGGAAGGGGGTGAGTGGGTGCTTGCGCACGTGGGAGCATGGGCCCTGCTAAATGTCCACGAGCAGATGTGCAACGACGTTTTGCACATCTAGTGAACTGCCTATCAGACCATCTGTCTCTGGCCAGTTAGGCTCGTCACGGCCTATCAGCGCAGCAATTCTGGATTCAACCAATCATTGGAATTATTGGAATCATACAAATCATTCCACCGTATTTCTTAGCCTCGGTGATGGTAAGATTCTCAGTAACATTCTCGTGCAATCATGTGCACCTTCCACGACAGATGCAAACCTCTGTTCCAAGCTGATAGAAAATAACTGTAAGGCATCACTCTGAATAAGATTTGCCGTGCGTATCAGGTGCCCTCAAGCGCTGCTGCTGGCCGTTACCTCATCATTATATGATTTCTGTGTCTAGTTTTCTGCGCTCTCTGAGGCGTGAAACTGCGCCATGTCCTTGCAGGGTTCGGCAAGGTTTATCGAGGGACGTTGGTGGATGGGACAGACGTAGCTGTCAAGCGGCTGGATCCGCTCTCCCTCCAGGTGATTTGCGCTGATGGTGCATAATCACACTTGATGACTTACGTGACTGACTGCGACATACTCTTTCGAAGATTATTTTCATTTTTTTTTCAAATCACGGGGCCCCCCTGATCCCTATATGACGCACATTTTATTTTCTCTTGCCTGAAGAAGGATTTCAAATTGCCGATTCCTTAGGAAAGAGTTAAACGTAGGTAAACGTAGATACATTCCCCTCCCATGCATTCCCTAGCCTTCCTTAGCCTTCTGGCGGGTGTGTGCCCAAGGCAGAGGGTTGACCCGCTTGCTTGGCTCTTCCTCTCCAGCCTTCGCTCTACTGCATGGCTACTCCTTAACCCCGTCCACCATGCACCAGGGCGACCGCGAGTTCTATGCGGAGGTCGGCATGCTGACGCGGCTGCGCCACCCCAACCTTGTGTGCATCATGGGCATGTGCAACGAGGGGAACCAGAAGCTGGGGGTCTTCGAGTTCATGTCCAGGGGCAGGTGAGGCGCCTCTCTGCCAAACTAATGACTCCTTGACTCCACGTCTGAGGATGCTGTACTTCACTAGCTTGGATTTTCTCGAGCCCTTCAGAATCAGAATGAATAGGAATTCAAATTATGTCATATCCCTCAGCTTGAGTTTCGCCACAAGTGATGCCCGGGGGGTATTACCTAACGATATAGATGTCCGCTAATGGAAGCTGTCCTCAGGGGGGACACCTGTGAAGAGTTTTAAGAGGCCGTGCATGTGCCGTGAAATACAGAGATGTGCATGGTGGGATGGATGGGATTGATAGGACTGGCGCCCTGATCGTGGATTTGCCCGGCTGCTTGCAGCGTCAGGGAGCTCCTGGATAAGAAGGTGGTGACCTGGAAAGCAAGGGTACTGATCGCATTGGGTGAGTCTGGGTTAGGTGGTGTGTGTGGAGGGGGGATGACTGATGCGTTCATATACACGTTCCCCTGCACACGGAAGCTCCAGAGATTCTGGAAAAAAGGTAGTGAGCTCGAGGGCCAGGGCACGTTGGCCGAGTCCAATTTGTGTGTCGAGTGTATGTAATAATGTTTATGGCAGTGGGTGAGTCTGTTTGGAGGAGTGTGGTCAGGGTGCTAATGAAATTGAGTGCTTCTAGTTTTTTTTTAATGTTTTTATGTTGAGGGGGGAGGGTGCTAATTGCGTTGAATCTGCTTTGTATATGTGTTATGGGGAGGGGGGCATGAATAGCAGTGGGTTAATTTCTTTGGGGTGGGTGGTCAAGGTACTAATTGCATTGGGCAAGTCTGTCTTGGTGGTGGTGGTGGGGATCAGAAGGAGGGGTTGGGGCAGCTAATACATCATACATGCTTTCACACATTTTGGATTCCTTTCCTGCACACTGAACCTGATAGGTATCACAGCCGCTCTAATCAGTAATTTCTCCAAACTGTCTTAAATAGTGAAAAACGTGTCTGATTACTTGCATGAGCTGGTGTCAGATTTCCATCGTAGTTTTTGCCGTGTAGGGAGCGCTCGAGGCCTCGCCTACTTGCACGAGATTTCGACGCCCCCAGTCATTCACTGTGACTTCAAGGTGAGGACCGGACAGCTGCTCTGGATTTGTAAAAGGTCAAACAGCTAAGAGGATGAGTGAGCACACCCTCCTTCGAAACGGATGTGCTTACCGGTCCAGGTTCTCGCACCCACGTGAAAGCCTATTTATCTATATTATCACCCCCTCAGCATGTGTTGTGTTACCCAAATGTTGCGTGCGGTGGTTCTTTCAGAAAGAATCACCCATACGAGTGGTACCGAAGAATGGTTCCATGAATATAATAGCTTCCCATCCCAAGGCAATGAAATTTTACCGTATACAAACTCTTAATTTCTGACTGAACACTGGCGTTGACAATCGATAAATAGCATATGCATTGATCCCTCAAAACCCCAAACAACGTTAATTATAAGGGAAGGCAAATCAAATCTACTATGGACAAAATAAATTGCGCGGAAGCTTGAAAATCGAAATAAAGCCCGAGCTTGCGGTGGGCCCCTGCAGGATTTGTGTACTGGAAAAATAATCCTGAAGATGCCTAAAATAACAATCACTGGCTGCAGGACCCAGTCACATTGTGGCCCCAGTTTCAGGAGTGACGACCCCTCAGTTAATGTGGCATGCTCCCACCTTGCCTTCAGAGCACCAATGTTCTGATTGACACCTACGGACAAGCCCACGTCGCAGATTTCGGCCTAGCCAGACACATTGGAGGGTACCGACCACCGGTGAGTGCATGGCGGTGTGCTGTACACAGGTGGGGGTCAGTGGCCATGGCTTGAGGTCAACCCAACAACAATCTGCTGCAGACACAGCCGAGTTTTAAGAAAGAAAGATATACACCCTGAGGTGTGGATTAAGGAAGGCACCCGTACAGCTTCAGCACTGAGCAGCCTACCATCTGGCTTCGTCTAGTTTTACCTAGTAGAGGATGTGTGAACAGTGCACAAGCGATGGTACAAAAGATGTTCCAACCTCGAGTCCATCTCTGCCTCTCCTGCATCTGCCGCCCGGGACGGAGCTAAGGAATGTCTGCAAAGCAAGGCCAACAGGCTGTGCCATGCTGGAGCCGCTCCCTTTCCGCCAGTTGTGTTATTTCTCCTGCTGGTCTGTCCGGCAGCTGCCCCCAGGGTGCTTGTTCCATACTCCCTGCCTGCCTCATTAGCAGATGCCCACTCTCGCTGGTCAGTGGCGTGCCATTCCCTTTGGCCCTGCCCTCTGAACAGCAGCTACCCGCCCACTCACCTACCTCATTTTCCGTATGCCCCGCCCTCTGAGAGGTAGCCTCCCACCCACTCACCTGCTGCAGGTCAGTGGTGTGCCGTCACCCGTGGCCGCCCGCCCTGATGTGACCACGGTCACGAGTATCAGAGGCACGTTCGGCTACCTGTCTCCCGAGTACCTGGAGATGGGGCATGCGAGCGTCCGGGCAGACGTTTTTGCGTTTGGAGTGGTCATGCTGGAGTTGATGACAGGTGAAAGAACACGATTTAGCTGGAGACTATGGGCTTTGAAAAATAAAAGCCACTGCTGGATGACCAGCAAAAAAGGCATTTTGCTGACGTGGCAGAGGGGATTTATTCTTTTCCCTCTTCTCCTATTCTTATTTTACAGAAGGCTGTAGCCCAGACTTAATGTGTGCATCGCCTGGGAAACACGCTCTTATGTACAGCTGTTCCTCATGGCACACTTGCATCTCTACAACAGTTTATATTCCTATCGGCTTGTCTTGGAATGCACGGCCTGTGGCTTATCTGATGTGGTCAGATTTGGCCATGGGATTTATCAACCTTTCTCAGACTCCGTAGCCCATTCCTGTGTCTCCAAACAGTCAGATGGTCTAGCCTGGAACTTTCCTCCGGAAGCCCTGCACCCTAACCCTGCATTTAAAATGGGCACACCGCTCCCCACTCCCCAGGTCTTCAGCCTGTTGACACTTCACGCGGGCGGGGTTCCGAGTGCCTGGCTGACTGGCTTCGGCCACGGCTGCGGGAGCCAGAGCAGATGTTCAGCCTGCTGGACCCTGCGGTCTCGGAGCAGGCCTCTCCAGTGCAGGTTGCGGTCATGTGTGAAATCGCCGAAGCCTGCCTGCGCGCCAATCCCAGGGAGAGGTGGGTGCACGTTTGGAGGAAGAGCAGGCAGGTGATTCCACACACCCAGCGTCGTCCCCATTGAACCTTACTTCTGAATACCGGTATGGTAACTTTGGCATATTTAAAATTTTTTCCATCTGTCTTTATTATGAAGCCAGGCTGCATAGTCCAGGGCCGTGAGGCTTAATATCGGCTGCTCAAAGGGCTGCAATCACTTCAACTGCTGCTTGCAACCGCAGCAACCGCTCTTCAAAACATGTGCTTGCTCGCAGGCCGTCCATGCTGGACGTGATCCGCACCCTCAGCGCCGTGTCCAAGTATTCAGAGGGTGCCCCGTCCACCGACCGGCCACATGCCGCCTCGGACAGTAAGAGCCAACAAGCAACTGCACAGGCCCCAGCGTCCGACACGGGTGCTAGCAGCATCAGGTCTGCTTTGCAGCAGCCTCACACGAGCAACACATCTTCGTCGGGATCGACAGTGGCAGCAGCAGGCCCGGCTCCTCGGCTCCCAAATTTGCAACCGCAGGGCTCGTCTGGGAAGTCCCCGATGAGTGATGAAATTGGCGGTGGCATGCCCAGACCTTCCCCGCATTCGTTCCAGGAGGGGTCAGGGACCAGCAGCGCAGCAGCAGCAGCAGGAGGGGCAGCGCAGGGGTGGAGTCATGAGGACGGCGCACCAAGGGGTCCATCGGGCCCTGGGTCTACCGGCACGGGCAGCCATGGCTCATCAAGGCACGGAACTCCAGGTAAGTTCTTCTACCTCCTGCGAGGCACAAAAGGAATTGAGGAGCAACTGCATCAGAGCCTGCATGCCAGTTTTTATTTTTCTTGCATGCCACATGACTATCTGGGGCCCCCGGATGGCCACCAAAGGGCCAATTGACACCGAATCTTGACCAGCCCTCATCCGGTAGCCCCACAGCAAGGTTTATTGCCCCAGGTCTCCTCGGCTATAGGCTTTGATGTAGCAGAACGGCAGCTGAAACGCACTCAATTAAGATTGTTGCATGCTCCTTGAAGGCGCTGCTATCGCATGTATGCCTGTTTGTTTCAGGCTGTGCATTGAGACAGTGGGCATTGGTAACTTTAGCAGCAATGTTGGGGGAGGGGGGACCTGGGTGCTGGAGTCTCACTTCAATTGCATAATTTGTGATAATCTTTCTCAACTCAGTGATTTGTATGACAGTGTCACACAGATCACATCGCAGGCCTCATTCCAGGCTATAATCACAGACGGAATTATCACTTCTACAGTTTGACCATCTCTTCTTGGGCTGTTACAATCAAAGCTGGTGCAGTACTAGCGCGCCTCAAGTGTGACCAATCCATGTTTCTGAAGTGTGATTGATCTCTTAACAAGTGTTACAGGTCTTTATTTCTGAATACCGTTCTCCTGTTCTGCAGCAGATTTGAACAGAGGCAGCTCACTGTCCCGCCCGGCTGAGCTCCCTATTCGGTCCACTAGAGAGGGGAATGCAGCAGCTGGGGCCCCAGCGGGGACGTCACCGGCGGCGAGGCATGGCAGCCAGCCGCAGGGTGCTGGACTTCCAACCTTCAGCATGTTTGGGATGGATACTGGTCAGTAGCAAGCCTGGGCTGCTTCAGGGTCTGCGAGCGTAAGCCAGCTATCAGCATGCCTCGCATGTTCCAGCAGTGCTCCTGCCTGCCCTAAATCATTCCATGGCTTGGGATCACAGGCCATTCGCACTCACACAGGGTGTAGGTAACCCCCCAGCCATCTTGCTTGTGCCGTGTGCTTTCCATTCAATCTTTCGTCAGCCTTCAGCCATGCATAGCTCATTAGTTTATTACAAAGATTCATCTTCTTACTAGCAATAGCAGGGGGTAATAGTATTAGACAGAGAGTTGGCATGCCACGAAGCAATACGTGCACTGAACGTCATTCACCATTGACCGGTGATTTTTCTAAATTTTCTCATGATTTCGCATAGCGGCGTTTCTCATGGTTGGCGCTCACATGGTCAGGTTCTAGGTGCCGGTAAGCGCCCTCTGTTTCGCTATAATGACATGCACATCTTCTCTCTACAGCATTGGATAAGCAATGCTGCACTCCCTTAACGCAACTTATTACTGAGCAAACCATGAAACCTATCTGTCTCAAACCAGGAACCTAGTAGCTCTGATGAAGCCATGCACTCCGAAGTCTGGAACTGGCCTCACGACTGCTGCACCCCGTCCTCTTCTTCGGTTCTTCCTCTTTTGCCTTTCGCCACCTCAGTAGAAACCAAGCCTGGTTATGAGACTCCACATGGGCTGCAATATAATGTTCACTATATACCGCTATATTGCTGCAAAGTGTAAACTACTGGTACTGATGGTTGGACGAAGCACACTGCCATTCAAGCCGGGGCTCAGGCTACATATGAGGAGATTAAGCGCAGAAACCTAGCTGTGTGGACACGGCTAGAAAAAGAAAGACAGGAAACGCCGCTGGTGGAAAGAAAGGAGAGAAACGCCAGGGCGTGTCTTCAGACATCGTAGAATCTTTATGTACTGTACACCCGGGCTGTACAGGCGTGTACACTTTCAAAAAGTCAGGAAGGAACGTCATGCATGGAAGTCTATAAGGTTCTAGTCTTCAGGTTTGGGACACAACAAAAGCAGCGAATTCCAAATGATTAGCTCCAAGAAGCAAAGAAAGAAATGCCAGAGCGTGTTTTGAGGAATACGACATATGAGGTGCAGTACACCTGTCAGTTAGGTCTACAGCTGTACAGTGACCTGTCCACAGCCGTGTTCGCCGTTCACACTGTTGACAGCCCTGCACCACCGCACCGCGGACCGTCGCACTAGAGAAGCAGACGCGAAGGAATGCTCGCGAGGAGCGCTCTGAAATCCACACCGATGTTACCTTTGCATTATATGTCGTAGCTGGGCGTACCCTCTACGTCTCAGCTCACCAGTCGACATCGCTCCTGAGATTGAAATGGGAGCATGCAAGCAACCGCTGGCTGTCTCCTCAGTGTTCATGATACTGCTGCTGCAACATGTCACGCGAGGATCCGAGGATGAACATTCTTTGTTCCAGGTTGGCAGATATCTTTCTCAAAGCATGTTTTGCGTTGGCCAGCAAGTTACACATGCATGGCAGCCGGGGATGCATGGCAATGCCCGTGGGAAGCTAATCCGTCTATAAGGTTGCCCGCAGCACATCTATGCTTCCATCCTTGCACACCCCTCACTCGCAGATGAAGCATGCAGCAGGGCCTAGTGGCGGCAGCGGCAGGTCTCTGACTGAGCAGCAGGGTTCCCTCAATGCAAGCAGTTGCCCCCATGCTAAGCAGCTTTACAGCCTGGTGCTACTTCACGTCATCACAGGCGGAAGCAATTGGATTGAAAAAGAAGGTTGGATAGGGTTGTCAGAGAACATTTCAGTCGAGGCTGACAATTTGCGCGACAAGACCTGCTTGAAGAACCAGTCTGGGCTGACTGCAGTGGTGCCTGCCTGGTGCTGCTGGTACGGCATCATCTGTTGCCTCAGCAACCTATGCCCTGCCACGACGACTGACAATACAGTGTGCGGGAACTGTATTGTCGGATCAGTCACAGGCATCGATCTGCGATACAACAATGTAGGTGGAGCTGAACGCTGTATGTAGCCTTCCCATGCGTACACACACATGCCCATAACGTTTTTGCTCTTAAGCCTGGAAGAGAAATCAGATCTCCTGTGTCGAAGCTGGGAACACCTCTGACACCTTCGAGCCTTTGAGCAGGAGGGAGTGTGTGTGTGTGTGGGGGGGGGGGGGTGAACTTCCCTGAAAGCTGCCAAATCTAGAAATGAGATATTTCAGTTTCCAAGTTGTTTGGAATCCGTTTCCTTACCTGCCCTGCCCTGTTCCTCATTTCTACGTGCAGCTCATCGGGTCTCTGTCTGCCGGGTACAGCAGCCTTTCCAGTCACATTTTTTCGGAAACGTTGACGTTGGCTTCCTTATCGTGCAGCCTACGCCTTCTGTACCTTCAGAACAACCACTTATCCAGCCAACTCCCTCTGGGCATTGAGATGTTGACACAGCTGGTTGCATGGAACTTGGGATACAACTCATTTGCCAGGACGTGAGTTAACTTGAATCTTCACCTAAACCCTAAACCCTGAACCCTTGCCTGGAACATGCGATGCAACTCATTTCATGGGATGTGAGTTCATTTGTGCCTCCACCCTGAAACCTCAACCCTGAACCCTTGCCTGGAGCATGGGATGTCACACATTCACCAGGATGTGAGTTCGCTTGCGCCTCCACCCTGAAACCTCAACCCTGAACCCTTGCCTGGAGCATGGGATATCACGCATTCACCAGGATGTGAGTTCACTTGCGCCTCCACCCTGAAACCTCAACCCTGAACCCTTGCCTGGAGCATGGGATATCACACACTCACCAGGATGTGAGTTCGCTTGCGCCTCCACCCTGAAACCTCAACCCTGAAACCTTGCCTGGAGCATGGGATATCACGCATTCACCAGGATGTGAGTTCGCTTGCGCCTCCACCCTGAAACCTCAACCCTGAATCCTTGCCTGGAGCATGGGATATCACACATTCACCAGGATGTGAGTTCGCTTGCGCCTCCACCCTGAAACCTCAACCCTGAAACCTTGCCTGGAGCATGGGATATCACGCATTCACCAGGATGTGAGTTCGCTTGGGCCTCCACCCTGAAACCTCAACCCTGAAACCTTGCCTGGAGCATGGGATATCACGCATTCACCAGGATGTGAGTTCACTTGTGCCTCCACCCTGAAACCTCGACCCTGAAACCTTGCCTGGAGCATGGGATATCACGCATTCACCAGGATGTGAGTTCACTTGCGCCTCCACCCTGAAACCTCGACCCTGAAACCTTGCCTGGAGCATGGGATATCACGCATTCACCAGGATGTGAGTTCACAAGCTGCATCACGCATGTGTTGCAAGCACATCTCAAATGTCAGGGTTTACAGTCTGTTCTCTGTTGGATTCATGAAGACTCTCAGGGGGGGGGGCTGCACCTCTTTGTGTGCGTCAAGCTTGTTGTCACGTCCCATTTACCAACCAATTGTGCGTTGCGTGATGTTCTGCCCCTTTCAGGATTCCATACACCATCGGCAATTTGACAGCTCTGCAGGTGGTGGCTTTAACCGCGAATCAATTCACAGGTGCGTATATTCGAATGATCAGGAACTTGCGACATGCATGGCTACAATCTCAGCAGTCAGCAATCCTGCTGCTCATGTCTCATGATATCTGAATCTGCAACAATATATTGTTTGCATGGGTGTCATCACTAAAGGATTTCAGTGGAGGGCATGACGTCGCTGACAATGGCCTTGAGAAGCACAAGGATCAACAGTTTTTTGTTTATTTTAGTGACTAATATATTAGCTGCAGCAGGCCGCTGGGCAGCTGCCACACGGCCCATTGGAACCAAACATTGATCATCCTACGGCCAGTGACCCACGCTCAAAGGCTTGCTGCTCCAAGGCCTCCCTGTTGTGGGCTGTGATGTAGCTGAATTGCAGCTGAAGCCCTCTAAAATATGCCGCGGTTAAGCAGAGCCTACAGCGCCGTGAATGCACGCTGCATGGGAACAGGCTATGGAAAAGATGGCATGGGTTTCGTACAAAGTCTGAAATTTAAATCCCAGGTGGTTTCATTGTTGATTAACAGGCGTCGAGCTTGTCCTGTTTTTCCTGCTGCACAGGCACCTTTCCGACCAAGTTTTGTGACTCTGACAATGTCATCACTGACTTCTTCGTCGGCAACAACTATCTCAATGGCACGTTCGACATTTCCGGCTGTTCATCCATGATAGCAGTAGCAGCCATGGTAAGCAGGGGCAGGGATGGCGGCCTTGCTTTCATTTGAAGACTCAGGATCAGAGCCGCCAGTAGGAGGTCCTCGAGGGAAGGTCCATACGTGGATGCCTGAAAATAAAATTCACGCCCCACTGCTTGGCTAGGTAAGGCCAATCATAGCAAATATTGAGGCGGTTAAATTCAAATTCGGAATCCTGAAACTGATGACGTTCTATCTGTGATTTAGTCTTACGCTGGCAAAACCTATTGACATGATGGCTTATTTAGTATTTAGTTATCTACTCAATGGTCTTTCCATTTCATAAGAAGAAAGAAGAAGAAGATCCCATAGCCTTTTAATCCCATAGTTTTTTTATCATGTATTTTTATTCCCATATCCTCTTATTCCCATATCCTTTTATTCCCATATCCTTTTAATCCCATTGCCATTTAATCCCATTCCTTCTAATCCCATGGCCTTTTAATCCCATCTCCATTTAATCCCATGGCCTTTTAATTCCATGGCCTTTTAATCCCATATCCTTTTAGTCTCATAGCCTTTTAATCCCACTGTTATTTAAATCCAAAGCCTTATAATCCCATGGCCTTTTCATCCCCTGGTTCCCCAACTGGCAGGGGAACCGCCTCAGTGGCATGCTGCCGTCCCTAGCTGGGTATGGAGATCTACACATTCTCCAGCTGGCGTATAACAACATATCAGGTTCCATTCCCGAAAATTTCGGCAAGGGGAAATTTATCACTTCGCTCAACCTGGCTTACAACAAGTGAGACTCCGGAACGACTGGGTGTTAGGGGTAGTGAATTTGTGATGCAATTAATTTTCGCACGATTTTCCATGCACTTGTGTCTGGCATTCTCGTACATTTATGCAGGCTGTGACTAGTTGCTGGAAGATGACGTGCCTCATGGTTATTGGCTTGAAGAGGAATCCAGTGAAGCACCTGGACTGTCCTAGTCTGGGCACTGAGGGGCCCCTGCTGAGGGGTATGAGGGTTGAGGAAGGAATAAAGCAGCCCTGCCTGAAGGACACCGTGGATATTTATTCAGTTTTTCGCTTGGTCCCCTCCTAATTATGCCTGAACCAACTGACCATCAGTTGGCAGCTGCCAATTTCCTTTTTGTTCTAATGAGTTGCCTGCCCGTTCTTTTTGCTTTGACCAATTCTGCGTGCGTTCTGTACTGCGTGCAGCATTTCAGGGACTCTGCCACAGAGCTTGCTGATGAACATGCCCTACCTATCTTCGATAAATCTGAAGAACAACAGCATATCGGTGAGCTGGAATGGGATGGAGGCTGTCTGTGCAAGAAAGCAAGCGCCCGAGATATGATTTCACAATCTGCACCTCCTTCACTCCAATTGCCAAGTTTGATCTCAAAAGGTCACATCAGGCCTACTGGCTGCTTGGCTGCTTCATGTTATCACCAATGCGTATCGTATGATAACCATTAAATGGTATGTAAAACATATTAATTATATTCCCTGATAGTATGGTATATTGGTGATTATAATATATACTCCCTGATAGTATATTTTAACGATATTTCAATGGCCTCTTATGGTCATTGTTTAACAGGGCAGCATACCCACGAGTTTCTACAGCACCGGGGGCCTCTCCGTCGTCAACATGGCCGACAACTTCCTCACGGGGACAATTTCGACAGCCATACTGTGAGTTCTGCAAGCAGATGAAACTCAATCTGAGCGTTCCGAGTCAAAGATCCATGCATCCGAGTCATTCCATCATTACCTCGGTGTCGGAATGGGCATGTGATAAGCAGATATACTGAATGATATTTCCAGGCTGGCCGTAGAAATGGCATGCAAGGCCCAGTGGGAGCTACGCCTCTGCTGCATGTTTCAGCTTCCATACTATGAAACTCTGATGACGGCAAGCAAGACTAATAATTATAGCATGTGCAACTATTTGTGTTCATAACGCAAGACTGCTTTCGTTTTTTCAACTACAGGAATTCAGGAGTGATGACACGTCTAAAACTTGCAAACAATCTACTCGTAAGTCCCCAGGAGCATGCTTCCACCTCTCCTTCGCACACGTCTACAACCTTCATCACCTTTCATACCTTCCAAATGAATAAAGGATGATCCCTTGCTTTCTTGTATGCATTGCTAATTCGTTTTGATATATTGCTCCCCATGCCACCACGGACTGACAACATCTGATCAATAATCCTCATCCATTGCTTGGTGGAAGACTGGGACCATTCCCACAGCTGTTTTTCTGCGTCTGGGCAATGCCAACTCGCTCTTGGATCTGCGAGGCAACTACCTTTCGTGCTGCTTCTCAGACTTCAACAAGACCTCGTTCACGTGAGTCTGGAAAACCGTTCGCTATGTTTTGTTGATTTTCTAACATCCAGTTGAGCCACTCATATTGAGAATTTGTGTGTGCACCGCATGTTCCACGAAGTTGTAATCTTGTATCCACCATTATACCAATGCCAGTTACCGTTGAAGCTTTGCACGCATACCTCATGAACTACGTCTACCGGTCAATTGATTTACACTGATATCTGTAGCATGAGTATGGCATCCTGCATGATGGCATGGCACATGCACATCACAGCAGCACATGCATGTGAGAATGGTTGTATGATTGCATGGCGATTGCATGGGACAGGCACATGACAGTGGCGCCTGTTGGATTGATTTTTGTTTAGAAACCTCTGTTCCGAGTCCCGCTGAAGATGAGGGCTGAATACGTAGCTGCCTGCTGCCAATCCGTTCGTCATCAGGTACATGACGCTGGACCTGTCCAAGCCGTTGCTGCCGCGTGGTCTCAACTTTTCAGCGCAACTGGGGCCCGTGATTGACCGCTGGTCCACCTTGCAGAACATTTCCAGCGTCATGCGCTGTCCTTATTTATATAACGGCTCTCTGCCAGACCAGCCTCAGAATCTCCTCAAATGGTACATCGATCCCTTCTACTACATGTACAAAGGCTGCAATTGCTCAGTGGTAAGAGCTTGCCTGCTAATGCTGTGGTAGCTGCGCCAAGGGACTCCCACCATGGGACCTGGGAGATTCGAATGACTTCTCTCCCCTTGAGGCGTTAGGTTCAGTTCACTGTATTCACTTTTGGGCTGGCTGCCTCCATACATTCATAGTCAAACTCCTTTAGCTCTATGTGACTGACTTGCATCTGCTTAGACCTGGTTGGGACTTTGCCATGTTGATGTTTGTGTCGCTTGGGTGCAGGGACAACCGACAACGACCTACGAGGCAAACGGCTGGCTAGTTTTCTCTTGCATCATCTCTCCCTCTCCGGAGCGGCCTTGGTTTATTACCAGGGCCTGGATTCTGGTCCTGATAGCGGTGTTTGCGGCTCCGCTCCTGGCTTGGTTACTATGGTGAGATTGAACCGTAATTTAGAAACTGCGGGGAACTGTCAGGAGGCCATTTTGAGCCCTCTTGGTCAGTAGGCGCCCCCTCCCTTCAGTGTTCCCCTCCATTCAATGTTCAGCTCAGCATGAAGGATGAGGTGTCAGCGTATCCACATTGGGCAGTATCTTGTTGCGGAAGGTCCAGGGAATGGGAGGATCTTGTGCCTAGGCAATCTTGACTGAAGTGAATGGTGCTGTAGTTGCAATTCAGCTACATCATGGTCTACGGTCATGGGGGCTTGGAGCTGAAAGCCCTGGCTTTAGGACCATCAAGGTTTAGTCCCCAGCGGCCGAGTGATGGCCCCCAAGCGGCCTGCTTAAGGTATAGCCTGATGCACTCTTGAATAAACAATGGTAACCCCGTCATGTACACAGGTCCGTCATCCATGTGTACACGTGCGCCGATAAACCCTGGTCTCCTTGACTTGCCCGAATCATGTCCTTAGGTGGTGTATGTTTCGCCGAGGCTCCCGTCCAGTGTTGCTGCAGAACCTTTTAGACCTGAGGAAACGTCTCAAGAGCCCTGCGTTGACGGGTGTCGTCTCACTTGTGACCTTGGAGATCGAAGGCTACTCAGGTAGGGGACAGAGCTTGTGGGAGGGGGAAGAGCTTGCGGGAGGGGACAGGGCGGGGCTACTCAGGTAGGGGACAGGGCACACGGGAGGGGACAGGGCACGCGGGAGGGGACAGAAGCTTGCGAGCGCTCGCAGGTTGTGACAGGGGTTTGCGAGGTGTCACAGAAAGTAAGAATGTGACACATCTGGCCTTGTGAGGGACCAGATTAAACAACGGACAGGTACATGTATCAGCAGGCCCTCAGTGGTTTCACTTGATCATAATGTCTGCATGGTACCTGAACCTATGAAACGCTTCCCTGGATGTGGTATACTGGTACGTGAGCATGCAGCCATGCACCTATAAAATGCGCATGCCGCTAAGCCGCGACTCGTGCCTGCTGCAGACCTTACCTCAGAGGTCCCGGAGTTAATGAGGTCGGCAATCCTGATGTACACAAACATCATCCGGAAGGCCAAGTGGGCTAGTTTTGGAAGGACTGTGGAGCTCTGTGGAGGTGTGTTTAGGGTTCAGGTTAAAGGTGTTTTAAACCCTTTGGAGCGAGAAACCATGCCACGCTGTGGAGGTGGGTCATCGAGCTTGTGACCTGAAGCTTTCTGAGGTCTGGCAGCAGATCTGTGGGCCGATTTCCTTTTAAAAACAACTGATTTCGAATCTCGGCGCACCTGAAAATACGTCCGGAAGGGAAATTTGCAACTTCCTGGCATTTCGTGGACCTTGCGCGCAGTGGAGAGCTTTTGTGTGAATGCTTGTAGCTTGTCATCACTTGGTTCTGCCTCCCTCGTTTGATTTGCCTTTAGGAAGCACCGTCATCGCTTTCCACGAGGCGGTGGATGCCGTCAAATTCTGTTTCCAGGTGGGACATGACGGGATGCTTTCTCACGTCCCGACCCTGAGTATGAACCCTGAGTATGGACCCTGAGCATGTGCCCTGGTGAGCTTGAACCCTGAGCACTCTTAAGGCTTTGATTTGGCTCAGACCTGTCACCTTCCCAATGATGTTAAATGCTAGAAACAACAAGGGCCAGCATGGCTTGCTCCTGGCTCTACCTGTTCCAGATCAATGGTGTGTGCATGCTGTGCTTTGACTGAAAACGAGACCGGCATTATATCAACGCGTGTTATCAGCAGTGGGGCATGTTTCACCCATGTATTCCCGCCCGCATGGCAGGCCCAACAGATGCTGCTGAGGCAGACCTGGCCGGAAGGGCTGTTCCACGACGAGACGTCGCTGGCTGCCAAACAGGTCCGAGGCCTCGTCAAGTTGGAGAGCTTGCATTGGCCTGGTAAGCTAGACAGCTCGGCAATATAAGCATGACAAGCTATGAAAAAACCACATCCTTAGACGCCTTAGACGTTAGAGGGTCCAGGATTCATGCTTGGCATCCATATTACAAGACGTGCTATTCTTACCGGTTGCCCTACCCTAGGACGTGTCCATGTAGTAGGACTTGCTGTTCCTACCAACCGCATGCATTAATCCGACATTTGAGTCCTTTCGGTTCCTTCAGGTGGCTACCGGAACGCCGGTATGCGCATCAGAACCAACCCCTCTTGGATCCGATCTGCCCAGTCATCCAGCGGCGCTGATCTCTCCATGGGCAAGCGACGCAGTGTCGACAATCGGCCGCTTGTTGGATCCGTCACAAGAAACGATGCAGACGGCGCTCTGCCTCTTCCCTCTGACCGGAGCAGCAACCCTGAAATTCAGGCATCCGGATCAAACATGTCAGATAATCTGTGCGGCCCTGTCCCAAAGATCATCTCTTCGGAAGCAACCTCAGCTGATCATCTAGGTGGGTATTAATCCTGGGCCTTGGTAGAGGTGTCAGCTTAGGGACCGTGGCAGCATACCGTCCGCTGAGACTCAATAATATGTTACAGCACTGCCATAGCTATAACATATTGTCTTATTACTTATATAATAAGATAATATATTTATGTTACCATTGCAGGTAAGTAGGAGCGTAACCGGACTGGTCTGGTTGAAACTTGTAGGCGCTGCATTTCATCACTGACAGGCCATGACTCAGCGCTCCTTTTTCCCAGGGAGGCACTCTTCGTATCCATGCCAATCAGAGTAGGCGCTTGGACCCTTCCTAATCTCCATTAGCCTGACGTACTCCTCTGGCCAATGTTGGTGTCATGCATGTCCATCAAGGAGTGGGCCTGTCCATCAAGGAATGGGCTCGCATGACCCTGGACTTGAACTTGAAGAAGCCCAGAATGGATGTATGGACTCCCTGGACTTGGGCTGTCAGGACCCTCCTGGGAGCCCTGGACTTGGGCTGTCAGAACCCTCCTGGATGATTTGCTACTTTCCAGAATTGCGATGCTAGTTTGAGCCATGGTGTTGTGTCTGGCACGCCAGTGTTTGCATGTGGCTTTGTCCAGCAAGACAGTACGTGTGATTCGGTTTTGTCTTGTGCCCTTGTCCGTGTGTGCAGGTCCGCACAAAGGAGACGACTGGACAGAGCTACCTGACAACGGCAGGATGTGCCCATCGCTGGGAGGTGGGTCTGTGAACTTCTCTGTATTAATCTTAATCTGTCTCATTCGTGATCTTTGTTTACCTTCTTTCCCACAAAGCCCAGGTTGTACCCCATGGATCATGTTTTCCTCCTTGGCATGACAATGAGCATGGCATGCATGGCAATGAGAATGGCATGGCATCATAATGAGCATCGCATGACAAGGAGCATGGCATGATAATAAACATTGCATGACAACGAGCATCGCATGACAACGAGCATGACATATTGGCATGGCAGTGAGCATGGCATGATAAAGAGCATGGCATACTTTTCTTAAGTCTCACTGCCTGTACCTGACGTGCCAGGCATGCGAGTCAAGATGGGTATTGCAACAGGCCGGCTGCCAGAAGGGACGGCACCTGCTGAATCTGATATGATGAAATTCTCATCCAGTGAGTTGCTCCTCTTTTGTTTCCTGCTCTGCTTTGCCTAGGCATCTGACCAAGACGCTTCAACAGCTTCAAACACCTTTTGCCTGGCAAGAGACCCGGGGAATCATTCAACTGCACATGGTAAAAGCATTTTTTGTTGCCAAGATTTCATCCAATGCTTGAAGTGGTCTCCACCAGGTGCTGCAGACATCGGCTGGTCAGATCCAGGCATTCATTTACACCTAGACCCCCCCTGGCGATCCCGCACGCATGCTCCATCATGAGCCTGCAGTTTCAAGCATGTGTTACTGGTACTCATTGTCCACCTATAAGCTGTTCACAAGCTCTCTCTCTGTGCCGCCCGCCCTGAAGCTGTGGCGAAGGCCGGATCAGGGGCTGAGGTCTCAAGCATATGTTTCGAGTACTCATTGTCCACCTATAAGCTGTTCACAAGCTCTCTCTCTGTGCCGCCCGCCTTGAAGCTGTGGCGAAGGCCGGATCAGGGGCTGAGGTCTCAAGCATATGTTTCGAGTACTCATTGTCCACCTATAAGCTGTCCACAAGCTCTCTCTCTGTGCTGCCCGCCCTGCAGCTGTGGCGAAGGCCGGATCAGGGGGCCAAGTGCTCATGTGCAGCAAGACCTTTGAGGCTGTCCAGCACCGGACTGAGGAGCTGGGCTGCGTCTCTCACGAGGGCATGAGCTACCGCAAGCTGCATGCACGTGCGCCGTGGCACCTCCTCATGAGGTGAGGAGCTGACTCGAGGTGGCTGTTGCTGTTGAAGCATTAACCCATAATGCTGAAGCGTAAACGGCTCATTCTCATGCATTTCAAGCATGAACGCACGCCTTGGAACCTCCCCATGAGGTGAGGCGCTGTTCCTCAAGCAGTTACATTACTCTTCTTCCCTGGTGCCTGTGGGGGCTGTTAGGCCCATGGATGAGCATTGATGCTCATGTCCCTAAATGATGTTGATGCAGACCTGCAGCAATTAGGCCTTAGTGCTGATGTCACTGCATGCTGGTGATGCAGACCGGCGGCGGTGTCCCAACAGAGGGAAGAGGCCTCCCTGTTGGACATGGGCGAGTACATGTTCTGTCCACCAGGCTCGGTGCCTGTTCCAGAGGTTCTCAACCCACAGTTCCTGTTCGGCAAGCAGGGAGCGGACTGGCTGGCACCGCCTCTGCTGGCAGAGAGCGAGGAGGGGCTGGCAGCGTCTTTCTCAGAGCACGCGGCCAAACCTGCGCTTGTGACGTTTTACTCCGAGTGCAGGGCCGAAACTGCACTGGAGACGGTGCCCTCCGTCCCAAGTGTGATTTCTGCCAGTGCTGATGACTTGTTGGTCTCTGCGACACAAGCATCAGGATGCGCACTTGACGTGGTCCAGGGACCAGTGCCCGCTACTGAGCACACCAACCTGGCTGCGCGACGGAGCCCCCTTTCCCCGGGATTCCGCATGAGGCTTTATCAGGGCCTCGCACCCTGCCTGCTCGCTCGCGGGACGTACTTCGGCAGCAGGCTCGCTCTGGAGGAAGAATGGGTTATGCTTGACGCGCCCTACTATGACGCCCCAGGTGATGGGCGAAGGGGATGATGATTGATGTTCCTGCAAAGAGGCCGTATGATATGTTTGACAGATGTGGAGCTCTAGCTGTCATGGAAGTCATACTTATGTTCAGGACCTAACATGTAAGTACAATTTGAAAAAGCATCAGGGGGGATCAATTTTGTCAGACAAGCGCAGAGTATAGTAGTTTGGAAAAGCTCATGGGGCTTATAATCCTAAGGTCGCAGGTTCACATCCTGTTCCGACGACTGCAGATTGCAGAGGAGGGCTGGGTCCGAGTTGCGCTGCTCACTTCCATCAGTTCATCACATAGCAGGCCTGCTGCCTGTCTTTTGGGCCAAGCTATCAGCTATATAAGGAAAGATACAAGATTATATACTCTATTAGATTTAGAGGACTAAGTCTATCCTGGCCTTTCAGAGGCTATTGCTACTAGGTCCAGGTTAAAAGCGGCTTGCCTGCTGACTCAGCAATACAGGCAGCACAACTTGATTTCAAAATAGTTCCTGGATACATGTCACAGGTGTCCTCGCCGTGTCCGGCAATGGCGCTTCCAACTCTAGAGCACCTTGCTCCTCGTCGGAGGCCTCGGGTGTCCTCTCTCAGGTCAATAAGGTCACGATGGTCTTCAGCATGGTGGATGGTGGCAAGCAGTACGTCGCCAGGCACCGTAAGGATGCCGAGGAGGTTCACATGCAACTTGTCACCGTCATGCGCAGCGTTCTGCTGCAGGTGCGTGAGACCTTGGCAGGCCCAAGCCTGAGGCTACAGGATGAATCATTTAAAATATTAAATCATCACACTGACCCCCAAAGCTGGTGCCATGAAGCCCTCATCCTTGACCCTGATCCCAAACCCTTAACCCTAATATATGCTTCACCCGCAAGCCCTTAGTCCGGCCTTGAGACCCTGATGCTTGAAAGATGCTGTTGACTTGCATAATCACCCTGGACCATGCTATTTCATACTGATTTCAATACTGTTTTCTGGCAATGCCTCTCTGCTGCAACGCGCGTGAAAACTCCATGGCATAGGCCCTCTTTTCTCCTGCCTGCCATCATAATTTGCGCCCAGGGCCACAGCTGTTTCTTTGATATGTGCCCTGCTGCCAGGTAGGTGACGGCTACTCAGTCCGGCAGCAGGATGGGGACATGAAGCATATGGTGGTCTTCAACAAGCCTGAGGTGCGCATTCATGAGGAATACCTGTTCTTCACTTCCAGGCATGCAGGCTGCAGGTTGAGCTCCCGCTAGTGTTTAACTAGCCTCATGTGCTTCAGTCACAGATTTCTGTTACATTGCAACAGCTGTGCGGCCTGCCTCTTAACACGAGAACACCCTGGCCTGGGGCCCTTCTGCAGGTGTGGCCCAATTGACATGGTTTCACCTTTCTGACAAGGGCTCACAGTGCAGCTCAGCTCCGCTCAAATAATTTATCTTTGAGAAGTATTTCCAGGGCCTGGCAAGCCAGCTCCCGTTGGCTTAATTCCGCTCAGGCCGTCCAGAGACATTTCTTCGTTATCAGACCTTTGACGCGCTTCTCCACTTGCTGCGCCTGCCATGTGTCACAGGAAGCGCTCAGGTGGTGCGTTGCGGTGCAGCAGTGTGCTATGTACGCTGTCTGGCCTGACTCTGCACTGCATCAGTGGCCTGAAGAGGTGGATAGGCATGGGACATTGCTGTTCAGGGGACCAAGGTACAGTCAAGTGTCCATATCATCAGTATTTGTCCGCCCCATGCACAATACTGCTCGACTGCCTCCGTAGCAGTATCTTATTTACGAAAACACAAACGCTGGCCTCGTGGTGGCCGGGGTGCAGTTGTCCTGGCGCTTAACAATTACTTCCCTGGGTGCATGCTTAGAAAAAATAATGGAAAACAAAAATTTGAGATCACAGACAGATTTTGTGCATGGACGATGCGCCCCAGTGTAGTACCGTAGTGTTACTGTACTACATGTTACATCTCATTCAAGCATATGAATATATGATAGTATAATACTGGGGCTTGACCAGCAGAAGCCCTGCCTGTCCTGTTTTTTTGTTTGCAGGATCAAGATGGGCGTGTGTGAGGGAACTCCCCGCTCCATCACCCGCGATTACATGGGCCGAGCTGACTACCTTGGCACAAGCATTAACCAGGCGGCCAGGTTCATGGATGTTGGTAAGAAAGGCGGAGCGCCAAGCCCTGAATCCCGAACACCAAACCTAAAAGCAAACGCCATGCCCAAATGGCAACCTCCTTAACCCTGTAACTTAAACCCTTAACCCTGACCTAAGCTACCTTGACATGAGCTTCGACTTGGCGGTCTGGTTCATGGAACGCTGTGTGTGGTGGGGGGGACTAAATCTTTATCTAGATTAACACGAGCATGAACCAGACAGCCAGGTTCATGGATGCCGGTGTGTCTAGACTTCAGGCTTGATTTAGCCCAAGAGCAGGTGGAGAAGCATGAAACTGGACCTCCCTGCCGGGCTGTAGCAGAAAACTAACATACCACCTTGTTGCGTTGAAGCCAGGGGGGTCAAACTCTGGAATGAGACTTAAAAGAGGGCTCAGATCAGCATGTGAGAAAACGATCAGTGACTGAGAACATGATCGGTACCGGTATCTGAGAACATCATGCTGATTTCAATTTCATGGGACATGGGACTGCCTCACAGTCTCTGTTAGGAAATAAAAACTGCTCAAGACTGTGGCATCATGGCATGTCAGGCCTCTCTGCAAGGGTCACATGGAGTTGGTAAGTCCCATTGCACATTTTACACAAGGCAGTCATCCCCGCCAACACCTTAGTGTGTGCATCTGATCTGCCGCAGCTGCACATGGCGGACAAGTGGCATGTGAGCTGTCCCTGGCCGAGCGGGCCATGCGGGTCTGGAAGAAGCAGACGTTGGATCCAGAGCCAAACGCTGCTTTTAAATCGTTGACGCTGGAAATCCCCGATGATGCAAGCGAGCCGTTGTCGCTGCCTTCTCGACGAAGCCCATCGGTTCCTGAGTATGCCTTCTCGCTCGAAACGGCCCGCTTCCCGCCAGTTGCTCCCTCTCAGCGCAACACAGATCTCCAGTACATTGCTGCCGACGTGCCCGAGCTTTACACAACTATTATATCGACGTCAGTAAAGCCGCAGGAGGCCGGGAGCCGGAACTCGTCACCGGCCAGGCAGGCACAGCAGTCCCATTCGCCGGCCAAACAGGGACAACTGTCCCATTCGCCGTCCAAGCAGGTGCTGCTGTCCCATTCGTCGTCCAAACAGGTGCAGCTGTCCCATTCGCCGTCCGAGCAGGGACAGCTGTCTCATGCAAAAATGGAGGGTGTGGCCATCTGCCACATGGGGACGTACAAGTAAGTGCCATGCACCAGGCTGAGGAGAACCTGAGCATGTAGGAAACAGGGTGCGACTTTCGACACCTACTGTTCACCCACTGCTGAATCGAGACAAAAGGGCTTTCAGAGATGTGAGACATACAAAGGATGCTGATGTTGGAAGGTGCTTCAAATGTTCACCTGACACACGACGAGCTGCACATGGTTATCAATGTTTGTCTGCTTCTGGAATGCCCGTGTGTTGTCTTGGGGCGCCTGTGATGGTTTCAATGGACGCTCCTATGTTGGGCAAGCCCTTGCTTCCCTGGGCTCCTCCTGAGATCTGTCTCTGATGATTGCTCCTTCAGATTCAAAGGCTCCCCGGAGGTCATACCAATGGTCCACATAATATCGACAACGCTGCTTAACAGGAGGTGAAGACCAGGGTGTGTGGGAGCGACTATCATCAGCCCCATCCCATCAGCCCCATCCGTTTGACCTTGGCTGAGCATGAGGGAGAGGCTGTACAGGAGTGCTAAGCAAGCTTGCTGAATCTATGTACCCGCCCCTAGTCGATTCTCGCGTTTTGTTTGCCTGTTTCATCAATTGAGCAAGGGTAATGCAGCAAAAAGGCTCTCGAGACCTGATGGGACTGCTTGAAACCTTCTTTGAACTGTTTTCTGACCTGGTTTTGAGCCCTGTCAAAACGCAATGGACAAGAAATGTTTCAATGACCTTCAGGGTTGCAACCTGTCAAAACCGTGTATGGAACTTCTTGATGATGCTAGGCTTCACATTCTTCCTGACAGCCCCAAAGAATCTTTATTTAGGGCAGATGATAATTCATTACTCTCTGCACTTGCTTCTTCCTTCTGCCGTTATGAGCACCTGGACTCAACTGCTCCCAGGAATCTCATCATCTTTTACTTGTTCATGTAATGCTGTTGCATGCAGATTTCCATCAGAGCCTCCTAAAGGCAAGGGCGGGCGAGTGACGGAGGCAAGAGGGACCCTGGCAACTTTGCAGGTCCCGCTCATGAGTGTTCTCCAGGCCTTCCGGCGGATGTTCCAGACGCGTGCCGTCTTGCAGGACCTCGAGCGGGATCTCGAGCCACCCCCCTCCGTCCAGCGTGCAAAGTCCTTGGCCGGGCGCCTGGCTGTCTCGTCACTCTCTACATGTTTCATGCAGCGGCCGTGGCCCACGAGAGAAAAGGCATCTCTTTCAGGGAGGTACGACCTCATGATGGCGCCCAGCTTTACGGGAAGCCTCACCCTGCGGGAGGGACCTGGTAGTGTGGTAAGCTGTGCCAGCCTCGTCGATCAGCTAAGCACTAGGACCGATTGAAGATGGGTTGGATGGGTGTAGCAGTGTTGTTGGGAAGAAGAGAGATTGTGGCACTTCGCAAGTAATGAATTGCTTGTTACCTCTGTTGTGTTGACCTGGGTTGCTGGCTGTGATCCATGCACCGTTTATCGCGTCATTTTACTATGTTGGCACAAGTTTCTTGATAATGATCCCTCCCTGTTGGCACAAGTACCTTGTTAAGACCCTCTTCTTTGTCTACATTCAATGATGGTAGTTTTTGGGACCGAGAGCCTGTTTCTCTTAAGACTATTCCTTTGCACATCAAACATTTTGCTGGGAAGCCGTCTGCTTAATATAACATGAGGCATTGTACAAGTAAATTCATTAAACGTCTCTTCTCTTAAGTAAAATACCAAGTAAAATACTGGTTGAGTGGCTGGCAGGCCAATGTAGTCAGTATTGGCTGGATTGCCATTGCGTGGCGTTGTACTACAGGTAATACGATTTCTGCAGCTGTGCATTTGGGGACGGTCAATCATTGAATGACATAACGCCTCTGGGCCGTGCTGAAAAAGGCGCCCAGCTCATCGGTTAAGGGGAAATACACAAAATAGTGGGTCAGGGAAAACAAATGAAAGGGGGAAATAAGGTCAGACATAAAAGGCTGGGAAAGAAGGTCAGTCAAAGGACGCCCGGCCTCTTAAATGTCTACGTCTCAGCGACATCTTCCACAAAAGCCAGGGCATCCCACCCTAGCCTGCCCTGGTATAAAGCGTAGAAGTCATTACCACCGTCTGGGGGGTCTACCCTTCCCCGCTCTGGAAGTGAATCTGAGGAGGGTGAGTCCAGCAGAGCATAGTACGTCAATAACGTTACACATCTGGGCCCAATCAAAGCTCGGCCGCGTGGGCGCCCAACTGTTCAGAAGGGAGAAGAGAATAAACTAAAAGGAAGAGGGGGGGAGAGGAACAAAAGGACAGGCCGGGAAGGCAAAGAAGACCAAGTCCGACACCCGAGTTCCACTAGAGAGTAGCCCTCAACAAAGCCTCTCAAAAAAAGGCCACAAAAGCAAGCGTATCCCACCCCTGCTTGGCCGCGAGGGCGCCCCACCGATCGGAAGGGAGAAGAGAAGGAACTTAAAAGGGGGCAAGTATGTGATGCATGGGACAGGTGCCCACAGTCCGGATTCAAGCACTAAATAAACTAGGACAGAGAAAGAGAACTAGATTAACCAGTGGCCCACTTGGGTTTCCAAACAGTAAATAAACAAAACTGTGGTGTGGGTATTATATCTATGCTGTTAATGACGTTCCACTCATGCTGTACGCATTCCTAAGATAATGACGTTACACCTCTGGGCCCTGCTCAAAAACGCTTGGCCGCGTGGGCGCCTAACTAAAGGGTTCGGAGGAAAGAAACAATTACCAGGGGTCAGGAAAAATGGAGGAAAAGTGGGAAATCAAGTGAAGGGACAGACAATTCCTAAATGATGTTGAGACGTTTGACACGGTGGCCAATTGCTTGGCCACAGCCTCGACCGGCCAACTTTTACCTTCTAAAAGCTGTCCAAAGGCCCCCTACCGGTGAAATGGAATGCAAGTCAAAGGCTAATCCTGCCATGTTCCCCATGGAGATTGTGATAGGACGGTGGAACAAGTCTGGCATCACCTTTTCCATGATTCCACATGCCGCCTTAAGGTCGAGTTTCTTGAGCTGTGGGGGTGAGAATTGTGAGGCAGACTAGCTCCCCAATCAAGGGAATCGTAGGGCATAATAATGAAGGTCTGGGAGTGCATCTCATGCGCTTGTACTTGCAACAAGTAATCAGAGGTGCTGCGGCTCAGCACGGAAAGCGGCAGAGCGTCGCACACGTCATCTTTTGAGGAGGACCACGCAGGCTAGAGAGGCGCCTTTGGCTGCCGCGCTACAGCATACACGCCACGTAGCCGCCAGGGTGCGGCACCATCTGTCTACACGCATCCGGCTAGCGGCTGTCTACGCTGTGCCTACGGCAAACTATGGCGATTTCGTGTGGGCCACCGGTCACCAGCGACCGCAGCACTGCGGAAGGGGCAGAATGCAGTCCAACCTACTTAAGCAAATACGCCAGGTGGCGGGGCTTCCTATATCCGCTGCCAGCTGTGGGGTCACGCAGGAGCTGCAGATTCAGCCGTTATAACCAGGTTAAACCCCTCTGGACCCTGGTTATAATGAGCCTGTGGCAGCACGTGGTCTGTTTCTACAATGCAGCGGTGGCACTGGCAGCAAGATAGCCTACTCATAGCGGCAGCCATGGCGTCCGAACTGCAGCTTGCCGTTTGACAGAACACCGAGGAGCGCACATGGTGCAGTGAGCTGATGGGGGCACTTGAGTAGTTGGAACGGCGGGGAGCAGTTGTCCCCAGACTGTATTTGGCAGTCCGTCACATGCAGCAGCTCCCCGCCCCAGAGGTGCTACAGCTAGAGGATGCAGCCTACAAGCAGGCACAGCGTTGGACTTAACAAAGAACAGGGGACAAAGAGCTTTGAAAGAGAGAAAAGATGGATCCCCATTTGTGTTCACACTTGTCTACATGACAGATGCCAGGCCTGGCTGCATGAGCTCGGTTAAGCGATTCTTGAAGTCTGCTAAGCATGCACTGACGTGCCTCATGGCGTTTTATTCCAAGCTGCGTACTTCTTGCCATCATAGTATTGATATTTCAATCTTGCCCGGAAATTAGCGGGAAATTAGGGCAAATGATTCGGGACCTCGTTCTCACAGTGGCCACGCTCCTTGTCATAGCCGTATGGGGTTTCAAGGGAGCTGCATCAGTGAGTGAACACGGGCTTTCGGAGGAGCTCTTGCCTTGGCCGTGTAAAGCTGGACTGCGTTGAGTTAGCTGGCAGCATGTTTGTCGGCAAAGCGTAAACCTGTCCTGGCAGGAGAGGCAGGCGACAGGGGTGATTTAAAGGGAGCCAATTCCAATTGAGATGCCTTGTGTCAAACTCGCAGGTGGATCCGTCGCCACCGCCTGCCCCGTCTGCACCACCAGGACCGGAAGCATCAGCACAATCCAGCTTTTGTCCCGGTCGACTGACCTTGCCGCAAATTATATTTTTTCAGCAAGTCGGCCTGTCAGTTCTATACATGTATGCAACTGGAGATGACTGGTTCATCAACACTGGGTGGAACACTGGCCTCTTCGACCCCACAACGGTTAATGTGTCAAAGTCTGCCTGGTTTACTCAAGTTGTTCAACATATTGTTGTCATCCCTAACACATGCGAGAAAGTACATAATGGCAGCACTGTCTTTCTCCCGGAGCATTGCTGCTGGTATGGCGTGTCATGCTGCGTGTCAGAGGTTTGCATGCCGAACGCCATATCTTTTGACGACTGCAAAGACTGCTTCATCGGGCTCGTGACAGGCGTATCTTTGCCAGCCAACAATGTAGGGCATGCATGATTAGCTTGTTCATGCATGGCTGCTAAGTGAGACAAAAAGTGCATGTGTGCATGCTTTCTTGGTGGCCTTCTAGGCTGCATGCTCATGCAGGTTCCTTGCATAGGAGCAGTTTCTAGCCTCATTGAAACAAAGGCTGCCTTCCATGCATGCTTGTTGTACCTGTACAGCCATTGAGCGCTAAAGATTGTGCTGTCCTAGAATCACACGCGCACCGGTATATTCCCATTTTGTTGTGAACATGATTACATGATACATAATAACCAATGTTCATTGGACTCTGCTAGCTGGCCTCTCTTGTTCCCTCTGGCGGGGTGAGACTGACTGATGTGTTGCACTCAAAGTAAATCAGCTCCAGCTTGAATATCTTTGTCAAGCCGGACAAGCAGCGGCTCTTCCATCCATCAATCCGTGGCTGTTGCAGCCTCTAAATGGCTGCTCAGGCCATGACCGGATGTTTCCCAGTCCCGGAAGCCATACTACTAGATGTGTCCATTGATTTCACCACCCACACGCATTCCAGGTGTCAGGATATTTCGGCACCAACGATACAAGTTCGACTAGGGTCCTCGAAATGTTGGCGTGCAACTTGCGATCCTTGATTTTTCCGTACAACAATCTTACGGGAGGCCTCAAGTCACCTGTTCAAAGTTTGTATCAATTGAGAATACTGGATGTGGGGTACAACAAAGTCAGTGGGAGGTAGGCGCTGCTCAGCTTTCTTCACATGCTTTATTCCTCCAGGCGAGAAAGGAATCAGATAGCATTTTGTAGTGCTTGCGTTGGGCTGTGACGAGGGTTTTGTGCTTCTGATGTTGAAATCATAACTGAACCTTTCTGGGACCATAATGTTTGAATACCGTTAGCGCTGCTTCTGTAATGTATCGCTTTTGTGTTCAGGAACTGAATGCCGCATGTACAATTTACTTTTTGTGAACTACTGATGCTGCTTCTGTGTATTATACATCTGATCGCAGCCTGCCAGAGGAATTGGGGAAACTGACGGGTCTAGAGGTGTTGGCTTTGTCCAACAATCGTCTCACAGGTGTGTCCTGTTTATCGCTCAGCTCCTTGTTCTCCGATCACAGCAACCTTTTAAAACCCAGCAGCGCGGTAGTGTGTGTTTGAAGGGGATTTGCTGTGCCATCCAATGAGTTAGGGGCCAGGGCCTCTTTTTGCAGCACTGAAATGCATTGCTCCTCTTTTTTGGAACTGAACGTCTTTCAGTATGTTGAATGACTCTGACTGTTCTCTACCCAACAGGCTCAGTGCCCAGTCAGCTTTGTCGAAACAAAATAAGGCCACTGACCAACCTGCTGATCAGCAATAACCAGCTGACTAGGAACCTGGACATGGGTGTGTGTGAGAATCTGATATTTCTGGAAGCAATGGTGAGTCTCTTTGGTATTTGTTTGGAATCTGTCTGGTTGCATGGAACTTTTGTTCTTATCTTGGCATGCCCAGCCACTGCTAAAGTGTGGGTATGTAACTTCTCATACACCTGGTGCTTGGCATACGAGTAGCCTGTATTAGATTTTTTGTATTACGGATGTTTGCTAATTTAGGGCTAAGAGTGCCACCTGCTTTTATTAGGGTTCAAAAAGTTAGCGGGAAATGCATTCGGAAGGCCTGGAGTTACCGCTTACATGGGACTGCAATATACACGTATATACAGCGTATATAATATGCGCGTGTATTTCCATGTATGCCATCGGCCAGATCTTGCGGCCTCGCAGGTTCTTCGAAATCTGAGGGAAATTAATTGAGCACTGATTGCACGCTGCCTGGCTGTGCTGCCTGTGTAGCCCAGTTTGTTGCGTCATGGGATCGCATGAGATCCAGGCTGCTTCGTCACACAATATTAAATTAAACAACATGCTTACCATTAAATTTAGTGACGGTGAATTATTTGCATGCCAATTGGAAAGTTTACCACAATGCCATGTTTTCCCCTTCCCACAGGGGAACCAATTTTCTGGCAGCCTACCCAGCTTCAGGGGCTATAAGCTGCTGCACATTGTGCATCTCTTCAACTGTAACTTCACTGGCTCCTTCCCGCTGGACATTGCCCAAGCCGGACTCATTGCAGACCTCAACCTGGCTGATAACAAGTAAGGATTTCCTTCAAGTGCTGGTCAGGTCAAGGAACATATATTGGACACCTTCCATATGCAATGCGGGTGTTGCAATATCTTGGCCTCCCAAACCTGCTGTTCAGTCTATTATTTATTTATTTCAGCTCCACACTTGGAAGGGCCGGAAGGGACTCGATGCGCTTATGCATTCCGCCTTTTCTCTTCCTGATTCATGGGGTTGTTAAGCCTGTACCCTAAATTGTCAACCCTGACATGGGATTTTGGTATCCGAAAGAGGGGATATAAACAACATCATTTGGACAAAGTTTGGGAGTAAAGCTGGTTTGTATCCATTATGCATGGGAAGATTCTTGCCGCTTCACCACAGCTTGAATCCTTAAAAACATATTCAGATATTGATTAATGTTTGCTGCCCTCTAGTCCGCAATGTTTGACTGCGCTGCCTGAAGTTTTCTAGAAGCTCAGTCTTCCCCACTTCCACTGCCCCTCACAGCCTGACTGGTACACTTCCAAGAAACATCAGCGACCTAGTTTACCTGACGAGCCTCAATTTGGATAACAACCTGCTGATGGTAAGTGTGCCACCTGCATCCAGCAAGTTGATGACGTTACATCTCTCGGCCATGCCGAAATGAAGCTCGGCCACGTCGGCAAACAAAAAGCCAGCTAGGAAAGTCAAGGAAGAAGGCACAAAAGGAAAGAAAGGATAGCAAGTTCACCACCAAACAACAAGAACACAAAGGTCAGGCAAACCGTATCTCCTGCCCTGAAGAGATTGGCTTTCAAAAAGCTTAACTAAAAGTTGCACACAACCAGGACCCCCACCCCTGCCTGCGGGCGCCACCTGCATCCAGCAAGTGAGTGATCCTGTGAGTGACTCACCTGGCCTTGAACATGTCGGCAGTGATTGAGTCACATATTGCCACAGCACCAACAAGGGGGGGGGAGGCTGCCAAAGCATTGATGGGGTACATGGGCTGTGCCTCCTTAGTTTTGACACCTTCCCACAGTACTTCAGATGGAAGCTGCTCATCACTCAATTTATATTCAAGCGCTGTCTCTTCGCTTTGATTTAACTTGGTGCTACCGCAAAAACGTGTAGGAGAGAAGCACTGAGAGGCACATACATTGCCGTGGGTGATCAAGAGAGCCTGCCTTTTCGGACAAGCAGGGTGGCCCATCATGGGGAGTAGGGACCACAGGTGCCCAGTTATGCTGGGTTCCTAACCACTTCAGATCTATACATTTTGGGGGCCTTCCCCAGTGTGCAGTTCAGGATTGGACCAGGAATCAGCGGAAACATTAAAAAAAGAACGGCCTGCCTCCTCGCTGTTTTCCTGGGCATGCTGCTGACGATTCATCCCACCCTCCGACAGGTCATGCATTGTTTCGTCACCGCATCTTAGCCCATGCTCCCTGACCGCCCTGCTGCTGTTGCTGCTGCCCGTGCCCTGTTGCAGGGGACACTCCCTCCCCAGCTGTTCTCCTTCCTGGGCATGCTGAGCTCGCTGTCATTGATCAATAACAGCTTTACCGGTCCGCTGCCTGACTCTGTGGGGTGAGCCACCGTTGATTCAGTTGTGCTGCGGGAGCTGCTTTGATTTGCTAGCCCTCAGTACCTGCTAGCGAAGGCGTACGGTAATTTGGCTGCTGCATTATTGTGCTGCTCCTGCTTCTGCCACTCCAATATCGTTATCATCCCACTGCACGTACCACCAAAGGATACAGAGAAGGTCCAGTAACATACCAGCGGAAGCATATACGGCCCCAGCCTCAAAAACATGCTGGCTTCATTCTCAAGAGCTGCAGTCTATTTCCCTCTTTTGTTTCTCTCATTTCCCGAGGGGCCCATTAATTGCTGCCAGGGATGTCACCGCCTATTGTTTGCTGACCTGATTTCCCCCGTGCCCTGCTTCACAGGCTTGCCGGTTCCTTGGTGATGTTGGACATCAGCAGCAATGCCATGGTGAGAACCGGGGAGAAACTCCTACGGGGTGCAATTCCGCCTAAGGGAGCGGGTTTTGGGTGTAAGGAGCGGGTTTTGGATGTGAGAGTGTTGGTTACACCTGCTGGCATGCTGTGACCCTGTGGCGTTCCGCCTGCATGGATACAACAAGCCGCGCTTTGTCAAGCAAAAAGCAAAAAGAAGCTGCGCCTTGTTACGCGAAAAATAGAATAAACGAAATTTATTGGTTGTGCATACTTTGGAAGGCTGCTGCCCCTGTTTCCGATGCTTGTGTATTGGCCTGCCAAATTTTGTGTCTCGTGAGCTTTTCATTCCACCCCTTCCCGTAGACTGGAACCTTGCCGAACAGCCTGGCCAGTCTCTTGGGCGACGTCTACCAAAGTCTGAACATCGTTGGCACGGACATGTCCTGCTGCGGGAGGAATTTTAACAATGGAAGGTACGTCAGGAGCATGGAGGCCTTGGCACATTTCCATGACAGCTATGTCCCATGTTTGAGCTATGTCCCATGTTTTAAATAGAATGGGAGGGGCTAGCATTCCCCTAGATGCCCCATGGTGGGCAAATTTACAACCGGCATATTTACTATCTGGCCCAAGGACTTTCCACAACTTGAATGTTTCTTCCATCGCTTGTTTTGTCTCATTCTATGACACGCATCCACTCTGCAAAAATCTGCCGTGCTTGCCATTGACGCACTCATGAAGTGACGAATGGACCATTGCCCGCCATTCTGATAAAGTATGTAATGCTTTTGCTCAAGAGTGTGGAACCAGAGGGCAATGTGAAGCAGGGTGGTGGCTGTTGTATTTGAGTTTATAGAGGTGCAGCGCTCATTTATGACTAGATCAACAGGTTCAGGCAATCACGCAGGTAGCACTACGCGCAAAGCGCATGGCTTGTAGAGCATGGCCTGTACCGCATAGCTTGTACCGCATGGCTTGTACTGCCTGGCGTGTACCGCATGGCTTGTGTTCCTTGAGAGCGTCAACGTCACAGATCTCGGTCCCTTGCATCTAGTGATGCCGTTTGTGGCCTTGCTCTTGCCCTGGTTCGTGCCATTGCTTCCCCTCAGCATCAGAGGTACTGAAAGGCTGCCATCCTCACCGTCATTGCGCAGCTATGAATACTTTGACTGGTCTGCGTGGCCTCGCCTCCCCAACGGCATCAACTTTTCCACTACTCTGCAGCCTGCAAGTAATCGCTACATGAACGTGACTGGTTTAAGGCAAGTGCTGAGTTTTGCAGCATGGCAATTGCATAATTCGGGAACGTTTTTAATAAACGCCTTTATGTCAGGGTGTGGTACGGAGATAACCACCCGCCAGGTAAAAACGCAAGCACTGTGCGTTGGCTCGACGGATGCTGCTTATGCTGCCTACAGTTCACTTTTTTTATATACCGTGTGCTGGAAATATCATAGTATTTTCTGGAGGAGGGTGTCATGAGCCTAGTCTCAACTTCCAAGAGGACCTGCCCACTGTAGTGTATTCTTGCGGTATTCTTGAGAGATTTGAAAATAAGCCGCAGGACGTTTAAGTTTTGCTCGTGCTCAGTTATGACTTGACAGTTAGAGCATGCCGGTTACCGATATATTTTTCACGATGCCCCGGGTCTGTATCTAGTGAATGGGCTAGCCGCTAACTTTGTCGCACTTACATCCCCTTGCTCCTGCCAGCTGCCCATTCCTGTACAACAATACAGCCTCGGATGCTCCTCAGAACTATCTGACTTGGGACCTGGATCCTGAGTACTACCTCTTCTACGGCTGTGAATGTGCAGTGGTGAGTCACAGGGGAAATGTGCCAGCTGCAATATCTTGCATGTACATCTGCTTCCATGGAATAATTGGTTGACGAGTTTTCGATGCAAATGGTTTAAGAGAGGGTTGGTAGTTATCTGGAACCTGTTATGCTATTACTCATCAGAGATGGCCTCTGTTACCCGTCACTCGCTTGTGCCCCGTTGGAATCCTTGATTGCATTTGATATCTTGACGCAAATGTTTGCGTTACGAAGATGTTACAAATATGATTCCAGGAGAGTGTCACAATTTGAATTGTTTGGGGCTTGGGGTGACTGTTAGTGTCCCAGGCACCAGAGGCTTGAAAGAGCACTTGCAACGGGCTGCATATCTTGATTGTTTTGGATATTTTATTGCATGTATTTTCTCTTTGTGGGATGCGATCTTCCCCTCTCTTCATGTGTAGGGCATGCTGATAAACCGTTCCACCAGGACCACAGTCAACTTCCATTGTGCACCGCCGAGTGTGACTCTGAGAACGTGGTTTGAGGAAAATCCGTGGATCTATATCGTCATTTCCGTGGTCAGCGTCGGAGTCGTCTTCGTGGCTTTGTTACTGTGAGCAGCTGGCCTGTCACTAGCATTCCCAGCATTTCTGCCATCATCGCAAATGTCTTTTCCAGAGGAACAAACTTAAATTGTTAGAGCATCAATGGCAGTTTGACCACCTGAAGATGGAAGTAGTTCAAACCATCTGCGTATCAGCAATGATGCAAATCTACAGAGGCGGGTAGATAAAGTTCTGGAGGACTCCTTTAGCTTTTACACGCGTAATCGCCATCTTTTTTGCCACTGCTGTTGACTCTTTGAGGCGCGAGCTTTTCGCCAATCCTGTCCTATATTTCAAGCCCTTTTCGTGGTGATCGATGGCAGGTGGCTCCTCCTTCACCGTGGCACCCGTCCCCTGATGGTCCAACAAGCAATGGACATGCGGAAGCGGCTGAAGGGTCCACCTCAGGGGGGCACCTCGGCCTCCATAGTGGTCACAGACATTGAAGGCTTCTCCAGTGAGTCCCCTTGTGCTGAAAGCAGGTATTTTTAAGCAGAAGAATTACTGGCGTTCAGATTTTATCCATTGGCCTTGCTTGAAAGAGTGTTCTTTGTTAGCTATGAAGATTTGAATTCAATTTGATGATCACAGTGTGGCACTGTGGGATTCATTCCTTGACCTTGTCATCCCTGTTGGCCCTCGTTTTTGAATTCAGATCTGATGAAGGAGAGCCCTGAGCTGACCACAACTGCGTTGCTGATTCACAACAACCTCATCCGTAAAGCGAAATGGTCAAACTTTGGCTTTACCATCGAGCAGGAGGGAGGTGAGCAAATGCCTGATATCATCTGTTTCAATGTTTTTCGATGGTGTCCGTGGCGCTGCACTTGGCATTTCCGTGACTTGATCATCTGATCTGGTTGTTTTGCTGCCCATTCCCCTCATCCAGATTCGTATTCCATCGCTTTTCGTGAGGCCGGGGATGCTGTGAATTTCTGCATCCAAGTGAGTTGCTTCACGCTATTGATTGGTTCAGACATCAGAGGTCCTTACTTTTATATCAACCAACGGATACGCAGGTCGGACTATTGCTAGGAGCCATATGTTTATAACTTACAAGTTTCCAGCCTCGCATGAGCTTGATTACGGCCCGAACTTTCAGTCACAAAGTGCGACTCCCCTCCATGTCCTGCCCTTCCCCCCTCACGGGTGTGGAGCCATGGCCGGCATGGTCATGCTGAGGGAGTACTTGATGTGCCCTATCCGCGTGCTCAAGTCGTGCAGGCAGAGAGTCATCCAAATCACTCCCTGCTGGAGGTTGCCCCTCGTCCCCTTCACTCTGCTGCCGGTCCCTCCTTGCCTGTCCCCGCCCGCAGACTCAGCTCCTCCTGGAGCAGCAGCAGTGGCCCCCAGGCCTGTTCCCTGACCAGGTCAGCCCTGAACGAGTGGCATCAGCAAGCCGAGGGAAGCTTATTGGTGAGAGAGCCGCTGCTCACAGAAAATGGCAGAGGGATGTGTATCGGTCTCTGCTACAGATACTTGAACTCCTATTCAGATATGTGCCCTGAGTTCCAGTATTTGCTTGGCGTGGTTTTTCCATAAGGTGGCTGTGTCCAAGCTGTGTGGACGCATTGCAGCACCGCTGTACAGCAGCTGTGGCCTGTGGCTCATATTGCAAGTCCATTTCGTGGCCAATCTGAATACTGTTGCTCTCACTTGAGGAATCACAAGACGCGCATTACACACATCATGCCCTGATTAGGCATGCCTGTTTTACTTATTTTATTTTCCAGTGCCTTTCTCAAGCAACCGATTACACACACCAGGCCCTCATATAGTCAAATGACATGCCTGTTTTATTCCTGATGCTTTACCTTTACCCTTCCCTTGACCATTACCATTTACCCTTACCATAACGTTTACCTTAGCCTGTGCCATTACCATAACCATTACCTGTACCTTATAACCATTGCCTTGCAGGCTCCCGCCTCAAGTCTTTGTTCATCCAAGCAAGATCTTCAGTAGCTAGTGGGCTTGTCAGACGGAACCGCAGGTCGTCACCGAAGGAGCCTGGGGGCAGGCAGGTGTCCTCAGTTTCCACACAAGCTAGCGATGGAGCTCTGTCCACGTCGCAGGCATGTCCATCTCTGAGGCAGCTGTCGGCGGGAATGGATGACCCGTCTGGGGGTGAGCCGCCGTCCTGTGGGGAGGGTCTCGCTCAAGCTGGTCAGTGTTCAGGAGGAAGGCGGGTCTCTGTATCAGAGGGAGGAGGATCCGTGATTTGGTATATTGTTTAAAGGTCGTACACCAACGTCAAGGTGATGATAATTTTGAAGGTAGCTGCAGAATAAAGTGCACCAAGGTTTATTTACCGGTATGAAAATTTCGTCTGTTTGGAACAACGCATCATACAAATCAATTACTGCAATTCTTTGAGCAAGATCCAACTCTCATGCCAGTGAAATTGGTCTGCGACTTGGGTTTTTAATCAAACTCATCTGAAAACGTTACAATTTTCTGACAGGTTGCCCCGAGGACGCCCCTTCAGTACACATAATATCGGATCCCGTGGCCTGCCCCGTGATGGGTAAGAGTTGTCTGAGGGTGCTTACACTGTTCACTAGTCGTCGATGCGGCTGTACGTACGTCTGCAGCCTCTTCTATTTGGCTGTTTTTTATATTTGCCGCCTGTGCCATGATAGGTTTTTGTCGCCGCCACCGGACAGCCCATGAGGCTTTCAGTATCGAAATTGGGGTCTCCAAGATGTTGTGCTTGCCCTGGGGTAGCAGTGCTGCGTTTTGTGAGCTTGTGGCCGTTACCGTGGCCCTGCAGGTCTACGAGTGCGGATGGGAGTGGCCACCGGCATGCTACCCAAGGGCGCTCTACCTGCGTCATCGACTGTCATGGAAACAGCGAAAGGTGCGCCACCAGAGATCCTGGATTCGGACCTGGGAGGTCTTGGATCTTGGATCTGGCCCTCAAGCAGGGTGTGATGGTACACTCGGCTCCCTTGCCATGCCCCGACGCTCGCTGGCTTCCCCACCTGTGCCATGCATGTCCACGTCCCTTCCAAGTGGCCCACTAACAGTACCGCGCCATCATTTCATTTGTGCGGCTATGTGACCTGGCGTAATGTAGCCTGGTTGTTTCGTTCGACTGCTCGTGTCCATCAAAGGACTCCTGTCTGTTCAAGCCAGGAAAATAATATGCATTTTTTCATGTAATTTCGACTCTCAACTTTCCTTCTGTCCAGTTGTATCTGATGCTGGCGCTGGGGGTCAAGTGCTCATGTGCGGTACAACGTTCCAGGCGGTACAGCACAAGAAGGATGAGCTTGGCTGCGTCGGCCAGGAGGGCATGGACTTTTCAAAACGGCATTTGATGTTGACGCCATGGTACACGCTCTTTCGGTGGGTCCATCAGTCACGCCCCTTTGCTTAACGAGCGGCCGCGTATCATGCTGGCAGCGCATGCATTCCACCCCAAACCCGACAGTTTCAACACTGGCAGCTACAGCGCCCGTTGTGGCAAGTCCGGCTGTTGGGTATGGGGTGGGCCTGTGAGCAGCCTCGTCCATATGTAGACAATTTGCTTGCCCTGAGGCTTGGTTCGAGGAAGCCGCCTGTTCAGCCGTAGTGCTGTGTAGCCTAGCTTGCAGCCGCACTCCCGCCAGGCCTTCTGCTTCCTGCTCTAAGATCATTACTCACCCGGTTGTTTTACTTGGTTGTGCTATGTGTTTTGCCATTGGCTGTTTCCGCTCCCGAAGGTGTGTGCCCCTCTACCCCCTGATGCATGTTTACCAGTGCTGAGCCCTTGCAACTCGGCACGCCTGCCTTCGAATACCTCCCCAGGTCGCCAGCGAGGAAGGGCGGGAATACGGAGGAGGCCTGCCTCCTGGACATGGGTCAGTTCATGCTGTGCACCAAGGGCCATGCGCCCCCAGCTGTGCTGTCCCCGTCCTACCTTGGCCTGCGGGCGGCAATGGTTCCCAGGGACCTCCGTCACGGCGCCGAGGATGAGCCGCTGGATTTCTTTGTGGCGGCGGGTCCTATAGGCGAAGGCATCAGTCGCTTCGCGCCCCCTGCTGCTGCTGCTGACGGCCACCCTGAGCAGGCGCACAAGGAGCGTTCCCTGGCGATGGAGGGAGCAGGAGGAGGAGGAGGTAGCCCGCGTGGCGGTCAGCTAGCCGATGGCCAGCGGCGGCGGCCCGCTGTAGCTTTGGGGAAATCGGCAGCAGGCGCCGTGTCCGGGTCCTACTCAATGGCGGATGCGGCGGCTCCAGCTGCTTGCTCTGCCTGCAAGCGCTTGAGGCTGTATCAGGTGAGGGGTGGGGGCTGTACTGGGTAAGGAGCTGCTGCGCAAGGGTTAGGAGATCTTGCCCAAGGAAGGTCACTTTCGTTGCAGGGCCCCAAGCCTCTTTCCATGCTACGCAGGTTGACTGACGGCCGGAGGCAGGCCAGTAGACCAGACAACTTCTTGTTATGAAGCATTGAACGTAAAATAGATCAGCCTCAAGACGAGGCAAGCCAACACGACCTGATTTATTGTTAACAGGGCTATGGCCTAGCTTCGCCTAACGTCTCCTTCACAATGGCATGACATCACCTTCACACTCCATGCACCCCTGAAGCTGCCGAGTACCCAACAGCCCCGCTAACTCTCTGTTACCCTCTATCGTACCACAACCCTCACTCGCCTGATCCATGCTCGCTGCGATCCTTGTTAATGGATCCCAGGCTCCCTGTGCTGATGAGATGCCTTCTTGTCCCGAACCTGTTTGGCAGAAGGCTGTTGTTGAACCCCCTACCCCCCTGTCCTGATGACATTTCTTAGCAGTTATAGCAGGTGCTGGCTCCAGCCCTGATCGACTGCAGGCCATGGTGCCTGTTGTTGCGAGGCTGCTTTGTTGTAGTGTCAGGTGCTGGCTCCAGCACTGATGGATCGTGGGCTGTTAAAAAATCTAACCGCCCTATTCTGACCTGATACCTCTTTGTCGTGTTTCAAGTGCTGGCTCAAACCCGGATTGGCTGCAGGCCGTTTTTGACCCTGAGTCCCCTGTCCTTACAATATGGCATGCTGTCAGGTGCTGGCTCTGGCCTTGAGGGACAGTGGGCCATGAATAGACCCCTCACCCCTGTGCTAAATATATGTTTATTTTGTTGATCTGTCAGGTGTTGGCTCCAGCCCTGATTGACCGCGGGCCATTCTTTGGCAGCGTGCTTGCTCTCAAGGAGGAGTGGGTGCCGTTGGACAAACCCTACTACAGCGCACCAGGTAGAGATAAGGGTTCAAGGTTGAAAAGTGCAATTGCTGTTGGTGCTGGGCAGATCGGGGTTGAGGGATTCAGGTACCGCTCGTGCCCAGGGGTTCAGGCTGGGGTCGTTCATGGTTGAGGAGTGCAGGTGCAAGCTGTTAGTACCCATGTGATTTCCAAGGGTCGGAGTCATGCTGAGGGGCTGGGTTTTCCTTGCGTTAATCATTTTTTTACATTTGGCAGCGTAGGCAGCTGCGTGGCTGACCTTTCAGAAATCAGGAAATCGGAGGGACCGCGCACTCTGTATGCCACACGCTACCAGCAGTAACCCACTCACTCGCTCACCTATCCCATGTGGATGTGTGCACCTGCTGCTGCTGCAGGTGTTGAGGGCCCGGTGGGTGAGGATTTTGCACCTGTGACCACTGTGGCTTGCACCATTGACGGCTGCCAGCAGTACTGTTTCCTTCATTGGACGGATGCGCAGATCGTGCTGATGGAGATGGCAGCAGTGATGCGCAGCGTTCTCTGCCAGGTGAGAGTCGTAGGTGGAGGCGGCAGTAGGGGCTTGTAGCGTTCTTTGCAAGTTGAGGGTCGTCGGTGGAGATGGCAGCACTGCAGCTGTCATGCGTAGCGCCTTCTGCCAGATGAGTATTATAGCCTGGTATTTATTCGCTATGGGGCATACCGGTACCAAACAGCTGCGGTGGGCCAAAGGTTACTTTTTGGTCGGAGGATGGTTGCATGCGTTTGAAAAGAATTCTGTGGCTACTGACTGAGCAGAGAGGGATAGGGATGGATGGGGCTGGTTGCCCTTCAGGCACTGATTCTGGTGCTGTGTTGGGCCTTTGGACGCGACTCCTTGGCTGTGTGTCAGGAAACTTCTGCCAAGTTAAAAGGTTGGGAGGTGTCTAACTGCCTATTGCTCCTGAATGCTCTGCTAATCAAAACGTCACGGTGACAGTAGGAATGAGGCTTTGGACTAAAGCTGCACCGCTCTCTTGAATCAACATTGGTGCCCCAAAGGTGGCACGCTCTATGTCGTGCCCATCTGAATGTTTTGTTTCCCAACTCTGTTTCATGGTGGGGCAGGTACCGGGCGGCTACCTCATGCGCCAAGTGGATAAGGAGTTCAAGTTCCTAGTGGCGTTCAAGAGTCCGCAGGTCCGTGCATACAGTTTCGCGTTTGTGGTATCGGAGCTAGTAAGCCCTGCCCCGATCTGACCCCTATTCAAGCGTGCTGCTGCCAGTCCCTCTCACGCCATAACACACAGAGGGGACTTGATGTGTTTTCATTAGGGTTTTACATCACCCCACCCTAAACCCTCAACTACAGAGTTAAGGGTGTTGGCGGTCTCAGGACCTTGAGAGAGTTTTGATCATCCGAAGGTGACCTGCGCAGGTGTGTACGAGTGGTCACGGGTGGTTTTTCATACGGTGGTGTTTGTAGCTTTTAGTTTGAATGCGCTGTGCTGCTTCAGTGGGGGGCTACACAAATGGAGCTACCAAGCTTGTTTATCATTACTGGTATCCACTTCATTTTGCGATGAATATCTTATGTCATCTACTTACAATAAAATCCACTTAACCGTAGATTAAATAAGAATCGACGCGCAACGGCCTGCCGGGGGTGGGCGTGGCAGGAGGCATACGGTATGCCTTCCCGCAACCCTAGCAAAACAACTTTTTATATAAAGCCCCGCAACCCTTTTCCGTTGTTTATGAAGGTCCGCAGGGTGAAATATAATCATTTTCGGGCGAATTTCGACCGCCCGTGTCGAAATTCGCCCCCCCTCCGGCCACGCCCACCCCCGGCAGGCCGTTGCGCGTCGATTCTTATTTATTAGTTCAAGCACTGCCCGATTCCGACCGATTCCGACTGATACCAACCGATTCCGCCCAGCGATGTCATCGCGCACCCCTGTTATTACTTACGGTACTTATTAAAGGGAAGAAATTGTGAAGCAAACGAAAGCGCCCCTCGTGAAATTTAGAAATGCACATAATGCTTTTGTCAGCTAGGCCAGGAGGATGTAGTTCGTGCGGTTTATCGCCAACCCCTCGTAAACTATACTAGTGCAGGACGGCTAATATAATCCAAGGGATTCATGTTATGTACTAGAGGGAAACTGAAAGGGGGACTGTGTGTTGCAGGATGCGCTGGCTTGGAGCCTGGCCGTGCAGGAATGTGCCATGTACGTGGAGTGGCCCGCTTCTGCACTCCGGCAATGGCCCGAAGAAAAAGACGACAGGGGGAGCCTGACGTGTAGGGGCCCAAGGTGCGCCGGCATGCGGCTGCTAGGTTCAGAAAAGAAAAAGGGAAGTGTTAAATGCAGCTACCGTGCATGAGAATGCACGCTGGTTGGAGTGATCTGGATGCTGCGGCGAGGAATGCCTTCAGCTGTGAACTGCCGTGTGCACTGCTTGCAAGGATAGCCGGCTAGTGGCTAGAAGCTTTGCCATTTGGCTGCGCAGCATGTGTGTGTGTGTGGTGCCTTGTAGCTTGCTGTGTAGCTAGCTGGCTAGTAGCTAGTGGCCACTAGCCAGTAGCCACTGGTCACTGGCTGCTAGCAGTCAGCCACTGGCCACTAACCACTAGCCACTGGTTGCACTTGCTTACATTGATTAAATCCCTGACATGCCTGCATGGTATGGAACGTCACAATGCTGACGTGGCTTGCATTATTATGTGTAGTGCTCATCCAATACTCTTTGGGGGACTGCTGGGCGGTCACCACAGGAAGCAGCTGATTTGTAGCTGATTTGCTGCTGATTTGTAGCTGATTTGCAGCTGCAGGCACTGAGAGAAATACCGGTGGCTGGGCGTCCCCCTTTATTGCAGGCTGAAGATGGGCATTGCGGAGGGCGTCCCGCTCAGCGTAGAGCCCAACGGCATGGGCCGCGCAGAATGCCACGGGCCCAGCGTGGAATATGCTGCAAGCTTAACGGATGCAGGTTGGTGGGGGTGGAGGGTCGTATATGATGTCCCAGGCATGAACACAGACCTCTTTCACCAACTTCCTAGTTGCTGAGCATGAGGCCTAGTGGCCTACATGTTTTTAGCACTCGCAATGACCTGTTCAATCAATGTCCATCTGGAATTTGTGAATGAGTGGTTGAGTGATTGGCATGCCCAATGAAATGAGTGATGATGCCGGCGGGGGAGTTTGCATCCCAGGCCTTGCATGTGGTTGATAAGACTTACAAAACGATCCACACTCGCCAAGCCTTCATTGATTGGGTGGAGGCGTGCAAGGAGTCAAAGGCCAGGATAAACATAAATCAATGTTGAAAGTCTTGTAATGGGAGTCCAAACCTGAGTTACTCCAAAAACAGTGGCTTGTGTGTTGCACGGCATTGCACGGCTTGTGTGTTGCACGGCATTGCACGGCTTGTGTGTTGCACGGCATTGCACGGCTTGTGTGTTGCACGGCATTGCACGGCTTGTGTGTTGCACGGCATTGCACGGCTTGTGTGTTGCACGGCATTGCACGGCTTGTGTGTTGCACGGCATTGCACGGCTTGTGTGTTGCACGGCATTGCACGGCTTGTGTGTTGCACGGCATTGCACGGCTTGTGTGTTGCACGGCATTGCACGGCTTGTTTGTTTAACAAGCTCAGACAAAGGCTAGTTTTCTGTACACCCTTTTGAGTCCCTCGGCTCCCGCAGGACCCCTTGTGCAGCTTTGCCAGGGCTGGGTCCAGCAGCATCCTTGGAACCTTGCGCGTTGCAGAGCTATGTTTGCTTGTTAACAAATCCCTCCCCATGCCCCCTGCCCTCACTCCGCCCTCGCCCCCGCCCAGGCGCTCATGGCGGGCAGGTGGTCTGCGAGGCCTCCTTGGCAGCCCGAGTATTCGCCATTTGGAGCTCGCCCGCGGCGCGCAGCGAGCAGCACGCGAGCTGGGCCACAGACCCGCCTTGGGTACAGCAGCCGTCGGTGCTGATTTCTCAAAAATCCCCGTCCGGCCTGTCGCAAGGGCCGTCTGGAAGCCCCCTGCCATACGTCTCTTCTCCGCAGACGGCGTCCGAAAAGTACTGCGTGCACAGCTCTATGCGCTTGCCGCCGCTTTCCACCTACCCCGAGGAAGAGGAGGCAAGCTCTATGGACGACGGACCGAGCTCGTCGCGGCAGGCAAAGTGCTCCCTTCCTGTCGTTGACCGAGGCGGAGGTGAAGCCTGCCCTGTTGACACGTCTGCCGGCCGCCACAGCCCGGCTGATTCAGCCAGCCTGCCTCACTCAACCGCATCAGGAGCTGCGCGCTCCACGCTCTCCCAGGGCTCTCTCCCAGCCTTGGCCTCGGCAGGCGACCAAGGCGGGGACTCTATGCAAGATGCGCATTCTGATGCTGACGCTGGAGATGCTTCTGCTGGCAATCCGATGGGTGAAACGGAAGCCCATGGGGAAAGTGGGGCGGACGCAATCGCTGCAGACATGAGCGACGTGTTTGCCAAACATCTGGGGAGCTTCAGGTGGGGTCGCAAGCGGTGAGGGAGCATCGGGTGGGGGTTGAAGTTTTAAGGCTGAGACAAGGGGCTGGGGAACTACAGATGGGGTGCCAGATAGGGAGCATTGGATGGGTTGAATGGTTTATTGCGCAGAGTCAAGGCGCTGGGGAGCTTCAGATGGGGCTCGGGCCATGGGTGCGGTTGTCCAGAGCGAATTATAGCATCGAATTAGTGTGCATGCGACTACGGTAGGGGTCAGGCCAGGCTGTTATCACTGGGTTGGTTGGAAGTAAAGCATGATGGGCCTTCAGCTTGACACCGAGCTGGGAGGATTTGCTACACCAGGCCCCCCGTTTGGAAGACGGGATCTTGATTAAGTGCATTAGACAAGACGTGTTAGCGCATTGTGGCTGTGGCGAGTCCAAGCCTTCATCACTCCTCCAGGTTGTACTTAGCAGATGCAGCTTGCGGTGCGCATTCTGAGATCATTTCTCTGAAGCATACCGTAGAACCACTTTGACTCCGCTCGTAATTAAATAATTAGTGGGGTGCGCGGACATGGCTGCGCGCTAATAATTCAAAAATCGCCGCTGCGCGGAGCGTCAGTCAGGTGCCCAAACAACTATTTTGGGGGTGTGCGGTATGAATGAAAAACAGCACTTTTTACAAAAATGCAACTATTTGATTCGATATCCGTTCAGTCATGCTTTTTAAGTGTGCCCAAATAGCCCTGCATAGTAACACTACTGGTGACTCAGATGAGCACTACCGGTACTCGTAGCTAGCATTACTGCTCAGTTCAGCCTCCATCCACTCGGCTCGCCAGTCGAATCGCCAATCGCCAACGCCCACGGAGGAGGATGACTATGCTAACTTTTGCTGACCGTGTACCGGAGGTGGATAAATTTTGACTACCGTTTGATGACTTTTGCTGACCTTGAGGGTGTTAACTAAGTTTTAATGTACTGGCTGACAGTGCTGCGCGGAAGGAAATTTAAATTATTTCCAGGGATGCGCGATGTTAAATTAAATTACCTGCTGCGCGACGTTAAATTAAAGAAAATTTCGTCGCTGCGCGACCATTTTTTTATTCTTTTTAGCTGCGCGACGAAAAAAAGATCATTTCTTTGGGGTGCGCGGAGTATAAGTGGTTTTACGGTATCTATGTTATTCTGCCTTGTTTGCGACTCTGTCACAAGAGGAGGACGTTAGACCCCTGGGCCCTGTTCAAAAGGCTTGCCGACGTGGGCGCCCAACAGTTGGAGAAAGTAGAATTACATAGGAAAAGGGGGGAAGAAAAAAGAAGAAAATACAGTGTATACAGGAAAATAAAGAAAAGGGACAGACTAAAGGCTGAAATGAGGAGGACGTCCAAAGATTCTCCAGCCCCTGAAGGGCCTAGGCCGGGTATGAGTATCTACTCAATGTCGCCCATTGTGTGAGTTGGAGCACCCTTTCTTCTGTATAATCTGTTTCCCTGTTCTTTGCAGGTTCAAGGGCTCCTTCGAACCCGTGGCCATGGTGTACGTTGTGCAAGCCGCACTCCTGGGCAGAAGGTCAGTGCTTCGTCCCCTTTTTAATTTGTTTGAAAGAAGGAAGTATATCACCACCTTTGTTGTTAAACCCTTAACCTTAGGTAGGAACTGGTATGACATGGGGAAGGGTATAGATAGTCATCCAGTTAGTCTGCTAGACAGGGGGCAAACTGTCCAGGCAAGCATGTTTCTTCCCTCGTGCAGGTGTACGCTGCCTCCCTTTCAAAGTGGCGTATGCAACCCCACGTGCGATGATCCCACTTTTATGTCAGTAGCTCAGTGCATCCCTACATTGTTTCGAACTAAAAGATTCCCCAGGCTCTGAGAGGCCTGAATGGGATATGCAGGGCCCGCAAATCGACCTGGGCGATGTCGAAAGGAGGCGGAAAGAACCAGACCTTGCCCCCGCTCAGTCTATCATGATCGTCGCGTGGAAGCCTAGGAGGCTTACCTGTTACACTGGCCGCCCTGCTTCTTGCCTGATCCCTCACTTTCGACCCTTTGCCTGCTGCTCCCAGCTTCCCCTCGGAGGCCCCCCAGGGCACGGAAGGCCGCTGGCTCGATGTGCTGTGCATCAAGGCGCCTGCGGGGCGCCGCCTGACAGCGGACACAGGCATCATGGCAGCCACTGCGGTGACGCTGCCCGGGGTCGTGGAGGCCTACCAGAAGCGTTGGATGGACCTGCCAGCCAGGAAGTGCCCGACTTTCAAAAAGGCGTCGTGGGGCATAGGTAGCATGAGGGTGGCGGGGCGGACTCCGAGCACGCGGGATGCCCAGCTGCAGGGCTCGAGCACCGGGCAGGCCGATGAGTATGTGTGATCTAGGAACCTCAGTTGCCTGCCCAGATCTCCAGCCGCCGCTTTCTTCTGGAAAGGATGGTGGGTGGATCTGCAATGCAGGCGATTGGAATACAACTGACCCTGCTTAAGACTTCATGGGCTTGAGCTCGCTCATCCCCTACCAGCCCGACGCAGCCGGATGTCCCGCAGGGCCCAGCTGGTATGCACCGTTCAAAACTGATACTTCTTGGACATGATTAAACACCTTCCTAGCCATTCAAAGTGTGGCGGCAAGTACATCCTGATCCTCAGGTCGGCCTACAAGCTGCTGCCTTCAGTACCGTCACACATCAGACCTAAATGCGACGGTTCTGCAGTTTTTGCTGTTAGTGCATGTTTTTATGTCTTGCTTCCGGTATCCTGAAGGTTTGCTGATTTTTCATTGAAGAGTGATGGATGTTTTTAGGGATGCTAGTGAATTCGACAGTAAACTTGCATTGAACCGGTTTTTTCTGGTGGCTTATGTGTAGGGATATAAGCTGATATGCGAAACAATATAAATCTTCTGTATGCTTCTTTCTTGGGATATACCGGTAAGTCTTAATGTTAACTACGGTATAAACCCATAAATAAGCTTGTATTACTTGTCTGATGTAGGCAAAACATGTTTTACAAGGGGTCATTGGCAACTTGTCAGAGCAATTAATACTTGACAGGAGACGCTGTGAAACGTTCGCACTCCCATGGCCGCCGGCGTTGCTGACCAGTGGGCACGCTTACATGAGCACATCCCTACTGAACAGTTCGGCTGTCAGTAGCACCGTAGCACGCTCCAGGCTGCTTTCTCTTGCGGCATGCAGTTCATGCGCAACGGGCAGCTGCAGGCCGTGGCAAACTGCATGTGGCCTTTGTGGATTTCACCAAGGCCTATGACTGTGTGCCACAGGAGCAGCTTGAGCAGCACCTGTCTGAGCGGCTTCACATGCCTTCATGCTTGTTACGAGCTGTGCAAGAGCTCTACAAAGGTGCAGTCGACACGCTCACAGACAGCCATAAAAGCACTGTCCTTGTGCCTTGCACCCGCGGTATCAAGCAGGGCTGCCCTCTCAGCCCCCTCCTCTTCAGTCTCTATATCAGCGATCTACCGGGCATGATCGCAGCCCAGTCCCCGGCAGAAGGTATTATGCTGGGTGCGGGGCGACGACCCAGGTGCCTCTTACATGCGGATGATCTCACCCTGCTAGCCAGCAGCCCTGCCGGGCTGCAGCGCATGCTAGATGCCCTGCATGCATATGCGGCGGTCAAGCAACTCCAGGTCAACGTTGGCAAGACAGGGATCTTGTAGTTTGGCAGCCGCTTCGCTGCGCAGCGCCGGCAATCAGCCCATCCTTGCGTGTATGGCCCCGAGAGAATAGTAATAATATAGCTGGTAGCTGTATGGCTGGTAGCGAGACAGCTGGTAGCGAGACAGCTGGTAGCAGTACAGCTGGTAGCGGGACTGCAGGTACCGGAACTGCTGGTAGCGGTGCAGAGCAAACAAATGCCCATTGTGTGGAGAGCATGACAGTGCAGGCCATGTCACAGGCGCATGCAGGCACCCCGAAATGCAAAAGATGCACGTAGAGCGCCACCATGGCACAGGAAGGATTTTGATGAGGGCTGTATCGAAATGCAGCATGGGAGAAGACATGGTCATGGCAGACCTGGGGAAGGCCGAGAAGTGTGAGAGAGCAGGAGCAACAGCCATGTTGATGAATAAAGTTCCCTCATACTTAATCCCCCACGCTGAGGCACCAACGCTTGGAGCCGTCCAAAGGAAAACAAAAATGCAGCCTGACATGCTGTTGATGCAAACGACAGGACACAAGAAGGACGTTGTAGTCCACAATGGGGAATTTAAGTATTGCAGAGACACCGAGCATGGGGACCAATTAAAAGCTTGCTTTAACTAGCACACAGACCTTGTTGAGCTACTGATCTTGAAAGGGCACCAGCGAAACAACATTAAAGTTAGTCCAATATTGATTGGAACATCGGGCACTATTTATAATAAACACACAATTGAAGCCATTATGTCTCTTGGGATCTCCGCATTCCATGCTAAGAAATGCACCCAGAAAATGCATGTCCATTCGATAAAATCTTGCATAGCACAGTGCAAACCAGACGCAGGCTCGAATATTTTTCCGCCACAAAGCCATTCACTGGGCCAATAAAGCACACCCATACGAGAAAACCACCGTGAGGAAGTTGCTTATTTCTTTTTGCCTCATGGTAACGGCGCGGATGTGGCTACGGCCCCAAGCTGCGTTGCTTCCTTAACCTCTACGCCCTAATAGGGCGTAGCTTTCTTTCTTTCTTTAGCGGTGCAGCTGGTGGCGGGACAGCTGGTAGCGAGACAGCTGGTAGCAGGATTGCTGGTAACTTAGACAACATATCCTCTAGGCCCTTCCAAAGTTTGAGATGTGATATACTTGATTCAAATCCGATAGGAGATCCACAGCCGAATGTGGTGGCGATCAAGCCCATCTAGACAGGCCTGCATGTCAAATTTAGCACGGCCTGCATTAACTTAAAATTCAGTGATCTGCTCTTCAGGGTAGCTTAGTTCACATATCCTGTAGGCCTTGCAAAAGTTTCAGGTTTTACATCCGGTTTTACATACTTGATTCAGATCCGGACAGAGATCCAAACCTCAATGTGGTACCGATTAAGCCCATCTAGACAGGCCTGTTTGAAAAAACAACACGGCCTGCATGAAACTTTCAATTTCATGACCTGCTCTTCAGGTTACCGTAGCTTGGATATCGTATCCTCTAGGTCCTACCAACGTTTCAGGTGTTACGTACTTGATTCAGATCCGGTCAGAGATCCACAGCTCCATGTGGTAGCGATCAAGCCCATCTAGGCAGGCATGCATGCAAAATTCAGCTCGGCCTGCATGTTACTTTATATTCAGCGACCTGCTATGCTGGGTAAGTTAGATAACATATTCTCTAGGCCCTGCCAAAGTTTCCGGTGTTACGTACTTGATTCAGATCCGGTTGGATATTCACAGCTCAATGTGGTAGCGATGAAGCCCATTTACACAGGCCTGCATGAAAAATTCAACTTGGCCTGCATGAAACTGTATATCCAGCGACCTGCTATTCAGGGTAGTTAAATATCCTCTAGGCCCTGCCAAAGATTCCGGTGTTATGATCCTGATTCAGACCCGGCGGTCAGAGATCCATACCTCGATGTGAGAGCGATTCAGCCTGCATGCAGCGCGTTAGGGGGGGGATGGGCGGTGGTGCAGCATGCGGGCAGCGCATTAGGGTGGGAGGGGGCGGTGGTGTAACATGCGGGAAGCGCATTAGGGTGGGAGGGGGGCGCGGGTGCAGCATGCAGGCAGCACATAGGGGCGGGAGGGGGGCAGTGGTGCAGCATGCAGGCAACGCATAAGGGTGGGAGGTGAGCGGTGGTGCAGTATGCAGGCAGCACATAAGGGTGGGAGGGGGGCGGTGATGCAGCATGCGGGCTGCGCATCAGGGTGGGTGGGGGAGGTGGTGCAGCATGCAGACAGTGCTTTAGGGTGGCAGGGGGGCGGTGGTGCAGTATACAGGCAGCACATCAGGGTGGGAGGGGCGGTGGTGCAGCATGCAAGCAGCGCATTAGGGTGGGAGGGGGGCGCTGGTGCAGCATGCATGCAGCGCGTTAGGGAGGGAGTATGGCGGTGATGCAGCATGCAGGCAGCATATTAGGGTGGGAGGTGGGCGGTGGTGCAGCATGTATGCAGCCCATTAATGTGGGAGGTGGGTGGTGGTGCAGCATGCAGGGAGCGCATCAGGGCGGGAGGGGACGGTGGTACAGCATGCAGGCAGCACATCAGGGTGGGAGATGGGCAGTGGTGCAGCATGCAGGCAGCGCATTAGGGTGAGAGGGGGGCGGTGGTGCAGGCATGCAGCGCATTTGGGTGGGATGCGGGCGGCGGTGCAGCATATAGGCAGCGCATTAGGGAGGTGGGGGGCAGTGTGCAGCATGCATGCAGCGCGTTGGGGAGGGAGTGTGGTGGTGGTGGTAAGGGAGGGGAGGGTGTAGCATGCAGGCAACGCATGCCTGGGAGGGGGAGAGGTGTAGTTTCGCAGCATGCCGGCAACATAAGGGAGGGGGGGAGAGGGGGGCGGTAGTGCAATAGACATGCTGTGCATGCTAGGGTTGAAGGGGGGGGGAAGCAGCAGGCAGGCAGCGCATGCCGTGAGGGGGAGAGGGGGGCTTCAGTGCAGCGTGCGTGCAGCGCATGCAATGGTGGACCGGGGACGGTATTGAAGTATGCATGCAAGGCATTAGGGGGGGAGGGTGTAGCATGCAGGCAACGCATGCCTAGGAGGGGGAGGGGTGCAGTGTCGCAGCATGCAGGCAACACAAGCGAGGGGGGAGGGGGCGGTGGTGCAACAGACAGGCCGTGCATGCCAAGGCTAAAGGGGGGGTGCGGTGGTGCAAAATGTAGGGTGCGCATGTCGTGGGGGGGGAGAGGGGGGCTTCAGTGCAGCGTGCGTGCAGCGCATGCATTGGTGGACGGGGGACGGTAGTGAAGCACGCATGCAAGGCATTAGGGGGGGAGAGGGTCTGTCCTGCATCGTGGATCCCAAGTCGTGGAGGGGAGGTCGTGGATCTCGAGTCGTGGACACCGAGTCGTGGATGTCGAGTCGTGGATCTCGAGTCGTGGCCACCGAGTCGTGGATGTCGAGTCGAGGATGTCGTGGATCGGGTGGTCGTGGATCCCGAGTCGTGGATCCAAGGTCGTGGAACCCAGGTCGTGGGTCCCAAGTCGTGGATCCAGCGTCGTCGGTTACCACCACGACTGTCGTGGGTTACTTATCGACGACTGTCGTGGACCAGACAGACTGCTCCCTATAGGTGTCTCGTTAGCGCAAAGCAACTGGCTTTATGTCAAAATTTCTTCTCAAACAAAAAAGGTTCACTACACGGCCCTACGTGCGTGGACGCCGCCCGAGCCAAAATCCTGCCAGACATCAAGCTGAATTTGAGGAGAACCACCACAGTGACTCGCTTGTGCACACAGAGGCAAACAAGCTACGCAATTGAATGGGCCGGAGAGAGGTGCACGCAATCATCGCCGGCCGCAGTTACCAGGTCGTCTACAGGAGTACAGGTAGGGCCGAGCAATCCGGAGAATCACAACGTGTAGTGAGTGGTTATAGCCCCGGTTCTATTACGGCTAATGCATAGGGGGGAAGACTTTTGTATTGTGGAGTCAGACTTTGTAAGAACAGGGAAAGTGTGGCGATGCAGATGTTGGCTTCATTCATTCAGATTACAAATATAATCCAACCAAGGCACTGCCAAAGTTCACTGATTATGGTGTCAAACACGAACATGTCACAATGGCAACCAACAACTAACGACTATATATCATAAACCATATATACCTAGTCACGGTTCTTAAAAACTTTGTTCTTATCAGGCTTTTGCTTCAACTGTGAACATTTAGCAAATAAATTGGCAGGTAAACAATGTTTTTTTACTAACACATAATTGAATTGCATTTACTTAAATTAAGGGGTACGATACATTTACAGGTAAATTAGCAGTTAAATTAAGAGGGAGTTAATTGACAGGTAAATAGCAGGTAAATCCGTGGGTAAATTGATAGGTAAATTGACATTAAATTGGCGGGACAGGGCAGGAAAATAAGGGGCAGGTAACCATTAATTACAATATTGTGGAGGAGGGCTGTGCAGATGCATCATTGTTCTTCGTGGAGGAGGACTGGGCGGATGAGGAGACGGGGCACTAGACAAGGGACTATGCGACTCAGGGCTTGGTATTGAGTTGCGCTTAATTAGCACGTCTTGATCAGCTGCGATGAATAGCTGGCCTTTATGCGCCTCGCGTGGCGGAAGATTTCATGCTGATTCAAATTGGGTGGAAGCAGCAACGCCCGATGACGACGACGATTTCGACTTTACATTCTTCGCGTCCCGACACCGGAAGATGTGTTGCTGACTCGCTGGCTCGCTAGCTGTTTTCCCTCATTGTTCCTCTCAATGGGATACGAGTGTGTGGAACAGCCCATTACACAGCGCTGTATAGTCTGAAACATGCATGCGATGATATGTGCGATGATGTGGCTACGATCGCATACGCACAGGGACGCGGGCGGGCCGCGGGCTGTGACCGGCATCGGCTGGCAGTGCCGAGTGTGAGGAGTGTGAACACAGTTTGAATCCCAGCTGTCAGCTGTTGCATGCACACTCCCTGGCAGTAATCGCTGTTCACTCTCTGACTCACGGTTTCCTCTCGCTGTTCCACTCGATATGATATGATAGCTGCGAGCAACTAACTACATTAGCGATATAAATGTTAACATTACTTCGAGGTCGTGGTGACGAGCGTTGGCCTGCGATGACTGGTTGACGACGTGTCGTTTGCTGTCGGTTTGTACATCAAAATGGGCTCTTTAATCTACTGTGGTGCCGTACGCGAGGATTTGTACATCAAAATGGGCTCTTGAATAATAGACCGGGGCAACTACTAGGCTGTGTTTATGGGCTGGAGGGTCGGCAGCAGCATTTGCGACACGTCCACAAGGAAGACATGAGCAACATGTTAAAAAGCAATGGCTGAACAGGATGGCTGAACTGAGGATTGCGTATTTGCAAGCCTGTCCAATTAGCAGGAAAATAGCTCAATAGCCATCATATGCAAGCTGCATGCCATTGATCCATCCCGGAATCCACGAAAACTTGCCTCGGGTCTAGCGCTCAATTGAGACGATGGACCCGAGGCAAGTTTTTGCGGAGTCTGGATGTCTGGGTGTTGAAACTTGAAAGCCTCTAATCCTTCCACACTTCTACAAATGCACTAGTACTGTTCCGGTCTACAGGTCTTTTGATGAACAGAATACTGAAACCAATTATATAACCCGCCATGCAGGCTCCATGCCCAACCCAATGGTTTTCAAGAACAGGTTGATGTTGGGCAGACCAAGCCTCGGATCAAGTCCCGGGGCAGCAGTCATGCTGCTGGGTGACAAAAGGCTCAGAACGCCCGTCCCAGCGGTGTGTAAGAACAGCTCCCCCTCCCGCAGCACATTGCGGGTACGGCAGACAGCTCCCAAGACCTACCCACCGACTCCAGGGTGGCAGGCTGTTCAATGCTATGGTGTCACGACGCATGACTGTACCCCTTAGCCGCGACAATGGCTCGAAAAGCCCCTTCAAGTTTGCCATGTCAGAAGATACAACGAGCAGCGGCCAGCAGCAAGTCCCCCTGTTCAGTGGGCCAGGAAAAGTGTAGCTTCCCTCCTTTCTGCCAAGTCAGACATTGCAGCCAGCAGCAGCTTGCACCAAGAAGCGTTGGATGTGGAGGGGCAACATGCGCAACTGCCGCACTCCCAGAAGAAGACCCCTGCTAAATGGGGCCGGAAGAGTGCAGCTGCACTCAAGTCTGAGCTGCAAGCAACAGCAGCCTGCAGCAAAACACGTTGAATGTGGAGGCGCAACAAGCGCAACTGCCGGACTCCTGGGAGAAGACCCCTGGTTTAGCTATATAAAAGAGATCAGGGGTCTAAACCACAGGTCTTCTCCCCGAAGTCCGGCAGTTGCGCCTCCGCATTGAACGCGTCTTGCTGCATGCTGTTGTTGGTTGCAGCTTCAAACTTGCACAGTGCAGTTGCACTCTTCCTGCCCCGTTTGACTGGGGTCTTCTTCTCGGAGTCCGGCAGTTCCGCCTTATGCCCCCCAACATTCAACGCTGCTTGCTCAGGCCAGGGGCCGCACCAGCCGAAGGGAGTGTGTTTTCGTGCGCACGAACTTGAGGCTGCGGCTCGGTGCCGTCAACACGGCCGACACTAGAGGACGGTGCAGTGGTCAGCAGCGTGACAACCAGTGCTGCCAGCGATGTTGGGCTAGTGGAGACGGTGAGCACGTGGACGATGCGATGCATGCATGCTTTGAATTCTCCAGCGTGCAAGAACAGCTTAGGGAGTGGGGATGGTCAGGTCCCCCGAACGGTGCTACAAACCTCTTCGAGTTGTAGCGGGGCAAGCGTGGGTGGGATGCCCTGGCTTTCGTGGAATACGCGGTAGACATCGCTGAGGCGTAGACGTTCTCAGGGGCTGGCACTTATTTTGCCTTTCCTTTCCTGCCTTTTGTCTGTCATTTCAATTTCTTTAAATTTTCCGTTTTTTGCCTGCCCTGTTAGTTAGGCGCCCACACGGCCGGGCCTTTTTGAGCATGGCCCAGAGGTGTAACGTCATTGACTCCATGGCCAGCAAAGTATCGGAGTGCTGCTCAAGTGGATTGTGGCACTACCATGGGCCTAGTAGGCAAGGACTACCTGCCTACCTCAATTGATTTACAAGGTTTAGAGCAGTGCATACCCGTTGGGCTCTGCTGAACGCTCGTTCACGTGGGGCTGGTGGGGAAGGACTGAACTCAATTCCAGCTACCATGCACAGCCTGGGCCATGGTGCAGCCATGCCATCCTCCTATGTGAGGGGGCATGAGCATGGAACCCGACGCTCTAGTGGGGTGAGAGAGAAGATCGTGTGGCGGGTTTGATCCCTCAACCTCTGGATATGTATGCCACGAGCGTTGTACCAATGGACCATTTCCACCCTTAATTGATCAACAAGGGATCGCTCTTATGCTGTAAATATGAGCAATCCTTAGCCCGAGACGGCATTAGGCCCTGACAACGTCAGGATGTATCTAGAACATGCATCCCTGGATCGGACAGAGATTGCAGGCTGCTGGTGACGGTTTCCATACAGCATCATACATCCAATCTACCGTACGGTATGCCATGCTGAGTTCGTAAAAATACTTATATGCTACGAGTACAGCAGCCCAATGCCTGCCCATCATCGGCGCATGGTGGCAGCCACCTGCGGCATGCCGTCATTTTTGCAGTGGTCCAGAAAGTGTGCAGGAGAGAAGAGAGGCCCGCTCACAAACAGGTCACGGGCCAAGCACACCGGCAGCAGCGGCGACTGCATCGCTGCCCCCATCAGGTTTGAACGGACAGTTATAGGTAGGCAGCGCGAAGAGCGATTCTCTTCGTACCGCCGCAATGCGCGCTCCAAGTCCCCGGCATCACCTAGTAGGACTGGAGCCACTTCAGCTGCCAGCACAACGGCATCCTCCAAGGCAGTACAGCCACCCTGCAAGAGTAGTACGAAGAGGGTCGGTCTCATGAGCGCACATACATGCCAGCAGCAGCATGACAACGGGACCTCGTCCTGCCCTTCGACAGCCCCATCCATTGCACTATCAGTTTACTCGTCACCTCACAGGTGGATAATGGTATCAACGATCACGCTAAGGACTTCAAGTAAGGAGAGCTGCATTAAGCTACACTGCCTCTGTAGATCAGCGGGGATGAACAGGATTTCGAGCTAGTGACCATACAAACCATATACGGGATTTATGGTTTTGCAGAGTAAAACCTCCGAAGTGATTGACGTGGGCTGCATGCTCGTGCCACGTGCCCCTCAAGCAGCATTCTGTCATTCTGTGCCCTTCGCTTGTAAGAAACACAAGCTGCATTGTCCTCACACCCAAAAAGCACTCAGATACATCAGTCAGCTCCATGCGTGCCCCTTGTTGCGATCCATGCGCAATGTTAATGCATGCCAGCAGGTTATCCCTGCAGGCGAGGCACAGACACAGCAAAGCCTTATGCTCTTGCATGAACGACCCCCACCTGACCCAGGTTGGGCGTCATTGGGTGCGCCGCATCCCCCGCCAGGGTAATCCGCCCTCGACCCCAAGGGGCCACGGTCCATCTGTCAGCACATCTCGATCGGCTGACCTGCGGGCAATGGCAAAGCAGGACTCGGCAAGTGGGCGCGCGAGGGAACCATGAGAGGTCCTGCACAAGCTTGCGCACCTTCACTTCAAGGCGTGAGAGTTAGCAGCTCAAAGTCCTGCCTGGAAAAATCAAACCTGAGTCGAAATTTGAGCTGATTAGGGAGCCCTTTCGCCCATGAAAGGGGAATGGAATACCTCTTGCTTCCGAAATACCCGCTCTTTGCTCCCTGAGTCCCCCTGCCGCGTCAGCCGATACCTGTTCCAGAGGGGTTGAGCTGATTGCCCGCTCCAGGTTCCATGCCCAGCCCTTGACCATGGCCATGGCACTGGCCAGCTGTTGCTCCGGAGTCTCTGCTTTTGAATTTTCATCGGAATTGAAGCAAACAAACCTGTGAGGAGGACAACATGCTGGTCACCTCGCTTTGATACACAGGCAAGCCATAATACATGATAGAAGAGCTGCCGCTTCACTGCAGGTACAGTGGCAGCAAAAGGGCGACTAGCCGGCTAGTGATGGAACCAGGAAGGGCAAAAAACAGGCTAAGACGTACTCTCTGCTGGATGTAAAACCGGTATCGTGTAGTGGTGCCGTGTGGTAGCGCTTAGGGTGGCTTTAGGGCAGATGCCCCTGCGTGCCTTCATGCCATATGGACAGCGCACGTGTGAAACCATAAAGCCCTCATCCTCCCAGGTCAATGACACTACACCTCTGGGCCCTGCTCAAAAACATAACGCACGGCCACGTTGGCAAACAAAGAGTCTGCTTAGTAAGTCAAGAGAGAAAGCAAGAGAGATAAGGGCCCTCAAGAGCCCTCCAGAGTCCTCATCCTCCCGGGTAAGGGCGGCAGTTCATCTCCATCAGGCACTCTGCCAGCACTTCCTCACAGCCTCACCAGTACACCTCGCGCTCGTTGAGCTGGTACAGCCCTGCCCGTGTGCCCGCTCCCCAAATCTGGCGGATCGTCCTCGGCGGGAGCCCCAGCGCCTCGTTCGCGTCCAGGTCCCCGTTGATCACCGCGACGCCGCGGTACGCCGAGTACCCGGAGAAATTCGGCAGCGGCAGGCCCAGGTGACGTGCCACGGTGCTGCGCACGCCGTCTGCACCCACTATCAGGCCGCATTGGAGTTTTGAGGAAGCTGAGGCGCCAGTCCCGCGCAGACGTAGGACCACGGGGTCCTCCTGCGGCCCGCTGCCGCCGCCAGCCTGCCCCTCAATCGCCTCGACAGTGCACCCAAATCTGATGGTATCCGGCGGCAAGGCGGCGGCCAGGGCGCGCAGCAGCGCCGCTCGGTGCACGCCTCGAAACTCGGACCCGGCGCCGCCCTCGCAGTCCGAGAAGGGGAAGCGGCGCAGCACGCGTCCCGACTCACCCTGGCATATCTCAACGCTGCGGTCATGTAGCAAACACCAGGCATCAAGAACACTCATTTCCGTGTTACATGTTTGCAGGCAAGCTGGAGTTAACGACCGGTAGCGAAGCTAAAAAGTAGGCAAATCTCGTTTTTTATACGCGCCCAGGGTCTCGGCCGACTCCGTTACCTAGACAGGACACAGGCTCCCAGAAATTCAGCGTCCGGCATATCGCCCAACTCCCCCCTCTCATCATGGAGTTCTTACTTGTTTTAAGGAAAAGGTGTTGATGTCGATAGACTGGACTCTAGCCTTCAGCAATTCAGCGTCCGGCATATCGCCCCACTCCCCCCTCTCTTCATTGAGTTCTCACTTGTTTGAAGGAAGATAATGAGATCGCTAGACTGGACACTAGCCGTCGGAAATTCAGCGTCCGGCATATCGCCCCCCTCCCCCCTCTCTTCATTGAGGTCTCACTCGTCTAAAGGAAGGTATTGAGGTCGCTAGACAGGACACTAGTCATCGGCAATTCAGCATCCGGCGTATCGCCCCCCTCCTCCCTCTCTTCATTGAGGTCTCACTCGTCTAATGGAAGGTAATGAGATTTCTAGACTGGACACTAGCCCTCAGCAAGTCAGCGTCCGGCATAACGCCCCCCTCCCCCTCTCTTCATTGAGGTCTCACTTGTCTAGAGGCAGGTAATGAGGTCGCAGCACATCCGCGACCCCCAGGGCCTGCAGAGCCCGCCAGGCGTTATCCCACAGGCCGATGGCAGAGCCTTCGTTCCGCAGGCTAGGCGCCACCTCAAGAACCCTCACGGGCACCCCAGCCTGCAGAGGCGACATCATATATCTTTTAATGTGCTCGCCACCACCAGTGCGCAATATTTCTCAGTGTTGCATGTTTTGAAACTAACACTATGTTGCTGGCAACGCTTACTGTGCCACAGTGGTGGGCAGGGCCCTGATTTGTGCTGCAAGCAAGAAGTGGTAGGCAGGAGGGCAGGCAGGCGGATCGAATCTGCCTGTCACGAGCACTGCCCCAAGAGGTCCACACAGATCTCTACATGTTCAGTTGATGCCATAGTTGAGAAGAGCCGCAGGCAGCCCCAGCGGAACACACACAACACTTTTCGAGGAGCCATACGCTCATCATCATGCATGCTGGCATGTACGGTATGCATGATCCCACCGACGACCAAGGCATACAGAGCCAGTACCGTAGGTGATAAGCCTTGATTAGCAGGTGGCCCCACTTCCGAACTTAAATAGTTTGCTTTCAATCCACCAGTTTAACCAATGTTAATCAGCTTTCAATCCAACAGCTTCACCAATTTAAAATACACGCTCCAGGCAGGTGCATGGAAGCCCCATGGTAAGTTGGTAACACTCACTCTGTGGAGCGCGACTGCTGTGGCAAGCCCTGCGATACCTGCACCCACCACCACAGCAGGTTGCGTGGTATGCTTGAGCTGCTGGGATTCTGAGCTGCTTGCCACTGGTACAGCTCTGGCAGGCAGGGGCTGCCTAATGTGAGGGTGCGGACGTCGGTTTTGGCATCTCAACGTCGCACAGGGTCGTCTCGACTGATTGAGCAGTGCAGAGCAGGATTTCATCCAGTAAATAGTTTGTCCCACGAACTGCTGACGCTGACCAGTTGGAAGTGGATCGGATCGGATCCCGTTGCTTCAAGCAGGACTGTTACCGCTGTGTCTTCGGCTTTGTTCGGCAAGGGCAGAGAAATCCAGGCAGAGGCAGAGATGTTCTGTCTTAATTCGCGCAGACAGCGCAGATGTAGGATACCTTACATAGCATTTAGCATGTGGTGTTGATGGCCAGTGGCGACTCCGAGACCATGCTCACAAGTAAAGCAAACCGTTCTTGTAACCGTCGTCACCCTCCCATGTATGTCCACCAGTCACCTTCCCGCCCCCCACTATAACACCTCTACAACGCAAACATACCACCTTTATCTTAGTTGGCTATGCCCATGTTTGCCACCTTATAATGGGGTCTGTGTTCTCCCTGCTCATACTTCGTGGCACTTCACAAAGACACAAATGCCAGCGAAGACGAATTCACGTAAAACTGGGGTAGAAATACCTAACACACGTACAGAAATATCCCTGATAAACATGGACTCTTGAAAATCTTGAGATATGCCCCACCATTCGGGCCGATTTGGGTCCTTCCTCGAAACAACTACCCAGTACCCACAAGCCTATGCACCTCTCATGAGAGGTTGACAAACTTTCAACTGCTCAATCAGAATAAAAATGTAAAACAAACTATTTCGGTTTACTGAGTTGTGAGAGGGCAACAGCGGAAAGGATGGCTTGGGTTAATGACGTAGCACCTCTGGGCCCTGCTCACAAATAAAGCTTAACCACGTCGGCAAACAAAAGTCTGCCAGGCTGGGGTAACCATTCATGATGAGACCCGAGGGGGGGGGCAAAAAATAAAAGTCAAACACCTAATCCTAAAAATGTGAAACGACCCCTGGCTACCCCCCTACCCCCTGGCCTCCGGAACCTAGTAAAGCCTCATTCAAAAAAAATCTTCTTTGAGATAATCTAGTACGCATGAAGTTGATGAATTTTAGATATTTTAAGGGCAAAGCCTTTTTCTGCTTGGGGCACCCCCCTTACTGCTTGGGGGCCATAAGATTTTGTATGGTCAATCGCTTAGCGTAGCTAAAAACAAGATTGGGAAAAAAGACCATGCAAAATCTTATGAAGCCTTGCCCCTGCAGATTTTTTTTCCTTAGTCCGGGCCGACCATGCAAGCCCAAGAACCCCCCCTTTGGGTCCCAAGAAAGGCCTTTGGGGGGGCAGAAGCCTTACCCAAGAAAGAGGGGGGTGCCGAGCATAAAGCCTTCAGTCAAAATCAGAATTGAAGGATGGAAGCGGGGTCAATTTCAATCAGCTCATCAGTGCGCTTCTAATGGTGTCGATAAATGTAGCTGGTTCAAAAATTGCAAGCCTTGAAACAAAAGAATATACCATTGCTCTAGCTACCACCTGCCAGCTACCTATCCTCGCTAGAGACCACGAGGCTCCACACACAAGAGGACTCACACATTAGAGGAATCAAACTAGCATCTAACTTGAGTGTGCTGATGTGCTGCTTCAGAAGCTTGGTCTTTTGCTTCTTGAGGAGCTCCTTGCTCACCCCCCCTTAAACTCCTCAGCGCTGATGGCATATCTCGTCACATCTGCCTCCGTCACCTCCTGACCAGGGTGGGCTGACTCCATGTGATCTGGGAAGTGATAACTCATAAGGGCGTATGGTACCCGCGATGCTCCTGCATATAGTGCAAGCCACTGGTCTGTTGGTGCAAGGATTGGTGGCAAAACCCCTCTCAGCAGCCGCATATGACATCTTGTACTTCAGGGGGCAGCGGGACTCAACTGCTAGCGTGCCGCTGGTAGAGCCTTTGCCCATGTCCGCTTTGCACAGGCCTATTGTCCTGTCGTCACACACAATGCCACAGAAGCCGCATGCCTCAGCACCACTTAGCTCCTAGATAAAGGCTGCTCCACATTGGCGCAGCAAGATGTGCACTCCGACGGGCAACCGCATAGCTGATAGCTTGGTTATAGTCCCACAGCCATGCACCTTGCACACCGTCGGCGCATCCCCAGCTACTGGTGGTCCATATTCTTGCTGAAGATCCTCCAACTCTCGGGGGGTGTCATGGCAAAGTGGCCAGGGCTTGGCATCATCGCCTCTGTACGGGAACTCAGCTGACAAGCTCAAGCTGTGGCTAGAAGCTGGTGGAAGCGGGACCCCCACCAGCTGGGCTAGCACTCCTAGCAGGCAGCTAAAGGTGACGTCAAGGTTCGACATCTCGGGGCAGCTGGAAACTGTCGCAACACCACAACATCAGGGGTTGCTTGGGTCGCTACATCCGGAGATAGGAGCTGCTGCTGCAGGCTCTGGGGTGAAGCCTCAGCAGCAGGACCAGCAGATGCTGCAAGAGCGAGAGGCTCGACGGCAGCCGCAGGCTCGACAGCAGCAGCAGCAGCATCAGCAGCCGGAGCAAGAGCTGAAGGAGCACCAGGAGTAACAGAGGAGTATAATGATGTGATTGTGCTCTATCGCTTTGTCAAGTCCTCCTTGCTGGCAAGCCTCTCAGCTCCATTCTTGCACTCTTTCCCCTGTTGGTGATTCCTTAGGGCCACTGGGTTGTCTGTGAATTTTAAGAACTTAAAACAATGCTCACAGCAGGCTGTTATTGCTTGAACGGTGCATGTGGTTTCGGAGCCATGACACGCCCCCATGCCAACATTGCATGCCAAGAGGGGTCCGGTATTCTGTGTGGAATGTTTATGATGTATATCTGTAGAAAATGACATGAGGAATGCAACCGTGCAGCTAGCGTCTCAATCCGTTGTTTAAAAACATTATGTAATTTACCAAAAAGGGCATTACCGGTATTGTTTTTACCCCCTGCCCCCCACCCACTTTGTCCCTCCATATCTCCCAGCCCTTTGGGCAAGAAACAATTTTAAGACTAGATATAGAAAGCTCTCGTCAAGCTCTACAACTCTCGATGATGGGTTGTATTCAGTTTTTGCCCCCCCTCGAAGAAACCGCTCAAAATCCAGGACTCCAGGTTGGCTGCAACAATACCTCTGACAGTCAAACCTAGCGACATTATTGAATGCCGGGTCACTTGGAGTCCCCGATATGACCTTGTCTTATCCCTGACGGTTTAGGGTATACTGCATGAGCGGGTTCTAGAGCGTGGCGAAAATTGGAGGCTGTGCTACCAGGCGTTGCTTATCCTCGAGTTCCTTTGCAAGCAGGGCCTCAGAGGGTTTAGATTTAGAACGGTGCACACCCGCTGGGCCCTGCTCATCGCTCGGCCGCTTGGGGCTGGCAGGGAATGACGAAGCTCAATTTCAGCTGGATGCCACCAGCGGGTGGCTCAGAAGATGGCTCCTGATCTCATGCGTAGCGTGCACACACTCGGTGGCACCTGCAGCACAGCAAGACAGCACACTCATGGCAGCAGACATGGCGGCGGGCATGCAGCTCGCGCTTCGACAGAACACCGGAGGGCGCACATGGTGCGGTGTGCTGATGGAGGCGTTGAAGGAGTTGGAGCGTGGAGCATTCTCTCTCCCCCCGTCTAGAAGGCCAGTGTCCATGCTCCTGGCTTTCTGAACCCTCACATAGGAGGATGGCATGGCTGCACCATGGCCCAGGCAGTGCATGGTAGCTGGAATTAAGCCTAGTCATTCCTTACCAGCCCCATGCGGCCGAGCTCTCAGCAAGGCCCAGCGGGTATGCACCGTTATAAACATACTATGACGGATGTAGACAGCAACCAGCATGGCAGGGGTCAGGCTTTGTAAAACTCAACAAAGATTGTACCGGTAACGACTTTATCCCCTGCCCTCCCATCAGCAGCATGTCTTCAGAGACTCATTGCCCATGGGTCGATGATGTACCCCTCAGTTACTGATGTGGATGGAATATTCCCCCCTTGTGTTAAGCGGACTTCCTACATGTTGGCTAACCTGCCACTGCACACAGGTCTGCGGCCGCCTACCGCACCTGGTTTCAGTCTACCGGTAAGGCGGCGCCGTGCTACGCAGACCAGGGGCCGCACCAGCCGAAGGGAGTGTGCTCGCATGCGCACGAACTTAAGGCTGCGGCTCGGCACCATCAGCACGGCTGGCACTAGAGGACGGTGCAGCGGTCAGCTAGGGGAGAGGGTGAGCATGTCAATGACGTTACACCTCTGGGCCCGCTCAAAGCACGGCCGCGTGTGCGCCCAACTGTCCAGAAGGGAGAAAAGACACTAAAAGGAATAGGGGGGGAAAGGAACAAAAGGAGAGGCCGGGAAGGCAGTGAAGACCAAGTCCGACACCTGAGTTCCATTAGAGACTAGCCCTAAACAAAGCCTCTGAGAAAAGAAAAGTCCACAAAAGCGAGCGTATCCCACCCCTGCTTGGCCGCGAGGGCGCCCCACTGATGAGAAGGGAGAAGAGAAGAAACGAGAAAAAGAAAAGGGGGCAAACAACAACAAAAAGGAAGGACCAAAAGGGAAGGCCAGAAAGGCAAACGACACCGGCGCCTCAGAAGGGTGAGGGTGAGCATGTGGAGGATGCGTTGCATGCATGCTTTCAATGCCCCAGCGTGCTGGATCAACTTAGGGACTGAGCAGGGATGGGCAGACCTCCGAACGGTGCTGGAGACTTCTTCCAGTTGCACCGGGGCAGGCTTGTGTGGGATGCCTCGGCTTTTGTGGAAGACGTGGTTGATATCGTTGAAGCGTAGACTTTTTCAGAGGCTGACTTCCCTTGTCATTCTTTTCCAGCCTGTTGTCCGTCCCTTCACTTTATCCCCCCACTTTTCCTCATTTCCCCCCTGTCCCCTGGTGTTTGGAGTGTTTCGTTCTTTCTTCCCAACCCTTTTAGTTAGGCGCCCATGCGGCCGAGCCTTTTAGAGCAGGGCCCAGAGGTGTAACGGCATTAACATGTTGGCTAGATGAGATGTATTGCCAACCGACTGCCATACCTGTCATTCAGCGTTAGCCTGTACTTGGAACGGTGTTAACCCGCAGGCCATTACAGGATTTACAGCCCAGAGGTGAAATGTCATTGACCCGCAGGCCATTATCCTATATTTGTTTTTAACAGAATGAGAGACAGCAGCTTGACCAAGTGTCATTTCCACCCTTGCTGCGGTGCCTATGTTTAGTGTACATTCCCACTACCGGTGTACGAGTATATGACCTAATGTGGATATCATTTTCATCGTTCTTTCAGCCCGCAGATAGGGGTGAGAGGCCCTGGTTTCTATGCAACATGTAGTTGAACTTTTTGACGGCTAGTCCCTTAAGGAGCAGGGGCTACGGTTTGCCATACCTTTGAGTGCTGGTTGCTTGGTGGGTGAACTTGCTACCCTTTCTTTCCTTTTTGTGCCGTCTCCCTTGACTTTCCTAACTGACTTTTTGTTTGCCGACGTAGCCGAGCTTCATTTCAGCATGTCCCAGAGGTGGAACGTCATTATGTTGTGCACAGTCGCAGGTCGCGAGGATTTACAGTCATACTTCATTATTACAAGAGCTTCATTTCAGCATGGCCCATAGGTGTAACGTCATGAACTTCCATTATTACAGGAAACACCAGGTTAAGATGAAACCGTACGAAATCAAGACCAGTAATTCCCGATTCATAAGAAAAACAGATGGGACTACAATATGGTTTTCTACATTTATTATATGGGGAGGGGTTGCTTTCAGTTAAAACTGTGGTGACTTATCAAGCAGTCTCATCTGCACAATACTCTAATTTCGTCCCGTTCAAGTCAAGGATCAGGCTTATGAAGCAATACGAATGCCTGCAAAATGTAAGACTCATCATGATCATTGATGATCCCAAGCAAATTCAGCACCAGGAATGTAAGGTTGCATACACATCAGAGATTGCATACAAATGAAAGATCTCTGAAGCAAAATCACAGAAGCAAAATCATAACAGGAATTGTATGGCGTTCTTGCGACATAGAAACGGTGTATGTACAGCCTTAATCAACAGGTTTCACCGCATAGCTTTAGTTCTATCTATCAGTTTGCGCTGGTTTAATACAAATACAGTGAGGGCAAATCTGTTGGGACATCAGATCTGCAGCTATGCTCCTGAGGGAGCGGTGAAGAAACACAGGAAAAGCTCATAGGGTACATCCGCACGCTTCAAACCTCTGAAGGAGGTTGTATATTGCATGTTAGGGGGGGAACAGCTTCAGTCCATCTTCAGTAGCTTGATCCCTCCTTCATGCCATAGCTGCCCCAGACAAACCAGGCTTTGCCATGCGCTCAGCAGAGCTTTGTCCGCTGCAAGTCCTGTCCACTCGGGCCTCCAGGTCCTCGGACTGCTCCATGTTGCTGGCTGCGCGTGGGGAGCCACAGAAAGGTAGCGCCAGCGCCTGTACCCTAGTGCTGGCTACAGAGATAGGTGTCGAGGTGGTGCCAGAGAGGCCCCAGGTGCGGGCCGATGGGGAGCAGTGTGAAGAGCTCACTTGATTCCACTGTTGCGTCTGGCTGTGCATCTGCTGCAGCTGTGGGGAGCCAGGGCCGTTCAAATGGAGCCGCTGTGTCCCTGCTGATGTGCGGATGCAGGGAACACTGGCCTGAAAGGCGATGGACAGAGGAAGGCTCATGTATGCCTGCGGGACATCCTCCTCCTGGTCTTGCCCCATATCCAGGGTGGGTGGCACAACAGGATTTGAAGGGCTGGGCAGGCCAGAACATTGGTAGTGGCTCCTGGCCTGGGCCGGGCAGGGAGCAGAAGCTCCATGCACAGCCAGTGCACAGCCGCAGGCAGAGGGTTGCTGTACACCTTCAGACTGCCCAATGCGCTCCTCTTGCAGATCAATCACAATGACCGTGATGTTGTCCCTGCTGCCGCGTGACATGGCAGCCCTCATCAGCACCTTGGCTGCAATGCGGGCAGCGGCCTCCCGGCTGACTCCCTTGCTTGTGGCGCGGTTCAAGCACCGGCGGGCCACATGCACAGCCTCCTGTTAGGGAGAGGACAAAGGCAGCCAGTCAGATTCGGAGCATTCACTTGCCATAGTTATACAAAAGTAGGCCAATCAATGCTCAGAGTAAACAGCTTTCGGGCGCACAAAAAAGCACGCTCCCCTGACAGCAGCAGGCGTTACTTGCAGACCTCCCAACCCTTCGGCAAAAACTCACCACACTAGACACAGCCCCCCAGAGGCCATCGGAAGCGATGATGATGAACTCATCTTCAGGGCACCGGTCTAACTCCACCACATCAGGGTCGGGGATCACGCCAAACTTGCGCAGCCAAGTGTCGCCAATGGCTCGCGTCATGCCAAGAACGCCCATAACGCGCATGCCGCTGTTGTGCAGGATTCGTCCGCCTGATGCATGGACGCGGGCCTGCACCATACAAGACAACATGGTAAGCCAACAGTCACGCTGTCAACAGCATCAGTTGCAGGGTGAAAAATGTTGCATGCTGGTACAGATGCCGCAGGAAAGTACTGGAATCCTCTTCAGGCAAAGGAATAGCAAGTTCTCTTGGCGAAGGGTTGCTTCCTGAATGATCCTAGCTTTGCCCGTTCATGTGAATGCTCTGTGTGTAAGATCCATGGAGGTCCTGCCCACCCACCCACCTGCTCGTCCTCCCGCTCCGGCTTGTGGTCGTCTGATAATGCCACTGCTTCACCGTTGCGGGCGAGGACAGCTCGTGAGTCACCTGAAGGTGCGCATGTAGGCAACGTCGGTAAGCCACCGCATCGCACCGTGAGGTATTGGATTCAAAGCCGGGCTACCGTTCTAAACGATCTACCCACGATTTCTCCGACAGCCCACCTGTGTTTGCACAGGTCAACTTGTTCTTGCTGAGGAGCACGACAACAGCGGTGGATCCTCCGAGATCCTTTGTATCGATACAGGGAAGATCCGCGTCCAGACGAACGAAAGCCTCCCGAAGAGCCACTGTCTCCAGCTGCCGTCCGGGAGTGGCCAGGTTTTCGGACATGGCTGCAGAGACGTAGGCTGCCGAGTGCTCAGCCAAGAACGTCGAGACAAAGCTGCCACCATGGCCATCGAAGACACCGAAAAGCTGATGACTGGAGCTCCCATGAAGTTGCTGTGCGGTGACGTGCGTGTCCTCTTGATACGGCCTGCCACCGATTGCTGTGTGGCATCCCCAATGCGGCTCTACATTCTCAGCAGGTTCCTCACGCAGTCGCTTGCCGGGACATTCCGAGAGACGAGTACAAGCAACATCATTTTCACGAGGCCTCTTCGTAAGAATCGGCATCGATGCAGAATTCAACAAACTACAGTGGTTCATGTCGATAATGCAGAGGACAGGTGGACGAGATATCACGCGCCTGGGTATGCACATACAAATAAGGGGGTGATTGCAGAAAATATGCAAATTTGAAATCTTAAACGAAGGAGAGGAGAGGAGAACAAGAGTTCGAATGCTTGGATGGTGGAAGGCGCAGTGCAGCTGTGGCTTTATACAATTTGGGGCCATTGGGGGGATCCGGGAGTCGTACACGTGTGACAAGACGAGACATTTGCGCTCGGCTTCATGGCATCACTCAAAATCCCCCACCAACCTTCCGCGCAGTTGCCTGCTTGTTTCAGGTGAAAAGAGTGAGAGCAAGAATGCACGATGAACTCGAGTGAAGGCGGTGGGTGGTAGGTAGCCGAACCCGTGCACATTACTACATGCGTCATCACGTAAAGGGTTATAACTAAGCAGCTGGAGTAATTTTTTACCGCGGAAGGCGAAGCTGCTTCTCTGCTATCAAGTAATTGTCCGGAAGTAAATTAGCTTGGAAGCCACTGCAGCACTGGCATTTGCAATGCAAGCTCGTAGCACGACGCCAACCTGAAACTGATGTGCAGTGGCTCCCACACTCTCACATATGACAAACGCATTCCTCAGGATCAGAAGGTGATCAGCAGTCGCACAGTTGCACGGTATGCTGCGTTCATTTTTTCCTCGACGCAGATCGTGATAGCATCGATTGCTTCCACCAGCCCCGTCTAACAGTCCGGGCTAGAAGCTTTGGAATGCTGGTAAACGAAATACCTTCCCGGCGTGGTATCTATCCTGCGTCAGTAGGGTGCAGAGTGGGCGTTTGCGGTGCCTGCGTGGTCGAACTAGTGCAACGTTATCACCTTTCCTCCAGTGTATGAGCCTGCCGAGTATCTCAGACTTTGATGAGATCATCTTCATGAGCATTTCATCTTCATCAGCACTTCCTTTGCAGACACTACCACCTTCATGTCCTCCAGCCATTGCATGTAGCGCTGCCACACTCCCCCGCTCTTACGCAACGTCGACGCGTGCCCGACAACGATAAGTCCCCTCCGCGCCCGGGTAATGCCCACATTTAGCCTCCGCCAGTCCTCCAAGAATCCAACCATGGACTGCGAATAAGGCAGATATTGAGGTATGTAAGCAAGCCACAAAAAAAAGTAATTACCCCCAATGAAGTACCAAGCACCTGTAAAACAGGTGTTTGTAGCCGCAATGAAGCATGCATGACGATAATGAAATAGCTCACTAGTAGCCTCATCATCGGCCCTGTGTGACATCGATCCATGGCATCGAGATCTTGCTTTTAATGAATTTTGTAAAAATTAATAAGCTACTTTTAAAGCAGGCCATCAGCACTATTCAACTACCGTACTTATAGGCAGCCATCGGCTTCAGGCAAAGGCATGCCTAAATTCCGATAGCATGGCAGCTTTTGGGGATGGATAAGTAGCATCAGCAGGGGCTGCCCCACACCAGTGGCATGAGGCCTGGTCCATTTGGTCCATCCAGTGTAAAGGCCCAGCACTCACCTGCTGGTTGGATCTCACACAGCTGAACACAATGATGTCCTTCTCGCGGCCCTGATATCCATCCACCGTTTTGACCTCAAGCTCCTCAAAACGGCTGTTGCTGCTTGGAATTTGAGGCTGGTGGCCCCAGGAAGCATATGGTGATGCGCAGGTGCTCTCGTACAGCATCGATTTCATGAGTTGGACCTATCAGGCAGTTTTTTAAGCAGCAAGGATCAGCAGTCTTTCAGATGAAACATGCATGCGATTCGTGGCATGCAATAAGCTTATCCCATGCACAGCACTCCTTGGATAACCCATTCGGTTTTTGCCTTCCACCCACCCTCTCTTGGTTCTCCTCAGGGCTAACATGACATTGATGAAGCAACTGCCGTTGGTGCACACATAAAAACTTTGAAACTCTAGCCAATGCAAGCACGGATGATGTAAGGCTTCCATTTGTGTGGATCCCACGCACGTCGTAACACAGAGGCCAAAATTCAAGCACTCAAGCAACAAATTGCAGCACAAAAAAACAAATTGCAACAAATTGCAACAAATTGCAACCCTTGCCTGAGCTGTGTAGGGCGTGACGAAGCCAATGTCCTGCATGGGCTCCCCTCGGTCCCTCAAGTGTTGGAGCATCCGCATTACCACCAGGGCCTCCTCACGGTTGGACTACAGCGGTGCCATACATGTGGGCAAGCAGTGTCAATCCATTAAGTTGACCACACCAGAGCATCCAACGATATCCTCGTTGTTCGACTATCTATAGCGGGGTCAGGACAGTCATTGGGGCCGCCATTGGGACCAAATAACCTGATCATGAGGGCCTGCTGCACCAGGCCTCCTCATAGCATTTTCTAAATCTTAAGATGATTCGTGTGTTTTCAGCTGTATACTGTGATGTAAATAGATTGAAGGAGCAGCGTGCTAAAAGCAGTGCTCGTCATAGTGGTACAGGCATCCTGTGCTATGGGATAGGCATCCTGTGTAGTAGCAGGATTGCCATCCTGAGACTTCTTAGCAGCATTAACTCCCCAAGCAATGGCCATCTCAACTTCTACTTCGTTCATTGTCTAAAAAACCGGAACGGCCTCCCTCACTTCCGCCTGCTGCCACCTCGAATTCCTTTTCCCTCTTCCATTGTGGATCTTCGGCTTCCTCTTCTATTGTGGATCCTCGGTAGCAGAGGGTGATACCCCCACCCTCTTCTACCACAACGTACCGACCCCAGCTATATTCCCTGGCCACCCACTAAACTTGGCACCGCACACGTCTGCCACCTATCCTACCTTTTTTCACGCAAGTCCCAAATCCTGGGTTTGCAAGCCAGATGGCCACTTCTCCGCAATCATACAAGCAGGAATGGCAGCCATTCAGCCAGCTTGCAATGCCCATAGGCATGCTAGTCTATCATACCGGTATTACTCTATATTGGCCGGGGTACGTTGTTCTGTTAAAGCCTATGCGTGTTTATGCTTTCCATGTGTGCCTAGTTTGTTGCATTGGAGTTTCTTTGAATTTTAGTTTCCTTTGATGTTTCTTAATTGCTTTAGGCCCCGAGGACAACGCCTGGCTGAATGCTGGTATCAGAGGGTATCAGAGCTGGCAGCTATGCTGCAATGCTTCGATGCATCGTAAACATCAATACAGATGTTCATACTTCCGTACTAAAGACGTTTTATATACAAGTATTATTATACATGTATACAAGCAAAACGTGATCGTCTTTGACGCCCGTTTCAGATTGACATACCTTGAATTTTATTTGCCTTCCCTCGGGTATACAAATACGATTACTTATAATGTTGCCCTCAGGGCAAATTATTGACGAAAATTCTTGGTTTCTGACTGGAGTTTGGCGTTGACAATCCATAAAAAAATATTTGCATGGATCCCTCAACCCTCAACAACGTTAATTATGAGGGAAGGCAAAGCAAATCTACGGTATGGCATGTTTGTTGCATACCAGCTTCCTAACCGCACACGTGTTCTGCTAGGACGGTTTCAACTGACATCTGTTACTGAACTGTCCATATTTAGTCTTGACCTCTGTCAACCATTGCTATGTTGCTATAACAGTGATTACCAGTATGTGCTGGCTGAGCCTGCACCTTGTGACCACTGGGCTGCATTGCCACTGCGCCTCCCGTTATTTAACAAGTGATCGTCGGCCGTTTCCCCGCGCGCTTCCCATCTCCTCACACTTGCTCCCGGTCCCTTTAAGCCCCTGCAGGCATCTGGTATGATACAATTCTGGGTTCTTTCGTCTGCAGCGCCCCTTCAAACCTGATCACCCACTTGACTTGGCACCACATACACCTGCCCAACCTCCCCATCCTTTCCCAACAGTCCTGAATCCCAGGTTTGCATGCCAGATGGCCACGCCTTTTCGGCTTTTATAAAGCATCCCAATTACACTCAAACCCTATCCCAACCCTCCCTACCTGACATCATCCATCCAGTCACTGCCCTGTGCCCTCCCGTCATCATTGATTAACTCCGCTCCCAATGGAAGCCTACCTACTGCTACGGCCGAACGGGTGGCTTCCTTTGTCCGCGCCTCAGGGCGTGATTTTTTTACTATGCCCTAGTACTTAGGGTTTAGGGTTTTGAGTTTTTCGTATGCTGACTCCAGAGGGGAGAGGCTCTTTAACATCGATAATTGGGATGCACTATTATTCAAAAATTTTATTCAGACATCTATCAGGCATGCACCTGACTCTTTCCCGTCCTTGAGTTTCTGGGTAGCCTGTATCCAGCCTATTAAGCCTATGCTAGTAGCACTCCATGTACAAAGCAAGTCATGTATGCCCCTTTGTTCTCATGGCAAGCAGATTAATGTTTGATATCCAATCCGGCTGAGTGCTTCTTCCATCTTTTGTTCGTTTCCCTGGGCATGCTTTCATGCTTTGTCGGCGTACTAGTGGTACCACCTGACACTATTACAGCCGACTAACATCCCCCTGTCCATTCTAATATTCTGACATACAATTCGCCAGTTGCGTACTCGTGTGGGGAACCTTTCGAGGCCGATAACAATCGATCACGATCAACCTGTATGTACTGCCCCCTGGAAAATCACCGACGCCGTACAGGCGTTCTCTCAGTGTTTCCACATAAAAGTGGAAACACTGTTTAGCTTTAGCTGCGTTTACATTTTTTTGAAAAAAATATTGAAAAAATGCCAAACGAAGCTCAAGCTAGACATCATTTTAACGACCGAGGACCCTACGTAAAAAGTGTAGTAAGCAAGGCAACGAACGAGCTTTAGGTGCAGCAATATGAAGAGTGGCACGCACGTGCATCAGTCGAAGGCGGATGGCAGCTAGCGTCCGTTGTGTCCGTCGATGCCATGCGAATAGCGCGCTGGGAGGATGAGCAGCAGGAACCGAGCAGCAGTTCTATCTTGCTTAAGGCGCTTTTCAGGGGCACGGGCGTGCGTCGGACGGCGAGGCCGCAACGTGATGAAACGTTCTGTGGTCCGCAGCGTTAGGACATCAAAAAAAGTGTGAAACCCTAGCCCAGATGGCAGCACGGAATCACGGATATGGCTGGGGGAAGGATCCGTTGGTAGCATGCTACGAAACACTTTCCACCATGCAATGTTGTGTGGTGATTCTTTGTGTGTCAAGAATGCTCAATTGTGATGCAAGTGGCACGGGCACGACGTTAGATCACCAACACAGTGGTGAGTCAGTGAGTTTGAGTCGTTCAGTCGTCCCACACTGTACATCATCAACTGTACCTCAGAATGATCAACTGAGCGATGGGTCGCTGGAGCACGGCCAGCACTTACACACAGACTTTTTTGATTTTGAATCCCGCTCTGAACATCCTGTCCTACATATACCTCAGTGTTCCGTCAGCCTGGAAAGGGCGCACTCCTTAACACCCATGTCATCACCTGATGGTCCATTAGGGTAACGGCGCGGAGGCAGGCAGGCAGGCAGGCAGGCAGGCAGCCCCTCGGCCAGTGTTTCTTCCTTCCTGAATGGGCTACATGTCAGCTACACTCCAGGCTCCGGCACGACGCCCCTAGTGGGGCAGCCACGCTGCTTGGGCCGCCGGCCGTAGGCCGGCCCAGGTTTGGTCCTTATTTGGCCTTCGGCAACTGTGGGGCAGCCTAAGGCCGAAGAGAGGAGCACTGCCCTCAGCCCATGCATACAGCAATGCTTCCTGAAATCCTCACTCAAACCCCTGCCAGGCGCAGTTTTAATTTATTTCTTCTTCTTCTTCTACACTGTTCACTCAGATGATCCAGGACCTGACATTGGCCGCACCTTGCTGCCGCCCGCCATCACGGTCTCGCGCCCGTCTTGCACATCCACAAACACCACTGCCGGCCGCCCTCTCTGAAAGATGTTGCCAGCGGGGCAGTCCCGCTGATTCGCCGTCACGCCGTCCACTAGCTGGCCCGAGTAGAACTCGCGGTTTGGGAAGATCGACAGCGAGGGATGCATGCGGTACTGGACCTGTGTGGCAATTTTTACCGTTATTTCAAGGTGTTTCAGATTTCAAGCTACGCTTCAGCTACAAACCAGCCTACGGCCGGCAGGGCTAGGTGGAGCAAAAGTCGTAGATTGGGCCACCGGCTGCAGGCCTGTCAAGGTTTGGTCCCCCATCAGCCCAGTGATGGCCATCCAGCGGCCTGCAAGAAGTGATCTGGTGTGCACGTAATTATAAAACCAGCTGCGTGACTGAGCTGCGTTTAGTCACGAACATGGACACAAGGCGGAAAGTATAGCAACTAGAGACGTAGCTGCAACAAGACATGTGTGCATGCATGGCATGGCATAGCATGGCTTAGCATGGCATGGCACAGAATGGCATTCTTATGACATGAATGCATGAGGTCAGTGTGCCTGTGTCTCAATCACTGACGGGCAAGATGGGTCCTGCACTTGTAGGTCCTCTGCCAGCGCCTTCCCCCAGTGTGTCTTTCCTCCCAATCACAGACAGGCAATAATGGCCCTGCACCTACCGGTATAGGGCCTTATCCTACTCTGCCCCATCACCTTCAGCATGGCGCTCGCAAAGCCCAGTTTCATGAGCCGCTCAAACAGGGACGTGGACAAGCCGCCTGCCCCCGCGCTACTGCACAGAACAACAGGTGGTAGCTGGCAGTGGTCTCCAACCAGCACGATGTGGGAGCTGCCCCGAGTCAACGGGATCAGAGACTCTGGCTCGCTGCGGGGCACAGGGGAAACAGGGGTGGCAGCAGCGGCAGGTCAGGGGTGTCAAGTTGAGAGGTGGAGCAAGGAGGCAGCATGAGATTTGAGTGTGATTGTTGAGAGATGGGAACACATGAATGGAAGTGATAAACGGAGCAGGTGAAGGGCAATGCCAAAAATAACACAAAGCTGCAAGCGGACGAGAGGGCCACACGTGTACCTTGCCGGCAAATGGTAAATTTAGCGTTTAGGGTTTTATCATCCAGCATCCAGCAAACGAGAAGCAACAACAGCTCAAAATGAGGCATTTCAGAATGGATGCAGTTTCCGACAGATGAGCCGACAAGAAACAGGGCCACCGCCAAGCACACCTGCACTGGCTGCCTTCGTCCAGGACCACCAGGGGGAAGAACATCTCCTGCAGCAAGTCGCTGCCTGCACAGCAAAGAAAACAGCACAGGCAAACAGAATAGGCAAACATCAAATGAAAACAACATACGTTCAGGAAGCAGCTAAAGCAAATCTCTGCTTGCCCAGTGCTGCCCTTTGCCCACAGGGTAATATAAGCATAAAAAGGGCCTTACCGGTGCAACAAGGCTGGATAGAAAGCCAACCGCACCTGCCATCCCAGGCAACAACAAGAAAGGCAGCGGGAGAGCGAGCAGCCATGCATCTGAGATCAGACCAAGACGTCCTGGGACGCTGATTTCTCTCAGCACGGTGATTTGTCTCAGGTTGATGACGTGGCAGACAGCTGGCGAGGGTATCAGTGTGACCAGGAAATGGAAATACGTGCCAAGTGGCACCAGTGTCCTCTATGTAACGTAGGCTCAGGTATGAGAAAGACCAGGTATTGGAAACCGGGCATGCCCTGTCATCATTAGGCAAGAGCCTGGGCGGCTTGGCTAAAACTCTGTAACTCTAAAACATGAAGGAAAAAACCAGCCAAAGGCTTCACGTCACTTCAGCAGGCCACCAGGCAGGTGGCTGCCTGGTGCTGTCAAAGAATGTCAGGGTCCAAGTGCACATGGGGAGCATCACGTGCGTGCATGCAAATCTAAGCCAGCTGTGAGACATTGCCCAAGCACACATCTCAGGTCAACATGCATGCCACTGGTTACACCACAATAAGCAAGCTCGTCTGATCCAGCCTGGGGAGGAGGATCTTGTCTGGGGAGGATGGGCTTGTCTGGGGAGGATAGGCCTGTCTGGGAAGGATGGGCTTGTCTGGAGAGGAGGGGCCTGTCTGGGGAGGCGGGGCCTGCCTAGGGAGGATGGGTTTGCCTGGAGAGGCGGGGCCTGCTTAGGGAGGATGAGCTTGCCTGGAGAGGCGGGGCCTGCCTAGGGAGGATGGGCTATTCTGGAGAGGCGGGGCCTGGCTAGGGAGGATGGGCTAGTCTGGACAGGCGGGGCCTGTCTGGGGAGGATGGGCTTGTCTGGAGAGACGGGGCCTGTGTGGAGAGGATGGGCTTGTCTGGGGAGGCAGGGCCTGCCTGGGGAAGCGGGGCCTGCCTAAGGAGGATGGGCTTGTCTGGGGAAGCGGGGCCTGCCTAAGGAGGATGGGCTTGTCTGGAGAGGAGGGGCCTGTCTGGGGAGGATGGGCTTGCCTGGAGAGGCGGGGCCTGCCTGAGGAGGATGGGCTTGCCTGGAGAGGCGGGGCCTGCCTAGGGAGGATGGGCTAGTCTGGAGAGGCGGGGCCTGCCTAGTGACAATGGGCTTGTCTGGAGAGACGGGGCCTGTCTGGGGAGGATGGGCTTGTCTGGGGAGGCAGGGCCTGCCTGGGGAGGCGAGTCCTGCCTGGGGAAGCGGGGCGCCGGGGCCTGTCCAGATATAAACTGATAAAAGGCCTGCCCGCCTCACCTGCACCGACACACGTGGCACAGATGACTTGTGCGTCGCGGAGCACATCAGCAGCCACTTGGGCACGCATGGCAGTGAGCTGCATGCAAAAAAGAAATGAAGCCACTGATGAGTGGCACAGATCCTGAGACTGAGAGATGCGTAGATGAGACACTTGATTGGCAGGAAGTGGGCCATTGGCAAAGTGTGGGGCTGAAATTGCTCAGACAGGTCCCCTGCGTGTGAGGCATCTCCCATCCAGACTGTCGTATGACCTCGCACCCGTATGCCGTCCCTAAATCCCATACCGCTCTCCCTGCATCCATTGATTCCTGTCAGCCACAGGGGCCCTCATTCACGTGTTTCTCGACACTCTAGAACCCTCTTTGCCGAGCCTTTTACTGCCCCCCCGGAAGCCTCCTCCCTGCATCGCCCCCTTCACAGCCTCACATTTTTCTTGCACATGGTGACGTCTCTGTGGGCCAAGCCTATGTCTCTCCCCTTGAGACTCCCTCCCTGCATCGCCCCCTTTATGGCCTGTAACTGCTGGGCGGCCTCGCTGATCTGGCTCTGAAGAGGATGGGCCAGCAGGCGCACGTCGACGGTTGCATCCCGCAAGCTCTCCCGCACCATGTAGGGCTGTCCCACACGCAGTGCCTTGACCCCGCTATCCATTAGACCCTGCATGGAATGATCCAGGGATCAAGGCGGGGTGAAGCGCACATGAGCATGGTGTGTAAGAAGGGACCAGGGGGGGAAGCTGAGGAGTGCTAGAGAAGACACTAAATGGAATGAATCAGGGATCAAAGGCGGGTTGGCGTGCACAGGAGCATGGTGTGTAATGAGGGATGATAGGGAGGAAAGCTGAGGAGTGCTAGAAAGACTGCTGCATGGAATGATCCAGGCATCAAAGGCAGGGTGGCGTGATGGAAGAAATGCTGCATGGGACAAGGGCAAGCAAGCAGCCCAGGGGTTAGGAGGAGAATGAAGAAAGACACTGGCACAATGAATGCAGTGGGGGAGGAGCAGAGGAGCCTCTTGCGGAGGGGAGGGGGGATACATGTCCAGGAGATCTAGTCAAGCCGCCTGCAAAGCTGCACAGCTGCGCGCCTCCCCCCCTGTCACCTCGAGCAAATTGTCGACTGCCACGTTCGATTGCGCACACGCCAGAATCGGGAGCCTGAATCCGAACTCCCGGCAAAGCATCTGTAGGAAGCGCACGATCGTTGTTGTCTTGCCTGTTGTATCAGCGCATGGGGAAAGCAGGACGGGGACGTTTTGAAGATCATTCCATGATGAAAGCACACAATCAAGAGCCAGGCACAGGAGGCCCAGCAAGGAAAGAGAGCATGTCCGCAACATTTCACCCGCGCCCATCGCCTCATGTGGCATGCAGCCCATGCATAGCCCTGACGTTCATCTCCTGAGTTTTAGCAACCCAGAAGGTTCTCGGCACCAATGCCACAGAACCCCCCCAAGCCCACATGCATGTCTCGCTCCGCTCGGCCACCTGCTATACCTTCAGTACTGGGCCACCAATCGCAACAATCACTCAAACCTACCCCTGTAACTCTCTCCCTCCCTACCGGTTCCAGGAGGTCCCTGCAGCAGTGACACCTGGTGCTGCATGGCCAGGGCAATGGCCGACGCCTGCGAGCTATTCATGCCAGTGAGAGGATGCAGGATCACATCCTCATCACAGCTCGTGCCAGCATCGCCGGTCCCTTCTCCTCCACAGCTAGCACCAGCGGCGCGCTGGCTCTGTTCTGAGGCCCAAGCTGCGGCCAGTGATGGTAGGTTTGGGGATCCCTGGATCAGCAGGTGACGCGAGCCTGCGTCCTGTGGGTCTGCAACCAGCATCCCCCATCTGCAGGTGCCCGGGGGCAGGTCGTCGCCGTCGCGCCCCTCCTCAACCTTCCGCTGTCGCTTCCTCCCTGGCCCATTCTGTCGCCCACGCCCGCGCCCGCGGCTGCCACCGCCGCCGCCGCCGCGGCCCCCCTCTCCTTGTCCTCCGGTCGCATCAGCAGGGCCCCAGCTGCCCCGCTCCCCACCCTGCTGGTTTGCCGGAACTGCGGGGAAGGGAGGCAGCGCCCCTGGCCGGCCGGCGCTCGGGTACATTGCTGCCGACTTGTACAGCGAGCGAAGGGCTGCCGCAGACCTCTGGAAGCTGACGATGTTTATGCCGCAATCCACCCTGCAGGAGGCTCGTCAAGGCCGGGTTTCTTTACCAACCATGGGTAGTCCTCTAAAGAGAGGGAGTGTTCTTGCAGCAGATTTCAGATTTCAGGTTTCAACAGTTCATAAGGGGCCGCCTGGCACATGGTGCCTTTTTCCACAAGTACTACGGTACAGTAGCACCTTGAAAGCCAGTAGCCATGCAGCGAGCACTCCCCCCATCCCTCCTCCCACCTCCATACACCAATGTCAAGCTGATTTGGCAGGCGGCCAGTCACGGCCCTGATCTGATAGCGGGTCTTGTCTATCACTACAGCTTCCCGCACGCCTTTGTCGGTGATCGGGTTGTTCCGGCTCAGGATCACTATGTCACCCGAGCTGAGGAAGGTAAAGTAAACAGTGAACAGGGGAGAGAGCTCAGGTAAGATGAGGTAGAATGTAAGAGAGAGAGGGAGAGATGTGGAACGATCCTATAATAACCTGTGGCAGGATGTTCACTACATCTACATCCTTTGGTCTAGCTGGTAAGAAAGCTACATTGGGGTGGGTGGATAGAGAGTACAGGTATGCAGACAAATAGGCATGGCCTGAAACAAACTTGTGAGGCGCTGGAGCACGGTCTGGGCCGCAGGCGAATGATGATGTCATGCACATCACCGCACCAGAACTTGTGGAATGGAAACTCTCTTCCATCTCCCGAGACCAGCGTGATGATGAGCTTCCCAAAGTAGTTCCCCGTCACTTTGGCGGCTACACCCATCAGCACCAACCCCTCCGATTGAAGACGGTGCAGGGGCCACCGGCTCAAGCGCTCGTCGTGAGCGAGCTTGGCCGCATCCAGCTCAGCCTGCACCAGTGGGCCCCACCTAGGACGTGTAGGGAGCAGTTTTTATTGAGGGTGTTTCAGCTGCGGCACGCCCTACGGCCGAGGTAGCCCGGCGCAGCAAGACCAGCTGGTAGGACCAGGCTCAGTCCCAATTAGCCCCCTATGGCGGCCGCCTAGTGGCCTCCAACATGAGGTCTGGAGCTTGCAAAAGAAAAACTGATAGAGAGGGCATCATGGTTTCGGAGGGACCCACATGGGCGTTTAGGGTGAGTGGTGGATGCGTAAATGCTGTAATAACGACCCACAGGGGGCATAGAGCGGGGCGATAGCCGGAGATTCAGATGCTGGGCTGCTCTCAGATGGCCCCATCGATGCAGGAAACATCCTTTGTTTGACATGCATGCATTTATGCATTACCGTATCGCTGTTCTCGCGTCTAGGAATCCACCCAGCAGCGCAGGTCGAAAAGCATACCAGTAGATCTTGCGTTGAGGTGCATGCTAAGCTTTCAGCTGGACACCTTACGTCTGGCATGAACAGGGCATGGTGTTCATGCGCACCTCTCAACATATGCGTGTACTGCTGCATGGTCTGACGGCTGAATGTCAGCGGCACATGGGGGCGCCGACCAGTCCAGAGAGGTATTTTGCTGCTCTGTGGGTTTGTCGCCTTCTGGTGCAGGAGTGTGTCCCCCAAGGCTGCTTCCAGAAGCCAGATTGTGGGTGTCTCTGGTCCATGTGTTGCTGACGGAGGCCTGGAGACCCGGTTGCCCAATGTGTCCACCCCTGTGCTGGCTTCCACCCCTTCGCTGTCGTCCACCTAGCCCGCGATAGGAACCCCGTCCATTCCTAACCCCTCGGCCTCCTTTATGTCCTTCACTGAAGTGCAGCATTCCAGAAAAAAACCAATCTTAACGACCTGCCGAACTCGACTGCCGAACCAAAAAATGGAGTTATGGATCATAGATCGTGGATTCGTCGTGGTTGCCATGCTGGGCTGGTTTAATTTGTTGTACCCGGTGTGTTGTACCTCGAAAGATCTACGATGACGCGTCAAACCCGCGGTGCCCAGCTTACACAGCAGCGCGACCTTCGAAATATATTTGCTGTTTACATTTATATACCGCAACTGCGTGTCTACATACCCAGCCAGGTACCGGTATGGAGAAGCTCAGCCATGCACATTACGAAGATTTTCCTCTGAAGGAGCGGAAGCACTAGGCGACAGAGCTGGGTTCCCAGGAGACGTCAATGAGTGCCGGCCTAATCGTCTCGGATGATTCGCCCGATATATCCGTGCAACATCTTACTCGACAGCAGATTGCCCCTGACAAGGCCGAAACGTCCCCTGGCACTTAAACGTCCATTCACCCCACCAACGGGGCCCCACCCACCTCTTCTGCATATCAAACCTCTTATCAAGCGATGGCCAGCAGCGAGCAGACAGCCGCGCAGAAGCGAGGGGGGAAAAGACGTTTCAACCAACCTCCCGAGGCCCTATATCTGGTTTTTCATCCTTTGTTGGAGGAGGCGAGCTTTCGAGTCGGAAAGAAAAAATCTTCAGCTGAGGACGACCAAGATGAGCCCCCATGGCATGTGCCAGGTGGGCCAGGGCTGCACATGGAATGCAATCATGCGGCCACGCCTGCCAAAAGGCAGTAGCCTCACACCTGCCTGAAAGCCATGCATGTGCATGAAGGGCTCCTACTTCGCCTGAAAATGCGCGTTCCATACTCGTTTCTACATGGCAGTTCTGAAGGCTTGGCCTGTCTAACAGAGAGCAGTCTAATACCGGTACATGGGGTGACCGCTCCCCAGTCCCTACCCCTTAGCCCTACCCATATGCCACCCAATCCACCCTGTGTGCACGGCAGATTGTCAAATGATACTTTTGTTAGCGTCTTTCATTGGGATGCTGTGTGGGTGCTTACAGATGTTTTTCTTATTCCAATGCCGGTGGTGCCTTGCTTGCAGGCTACACTGGGCAAATCCCAAACCGGGCCCCCGCCACCGGAATAGCCGCACCCGCCGTTAGAGATCCAAACGTCAAGATACTCATCATTGAGAACTACCAGCCGGATCTGGGCTACATTGGGCGCCTGGGATGGTGAAGTTTTGTGAAGTTTTTTCAGTCAATCAGAGCATCACATTTGATGCATTGGACATGTCCTGGGGGGCTGATGCTGTGCTGGCTATCGGGACTTAAGGGGACCTGTACAGAGAGATATGGAAAATGCGACGTGAAAATCATAAGAGGGCTCCCTTACTTTGTTCCACCGTGGTTATAATTTTCTTTATGATACGGTAGCACCATTAAGTGCCCGAAAATCTAGAGGATAGGTAGTTTGTCTCATATTCGTTAACAAATAGTTCCGGTATTTGACTTCTAGTACATGTCTCAACGTTCCAGATCTGCATCCACCACATAGTGTGATACCATTTACCAGGGTGGGAAGCCACGAGGGTTTGATCCAGGCCAAAACCAGGGTCCAGAAAAATGTCAGGAAGCAAGTTCGTAGGATGCAGTGATGGCTAGATGTAAAGCTGATATTAATGCTTCGCATTCGCCTCGATTGGGTCGAGATTGGGCCCTCGTGGCTCAAAAGTTCGAGTTTCAGCGGGTGTCGCACTCTGCCCACGCTTGGGCGAAAAATATGCGCATAGATGGTCGAGTTATTTTTAAGAATGAAGTCCTGCATGCTCGCTGCACAAGGGCAGTTTCAAAACGTGTACAACACCTGTACCAGAAAGAAACGCAAAACATGTCTGGCTGGTTTGAAACTAGGCCTGTGCACACTGAGATCAATGTAAAATGGCATCTAGCAACCTCAAACTTGTTCTTTAAAATCGCAGCACGCTCTCGACAGCAACACCGCATGAAATCGGAAATCCAGTGACAAACGGACCAAGCGTCGATGTTGGGCGATGCTGAACCAAACATAGAAGTAAGAACGGAATATGAAACGGAAAACCAACCTCCTTGTTCTCAATAATCAGCGTAAAGTGAACTGCAGAATACCGGTAGGGAGCATACTAGCATGTGTGATGCACAGCTGACCCTGCTCTTCACAATTCACATGCAGGCAGACACCCTCAATGATAACGCGGTGGAAGTTAGAGATGCAGCAGCATGTGAAGTAGATCCACCAATTAGAGGTAGAGGGATCTCAAGCGTATGGCCAATGGGAGGGCATGCTGGAGGCGTCCCGGTGTCTGTGGGTTGCATGGAATAACATGTTGGAGAAGCTGCCCAGCGACTTCCGCGGTATCACCGTTCGCATGGGAGATGGAGGTGCACCAGCGCTCTTGCACCAGCTGCAAGGGCAGATGTTGCAGGGCTGGATGCAAGCCCTAGAGGCAGAAATGCTACGATGGGCTGGATCAGCTAGCAGCATCAGGGCGCACATGGCGCCTCGCGACCGCCTGAACTCCTAAAGGTTGACAAGCCAGCTACAGCAGGCCGCACCAAGCGGAAGAATCCACCCGAGGAGGAGGACGATGGGGCCGAGGTCACTGCTCGTGGGCGTGTGGCAGTGGCGCCGGCACTATGCCATGCACCAGCACCGGCTGTGGCTGTGGTCCGGGAGGGTGCGTTTTATCCAACAGCAACAGCCGAGGAAGCCGAGGTGCAGCTTGGTTGCAGCAAGTGCCCCACAACCATGAAGCCTGGATCCTGTCCGTTCTGCCCCACTTGCTGCTTTGCTGCCCGACAGCTTTCTGGCTTTGTCATGCGAGACCAGGAAGCACATCCGAGGCAAGCAGGCTGCTGGAAAAGCAGTAGCTGCAGCAGCAGCTGCAGCCACCGGGCCATAAACAGCTGAACATGAAGCATCATGCCTATTTTTTTATACCGGAACAGCCTTTTTTACTTTTACCCATACCAGCTGTCACGGTATATTACCGTATACGTGACAGAACCGTTTAGACCGCAGTTAGCGGCCTCAGTGACTCCGCAGCTTCTCTGCGGAGCCTCCGGATTTGAACTGAGACCTAGAAACCCGCTTACGCAGGATAAGTTTGACAGGTTCTACCGTACTCTGTATTGGGCCTGCCGGGTCCCTGTATCCCGGCAATTGCCTTGGCTAGTTACTTCGTCCCTTTCTAAAGGACAGACCTCTATTGTAAACAGCACCGGCCGTCATCCGTGTATGAGGCCTCTTACGTTCACATAAGTCAGTACCCTTGCTCAAGTCAAGCCTAGAACAGCCTCAGCTGAGATAGCTGGAGACAAGTACCACAGCCAGAGAACCGAGACCACCCTGCCGAAGAAGAAGTACGCAGTCTACGTCCCGTCACCCTCACCGCGTGTAGCGCGGTAAGTGCACCTTAACATAGCCCAGCTGGATCGCGCCCAGACGGCCAGAAGGCCTATGCTACCTAAGTCAATTGCTATATACACAAATATCCATCTAGCTGCTTAACTCGAAGAGCACTCGCAGCCAGTGAATAGTCACTGAGCCTGCCCGTAGGCGTCCGTCACTGCCGTGAGGAAAGAAGTCCGCCACGGACCTGAAGCGCACATCGCGTGTCCTTTAGAAAGGGACGAAGTGGATCTAGCCTGATCAGCCTGATTTGCCAATTCCTGCTAAAGGTGCTTGTGCAGCGAAGTTGGAATTTTGTTTGTATGCAAACGACCTTGGACAGCATATGAACTGCACTTTGCTGTGGTAATCTCCATAGAGAGTGCCAAGTTAAGCCCTGAGAATCACTAAGAGTGGCAACTTAGTGTTGAGTCCAGGAGAGGCTTGAGGATCTGGCTGTGGATTTATACACCCAGCAGATAATTCCTGTGTGACTGCAGATTGTGATCAGGTGGATCCAATCGTTCATCATTGACAGAAGTGAACTTGTTGACAGATCATCCAAGTTTAAAATTTTGTGGTGTACCAAAGGATCCCCGCAGGTGTCAGAGAGGAACTGACACAGCGCAAGAGGATATATCCGCCCGGAGGCGAGACATCCGCAAGGGACGTGTGCCAGCTAGAGGCAGCCCAGCCAGCAAAGGTGGGAGGGACTAAAAAGGGCGAAGGAGGATTCCGCCAGATTAAAAGTTTAGTGAGCATAAAAGCAGAGGGCAAGGCCTAGCCTGCGAAATTGCTGTACCTGCCGTCCGGCCTTGACTAGCAGATCCTCACCAGATTGCAGTAGGGATAAGGGGCAGAAGCCTAACGTTAGCAGGTTTTGTAGGGGGTGTCGCCAGCACACCTGCAGGACAGTGCGGTTCGTAAAATGCCTGTGGAGATGACAGGCGTAGATCTGAACCCCGATAGGCACCAGCACCCTGACGTCCAACGGAAGAGTGGGCTTCTGAGGGGGCTGGAGCCGGGTGTAGACCTAAAAAATGCTAGTGCTGAGATTGTGGCAGAGGCCCTGTTGATGGCGGAAAAGCTGGCAGGGCCAGTGGAACCGCCTGCAGAGGACTGCAGGGTACATGAGCCGGGCCGCGTACCACCCAGAGGGGCAGGGGCGCAGGCAGATGGTGCAGTACTAGTAACACGAAAAGGCATTGGTCGAGGGGGTCCATTGCCCGCTGGTTCCGACAGCAGTCTGAATTTCGAGCAGGGGCAGACTCAAGCGGGAACCCCAGAGCTGATCTTGGATCAAGCAACGGAAGCATCCCAGAGCTGTGACACGCGACAGAGCAGTGAACCTGAGGCCGAGCCGCAGCAGAGCCTGCCCAGGGTGGCAAGTGTTGCACAGCGGGTTGAAAAAGAGCCCAGCCAACCGGATCTAAGGTCCAAGGTAGCCGCAGCTTCAGACAAGTTTGCAGGCTGTGATAAAACCTGCACAGACAAACCTCGAATAAAAACAGAGGAAGATGGGGCCAGGAATGTGCCTGCAGGGGTCAAACACGAGGAAGCTGAGCCCCAGCCAGCAGCGGGCAGGCAGAGCTCGCAGGCAGGCAAGGAAAGGGAGAAACCAGCTGAGCCGGTAGGGAAGCCTTGGGCTGATCTATCCGAGGAAGAACAGCCAGACCCAGTTCAGGAAGAGCAGGGGCAGCAGACTACAGCAGGATTGCGTCCCGTGCAGCAGCTGCAGCCGCGTAAGGCACTGGTTAGAAGAGGAGCTGGATCCACAGTCTTTGGCACACCGCTGTCCAGTTTTCCACCCAGCGTGAACAGACCTGCGCAGACATCCAAGGAGGGATCTAGCAGCCAGATGCAAAGAGAGCCAGAGCGCTCCGAGACTGGGGGAGTAGTGTGCGGCAATGAGGAGTCAGAAGGGCCGATCGGTTGGGCAGGAATTGTGCAGTGGGCAACAGACCTGTGGAAGCAAGTGTGCTCCAGGACGTTCTTGCATTTCCAGGACCAGGTCACAGCCATTGAGGAGTTCAAGGCCCATCATCTGCGGGGATGGGCAACAAAGGCCATGTTGGGTATCCCCCACACAGGGTTGGACAGGCAGGGCGATACTGTTAGCCGCCCTTGGACAGGTATCCAAGGGAAGGGCGGGACACGAAGCAGCCAGGGCTGTTAAAGCCTTCGCAGATGAGTGGTGCAACGAGGTCACAGGAGACCAGGAGGAACCTGGATCAGAGCCAGAGGATGAGGAGGACCAGGCGTGGGAAGGATTTGAAACAGAGGTGCAGCGGCCTGAGGGGCTCAGGGAGGTGCAAAGGTGGCAGCAGCAGGCGGGAGCCGCGCCAACACCAACACTCAGATCTGCAGCTTTTGAGGTCAGCAGCGAGCCCAGCCTCAGAGGACGGCCAAGGGGCAGGGAAGCGCCCAGAGCCAGCAGTCCAGCCGCCAGCGAAAGGGCGGAATTGACTAGCCGATCACTCGCCAGGATGGCAGAGCAAAGCACAGCAACACGCAGAGCAAGCAGGCAAGAATCTTATGAGTTGCTACGCATAGTCGAGGACAAAGAGAACGCATACCAGGAAACCCAGGTGGATTACATCAAGGAATTCCTGAGGAACAGGCAGTCAGGCACAGCAAGGGGAGCCAGGAGGAATGAGCCTGCAGGCAGCGCACGGAGCAGTGGTCCAAAAATACAGGAGGCCAGAGAGGAAACACAGTCTGATTCCTATGCCAGGAATTACACAGGCGGGACGCAGCCAGGTCGGCAGAGCCAGGAGCCGCCCAGGGGGCAGGCATACTCCAGGGAACAGCCTCACCAGCATAGCCAAGAGCCGCCCAGAGGACAGGCAGAGGGCAGGGAACAGCCAAGCCAGCAGAGCCAAGAGCAATCCAGGGGACCAGCGGAACACAGCAGAGGAGTGCGGCAGGAATGGCAAGACCAGGAGCTGCCCAGGGGACAGGCAGAGCCCGGTAGAGCACAGTCTTGGAGGCCTGGATCTGACAGCAGACCAGGCAGAAGCGAATCAGAACGACCGCCACCCGAAGGAAGTAGAAGCTCGGCAGGCAGAGCGGGCAGACAGCCATCACGAGACGCTCACAATCAGGATGAGGATTATAACAGACATGACAGGTATCATTCAGGCCGCAGCCCATCGAGGGGCGGCAGTGGAGGACCTGGGTCGCGGTCAGAGTCAGTAGATTCGGGACCAGGAGGAGCGGACAGACGCAGGCCGGGGGCCAGACAGGAGTCCAGCGACCAGGAAATGAAAAGGCTCGATCGGGAGCAGGCGAGGGTGAACCTGCAGCTGCAGCAGCAGATGGTACTGCAGCTGGCAGGGGTAGCCAAGGTCGCCAAGATCCCAGCCATCCAAGGCAACGTACCAGTCCTGGATATGTCACACCCAGGCGCAGTTGCAGCCAGGAAGTATTGCCAGGCGTGTGGATACTGGGGATCGCACAACAGGTTGGCAATGTCAGATGACCAACCAGCATTGGCTGTGGTGGCAGGTGAAATAGCTGGATCATGCCAGTCGCCGTCAGCTATGACGTTGCTGATCAAGTCGCTGGTCAAGCTGTGGGACAGCAAGCCGGCCAGCATGAGGCCGCTGATGGCAGCCATCAGGGCAGCGCCCCACGCAGGAAACAGAATTGCCAGAGAGGTGGAGCGGATCGGGCAGCTGTGGATAGCCCCAGCAGAGGGGCAGGGTTGCGAAGCTTCGCTACTCACGTTGTGGATCAGGGTGGTCCAGGAGGAGGTGGGAAAGCCAACTTCAGAGGAGAGGACGGCCATCACCAACCTCAGGCTAGGAGTAAAGACTACTCTAGACCCAGACGTCAAGCCAGATGAGACGGTAGAAGCATTTGCTCACAGAGTGCTGACAACAGCAGAGTTGCTGCAGATCTCAAGGGATGCAGTAGATCACTTCGGCAGAAGCCACTCGGTCTCGCGCATGTTCCATGACGGACTTCCAGCGGTTGCTAGAGCCAAGCTGAGCAAGTTCGTTATGACGGTGCCAGGGTATCTCAGCATGAGCGATGAAGACCAAATCGCAGTACTCACGCAGCAGGTGGTGCTGTGGGAGAGGTTTGCCCTGGAAATGGGTGACCTGGGAGGTACCGGCTTCAGGCAGATTACCAACAGCGGGCCTGGCCAAGGAGAGGCACAGCCCAACAGGGTCAGAAAAGAGAGAGCAGGACAGTGGGAGATGCGGACACGCCTTGATGGAATTGTGCACCCCGCAGGCTCAGCAGCAGTACCACAGGCGCGGATGGATGGTAAACCCAGAGGAGTTACCTGGGCGGACCAAACGGGGGCGGCAAATTACAACGCCGAGGGTGGCTCAGGCGCAGCCAAGGCATGCTACCAGTGTGGTAGCACGACGCACCTAGCCAGGGATTGCAGGGCGCCCAGGGCCAGGGATGAGCGCAGACCTATGCCCCTGGTTACAGACATCACACCTGGACCGGCCAGACAGCCGCAACAGCAGTATCCGCAGCAACAGCAGTATCCCCTGCCGCCAAGGCCGCAGCAGGGACAGGCGGCAGGCAGGCCGTATGACAGGAATCAGAACAACAGACAGTATCCTAGGCCTGGGCCTGGCCAGGGAGGTCAGGCGCAGCAGGCAGCCCACGTGTCGCATCTCAGCAATGCAACGGGGCAGGCTGAGCCAGAAGGATGGCACCAGACCATGGCAGAGATGCTCAGCGAGTCCGTAGCACTCATGACGCAGGTTGGGCTGGTACCCAAGCCTGCAGGTTTCAAACAGGCGGTTCATAACGCCCGTCCTAAGTCGTTTATGCCAGAACCTTTGCAGGAGGAGGAACCAGTGCCAGGATTCGTGGAACCTCCCTCCAGGAAGGGGGCAAAGAGGCTGGTATTGAGTAAACTAGCTGACGATATGTCTGACATCCGCCTACAGGTGTTCAAGCTGAACGAGAGGCTCTCAGCGCTGTCGTTCACCACGATGCCCATGGGAGCAGACAACTCCGGCCACAGGGGTGAGACCAGTAACACCAGGCCAGAGGGTAGAACGGTGACAGCTGCACCCAAGCTGCAGTATTTCAAAAATGACAGAAGCAACCTGGAGCAGTGTGTGGGACTTATGGTCAATGGGAAGGTCCTGGTGGCTCAGAAAGCGCTCATGGACTCCGCATGCACGTGCCATGTCATCACTGTCAATATTGCAGAGCAATTAGTTGCCATGGGGGCGGAGCTGGTGCGTACGGACGAGAAGATACGTACCACAGACAATGCAGGGGCAGATCTGTATGGAGTACTGTTCATTTATGTGGTGTATGGATACGGAGGGCCCAATGCCATTATGGAGCCCACGGTGGTCAGGGTCGTTAAGACACCACCGGACGCATATGAGCACTTGGTAGGAAACCCGGAGTTCCTCAAGTATAACGGGGTCTTGGAGGCAGCGGGAAGGCTGACCTTACGACCCAGAGAGGGCCCACGGAGAGCGCAAGGGGTCAGGGACCTTACGCTGCCACTAATGCGGGCATCTCCAGCAGGGGGGTACCAGGCAGCAGCAGTGGCATGGGCAGGAATTCAGTGTGGATTCGCAGAAAGAGAGGGGTGGCCAGCTGCAACAGTTGAAACAGAGCACGAACCGCTCTTACAGCACTCCATGGCCACACGCGCAGGTGCCGCTATGAGAGCTGGACAGGACGCAGGACCCAGCAACCAGGTACACCCCAGGCTACAAAGGCACAGGCCGGTGCCAGTCGAGGCAGCAATGGCAGAGGCCGCCGCACCAACCTCGGAGGAGGTGACAAGAGCGCGCAGAGCCGCGGTAGTCTCTGACAGTGGGAGAGAGCTCATCAGGGACTTAATGCCAGCATGCCCCAGCCACCCGTGCGCCTTGTGCGGAAAGCCAGAAGTACACTCGGCGGAGGAGTGCGATAGGAGGATTGAAGTCTTTTCGCGGACCCCGGAAGCAGCGCCTGCGGTGCAGGCAGTGCCGCCTGCAGCGCAGCAGAGGAGATATGGCACAGCTGCAGCCGGCAGAGCTGCACAGGCAAATTCAGCGCGCAGCAGGGGAGAGCAGCAGCAGCAGCAGCAGCTGCAAAAGCAACCGCAGGTGGCAGGGCCTAGTGTGCAACAAGCCAGCGACGGCGATGGTAGGCAGGCGCAACAGCAGCAGCTGCAAAAGCAACCGCAGGTGGCAGGACCTAGTGTGCAACAGGCCAGCGACGGCGATGGTAGGCAGGCGCAACAGCGGCAGCTGCGGGGACAGCCAAGCGCAGCAAGGCCTCCTACGCAACCAGCAAGCAGCAGCAATGACGAAGCGCAGGAAGAAGAGGAGGAGGAAGAGGAAGAGTGCAGCGTCGAAAAGGTTCCAGAACCAGGGACCAGCAGTCGAGACGGGAACATCGGCAGGCTGACCGGGCAAGTTGACGGGCTGAAAGCAGCCCTCAAGTGGAGAGAACGTCAGATGTGGAAGCAGGCAGCGGGAATTGTGGGGTACCTAAAAGGCCAGCTGGCCAATTGGAAGAGCATCCAGAATGCTCAGCAAGCCATGGCAGAGGTTCACCAGGAGTACATCCTGCGTACCGATGAGCTGACCAAGATGCAGGAAGCTCTTGGAACACAGCACTTGGGGGGATTGCCAAACCACGGGCAGCCGCTCCCATTTGAAAATGACCCAGCGTTGGCGGAGTGCGTCAGGGAAATGTTACGGACCCCGTCCCCGTTACCAGACATGGAGATCGAGCCTGCCGGCATGGAGGAGCCAAAGGAAGAACAGCAGCAGCACGGTTCTGATGGCAGCGACGAGAGCGGCTCACGGAACAGAAGACTGCGACAGCGCAGCAGAAGCGCGGAAAGGTCCATCAGTGAGGGGCGCCACGGGACGGTGCCAACGCCGGCAGCCAGGACCCAGCGGCAAGGCGCAGGGCGGCGCAGCAACAGTGAGGAGAGGAGCAGGGACCACAGGCAGCGGTCACCCAGCAGGGACCAGCCCAGGGGCAGATCCAGGGACCGGCACCCTGCTGAGTTTGCCAGGCCTTACAGGCAGGGGCAGGAGCACCAGCGAGGCCCAGGCCCCGGTCCGACAGACAGAACCCTGGCAGGGGGCAACGGGGTGGCAGAGCCTAGGCGTCACCTGGGACCACGCCATGGTGGATTGTGCTTCAAGTGCAACCAGCCTGGGCACTTTGCCAACGAGTGCACCAACCCGGAGCAGGCCGGGCTGACAGGCGACAGGCCAGGGGCACCTGCAGGCCCGGCACGGAGCTATGGAGCCTGGGGCCCAGGCAGGGGCCAGGGGGTGCCCATAGGGAGCCGGCGCAGAAACTTCGAGACAGCCATGGGGACTCCCAGCGCAGGGGACTTCCAACAGGCAGCAGCAGGCCCAAGCGCGTGGCCAGGACCGCCAGCGTGACAGGAACCACCGGAGGGCGAGCAGCCAAGGTGGGAGGGGACAGGAGGCCACACGTGCTTCATGACAGGCCACATGGAAATTAGCCAGGACAGGGGTGCCTACCAGGCTGAGGTCAGTCAGGCAGGACCAGTTCAGGTGGCCCCCCAGAGGGTGCCAGAAGGGCAGGTAGCCAGTCAGGTAAACCACTGGACGATGGCTGTGGAGGCGTTAGCCATGAACCATTATGGGACTATGCCTGCAGGGTCGGCCAGATCCGTAACACATGCGATAGAATTCTTGAGGGATCTCCAGAGGAGGGGGTGCCCAGCTCCGTGTGTAGGATGGCCAAATCTGATGCAGAGGTTCCTAGACAGGGAATGGGACAAGTATGATGAGCAATGGGATGAGTTTGAGAGACGCGAGCGGGAGGCAGTACCCCAGCACAACGTAGACGGGTGGGAGACCGATTCAGGGTCCAACCTTTCAGCAGGCAGATATGAGCCTCAGGAACCCTCACCCTTGCATGAGGAAGAATTTGGCGTGTTATGTCCAGGTACTCCGGAGGGCAATCAAGACACAGGCAGAGGGGTAGCGGGAGCAGCCACCGAGACAGGGGAGCCACCCAGAGCGGGGTCGCGATACCCAGCGGCCAGAGGGACCGCAGCAGGGAGCCAGCTGGACGCTCTGGCGGGGCCCGTTAGGACCCATAAAAGCACTACCTCTCGGTGCAATGCTTGGGGAGGTATCGACGAGGACGGAGAGACGCAGCACGGCAGCGAGAGGGGAGGGAGGTCTGAAGCAAGGGGCGAGGACAGCCAGCTTGACCAGTCCTTCAGCAGAGACAGGTCCTACAGCAGAGAACGCGTCTACATACAGCCGTTCCCGCAGTCGCTGCCAGCAGGCGAGCCCTTTGTGCAGTACTTCCGCCTGGGGGAAGAGATGCCAGCGGCGTCCACCTCCGGGACCATGCTGACTATGCCAGCGGAGTGCATGGACGGGCCATGTCGGTTGCAGAACCATAGGCTCCTGGGAGGCGGAGAGCAGACATGTGTTAACAAGGCAGGAGCCATGCAGGCAGTTGCCAGGATGATTTTCCCGTGGGACGCAGTGACAGCTGTCATGCTGGGCGCTACGCTCAAAGGATACATCCAGCCCAGCACAAGTATGGCAGATTATATGCAGAGGGGATGGTCGCGGCACCCCATCTATGCATACTGCGTTAGCGAGATGGTGAGTCTCGCCATTGCAGCAGGCATCACAGCGGTGGATGCAGCAGGCTGGGCGTACCCGGACATGCCAGACATTGCGCCGGCCGAGGGGATGTGGCAGGGCGCGCAGCCAGGATTCATGCGCACACCGTGGGCAATGGATTGTGTCCGTGAGCTGATGGGGCATCCAGCCCTCAGAGACCGCGCATTTTATGTGCCAGTCCAAGCCATGGGCGAGTACGAGAGATTTGTGGAAACAACAGAGCAGGACCCAGTGGGGGTAGGGCTGTGTCACCCAGGCAGGCCAGGGCGGTGTGAGGCGACCATAGAGGCGTCCATCGTCATCCCCAGGACGGTCGCAGGACAAGCAGTGCCGTGGGGGCCAGCACCAGGGGACGCCAGGGCAGCCATCCCAGTCCAGCAGCTAGTAACTTACTACTATGAGGAGATGGCTGATGAGGAGTTGCCCGTTTCATCGGCATGGATCCACATGCACGCGACTCGCGACGATATGCCCGTCTACCTGTTCGCGAGGCACCAGCAGGACGTGGCAGTCACTAAGTGTGCGTCAGTAGACGAGGCGGAGTTCCATGCCTATACTTACGCTAGGGGAGCAGACCCGACAGTGTGGACGCTCGTGCTTATGGCGCTGCAGAGGGTCCTGCTCCCAGGACAGCTGTCAGCGGCCATGCGGCACGTGTGGGGTGTAGAGGATCAGTGGGCGCCTACAGAGGTATCGGCCTGTCCAACATGGCCTTACGGACCCCAGCAGACGCCAGCATCAGGAGCCATGTGGGAAGGAGAGGACGAGCTGGCGCGCTCGCCGTTCGCAGTAGAACGCCTGGCAGCATATGTGCACCAGTGGGTGCGTCAGGAGCGGAGGGCGTGGCACGACAACAGGGCCAGCAGCGTGCTGCCCTATTGGCAGGCTGACGTCATAACGACGCAGTTGTGGAGACAGGCGCACCCAGCAGGGGTGCGCACGCTGCACCCCCTGTTCAGAGGAGCAAGGGAAGTAGGCATCGAGGAGGAGTTGGAGGACTTAAGGAACCAGCCGAGTATGGGACATGGGCTGGTGGGCAGGCGCGGCGCCTATGCAGAGGAACCCACGGCTGCCACCGACGACCCTGTCCAGGATGGGGAGCCAGAATGGACCCAGGCGGCATTTGTAACATTTGGGGCAGCAGCAGCCTCATGGGAGCTGCTGGAGTACGTGGACGACTTGGGGGTATCAGCACTGGAAGCTGAGCCTATGGGGCGGGCAGAGCCCCAGGCACCCCTAGACATTGTCAGCACACCGCCCACGGAGGACTCAGACAGCAGGACCCCAGAGTTCAGCGACGACGTTTCAGAGGGTCCACCACCACTGGTTGAGATCACCGAGTCAGATGAGGAGTGGCACGAGGGAGGAGCCATGTCCCCGTCACCAGAGCAGAGGCTCGGGATGCAGAGGGCAATTATATGCCAGCCGACAGCGGCCCAGGACCAGGGAGTCCAAGGTACGGCATGGTGGGAGAGCTGCCACAGCTGAGGCGCGCGTGGATGCGCAGCATCTTTCAGGAGCAGGCAGCGATGAAGGAGCGCAGAAGCAGGAGGGCCGCTATAGAGCTCGGTAACGGGATCACGCTGGAGGAGGAGGCAAACCAGGTCACAGGGGGATCAGCCATCAGCAGGCAGCAGACCAGCGCGCTTGCAGGCCCAAGGGGGCAGCAGCAGGCAAGGAGAGCAACGGGCGCCCAGGAGACCACCAGATCAGCCCGCCAGCACAGACAGCGGCACAGGGGCCTTGGGGTGACCCAGCAGCGTACAGCACGGGACGCTGGGTTGCAGTGCTCAGGAACTTTGTAGATCAGCTGGACGTGCTACGAAGGCAGGAAATGGGGCAGCAAGAGGCGAGCCAGGAGGCTAGCCTGCTGTTCCGACTTAAAATGCTACCACACCCCGATCAGGACCCCAGGATGGGAGGTTACAGCAGGGCGGTCAGGAAGCTACAGGAGGAGCTGACGGAGAGAATATCAGCACTCTACACGAGGAGAGCAGAAGGAGCGGACACCCAACAGCCGTCGGACAGCCGCAGCAGCCAAACCCAAACCGGCAGGGGCGAGGACCTCGCCAGAAGGGTTGCCGGCGCACGGGAAACCATACGACGGGGCTGTGGGCAAAAGGAGCCCGCGGGTGCAGGCAGCAGCGAGGCGGTGCAGCGCGCCACCCACAGGCAGGAGAGGATGGCACAGGGCAGCACAGGACAGATCCCAGGAGCAGGGCCAGAAAGGGCCAGTGCGATTTGGGCTGACACTGCCAAGTTGCAAGGGAAAAATTCAAAGAAGGCCAGGCGACGCGCAGGAAAGGCGCAGAGGGCGGCCGCGGACAGGAACCGTGGCAGCAGACCAGGAATGGACTGCCCAGCCCTGCCACTCAGGATCAGCCAGGTAGACCTGGAGATCACGTGGGCAGGAGGACAGCGGCTGCCAGCGCAGAATGCAGAGCCATGCGTTCAGCCCGCAGAACAGTTACCGCAGCAACCCATGAGGAAGTTGACAGCGTGCAGAGGACTCCTCACCTGTACAGCAATTAAGGGGATCCTTACGGGGACGCTCCAGCTGATACTGGTGTGGCTCCTGCTGTCAGTGTGTGTGCCGGGGGCGCGAGCTACCGAGCAGGGCGTGAGAGGAGGAGGATTTACAGCAGGCCAAGGGGCTTTTGTGTCTGGAAAGGAGGCAGCAGCAAAGCTGTCGTCTGGATGGTTGCGCCCACCGGCAGTCAGCCCCATGGGGGACGCCAGCAGGAGGGGTGCAGGCAGCCAGCAGGAGAGATGGCACAGCGGCAACACCACTGGCGGGGAAGAGCTGCCCGCGGAGGACGACCCGCAGGCGGCTGTGGTGATCGACATGTTCCAGCCGGGGGGAGTAGTGGAGCCACCCGCAGAGTACGTCAAGACCAAGGAGGGGTGGCTGCTGGGCAAGCATCCCGACTTCACTGCGGAGCAGCAGGAGAGCCTGGAGCAGAGCCTCCGGGATCGCCAAGGAGCATTCGCTTACTCCATGGAGGATCTACCAGGCTACTGCGGCACGCAGGGTGAGTTTACACTGGCTTTAGAAGACGAGGTCAGTTCGTGCTTTCAGAAGTCCAGGGATATGCCACCGCCTAAGGCAGCGATTTTTAAGGAAAAGTGTCAGCCAATGATTGAGGCAGGCATCATCGTCAAGGTGCCCCAGGGGGGGCCTATCAAGTTTGCGGCTAACTCAGTAGTAGCAGCCAAGAAGAGTGCTGAGACTGGGGAGTGGACAGACCATCGAATAGCGCACGATATGCGCAGGTTAAACCTGCGTACGGCTAAGCAGGAATTTGCAATCCCCAGGATGGAGACTATTTTTCAAAACCTGGGCACTGCCAAGATATTTAGCAAGGTTGATCTCCGGTCGGGGTTCATGCAGATCCCTATAAAGGTCGAGGACCAGCCTAAGACAGCTTTCTGGATGGGACCTGAGCTTTGGATGTACACAAAGCTCAACTTTGGTCTGCGCAATGGGCCTCCCTTCTTTCAGCGTATGATGGAAGAGGAGATTGCTAGGGCAGGCCTGAGTGCGTTCTGTGTGGCATTCATTGACGATCTGCTAGTGTACAGTGACACACCGGCAGAACACATCAGGCATGTGGAGCTGATGTTGGACATGCTCCACAGTGTAGGATTAAGGGCGCACCCCGACAAGTCCCTGTTTGGATGTGCAACAGTAGAGTACCTGGGTCACAATGTGTCGGCCCAGGGGCTCACGCCGCACGCAGCTAAGATAGCAGCAGTTATGGCGCTGCCAGAGCCCGCATCGGTGAAAAACATTCAGGAGGTCATGGGATTCTTGAATTTCTACCGGTGCTACGTCCCGGACTTCTCGAAAAAGGCAGCTTGCATCAACGCATTGCTGGTCCAGGGGGTCCCGTTTGTGTGGGGGCCAGAGCAGTCGCAGGCGTTCCAGTTGATTAAGACAGAGATGTGCGAGGGCGGGAGAGTCCTGCGCAGACCAGATTACAGTGGGACAGGGCCAGACGGCAAGGGGCCGCCAAGGCCGTTCTTATTGTACACAGATTTCTCTAAGCAAGGCATAGGCGCAGTGCTAGGGCAGTGTGATGACAGCGGGCGGGAGTATATGGTGGCATGCACATCCAGATCCCTGAACAAAAGCGAGAGGAACTATTCCTCGTTCCAGGGGGAGATGCTGGCCGCAGTGTATGCAGCACGCACATACCGCCACATGCTGTTTGGGTGCAAGGTGCATCTCATCACTGACCATGAGCCGCTCACTTACCTCATGGACAACCAGACGTTGGTAGGCCAGCACGCTAGGTGGGCTCTCATGCTTCAAGAGCTGGACATTACCATTGTCCACCGCTCAGGAGCATGCCACCAGAATGCAGACATCCCGTCCAGATCTCCCCTCCCATCCTCAGCTGACCGCACAGGGGCCAGGCTTGATACAGTCGCGCCCGAGCCAGCAGCCAGGGAGGAGGCAAGTGGGAAGCAAGTAGCTTTGCTCACGGGGTTGGGCAGAGTGAACCAGTGGCATGCAGACCAGATAGTGCGCATGGCGCAGGAGGGCAGAAGGAGAGTACAGATGTTGCGAGCTGCAGAGGCAGCTTGCGTGACAGCACCGGTGGGGCAGGAGATATCCTCTGCCGCCACTGACGATGATGAACAGGCGCAGCCTGTCAGTACAGCAGAGCAGGCGTTCAGCAACAGGGAGCGGTCCAGGACAATGATCAGTGATGTGCTTGCTGACTTGCCTAGGGTGACGCCCCCTCATTCCCCTGCAGGCCTGGACACAGCCTGCCAGTCGAGTGGGGCTGTGCGGGCCATGGAGACCGAAGGAGTCGTCCTTTTCGAGCCTTTTGGAGGTATGTGCTCAGGGCTGGAAATGGTACTCAGGGCAGGTATCCCAGTAGTGCAGTACTTGTATGCAGATATCAGTGAGGAAGTCAGAGAGATCGCAGGGGGTCGCCTGTTGCAGTTGCACAGGAGATTCCCCCAGTTGCTTCCGGTCAAAGCGTTTGATAAAGCTTTCAGAGCATTGCCGCAAGATGTGTATGCCATTACGGCAGAGCACCTCAAGGAGGCGGGTGCCCAGGAGGGGCGCCAGTGGTTCATGGTAGCAGGCTGGGAGTGCCAGGACCTTTCGTCAGCTGGCAAGGGGCGTGGGCTCGCGGGAGAGAGAAGCAAGTCTTTCTTCCCGTTAGTCAAGCTGTTGGGTACTCTACAGTTCCTGCAGGGACCTAAGCCACCAGCGTACCTGATTGAGAATGTAGCAATGCAATTGAATCAGAAGAGTGTGAAGGCCAGTGTTGAGGCTTTTCAGGAGGTGTGCAGGATTCTGGGGACACCGGCGTTGTTTGACGCAGCGCAGGTGGGGTCTTACGCCCACCGCACCCGCAACTATTGGGGGAATATCGCCCCTGCAGCAGATATTGAATTTGTGATTCGTGCGTCGACCAGACCCCACGAGGGGATTGTAGACGACATTCTGGACAAGGGCAGCAAGGCCCAAGTAGTATCATGTCCGGACAATGGGGGGTACCGCATCAATGTAACAGGGCAGCCCAGGAAGGTGCTGCCGTGTTTGATGGCCACGCCCTCATCATATTCTTTTCGGAACGGGCAAAATGGGATGGTGTACAGGCCCATGGGGGACTTGCAGGAGCCCAACGCAAACGAGCGTGAGCGCGCCATGGGGTACGCTGTGGGGTCCACATTGCCGCGCCCAGACTTCCCAGAGGCAGCCAGACGGGCAGCCTTGGGCAGGTGCATGGATTCATGGGCACTAAGTGCATGGCTCAATGTGGCACTTGAGTGTGCTAAAATCATGCCAGCAGAATTGACACGCAGGGCAAAGCTGCCAGGCCAGGACAGGGACCCAGTGCTGGGGGCGACTTTAATGTCCAGCCACTATGCCCTTGCTACTGCAGGAAACGCGTGCTCGGGCAGCGGAGAAGCGGCCGCGTCATACAGACAGTGCCTGGGAGAATCGGCTGCGGCAGACTGGGCCGACGCGGCACAGGAACCAGGTGGGAACACGCCTGAGGAACAAGTTGATGTTGGAATCAAAGTAACCAGGGACACAGAGAGTGAGAAGGACCAGCCAGGTTGTCCTGCAGGACCGTCGGCTAGGGTTGATGTGTGGGCAGATGAGCCCGTCTTGAGGTTTCTCCGTGAGAAGACTTATGTCCAGGGAACAGAGCTAGGAGAACAGACCAGAATACAGCGCAGAGCAGCGCCATTCCAGTGGGAATCAGAGAGGGGAGGAGTCCTGATGAGACTCATGCCAGATGGTAGACGTTGTGTGGTGCCCAGGCCAGAAGACAGGCTAGCAGTGATCCAGACAGCGCATGCAGGTACGGGCCATTTTGGCAGCCACCGCACGGCTTTCATGGTCATGCAGCAGCATTGGTGGCGGGGGCTGCGAGCAGCAGTCAAGAAAGCGGTGCAGGAATGCGGTGTGTGTGACAGGGCCAGGGCGTCCACGTTCAATCACATACAGCCCAACCTGCACCCGCTACCCATTGAGGGGTTGTTTTTCCGGTGGGGAGTGGACCTGTGTGGTCCATTCACAACCACTTCCAGGGGAAATCGGTTTGTGATGGTGTGTGTGGAGCATTACTCCAAATGGGTGGAGTTGATTCCCATTCCAAGCAAGGCGTCTGATGTGACGGCCTTGGCATTCTTTCAAAATGTTGTTGCACGATTCGGGGGATGCGCAGAGGTGGTGACAGACCAGGGAACAGAGTTCCAGGGTGAATTTCAGGACATGTTGTTGGACTGCTTCATTGACCATCGCACCACTTCTGCCAACCACCCCCAGGCAGACGGGCTTTCAGAGAGGGCTGTCCAGACCCTCAAGGCAGGCCTGCGCAAGTGCTGCGAGGAGGGCAGCAGCGACGAGTCCTGGGACAAGATGGTGCCCTGGGTAGCCCTTGGCTTCCGGTGCTCGCCGCAGCAGGCCACGCGCATGGCGCCGTACGAGGTGCTGTTCGGGCAGAGACCCACCTTTCCCTCCAGGGTGGGGGCGGACCTCTGGAGCACAGCCAAGGTGGCAACAGCAGAGGAGGCAGCAGACCTGCTCTTGGCCAGAGTGGCCAGGATCAAAGAGGCACTGCCAGTCGCGGGTGAGCATCTGAAAATAGCGCAGCACCGCGACAAGCTGCGATATGCACGCATTCGCGGGGGAGGGTATGTCCCCCAGGTCAGGCGTTTTGCAGAGGGAGATTACGTGTATGTGAAGTATTCATCAGAGCGACGCAGCCTCGATCCCAAGGCCAGGCCTGAGAACCTAAGGGTAAAAACACTGGGGGCGACGGGAACCTTGGTGTTGGAGGGGGCAGATGGCCTTACAGTAACAGAGAATGCTGTCAATTGTTCTCCATGCCACTTGCCCAACCTCAGGGGAGTGGTTGATTTCAGTACTACCAGACCCAATAACAGCCTGTCCTGCGAGGTGTGCCAGCTGCCCGATCGCGGAGAGGTGATGCTTTTGTGTGATGCCTGCAATACAGGTTGGCACATGGACTGCTTGGTACCAGCACTCGAGGAGGTGCCTGAGGGCGAGTGGTTGTGCCCACACTGCACACCGGATGACAAGGGAGCTGGGCCCGCTGCAGTAGCAGGGCCCACCACAGAGGAGCGCAGTTTACAGGTCCAGGGGCGGCCGAGCCCAGCAGCCAGAGCGGCTGCCAGGACAGCCCAGGAGGCCAATGTCATGGACAGGCCTGAGGTGGAAGTCATGGCCACCAACCCAGCAACAAGGCAAATGGAGCGGGGCATCGCAAGACCAATGGCGAACGGGTTGTATGACATCTCGTACACCACTGGCCGGGGAGAGGCCAATGTCACCCCGAGAGCAGTTACAAGAAGGGCCAAGGTGGCCAAAGAAGCAGCAAGGGAGGAAGAGGAGTCAGCCCTTGAGGATCTTACCGGGACCTGAAGCCCGGAGCGGCAAGGCCGCTGAGCACGTGACGTCACCCACGCCGTAACTGGCAAGGAGCGGGCAGGCGCCTACAGAGCAGAAATGCAGACGCAGCGCGGCTTGTCCTAGTACCCGGTAGGCAGTGGGCCGGCAGCCAGCGGACCGAAGACGGAAGATGCAGGAGTAGAGTTACGGCAGCTTAATGAAAATTTGTTTCTCAAACACCATAGCAACAAGGCTACGGTAGTCCATATGTTATGAGGATGATGAGCGAGGAGAATTAGTCAACTCGGGCAGTACTAGCACAGCAGGGGGCGGATCACGCTGCTACGGCGCACATTTCCTGTGGCCTTTGAAGACCAGGCGGCTCTGGCGCAGTGGGGCGAGAGCAGCGGTTGTTCTTAGCTTGACCTGATAACTTTGAAATTTCACTGTTTGCTAGCCAGTAGTGGGCTGAACAGCTTGAATTTGTAGGGTGCCGCGCATTGCGCTTCAGCTGAAACTCGGTTGATTTTTTTATTTCTGATTGAAGAAGGCCTGAACCAGGCAGATTTGTAGAAGGCCTGAACCAGGCAGATTTGTAGAAGGCCTGAACCAGGCAGATTTGTAGAAGGCCGGGACCAGGCATATTTGCAGATGATGATTTGAGCTTCTACGTACATATTTTTCAAGAAGTTCTTTCAGTACCACCCCTTTTCCGGCTCCCCGCGCATGCCTGGAGGGCTTAACGCTGGGGAGCGGGGGGCGAGTAAAGTATTTGGGGCGGTACCCACGAGACGGAGACTTCTATGCAGAGACATCCAGTTAGGAACTTCCAGTTACAGTTATCTTGTTGACACACTCTTGTCTGAAGTACAAGGAGCATGAGTGTACGGTGATGTACCGTGTTTGTGAGTAGAGGACACCTCTCTAAGGTGTCCTGACCGGAGTTTACGGTATTTACCATATTAGCACGGTTACTGCTTTATGGTGCGACAGCTGTCACGGTATATTACCGTATACGTGACAGAACCGTTTAGACCGCAGTTAGCGGCCTCGGTGACTCCGCAGCTTCTCTGCGGAGCCTCCGGATTTGAACTGAGACCTAGAAACCCGCTTACGCAGGATAAGTTTGACAGGTTCTACCGTACTCTGTATTGGGCCTGCCGGGTCCCTGTATCCCGGCAATTGCCTTGGCTAGTTACTTCGTCCCTTTCTAAAGGACAGACCTCTATTGTAAACAGCACCGGCCGTCATCCGTGTATGAGGCCTCTTACGTTCACATAAGTCAGTACCCTTGCTCAAGTCAAGCCTAGAACAGCCTCAGCTGAGATAGCTGGAGACAAGTACCACAGCCAGAGAACCGAGACCACCCTGCCGAAGAAGAAGTACGCAGTCTACGTCCCGTCACCCTCACCGCGTGTAGCGCGGTAAGTGCACCTTAACATAGCCCAGCTGGATCGCGCCCAGACGGCCAGAAGGCCTATGCTACCTAAGTCAATTGCTATATACACAAATATCCATCTAGCTGCTTAACTCGAAGAGCACTCGCAGCCAGTGAATAGTCACTGAGCCTGCCCGTAGGCGTCCGTCACTGCCGTGAGGAAAGAAGTCCGCCACGGACCTGAAGCGCACATCGCGAGTAAAGTAGTAGGGGCGGTACCCACGAGACGGAGACTTCTATGCAGAGACATCCAGTTAGGAACTTCCAGTTACAGTTATCTTGTTGACACACTCTTGTCTGAAGTGCAAGGAGCATGAGTGTACGGTGATGTACCGTGTTTGTGAGTAGAGGACACCTCTCTAAGGTGTCCTGACCGGAGTTTACGGTATTTACCATATTAGCACGGTTACTGCTTTATGGTGCGACACAGCCCATATAGGCTGCTTACATCTCGGGCTTGTTCTTTCAGGCTTGTAGCCGCTCCTCTGCTTATGTTTCACATTGCATCTCATAATATCCTTCTGAAAGAAAGAAAGAAAACGCCTGAGCGTGGCTTGAGGAATACGGGATTTTAAATGCCGTACACCGGTCTGACTTCAAGTATCTTAGCTTTGGTCTCTTCGTGACAGCCCGTGCATGGCTGTTGCATGCCGTGCTGACCCGTTTTAGGAAGCTTTGACGCCATTCAGCATTGCGTCTTGTTACAGAGTACTCACTTTGTTAAATTGTTGCTAATATCTTTGAGCCTTGGTCTCTCCCTGGCAGCCCATGAGTCCCTGCCTGCTGCATGTAGTGTTGGCTCGTTTCAGGAGGCATGTAGCCATTTTGGCGCCATTCCGGCCAATGTATGCAGCTCCTAATGTTATTCCGCCTAAGCAATCACTTTCTCACATCTATCTCTAACGTTCGTGAACGGCTAACGATGGCTAGCGACAATGAGACTCCCAGGTGTGACTTTTTACGTCAGGACAAGCCTCGAGTGTGTCGAGGCGAGCACCTAGCTCCATAAGCTGATCAAACATATTGTCTTAAGTCTTTCTGAAATCGTAAACTTCGTCCGAGGTGACATTGGGAACCTCGGCATGTCGCTGGCCTCGGAACCATCCCCAGGCGTTCGGAATCGCCACGCCAGGTCGCCGGTGTACGGCATTTAAAATCCCGTATTCCTCAAGCCACGCTCAGGCGTTTCCTTTCTTTCTTTCTTTCGCCAGCCGAATCAAATACATTTGTTTAAGTTCAATAACGACAATTCCATCCATATTAGGCCAAGCCCCGAAAATTTTGCGGATCCCGCCCCCGTGGCTTCCCACCCCCTCCACTGAAAGAGACCATAGAGGGCACCAGGAAGGGCACTATCAGCCGTGCATAAAAAACTGTTAGCAATTTACTTGCCAATGGACTTCAGCCAAACTGCGCCGGCATGTCCACTGTCCAGCTTGTACATGCTCTGTTTTGTACATGTATCATGCATACCGGCATGAGATGTGAAGTCCCATGCATCAAATGTGATGCCTTGCTGGACTGTAAAAACTTAACAAACTTCACAGGTGCTTAAAGAGACTTCAGCATACCGTATACCGTACCTCATACTCCTGGTTACTGGTACCCTCCTGATGCCGCTGGGCAGGCATCCGTGTGCTTTATTGCGGAGATTGCATTGCATGAGGGGGGGTCGATGACTCAGTGATGTCCCATATATCCTACAGTAGTCAGGCTCTGAAACTTTATATCTGAGAACTGAGTAACAACTTTGCATGGTGCTCCTCGGGGGACGAGTGTTGCTTGATGCCATGTACCAGTATTTAAATCTGATACCAACGTATCCTAGCATTTTCCAAGTATTTTGCTTTTCTTGGACTTTACCATGTCGGCAGGTGCGTGAGCTTCCCCACTCTGCGGTGTCTCGAGTGTTGATTAGAGATATCGGGGCCCCAGTCCGCTCGCCGTATTCCGCTCGCCGTACTCATAGTGAAATTCATAGAGGAGTTTAGCCTGCCCACCCAGCCCTGCCCACGGAATTTCAGCTTCAAGCGCAAGAGTGGCCTGGATCAGGTCAACGTGACGATTCGAACTTTCGAAGGATCATGCCAGCTGGACAATGCAAAGGCCCCGGAATTTTTCCGGGGAGGGGGGGGAGGTCCCCGGGAAAACAGCTGATTTCCGGGGTAAATGTACGGCATCGAAGCACCCCGGAATTTTTCCGAGGTGCCCGTTTCACCCCGGAAAGACCCCGGAACTTTTCCGGAGTCAATCGGAAACGGGCTGCTAGTTCCACACTTGGGCCGCCAATGATCCCAATGACTGGATTCGAGCCAAAGCGAACGCGCTCCTGATTTCGAGCGTTATGAGGGTTTGGCATGTGATAGTGAGGGTTGGGGGGTCCTAGACCAACGATGGGCCTACGCAGGCGATGAAAGAAGCGGATTGTCTCGCATCACCCCCGCATTTAAATTGCGTGCATCTTTGTATAGTCTTATTTCAACCCGACACGTCAGCACCATGCTCTGCCGCATGCAGAGGCCTGTCACCAGGTCGGGTCTGGCTCGGACCGTGGCGAAACCCATCGCGCCTTCAAAATTTGCTCTGAGGGCAGTGAGCGAAAAGGAGCCCAAGGCCAAGCCCAAGGCTGGTGAGTGCAGTATATCAAGCATCATGAAGATAGATAAGCCGACAGCCCCTCTGAACGGCACGCTCGTTTCGTTTGCAGAAGAGAAAGAGTTCGAGCACGATTGCCCTAACCCGGTCGTCCAGACGAAGCAGGTGCGACAGATGAGCCCTCACACACACTCACCTTCGCCTGCGCCCGTTGAAACGCTTCCATCAGATCCGGCTTACTTATCTCTCAGGTGGAGGCCTTCCTGGCCACACTCGTTAAGGGAACGGCAATCGCGGAGCTGCATCTCCAGGTAGGCTGAAGCACCGTCACTGGTTTCCCCCCTGCCAGCTGCTTCCCCATGGCCAGCATGAACAACCAGGTGTCAGCCTTGGCCCGAGTCTTTCTGTGCCTGTCTGAACTGTTTTTCTACTCCATTTAATTGCATTGTTGCTTGTTTTCTGCTTATGTCCCAGCCTGCTTGCTTTGGTTCCCATGCGCTCTGCCTTTTCTGAATACTTCGCCCGCCTTCCGGCCTCTACTCGACATCGCCCTGCTGTGCATGCCCTGGGCTTCAGGTCGGGTCTTTTGAGCTGAAAGTGAGGCGCAATATCAATGGCACTGCAACTCCAGTACCCAGTGCTGCGTCAGCTCCGGCCCAGATGAACTATCAGATGCAGACCACCGCACCTGTGCCCCCTGCTCTTGCGTCAATCGACTTCTCAGTCCTGGAGTCCATTGACGAGAGCCTGATGCCGGTCGTGTCTCCTAAGGTTGGATATGCATACAAGCATGGGTCTGGTATATGTATATGTTTGTAGGCCATGTGTGGGAAGGCAAACACAGCATGAGTGTCCACACCTGCTGACGAGTGATGGTTAACAGCTGCAAACATTGTAGGGACTCAAAGCTACAAATATTTGTGTGCAAGTTATGCCATGCGTCATCCATGCGGATCCTAGCTGGGGACTTTCAAGTTGACAAAGAAAGAAAGAATGCCGCCTCCCAGTGCGAGTAAACTGCTGAATCGATACCCCCTGAACAAAACTGTTGGCTTACCATGGAAATAAAGAGCCATGACATGTGCCCAACACATTTCTCACATGCTTCCATCTACGAGTATCCCTTTAACCCTGATCGGGGATGAGGGAAATGTATGCATGCAGCATTTGCAAAGCTCCAGGGCTGACCCAGGGAATGAATGCTCATGAACTTTGTTCTGCCTGGCCTGACTCCTTTCCTGCCCTCAGGTTGGAATCTTCCGCCGCGGAAAGTACGCTGGAGGAAAGCGCCTTGGAAAGGGGAACCTAGTGAGCGAAGTGAGTGCTGTGCATGGGTCTCATGGGTAGCTTAAATCCACCATTGCTCACTCTTCTTGTTATTTATTCAATTGGTAGAATTGGTTTGGTGGAAAATGGCTGTTACTTGATTTTCCTAAAGACTCAAAAGCTTCATCCATTGTGAATAATCTTCAGGCTGACCAAATCAAGAAGGGCCAGGTTCTGGGCTTTGTGGAGCAGCTTGGAACACACTTCCCCGTTGAGGTTGGTTTGCTGGAAAATGGATATCATGACGAAAATGAACCCACTTACGCACTAGTTGCTTCCGTCAGCCATTGTAGGTACTCTCAGGGTCGCGGAGGGACTCTACCAATCCATTCTGTAGTCCCCTAGGACCAGGCATGCCTGGGATTTCCTTCCGTATCCAGCCTGCATCTACGCAGGGTAGGACAGTGTCCTTTATGTAGCCATTTAGATGGCTCTCCTCTGGGCCTCTTTCCTTTCTTGCCAAACAGTTTTTATTTCAGGTTTGGGAGGTTCTTTCCTGAACAGATGGAAACCCTTAATCCATCCGAAATGTGTTACTTCCTTGTAGACTTACACAGGCACCTTCTTGAGTTAAACCAACATGCTCACCTATCTGGGGTTAGGTGAAGGGGAGCGGGATGAGTCCTAGGTCTCATTTCGGGGCTGTTAAGTAGCCTTTATGGGGCCAACCGTGACCAGATCACCAGACGAAGACTGGCCTACGGCCGGAGGCCCAAGCAACAGGGCATGCTGTGCCAGGTCCTGCGGGTCGTAGGCTCTGATGTTGCTGAACTGCAGCTTGAGTGCACTAAAAATGTGCTGTTGCTGTGCAGGCCCCTCAAGCCGGTGAGATTGCGCACTTCTTGGTGGAAGATGGCTCCCCAGTTGAATACAACCAAATTATCGTCGAGCTCGCGCCATTTTTCGGAGGTAAATTTGCACATGGAGCTTGATGTAGGTACTCAGACCTGCAAGTCTTACCACCTTTTGTTTTTTTTACAGGGCACATCATTGGCGAATCCAAGCATGCCTGAAGATGACCGCATAACATGGTAGCCGCTGCATTCTACAATGGACAGACGGTGTGGATGACATCTCATCTTAACCGCCTTCATTGGGCAATGGCCCTGAATTTTGAATCCTCAGAGCCAACTATTGCGTTGTCTTGAAAATACTGTGTGGACATTTGGCTCCGTGTAGAAGATCCGCATTAATACATGTTTGACTGTAGCTTTCGAACTGGGATGTTCTTGTCGGTTGGCTTGCCTGATGGGATCCTCGAGATCCTGTATCTGTCAGTTGCAGAAATGCAGATGTACTGGCAGTGTTTTTTTACTGTTACAGCATGAATTCTAGCCTGAAATTGTATCGAATCTATATTGAAAATAACAATATCTGGATAATCTCTGGACTGAAGATTCCTGGGTTCCAGGCGTAATCCGCCGGCTGCTCTCTGGCTGGCTGGACCCCTTCATTGATTTGCCACATCTAGAGCATCGAGTTCAAAATGCCGTTTAATAAATATGAGAATATACATCACTAACGCAGGTCAGCAGCCACACAATATCTTCAATAATTTGTGAAGCAGGCTGTAAACTTCCTCACTCCACACCTGAACTTCAAAACCCACACTTCTTGAATGTGTGTGACATCCTTAGAGCTGACTCCCAACGCGTTTCATCGCGTAGTATATCATCCCCATATTTCAATCACAGGGTTAGCTGTAGCTTTCTATGATGGGAGACGTCGACAGACCTGATCTCGAGGCAAGCCGCGAGAATCTGTTGGATGTCGTGCTAGACAAGCTGCACAAAGCCGGAAAGGTATGTATATTTTTAGCGACGTGACATATTATCGCAAGCTGCCGTGACGGAACCCTCGAATCGTGCATGCAGACAACCATATACAGCAGAATCATCTACGTAGCACGATTTAGCAGGCGAGAGAGTCAGCTTGATGCTGTGAAAGGTTCGTCAATTAGACGAGTAGAAAACAGCCTGATATTGCCGTTCGATGAGATGTTGGAACATGTCTATACTGGACATGGCGTACCTCAGCCATGCTGACATCCTGACTTGGTACCCTGCATGGCTGCAGCCTTCCATGAGAAAATCGTGGAGAAACACGACGAAAGTGAAGTCAGCGGTTTACTGCTGGTCTACCCAGCTTGCATGATCCACATGCTGGAGGTTAGGAATGTGGTCCTCATATTTCCGGGACAAAATGAACCGAGCTGTTCGGGTTTGACTGCTTCTGCTGCCTTGATATACAGCTACTTCAGATTAACAAACCGAACTAGTCCCGGACCCTTCGACCTGACTGGTAGCCGGTGTTCCGCACAGGCCAAAACCAGCACCCTGATGACCATTCTCAAGGACATCCTTGCTGCGTCAAGGGAATCCAACATGGCCGAAGCAAGGGTGGGTTTGGGGGCTTCAACTGCATTAGTCTACCTGCTTCCTCTTGCTAGCTGATGCTTCCTGTGTATCTATCCCGCTCCTTTTTTTTAGTCTCTCATACAAGTGTGAGAGAAACCGCCTGCGGCCCTTTCCTCCACCAAGAATTTAAGTTGGGTCCCAGGACGGTCACACGCTCTATCTGTCTCCTCTTGCTCGCGGCTGCACCCGTTCCTGGCTGGCGACGCATTGGAGCCAGGGTCTGACTTCAGTACCCTGGTCTGCTGATGTTGCCGGCAGGTGGTGTCCAGCACCGAGGACATTCCGTCCAGGTGCTGGACCTCCTGGAACTGCTCCTTCATCAACGCAGTCAGTTCTGTCGACAACATGGACCCGTGTGACGCCAGCGGGTGAGAGGGCCATGCTGCATCAGGGGGCAGGGAGCAGCTGCATTTTTTTTTGCGCGGATTTCTGGCTGGGAAATCCTTCTGTCTCTGCGAGCATCACCTCTTTGGCACGGCTGTGGTGCTGGGTGCACGTTCCACAGGTGCTGCCCTCACCGATTACTAATTCCTGCGTGTTGGTCCATACTGCACCCCTAACAGGCTCGTGAAGAACGCTACAGATATAAACGCGTACATGCGCAAAGTTGGGCTCAGCCTACAAGGCATGTCGGAGGTGGGTGGCATAGTGGACATCCTTAGCTGAGGCAATTTATTGCTATGCATCTATCTACTTTGTTCCCCCATGTCTGACAGAAGATTTGGCAGATCAAGCCTGGATTTGCACATGCACTTGGGAAGCCACAGCTTGACTTCATGCAAGTATCGAGACAGCTGATCTGGTCACCAGCAGCTATCTGATGCCTTCCTGTATCTGCATACAGAATGAGACCAAGCGGAGAATTACAGCCCTTGATTCACAATCCGCGGGCCTCCCCGCACCCGAGGTCGTCCTCTCACTGACGCCAGCAGAGGTATGCACTTAAAATAGATTTCCTCCCTTTTCTGAATCGTCGTTGCAATACATGGGTCTATGAATTAGGATTTCAGCGTGTGCGTGGAGACACAGCATGATGCATGGCACGTGCAAGACGCACGATGCATGGCACGTGTAGGGCGCATGATGCATGGCACGTGCAGGACGCATGATGCATGGCACGTGCAGGGCCTGAGAACCTGCTTGAAGGAGTGGTGTCTATTTTCCTGGGCATCACAAAAACTGTTTCTGAGCGGAAATTGATATGACCTTGGGCTAGTGATATCTAACGTAGATTTAGGACGGCTTATTTTATATACTGCCTCCTCATCACCCCATGCAATTGAGCGATTGAGGTGACTGGGCAGGAGCTTATTATGTTAATGTTCTGCTTGGCTGCTACGCACTAGGATTGGCTCGGCTGCCTACCAGTCCCTATCTTTATGTCAACTTGCATAGCCAGGTCTACAACAACAATGCAGGCCAGCGATCCTATGACAGAGGCCAGCCTTGACCACCATAACCCGTCAACCAATATTTTGGTTGACTGCTGTGGACTCATTCTACAAACGTCATTGTGATTGTCCTGAGCTTCATCCCTATGCGTTGCACTGCAGGATGCTCCAACGATAGCTGAGTACCTAGACATCTTCGGTGGGCCTGTCAATGTGGACCTGGACGTGGAGTCGGTGTGGCCCATGCCCGCCCCCCTGAAATTTTGAATAACGTGAACTGTCGCATGATCTGGTAGCCACGTGAACGCCAAACGCCACGTCCCTCACTTTGGACGAGTAGCAGGGGTGCCCTCCTAACAGAATGGATCCTGTTCTGATGGTCTACGTATTATGCTCTTGGACATGGAACCAAGCTGCCTCCTGGCAACCTATTTACTGGCAGAATAAAAGTACAATTTATGAACACCTGTCCCATGCCCGATCTCAAAATTACCCGGAAATTACCTGTAAACATGTTAACGGAACAAGGAGGCAGTGGGCAGCCTTTACCATGCATGCAGCTTGCTGCGCCAGGGCGAGATCAATGCAACTTAGGTAAACATCAACAAAGTTGCGTCCACCCAGATGTGAAAATTAATTAAAACGGTTAGCACAAGCTCAGGGCTGGAGCCGCACTCTCGCCATCGTTGCAGCGCACCTTTCAAAAGTCCGGCAGGCTAAGCTGTAGGCACTCGAGCAGATCTTGCAGGGCCTGCAGCTTGCGCCCCAGCTGGAGGAATATGGTTGCACAGGAGCAGGTTCAGCCCATGCTCCCTATGGCCATGGGCTCCCTGGCCATACCCTGGCAGAGAATGACGAGGGAAGCAGCACAACAAAGCTTAGTACAGCACAGAAAAACAGAACATAGCACAGCTTTGTATATTCAGTTCCTATGTCCATGAAGGCGGACAGGACAAATGGTACAGATATAATATAAAATGCATCTCAGCATCTGGTCGTAGCTAAGTCTGGCTTGCAGGCGGAAAGGAGCAAGGTGATGCAGGCTCAACACACATTGCACCCACTTTTTGAATGGGTGAAAGTGCTGACCCCTTCACCCTTCCATCTATTTTGTCCCCTCTGGTAAGTTTTTCCCTGGTTATTCGCTATATGATTATCCTTCTACAGGGCCATCATAACAAGGAATTCAACTAGGATAGTGGGAATAGTGGCCACTATACCGTACTTGACACAGATCTGCCCCTGTTGCATACCCAACCCCAACAGGTTCCCTACCATGCTGTAAATCCGCAACCTATTAACCTGAAAATGTCCTCACCTCCTTGTCAGTAGCTGCTGGTAGCTGCGCTTCCAGCTCGTTCCCTTGAAGGCGTGTCTTTACGCAGAGTCCTGTGACAATCATCGGCAGTGAATGGCATCTCCTGTTTGCATGCAAGCCGTGGTAGCTGCCCATGAGTTGCGCCCTGGCATGCTGCCCAAGGAATTTGCCCTGGCATGCTGCTCATGCTACTTGAATAATTGGGCAGTCCATGAGCAGTACAGGTATGCTGCTGATGGCGCCAACTTAACCCATGCTTCCCATTCTCTGCCTGCCTCCCCGGCTCCCCATGCACGCATGCTCGCTGTGCCTCTGCATTCCACACCTGAACGCGGGTCTATAAAAGGAAGGCTTCAACACGATACCGGCAGCATGGGCAAGTCCTGCGTTCCGAATTCTGGTGTATACTTTCTGCCACGGCAGCTGGTTCTGCCACTAGGCCTGGGGTCTGGGGCTCTAGAACTTGTTAGGCTCGGAGCCCCCGAGCTTTTCAGGTGCAGCACTGGCCGACATATTTGTCTCGTCCCTAGTGCCAGATATGTGTATTATTCTGTATTTCCCACACGGCGTTAGCTAGGGGTGTAGCAGTGCCTTGCTCAGGCAGCTTGGTGACATGGTGTGTACCGGTACCAGCTCCTGCTAGGCGGCTGGACATCGGCTGGCCTTCATATCCGCAAACACCTGGAGTCGTGGTCACGAGAGCAGTTAGCACAACTGCACAAGTGCACAACCCATGCCATTTTGACTGGTAACACGAGGCATAGCCGCAGAAATCCTAGCTGCGGCAACCGTGACATATCACACAAGATTTAGAGGGCACATGATCTGGCAATTGCAAAGAGCATCCCAACAGTGCCTCATGCCAGCAGAGACTGCCACGCACAAGTCACAGCCATTTACAGCTTGCAGAGTGAATACATTTCGTGTCATTTCAAAATCTTGCAGGACAACTTCCGGACTCAGAACATCCACGTCTGCGGTGACTGCGCTTCTACAGGACCGAGAAGCTATCACTGGGGTACAATTTACACCTGGGCCTATCAGTTCTTGTTCAGTTATTGCCCACTTTCTACAGCCAAAACTGTGGGGTGGAACTGTAGGGGAGGGGGTCAGTTTGGAGACTCCACTTCATTGAGTTTGCTAACTCTTACTTGTCAATTCCGAAACGGAGCCCACTCTTGACGAGAGAGACTGTATAACAAGCGTGGGGGCCGTGCTTGAGTCTTCAAAAACTGGCCTAACTGGATAGACTGGCCCAACCGGAACAACTAAACCCCCCAAATTTAAGCTTGAGTCCATCAGAAACTGGCCTAACTGAACAGACTGGGCCAGTGGGCCCCCAATATCAAAGCTTGTGTCCATCCGAAACTGGCCCAACTGGATTGACTGGCCCAAGTGGCCCCCCAAAAGTTTAGTCCATCAGAAACTGGCCCAACTGGACCCCCAAAATTAAAGCTAGAGGCCATCAGAAACTGGCCCAGCTGGACAGACTGGCCCAACTGAACCAACTGGACCCCCCAAAGTAAAGCTTTGAGTCCATCAGAAACTGGCCCAACTGGACTCCCTATGTTAGGGGATAGGGGTTAGGGGGTTGGGGTTGGGGTTCCGGGTTCCGGGGTCCGGGTTCCGGGTTCCGGGGTTTGGGGTTTGGGGCTTGGGGTTTGGGGTTAGGGTTTGGGATTAAAGGTTTGGGGTTAGGGGTTAGGGGTTAGAGGTTAGGGGTTATTTTACCCAATTTGCCCAGGTTTGGAGGTTTCAGGTGGTCCAGTTGGTCCAGTCTGCCCAGTTTGCCTAGTTTTGAGGTCACAAGGGAGAGCAGCGGGAGGGTTCAGTTGGTCCAGTTTGCCCAGTTTGCTTAGTTTTAAGGTCACAAGGGAGGGCAGCGGGAGGGTTCATTTGGTCCAGTTTGCCCAGTTTGCCCAGTTTGCCCAGTTTGGGGGTCACACGGGAGAGAAGCGGGAGGGTTCAGTTGGTCCAGTTGGTCCTATTTGCCCAGTTTGTGCAGTTTGGGGTCACAACTCACAAGGGAGATCAGCAGGAGGGAAGGACATGAATGGGTACAGTTGGTACAGTTGTTATATTTGTATTGAATCTGGAGGGTAATTCAGGTCATCCAGTTTGGGGTAATTTGTAGGGGGAACTTTTGATATAAACTGTTGGGGTCCAGGTAGTCACTGTACCCCAGTGGTAGGTTCTCACAGGACCGTAGACGCTAATATTTAGGGTGGCGCAAAAAGGGTGCGGAGGTGGGGGTGGGGTGTCTACGGGCTCCGGGCGCGTGTTTTGCTGGCCTACCAGGCTACCACTTGGCAGGTTAACTCTTTCAGGCGGGACTTTCAGATCCATGCCGTACGTTCACACAATGAGGGATACTTGAGATCATTCAAATCGACTCGTAGTTTGCGGGGGAAGAGCAACGTGTATCCTAGATTTTGCGAATTGGAACTTGTATTCAAATTTACCCTGACATTACTGCAAAGTCACTGAGAATAGTCTAGATCCGTGCTGTTTTTGTAGTGACGTCTCTCACCACCATGATTAACCAAGTCAGCCAGTGCCATGCGGCTCGAATGTCTGGCTGCCACCATCCTCTTGCCAGAGCAGCATCAGCTTCAAGCAGCGCCTCCTTGACGGCGCGTGTTAGGCCCAATAAAGCCCGGGTTTCACTACATGTGGTGGCAGTTATCTCATCAAAATCTGGCGCTGAGACTCGAGACAACATAGATCACCTGAAGAAGCTGCGCGTCATCACGGCGGTTAAAACACCGTACCTACCGAACGGCAAGTTCGACCTACCAGCCTACGACCGCATCCTCATCAACCAAATAGCTGCTGGTGTTGAGGGCGTCATCGTGGGAGGAACCACAGGCGAGGGTCAGCTCATGTCATGGGACGAGCACGTCATGCTCATTGCTCACACCGTCAATCGGTTTGGCGATGAGCTAGCAGTAGTCGGCAACACAGGTAGCAACTCTACACGTGAGGCGTTGCATGCCACCGAGCAGGGCTTTGCTGTCGGCATGCATGCTGCACTGCAAATCAACCCCTACTACGGGAAGACGTCCATGACGGGCGTCATGGCGCACTTTGAGGAGGTTCTCAGCGAGGGCCCTGCCATCATCTACAACGTGCCTGGAAGGACAGGCCAGGACATCCCCAACGACATAGTGCACCGGCTCAGCAAGCACCAGAACTTCCTGGGGATGAAGGAGTGCACGGGCAACGCGCGAATCAAGGCCTACACCAGCCTAGGCATCAACTGCTGGACCGGGAACGACGATGAGGCGCATGATGCACGGCATGATGCCGGGGCAACCGGAGTCATCTCTGTGACCAGCAACGTTGTCCCAGGCCTCATGACCAAGATGATGGCTGAGCGGGACGACCAGCTGAACCAGAGCTTGCAGGAGCTCTTCTCGTGGATGTTCTGCGAGCCCAACCCCATCTCTCTCAACACTGCCTTTGCTATGTGCGGCATTGCTCGGCCTGTGTTCCGGCTGCCGTATGTGCCGCTCAGCAAGGAGCAGCGCCAGCGTGGGGCTGCTCTGCTCAAGGGCGTGCAACAGCACATCCCTGGGTGCTCGGAAGTGAGGGTCATGGATGATGACGAGTTCTCATTGATTGGGCGGTATTGATTTGGGGACGTACGTCATGCAGTGCCTGTTTAGCACTTTTAAAATCATAGTTGAGGCACCTTAGAAGGTAACTTTGGCGCAAGATAAATCACTTTTTCATACCCCATCAGGGTTTGGGTAACGGATTATAGTTCTGCCCATACCAGCTATGTACATTCCCTCCCGTATTTTATTCAAATTCCAATAAATTGCCGTTTGTCTGATACGTGAATGACTGCATCCTTTCGCTTTACGTCATGTCAGTAATGCAACCACCTAGATGGGCCCAACATTTTCCATTTAATCTCGGATTTCTGGCTTTGTGTCTGAGTTGATACTTCTGCTGCTTCATGAATTTAGTAATTCCTGTTTACACGATGGTGGCTGCGATATCACGACCAAAAGAATGGACTAAGTGTCTGGCATTGCACAGTGATGAATGAATTGAGTGAACATGCAGAGCCTTCCTACACTACTCACACACCTTACATCCAAATATGAGGAAACTGTGTGATTACTAGCCAGGAGGATGCCTCTTAAAGTCCTGGAATTATGTTTAGGAAGAGCCTGGGCATGCCTGGGCCTATGCCAGCAGTTCAACTGTCTGTCCAACAGGACAAAGGGATAGCACCCAAGGGAATCGAACCGGTACCAGGTTTGTCAATAACAGGAGGGAAGTATGGTCATTTTTGACCAGGGGGGCACCAATGAATGACTCTTTATCACCAATCGTAATTTTGTTTGTCATGAAAGAGGGGACACTCTCATAGAAGGAGCTACAACAACTCAAAGCATGTGTTGATCCCATGATAATAACAAGAGTTGAGGGGCCAGCAGCTTCAAGTTAGCCTATGAAGTGACAAGAATGGGTACATGAAAGGGCAGCTGAAAAATACGAGCCGGGTGGGTTGCAGGCACGTCCCTCGAGCATGGACCTTCTGGGAGGGTCAGCACATGCCTGCTTTCTCATGCTTGCATGCCTAACGTATATCTGGGGAACGATGCATGCCAACTTGTTCCCTACATCCGAGTTCCGCTCTGGAGGATGCCTGAATGCGAACACCTGAAAAATCATGTATAATTTTGAAAGGAGCTTTGTCATGAACAGTATCTTCTTGAAGCACCGTATCATCGTGTGGGCATGCTGGGGACCTGATGACCTTCAAGCCCCTAAAAGCCCTCTTCAAGCAGCTGACGGTATTTACATAACATAAAACCTGCTGAAATACCGGGAATCCGTGAAATAACAACAATTTAGAAGACGGCCAATTCTGATAAACAAGATTATTTGAAAACGGCAACATCAAATTTAAGATAAAGAATTACAATGATGCTGCTACAGTCATGGGGCAACTAATGTGCTGCCACACCCAGTGCATTATGCTTGCACCCTTGCAGTTCAAAGGCTTGCTGGAACATAATGAAATAAAAATAGGAGAAAAAAAGCTTGGCAGATTCCAGGCAGGACAAGAACAGGCTGGCACATCACATGGCTAGTACATCATGTGGCTGCCCAGCCCCATCAGAATTGCCTGCCTAAACCGACCGATGTAGCAAGCGCCGCTTCACTGCTGCTCCTGCCAAGTAACGCTGGGTGCGATGCCGGTGCAATGGTAGCCTCACTGTAAGCCCGCCCTCGTGCTTGAGGCCTTGCATGAGGCCTTGCATGAGCATCAACAGGGCCTACGCCCCTCCATGCAACCTAAACAACGCACCTCCCCATGCAGCATGCAGCTCCGTTCTCTTCCCCTTGTACGCACGCTCCACCGCCACTATATGCTGCTCCAACGCGTACAGCGTGTTCAAGAAGGCACTCGGGCTCACGTTCACGTATGCAGCGCCCGTGGCGACCAGCGCCACAAGGTCGGCAGAGAGGGTTGCCGAGCCCTGGCTGCCGCTCAGCGCCGGGAACCTGGAGTACATGTAGATTTTTGCGGCCGCCTCATCATCGCACTCGTTGGGAAGCCTGTCAGAGAGAGCCTGCTCCTGCTCCTGCCGCTCCTGCTCCTGCTTCTGCCGCTCCTGCTCCTGCTCAATCTGCTGCTGCTGCCCAGCATTGCTCTCCTTCCTGGCGGAAGCACACTTCTTGTAATTCTTTGGCCTCTGAAGGCCCCAAGCTGTCGATATCGCCTCCGTCTCATTCTCCGCTGGCTGCGAGCCCAGCTCCTGCCGCAGCTGCTGCAAGGAGCGCTGCAGTATGCGCTGGGTGTCCACCAATCTCTCGGGGCAAGCGGTGTCCCCGCCTTCCGCGAACACCTTCTCCCGGCAGAAGGACAGGTACTGAAGCAGTGCAGGGCCTCTCAACCTCCGCGCCTACGTATCAGCAGGCAACCCACTACCTTAAGGCAATGTGATTTTGTGTGCAGGTGTCCAGCCTATTCCTTTCAGCTGACTAGCTTCGTAGGGCAGTCAGGCTCCCATTACCTGAGGCGACATAATATCTGGGGCACGCAGTTATTCCATTACCTTCAGGTGACAGACATCTTAAACAACAGGTATAGGTCTCAGAAAACACCTAAGTTTCAAACATGGGGGGTGGGCAGGAAGGCCCCCAGGCCACCTGTCCCCGAGGCCCCCAGGCCACCTGTCCCCGAGGACCCCAGGCCACCTGTCTCCGAGGCCCCCAGGCCACCTGTCCCCGAGGCCCCCAGGCCACCTGTCCCCGAGGACCCCAGGCCACCTGTCCCCGAGGACCCCAGGTCACCTGTCCCCGAGGCCCCCAGGTCACCTGTCCCCGAGGCCCCCAGGTCACCTGTCCCCGAGGACCCCAGGCCACCTGTCTCCGAGGCCCCCAGGCCACCTGTCCCCGAGGCCCCCAGGTCACCTGTCCCCGAGGCCCCCAGGTCACCTGTCCCCGAGGCCCCCAGGTCACCTGTCCCCGAGGCCCCCAGGTCACCTGTCCCCGAGGCCCCCAGGTCACCTGTCCCCGAGGCCCCCAGGTCACCTGTCCCCGAGGCCCCCAGGTCACCTGTCCCCGAGGCCCCCAGGTCACCTGTCCCCGAGGACCCCAGGCCACCTGTCTCCGAGGCCCCCAGGCCACCTGTCCCCGAGGACCCCAGGCCACCTGTCCCCGAGGACCCCAGGCCACCTGTCCCCGAGGACCCCAGGCCACCTGTCTCCGAGGCCCCCAGGCCACCTGTCCCCGAGGCCCCCAGGTCACCTGTCCCCGAGGCCCCCAGGTCACCTGTCCCCGAGGCCCCCAGGTCACCTGTCCCCGAGGACCCCAGGCCACCTGTCTCCGAGGCCCCCAGGTCACCTGTCCCCGAGGACCCCAGGCCACCTGTCTCCGAGGCCCCCAGGTCACCTGTCCCCGAGGCCCCCAGGCCACCTGTCCCCGAGGACCCCAGGTCACCTGTCCCCGAGGCCCCCAGGTCACCTGTCCCCGAGGCCCCCAGGCCACCTGTCCCCGAGGACCCCAGGCCACCTGTCCCCGAGGCCCCCAGGCCACCTGTCCCCGAGGACCCCAGGCCACCTGTCTCCGAGGCCCCCAGGCCACCTGTCCCCGAGGCCCCCAGGTCACCTGTCCCCGAGGCCCCCAGGTCACCTGTCCCCGAGGACCCCAGGTCACCTGTCCCCGAGGCCCCCAGGTCACCTGTCCCCGAGGCCCCCAGGTCACCTGTCCCCGAGGACCCCAGGCCACCTGTCCCCGAGGCCCCCAGGCCACCTGTCCCCGAGGCCCCCAGGTCACCTGTCCCCGAGGCCCCCAGGCCACCTGTCCCCGAGGACCCCAGGCCACCTGTCCCCGAGGACCCCAGGTCACCTGTCCCCGAGGCCCCCAGGTCACCTGTCCCCGAGGCCCCCAGGCCACCTGTCCCCGAGGACCCCAGGCCACCTGTCTCCGAGGCCCCCAGGTCACCTGTCCCCGAGGCCCCCAGGCCACCTGTCCCCGAGGACCCCAGGCCACCTGTCCCCGAGGCCCCCAGGTCACCTGTCCCCGAGGCCCCCAGGTCACCTGTCCCCGAGGCCCCCAGGCCACCTGTCCCCGAGGACCCCAGGCCACCTGTCCCCGAGGCCCCCAGGCCACCTGTCCCCGAGGCCCCCAGGTCACCTGTCTCCGAGGCCCCCAGGTCACCTGTCTCCGAGGCCCCCAGGCCACCTGTCCCCGAGGCCCCCAGGCCACCTGTCCCCGAGGCCCCCAGGCCACCTGTCCCCGAGGCCCCCAGGCCACCTGTCCCCGAGGCCCCCAGGCCACCTGTCCCCGAGGACCCCAGGCCACCTGTCCCCGAGGCCCCCAGGCCACCTGTCCCCGAGGCCCCCAGGTCACCTGTCCCCGAGGCCCCCAGGCCACCTGTCCCCGAGGCCCCCAGGCCACCTGTCCCCGAGGCCCCCAGGCCACCTGTCCCCGAGGACCCCAGGCCACCTGTCCCCGAGGCCCCCAGGTCACCTGTCTCCGAGGCCCCCAGGCCACCTGTCCCCGAGGCCCCCAGGCCACCTGTCCCCGAGGACCCCAGGCCACCTGTCCCCGAGGCCCCAAGGCCACCTGTCCCCGAGGCCCCCAGGCCACCTGTCCCCGAGGACCCCAGGCCACCTGTCCCCGAGGCCCCAAGGCCACCTGTCCCCGAGGCCCCCAGGCCACCTGTCCCCGAGGCCCCCAGGCCACCTGTCCCCGAGGACCCCAGGCCACCTGTCCCCGAGGCCCCAAGGCCACCTGTCCCCGAGGCCCCCAGGCCACCTGTCCCCGAGGTCACAGGACCCCCCAAGGCTGAATGCCTGGAGGTAAGCAAGCCTTGCATTGAGGGAGATGAATGGCTCCAGCAATAGGGCCGTCCAGTCCCAGGCCCTTTAAATGAGTTTCCATTTGGCGGTTCTCCCCCCTGCCCTGCCCCTACCCACCTCATCTGTGTTCAGTGGCATGCTCAGTGGTGTACATGCCTCCGATCTCATACAAGCCTCAGCCCACTCTGTCCAGCTGGCTGGCGGGGCCGGCAACCCAGGCAACCTGCTCCACAATGGCAGGGGCATGCCTCAGGGTCATCAGGGGGGGCAGGGTTCAGGAGTTCAATATTTACTCCAGTATGGGAAGTGCACGTTTCAGGGTAATCAAGGGGGTAGGGTTTAGGGGTCAAATCATAACTCGACTGTTGGAAGTGCATGTTTGATGTTTCAGGGTACCGTGATCGGTGGAGCAAGGAATGGGGGTCAAATCATAACTCCAGTATGGGAAGTGCATGCCTCAGGGTAATCAGTGGGGTTAGGGTTTAGGGGTTAACCTATACCTCCACAATGGGACCTGCACGCCCCAGAGTAAGCAGGGGGTAGAGCTCTTCAGACCACAGGGCCGCAGCCCTCTCTCACCAACAGGTCAGACCATTCTACCGGAGGCACGAGACAGACGTCGTTTTCTAACTGAATATATTTACATATTTCATTTCATCGTCAAACCAAGAGGGCCCAGATGGATATATTTATATGTTTCATTCCGTTGTCAAGCAAAGAAAGCCCAACAGGAACACAGCCCAGGTATTTATGGCCATCCAATCCAACCTTGGGCCCATCTCCTCCAGCCCACCGACTCCATATCCCAGCTTGAGTGCCATGCACGCGGTGGCGACCACAGTCACGTAAGGGGACGCTGTTTGGGTGGTGCTTGCCAGGTTCATGAGAGGCGAGTCAGCCAGGTACATGATGTACAGCTCCCGAGCCACAGCAAAGATACCCTGATGCACAAGCGGTCAGGCGCACACAGCAGGGTTGAGAGTACAGGGTTAGACCATGCAATGTGCAGTGGCAGACTTCAGGGGCTGAGCGTTCGCGCTGCGTGAAAGATACCACAATCGTACACGGAAGGTACCACAGTCGTACACGGAAATGCAGCAGCACTGCCAGCTGTAGATCGGGATTTATCACAACCCATCCTGACTATGTCCGCCAGCTGGGGCTTGAGGAATCTGTGAATGCTATGAGTGAAGGCCTCAGGTTTCGTTTATATCAGCTGATCAGTAGGCCGTGCAGCCTTAATATTCGGACAAATATGCGGTTTAAAAAGGGCAAAAACTACATTTATGCAATGGGGAAATACTTCATGTCCTGTACTACCAAACCAAGCACAGAACATCCCGCCCACTGCACTCTCACACAGACACCTGAAACTAACCCAGTGGTCCAGTGCTATTTTTGTACGCACCAGACCACCTTTGCGGGGCTGATGGGCAGTGGCACCGGGATATAATTGGGACCAATCTTCGACCGCCCTACAGCCTGCGGCCCAAGCAGCAGGACATGCTGCACTAGGACCCCTTCGCCACAGGCCGGGACGTTGCAGATCATTAGCTGTTCACTAATATAACACTGCCAACAGATACGTAGAAATAAGTAGTGAAATACCTGTACCCGAGGCCCCACCTCTGGCATCCGCAGCTCCTTGCAGCACTTGAGCAGCAGCAGTTCCCCGTTCACGTTAGGCATTGGAAGGCCCAGAAGGGTAGCCATCCGGAGCACAGACCCCATCATTTGGGACGAGCGCAGCGTACCGCGAGGGCTGATGAGCGCAAGGGGTGGCCGGTGCTCGTCAGGCACAGAGGCCAGCAGGTCTTTGCACCTAGAGAGAGGGGAAAGAAGTTTGCTGAGAACGGCTGACAGGGGGGGGGTCCTAGGTACCGGATATCGTGATACTGGAGAGAGGGGAGAGAAGTTTGTTGAAGACGGCTGACAGGGGGGGGGGCCTAGGTACCGGATATCGTGATACTGGAGAGAGGGGAGATAAGTGTGTTGAGGACGGCTGTGACAGGGGGGGGGGCCTAGGTACCGGATATCGTGATACTGGAGAGAGGGGAGATAAGTGTGTTGAGGACGGCTGTGACAGGGGGGGGGGGCCTAGGTACCGGATATCGTGATACTGGGGAAGGGTGGGAGGATGCAGATGGTTGTTTGAGAGGTCCGTCAGGTATTTCATAGCTTGCAGGTTTCCAGCTCGTAGATAGAGTCAAGAGAAGTAAGCTGTGTGTTCATTACAGCAGTTCGGTGATCCTGGGGTGCTGGAAAGCTGTATGTTTGAAATGGAGACCTGCACTTCACAACGCAACCCATATAACTGCACTTCCTCCTTTGGTGAACTTAACTTCTACTGCCTGCCTCATTTGATCTCCTCTCAACTCTGTTCGTGCTGCCTAAAAAGGTAATTTGTATCAAGGTCGGTGCTTATTTGTGCTTGTTTGAACACTGCAACACCGTAACAAAAAACAGTCAGGCGCAGCCACGGCCAGGCCGATATGAGAAAGTAATCAAATGAGAGCAAGGCAGCATGCCTCATATAATCTGAAATGCACACAGGCTGAAAAGCCTGCAATATATATACAATGTGTGAATGTACTGAGCAGCGTGACCACCCCTTCACTGCTGGACCCCTGGAAACCCCAGCTGGGCATATTTGATATTTAGGGCCCCAGGTTCTGTGCTCCAGTTGAGATGGACACCCATGTCGTGGCCGCATGAAGAATGGTGAGACAGAAAATACCACAGAGTAAGACTCGTGAGACGCTAAGAAAATCCAGGGTTCGAAGGGGCACCAGGAATATCCCCTTCAAAGCAAGCCTTTGAAAGCTACAGGAATTGGAGCATACGTCGCATCAGCAGTACTTAACCGAGACCACGCTCAGCGCACCTGGCAGGCATGTCCAGCAGTGGCAGGTGTCCCTGCAGAGCCCATCTGCACAGGTCGGACGGCGTGATGGGCAGGCGCAGGGAGAGGCAGGCTAGGTAGATGATGACCAGGGTGGTCCTAGGGTGCAGCGCCTGCACAAGGGTGAGAAGAACATAACAGATCAACAGGTTGCATTTTTTTTAAATAGACGAATACGGTATGGAGTACAAATATTATTTAAAATATGAGTGCACAACTGCACATCCTGCATGACGGGACGACACAAGTGGAAGTGCGCCTTTAGGAGGTAGTTGGCTTGTTTGATGGCGGGATCGCGCACGGGAAGTGACAGCTTGTTTCTAGGCAGACCGACTTTGTGAGAAGGTGAATAGGTGTCGGGAGAGGACAGTAGAAAGGTTGCAACAGCATGTGATGGGAAGATAGTGCCGATGAGACAGATTCCGGGTGCTGTAGAGCATACTTCTCTCACTGAGACAGCGGGGGGCAGGCAAGGGTATGCGTCTAAGCGATGCAGGAGTCCAACAATAAAGCACGACAAGGTCCCAGGCTAGACACCACTCACTCGCTTAAATGCAGCCAGGATGCGTCTAGGCTGAACAGCTTCTCCTGCGAGCAGCCTCTTGGGTGCCTCAACGGCGGCGGCCCCGGCCCCTGCGCTAGGCTCGCCTAGTTCATCCCCTGCATCTCCCTCAGAAGCGCTCCCGCTACTGTTGGATGAAGCGCTCTCCTGCAGTTGCGGTTGTTGCTTCCTCAGCCTGGCTGCTCTCTTAATTTCGGCGTTGGAGAGCATGCTGCGGGGCATGTCGCATGAGCGGAGGCAGGGGCTGATCGTGAACCTGCCCGATTAATTGAATGCCAGGCCTCAAACAGGCATCAACAACAAAACCCATTCAGGTTCATCTCATGGGAGTGAAACCAGTAGACAACCCTGTTCCTGAAGAGGGCGTCAGTTCAAGAGCTGTTGCTTTCATGCCCGCATTAAGGAATAAAGTGAGAAGCTGCACTCTGCTGCAATCCACTGGAGCGCTATACACTGAATATCATACCCACACTTGTTCCAAGTCTATGTCCAGGAGTCCAGTGCGGGGCAGGTACGACAGCCACAGATGTCTTATGAGTGACGAGAGGTCGACCGGCATCTCCATCCGCTGCACAAGGGTGAGGGCTTGGGCCTGGGATCAAGCAGTCCGGATGATACACGTCAGGTGACGCAGTGCAGGAAATTACCAACAGTCAGGGTGACACAGGTGCAGACGCAGTTCAGGAAATAACCAACTGCTAAGGCGCACGCTTGGTGCAATGGTTTGCCTTTATTTGTAAGGTTCAGACAGGCCCAGTCTGTGGCCAAAGGACGGAAGTTCTGTGATGGTGAGGAGCACTACCTGAAGCATGGCCTGCAGGCATTTTGCGTAAGTTCCGGCCATGGCCCTGATCTGAGCTTGCTCCCCATCCCTGTCAGCCAGCTGCTCTTTGGTAACCTCCTGGGTCCCAGCCCCAGTCAAGAGTGCTGTGATTCTTCTCCGCATGCCTCCTCCTTCCTGCCTTTCTTCTTCTTCGATGGGAACCTGGCATGGGTTTGCGTGGGTGCATGGATGCATGGGTGACGGGGGCGCACTTAGCCGAGACGTGTTGGTTAAGGGATGAGGCCATGACATTTTCGGGCACGTTCACGTTCCTAACTGAATACAATTATTGGCTCGCTTTGCCTTCCCCTTGAGAAAAATAAGGAAATCCGCACCTCCGACTGCGTCCCGCACGCGTTGCAAACTAGGACGCCATTGACGATGCTTAAAACGTCGTTAAAGCAAGCTGTGCAATAGTTTTGCGACATTTTGTGGTAGGTAAAAAAACAGGGGATGAGCATTCATGCAGGAGGAGTTTCCCCTGCTTTGACACCTGCGTTCATCGGCAAGCCCTAACGGTGGCCCTGTTGGACGCCTGAAGGGTTTCGGCCAAATATGTACCAGGATCGGTATTTCGATACAATACAGACAGGGAAGGTTGCTGGATTGCCATTCTTCGCCTCATTTCCCTCATATTTTCGATAGCCCTTGGAAGCACCGAGGCAACACGATCTGTCAGCTTGCCTGTCCGTCACCCCTGGGGCCTCACCATTTGCCTGACCTGTCCCCGGTATTTCTATCTTTATATCTCGGTATTTCTATATTTATATCTCGGTATCTTACCTCTCCTGAGCGTTCATCCGAAGGGCCATATCCCCCTGGTCCACAGAGGCCATTCAAATTTAAACTTGCAAGCTACTAGATTTGAAGCTTGATTTCTCAACCCATGATCGACCTGGAGGAAGACTGGATGCAGATCCAGCGAGAGAGCCAAAATCCGTTTGAATATGCACTGCAGCACGGTGCTCAATGTCAAGCAGCACTGTCGACCAACAAGGTAGGTTACAATATGTATCAAGCTTTGCCTCGGCTGCCTACTTACAGTACTGATCATGTGCACCTGTGTCTGCCTGCTGCAAAGCTGATACGGTCGGTACATGTTGTGGTATAGGCTTCGCAATGCCACTAGCACATCTGGCGCCAGATGCTCTAGTGGCATTGCAAAGCCTACGGTATACCACAAAGACAAGGCGGATTTCAGGCCCCAGGATCGTGTACGGCTGTACCCTGTCTGCATAAAGCTCAGCTGCATGATACCACAAAGGCCGCTCCTCATCCACATGCATCTCAGGTACCTGAAGATCCCAAGCAGCGTGAGGGCCTGCAGCCCGCGATTCAGAGGCCTGGAATCAGTGATCCTACTGAGCCACACACGCCCGCTCCCCATAAGCAGCAGGCGCACCTTAGCATTGCTAGCAGGCTACCTCAGCCCCAACACAAGCCTGTGCCGCAGCTAATGAGCGCCCAACGGATGCCTGCAGTCCAGAAGGCAGATTCCCAGATTCCCATGTCCAAGCAGCAGCCTGTTGGCCCTCAGCAAAGGTCTGGTTCACTGAGACCTCTTTCTGAGGAATCTCAGCTTCAGAAGCCTGCGGCCCAACAGCTGATCCCTGGAGTCCAGAAGGCAGAGTCCCAGATGCCCATGTCCAAGGAGCAGCCAGTTGGCCCTCAGCAAAGGTCTGGTTCACCGAGCCCTCTTTCTGACAAGTCTCAGCTTCAGAAGCCCGCGACCCAACAGCTAATGCCTGCAGATCAGGAGGCAGAGTCCCAAATGTCCATGTCCAAGGAGCAGCCTGTTGACCCTGAGCAAAGGTCTGGTTCACCTAGACCTCTTTCTGACGAGCTTCGGCTTCAGAAGCCCGTGGCCCAGCAGCTGATGCCTGTGTCCGGGCGGCCTAACTGGTTCTTTTCCCACAAGTCCCTGCTGGTGTTTGGCTTTGTCTGCCAGACAGTGATCATGGGCCTGATGTTTCTGGTGCTACTAGCCCGTCTGGAGGCACTTTCCCAGGCCGTCGCAAAAACCGCTGTTGAATCAGCTGATGTGGCAAGTTGTGGTGACAAGCTGGCAGGAGCCTCTTTCAAGGAGGACACATCTGCTTATCCCTTGGATCGGCTGTGAGTACAAATGGGTCGTCAGCCTTAATTATATGATTGTTATTTGCAGGTTTTGAAGAGGGGTACATGCACCTTGCAATGACAGTTCAGAGGGCCGCATTAGACAAACAAGGATACACATGGCAGCGATTAAATAAGGATGTCACATGTTTTATTTGTGCCCAGTGAACTATATTATAATTTCAATATGCCAGAGAAACTGCCTCCACAATTTGAAATGTGAAGCACATTTGTTATTCGATAAACCTGCTTGTGTGCTAGGATTTACGACTTCTCTTCATGCTTGATTCCATGCCTGCTCACTGTTGATATCAGGTCATTAGCAACAATTGTCGAAGATGTGTCCAGAAGCCTGCTCCAGTTGTATGATGCACAACTCATTGCCAAGGAGGACATGCTGGAAGCTCATGAAGGCAGCAACCGCAACAGCATGGACAGAGAGAGCAAGAGCAGCGACAGAGACAGCAGTGCCAACAGCTTCTACCTGGTCGACAGAGACAGGAAGGCCAACAACTCTTGTCTTGTCCAGCAACAGTCTGTTGCATTTGACACTGAGGCTTTGGCTGTGGATGAAGAGACTGAGGACCAGGCAACAGATGTGAAAAGTGCTTGTGAGCTATCGCTGTCGTCCAGGCTACATGTCTTCCGCCAGGTCATCATGGATGACTCATCATGGGCTGAGAGGTGGAGGCAAATCAGCAGCTGGTGGAAATATCACATGCACTCCCAGTTCAAATCCAACCTGTGGACTGTGCTCATGGCGTTTCTCAAGCGACGTCATCATGCGGTCAAGGAGCTGATTTTGAAGCTGCGACAGCTGTAGCCAGGGACTAGATGTGAACTTGCATGTAGTTTTAGCCTTAAAGGGTGCATGAATGGGTCTGACTTTGCATTATTCTGACTGGGCTGTCAGGAACAGAACGTACTGAGTCAACGGCCAGGCAATTTTTGTTTTTTCACGGGGAAACGCTTGCCTTGAATGACACAGGATCATATGAAAATGCGTATTTCCTTTTCATCACAAATGCATAGTCTACCAATAATCTGGTACACAAGTTACAAGCTAAGGCAAAGAACATGCAGAAATCAGAACAGATGTTTTATAGCCATATGCCTGTTGGCACTTCATAGTCTGTACATATGAAATATTTGCTGATGAAGCAAAATGAAATCTGGGTGCATGGAGACAGGAAAGATTTTGGGTATCAATTCACACAAAATCTGCAAGTTTTAGCCCCTGTTAAGACTGAAGAAGATTTGAGGAATCTTTTTGTTTTCATAAGAAAATACGCCAGGGGAAAATGCTTTACTACTGTACTGTATGTCTGTATGTACAACTCATTAAAGCCAGTTTAATAAGAATAAACAGTCCTTGGTATCACGGTGAGGTCAATAGCTAGACTGAAGTCTCCAGCCCCAAACAAAAAAGGTAACCTGAACCTGCCACTTGTCCAAGTGATGTATTGCACCGCTTAATTTTTCATTATTGCTGCGCATGAGCAGCACGACGAAGCTTGAGCTCTGCATTGCACCTGCGAGCACAGAAAACTTCATAACTTCACCGTAAGTTCACCAAGGAAATAGATATTCATACAACAGTAGGTGGTCACGGGGTTGGGGTCAGACATATTATTTTATTCTCGCAGTTGCCGATATCCTATTACGGTATGGTGCCGGTTGGAGCGAATCAAAAAGGCCACAGAGGCCTGCTCATGTAGCCGGCTGGGCACTAGGCACTAGGGAGAGTGAATGGACCACTCACATGGGGCAAGCTGGAGGCCGGCTGTATTCACACGCCAGCAACCACTTGTCCACACACTCAATGTGGAACTTGTGCCCGCAGGGAAGCACGCGCAGCACGTCCCCACTCTCATAGTCCTCACTGCATATTGCACATGTCGCAGCGCTCGAGTTCGATGGCTGCACCAGTTGGGAGACGAGCTCACGCTTCTCCAGGAACACAGTGGGGTCGCAGCCGCTGTTGGCAACACGCTCCTGACAGGTCAAGGGAAGAGCAGGGTGCTATGAGATTGCAGATGAGATTGTACGACCTCGTGCTTACTTGTTGGGATATGTCAGGATAATGGTAACGGTACATGTCCAGGAACTAATATCACAAATAGGAAGCTGCTCAGCAAGTTCAGAGACATGGGTGGCGGGATGCAAGACAGACATCCCCACGTGGTCCTCTCTTGAAGGAGATGCCAGTACAGACTTTCCCCTGCAACGTCCTGGAGGACAATCTGGCCTGGGGGCCACCCCCTTACCCACCCCCTTTAGCTACAGGCTAGGAGGCTTCAGCTACAGGTTAGGAGACTTCAGCTACATGTTAGGAAGCTTTAGCTACAGGTTAGGAGACTTCAGCTATAGGTTAGGAGGCTTCAGCTACAGTTGAAGATGCTTCAGCTACATGTTAGGAGGCTTCAGCTACATGCTAGGATGCTTCAGCAACAGGTTAGGAGGCTTCAGCTACATGTTAGGATGCTTCAGCTACATATTAGGAGGCTTTAGCTCCACCTTAAGCTCATGCACTGGCATGCCCTCTATTTCCTCCTCCGTGGCGAAGACCTCGGTGCGTAGCCCCTGCAGCACCTCGGCCACTTGCTCCAGAGTGGCTCTAGGCTGTCGCCCCGTCTGACCTCTTTGTGGACCTACTGGCGGCTGAGGCCCGACGGGAGGGCGAGTGGCCGGCCCTCCGCCGGAGCCGAGGATAAGAATTTGGAAGGCGCCTGGCAAGCTGCCGGCATCTCTTATCTGAAGGACCAGGGGTAAAGGCTTGAGTGAGGAGGAGATAGATGACATGGAGTTGGCTAATCGTGGGCACATGGAACAAGGTAGCAAATCCCCCTTCAAGACCAGTTCCTTTCACTTACTAGCTTTCCTATCCGGTAGCCTCCGTAGATGGCTATTCCAATAACCAGCAGGCCCTGCAATCCCAGGGCCATGCTGCTCTCCGACTGGCCTCGCATGCCGTGGCTGTCCGAGTTGGAGTGCTGACCCCAAATGTTGCTCAACTACGTTCGTCAGTCACACAAGTTTCAAGATTAAGGCGATGTTTTTTTTCTGTGCATGCGGTCATGTGCTTGTGCCATGCAAAGATCCCATGCATGCGGGCGTCCACGCATGCACTCATGCACCTGTACCATGTGACTGAAGGGGAGGGGGGCCTTTCATGGACAACAAAAGGACCAGCACCTTATTATACACGCACCTGGTATTCAAACATTCGAAGGGCCTCAAATAGCATGGCGAGGAGGCTTCCATCCAGAAGCATCGGGAGAAGCATGAGCAAGAACCCCATGTACCAGTTGCTCCCATTGAAGAGGAATATTATCATTTTTTCATGCACAAAGAGTGCCTTGGGTTCCAGAGCTGTGGAATCGCAGAGACGTTTCCCTGCTTTCAGCGGGACGCATGACGTGGAAGTGCGTCGACGATGTGTGAAAGCATGTCACACCCTTCTATATTGAGACTATCGATACACCCCCAGTTTACGTTTGAAACTCCATTAACCCTTTCCTGTACTAAACGATTTGAAAAAATTACAAAGTGGGCCATGATGGAGCCGGAGAGTGAGCAGCGTGCCATCAAGATTGGTCTCATTACTATATCGGAGAAGGAGAGGAACGAATTCGACAATATTACGTGCGCATAGATCAAAATATAAACGGAACATAATGGCTGTTCTAGATGGGCGTTTGCTGACAGCCTGACCTTCATTCGATGCAGTGGGGACCAGATCTCTCAGGTGACGGACTGCGATAAGCTTAGACGCTTAGATGCCTACATGTCGTAAGTTTCTTACCTCGCTAGTTCTTTTCTCGTCCTAATACGCGGCCCCGGCCGCAGTTATGAGTGCCGTGCCATGCTGTACTGATATCGCTATCATCGGCATGACAGGAGTGAGGGCCTTGCCCCAACGGCTGAGGCTGCAAGGTTCCGGTTGCGCACTTTGGGCAGCGCGGACTCCAATGACTCGAAGGTAGTTCACGACAATCCGGCTGTGCTCAAAGCCAGCAAAGCAGAACTCAAGTCGTGGACGGTAAGAGCAGCTGCTTATGCTTACTCGTCAAACCAGCATATGGAGACATGTTGCCATGATCACTGCTCACCATGCAGAGAGGACTGCAATCAGCCACCGCAACAACAGCAGCTAATTATTGCACACAATTAAATGTACCAGCATGCTGAGCTCTGCATGGCCGGTGGTGTTCAGCCATGCAGCCATGCAGGGTGCCACCGATGTACCAATTCAAAAGCAGTTCATATCTGACTAGGCCTTGGCTTCTGGCTCCTCAGCGCCAAATACTAGCCGTCTGCCCGTGACGACCAGAACTCGCCACACCTCCCGCTGCAGGCATCCATGTCAGGCCGTGGTGACCGGCAAGCACCTATCCCTGGAACAAGGTGCGCTGTCAGTGGCGCATGGGCCGGGATCACCTATCCGCGTATCAAAGGCTTTCAGCAACACCGGCCCTTTCTCTTTGTCGGTACCTGCCTAAGTACCCATGCAAATTAGGAGTATTTGTTTTATGTCTTAGCACCTTCGGAGCACCTGTTCACTGTCAATTTACCTTGATAGTACCTTAGCATTGTCCATGCACCTGGGGGCACCTGTTCATGCACCTCAGTACCTCACCGGTGCCTGACTGCCTGTCCACATCGTTTAGGGTTGCCCGTCCATGCCCTGAAACCTGTTCATGTCCTCAGCAATCAAGTCGGACTTGGGGCAGCTTTGCATGACCCCAATGTATTGATTGCTCACCAATAAATTCTCCCCTCAATCAAAAAACAGCTCTGTACGTGCGTCTGGCCCATCATTGCCTGCCGTGAGGGCAGCAGGGACCCTGCATGTGCAGCCCGGAGCTGTCTGTGCCTCCCCGGGTGTGAAGGGCGCAGCGCCGCCCCCCTCTACAGCTATGAATGATGCCCAGGCTGGCTCACATTTAGTCAAGCAGGTGAGGCTGACAGTCCACTGGCTACTTAGCCGGTGAGGCTTGCGGTCCACGCGCTGCCAAGCAGGTCAGGCTGATGGAACTGGGGAAACGCACAGCATCTGCCTCAACCTATTTAGGGGCTCGGAAGAAGGATGCTGTCAGGTGCTCTTCAGGGCATGAAATTTTATCGCGTCAATCTCCGATGAAATGCGCTACAGTATGCCAGTAAAGAATACTTTCAAATAGACAGAGCAGGTTTTACAAATAGGCAGACCCTGTCATGACCTGCCGTGAGGTTTAGGTTTTGTCCTAGGGCTAAGGCTACGTGCTAGGGCGTGTAAACCCTTCACTGTTGATCCTGTTACGACCAGGCGTAACGTTTTATCACTCCTGGATGAGCCTACGTGATCCTCAGCTTGTGACCCATCAGGGATATTACCTAATATCGTCATATGCCAGGGGTTCGATACACAAAGTGTACCTCGCGACACGCTCACACGCCATGTGCATGCCTCGCATGCCATCCTGCTCTCTCTGTCCTACAAGTTTGTGAAGCGCCGGCACTCCCGGCAGCTGTCTGAGCTTATTGAGCTCAGCATCCTCGTCAGCCTCCATAGTACCCCTCTGCCCCGCAGGACTCAAAATTCGGCGGCCAGGTGCGCAGTGGTAAGGACTACTATCAGGCCTGGGACAAGTTTGCTGAGAAAGCAGGCGGGCACAGTGACGACGAGGACATGGCGCCCGCGCCTGTGCAGCATGTGCCCAAGACGCATGCCTCTTCAGCGGCGGCTCCGGCTAGGGGGCCTGCCCTGACTGAGTGGCTGATCGCCGCCAACGAGGGGCTGAGCCTTGAGGAGGTGTTCAATGCCAATGCAGAGAAGGTCAAGGGCAATGAGTGCTTCAGGTCAGGCATAGGGGCGCTGGGCAGGGAGGAGGGCTGGGACATGTAGGAGGTGGGGATGGATCACCAGGCCTTGCTCAGTTTGTGAAATAATGAACCGCAAGAGGCATTTTTGAAAATAAAGAAAAAATAAAGAAAAAAACGACGAGCGCAATAAAGTAGAGTGCAATAAAGTAGAGTGCTGAAGTAGGCGAATGATTGGAGATTGGATGGGGGGGGGACTTCTGATGGAGGATGCAGAGGGGAGGTAAGGCTCAAAATAACGCGTGCTTCTGCTCCCCGTTTCTTGTGCTCAAAGCTGTTGAGGTAGTTCCCACCCTCCTTTGAAAGCCCTCAACCCTGACCCTGCGCGCTCGCCCCTCTCGCCCCTCTTAGATCCAAGGAGTATGCCCAAGCAGTTGAGCGATACACGGTGTCCCTGGGCTACGTGCCAGCTGCCCCCTCCGTGCACGCTAATCGGGCCGCGGCCTACATCAAGGTGGGGCCAGCTCCTTCCCAACTTCTTCACACCTTCGCACCAGTGCACCACCCGCAATTGACCTGCTGCAGCAGCCTCAGCTAATGGACAGCACCCCTCCTGGGAAACCGAAACCCTCCTGGAAGCCAAATTCGTTCCCAGCGCTGTTATCCCCCCCCGCCCCCCTGCTGCTTACAGCTATGCACCCTCCCCTCTGCTGGGTTGCAAGGTGCGCTGTTGAATACATCGAAACTTGCTGCTGATGCACCGCCAACGCTTGTTTTACGTGCCTCTTGTCTGCGTCTTCTGCTCGCAGCTCCGCATGTGGGATGCCGCAGTGGCTGACTGTGACGAGGCGCTGGCCCATGACCCAGCTCAGCTCAAGGCCAGGGTGCGCCGGGCGGCGGCACGCCTGGAGCTGGGCAAGGCAACAGAGGCAATGGAAGTGAGATGGGGCGGACCAAGGGGGGGGGGTGTCTGCCCTGAATAATTGAAGTGAAAGGCAACCTGCATCAGTGGTTCAGGGTGAAGGGTTTAGGGTATAGCGTGACAGAGCATAGAACCCTGAGCCCTTGAGGCAGCCAGCGTCAGGGATTCAGGAGTTCAGGGTTTAGGGTTCAAGCTAATGGTCAGAACAGGCAGCCTGCAGCACCACCATTGCTTAACCCTAAACTAGGGCAGCAAGCAGGGTCTGGTCATCAGGGCCTGGCATGGGAGCAGAGTGTGGGCTTAGCGATGAGGGTCATGCAGTGCATGAGGGAGCTTGCAGGAAGGGGCTGCTGCTTCGGGGTTTAAAGCATATTGGTGGCCTTGTATGCTCCACTGCCCCGACCTCTGAATGCCATGTTCTGCTTGCTTGCAGGACATTGAGGCTGCTCTGGTCCTAGACCCTGCCAACACGGAGCTGCTGTCTATGCATGAGAAGGCGAACAAGGCGCTGGCGCGGACGACGGTGCGCCGCATCGCGATTGAGGAGGACAGCGATGGGGAGGACTCACGGGGAGATGAGCGGGTGGCGGGGCCACACGCAGCAGCAGCAGGATCCACGCAGCAGCAGCGGACCAAGATCGTTGTGGTGGAGGAGAGCGATGACTCCGATGAGGGGGAAACGTGCGTGGGTGGTGGGAACCGCGAGGTGAAACAGGCGTCGCCAACCTCTCCGTTGCCACCATCAAGGCACGTGGCGGCAGCGGCGGCACCCGCCGCCTCCGCTGCTCTTCCTCCTGCTCCTGCGCCTGCGCCTACTGCCCTGGTGGCAGAGAGGAAGGTCCGGATAGCCGTTGTCGAGGATGATGGAAGCGACAGTGACACCGACACCAACGGTGAGGCAGCTGCTGCTGCAAGGCCCGGCCATCCGGCCAAACAGGAGGTGGAGGCAGAGCCAGCTGCGGTGTCTCCAAGCCCCATCCCCGCTAAAGCAGCTGCTCCCGCTGCCGCACCCGTCTCAGCCCCTGCTGCCATCGCCATGCCTGCCACAGCTCCCTCTCCCGTCCCCGCTCCTGTCACAGCCCTTGCTCCCTACATGCCCGCCGCCTCCCCCGCACAGCAAGCTTCCCTGATCAAGGAAGATGGGAACCGCCGCTTCGCCCAGGGCGACTACTCTGCCGCTTTGAGTGCCTACAAGCAGGCGGTGGCGCTGGACCCCGCCAGCGCACTGCTGCATGCCAACATGGCTATAAGCAAGCTGCGTGCCGGCGACGCCCGCGGCTGCTTGGCGGCTGCCTCTGTGGCGGTGGCACTCGACCCGACTTACCACAAGGCGATGCACCGCCGCGCGCTGGCCAAGCGCAGCCTGGGGCTGCTGCAGGTAGGGTGGCAGAGGGATACCGCTGGGGAGCTGGTTCCACTTGGACTGCTGGGGGGCGGATACAGCTTCAAAGTCACAAAAACTGTCTGCGGTCCACCCACTGTCTACCTGCTGCAGGCTGTTTGTTATGACCACAAGCTTGAACCCTGAACCCTGAACCCCTGAATCCCTGGCGCTGGCTGCCTCAAGGGCTCAGGGTTCTATGCCCTGTCACTCTAGCCCCTAACCCCTTCACCTTCAATTCTGCACCCTGAACCCCTGATGCAGCTTGCCCTCCACTTCAATATTCAGGGCAGACACCCTTCACCCCTTGCCCCCTAGTCTCTAAGCCCTGAACCCTATTACCTTCAACCTGACCCTCTGATGCAGGCTGCCTATGGTGATCTCAAGGTTGCCCACGACATGCTTGGTCCAGGCCACAAGGACAAGGCCGCACTGGCTGAGGACATGCGAGCCGTGATCAACGACATGGTCGCCGCGGAGAAGCAGATCAAAGCGGCCAAGGCTGCCAAAGCGGCGCCCGTTAGCAGGCAGCACAAGTACAAGGGCGGCCTCACCATCGAGGAGGTCGATGAGGACGAGGATGGGGCAGACAGGGGCGCGCAGGGCGCAGCTGACGGTGCGCAGCTGACTCCAGCGCAGCTGAGGCGTGTCGAGGACGATGCGGCGACGCTGGCGCTGCGCCTGAAGCGTGAGGCTGCCTCGGCGCTGAAGAAGTGGGAGCTAGAGGAGCAGCAGCGCAGGCAGGCATGGGACGTAGAGCAGGCACAGGCTGCAGCGGCTGCTGAGCGAGCTAACAAGGCCGCTGCCCAGGCCGCTGCTGCCGCACATTCACCTGAACCAAAGCAAACGGGTGCAAGTGACGTCACCCAGGGTGCTGCTGCTGGGGTTGCTGCTCTCGATGCTGCTACCTCGGTCACCCCTGCCACATCTGCTGCTGCTGCCCTTTCCACCTTTGCTGCTTCTGCTTCTGCCGCACCTTCTGTCATCCCAGCCTCCGCATCTGTTCCATCTGTTGCTGCGGCTCCTTCCGCTGCTGTTGCTGATGACGACGGGGACCTTGAGAGGCTGCGGCTCAGAGGCAATGACCTTTTCCGCGCCGGTGACCACCTCGGGGCGCTGCGGAAGTACGAGATGTGCATCGAGAGAGACCCGGGCAGTGTGGCAGTTCATGCCAACGTGGCACTCGTCAAGGTGGGTATCAGTGGACAGGGCTGGAGGGTGGGGTAGTGACCACCAGGGTAGTTACGGACCTTCAAATTCTACTCGGCGAAAGCCGGCCGAACTGCCGTCCGAATTTGGTCGGCCGTAATATTTTTTGGTTTTCACTGTTCAGCCGAGTCGATCTTAATTTTTCTTCGGCCTGGAGGACACTTATTTTGGCTGTCCCCACGACTGGACCCACACTTTTTTCGGCGGTGTTAATCTGGGTGCAACATGTCCCAACATGGCACCTCGGCTCCATGGCAGATATTACAATCGCTTCGCATACGTATGTGAAGGGTCCGTGCTAAAATAGGTGGAATCCGTCCAGCCACGAAAGAGAAATCGAGATGAGCTGGTATACCGCTTGGAATGGGTCCGAAACATGCATTTCTTATACGCACGGCTCTAAACTTTCCACAGTCGTCCGGGCAGCATGAGCTGCATCGAGATTTTTTGCTTAGCTGAAGAGCTTTCGTTTGCTCCATATCTCGATGTTCTCCGCTTACAGTCGAATACGCCGTGAGCTGTTTGTGTGTGCTGAATATTGAATATGTTGGAAACGTCTTGGCACGCACAAATCCCGTCATACCTTCGTCGACACATGGCCGTTAAGCTGCAACGTTTTATCGAAAGAAAGCTATTGAACCAAGCAAAATTTCTATCAAGAAAGCTCTCCAAAATTCCCTCGGCATGGTTGCGCAAGTCACATATCTGTCGGAGTGGTCGCTTCACCGCCGATTTTTAAAATGGAAAGCGTGGGCCTGGTCGTGGGGACAGCCTTCGATAGTTCGATTGCTGTTGAATATTGACCAATGGTAGCCGAACGCGAATTCAAAGAGGCCTAATACGGCCTGCTTTCGGCCGAACCCCCCTCCGCAGCCTTCGGCTGCGGCCTGCCTTCGGCCGAGCTCCCCCTTCTTTCTCTTTCGGCCATCGCCGAGTCGCCCCAGCGGGGCGATCGGCCATATTTCTGTTTTTGCCATTCTGGTCGGCCGTCGATCGGCTGTGACTTCCCTGGTGACCACATGTTGCGGAAGTAATAGGATAGCCGGACCCATGATTTTACAAACACCTAGCGGAGCTGCTTACAGGCATCATTGTGACGGTGTGTACTGCTGGGTTCGTCATCCCATCCCGGCTGTACAGAATACTTGTCTGCTTATGCAATCTGATTGACAGTCTTGCCCATTCAAGTGCTTTTTTTGTAGATGTTTTTTATTACAGAAATCCCTGACCCGGTACAGGAATTGTCACATTTTTGCAGTTTCATCTGAAATGCTGTCCTGTGCTTATGGATGTGTGCAGCTTCAGCTGGGTGACGCCGCTGGTGCCCTGCAGCACTGTGACGCCGTGCTGGCGGCTCCAGGGGTAGAGGTCAATGCAAAGCTAAAGGCGCAGCACCGTCGTGCCCAGGCCCTGGCGGCGCTGGACCGGCTACCTGAAGCCCTGGCGGCGTACAAACCAGTAAAGGCAGCACTCAAAGTCCACCAGCAGGTTGACAAGGAGATTGAGGATGTAGCCCGGCGCATTGCTGCACAGCAGGAGCAGCAGGCTGGAGAGGCTGATGCTGCTAGGAAGGCGGAGAAAGCGGCAACGGCAAAAGCCGTGGAGCTTGTGGAGACGGCACGACAGATGGAGGAGGGCAGGCAGGCTGTGCTGCGGGCGGCCAAGAAGGAGAGGGCGAGCCAGGCGGCTGCAGAGGCGGCAAGTGCGGAGGTTGCAGCATCAGCAGAGGCAACGCGATCAGCCGCGGAGAAGGCGGAAAGCTGCCCGGGCGCTAAAGACAACGCTGCTAGCCAGGCCGCTGCTGGCAGCACGCAGCGTGACGAAGACGAGGCCTCTCAACAGCGGCTGACGGCAGACGAGCAGCGCTTGCTTGGCAACTCTCTGTTCCCCTCGGGAAGGTATGAGGAGGCCGCCGCGGCCTACGCATGCAGCATCGAGGCATTGCCGTCGGCGGCCTCGTTCTCCAATCGGGCGCTGGCATTCCTTAAAATGCAGCTGCCTGCTCCTGCGGAGGCCGACTGCCGCTCGGCGCTGGCGCTTGAGCCTGGCCACCTCAAGGCGAGGCACCGGCTGGCGCTGGCGCTGAAGGACCAGGGCAGGCCGGAGGATGCCCTTCGCGTCTACGACAAGATGCTGGCGGCAGCGGCGGGGATCCCGAAGGGTAACGCGGCGCAGCTGACCAAGGAGAGGCACGAGCTGGCGCTAGCGATCCAGGAACAGGGAAAGATGGTGCAGGAGGTTCTGCCTGCCCCTGCTGTTCCTTCTCCCCCTCCTCCTCCTCCTCAGCAGCAGCCGCAGCAGCCACAGCGGACGCCAATTGTGATCCAGGAGAGCAACAGCTCCGATGACGAGGACGAGGATGCTGCGTCTCCCAGCTTGCCCGTTCCCCGCACATCCCTCATTTCAGCAGCTGGTAGGGCAGCCGCTGAGCCAGCAGGCACCAGCAGCCCCGCGCCTTTACCCACAAGCTCATCTGCTGCCGCGTCGGCGGCACCGTCAGCTTCCTCCGCTTCGAGCGCCCCTGCCCCTGCCCCTGCCCCCGAGCCTGCCCCCGCCCTAGGATTGCAGGCAGCAGCAGCTGCGAAGGCAGCGTTGGCCATTGATAAGCTGGCGGCCAAGCGGCCAGCGGTGCCGCGCAGTGCTGTCGAGTTTGAGCGGTCGTGCAAGCTGGTGTCGGGTAGCATGGAGGTGAGGACATGGGGACTTGCCTGCTGCTCTCGATAGATCGAGCAAAATGGCCATGGCCAAATATCCAGGCTGTCCAGGCTGCATGCGGTTGTTTTCTTGTGCTTGGAAATGGCTGTCGCATGGTTTTACTGGACACAGCTCTGACGTGCCGTTCAGAGCCCAATTATTGAACCATTTGTAGACTGTCTGACCATGAGCGGTGATATGTGGGAGGCTGGGAGCCCTGCCTTCAGTTAAAGACCTGCACCCGCTAACCTCTGGCGTCACTTGCCCAAATAAGACGCTGGTAAGAAATATTTATTTTTATTTCCGCCCTTCCATGTGTAAACATCGGTGATTTCAGGAATTGCTTGTCGTAGTTTGAGAGCCCGCCCCATCGTCACTTTCCCTCGTCACTCTCCCGACAGGTCCTCGTTGACTTTGTGAAGAGCGTGCAGCCTGGCAGCTATCAAGGCATCTTCAAAGACGCTATCAGTGGGCCCATCATCAGCACCATTGTCCGTGCGCTGCGACACTGTGTGGCCTCCGATCCGGCCTTTGTGGAGCTGTCGTTGCGCAAGCTTTCCGAGGTCAACCGGTTCACCATGGCGGTCAGCATGATCAGCAAGGCAGACAAGGCGGTGGTGGGGGAGGTGCTGAGCCTGCTTGAGGGACAGGGCTTGCAGGTGGCTGAGCTACGGACCAAGTTCCGTGTGCCAGCATGAGATATGTTTGTCTTCGTGTCGGACTTCAGCTCTCAATTATAAACTCGGACTCTCCATATATTTGTACTACCGGTGCGCCCGGCTTACCCAAGAATGGCATACGATGTGTTAAGGACACTGTTTATAGGTGGCTCTTTCCTGCTCCTCCTCCCCTGTTTAAGGTACATATTCATCATACAAGTGACAGTCACTGACACTGAAGGTGGGGACGTTATATACTGTACGACAGGCATGACAAAAGACGAACCAGAGTGCCCAAGCAGTTTCAAAAGTTGTTTCATTCCCAAAACAAAACCAGGCGCTCCTCATTTCTGACTGGCTTTCCAGACCGCAGCTGAGCAGAAGTTGGCCAGCACATGCGCGCTGACAGGGACCCAGATGTTGTGTGTGTGCACAAACAGGCCCCCGTACAGCGTGCCCACAGCAGCAGCCCAGCCGGCGAACGCGAGGTTGCGGCCTCCGCTGTTGTGCAATAGCCCGAAGATGACGCCGGAAAGCACCGCCCCGCGCCAGTCGGGAAAGCTGCCTGGAATAATTGCACCCCTGGGAGCGACGAGGCAAGCATGTACAGTGGGCGCAGTCAGAGCACTGTGTGGGAGATTACATGGCTAGGAATTCATCTCAGTTCTAAGTGGAAGCAGGAACTAAAAAATGGATGAAGATGCAGCTCACAAAACGGAGAGTTTGACCTGCCGCCCACAACCGACCGAAGTTGAGACGTCAAAACTGGTAGGAGGAAGATTTGTATATAATTCATATAAAGATCCTGAGGCCCCTAAAGGTCCAGGCACAAAAGGAAGACACTGCAACAGAGTCGGGATTGCGCATTCAGTGGACACCCGCCAGCCGCCAGCCTGCCGCAAGCATTGGAGGGAAGGTCGGAGGCTGGACCCAGCCACCAGCACAAACACCCGCCCGCACCCAAATGCCAGGTACCATATTCCTGGTAACGGATCCTTCATGAGATCTACCCACCTGAACAAGAACTCCTCCGACGCGCCCGTCAGCGTCGCCACTGCCATGATGTCCAGCCAGCCCAGCGGCTCCAGAACCTGCCTGTTGGAGCGCAGCGTCGCAAAGCGGAACTCGTCCCACCGCTCAATCAACTGCAGGCGGGCGCCCGTAACCAGCACCACTGCACCCACGGCCAGCCCCAGGTTCTCCCAGCTCTCGATCCCCGAGGGCACGCGGATCATGTCGGCCAGCACCTTCGGGTCTGTACCCAGGACCTGAGGCGCATTGATCTGGGCAAGGGGGGCGAGGGGACAGGGGGGTGAAGGGTTTGTTGACCGAGACACAGATTCACGGTGGTTTGGTGGGATAATCTGGGCAGAGGGTCAGGAGGGTGGAGAGTGTGGCAACTGAAGCACACGCCCAAGTACAAAGGTTTATCGAGATGATCTGAACAGAGGGTCAGGAGGGTGAAAGGCCTCCTCTTCACCAGTGCAGAGGCTTGGCAGAGGCTCAGGAAAAAGGGTTGAGACGTTTCTGATCGGTGTCGAGCGAGGGGCAGGGTTTTAGGTTCTATCCAGCCATCAGATACCCTAGACAGGTCCCAGGTAGCCCATGCCTGTCAGGCACACGGCTTTATTCAACCATGCCTGGCTGGTGAGGGCAACAGCTAGTTCCTGTAGACTGCTGGCTTGTCCGTAGAGGCACGTTCACCCCCCAGAGGTGCTTAAAAACAGTGAGGTCAGTCGGGAGGACGAGCCGTCTGATGAAACAGATCACTCAAACCCACAGATTTGTATAGCCTTCCCAGCTCCCGCGAGTCTAAATTTGTTATTTCTTTCATGCTTGCCTCAAGGCTGAACATGGACGAAACCTATTTTTTTCGACTTAACTATTGTTGACAATTGGTACTGCAAACTGAGCGTGTTGAATTAATCTCACTCCTTAAAACAACATTGTCTTTAACGTCAACCAAGTCGAATCAACTTGCAGCTTCAATTTCCTTGCGAACCAACCTGATAAACCATTTTCGGTAAAAATATTCTGGTCACATACGAAGAAAAACTACAGGGAGCTGACATCCTGTTCAAAGCTTCAGCTGCTAGGTAGGCAGCTAACAGGTAGCACCTCTAGCATACTAACCTGTCCATGAGCATTCCACCAGTGGTCTAGCTCACGCCTGTTTGCACTGCCTCTAGCCCATTCGAGCAGGAACCTCAAGTGAGCACATAACAGCTCTATCAGCAGCGAGCGCTGGAAGACGAGCGTCGCACCGGAACAGATCGGGTCACTATCTTCCAGACATGCTGTTTTCAGTACAATCTATCCATCCCGGGCCTCAACATTACTACCACCCCTACCAGCACAAGGCTGCGAGCTGTCACGTACCAGAGCGTATTGCCGAAGGAACAGCGCCAGGCCTGTCATCCAGAAACCAGTGCCGACGCACGAGGATAAGATCTGCAGGGGCAGCAGGGGGCAAGCCGGAAAGATTTTGAGGCCGTCGGTCGCGCTGCACCAAGTTATCGCCCCCGAGCAGGTTGGCAGAACTGCTTATTTAGTGCCTGCCAGACCACCTTCGGGGGACCGCAGAACACCACCACCTACGGTGGTGGCCTATGCAGCAGGGCTTGCAGCATTAAGGCCTGTCGGACGCAGGCCAAGATTTGGCTGATTAGTTGCTGAAGCGTCCTAAAATAAACACGGATTGCAAACTCTCTCTGTAGGCGCTTATTGGTAAATTGATCAGCCATGAGTGTATTGGACTGATTGAGTAGAAAAACTGAAAACCTCCACTCGGCCATTCACTTGCCGCGTGGCTTGGCAAAGCGGGGGGCAGTGTTTAGGCAACGATTCGTCTGAGCAGCACAAGCTTCATGAGAAACCTACACCCTAGCCTCGAACCCTAAACCCTCAAAAGCCCTGAACTCCCCGCACCTGGCCCCTCGGGACAAAGGGGAGCGCAGCATCCGCCGCTGCCGGAGTCAGCATTGACGTGTAGACATCGGGCAGCTCGCCGGATGGGCGTGGGCTGGCGGTGCCACTGCTGCTGGCGCCAGCGCTGCTGGCCAGCCTCTCGGCTTCAGTCGGAGGCGGACCCATGAACCCGGTGCGTGGGTTCCACTCCGGAACCACGGGCTCCGAGCTGGTGCTCTCATCCTCGTCCCAGCCCCAGGACCCGCTCCTCACGTTTGCAATATTGCTGGGTTTGGGAGGAAAGACCAAGTACTCGCTGCCGCCTGGGAGAGGGGAGTTTAAGAAAGAAAGAAAAGTGCACAGAGGAACGGGTCAGGGTCACGCTCTGTCCGCTGGGCCCTGGAGCAAAGGTTGCATTGTATCATGGGGGGCTGATGCGTTTTGCTTTGTCTAACACAGCGTGACAGGTGCTGCCAAGGGGGGTCAACTGGACATATGCTCGACATTACAGTTCAATGGAAATTCCATCTCCTATAGCCTAACCCTTTACCCATCAATCCCCTGATATGGTATTCATTTCAAACTGTAACATCCTGGTTCCGGTGCCTGTATACTTGACATTTACTTGTGATTAAGTTAATCGGTACCAGTACTTGCATGGTACGGCAAATGGTACGTCCCTTAACTCCCCGACTCCTCAATTCACCAGTGGTGAGCATCATGACATGAATGTAGATATCTTTGATAGCCTGCCCTCATACACTGATCCCTTTGGACTGCAAATATTTGCATCGGCGATTGTGCTGCATGAGCATCAGTTAATTTAGGTGGGGGAGCCGCCTCAAATCAGCACAGGCCCACATGCCGCCCTGCAGTGGAGTCAGCTCTCAAGTGTGAGAGACCATGCATGGAAGATAATTAAACAGTTAGCCCATTCTGCCCTGAGGGCCTGCCCCCTCCTGGGCTGGATCGGCATGGTAAAACCCACCTGAGCCGTTTGAGGATCCAGTGCTTGTTGGTGGAGCCTGTGGCATGGCAGATGGTGTACTGCCCCACTCCTCTACATACCGCTCATTGTCGGCATCCTCATTGCCATCTGTTTTAGCAAGTAGGAAACACAAGCTGCATGAGAGAGAAAGTAGGGGCCACACGCAGCATTGAGTCGGCAAGCAGGGGACACATGCTGCATGAGTGAGTGGGTCGCAGCTGTCAGCCTCAGATAATCTCCCTGCCGTTTAAACGCCGCTCACCGAACACTATTCTCCGGTCCATTGGTTGCGGCGGGGTGCTGCGTTTCTTTTTCTGTTGTTGCTTCTTAGCATAGGTCGCGACCATTCGCTTCGTCTGTGGGTGTATGAGCTCGTTACATTTTTGCAGTCGCTGGTAGCATTAATGTCGTAGGCGTGCGGTGCGAAGGCATACCGTGGACGATGCGCTGGGCGACCACATGATACGGTCTGTAAAAAACATCATCTTGATATTCCAAAATGCGAGCTATGCAAGAGAGAAGATGAGAAGAGAAAGCCGCAAAGTGGCTTCAGGAATACGGCATTGGTGCCGTACACCAGGAAGGCCACGCTGGCGCTGGCCAGATCTCTGACCCTGACGCTGGCCATGGCCACCTCAATGCCACCTCTGCTGGCCACTCCCCTGTCATGAATTCTTGACGTCATGCTCCCACACTTGCGTGGCTCACTTGGTTCCCGCCTGCTCGGAAATGCAAATTCACGGCGGTGCCGTTCTTTTTTAGCCTCCCTCAGACGTTTTCTCATTTGGTGTCAAGAAAGTCGCGCGCCGAACTAAGTCGCGCGGAGCAATTTGGTTGGGTGCCAATTGTCACTCTTCCGCAGGCACCGTACGGCGCGCCGTGTCACAAGAGTCGCTTGCCAACTCAGCTCGTTACTGTGACAACTCAGCCAAGGAGTCGGTTGGGTGAATCGCGTTTCTAATAGATCTTAATTTTCTTCCTTCGCATGCGTTGCGTTCGTATGCTGCTGCTGCCTGAAGTCGTGTAGGGGGCTCCTCAGCCAGCCTTAAGGTTGCGCTCTGAAGGTTACGGGGTTTGAGCGGCTAAACCACATAGACATGTCAAAATGATATATTGAATGGCAACCTCCAATGCAGGCCGGTGGCGGGATCAGCCCCATGTTAAACCTTCATAGACTCTCAGGAACCTAATCCCCAAGATAAGTTCATGGGCTCGTCTGATCGTGCGCTGAAGGCTGCCCTCACAGCACATGGGCTGTTCCTTGCGCACATATGTGCATGCATGAGCTTAGCAAAGCCCAGCAGCAGCAAGGCTAAGAGGGCGCATGTGTCAGGCAGCGGCGATCCGTCTGCGTCAGGCATGCCCAAGTCTGTGACATCCCCAGACAGGCCGGAATGGGAGGGGACGACAGGTGAGGGGGAAGGATGCGCTGATTCAGGTGTCAGGACTGTCAGCGTGACAACGACATGACCAAGGGGGCAGGACCACCTGCAGCAGCAGCAGCGCTGGAGGCAGGCGAGCTTAAGTGGCTAGCAGATAGTAGCTGGCGCGTGACAAGGACTGGCACAATCAGGGGTGGCTGGTTCCAAGTTGGCGCTGAGTGGTACAACTGCAACAGATGATCCATGATGGTCAACAACTGCCCCAGCAGGCTCATCGCGATGCGCGTGAGAGAAGGAATGCTGGGCAGGGACGAGCTGCGTGTCCTATTCAAGCACGACTGCATGCACAGCGCAGAGAGCACTCCCCACAGGCAGCTACGCGGGGCGGCCTCAGCCGTCCTTGTTACCCTCTAGCAGACCAGGTGGACCGTTTCTAGACCGGCCATGCTCCGTACTTCTTGAGGCTGTCCAAGGGGCACTCCATTCTATTGATGATGATGGACCACCAGCTGCGGACTTGGTAACATGATGTACCACTGGGCTTGATAAACTGTGCCAACTTGTTCACGAATCTACTTGTACCCTGCTGTCAAGTCGCTCATCATTGAGATTATGTGGCATGCAGGTCATGAGCCATGAGGGCCTCAAGGCATTCAACATCCTGCTGCTCCACCTGGACCAGCGCAGCCGTTCACATCTGCTTGATAGTCAGGGTGATGTTTGCCGCCTATTATGATCCTCCCACTAACATCCTCTGTCTCTCCACTTCTCCACACCTCGTTCAGGATGCATCAGTATTTGGAGCCCATGCACAGGCTGCTTAAGGAGCTCTCACAGGCATCGGGAGAAGAACGGTCCCGTCTGTTGTGAGTTAAATAAGCATAATGAATTAATGATAGTCAAGAAAAGCAGTTGCGATCATTGCCTGTCCGTCACTTCAGATGCAACTGTTTTTTTACTTTTTCAAAACCCTGCAATGTGGGCACGGTCCTAAAACTTAATAATGCAGAGCTTTATTAAGTTTTAGGACCGTGCCCATATTGCATGGAGTCGACAAGTCATGGGGCCTCTTCACCTGCTTCTCTGCCTTTCCTACTCGAGGATGTCAATCATGAGCTTGGCCATGCACAAAACAGGTCGCATAGCGCTGCCTAGCTAGCGCACAAAGGGTATTCGAGTATTCCAATTGTTATCATGACCTGCCTGCTGTCCTCCCTCCTGTCCTACCTCTTGCCTTGCCTCCTGCCTTGCCTCCTGTCCTCCCTCCTGCCCTGTCTCCTGCCCTGCCTCTTGCCCTGCCTCCTGCCCTGCCTCCTGCCCTCCTCCCTGCCCTGCCACCTGCCCTGTCTCCTGCCCTCCTCCCTGCCCTGCCTCCTGTCCTGCCTCCTGCCCTGCCTCCTGCCCTGTCTCCGGCCCTGCCACGTGTCCTGCCTCCTGCCCTCCTCCCTGCCCTGCCTCCTGTCCTGCCTCCTGCCCTCCTCCCTGCCCTGCCTCCTGCCTTGCCTCCTGCCCTCCTCCCTACCCTGCCTCCTGTCCTGCCTCCTGCCCTGCCTCCTGCCCTGCCTCCTGCCCTGCCTCCTGCCCTGCCTCCTGTCCTGCCTCCTGCCCTGCCTCCTGCCCTGCCTCCTGCCCTGCCTCCTGCCCTGCCTCCTGCCCTGCCTCCTGCCCTGCCTCCTGTCCTGCCTCCTGCCCTGCCTCCTGCCCTGCCTCCTGCCCTGCCTCCTGCCCTGCCTCCTGTCCTGCCACCCGTCCTGCCTCCTGTCCTGCCTGATACCCTGCCTACTGCCCTGCCTCCTGCCCTGCTTCCTGTCCCGCCTTCGTTCCTGCCTCCAGCCCAGCCTCCTGCCCTGCCTCCTGTCCTACTTCCTGTCCTGCCTCCTGCCCTGCCACTCGTCCTGCCTCCTGTCCTGCCTCCTGCCTTGCCTCCTGTCCTGCCTGATGCTCTGCCTCCTGCCCTGTCCCCTGTCCTGCCACCTGTCCTGCCTCCTGCCCTGCCTCCTGCCCTGCCACGTGTCCTGCCTGATGCCCTGCCTCCTGCCCTGCCTCCTGTCCTACCTCCTGCCCTCCCTCCTGCCCTGCCTCCCGCCCTGCCTCCTGACTTGCCTGATACCTTGCCTCCTGCCCTGCCTCTTGTCCTGCCTGATGCCCTGTCTGCTGCCCTGCATTCTGTCCTGCCTCCTGCCCTGCCTCATGTCCCGCCTGCTGCCCTGCCTCCTGTCCTGCCTCCTGCCCTGCCTCCTGCCCTGCCTTCCGCCCTGCCTCCTGTCCTGCCTGATACCCTGCCTCCTGCCCTGCCTCTTGTCCTGCCTGATGGCCTGTTTGCTGCCCTGCATTCTGTCCTGCCTCCTGCCCTGCCTCATGTCCTGCCTGATGACCTGCCTCCTGCCCTGCCTCCTGTCCTGCCTCCTGCCCTGCCTCCTGTTCAGGAGAACAGGATGCGGCATTGCAGACAGGCACAGAGGAGGCTGACGCGCAGTAAGAGCGCTTGTTGGACGCCGCATGCTTGGGGTGGCAGCTGTTGGTCGAGTTATTGCAACAGGTCTAAGTCAGACATGCAATGAAAGTGCAGCAGCAGCGGCAACAGATGCAGCAGCAGCACCAACAGCAGCAGCAGTAGCTGGCTGCCTTGCAGCATCACCAACAGGCGGGTGCATGGCCACAACTGCGGCTGGCTGCCCGGCAGCAGCAGAGGCAGGAGCAGCAGCAGCAGCTGGCAGGTGCGTCACCACAGCCGCAGCTGGCTGCCCGGCAGCAGCAGCAACAGGAGCAACTGCAGCCTCGCAACCGCTGCAACTGGGTGCCCGGCAGCAGCATCAACAGCAGCAGCAGCAGCAGGCTAGAGCCTCGCAACCGCCGCAGCTGGCTGCCCCAGCAGCAGCAACAGGAGCAGCAGCAGGCAGGTGCCTCGCAACAAAAGCAGTTAGCTGACTGGCAGCCACAGCTGGCTGCATGGAAGCAGTAACAGCAACAGCAGGCAGGAGCCTAGCAACCGCCGCTACTGGCTGCCCAGCAGCAACAGGCAGGAGCCTCGCTACAGCAGCAGCTGGCTCCCTGGCAGCAGCAGCAGCAACAATAGGCTGCCCGTCAGCAGCAGCAGCAACAGCAGACAGGAGCCTCGCCACAGCAGCAGCTGGCTCCCTGGCAGGAGCAGCAGCAGCAGCAGCAACAGGCACGTGCCACGCATCAGGCGCAACTGGCTGCCTGGCAGCAGCAGCAGCAGCAACAGACCGGAGCATTGTATCAGCCGCAGATTCGTTGTTTTCACTAGATGAGCAGCTGCCTGGCGACGTAGCTGGTGGAGTTTCCAGACACAGCAACAAGGGTGGCGACCACCTCTCATGTCCCGTTGCTGGTTGCACTGCAAGGGCGCACGGCTCTCAAAAGTGCCGCTCGTGCTGTACGGAGCACTGCCGGAATCGCGGTCAATGTGGGACAGCCAAGCACCAGCTTCCAAAGATGCCCCAAAGTGTCCCCTGGCTCAGGGGTCCCTCTCCTCATGACCGCTTTGAGCTCTTCTGCGACGGCGAGCCAGCAATGTCCGGAGGCTACAGGAATCAGCAACCCATGGCCGGCATGGGCGTCAGGGGCGCCATCAAAAGATCACCTCCTCGCTGCCCGCACGGCTTCTTCTGCAGACGCGTCTTGGGCCCAATTAATGTCTAGGGTGCCCTAGGACGTAGTGACACAAGGGATGGTGAGCTGGCGTTCAAAAAGCCTGGTGTGTGCATGCTGGTACTATTTTGGCAAACGCTGACTCCTTTGTTATGTTTTGGGGTTTACTTCTGCATTAATGGATTCATTCCCGCGCTACTCGTCGCTCCCTACCCAACTTTTATCTGATGCTCCGCTGACCGCTGGACTGTACATTTTCAATAAATGCCTGCCGGGGACACGTGGCCATGGCTTACTGTTACTTCATAGACACAACCTGCTGTTAACTCTGATTTTTGGCACTTGTCACATGCATTTAATGTGACCTCCCCCGCTGGACTGGATTTTCTTAAAATGTCAGAATTTATGTGAAGTCACATTTGGCCGATTTGGGTACATCCTACCGGTTACGTACATCCTACCGGTAGTTGTCCCGTGCATTTAGTTGTCGAATGTTATACTCAACAGGAGTTTCCACAAAACTGGTCAGGCCCCAGACCTTGAATCACCAGAGCCACACACTCGCTGGCCCGGACAAGAGGGTGTCAAGCTGAGCGGAACTTGTCTACGTAGGTTGTGGAACAAGATGGTAGTATCTATCAATGTTAAAATCTAGGCACATATCACTGACCAGTGACTTCTGGCAAAAGATCGGTTGAGATAGTTGCATGCTTCTGGTGAGCTACATGTGAGGTTGCAAATTCTGCAATCCAAGAGGACGGTATGTTTCAGCAAACGCCGGTTCTAAGAGATTAAATTCGCAGGTTATGTCCTGCAACGGGAGGGGTCAGGCGTGACAATTCATGCAATTATGAAGCTGCAGGCGCGTTCAAAGTAAAAGCTGAATCGCGATTTTCTCAACTGAATTTGGAGCTGAGTTGGCACAATATCGAGCTGAGTTGGCAAGCGCCTCTCTTGTGACTCGCTCCACACGCCCTCCGCACGAGTAATCTGACACTGATGAGAACCGAATAGCGCGCTACTTTGTTCTGCGCGCGACTTTCTTGACACGAGGTCATTTTCAATCTTGGAAGAATCATATATTCCAGTGCAAACATGTGAGAATTGAGGCGCACATGCAGAACTTCCAGTCTTCCTCCTGCCGATGAAATTTGAATCAGGGGCCTGACACAATGAGTAAATGACAGGTATATATCCTACCGGTGCGAAGCCACTAAAGAAGCTAGCCACTAGAGAGTGGTATAGTGGCATTTTTTGACTGCCACCCTCCTCCATCCTGCCACAGAACATGACGAGTCAGCTGGCAGCTCATGAGAAGGCCAATCTGGTTGCTGTCTATGAGCCGTGAATGAGTGACCTTTGAAGCCAGTAGCCATGACCAACCTACGTGATACAGTAACTATCCTGAGGGAACTCACGCCCCACTTGGACCCACTTCAGTTGGAGCTGATCTTGGAGGTCTTGGCGTATCAGTTCAAATGCACATGCTACAAGGAGAGGCTGGAGCAGATGACTGGGGTCCAGGCCATCAACAAGTCTGTGGCCGATGTGGGCTACATGCTGTGACCCATGCTGTGGCCCATGCTGTCACTGAGCCATGCAGCAGAGCAGCAGCAACAGCAACAGCTTGGTAGTGGATCAGGAGAGCAACAGCTGATGGAGTTGCACATGCCTGTGCAGGAGAGAGAACAGCATCCTGCCACACAGCCAAAGCAGCTTGTGCAGCAGAATAAGAAGCGTAAGCTGTTGAGAGACGTGGTGCTGCAGCCTGAGGTCTTGGAGGCAACTGAAAATGATGACCCTGATATTGGGCCAGTTCAGGAGGACCTGGAGAAGGTGCTGGTGATGAATTGATGATGCTCCAGGTGGCCAATGGGAGTAGCGGTACTAGCAGGGTGTCCGTTCAGCTGCCCTTCCCTGACAACCCTACATGGCTCATCCCCATGATGATGTCGCCACCTGGCGTGAGCAGGCAGCGACAGTCTCCGTGGGTGACGCGGAGAAGTACCAGAAATCAGCATGCCTCATTCTCGTCCATCAAATCTGACTGGGACGAATGGCTGCAGGACCACAATCTCAACAGCCCTAAGCTTGCTCCCTTCAGGATTTTAAAGCATTGGAAGGAAATTATAACCAAAAGGCCATCCACAGAATCTACGGAATGTATCCCAGCACAAGCTAATGCAAAGAAAATTGCTGGGGCCTTGAGTCCTTAACCACTATATTATCAGGCTAGTCTCTAGAGCAGGAGCAGGAGCACTTGAAGTCTGCCCCCCAAAAAATGGTGCCCAACGTGTTACTTGTTGCGCATAGTGAAGGAGCTTCTGTTAACAGTGACCTTCAATTGATGCCTTTGACTTCGCCGCGCCATACGCGCATGCACCATGTGGCGGCATGAGGAACCCCAAGACGTCCCATATGCATGCGAGGAATTGTGAAGCGCCACCAGGATGTGAAAACATTGAGACTAGGTAGCTACGGCAGTGTGGTATAGGTGCCACAAGATAGCTCATAATGCCACAAGATAGCTCATAACGCATGTATGCATGGGTGCCCAAAATTTTGCATGCCACCCCTTGGTGTAAGGGACTCCGGGATGTGGTATTCGGATCAACTACTAGGTCTTGTCGATCCTACTGCCCCATGCCCTTGACTACCCCCACCCAACCTCTGAGGCTGCAAAATACCAGTGCGCTCCTTATCAATACATGATAGTTGCACACCACAACCTGTTTCCCTTTTTCGTGTTCCCTCTTTTCTCCCATCTTAACAGAAATGGGAGTCCGCGCTGCCGAGCCTTCTAGTGCAAGGCCCAAAGATGTAACGTCATGGACCCTATTTCTAGGCATGCGCTGAGATCCTTGAAAGCTAGCCTCGGGATTGCCGCTGACAGCAGTGCAGTACAAGGTATAAGCAACTCACCCTCACATTGTACACTATGGGAGTCGAGTGGGCGAAGGTGATGGCTGATTGTGGAACAAATGAAGGGACAACATCAGGGGAGCGGTTTCTCCCAACTGCAGAAACTGGATTTGACCCAGAGACGCTTCATAGCAATTAGCCAGCTGGAAGAACCATATTAAGCGATTTGTAGGTAGGCGAATCAAATCTGATGCTCTGCTGGGCTCCAACAAAGCAAAGTACATACCGCAATAACATACCATAACGGAGAGAAGGCACGGTCAGGCCTCAAGAGCAATTTTATTGTTTTGGGCGCGCCTGGCCTTAGTTTGTAAGTCGGGTGGCCAGCCTCACACACAACATACAGTCCCCGCAAAAAGAAGAGATCATAAATTATGTACGATGCATAAAAGATTGGGCCATTGCCCTTGGCAGCTGACAGCCATGCCGTCCCTTCCACAGCCAGTGAGACAAATAGACGAAACCCAAGTAATAAACTGCCGTATTCGTTCAAGGTTCGGCCCCGGATAGCCTCATTGCACAGCCTGCCAGATCTCGACCATCGAGATCTTGAAATCCTCCTTGCCTGCCAAGCAAGGGCTGCCAAAGGTGCCGCACGTACTGCTCGAGCCCCTCATCAGCTCACTATCCAGGTGAATGGCGAAGTGGCCTAAGCCACCGACCGCGAGGCAGTCGAGCGTTGCATACTGGAAGAAGTCGTTCTTCACTTGCGACAGCGAGCGCCAGGGGTACATAATGCGGTGGGGCTGCAACACAGAAGGGCAAATAGGATGAGAAAGTATTTGAGGCCGATCAGGCATACAAAAATGCACATAACGCACACATACGAATACTAAGCCACTGACTGAAAGGAAACGGAGAGGGATTGTCAACCAAATTCAGTTAGAATAAGAAGCCATGTTGCACTATTGGAGGGGCGAGTGAGAAACCATAACGCCACTGTTGTCATAAGTTTCTTGCGCGAAAGGCCAGTCTTATTCCTAACCAATTATTTGCAGTCAGTTGGGCCTAGGACAGGGCCCCACTCCGTCGCTGGGTCTTACTCTATGCCAATAAATGGCAAAGTAAGAAGTCAGCGATGTCAGCAAAGTCAGCGAAAATTTAGTGAAAATAATAATAATAAAATTCTTCGGTGACCCAACCAATGTCTGTTACGGCACATGCTGCAATGAGGGGCTTCCTTGCAACACAGCAAAGCAGTGCACACTGGATGTTACTCAACATGCAGCAAGCCAGCAAGCAGGGCACAGCATACCGTATGCAGCAAAACAGGCAGCAAGACAGCAAGCAGTGCATGGCAGATGATTGTCACCAGGAACAAAGACAGCAAGCTCGGCAGATGTTGCAAAACAGGCAGACAGCAAGCAATGCACGGCACATGCTGCAAAAACAGACCGCACTATACCGTAACCACATCACATATTTCGATATTCATATCCTAGCACCCCATGATGTGCACGCATGCTACCGGTGTGTCAACACTTCCGCGTTTGCCAACATCAGTTGGTGCAGAACACGCCTCCTCCCTACCTACCTCCTCTAGGGTGCATTGCTTCTGCATGGGGTGCATTGCTTTCGCATGGGGTGCATTGCTTCTGCATGGGGTGCATTGCTTCTGCATGGGGTGCATTGCTTCTGCATGGGGTGCATTGCTTCTGCATGGGGTGCATTGCTTCTGCATGGGGTGCATTGCTTCTGCATGGGGTGCATTGCTTCTGCATGGGGTGCAGGTAACAGGCATGGCCCACATGCAGAGGTTACATGCATGGTTTGCATGCTGAGGTAACAGGCATGGTCCACATGCAGAGGTTACATGCATGGTTTGCATGCTGAGGTAACAGGCATGGCCCACATGCAGAGGTTACATGCATGGTTTGCGTGCTGAGGTAACAGGCATGGCCCACATGCAGAGGTTACATGCATGGTTTGCGTGCTGAGGTAACAGGCATGGCCCACATGCAGAGGTTACATGCATGGTTTGCATGCTGAGGTAACAGGCATGGTCCACATGCAGAGGTTACATGCATGGTTTGCGTGCTGAGGTAACAGGCATGGTCCACATGCAGAGGTTACATGCATGGTTTGCATGCTGAGGTAACAGGCATGGCCCACATGCAGAGGTTACATGCATGGTTTGCATGCTGAGGTAACAGGCATGGCCCACATGCAGAGGTTACATGCATGGTTTGCATGCTGAGGTAACAGGCATGGCCCACATGCAGAGGTTACATGCATGGTCTGCAATACAGACTCTGCATGCTGAGGTAACAGGCATGGTCTGCACGTGGATTGTTGAAACTACACGCGTGCTCATGGTGGACCAATGGAAGAGCATTCAACTTGCAAAACGACCCACCATTTCATCATTTCGGTGCTGCACTCATAACAATGCCCCCAATGGACCCATCTGCTCCCAATGAGGCCTTTACGCACCTCCAACTGAAACACGAATGTCTCTCCCGTCCCATAGAAGCGCGGGTTGGTTTTCCAGCCTTCCTCGGAATAACAGCCAAAGACAAAGCCTGCTCCATCAAATTAAGCAACATGAAGCCTTCAGTTTAGCGGCAAAGTCTATAAATCATGATGAGTGTAAGAGGGGAAAGTGTGTTAGGGAAAGTGTCTAAGAGGGGAAAGTGTGTTAGGGAAAGTGTGTAAGAGGGGAAAGTGTGTTAGGGAAAGTGTGTAAGAGGGGAAAGTGTGTTAGGGAAAGTGTGTAAGAGGGGAAAGTGTGTTGAACCCACTAGGCTGATCCCTCGCAGGGTCTAAACTGCATCATGCACAAACCAGTGTGTTTGTTAGGGTGCTCACTGCTCAGATTAACCGAGGTTACGACCTGGCCAACAGCCGGCAGGGCTTGGTGCAGCAGGCCCTGCTGCTTGGGCCACTGGCTGTAGGCCGGGGAAGGGTCCCCATCGGCCTAATGGTGCCTCCCAAGAGGCGCAGTCAGATAAACACCGGCAGGAACCAACTGAAGCCCTGCCTGAATTATTGGACCATGGACATGCTTCCAGCATCAGAGCCCGTTTGCCCATGTGTTGAAGGGAGTGCCGTTGCCTCCCAAAGCTGCAGCCCAGAAATCCCTCCCACTCAGTTCATGGAACACTCTCCAGCTATTATTCAGCTACATCCCGACCTGCGGCCAGGGGGGGATTGGGTCTGGTGCCGCAAGCCCGGCAGTTTCCTTTACTGGCCGTAGGTTTGTCATGCCTAAGTCAATGGGGCCCTGTTTGAGCTGATCAGCAGACTATTTCAGACGGTCTGGTATGCATACAATCCAAAGATACAAACAGGATTTGACAGGCAGCCCCTCATGCCCTGCGCACCTGCTGTGTCCCTGACAACCAGAAAGGTTGGCGTGTGACCCGCCGAGCGCCTGAACAAAGTGCTCAAGCTGATCCCATGCCGGACAGTCGAGTAGGAGAGCTGCCACGACAGGAAGCGCTGCAGCGGCGGAACCGCGCTCGCCAGCGCCCGGAAGTGCTCGTCACTGAGCACTTGAGACGGGTCCCCGCCCGGCACCCGCAGTAGGTTGGCGTCCCCCATCACGAGACTCTTGGGGGGCACGATGTCGCTGGAGGCATAAGGGGCAGGAGGCGCATTCAAAAAGGGGCGGGGCACTGTTGTTGGGGAATACATGGGCACATGGCATGTGGAGGCCAATAAGGCCAGGAGCAAACACATGCAAGATGTGACACAAGCTCAGGTCAGGTCAGGCGATGGGGCCAGGTTAGATTTAAAAACGTCAGCCTTACTTGTCGTGCATAGTTTTACAACTTGGGTGCGTTGGCCATGGTGCTAATCATGCCATGGCTTCAAGGTCGAGACAAGGCAAACATGCCATGACTTACCCAGAGCCGTTCTCTTCGGCTCCAGTTGCCTCCTCATGTCTTCAGAAGTTCCAAAGGTGAGGGTTAGCAGAGGTCAGGGGGAAGCGAAAGGAACGTGAGATACTGGCAACCAGGGAGCATCGCTAGAGAAAGCATGAAAACAAATAAAGCAAAAGCGACCCATGATTATGGCAATATGGCATGATTGCTAGGAGTATGGACCTGCATCAGTCGCATCAGGGCTGCTGATATACAAGCGCATGGGGGGAGGGGTAGCGGTTATGGCAGCGATGACCCAGCGGCCCACCTGCCCTATGCAAATAAGGAGAGTCAGAAAGACGAAAACTCACTCGTTGACCCCCAACCATCGCTCCGTCAGCCGATGCAAAGTCTGCCTCCTGAACAGTGGGATAGGCAATGCCATGCCTCATAAATTCAAATTTAATGCATGAATCAATCTGTAACTCCATCCACCTAGGCCAGGCCAGCAAAAATCTGGCACCACCGCTGTATTTCACGCCGCAGGGGTAATTTCTAATTGATGAGCGTGCAAGGTGATGTAAGAGCTATCGTGTATTTCAGAGAGACAGTACTCTGGCACTCACGTTGCTCCGGTCGCTTCAAAGACGAGCTTCTTGGTCACCAAGTCCTGATTCCACATGACCTGCCACCGGCCGTTCTCCCGTCCACTCGTGCTGGGACCGTTTTCCTGCCCGTCGCCAGCAACATCGGTGATGTCACTGAGGTCAAGATCACCTTGTGGCGCAGCTAGGCAGCAGAAAAAGCCGCTGGGGGCGCTCTGCACAGGAGCGCATGGAGTATGACCATGCGCTTGCAGTCGTGTCCTGCTGTCTCGCATGGAGAGCGTGTTCAGGCCATGCGCTCGCAGTCCTGCCACACTGTCTCGCATGGAGGGTATGCTCTGACTACAGCGGGGCTTCAGAACTCACCTTGCGAGCCAGCGCAGCAGCCTTGACAGCAGTGATGCCGACAAAATCCTTGGGTCCGATGTGGGCCTTGGGCACCACGAAGTCTAGGTGATCTCGGTTTATGATCAAGTTTGCTGTGGTCTACAACAAGTATTCGCACAGGAGATACTTGAATGAGCGTTACTGCTGACTACCGACACCGTGAGTGTTGAGTCCAAGCATATTGAATTTCCACGAGCAGCATCGGCGATCTGATGTACCTTCTTTCCAGTTACATCCTCTATGATAGAGATGGGATGCTGACTCGAAGTAGCCCCAGAAAGAACGCTGTTCAGCTGCGGGAACTTGATCGATACGGATTTCGTTACTGGCGCCGGAGAGTCACCTGCCTCGCCGTGAACATGGTTCCTCAAAGCAGAGACTTCTTCTCTAAGCGTCTTGTTTTGCAACCGGTAAGCTTCGATGCGGGCAAAACTTGTAGCCAGTGAGGCTTGCGTATCTTCCAGCAACGCCAGAAGCTGTTCAGAGGAAAGGCTCTGCTCCATGGCCAAGGATTCTATAATGAGATTATCGCATCTGCACGGACCGACGCCATCGCATCGCATCGAAACTAGAGGGCTAGTACCGCAAAGCAACCACCCTGCCAACCAATCGCCCCAATCAGACCCACACCAGGCAAGGCCGGGACCTTATGCGCCTTGGCTGCCCCAGCACTCCCGGCTGGGGCTTGCATGGCCACCCCGCCTCGCAGGTTACCTGCCTCAGCGTCCTCTGACACTACCGCTTGCTGTCTGACAGCCTTCTGCGCCTTGGCTGCCCCAGCACTTCCGGCTGGGGCTTGCATGGCCACCCCCTCGGACCCCTCCAACGAACCCCGCCACACAACACAGGCATGCGGCGCCTACCACGCTTGGTTTCAGCCAACGGCGGGCACATCCCAGAGCCGCACCAGGAAAGGGACGTGTGCTCGCATCTGCACACACTTCAGGCTGAGACTGAGCGCAGTCAGGACAGCGTATGTACACTACAGGAGTACAGGACAGCGCAGCGGTCAGCAGCGTGTGAGTGTCTTGTGATTGGGGCTCATCTTCTGCACTACGGGTTCCATTCCCATGCCACTTGCACGTCTGTGGTGGTGTTTTGGTAGCTTGCCGAGGGGTGTCACTGTTTTTTGCTCACGATCCAAGATTATTATGTGCTCGAACCGTTTTCTGGCACCTGTCCCATGCATTATCCCCAACGGTCTTTAAATTCTTCACACCTATGCTTCACTTATTCTGTCTTGTTTGAACATAAAAAATTTGCTTACTGGCCAGCTGTATTGATTGACGCCATCAGGAGTACCTTTATTAAGTTATTTGGAGAAAACTCTCGTGTACCGGTATTGTATGACGGTAATTTTTCCTGTTGGTCAATCAAGTTTACTGAACTCCGGATAGTGAGGGATCAGCCATTTTTATTTCTTTCTCCCCTTATATTTACCGTAAACATTTTTTGCCTTCGCACCGTTAATTGGCCCGGAAGGACTAGTAAATAGTTCATTATCAATTCATTTGTGGGTCGCACAGCTGAATTGAATAACACCGTAGCATGTACATGCTGGTTTCGGCAGAAAGTTCACCGTTGCTTGCGCGTCACAAGTTTCTATGGGTTCTTGCTGCGGTTACGTCTCCTGGAATTATAGTGGAGACCTGGTGTGTGTAGGTCCCCTACGCCCTCTCTCCCACAATACTGGTAGGGGGACCGGGATGGCAGCACGAACTTACATCAGCAGTCTACGGCACCCGCAAATTGCCTTGGACAGAGCATGGCGCAAGAGATTATGAAGGGACACAACACCATCTTTCCATTTAACAGGTGCCACGGCTTTATATAATATTACTGATACATTACCCTGTGGCTTAATAAACTACTTTTTGATCAAGCGGGTTAGAAAAATAAACTTATATTTGCCCTGCGCGAGGGCTACAAACGTTTACGGTGCAGGAACTCTAAGAGCAAACTCCTGAGAATCTACGGTAGATGTACAGATTGAAATGGGGGTACCGATACATACCGAGCAAATCTACGGGATGGGTAAAGGGGGTATATGGTCTATATACCGAGCAAATCTACGAAACAGGGACAAGGGATATATACCGAGCAAATCTACGGTAAATCTACGGACCGGGGGTACATTCTAAACCGTGACAATATTTCCACGAGGATGGGGGTTCAGATAATGTCCAAACTACCTCAACATAATCGTAAAACAGAGCTCACTGGCCAGCAACACCCCCTAAGAAGGGAGTGGGCAGAGAAATACTAATGACCCTGAGAGGGCGGCAAATCAACAAAACCCAGACAACCACTGTTTGAACTGGACATCGTCTCATCATCCGGACTGGATTCATGATCAAGTGACCCAGTCATAAATATGTGGCAAGCGGGGAGTATAATAGGTTAACATGCAACACTTTCAAACTACGCTACGCAAACGGGTAGATAGAGATGAACCAACCTCATCACTTGCTTGGGAGCGCGGATGACGAGCTATTGCCGCAACCCCTGGTCTGCCCATTCTGCCTAATCAAAGCAGGGAGGATGAGGCTATTGTCGCTGCTCCCACGCGCCAATAACCTCCATAACATCAGCACACAGCCCCGAGCCCATCCGCTGAGGCGCCATACCCCTGTGGAGCCAAATCAGATGTGTTGCCCTGCGTCTCCCCCGTGCCCGATGACATCAGGATCGCAGCTCATGCCGTCCTTGCCGCTCATGTCCACGCCGGCTGCATGGCTCCCGCCGTTGATGCTGGCGCTGCTGTTGCAGCGCCTGACCGCAGTCGAGCTGGACAGGTGCAACTGGCCCACCCCCGTGTCGCAGTCGCTGTTGCTGCTGAACTCCCAGCCCGTGTTGAGCTGCGACGGCTCCTGATGCAGCAAGTTTGTTGCTCATGAGTCCAAGCCTATCGTGCCTTATGGTTGTGACCTTTATATTTGGGGGCCAAGTCTCCTTGCGAAAGGGTCGGCTTGACGGACACTAGTTTCTACAGGGATTTAGAGGTGATTCACAAGGGTTTCCTTAGGCAATGTCTGGGTCTTCGCAAGTCTGTGGCCGAGTATGTTCTCATAAGTGAATTTCACCATGAACCCCTCGTCTTAAATCGATTTCAGCAGGCCCTCAGGTTTTGGAATAGAATGAGGCCTGGCGACGACCTTGTGAAAATGGCTGTGCAGGAAAGTTGTGACATGGCGAAGGCTGGTATTTCATTTTGTTGGGCCATTTTTTGTACCATGAATATGAATGACCCCGGGCATTGATTTATTTACTGCTCCAATCAATAACCCTCTGGATGTTGACGTCATTCTAAATTCAGCCAACGGCTTTCTAAACTTACTTGGGATATGCCAAGTACTTCTGCTTGCTATCATGTAGCAGACCCAGCGAGGCCGGTTCAGCCTCAATCTTGACCAGGACCTCAGGGTCGTTGGCCAGCAAGAGGAGGGTGGCCATCAGAGCCTTGGCTGTCGTCTCGTAGCCTGCAGGCAGGTAAATCATCATTGGGTCCTGATTTCCATTCAGACATCTGGGCACTGTGTGGAAATTAAGTGCCCCAAGATCTGCTCCAGCACCCATCTATGTTGCAAGTCTGTATATTGATGGAATCCTGAAGGGGGGAATATTTGAACTTGAGAAGGCTTCCATAATGGCTATGTTATTATCACATCCTAGATCTGGTATCCCCAGCCTCGCCTGCAATCACGAGAAGGGACACGTTGGATCTGAGCTTGACACCGTCCATGGGCTTCTTCATGGTCAGGTCGATGGTGCGCAGGAGAGCATTGCCGAGGCAGGTCTCGGGCAGCTCTCCCTTCTTGAGGCGCTCCCTCAGGCTGCATATCCAACAGGGGCCAAGACAGTAAAAACTGCAAGAGCAGGGAGCTGCAAAATGTGGAGGCCCAGCCTGATTGCACAAACACAGTAAACATCATCAATATCAAGACAATAATGTCCAATAATGTGGACAGCCTGATTGGGTGTGAATTGCAGCTCTGCGCTTGTGCCAATCTCACCTCAAGGTAAACACCTCCAAATGGGGGTCAAATTTGTGGCAGTTTGCCCTGTGCATCTTGGCAGAATGCTCGTACAAGCCGCGTATCTTCCACTAAGGAGTAGTAAACAGCTGGTGCACTGTTCGCAGGCATATGGGGATCAGGGAGAGGGGGTGAGGCAGGATGGACAGCCCAATGCAAGGGCTCAGTATTCTGACAGGGGCTCGGTTATCATCCAGTGATCCAGTCCATAATCTTAATATGTCGCATCGATTATTGGGGCAGATGTTCCTGTAGGCTTGAAATGGTCAAGCATTGGACAAAAACAAGGACTGTACATCAGGGGCTGTACATGAATGGATCACATTCAAGCACCTGGGTCCAACACGCTGTCCGTCATGCCCACGAGTCTGAAATCAGTGCTCAGATCAGAGGCCTGCAGGACCCCATGGTCTTGATTGCTTCCACCATTAACTTCGAAGCCTTTGTGACATCTTGGAGGACGAGCAGCTGTGGGAGTGTGGGGCACATGCAACGAGATGCCATGAGACAAAAACATGAATGGCTACTAGAAGGCCCTACGGCGTGGCTTCGATTTATTCTTATTTTCAGTGTCGTAGTGCGGGATGAGGCATTGGGGTCTGGGGAGCCTCCTCTCATTTGGATTTTGAAGTCAACTTTGTGGCCTCAACGAAGCCTTCGTCTTGATAGGTGTTTTCTTTCAGAACAGGGGCAGAACAGGGGCAGAAATATAAAATACTGCCCCACTGGCTTCTTCTTGGCCTGGTCTTGGTAAACTACAAGGCACCGACACACGCACGATACCTTACATGCAAGGCATTTCAAGCTCTGAGAGCAGCCCATACATATAATGATATGAGGATCTTATTACATTTGCATAGCGGTCCAGAGGACCAGAACCTAGCAATTCGGTGTAATATAAATATGTACGAGTAGGCTTTGGTACGGTGTTACTACATTGTACCGTTCCCTGTGGATTTGAGTTGCCTTCCCTAAGATTTGAAATCACCATGTCTTCTTATGTTGCCCTCAGGGCACAAAATGACCCAAACTCTAAAATTCCGACTGAAAACTGTTGTTGGCGATCAGTAGCTAATACTTGTATGTTATCTTCACCTCCCATATTCATGACTACTGTTACTTATTTTGGTGCCTCGATGACTTTGGAGGTCTTTTTTAGGCATTTTCTAATCATCCGGTGGTACTCTTTGGGGGTTCTCAAGAACATTCTATATGTTATGATGGTACGATTCCCCCCCTCCATAATTAAGAGCCATTGTCGGCATCAGCGTATCCCTCTGTCCCAGTCCGAATAGGATGATGAATAGCACTTCAGAATCCGCTGTGTAGACCCCAAGGCAAACATCCAACTCCAGCAGCATCCCGAGCCTACTAGCATTCCCCCCCACCTCAAATCACGGCCGGTATAATGTACGCTTATCCACAGATTTATTTTATTTTGATGTCAGGTAGAGCAGGAGAGCGTCGGCGGTATATATATTTTTTAATCGCACTGATGTTGTTGGTGTGTGTGTGTGCATGTGGTGTGTAGGATGCGCTGTGAACTTCAGTCCGGTGTTAATAAGCTGGCTCAAGGTCATTCTCATAGGCACAACCCCTCCCCGTGTACCCATATCGTTACCGACTCCAAATCTCAGCATGCGACCCTTAGCAGTAGTCACAGTAGCGCTTAATAGTTGCTGGATTACGCTCCATGCCAGTCCCAGTAACGCTGAATAATTGCTGGAGTAACGCACTGATGGCCTGTAGTAGCTCGTGCCCAACTTCAAAAGCGACAAAATGGCAGGAAGCTACGACAAGAGAGAAACAATCATGTTTCGTTGCCAGTAATGGTTCTGCGACGAGGCGGCCCTCAGCAGACTTCCAGATCTTCCTCCAGTCTATGCATGGAGAAATATAGCGGCCCAGCATGTACTACATTGTAAAAAATAAGATATTCGAATGTGTGATGATGCGATATCGGTAGTGCTACGAATGGGGGTTGCTAGCACCAAACATAAGTACTAAGTAGCAGTACGAATACAAAGTGACTCTACAGTATACATTATGCTGGCGGTTGTCATCACAGCTCAAATGCTTTCGCAATACCATGCACGCCATTTGCAGTTTCAGCTGAAACGAAACCCCTTGGACGACAGCCGAAGAGCCACCTCCGCCCTCCGGGCTCTTGCCAGGTGGGGACCAGCTTTGACAGATCTACTACCTACAGGCTACAGCCCAACGAGCAGGCCTTGCTGCATCTGGCTCCCCGGGCCATGGTCAAGACGCGGCTGAATCATAGCTTTGAGCCTCAGATACGATCACGTCAATAGTGATGCCCACCTTGTTATGCAGCATTGTGCTGCGATCGGGGATGGTACATGCAGGCCGCTGACCTGCGATGCAATGTCAGACAGCGTTGTCACACACAATCTCAGGCAGGTCATATAGCAGGCATTAAACCTGCTGGGCGATCTTGATTTCACCACTCAAAAATTGCAATGGAGCTGGAGAAGTGAGTGGCATGTTTGTTCCTGGTCGTGCGAGCTGTAGGGGAATGTGTGAGACTTCTATTAAGGCGTCTTCTAGGGAGCAGAAGGGAAACTTTTTGACAACAAATGTGGACTGCAAGATTGAAGCCAGCACATGTGGCGCCATGGGGACGATGAAGATGCGTCCACAGGCCCACACAGAAGAACATCAAATTCAAACCCGGACAAGCCTCGCTGAGGAACCCGCACGCACTGCCCTGGCGTAATACCGCCATGCTCCACGACGGCGCCCACACTTCACTCCAGTAGAGTCAAACATGACATCACCCGTTCAGGCACCGCTGAACACCGAAAAGGTGGTGACCTGCATGCGATAGCCAGACACATTGACGCACTGCCTATCAGGTTTACCCACAAGCCAACACATAACATTCTCACCCAGGCAGGTGCCGCTGAGCATCGTTAAGGCGGTGACCCACATGCCATGCCCAGGCAAAATGGACACGATGTTCCACAGCTGTACCCAGAAGCCACACTTACTGTAGTGACATAACAATGAATCCGTGAACGCGGGCATCGCAGAGAATTTTTATTCACACCCTGACAAGCCACCAAGTCTAGGGTTAAGGGTTTAGGTTTAGGGTTCAGCGTGACATGACCATACCCATGACAGCGTCTAAGGTGTAGGGGTCGACCGGTGCTATATTCCTCAAGCCACGCCGTGGCGTTTTCTTCCTTTCGTCCACATCTATGCAGTCACCCAATAGCTGAGTTACCCACTTCGGATGCCCAGGCACATGGGCACGATCTTCCACAACAGACTTGAGTTGAGCTGCTCGAGGTTGCGCGGGTCCTACAAGTTGAGTTCAGAAGCCTCCAGCCGAGTCTCCAGCGTGGCTTCGGAGGCCCTCAAGCTGATCGGACTCGGCGAGGCTGGTTTTGCCGGGGTGTGCTCATCCACGGCCTTTGCCGCCACCGCTAGTATACAAGCTGGCCAGGTGGGGGCTGGCCATGCAGGACCAGGCGGGTGATGGACGTATGGTGGCTTACAAGGCCGTGGAACGTGACTGAGTGCAAGCGAATGTGCTAATACATTGTCCCGTATGTACTGAATGGTAGTTTTGGACAGCGTGTCAATGGTACGTGTAACCGATCATGACACAGTTTGTAAGTGCGGGGCCCGCGACTATGACTGGAGTGTAAGGCCAAGGTCACAGGGCGGAAGGGGCTAGAGCAAGCTCTGGACACCCGACACCCCCACGAAAAATTAGGATAATAACGTGGGGACCCAATGGGCCCCCAGTAAAGTTATTATACTTTACAGAACAGATACTACACTTGATCTTAGCCAAAAGGCCGAGAATGGTATGCATCCCACGAGCAGAATGAGGATGATGTGCTTGGAGCCGGTCGGTCGATCTTCTTTGGTGATGGTGGGGATAGGTGCGTGTGTGGGGTGGGCATTTAAGACCAGTCGACCACGACTTCACGTTATTATTGTAATTGAAATCATTGACCAGCAGGAAGTAAATTCTGTCAGTCTATTTAGCTGCAGTCGCTGCAGAAGTTGCCAGTTGTCCCAGTCGGCCTGCCATAGAGCCGGACGTACGGCAGCAGGCCCTGCATCTGGTGCGCAGGGTCGAGCGTGTGGGTGCGGGACATGCCACGAACGCTGCTTGAGTCTCAAGGGCGGGGACTGCTCCAGAGAGCGCAACCGGACGGGACGTTGTCCGAGCTTTGCTACTCAGCATGGGCCGAGAGGAGGTGCTAGCCAGCTATGCTCAGCTACCATACGGTACATAATGAAATAAACACGCACAACTGCCAGGACTTACACAGATCAGTCAGAAGCCAGGCTAACAAAGCATGAACCTCCCCTGCACTGACCAGCTCGCTGCATGTGTGGCATACTGGCATTTGCATGCATGCCGTATGTAGGTGCATGAGGCATTGAGGCCGCACATGCGCCTGCATGCGGCATGCAGTAGATGCCCCCTGTGGCACATAATTTTAGGTGCAATGTCTACGGTCCTGTAAAAGCGACTACATTACAGTAGGCGAATGGTAACGTGCCACACAAGCTAGGTGATGTCACCTAGCGAGAGCGTGGTGTTGGTGCACTACGGATGCATGGAGCCACTAACCCTCTACTAAGCTGCAGCAGCCACTGGCGGCATTCAATTTAAAAATATAGTATGCACATTATTTGGCCACTTTTCCAGTCCATTGACTGCAATAAGCCAACAAGGCAACTGCAATAAGCCAATTAGGCGACTGCCCTCAACACAATGGTTGTCAGAGCCGTGCCCAATGCATGCAATCAAACCAGTGGGGTATCCTGTTTCCAGCCTTTGTCTTCCTTGCTGCCCAGCAGCGTAATCGGCGCATAATGCAAGACCTATATAAGTGACCCTCTTTGTTAGGCATTGAGACACCTCTTTCTTGTGGATCCAGGCTTCCCATATACCTAAAATAAAATCGGTTGTTGTCTTGATGCATGACCTGCCAATTGCTCGGTAAGGATACGCATTTTTTCCACTCATTTTGAAACGAATTTACAGAAGACACTATTATAACGCCTCAATGCCATTGTCACACTCTTTGCGCAATACGCACCCACATTTGAATGAAAGAACAATGACAAAATGAAGCTTGAGACTTGGGTCCTGGCAGAACTAAGAGCACAGCATGCAGTATCCAGCTATGCTGTAGTGAAGTGCTCCGACCTCCTGCGCCCTGGAGGTGGATTGACGGATTGTATCTTAGGCACACACATGGCATTCCGGCAACACAGCTGAAACATGTCCGCAATAAGGACTCATCCACTGTTCATCCAAGCTTCTAAAATTAGGTTCATCCAAGCTTTTAAAATTAGGGGACACCCTGCTGTCACGTTCTGTGCATTGGCAAAATACAAAGTCTTTGGGCCCTTCAACCCATCACGGGCCCATGATGAATGCAATTTGAGTCCTACAACTCGCTTTTTGTTGCTTTCTTCTTAGCGTCCGCCTTCTTTTTAGATTCTTTCTTCTTCGCCTCCTCTTTCTTCTTAGCCTCCGCCTTCTTTTTAGATTCCTTCTTCTTCGCCTCTGTCTTTTTGGCATCCTCTGCCTTCTTCTTCTTGGCGTCCTCCGTTTTCTTCTTAGCGTCCTTCTTCTTAGCCTCCTCCTTCTTCCCTGCGTCCTCCGACTTCTTCTTTGCCTCCTCTGCCTTCTTCAACTCCTCCTTCTTCTTCAACAGCTCCTCCGCCTTCTTCTTCGCCTCTGCTTTCTTGGCATCAGCGCTGCCTGGTGCCTGCTCCCCCTCCTTCTTGGCCTCCTCTCCACTATCTCCTGCCGGCGGGACCCCCTCATCACCCTCGCCTAAACGGTGACACATGGTGGAAATAAAGTTAATAATATATATGAGAAAAGGAACATCATGCATTTGCTGACAAACTTCTCAACATAATTATGACATACGTAATATACCGGTACTTAACTGTGATACCAACCCATGCAAAACGTACTTCCGCGCGGGAAAGGCACAGGCCTGTAGGAAACTACCCTGCTCTCAGAAGCTAGGCAACGTACATGCATGTCTGGACACTGGACTGTTCAGGACTGTAGATCATCTGATTGATAGCACTGCAACAACATAGCTGCCTTGATGGATGCTTCACACCCCTTCAGCGATAAGTTATAAGCTTTATAACCCACGAAAGCGATCTCCAGAGATTTGTAGCCAACAACGAAACGTGCACCTCTCATGGACACACACCTGCAGTGCCGTTAGTCTCCTCAGAATCTGCCGTGGCGTTGACCTTGGGCTCGGGAGGCGGCTTAGGCTTCCTCTTGTTGCTGACCTTGGTGAAGTGCTTGGTGACCTGCAGTCACGTAAGGACACACAAGCACATCGTCAGCTAAAATATCCAATTGTTTACGGATTCCTTATTGACAGATGACAGCTCGGATAACGGACACATTTTCCAACCAGATATCATGCATGCACCTGAAGAGGACCCAATGTCAAAGTACACACTCAATACTGGTAGTCATTTTCAGGTACGTAAGAATCCAAGTCCAGCGATGTTTAAATCAGGTATTCAGACTGATGCAATGACCCCCCAGGCAACTAGACGTTCTTGTGTAAAACCCTGGAAGGCCAAACTTCAAATCTGCTGCGCGACAGACGTTGACGTGACCAACATCGACGCTTTCCCGCGTCCGCCACACTCGTGTGGTAAGCATGACGGCTCTTAGCATGTCGGCTCATGGGCACATCCTGCCCCTCCAGTCACACCTCTGGCCACACCTAGTCATGGGCATATCCTGCCCCTCCAGTCCCGCCACACCTTGTCAAACAAGGCACCAATCTCGCTGACACGGAATGCGGGGTCCTCGTGGACGTCCTTTTTGTCTTGCGCCGCCTCCTTGTTCGCCACATCCTTGAGGAACCCATCCAGCTGCAGGCAACATACAAGTTAAAGGATTAAACACAGGGTTGAGGTTTGCGGGGGGCACTGTAAATTTTAGCGCACTTCAGCTACAATTCAGCAACGTAACGGCCTCCGCAGCCAAGGGCTCAGGAGGAGCATGCCCAGCTGCCGTCGGGCCTCCGGCCGTAGGCCGGTCAAGGTTTGGTCCCGCTCTGCCCAGTGGTGGCTGCCCAGCGGCCCTCCGGAGGTGGTATGGCGTGCACTTCAATATACACAGGAGGTGGAGAATCATGCTGTGATCCACTTCTCATTAACATGATGCGCCCTGCCCCCCAGGTGTAGCACACTAGGCCGGGCCTTAACACAACCCTGAAATATCAGTAGCCTCACAGCACTGAATCTGCCGGCAGGGAAACCTCTATTCTCTTCACCCAACACCCCTCCACCCCTATCACCTGTCCCCCAACTGATTAACCTTCACCCATTCTTTGTCCTAGTTTCATGACGTTCTGTCAACCCAAGGGTTGTAACACCCAGCCCCCCTCAACTCCCATCAATATCTGCTTGACCCCCTCCTCTGTCTCCTCCCCCTCTTACCTGTTTGCCCCCTCCTCCCCTCCTCCCCCCTCTTCTCTCGCTCACTGGCTTGACCCTCTCCTCTGCCTCCTCCCCTTCTCACCTGCTTGACCCCCTCCTCCCCTCCTCCCCCCTCTGCTCTCGCTCACCGGCTTGACCCTCTCCTCTGTCTCCTCCCCCTCTTACCTGTTTGACCCCCTCCTCCCCTCCTCCCCCCTCTGCTCTCGCTCACCTGCTTGACCCCCTCCTCCCCTCCTCCCCCTCTCACCTGCTTGACCCCCTCCTCTGCCTCCCCCCCCTCTTACCTGTTTGACCCCCTCCTCCCCCCTCTGCTCTCGCTCACCTGCTTGACCCCCTCCTCTTCCTCCTCCCCCGCTTACCTGTTTGACCCCCTCCTCCTCCCCTCCTTCCCCCTCTGCTCTCGCTCACCAGCTTGACCTCCTCCTCTGCCTCCTCCCCCTCTTACCTGTTTGACCCCCTCCTCCTCTCCTCCTCCCCTCCTCCCCCCTCTGCTCTCGCTCACCAGCTTGACCTCCTTCTCTGCCTCCTCCCCCTCTTACCTGTTTGACCCCCTCCTCCCCTCCTCCCCCGTCTGCTCTCGCTCACCTGCTTGACCACCTCCTCCCCTCCTCCCCTCCTCCCCTCCTCCCCCTCTGCTCTTGCTCACCTGCTTGACCACCTCCTCCCGCTCTGTGTCGTTGATCCAAGGCTTGCTGTCCACCCAGGCGTTGGCAGTCTTGAGCTTGAGGTCAATATCGTTCCTCACATGCTCAAGGACCTTGGGGCGCGCATCGTACTCCTGTGGCAGGGAGGCAAGGTGCATGCATTGAGGGAGGGCATGCAGGTTCGTCATGGCATGAGGGTGATGGAGGACCAAGGAGGACCTTGCGGTGCGCATCACACGCCTGTGGAACCGGGTACTGGGGATGCAGCAAGGGCCGCAACGATGTGTGCAGTGAGGGTACGGTAATGGCGCGGATGTGGCGTCGACCCAAGCTGCGCTGTTTCCTAAACTCTCACGCCCCCCACGGGGCGTAGCTTTCTTTCTTTATTTTTTGTGTGCAGGGAGGGTCCCAGGGGTGCATGCATCCAGATAGGGGCAGGGGCAGGGGGTGGGGGCCAACTCCTGGGCAGAGTCGCAAGGGTGCAGGCATTGAGGTAGGGTCCTCTGATAGGCAACAGACACCCGCCCAGCCTGCGCCCAACAAAGACCTGGCGGGCACTAGTGAGGGTTAGGGCTCCGCTAGGGCAACGAACAGTGACAGGCGGGCACCAGTGAGGGCTAGGGCTCTGACAGGGCGGGGAACAGTGACTGGCGGGCACCAGTGAGGGCTAGGGCTCTGAAAGGGAACGTTTACCTACACGCCAGCCCATCTCCACACTTACAATCCGCCGCCTGCACCCTGCTTCTCATGGGATGTCTAGTGCGTGCTCCTCGAACACGCTGAGCTTAGCCTTGCACTCCATCGCGCATGTACATCCAGCCAGCCCCCCACACATTCAATCCCACCTCCTCCACTTATATCCCCACCTGTGCCCTGCTCTTCATTGGATCTCCAACCTCCTTGAGCAAGCTGAGCTTGGCCTTGAACTCTGTCGCGCCCTCCCCCTCGCCCTCCATGTACAACCAGTCCTCCATCTCAGTCAGTTGCTCGACGAACTTGGTGCGGGCCTCCTCTGTCGTCACCTAAAAGCAGCAGCAGCAGCAACCAGAGTAGCATCAGCATCAGCAGCATCAGCAAACAAAGCAGCAACAGTAGCAGCAGCAGCATCAGCAGCATCAGCAATTAAAGCAGCAACAACCAAAGTAGCATCAGCAGCCAAAGCATCATCATCATCATCAGCAGCAGCAGCAACCAAAGCAGCAGCAGTGCGTCAAGAGCAGTCAAGGCAAAGCAGTGACTCTGTCATGCATACAACAGCTACACAATTCCATATATTAAAATATACTTGCTACAATGATACTCTTGGACAATCCTCTTTATCCTCGTTCCAGGTCCCCTGAATGGCTCCCCATCCATTAAGCCTTCTCGTCTCTCCTTGCATGAAGGCTGTGACAAAGTGCCTTTCAACCTTTTATGTACAGGCAAAGGCGTTTCCTTCTTCCTTGCATAATCAAACACATTAACTTCATACCTGGATTCCACACCTTAGAGCCAGGGGTAGAAGAAGCCAGCATCAGTGAGGTGGGTAAAAGAAGCCTCCAGCAGGGAGACATGAGGCGAGGCTGCCGCTGCCCCCATATTCATACTCCCACGCACCCCCCCCCACCTCTGTGGGCACCTTCATGAGCAGCAGGGCATCCGCCTCCAAGGATTCCTGTGTTGACTGTTAAGAAAATGTACATCTCCAGGTTGTGTAGCGTCAGGATTTATGTTTCCCCCACCCTCCAAACCCTGCCCCTCCCTTGCACACCTTCATGATGAAAGCGTCCGTCTCGAGGGATTCGCGCGTTGAGATGATGTAGCTCTCCAGGTTGTTTTTGGTGGCGGCAGTCTCGCGCTTGCCGGCCTGGGCCTGGAACCAGATGCTCATGGTGGCCTTGGACGCAGCCAGGTCATCCCCAGCTAGCCGGGGGTGCGTCCAGCCAGGGCCTGAGATCTTCAGTGGCACCTGCTGGGTTGAAAAGGGCTTTTAATAGGGTTTGGACAGGGATTTGAAAGGGTTCAAAAGATACAAGAAGGGAATGTCAAGAAGGTAGCTTTCAGGCTGGGCCTGAGATCTACAGCGGCAGCTAGAAGCTTCTGGAAAGGGAACGTCAGACAAAAGGAGCAGCTTCACAACGAGCCTAGTGGACTACAGCAGGCACAGAATCAAGGACAGGTGGGGGGTTCCGCCCGACGGGCAGAGAGCCACCAGCATTGCCAGCAGCCGGAGGAAGAGGCAAGAATACACTCCTCACGGGTGCAACAAAAGTGCACAGGGGCGAGGTCCCACTGAAACCTCAAGGACCCACTGAAACCTCAAGGACCCACTGAAACCTCAAGGACCCACTGAAACCTCAAGGTCCCACTGAAACCTCAAGGACCCACTGAAACCTCAAGGACCCACTGAAACCTCAAGGACCCACTGAAACCTCAAGGACCCACTGAAACCTCAAGGACCCACTGAAACCTCAAGGACCCACTGAAACCTCAAGGACCCACTGACACCTCAAGGACCCAATGAAACCTCAAGGACCCACTGACACCTCAAGGACCCACTGAAACCTCAAGGACCCACTGAAACCTCAAGGACCCACTGAAACCTCAAGGACCCACTGAAACCTCAAGGACCCACTGAAACCTCAAGGACCCACTGACACCTCAAGGACCCACTGAAACCTCAAGGACCCACTGAAACCTCAAGGACCCACTGAAACCTCAAGGACCCACTGACACCTTAAAGATTAACTCCCAGCCTTTTGCAAGGACGCCCACCTTGGCCAGCTTCTTCTTGGGTACCATGATGCGCTTGATGGTGGGCGTGGCGTTCTTGGCCTTGACCCTGCTATCCTCGTCAGCACCGCCTTCAGAGTCGGCCGGCTTGACATCATCACCCCCGCTCTCCTCGTCCTCGGGCTTGCCAGCGGGTTCTCCATCAGGCCGGGCCTCCTCCTTGTCGCTGCCTCCCTCCTCTCCGGCTTCCGCCTCCCCTGCCTCCTCCTCGCCCGCTGCTGCCTCCGCATCAGCGCCCTCCTCCTTGTCTGCTGCATCCTCGGCCTTGGGAGCATCAGTCTCCGTTGCCGCGTCAGTGGCATTCGTAGAGTTCCCAGTTGTGTTCACTGTGCAGAGGGTCAAGGGCAAGTGTGTCAAGCCCAGATGCACAATGCTCCCATGACTGTCAAAAGATAACAAGACGAAATGCAAGCCTCGTTTACTCCACTCCACCGCAAACGACCAGCACATGCCAGGACCTGCTCCCGTAGAGGGGCACAGCTCCTCACTTTCCTTGACACTGATCTGCTGAACCCAAAAGGCTCCGGCCCCGCTGCTCCACTAGGTGAACGAGCAGGACCGAAACAACCCTCCTCTAGGCTTCATGAACAGCCATAAGCCTACGTCACACCTTCAACGTTCAGGGTTCATGGTAACCCTGCCCAAGAATCCCGGGCTCTACACCCGGAAATCCACGGACTGCCCCCTGACCGTATCCCCTACCTTCAGGCTTTACATGCACAATCTTCTCCTCCATGACCACATACTCGATGACCGCCTCCGCCTTGTCAAAGCGCAGCACACCGCCGTAGTCTGCCTCAAAGCGGAGCCCAATGACTCCGCTGGTGTTGTACCTGCAACAGCCATACGCCCCTCAGTACTCGGATCGGGCACAGGCCACATCCTCTGATAGCAGCTACGAGGCTCCAGTGCAGACGTATGCCATCAACTCTGTTCACTGCAGAACTCCGGGGCATGACCCTGCCGACGCACGAGTCCCACTGTTAACCTCCATCACACGCCGGGACACTAAAACGAATGCTCTCAAAAGGAAACAAAAGGAAGCACCAATGCATATGCAAGCGCTTAACAACAACAAGGATCTCAAATGAGCAACAAGGCTCTCTCTAGTTAACAAAAAGGCTATCAAAAGAGAAAGCACACAAGGCTCTTGAGTTGGCAAACAATCCCACATGGAGATGTTAAAGGTGCGATGTCTCCCCACAGGAACTGCAGGCAGGACCCATCCGATCAGCATTACATAAAGAGCAGCAAACACTCATCAGCTGACAGATAATGCTAGTCCCTCCCTTCACACAGGCTGCACCCCATGCATGCTGCACCCCAGGCTGCACCCCATGCTTGTTGCACCCCAGGCTACACCCCATGCATGCTGCACCCCAGGCTGCACCCCGTGCATGCTGCACCCAGGCTGCATCCCATGCGTGCTGCACCCCAGGCTGCACCCCATGCATGCTGCACCCCAGGATGCACCCCATGCATGCTGCACCCCAGACTGCACCCCATGCATGCTGCACCCCAGGCTGCATCCCATGTATGCTGCACCCCATGCTGCATCCCATGCATGCTGCACCCAGGCTGCACCCCATGCATGCTGCACCCCAGGCTGCACCCAATGTATGCTGCACCACATGCTGCATCCCATGCATGTTGCACCCCAGGCTGCACCCCATGCATGCTGCACCCTATGTACGCTGCACCCCAGGCTGCACCCCATGCATGCTGCACCCCATGTATGTTGCACCCCATGCATGCTGCACCCCATGTATGCTGCACCCCAGGCAGGCTGCACCCCATGCATGCTGCACCCCATGTATGCTGCACCCCAGGCTGCACCCCATGCATGCTGCACCCCATGTATGCTGCACCCCATGCATGCTGCACCCCATGCATGCTGCATCCCATGTATGTTGCACCCCATGCATGCTGCACCCCATGTATGCTGCACCCCAGGCAGGCTGCACCCCATGCATGCTGCACCCCATGCATGCTGCACCCCATGTATGCTGCACCCCAGGCTGCACCCCATGCATGCTGCACCCCATGCATGCTGCACCCCATGCATGCTGCACCCCATGCATGCTGCACCCCAGGCTGCATCCCATGCATGCTGCACCCCAGGCTGCACCCCATGCATGCTGCACCCCATGCATGCTGCACCCCATGCATGCTGCACCCCAGGCTGCACCCCATGTATGCTGCACCCCAGGCATGCTGCACCCCATGCCTGCTGCACCCCATGCCTGCTGCACCCCAGGCTGCACCCTATGCATGCTGCACCCCAAGTATGCTGCATCCCATGCATGCTGCACCCCAGGCTGCACCCCATGCATGCTGCACCCCAGGCTGCACCCCAGGCTGCATCCCATGCATGCTGCACCCCAGGCTGCACCCCATGTATGCTGCACCCCAGGCTGCATCCCAGGCTGCACCACAGGTGCGCCGCTGTCACCTTGCCAGCAAGCTTCCTCCCATGTACCCTGTCCCGACATCCTCTGCCTCACTGCTCCATGGCCCTCTCACTCCCTGCTATGCCCAGCATCGCCAGCTCCCACCCCTGCCTTGCCACTCCTGCATCTGCCTTGCCCGCAGGGCCTACCCCACCTGCACCCCCGCACAGAAGGAGGCCACCCTGCCACACTGCTCCATCACCTCCTCAAGAACTGTGATAGTGTGATCTTAAACAACGCCAGCCCCCACCCCTGCCTCCAACTTGCCCCCAGGGACTGCCCTCCCAACCCCCCTGCCAGAGGGCACCTACCCTGCCACACCGCTCCACCACCTTATCAAGACCTGTGATCTCAAACGATGCCAGCCTCCACCCCTGCCTCTGCCTTACCCCTGGGGACTGCCCTCCCTAACCCTAGCCCAGGGATAACCTCCTACCCTAACTCTCCATTGACTTCTCAAGGCTTGTGATCTCAAACAACGTCAGCCCCCACCCCGCCTCTAACTTTCCTCCAAGGCCTGCCCTCCCGGCCCCCAGCCAGAGAACACCCACCCCGCCACACCGCTCCATCGACTTCTCAACACCTGTGATCTCAAACAAAGTCAGCTCCCACCCCTGCCTCTAACTTGCCCCCAGGGACTGCCCTCCCGACCCCCCTGCCAGAGGGCACCTACCCTGCCACACTGCACCACAACCGTGTCAAGGCCTAACATCTCAAACAATGCCAGACCCCACCCCTGCCTTCCCACCCCCGCCTCAGGCTCACCTCTCCATCGCCTTCTCAATCCCCGTTATCTCAAACGACGCCAGCTCCGGCGAGTCCACGCCCGGAGGCAGCCCATGGTGTGTCGTCGTGTTGTACCAGAGGCTGATCTTGATCGGGCTCTCCGTCACGTTGCTCACGTGAACTACACGCTTGATCGGAAGCTTCTTCATGTACGGCAGTAAACTGCGCGGGGCGCCCACCTGGACCTCCTCCACAGCGCCCTCCTCCGCGCCGTCCGCCGGCGCAGCGGCCTGGTGCACCTCGTCGATGCTCATCTGGATGCCGTACATGGAGAGGTCTGTCATGCCAAACTTGCGCAGGCGGAAGCTGGTGCTGAGGTTGGCCGCGAACAGGCTGGCGCCCAGCACTGTGGCCTCGTCAGCGTCCAGGTGGCGGTCCAGGTGGCGGCCGCTGAGCGCCTCGGACAGCACAGCCTGCAGGTCCCAGGGGGGCGAGGAGGTGTTTAGGTTTGAGGATTTAAAGCCAGTTAGAGTCGGGAGCTGGTTGGGTCGGGCATATGGTGCTGGAAAGGGAAAGTGGAGAGAATAGTAGGGAGGAGGAAGAGAGGGATGGTAGTGGGCCGGGGTGATTGACAACTGTTGCAATACAGCATACCTGCTGCTACCTCCTGGTGCCAGTCTGGACTGCCTTGCGGGGGTTATGGCGGGCAGGACCAGGGGGTTACTAGCACAGAGATACCGCCAGTGCAGTCCTCTGCTGCGACAACAGGACTGACTGAGTGTTTGGTTCAGGATGCTTATACTTATCCCAGCTTAGTGCCTTGCCTCCCTGCCCTGCCTAGCACCGCCTGCCCTTCCCATCCATGCTTTGCCCCTCCCCTCCTCTGCACGCCCTACTATGCCCTGCACTGCTCCATTCAACGCTGACATCCCATTCAATTACATCCCCACTGTCAGCGCCGTCGGCGACAACACTTGGCTGACATCCCTCAGCAAGCAAATTGGGGGGAAGTTACACACCTGCAGTTGCGGCACTCGTATGTTCTGCACATTCCTGCAGTCACAACGCTCCAAGAACATCTAAAATTACGTAAATTAACATCTACCTGTAGTCGCGGCACTCGGCTGCCGCCGCCCAGCAGCTCAACCGAGTCGATGTCCTCAGGCTTAAGCCCATTGCGCTCAATGATGCGCAGCAGGGGGGCTGCGGCGCGGGTGAAAAAGTCACCGACCAGGGCCTCAAAGGCCTCGCGCGTGATGGTGCTCTGCAGTGGATAGGTGGGGGCAGGGGGGTGCCAGTTGGTGAAGTAAACGGGCACCAGCTGGTGGGGAAGGGTCGGTGAGCAGTGTTTAAGAGGCATCTGCTGCTGGGGAAAGGTGAGCGGGCGACGGCTGGTGAGATCAGCATATAGCAGGATAGGTGGGCGAGGCACGTCAGGTGATATCAGTTTGTGGCGGGAAAGGTGGGCGGGGAATGGCAGGCGAAATCAGCATACGATGGGAAAGGTGGGCGGGGAATGGCAGGCGAAATCAGCATACGATGGGAAAGGTGGGCGGGGAATGGCAGGTGAAATCAGCATATGATGGGAAAGGTGGGCGGGGAATGGCTGGTGAAATCAGCATATGATGGGAAAGGTGGGCGGGGAATGGCAGGCGAAATCAACATACGATGGGAAAGGTGGGCGGGGAATGGCAGGCGAAATCAGCATACGATGGGAAAGGTGGGCGGGGAATGGCAGGCGAAATCAGCATACGATGGGAAAGGTGGGCGGGGAATGGCAGGCGAAATCAGCAGAGTTGGCTGGAAAGGGGAACGAGGAATGGCTGGAGAAATCAGCAGGTGGTGGGCACCCGCTAGCAGGCGCCAGCGCCAGCACCGGGCCCAGGCTTTCCTCTCACCTGAAAGTCCTTGCCGTCCAGAAACTCCTCCACAGACATGGGTGCAGCATTGTTGGCACTGAGGATCTCCTTGGTCCGGCGGGACTGCGACCAGAACAGGCACAATCAGGGCAGGGGCAAGCAGAGCAGTCGCAACCAGACAAGGGGCGCCTGGATCAGGGACACCCAAGCTGCATCAGAACAATGCAGCAGCGGCACACAGAACAGGGCGCACAATACCAACCACAGGTCTTAAGTCTTTCACCACGTCCTTAACAGGACTGTCAACTTTTTATATGAAAGCAAATGACAAATAAGGCATTAAGCAGCGGGGAGCTGCGCTGATCTGGGCAGAACATCCTGAAGTCTGCATTCATGGCCTAGACCACACATCTTGGTGAACTTCTATGAGATTATGTGTGCTCGTGTTTGGTACTAACTGATACGAGGCCACCTCTCCCTACCCATAACAGAGTTGCAGTTCGGGGATGCCCAGTGCAGCACTGGTGTGCAAGTCCAGACAAGCCCCCTTCGCACCTGCTTCTCCAGCTTGGCTGTGGCCTTTGCTGAGCCGAGGGAAATAGGATTGAGTGCTCAGCACAATGCTCAACCCTACACCCCTCCTACCTGCCTCCATCTTGGCCATGGCCTTTGGTGAGCCGAGGATTTAGGATTGAGTGCTCAGCATAATGCTTAAGCATTTACCCCTTTTACCTGCTTCTTCATCTTGGCCATGGCCTTTGCGTTGGCGAGGATGGTGTCCAGGTCCAGCTTGTGCTTGTCGGCAAACTGGGAAGTGAAGTGCCGGGCCAGCGCCATGTCCAACAGGTTGCTACCTAGCTCGTGATCCCAGTCCACATCACGGACCTGAGGGGGGGACAGGCAGCCGGGTGTGGACAGGTGTGGGCAGGCAGCCAGGTGTGAACAGGCAGCAGGTGCTGCCCAGCTCGTGATCCCAGTCAACATCACGGACCTGAGGGGTGGGCAGGCAGCCGGGTGTGGACAGGTGAGGGCAGGCAGCCGGGTGTGAACAGGCAGCAGGTTGCTGCCCAGCTCGTGATCCCAGTCCACATCATGGACCTATGGATAAGGACAAACCACCCGGCACAAAATAGGTGAGAACAGACAGCCGGGTGTGAGAAAGTCTTGGGGCGATAGGCAGAGTGGCAATAGGTGACTCAATCGAGCTACCCAACTCTATCCTCTGACAAAGCCCCAGTACGCATGAAACAGAAAGAGGGCTTCAACTCTCCAAGAAGACAAACAAGAGGAAGAAGAAGCTTTGTCAGGTCAGGCTGTACAGAAAGGGCACTCCTGCAGTGACACAGGAACGGAATTCCAGGGTCAGACTGTGCGGGAACGGCGCAGGCTGCTCACTTCCACCTGCAAAATGCCTATCAGGGCGGCAGATCGGGCACTCAAAAGGGACACAAACATAGAACAAACGAAGGCCTGACTGGACAAAGAGGTACTTTTAAGGCAGCATACTTAACAAAACATCTCAGATCAGGCTGCTCGCCCCTATGTGCGAGATGCATGCCTTTTCGGCAGAAAGAGCGTACCTGAGGGGATGCACAGAAAGAAAATTTGGCGGAATTAACAGCATTCCCAGGCCAGCCTGCTCACCTCCATCTGCGAGATGCGTGTCTTTGCGGCATCCTTGGCAGGGTAGGAGGAGTACCTGCGCACATCCATTGACGCAACGTCAGGGATGGCAGAAACGATGGATAGCCAGCCGGCATGCTGAGAGCGACATCAAAGGCTCACTGATGTCTCGAGGCCTCACAAGAACAGGTCAGGGGATTATTTCACTATTCTGGGCCGCGCAATATTGCCTTGCCTGCCCAAGGACTGCAGGGTCACCTCCTCTTTCATAGATTCACAGCCCAGCGTCACATTGATCCATCAGAGCCGGTCAATTGCTGCTCTCTTTGCACCGTATCTCCCTCATTATTCCAACCTTATGAATGATGTGATTGCCCAAATCATATCTTGCTGAATCATTTCGGAACTGGAGAAATAGGGTTAGTACCTGATGGGCAATTAGGCACAACCTCCGTGCTTCCAGAGCCCATGCCAAACAATGATACGAGATGATCTTGGAGGTCTGGTTGGATCTTGCATTTTGAATTCGAAACCAAAAAAGAGCGCATACCTGATGAGTGCGACCTCTGTGCTTCCAGAGCCCATGTCGTACAAAATGATGTTGGAAGTCTTGTTGGCAAAGTCGCGTTCGATGCCGTACTGAAGCGCTGCAGCGGCGTGGGAGTTGATGAGGCCCATGACGTTCAGCCCAGCCAGGTTAGCGGCCTCTATCAACGCCTGGCGCTGGGCCTGGCCGTAGAAGGCAGGCACGGCAATTACGACATCCGGGACAGAGCCCCCAGCCTGGGCCTCGGCGATCTCCCTAGCGTACTGCAGGATGCTTGCCTGAAGGGTGGAGACATCAGGCAGGCCCAGGTACTCAGCATGATCATGCACGGGCAGGTGCAAAAAGCGGAAAGTAAGGCTAATAGGGCCTGCCAGGTGTCCCATGATAACATAAATACACTTTCTTGCAAAATAGCACGCCCTCTGCTCTAAGCCTCCTGTACAGCATCCCCGTAATGTGAGCGCTGGACCTACCAGAGCGTGACCGGGCAAGCTGCCGCAGGACCACTGGGACATAGGCGACACGCCATTAGTTCATGCATGCTTCATTGCTAATGTAGCTTAGAAGGTATTTTCATGGAGTCCGAATGGCGAAACATGACTACATGGCCAGACTGGGTTTCTGCCAGGGTGCGCATGCTGGTGAGGTATGCTTGCCATGCAATTCATGCATTGGCACTTCACATGCTCCAAGCTTGGACAGGTTGCATGGGCAGACACTCACCACAAGCTCCTCTGCAGAGTGTATGACACCAGGCTTGACCTGCACACTTGCGACCGAGCGGTTGGGGTGCGACACGATGTCGAAGGGCAGCCCATGTTGAGAAAGCATCTTCGTGAGCGTCGGGTGCCCCGCAGGCCGGCCGAGCATATCTCGCGCCCGCGTGTAGGTGGTCTCTGGGTACCGCACCGCGAACGAGGCGGCCTCCTCACCCATCAACCGCTCGTCCCCAGCGAACCCAACCAGCGCCGGTGTCTTCCGCTTGCTCATCTCGTTCACGACGATGGCAATGGGAGTCCGACCAGGCTTGATCAGCGACACCTTGATGAACTCCGAGCCCAGATCCACGGCCATGATTGAACCATCGGACATCACGGCGCTCAATAGCAGGACAGAAGCTGCTATCAAAATATTCGCCCTCATATTTCAAAATATCCGCTGTATCGATGGCTACTGCAATATCCCCTTTTACAGGCAAAATAAATTGCAGATGTAGGAGCAGGAAACGCCGACGCCACCACAAAAGGCTTGAGGCAGCACCTATTGCCAGAGAATAATCTCAAAAAAAAGACACAGGGGAAACGATATGTCGAATTAGGTATCTTTCCCTCTAGAAGTGGTTTTTGCGGTTGGTATGAAAGGACAGCTGGGCCCAGCTTCTCTGCAGTCCCGCAAGGGCACAGATCACCTTGGAGCAGAGAACTCACATGCCATTTCAAATGCATTACCAGATTCAACATTGAACAGGCTAGTTTCCCAAGTTATTGACATTACACCTCTGGGCCCTTCTCAAAAAGGCTCATGTGGGCACCCAACTGTTGGTGTTGGAAACAAAAGCGGGGAGGATGAGAGATAATGGACAAAAGGTGACATGAAACAAAGGGAAGCCAGAATCCCCAGGCCTCTAGAGCCTAAACCTGAACAACTTCGACCACACCTGCTGTAGTACAAAAGCTAGTGCACCCCACCCATCCCTGCCCACCCCTGTCAGCTGGTGAAAGTTTGTGATCCGGGGGGCCTGCCCGAACATGCTCCCGTTTGATCATAGTGAAAAAACCTTTCCAATCAGTCTTTGGACAATTTTGCAAGCTTCATCTATCAATCTATTAATAGCCAGGCATGTTTGCTCCTGCTGTCTCCATCACTACCTCAAATGGCCCAAGGTCTTCACTGTGTACTGAACAAATCATGTACACGGTACCCAAAACTAATGGCAACGTTCACAGTGTGGGCATCCAACTCAGCATTGGTCAAGTTGTCATATCAGGAGAACCTGGCAAAATGGCTAGGGCCTCGGTTCCGATCTGATCTCTATAGAAGGCCACTAAAAGCCAGCGCTTCGTGTTACAGAGATTGGCATAAGCGGTCCGCCTAGTGAAGACATCCGCTCAATCGATCTGCATTCATGGGCACAAAAGAATTTTCAGCAACAGCAGCAAGGCCAGAAGCAACATGTACATGCACCCACCAAGCACCCCTCTCGTGCCTACCATGACATTTAAATACCTCATACAAACAATCTTGAGCTGTCGAAGAACGTCACCAAGCTATGTGGGGTCTAACTAGCTTTCTCACCTTCACAGAGCCATAGATCTGTCGGACAAAGAAGTAGCAGGCATAAAAGCCAATAGTCCCAGTCAAGCAGAAGAAGCCGTACGAGACAATGGTCATGTAGCCGAAGTACATGAGCAGCGGCACCGTCTTGGTGATAGCCAGCTTGCTGTAGAAGTAGAATGTCGAGTAGGCCATGAGATACAGAGCCGACGCGCCAGACGTGAAGTACGCCCTCCACCACCATTGGTAGTCCTCAGAGCACAGCTGCGGGTGGCAACCCAAGGAGGAGGCGTCACGTGATTGATTGCACACCCAGCACCTCAATCCCAACAGATTGATGCAATCCCAACAGCCACATACAATTCAATTACACATCAAGTAAGCATCACAGATTATGTCCAGTTGTTTGTGTATTCCCTCATTATAGCAAGCTTTGCTGGTATAATACACGACGCACCTGGAAGTAGCACAGCACAATGGTGATCTCGGCACAGGTGACGATGAGGATGACAAAGACCAGCGCTAGGAAGCCAAACAGGTAGTAGAACTGCTGCAGCCAAATCGACGTCAGGATGAAAAAAAGCTCGATGAACACAGCGCCGAAAGGCAGCACGCCGCCCACCAGACACGAGAAGACAGGGTTCATATACCAAGGCTGTTCGGGGATCTGGCGGGGAATCTTGTTTGTTCTGGAAAGGGGATCACAGGTGGCAGTCCAGGGATCGGAATACAATATACAGAGGCCGCAGGGGCCTGCAAGATCAAATGAAAGGGCAGCATATACAACGTGCCTCCAGAATGGGTCCAATGGATTGCGCGTCATACCTGACTGGGTCCTCCGGGGCAGGCTTCTTGTATCCGAAGTAGGAGCCAACAAAGACCAGCGGCACAGAGATACCAAACCACAGGAAGCAGAGAGCAAAAAGGGTGCCAAAGGGCACTGCTCCCGAGGACTTCTCGCCCCAGATGAGCATGTTGAGGGCAAAGAAGATGGCAAAGCTGAAACCTGCAGGAGGCAGACGGTGAGCATTGTATGGCCGAGGAAACTTATGTAGGCAAAATATCATCAAAAATCGTGTGGCCTCCTCTCCTCCACCCAAAGTGACCACCTAAACCATATAGTCATACACGTCATTGACCCTTATGTGCACTCCGTGGTGCGTGCAACTACGTGTACCATTTTGACTTGTTCAAGACCCTCTTTCAGGTCTATGACTCACCGGGGAAAAGCAGAGCTGTGCGCATGGTCATGTTCTTCCACTCCTGCAATTGAAAGACAGCGACAGGCATGAGACATACCTCCAGAAATGAAGCAAGAGCCATTATTAACCCTGAGAAGGGCCTCAATTCATAAATTCCACATGGGCCATTCCGGTGAACGAATCAAGCCAAATATTTAGCTGAAAGTCGAGATGTTCCGTCTTATTACGGTATCTAGCTCAAGGACCCACCTCTCCACGGAATGTTTTGTAAAGTCTGGCAGAGAAGTAGCCAGCAAACAGGCCCATGAACACGAACATCATGAGCATGGCCGTCATGAGGCCGCCCCTGTTGGCCGGCGACAAGAAGCCCAGCAGTGCAAAGATCATCGTGATGAGCGACATGCCGAAGATCTGCACGCCGGTGCCCACATAGGTGGCAAGGAGGGAGGCTGCGGGCGGGGGACGGAACACGTCCCCATGCACCTGGACACACATGCAAGAGAGCGTCGGCATCTCATAAGAGGGTGCGTGGCAGAGTTGGCTTCTGGGGTACCAAATGCGTCCATATGGTGTCCTTAGCGACAAAACGAGGTGCATGATGTCCTTCATAGATCATAACTGGGCTCAGCTGCTGTGTCCAGAAGAACAAGACCCACCAGCTTCCAGCCCGTCTCATCCTGAGAATCGTCGCTCGTCTCTAGCTGGTTGTACTTCGAGATATCGCGTGCCAGTGTGCGCAGCATGATCATGGCAACCATGCCCGACAGGAACAGCACGATCATGACCGAGTTGATGATGGAGAACCAGTGGATCTGGTCGTCCATCATCGTCAGGTACGTGTCCCATCGGGAAGCCCACTTGACATCGCTAGCCTGTGCAGAAACAGCAGTATGAAGGGCAGCAGGATAAAAGGCTGGCCTGAGTTATTATGGCCCATCGCTTTATAGGGCATGAGTTCAGACCAATAGCCCTAACAGGCACCAAATATGTCCTGACTGCATGCAAAGCATATTTTGAGCGTATCACCGAATTGCGTAATGGCACTTGCACGCACCACGAAGCGGACGTCGTATGTGAAGATGACCTCGCTGCCCTCCACAATCGGCTGAGGGGGCAGGTTGTGTGTCACATAAATCATGCGACCAGGGTTGCAGGTGTCCAGCACGGGGTTTGCCTTGTCCCAATCACCCTCGTATAAGTGCTTTACACTAAAGGGCTCCACTTCGAAGCCCACAATACGGGCAAGATCCGTCTGTGCATCCTTGTGGTACAGAATAGTGTATCGCAGGTGATTGTGCAGGAAGAACTTGACCTCTGACTGCCCCTACAGTGTAAAGCAGAGCATGGATCAATTCATCGATTGCGTAAGGGCAGCGACTGCCTGTCGAGGATAATGACAATGTGAATTTGTTGGTTCAGCCATGCGCATGTGGCCAGCATGGAAATCTGCATTTAAATTGTGTACCTCCATGGTGGCCTTGAAGCCAACAGGGAAGCCGCGCTCATATGTTTTGATCAGAGCTGCTGATGCTCCATCCTTGCGCATCTTGATCATGGCCACCGGAAGGTTGTCCAAGATCCTGATCAGGCCATGCATGCAGTCAGTCCCTAGCGCACTGACTGATTCATAAAAAAATACCACCCTCTGCCAAATCCATGCTACACTCCCGATGGGACACACGCCTCACATGTTGACCCTGTAGTCGTCATCAACTTTAACCATGAAAGCCTTTGCTTGCGCGGTGGTAAGGGCCGTGATCCGGCACAACACCTTGCACTGCTCATCCACGCGCATTTGGATTTGATACAGGGAGTTTTCAATGCGATCCCCGCGCAGCACCTCCCCAAGATTCTCAGCACTCTGCTCAATTTTCTCCGGGCGACAGTAAGGCAGCGAGTAATACTCGTAGGGGAGTACATTTCTGACTGAAGAAAGCTTGTTAACCTTCAATCCGACCAGGTCTTTCTGCAAATGAAATTACAACAGAACATGACACAGGTGGTGCATGAACAGCATGTCGGGTGAAGCCCGGCAAGCTAGAGATTGCGATCGCAACGATGTTCGGATGCTAGGACTTATGTGTAATTGTACGCAGGGCCATGAAACAAAGAACTTGAAACTAGAATTTTAGAGTCTAACCTTTCGAAAGTCCATAGGAGCTACGCCTGGCAGGTAAAATGCCACAGCATCTTGTAAGAGCAATGAAAAAAGCAGGAAGCAGATCGACCAGGACCGCCCCATTTTTAGATGTGGGAACCCAAGGCAGTATTAGACAGCTCCTGGCAGAACAAGCTGCGGCGCATAAATGAAAACTATTCGGAACACGCAATGTAAGACATAACTGCCCATGCACATGCCCATGCCCACGGGCCTTCGTACATCAAGGGTTTAGGTGGTGTCTTGTGTTCGGGTTCGCCTCGGCATCTTTTTGCAAACTTGCCATTCATGTAGGTGGCAAGCCCTGGTTGCAACAGTCTGCATATTTTACTCGTTAATGCGAGCTGTGTCGTAGGGTGTACATAGCTCATTGTTACGCTAAAAAAATGTCGCAGTCACGTGTATGCGATATTGCAGCTGTCGTTGGTTTCGTCCCCTGGTTTCGTCGTCGGAAAAAGTGCACGTGGGGGACCCACTCACTCCTCGGTGTCAAGAAAGTCGCAGATGAGATGTAACGCTTCAAAAGGGGCATGCCCATTGTGTTGCGTTCGGTACATCTGCTTCTGAATTTCACAAAGAAATACATATACATATAACGATTGATTGATCTTGATGAGCGATGGATTCGGAGACACTGAAAGCATGCATGCCCTCATCCCTGCCGGCGGCATCACTCGCTTAAAAGTTATTAATTTTGCATGTGTACTAGACTACTAGCAAAATTGTGTGCATCCAACCACCAGGATATCAAGAAGGAGAAGGGCACGGCTAGCCTACTTTACAGATTGCCTGTGCCTCGAGGCATCAGAGCCTCATCGAAGAGAAAGCGGAACGGGCCGCCAAGGGGCAGAGCTCACCCACACCTCCCATGGTGCTATCCATAGAGGTGAGTGCGGGGATTGTGAGGGGCCCGCCCTCCCAGCAACCCAGCCCTTTTTTTGCTCGCTCCATCTAGACACACTTGTGCACTTATTTTAGTTCATACCGGTAAGTCAAGATTGCTCTACGACTTCTTATAGAGGCCATGCATTGCATGCATATTTTTTGTGCTATGCAGGATTCCCCTTCCCCTAGCTTCAAGCGGCACCGGAGGATCATGGCCGAGGTGGAGATGGAGATCAAAGTCCAGGAGGTGGCAAGGGCTGCATGCTCATAGTCAAACGCAACCGTTGCTATTGCCGTTGCCGCCGCCAAGCTCCAGACCCCGCCACATGCGCAGCGACAACCGCTGCCGTAACAACCAGCAGTCTCTGCGGCTAGCAGCACTTCCGGCTATGCCGCCACGATGCATCACTAGCATCAGGGTATTTACGGACCTTAAAAGTCTACTCGCCGAAGCCGGACTGCCGAATGCAGTTCGGTCGGCCGGCCGAATTGCCGTCTGAATTTGGTCGGCCGTAATATTGTTGTTTTTTCATTATTCAGCCAAGTCGGTCTTATTTTTTCTTTGGCCTGGAGGACACTTATCCTGGCTGTCCCCACGACCAGGCCCACACTTTTTCGGCGGTGTAAACCTGGGTGCAACATGTCCCAACATGGCAACTTGGCTCCATGATATTATCAGACAGTCTCTGCCTTGCAGCCGCTACCAGTACCGGAAGTGCTACAGGTAGTGGAGTAGTGGACGCAGCCTACAAGCAGGTGCAACTTGAGGCGACTGGCAGAGGGGATCCCAGGGACCCCGCCAGGCCCCCACCGAGCTAATTTCCGCAACCGCCGAACGCGCCTGGTTTCAGCCTTTGGCCGGGGCAGTGTTGTGTTGGCGCATGCCCAGAGCCGCACTATTGGGCGTGTGCTCGTGTGCGCACAAACTCGCAGTTGCGGCTCGGTGCAGACTGGCTTTGGGGCAGGATATATATGGTACACATCATTGAGGGCTAGTTCCTCGAGGGGCTGGGGGGTATATTTTTTCTTTTCTTTTTAGGGGGGGGGCTTGGGGGTAGGGTCTTTTCCTTCTTGGTAATATTTTGCTTCTTCTCCTTCAAGATTATACTCTTTTAAGGCGCTAATGAATCTTTGGACTGCCTTTCCTTTTTGCGAGGGCGTATTCTTATTCTGCTTCGTCTCCCAGGCTTCATTTCTCCCCTCTTGCTCTCAGTTATCTTTTCTCCCAACCAGTCGATTGGGCGCCCGGCCGCCGAGCCTTTTTTAACAAGGCCTAGCGGCTTAGGGGTGTTATGTCAATATGTCGTGGCATTGACACCGGCCAACCGCCAACCCAATGCAAGTTTGCATACTGGCACATAGCCTGCACAGTTTTTGTGAATTGTGTAACGTCTAGAGGAGCATAAATTTGCATGGGACAGGAACATGCAAAAAAATGAGCACTAAATCAAGTAGGTGAACAAGAGAAGAAAAAATGACCCCAGTGGGCAGGCGAGCAGTGCCTCATGTCCACCCACGAGGTGATTTAAGGTGCATGCGCAGGTTGCAGGTGGGAGCAGGCTGGTTGAAATGAATCGTGTTGTACGTGGGCCACACGATGCCAGCAGTCTGTGCAATTTCTGCACCCACTCTCTTTGGAACTGTTGCATAGGGAGCTGCGCGAGGGTGTTGTGTGCATGCAGTACATCAAAATGTTCTTAAGTATACGGGTGTAGGCATTTCCCCATACAATGCCTCGCAAGTTGCGACAAAATTCTACCTCTTATAAATTTCCCTGCATCTACTTAAAACATGATATTTTTTAAATGCAAGTACATCGGAATATTGCATGTCGTTGCTGAGCAGTGAAGGAATGGTGAGAGATTTGCCAACCTGCCATATACCTTGAACTTGACTGATTGCCTTATTGTCTACAATATTTTCAAAGCAATTATGTTGAAGAAGATGAGCTCGAAACCGTGAGGTTTCTAGCCCACCAGATTTGAACACTTCAGTTTGCCAAACGTTGGGTTCATCTTTATCTATCAGCTTGACAGGTTGGTACAGAAAATATGTAACATATGTTGTACAATGTGCATAACTTGAAACCCCCCGTTGAAACCAGCGAAACACTTATTTTATGACATATCAGTACCTAGCAGGCTAGCACTCGGGCAAGCATGCATATAAGCATATTAAAAAGCGAGGATACACGTTAGTTTTTTCTGGCGTTGGAGGGCAGGCATGCTGGGCTGCGACTTTCTGGTAGAGAACTGGGCAGAAAAAGATGCTACACAGAAAGCGAGCAAGTAAGGACGCAGCAACCAGGCAATACAAATTATAACGAAGGTGTCAGGGCTAATGCTGGCCGGCCCACAGTTAGCAAGGAGGGCTACCGGGAAGGCAAACATTAGCCAGTCTGCCAGTGAGCAGATGGAGCATCCTGTGATATAGCAGGACAGCCAGAGCCCCAGGTAACTTAACGAAGCCAGTACCTCAGCGATAAGGTCATCAATACTTGACGTGTCTTGTAGCCAGCCATGCACTATTCTAAATTCGAATCACTGGACTCCCATCAGGAGGGCCAGGGTGCCATGGCCCACAAACCCAGGATGCCATGGGCAGTCATGCCCAACATGACACGGCAAAATAAGTGTACAGCAATTACCGTCGTGTGCAGCAATCACAGCACATGCCGCATGCCACATGCCGCATGCTCGGTGGGTGCAGTCTGATTCTCACGTATGATTGCCTTTCGTGCGAACCTTACTTCACTGGGGTACTTCGCCCACATATACCGGTAGCAACGGCTTTTACGCATACACCTTCCTTGGTATCTCCTGGACCCAAACGAGCTAGTTTCTCCGACGGGCTTCTTTGTCATGTTTCATCAGTAGGCTCCAGATTCCGGTCCAATGGAGTCGAAGAAAAGTGCTTACAGCAGAATCCGTGTACAATTGTCAGCTACTTGGGCAGCCACGAGTAGATGAGTATTTTGCTACATTTTTAAGGGCCTGCTCTGCCAACAATTTCCTGACAGGCATTCACCCTCACCATCAGTCTAATTACTGTGGTGAACAGGACTGACACATCTCGGTCATATACCTGTGTGTTTGACAGATGTTATGAAGCCTCCGGACAATAATCCTGGATCTGAAGCGGACTTGGAATACGTGCATCCACTCTATGATCAGCAGCAATATGACCCACAGTTTTCGCAACTAGGAATGGGTTTTGCGACGCAGCAGCAGCAACAGCAGCAAAGCCATTATGGTGAGTCATACATTTGTGCGGCTTGTTTGTTTGAGCCAATCCAGTTAACTCCTCCATCTCCAGGCAATTTCCCCTCTGGGCACTCTGCTGGCGTCCAGACCATGATGTTCCCTCAATATGGAATGCAAGGTGAACACAAACGAAATGCGTCGCATCTGCTGGACAGTGATCGACCTATGCCTTGCGCCCTCCTCAGAAACTCGCAAAATGCCACTTGCATTGTTTCAGTGCAGGAGCGAACAACTTCCCATACTCGCCGATGGCGATGCAGATGGCCGAGAGCTTCTCCTCGATGGAGACTAGCGGCATGTCCCAGCGTGACGTTGATATGCTGATGAACAGAATTGGAAACATGAGACTGCAGCAAGGGGGGGACGAGTACCAACACCTGGCCGACCACAACAACCCCAACGGTCATGGCTTCAACCACAACCACCATCAGATGCACCCCATGGAGCCCATGCCCAGACACATGCAGCAAAGTAACAGGGTGCGTCAGCATGAACATGTGCCCAGCATACCCGCCCTCATCCCTATATCACGATTAGCTGTGGGATTCGGCATGATCACAGGAGCGATAGGATTCGAACACACGCTGCACCCTACTCCCACTGCAGGGTAGAGGTCAGGGACATGGCGGCCAAGGGGCTGGTCAGAGCAAGCGCAGGCCGCAGAGGGGTATGGAGGACAAGACCCAGCGCACCGTGTACATTAGCAGCATTGACCTCAAGGTGACCGAGGCGGAGCTGGCCACGTTCTTCCTCGATTGTGGCCAGGTGTTGGACTGCCGAATCTGCGGGGACCCAAACTCAGCCACGAGGTTCGCCTTCATCGAATTTATTGACCTGGATGGTGCTGAGCGGGTGAGAGCGACTGACGATCAGCAGTGTTCCTCTCAATCATGTATCCAGGTTCCAAAAGGGAGGACATAGCACTGCTTCATGCAGAGCCTCCTGGAAAGGCTTCTCTGACATTTGGAATGAAGAGAGAAAGGAAGCATAGGGTGGTGGTGAAACATGCAACATTAGTGCGCTCCAGCTGCAAAAGCACAGGGCAAGAGAATCAGGAAGGCGTAAGAGGAGATGTCTACCTGATCTGTTTTTGTATTCAAACAGGCCCTGGATAAGTCTGGCGTGTTGCTGGGCGCCCTTGCCCTCCGAGTGCTGCCGTCGAAGACCGCGATTGTCCCAGTCAAGCGGGAGCTCATGCCGGCCTCACAAGACGACCTAGAGCGCTGCGGACGCACAGTCTATGTGACAAACATTGACAAGAAGGTGGACAGGGCAGAAGTGCGCGGCTTCTTCGAGCAGCTCTGTGGTGAGAGGGCAAGGGCAGGATGTTGAATGTTCAGTCACGTGGAAGGCTATGTGGAAGCTGTGCTGGCAGAGCTACCTGTGACTATCACCTTACAAACCGTTTTTTCATATTAAGGGCACACTTAAGGGCGGCCTGCAGACATGGCAGCTTACCCAATGGCAGCCTACAGCAGGCTGCCAGATGACTGCCATTTCAGCCAGTGAGCCAGCTACTCCCATGAATCTACCTAGCACCCTGGTTTTGCCCTGTGTCGCAGTCCTGTCTGATTCCCGGCTATCCTGAAGCTGTATCCTTGTGCACCTTTCCAGGCAAAGTTTCCAAGCTCAGACTTTTGGGCGACAATGCTCACGCCACCCGCATCGCATTTGTTGAGTTTGTGGAGCCTGAGGCGGCAATGGCGGCACTCAACTGCAGCGGCGCCCTGTTGGGTGAGTGTGCCTTTCGTGGCTGCTAAGATCAGATTGAGCATCGGTATGCTGTCAATTGCATTGAAGCTGAGGTCCTCTGGTGCAGCCTGCCTTCTTGCTTGGTGCACAGTCTGAGTTTGGTCCCAAGTGTGACTGTTGCACCCAAAAAATATCTATTATGTGCATCATCCTTTTGTGTCGTGTTGTTAGGCCATGAAATTTGCCACGAAGCTCGGCCACTCCGGGATGGTATTCATCGCGCAATAGGACTGTTGAGTTTGACATTTGCATCGAACCTATTGATTTCTCCTGTTTTACCAATCTGCTTGTGTTGCAGGCTCCCTCCCAATCCGTGTTTCTCCATCCAAGACACCTGTGCGGTCAGAGAGCACTGCCCCTCCCCAGAACAAGGCAGCAGCAGCAACTCCCAACGCAGAGAGCGCTGCCCCGGTATCTGCTGAGCAGAATTAGGCGCTAATGCGCTATATAATTGCACAGGCTGGCAGCGGTCGCTGGAATGGAGGCGGCTGCAGGAGCCGGCTGGTGTACTCGCCAAATGAATAGGCTTCACCTTGCATAAAAATCGAAATTGGTACGAGCGGGTAAATATTTAATGCAGCACTGGGTCACCTGGACAGTGATCCTCCAGAGCAGCTTTGGATGAAGTATATAAATGGATTATTCTGATTTCATTCCTGTACTGAGGAGACTGCGAGGTCTTTACAACTGGGGTCAAAAGCGCAGAATAAGTGCTTAGTGCTGATCGATTGTCATTTGCCAGGTTCTGAAGCACAATCTTGTTGAGATGAGTATGTTCTCTAGTGTCGTTTTCATCGTGTAGCTCATTTATGTCACAGCGCGGTAGAAGCTGTTGTACTGTGTCACCTCAAAACAACAGCATTGTACGAAGAAGTGGGCAGGATGTCCGAATTTCTTGTAGTATAGGTCGCCATGTCCACTGTGGCCATTCCTGCCTTGACAGGGAGCTGGGGTAGGTGAATCCTTCCTTGAATGTGTCCGTGAGCGGTAAAAAAGTGGTCCAGCAGAATGAGACTGCATTCCATAAGCACCGTTAAGGCCTCAGAGCCTGTGGGCAAGCATTCCTTTTTTCTTCTCAACCTTATAATTGATTGGTTTTCTGTTTGGTTGTGCCCTTGGCTTCGTTGGTTGGGACATAATGGCGTGCCCCCAAGACAGTGCTGTCGATAATTGGTACATTTTAAGAGATGTTTGTACCTATGTTGTCAGGCACGCAGAGAAGACTAAGTGTACGGCTGTTTGGTGGAAGTCTTAATTGGTACCGGTAGTGTTTGACTCCAGAAGAAATCACATTCATAGGTGGTGGTGAGATGCGGTATAATACAGAGCCTTGAGCCTTGTAATTATTTGAAGAATCTATGCTCATTGTCGGCAAAGACTTGGGAGCTCTGGACGGTCAAAAATCAGGAGAAGCCTCTTCCTGGACCCACCAGTGTGACACAAAATATTCAAATTTACCCCTAACCGGGGACTGACAGGGGGTACAGACTTCTGAAGTGAATGCCGGCAGAAGCTTCCTATAATTAGCTGCTTCGCCAATTTATGAAAGGACCCAACGACGTCTAGCAAAAAAGCATCCACATGCCAACATGAAGTGTTTTAACGTCCCCCTCCACATCTGGAATCGTGACCGAGTTCGACCCTGCCCTTCTAAGGACAGCCCATAACTGGATCAGTCTACCAAACCTAAAACCTCTTCCTCCACTCCATCAGACAGGAGAGGACGCTTGAGCTTATCAATGAAACCTGATTCCTGAGCGTGGTACAGACACACCGTAAGGCAACTGTAAAAGCTGTGCCTTGAGAGGCGAAGTGCCTAATGCGTTTAATGAGGCAAAACGCCACCCAAGAGATGTTGACATGAAACACAATCATGCGTGGGCATCAGACTGCACCATCAGTGCTCGCGGCATGCGCTGTGATTGCATCACTGCAAGAAAATCCTGCCTAAGCATTGCAACACAACACCCTGCCCTGTCATAACTGGGTTGTCTGATATTTACTGCATGTACAGCACATCCTCCCAGGGGTGCCTGTACAGCGGTTGCGCCAGTCTCTTCTGATCCAGTGCATGGCCGACAAGCCCGATGGACCGCGCAACCACGAAGAGGGCATTGAGATACCTACAAGGTGGCAAACCGCACAGTCAACGACATACTACGAGGAGGGCCGTTTCAGGGACGTGCATCAACACCATGAAGAGGGCCTTGGCCTTCCTGCAAGGCAGCAGACCCTGCCGTGTGCGGCGAAGGGCAAGGATCATTTTAGTGACATGCTTCAGTGCCAAAAAGAGGGCCTAGAAGTTCCGGCAAGGCAGCGGACCGTCCTGTGCGCGCCTTACGGCGAAGAGGGCCATTTCAGTGACATGCATCAGTGTTTATTTTTAAGCGCGCCAGATCTTCTTTGGGGGCCGCCGGGCAGCCACCACTGTGCCGATGGGGACTTAACCTTGACCGGTCTGCGGCTCGTTGCCCGAGCTGCAGGGTTTGCTACACCGGGCCCCTTAGCCGTAGGCTACGGTGTAGCTGAGGTGTATCTACAGCGCTAAAATAAGCAGCGGCACACACCCGATCTCCACAATTTGGTCCGCCTCCTTCTTTGTGAACGAGCCGCTGGACGCCAGCAGGTCCAGGAACAGCGCCCCGATGCAGCCGTCCACGTTGAGGACCAGGTTGGCGCTCTTCTGCAACGTGTACTCCTCGACTGCCACGGCATAGTCCAGGTAGCGAGTGCTGGGGAAGAACTGAGCAAAAGAGGGCACAGAGCAACCAAGTATGGGGAATAGGTGAAAAAGAGGGTGGCAGAGCAGGAGCGGTGCAGGGTATACTCCTCCACCGCCTCGGCAGAGTCCAGGTAGCATGCAGGGGATGCATTGAGGGGATGAATTGAGCGGGGATATGTTGAGGTGAAAGGCAGGAGAGATGAGGGACGAAACAAAGGATAGAGGACAGCGCATGAGCAGGAACAGAGGCAGTGCAATGGCGCATATGAAGAAGATGAGGGGAGCCCAGTGCATCCCATATAAGGGTGAGACTTACAACAGATGGGAGGGCATCCCAGTCAAACCACACTCTTTTGTGAACTACAACTGAGTGGAATGAATCTTAAGTCCCACGCACTGCTACCGAGGTAGTTAGGACAACGTCTCCCGATTGGAGTGGGGGGCGATACAACGAGAAATGTAAACAGCAGAGCCTTCGTACCCTGTTTTGACTGCAGCACCTCGATGCATTCTTGGATGGCATTCCGTTTCCCAGACGGCAGCCAGGCAGCCAGCCCCAGGTGCAGCTAAACGAGGGACAGAAAACGCGCAATCTACTATGCCTGGCAACATCTCGAGGTGCTTAGGTTCCCCCCTGCCGCCCCCCCCACGGCCCACTCACCTTCCGCGCATAGTTTTGCATCAACTCCACGCGCTTGTCTCGGTTGTCCTTGCTCTTAATGCGGTGGCCGATGCCCGACACCCGAATGCCCTTCTTCTTCAGCTCCTCCACAAAGACGGGGGGCGCCTGCCCCTTGTCACAGGCAGCCTTGAACAACCTACCGTAGAGGGTGAACTAATTTCAACCAGCTTGAATGTTGAAGCCCACTGACAAGGAGCAGGTCCAAACACACGGGACACCATGCGAGGATCTACTTTCTTGAAGGTCGGTGTAGTACCTGAAAAAAAAGACGTGCATGCCTCATCCCCCTTCACCAGCTAAAATGCACTCTCATCTCCCCTCCTTCCTTGCAACCGCTGCAATGCGATGCCCCTCCCCCCAAGGGTGGGCTGCAATGCCCCTCCCTCTTTTAGGGGGAGATGAGAGGACATAACACCCTCGACACCCCCTCCCCCCCTCATGCCCCCCACCTCGCAGCATCATCGATGGCGCCACCAAACCTAGGCCCAATGGTGAGCAGTCCACTGACCAGGCAGGAGACAATGTCTTTGCCGGCACGTGCTGTGGTGATGGTGTTGTGCGCTCCGGAGACGCAGGGGCCGTGGTCAGCGCACATCATGACACACCTAAAGAGGGCAAGGGTTGATGGCAATATGGTATAGGGTTTAGGGCAAGAGTGGCAGGCCATCACGACCTACCTGACCAGGGCAAGTGTTTATATTTCGATTTTCCGGAAGTGTCGCAGTTTATCATGATATACGTGATGAGGGCAAGAGCGGCAGCTGGGTCCGCAGCTCCATATTTCGAATCAGGCGCAAAATACCCAAGTCCACAATGCTCACAATTATTGGTTGCGGCGACACAGATCAACTGTACTGCCCCTTGCAGCACCCACCCCCAGCCAGGCCACTGGTGCCTATCACACCGCCTCTTGCAGCACCCTATCCCTCCACACCCATGGAGCCTACCACACAGCCCCGGCCCACTAATTGGTGGGCTCATTTGATGCTTGGGTGGCTGGAATTTGCCTCACCGCTGAAGCCTGCCTCCCAGGCCCGGCCTACTCACATCTCTGTGAAGTTGGTGGAGTGCACTGTTTGTTTCAGCGCACTTAAGCTACATTTCCGCAACATCATAGCCTACGGCAAAGAGGCCTGGTGCAGCAAGCCCCTCTGTTCAGGCCACCGGCTGTAGGCTGCCAAGATTTGAACCCTATCGGCCCAGTGGTGGCCGCCCGGCGGCCTTCAAATGGCGGTCTGGCTCGCACTCGACCATCAAACACTGGAGCCTACGGGTACTCACATCTCCATGAACTTGGTGGCGTATTTGGGCAGCTTGCGCTTGAACCAAAGCAGTGCGATGACGTCCCCAATGCCGTAGTCCTCCTCAATGAGCTCGCTCATTGTTACGCCGTTGTAGGTCGGCTCCTCGCCTCTGTCGTCACAGATGGTGGAGACGATGTGCGTCGGGACACGCACCTGCGGGCCAGGTATAAAAATCTTGGTTATAGGTATGCTGTTCTTAAAACAGAGACGGGAACAAGCGCACATGCTTCAGTTGTTTTTGTTTCAGCAATAGAAATAGGGGCACAGGCCTTGGTTGTTGTTGCTGCAACAGGAACAGGAATAAAGGCCGCGGTTGTTGCAACACAGCATCAATGCCGGTTCATGGCGCAGTTTCCATCGGTCATGCAGCACCGGGACGGGCAGGGCACCCGTGTGCACTGTGGAAAGGGGACATATCATATTTGCCGGTACTTACATAAATATATTGTCTAGGGCAGGAGATAAACAAGCGTAAAATCAGTCAATCTCAATGGCCTGAAAATGGACAAGTGGAGCCTCAGGAGAGGGCATCTAGGGCTGGAGAGAAGCTCAAATAACTCCAGTCAATATCAAGGGCCTGAAAATAGATAGGAGGAGCTGCAGGAGGAGGCATTCTTGAGGCATTGTCATCAAGATGACAAGGCTTGTGTAATCAGTCCACTGTAGCAATGTCATCAAAATGACAAGGCTTGTGTAATCAGTCCACTGTAGCATTGTCATCAAAATGACAAGGCCAAGCTTCACCCGTCCCCCGCACTTTGTCGGCAGTGCAATGGAGCGGATGCTGCAGGGATGCACAGTCTGCTAGGGCACGCTCACCAGGCCTTGCGCCACGGCAGCAGACAAGTCCATGGGGATGGGGGGAACAGCGACATCTTGCGCTGGGGTCAGCTTGCCCTGGTCCACCAGTTGCTGATATGTCGCCCTGACGCAAGGAGGGCAGGGGAGGTTAATAGGCCGCAGAGTAACACAGCCAAGATAGGTCACTGGCCAGATAGGTCACTGGCCATCAGCAACCACTTGGCTCGGCGGGTATACCTCTCAAATGCTTAGTCCACAAACCTATAGTAAACAATACGTGAGGTCAACGCAAGGCAAGGCTTTCAGATGTTTCCCGCCAGATGCCCAAGCCACCCAACATTACATAGTCTGATGACTCCGCTGTATCAGTGATCAGGGCCCACTCCGGCCCAGGCCATATCCTTCCCCAGGCAGCGATTTCCTGGCCCCACTTCAACTTAACTTCAATCCAAGCCAAGAGACAAACTGCCGTACAGTTTCCTCATCTCTCCTCCTGCCGCAGTGTGCCTGGGCCGCACCCTCCTAAGGACATCGCTTTTTTCAGTGCTCTTCAGCCACAATACGGCGTACGAGCAGGACCTGGTGCAGCGAGAACCTGCTGCTTTGGCCGCCGGCCTTAGGCCAGCAAAGATTTGGTCTCTAGTGGTACAGTGGTGGCCGATCAGAGCAGCCTGCTTGAGGTGGTACGGTGCACACTAAAATTGACACAAACACCCTGGCTGCACCCTCCAACGGACAGTGTGCGGGAACACTCACTTGACGGCAGCCTCTAGCCCCTCAAACGATTCAGGCACCACCGCTCCAGCGTCCCTGAGCGCCGTGTTCTTAGCCTGCGCAGACTCCGATTCGCTGCCGCTGCGGGCGCCCGCGTGGCCAAACTGCACTTCGCTCTTGAACAGCGTCGCGCACGTGCCGCTCACCCACGCGACCACAGGCTTGGTGATCGAACCGAGCTTGAGCGCTTCAACAACGCCATACTCATCCTTGCCGCCCAGCTCGCCCAGGATCACGATCATCTTGATCTGCAGTTCGCACAGCAAGAGATGAACAAGAGCGTGGTAACAATCATGTTGATCAGTCGGGGGCACAGCAATGAGCAGACACGGGTATCGTCTGCATTTCCACCCAGCTTACTCACAAATCACAACCGGCAGGATCCAGAGGAGATAGGGGGACAGCCCAGACGAAGGCGGAGTCATGTGAGTTGTACAGTGCATATGTCTGTGGATATGAAAACCAGTATCCACAAACATTTCTTATAAAACTATGACAGCGCGGGTCCCAGAGTCCAGCTTGAGAGAAGAGCACACAAAAAGAAACAACTAAGAGACTGCAAGCACTATTATCACCAAAGCTCTTATCCAGACTACAGATTTTCACAGCGCGAGAGGAGAGGGCCTGGTCCATGTTCAGCAAGACGCCTCCAGCGCAGTGTCGAGGGTCACATGTGAAGATTTTGTTGCATGGCAGTCCACCCACTGCTTTGACTGAGCAAGTGGCACCCCCCTAATCCTCGCCTCAGGGCATCCAATCTATTTCTTGTCTTGGGTACCTCAGCTGAACCGGCCACTCGCCTTGAGTAGATGTGTCCTCAACCCCCGGTCCATTGATACACCCGCACACCGTCACTCATATTAGTGTGCTTCAGCTACAATTCAGCTACATCCTAGTCAACAGCCGTAGGAGCCTGGTGCTGCTAACTGCTGTGCCTCTTGGGCCACTGGCCATGTGCCCATCGGTGGCCGCCCCGCAGCCCTGCGAAGGCGGCCTGGCGCGCACTGAAATACACACTGCCTCTTACCTGAGGGATGTTCTGATAACACAGGCGGACTGGCGCGCACTGAAACGCAGGCGGCCTGGCGCGCACTGAAACACACATTGCCTCATACCTGAGGGATGTTCTGATAGCGTAGGCAGTGGTCTGACAGTGTCGATCCAGGGAAGGAGTCGCCCCCGATGGCAATGCCTGCGCCCAGTGAAGCGAGAGCGGGTGAGGGGGGATGCGTATACCAGGGTGAGGGCTATCACAGGATTTGCAGCCATGGCCAGGGACTTGCAAGGCTGGGCCTTGTTGAAGTAAACCCCAAACCCTGAACCCTAAACCTCAAGCTGCCTACGGGGTGGTTGCAGAGAATGGCCACATGAGGAGATTGAAGTAAGCTGGGGAGCATAAGATATGAAGTTCTCACAATCCTAGCCAAGTAGGGGTGCAAGGGGCTCCTGCATGTCTGTGCGAGTGTGCGGTACCACCGTCATGATTCAGTGGTCATTTAGTCTCCGTTAGCTACACTTCAGCTACAACTGGCCTTTGGCCGCCAGGGATTGATGCAGCATGCCCTGCTGCTTGGGCCACTGGTCGTAGGCCAATCAAGGCACGGTCCCCATTGGCCCAGTGGTAACAGTCCGGCGCTCCCTTAAGGTGGCCAGACGCGTACTGAGAGAAAAACTGTCTGAAACCGAGGTGCTGCATGACATTCACCTTCAAACAGACCATCAGTGGCTCGCGCCAGCACGTTGTACATCTCATTAGACATGCCCCCCGACTTGGAGACAAACCCAACAGAGCCCGGCCGATTGAGCTTGCACGCGATGATGTTATCCAGCGTGCCCGCCGTGTCGCCGATCTTGAAGGCGCCTGCTTGCACGCCGCCAACTGTGGCCGGGCCCAGGATCACCTTAGGGGTTATGATAAGAAGGGCTGAGTTAGGAAGACTGAAATCCTGAAGGCGCCTGCTTGCACGCCGCCAATCGTGGCCGGGCCAAGGATCACCTGAGGGGTTATGAGGAGATGGGCTGAAAGAGGAAGGCTGAAAGGGGCTGAGTTAGGGAGACTGAGATTATGAAGGCTCCAGCTTGCAAGCCGCCAACCGTGGCCAGGCTGAGGATCCCCTTGTAGGTCAAAGTTAGCGAGGGGCTGAGTTTGGTCAACCATCAAGGGCCGTGACTCCTCTGAGGTAGGCCTAGCTGACCTTGGGCTGGGCAAGGTTCAGCTCTGTAATAAAGTATTTGTATTACCGGTGCCTCGCTTTCTAGTTTGATGATTGAGGAACGTCCGGTTTTTATATTCTCCTTGGTGCCCACTAAACAGTATGGCTGGTGGTCACTCTTCAGGTTGTTGTTTCATCTGCTGTTCAAAACTGCAGGTTGTTCAAACCATCTCGGTATTTGCATGCGTACCAATGAAGGCCGTCGGGAGTCCCAGGCACACCAAGATGTCCTCTCTCCCGCTCACCTTGTTGTTCTCCCTCGCGTAGGAAATCAGCTGTTTGGTGTCGCGCTCAGGCACACCCTCCGCGATAATGGCGACAGTGCGTATCGTGGGTTGCTTCAGGGCCTCCATGGAGGAGTCAGTGGCACTGACGGGTGCAGGAACGGGGGAGGGGGGAGGGATGGTGAGGGGGGAGAGTCAGTGGCACTGCTGGGTGCAGTAGGGGGAGAGGGGAGGGGGAGAGGAGGAGTTAGTGGCGCTCCCGGGTGCAGGAACAGAGGGGGGGGGGGGGGGGGGAGGGGGAGAGGAGGAGTCATTGGCGCAGCCAAGTGCAGTATGGGGAGAGGAGGAATCATTAGCGCTGCCAGGTGCAGGAGGGGGCAGAGGGGGGGAGGGGAGGCCCGAGGCCAATACCTGCATAACCTCTGCCGCGTTGGACTCGGCCTTTCCATGGATTCCACTGGGCTGATTGCCTCCCTGAATACGAGGTCACCAAGGTTCTTTGATTTGCACATCACACTAGTGTCCACATCTTCTTATTGAATGCATTAACCAGTTGCTGCCAGCTGAAACATGATTATTTCTTAATTCTTACACCATACCGTATGACCATAACACAGATGTGTCTAGCCAAACTGGTTTGGGGAAGTTCTGCCCCTAGGCCATGTCAAGGAGCCCATGTTCAGAACGACTGAGTTTGATCCTAAACAAAACCATTGACCAAGACAGTACCTGGCTGTGGTCTTCCGGAATCAACTGCTGTTGATATTTTGTGGGCAAGCCGTCGCCTACAGGCAACCAGTAGAGCCCATGTGCAGGACAGCCGAGTTTGATTCAAAAACAGTAGCCCCCAGCTGTATCACAGCCCCTGTTCTACCGTAATAAACCGCCACACCAGTCTCCCTCACCTCCGGAATGACGCGTAGTTGATGAACACGTCAGCCTTTGGGTGCTTCCGCGCAGCTTCCTCGATGCTGAAAGAGGTGTGCACCTGCCTGTCAGCTTTTGTCCACAAATGTGGCATGCACCATCGGGCATGCATATGATTCCCTCAGGAAGCTGAGACAAGCTACATGGCAAATGGTAGTTTGTAAAACACAAAGGCTACTCTTGTTTCTTAAGTGTGCACCAGTAGCCATCCGATGAGGCTGCATGCTACTGTGTTTACAAGCACTGAACAGACATATCCCATCGCCAAGCCAGTTCTTCAGTCTTCATGCGTCATGAATATGCTGCATGCCCACCTGCCATATATGGAGATCGCAACCTCAGTCTGGCCAAAGAAAAGCTTCTGGAAGCCCCCGGTTGAACCTGGCTGGACGATACATGCGACTGAGGGTGTTGTGCGACCTGCAGGGCCAAATCAAGGTCCCTTGGTAAGATTGCATGTTGCGGATGGCCTATGTAGCCACTTATAATGTGAGAGGTAAAAGAGATCTGCAGCACAGCTTGTGGTTGGTCTGGTAAAGGTCACCCTTTGGCAGGCCAGTATTTACAGGTTGTTTGGTCACCTGCATGCAGGGCACCCTCATATGTTTTGTGCCCTGCATAAGTGCAAGGTCAAGTAGCTAATGATCCTCTGCGACAAGGCCCAAGTGGGCTAGGAACATTTCTAGCTTGCTTGGTTTAGGTCCTCCAGGCTGGGCCATGCATCGGGGTACAAGCGGTCTCGGGGTAACTGGCCACGTGCTTCATCAATGGCCAGTAAATATCGGAGATCTACCGAGAATGCACTTACCACAGACGTAATCGAAGTCCAGCATACGCTAGAAGGCACATGGGACGCAGATCAACAAAGTGTTTGTTCAGTAACATTAATTCGTTCAAAAATGTATTGAAATTTCAGGGGTTTCCTCGGTTGATAAGAAGTCCTGACCTGAACCGGCTTCTCTTTGTAGTTGAAGAATATCGCCTGCGTGCTGCTGGAGAACAGATGACCGGCCCCTAACACCATTTTTGCAACGGTTTACACTTGGTAGGAGATTTTGAGTTTCTTGATCCTAAGTGATAGATCGCTGTAACGTGGTATTTCGCGTCTTGGCAGTGTCGACGAATTTGCACCTGCTGTCTACCTCGGGTAGATCAGAGATTTTGGCAGATCCGAGGCTTGAAGAGTGTGAACACATAGCGCTTCGACATGCTTCCTTTGCGCTCGATCTCGTTATCTCTGCCATTTCCCTCCACCATGACGAATATTTTACACAACTCACTCACTTGTATACCAAAATTGCAATGATTTGATCAGAATGCAATGCCGAACAAGACTTTCCGGCATGTACGCATGTATTGGCCCATGGGTCCTGTGACCTGTGACTTGCAATCCTCATTGCAGCATGTAAGACTGCAGTCCTTCTGCATTGGCACCCAGACAACCGGAGCAACCCATGTTGAGGTGCTCGTCCTCAGCCAGAAAGGCTCTAGCCCACATGAGGACTTAAAAGCAGGAGCATCGCACGCACTGGCTTGGTTCCCACACGACATCCAGCCATCCCTTACATTGAAGAGGATTTCAGAGGCGAGACTCAAATCCAGCAGTGGCAGATCAAAGAAACACTCACTGCTGATCCTAGGAGGCTTGGCTAATGTCTATTCAGTGGAGTCTGGCCGTCCGGCCACAGTTGCTCCATGCTGGTGCTACGCTCTAAATGGGACAGCTTGCCAACTGCAGGTATGGTGCAACAACTTCATGGGCCCATACAAAGCCATTCCCGGCGTAGCTTTAAGCGCCAGTGGACTCCTCCACTTTCCGTTTGTGCTGATTCTGGCTAGGGCTTGTCAACACAACCGATTCACAGTCCAACTTGCTGTGGCGTTGGATGCAGGTCGTGTGCTACGATCCTTCAGCTTGGAAACTGAACATCCCAGATCTCCAACCTGATTCAAGACCAGGTATCGGATCCCCCAGGAAATACCCAGAGGCCATCATGAATTTAGGAACAACTCCTTTCGACGCCCCTCTGAACCTGTGCGTCAGTGCCTGCTCAAACTTCACAGAGTCCTCGGATCCCTCATGTGTATGGAGCAAGGATGGCCTGGGATCCATTTTCCTTCCAAAGCTGCTGGGCTGCTCCCCGGCGTCATCTGTTGGCGAGCGGACGGAAACGGCGATTATCTCTTCACCGTCTCGCTGGCTGCGCATTCCTGGCTTGGTGTCAGGTGTGGCAGCAAATGTTAAGGATCCAAATTATGTACAGAAAATCCGACTTGGCCTGTGATGTGTATTTTGGGATTCAGGGTCTTAGCACTCAACCACGAACCCGGCTTGGTCTTACGTTTGACAGCTTAGAGTCAAGGGTGTAAATCATGTACCATTAACCCGGCTGGGCAGTGAAATCTTATTAGTTTTTTAATCAAATAAGTTTTTTAAATATTCTTTGGCCGTAGGTGTCACAACGCTGCCTCTGGCCAACTCCCTCTCCCAATGCCTGCCTCCCCATCGGCCCTGGGCCCTGCAGCTGAGAAAGCCAAGGAGCAGGCCAGGCGTTGGAAGGCCATCCTCTGCTCCCTGGGCCGAGGTGGGGAGGATGCCTACCTTACTGCAAGACCGCAAAGGCTGCGTGGGCCGCCAGCCGCGTCTCCCGCTGGTTATGCAGTGCCCCCGCTGCCACGAGGCCTGCCACCGAGCCTGCTTCCGGGCCTGCCTCCAGGCTTGCACCAAGGCCTGCCTCTGGGCTTGCCACCTGGCCTGCTGCTTGCCTGTGAGGTGCTGCAGCTCTTGATGGGCATCTTGGTCGCCTGGAGGATTAGTGGGGGACTCAGTTGGGTAACGGAGCATGCCGGTCCCTTGGCAGGATCCTGGATCCACAGCTGGTGCTCGCGCGGCATAGCCTGGTGCGTGCAAGCTGACTTGTCTTTTGTATCATTCAGCTAAAACATCTCGATATTTGAAAACAGTGTTATAAATGCATGTGTTTGTGTGGGCAACTGACCAAGGTCCATCAGCGACCATCACATAAGGATGCAATCTAAGTCTTAAACCCTTAAACCCTGAAGCTTTTAAAAAAACCTTTTGCCTGACTCATCCACTCCTGATGTGTATAGGCTTTTCTTGTTTGACCCTTGTATGTCTTCCATCCTGTTCCATGGGGATGGCAGCTCTTCACATTTCCAGTTTGAGTGATCCCGGAAAACTTACACCAACAAATGCTGCCCTGCTGTTCTTCCCAGGCTGGCCACTGCAAGACCCGGAGGCCTCAAGCTACACTCTGAACTCACTTATATCATCAGCGTGGCCGCACAGACGCTACTGGATGTCTGCGCTGCAGCCGCATGCGCGCTGTGGCCAGGTGTCGCTGCAGTGAGCTATTATTCCTTCCTGTCCATCAGCAGCGTGCTAGGTCAGTGGTGCCGGCATGAAACAATGCCCCTGCTTGGGCTTCTCCCCTGTCGTCCCATCAGGATGGTGGATGGACTGCATGTGTCATGCTTTGAATCTGTGGTGCTGTGCTTATGGATTGCACTGTGCGATGCTGCCACGGCCACGGCCATTGCCGCAGATGATTCTGCTATGTTCTATGCGCTTAGACTAAATGATTAGGGGGAGCAGCGAGGGTGGGGGGGGGGGGGGGGCTTACGGTACTGACTACTAGGGGGCTTACGGTACTGACTACTGGGGGGCTTACGGTACTGACTACTGGGGGGCTTACGGTACTGACTACTGGGGGGCTTACGGTACTGACTACTGGTCGACTGAGAGTAATACTGCTAGCTCCTGCCTTGCTGCCGCCCCAAAGGTCTCGGGGCTGCATTGTGGGCTCTTCACGACATGGCCGTCCTTACGTGCTTCCCCGCCACATTGGCGTTTGCCGCAACATCGGCGCTATATCGCTTGCACATGGGGAGCCTGCGCAGCGCTTGGCGCTTGCTGAGGGGCCGGTATAACAAAAACGGAAAGAGGTCTGAGCAGGGGGAGGCGGCAGCCCTGCCGCCGCCACATCAGCAAGCCAGCGGCGAGCCCGACAGGCAGCCCCGACCTGGGTCGGATGCGCTGTGGGGCAAAGGGATCCAGCAGGTGAGCTACCCGGGCCCTGGTCTCATGTATGACAACCCTGAGTGACTCAAGACACGGGACGGGCCATATGGGAGGAGGGACTTGATTGTTTGACTTGATGCAAGCTTCTAAATGCCAAGGTTGCTGCTGTTTTGATAAGAAGCCAAGCCTGTATTGCCACCCCACTGCTTGCAATGCCCTTGGAGTTTCAATACATCTCCTCCGACCCTACAAGTGCAGTGAACCTCCAGGATGATTATCTGCGCCTGTCTGGTGATTTGACTCTAGACTTAGCGGCTACACGGCCCTCTCCTCCTCCACCAGGGTCGCGCCATTGTGATGGAACAGCTCATCGTCGGCGTGCTGTTCTTTGTACCGCTGCTGGCACTGCTCCCAACGACCCTTGCCTGGTATCTCGCGGCGTCATCCATCTTGCTGGTGGCGCCGCTCCTGGTGCGGGCTGCCCTGGCGGCCCTGGCGGCTGCGCTGCAGCTCAATGTGCCTCTCATGATACTTTGGTGGTGCCTGCTGCCCAGCTCGTTCGCGTCAGGTGCGCAGCGTCTTTGGAACTCGGTATTCCATTTACCGGGTATTCCCTTCTTGGTCATCTCTGTTTCTATCACTCGGTTCTCGCCATCTTGGCCTCGGCTGCTCTTTCCTTTTTAAGAGTCTGTACGACCTCAGTGCATGCTGCAAGCTTGAGGGTCTGCGTTGTACGAAATCAGGGCTGGCCCTCTTTTTATGGTTGTTTAAAATCATGATAAACTGGTACCGGTTGTTTTCAATGATATACCGGTACTGGTACTGAAAATTTTAAATTATGACCTCAGGAGGCATCCTAGTTCATGCCATGACCACGACGGCATTGAGCGCCACCAAGAGACTGGAAGAACATGACAGCCGTGAAGACCTTCGTAATGCTGCCGAGGGCTCAGGCTTCCAGGCCGGCCAAAGCTGCGGGCGTCACTCAGCAGCAGGTCTCGACCCGAGCAACGTTTATGGCGCATCCTCCGGTCCCGAGGAGGCGCTGTATTATGAGATACGGCCTCAGATCCACACATGCACTGAAGTGCTCCTGGTGAACTTGCAAATGCATCATCCTGTCGGCAGCGGGTGGGCTCGGTGGGCAAAACAGGGATGGGCTTGGCTTTCAGGGATGCTCAGAGTGTGCTGAAGGTGTTTTAGGGGTTGAGTGTTTTTCCATTGGCGTGTAAGGATCGGAGTTGCTAGGAAATAGCGTACTGAAATGAACGAAGGCCATGAGCCTAGCTACCCGTCGTGGACAGAGCGTAGTTCACGATGACAAGACAGGCCTTGGAAATCTGGTTGCCACACACCCAGTATTCGTGCCCTGTACCGTATCTTTCGTTTTAGGAGCTTGGGGTCTTGGCAAACGCTACCAGCCTAGGATGAAATACTGACAGTTAGCGTGGTAGATATTGTAGAGGCGTAGACGTTTTTCAGAGGTTGGAACTTCCTTGGCTTCTTTTCCAGCCTTTTGTCTGTCCCTTAAATTTATTTTCCACTTTTCCTACTTTTTTCCTGCCCCCTGTTGTTTGTTTCATTCCTTCCTATTAACCCTTTCGTTAGGCGCCCACGCGGCCGAGCCTTTTGTGAGCAGGGACCAGAGGTTCAACGTCATTGACTTACGGTTATCCTCGAAGCCCTCCAGGCAAACCCCTTACCTAGATAAATGCGCACGCTTGGGGAAGTCTGGTGTTTGAATGCATCATGAGGAGTGTTGTGATCGAGGAGGTTCCCAAGGCCAAGGGGGCAACAGTAATATGAGTGATTGTTTCATCTTCCAGGAGTCCTTATCGGTCTTGCTGTCTTCAGCATGCGCAGTGCATAACTTGACGCCTGCTAGATGCTAGAAAATGTCAGGGAAATGACCATGGATGGCACAGGAATGAGAAGGGCATTGAGCTGGCTCAGGCCAGCTATGGAAGAGAGGCAAGCAGACAGCAGGGGCAGAGCGAACACTTGAGTGCTGAATTGATGACGTTACACCTCTGGGTCCTGCTGAAATTAAGCTTGGCAACGTCTGCAAACAAAACGTTGGCTGGGAAAGTCAAGGGAGAAGGCACAAGAGGAAAGAAAGGAAGGCAAGTTCACCTTCAAAACCACCAAAAGGTCAGACAAACTGTATCCCCTGTCCCTGGTCTGAAGAGACTAGCCTTCAAAGTTTAAATAACTCGTAGTTGACTCGGAACTACAAGTTCCACAAAAGCCAGGGCCTCCCACTCCTAACTGCAGGCTATCCTAGTTCCTGTCTTGTAGGGAGGAAAAGGGAAGGGAACTAACTGCAAGAGGAAAGACACCAGGGGACCCCTGAAAGACAGTACTGAGGTATATGTCAAGATTGACATTCAGAGTAAGCCTCCAGTTGGCCGTACTGGACTTCTGGGCGGTCAGCAAAAAACGATAGGTCATACCGCTAACAAATTAAGACTGATATTTCTGCAAAATGTACATGAAGTCATGTATCATTGGACCGTTTAGTCGGCCATGCTATGCACATTGCATGTTGACATGTTTCCTAAGGAGTCCCTAGTTTCATGCTACGCTTGACCGATGGCAATTTATTCCCTTACCAAGTAGCCAAGGGCATTGCCAGGGGGTGCCATGGGATCACTGGCAATCCTTTCAATTATGCCGCCTCTGTTACTTGCTTCATCATATCACCCTTAGTGCGCAATGCATGGGCGTATGCCCAGCCGTCACGAACAAATACTAAGGTACTCGGGAGGTCCCGCCAGGTGACCCTTTCATATATTGTAACATTATATGTCTGTCAGGTACGAGGGGGGGGGGCAGAAAAAAAAGGGACCCCATCCCCCTAATTCTCAAAAACTCATCCGTTTGACGTGGGAGTTGCACCCAAGGACTTTTGGGAGGGTATGTCGGCTTCAAGAATAAAATGAAATGTTTTTTAGGGACTTGGACCCCCTCCTCCTAGTTTGACACACGTTGACCGGATTTTTAACGTTGACCATGCATGGGGGTCGTTGGAAAGCCCTGGTCCTACCCCATGTAGTGAGATCTTCATATCATGCAGTTTTCTCGAGGCTGAGATGTTCTTTGCAAAATAAGATTTGTGAAATCTACGAAATCCGGATTGTTTGGCTCTCTGTACCTCAGTCACCGTTGGGTCAAAAAGCATTTTAAGACCAGATATGGAAGGTGTCGCACCATAAAGCAGTAATCGTGCCAAAATGGTGTAAGCTGTCCTTACTGCCTTAGAGAGGCTCAAACTACTCACAACTAAGGTTCAACACCTGTACATACGTGCCACTTGTACTACACTGCTGAGGTACAAGGGCTGTAAAGGGGTAACTTGGTACAGCGTACCGCATAAGAGCTAAGGCTGGGATAAGGCTGGCCTGCCCGGGCGCCCCTAGCTGTGGGTACCGCCCCTACTTTACTCGCGATGGTTGCTTCGGGTCCGTGGCGGACTTCTTCCCCACAGAGTGGCGGACGCCTACGGGCGAGCTCAGTGTCTACACACTGGCCGCGGATGCGCAGCGCGTTAAGCTGTGGCTGGAACTTCTAGGTGACAGGCGTGGAGCTGGTCGCTTGTATAGCTGAGACTAATGGCCTGTCGGGTCGCGAACCCTGCAGGTCGTTATGGGTCACTTACCGCGCGTAGCGGGCGAAGACGTAGCCGTAGACTGCGGACGACGTAGTCCTAGGTTGGGCAGGTCTTCGGGTCAGGAGTTCTCGGGCTTGCTAGATGGCGGGGTCGCTGATCTAGGCTTGACTGGTTTGGTGGTACTGGCTTTGATGCACTTCACTGGGTAGGTCTCCGAGATCTAGCCGGTGCTGGTTACAAATAGAGGCCTGTCCACTTAAAAGGAACGAAGTGAACGTCAAGCGTGCAAGCCGGGATTCAAAGGTCCCGGCAAGCCCTATGCACTGAGTACGGGAAACCCTGCCTCAGACCTTCCCGAAAGTGGGAAGCTGGGCTCCTAACCCTAAAAAGGGGCTCCGTAGGGAAGCTGCGGAGTCTACGGGGACGCGTCAGCGGTCCCTACGGTTTTGGCACGTATACTGCATTATACCGTGACAGCTGTCGCACCATAAAGCAGTAATCGTGCCAAAATGGTGTAAGCTGTCCTTACTGCCTTAGAGAGGCTCAAACTACTCACAACTAAGGTTCAACACCTGTACATACGTGCCTCTTGTACTACACTGCTGAGGTACAAGGGCTGTAAAGGGGTAACTTGGTACAGCGTACCGCATAAGAGCTAAGGCTGGGATAAGGCTGGCCTGCCCGGGCGCCCCTAGCTGTGGGTACCGCCCCTACTTTACTCGCCCCCCGCTCCTCACGAAACGCACACCGGGCGTGCGTGGGGAGCCGGACTAGGGGTGGTACTGAAACTGAGATCGGAAAAATATGTACACTCAGAACTGGTCAGTTCCCTAACACGGAACCCTCCTAAACACCTGACTGCAATCCAACCAGTCGGTTTGAACAAAAGAAATCCACTGAAGAAAATCCACTGCAGGAAATTAACACAAGGAAATTCACCAAAGAATACTCACTGAAACCCGTGGCGAACCCTAGGTCCAACCAAGGTACCGAAAACTCGACTCAGGCCTCTGGGTTCCCGGTCTCTTTCTGGCCTGATCAGGGCATACAGAATCCGGTACCTTCACCATTGTCATGCTTGTTTGGAAGTCAAGAAAGGGTCAGAACCCCTGAAAAACCATCAGAACTACGGGAAGCCAGCGGCCATCAGAATCCATCAGAAATTGTCAGAACCCCTCAGGAATCAGAACGCATCGGAAACCATCAGAAACCAGAATTCCACAGAAACCATCAGAAATCAGAATTCCACAGAAACCATCAGAAATCAGAACGCATCGGAAACCATCAGAAACCAGAATTCCACAGAAACCATCAGAAATCAGAATTCCACAGAAACCATCAGAAATCAGAACGCATCGGAAACCATCAGAAACCAGAATTCCACAGAAACCATCAGAAATCAGAAGTCAGAAATTATCAGACATCAGAACGCATCAGAAACCATCAGAAACCTGCACTCCTCAGAGACCATCAGAAATCTACAGCGGGTCGCATGAGAATGAACCGAATCTTAAGTGGGGCTCATCCGGGTCTACAGACTTCTCCTGTTATTCAACCCTCAGCTCTTCGTAGGAACACGGAAACCCGCTGCTCTCGCCCCACTGCACCGTTGACACCTGGCCCTAAGCTACAGGAGACGTGTGCCGTAGCAGCGGTGCTTCTCCCAACCCGCCGCTACAGGTGGCTGGCCCTGTGGCGGTTCTATGGCTATTATCCCTCCCTGTCCCCCTTGGCTGTCTGCCCCTAGGCAGCTGTCTCCTCCTCTGCTCTGGCTGCGTCGGTGGCCGCTTTGGCCCTGCGCTGAACTGCCCTGGGGGTGACGTTGGCTTCTCCTCTGCCCGTTGTGTATGAAATGTCATACAGCCCGTTGGGCATGGGCCTGGCGATGCCCCGCTCCATCTGTTTAGTGGCCGGATTGGTGGCCATGACCTCCACCTCTGGCTTGTCCATGGCTCCTGTCTCCTGGGCTGCTCTGGCGGCTGCCCTGGTTGCCCGGGGCGCTGTCTCCTCGTGATGGGCTGGTTTGTTCGGTACTGCTGCTGCGGCCGGGCCCGTCACGCTGGTCCTTGATGCTGGCTCGCACCTGGGGCACATCCAATCGCCCTCGGGGATGGCGTAGAGCGCTGGCGCGAGGCAGTCCATGTGCCAGCCGGTGATGCATGCGTCGCACAGGAGCATGACGTCCCCCCGGTCGGGTAGGCGGCAGACTTCGCAGGACAGGCTGACGTTGGGCCTGGAGGTGCTGAAATCCACCCTGCCTTTCAGGTTGGGGAGGTGGCACGGGGAGCAGTTGACTGCGTTCTCTGTTATGGTCAAGCCATCGGCGCCCTCCAGCACCAACGCCCCCGTCTCCCCCAGCCTCTGCACCCGCAGGATTTCCGGCCTCGCTTTGGGGTCGAGGCTGCGCCGCTCCGAAGCGTACCGGACGTACACGTAATCCCCAACGGCGAACCGCCTGACCTGGGGTACATATCCTCCTCCGCGGATCCTGGCGTAGCGCAACTTGTCCCGGTGCTGTGCGATCTTCAGGTGCTCTCCCGCGACCGGAAGGGCCTCCTTGATCCTGGCCACCCTGGCGAGGAGCAGGTCTGCGGCCTCCTCCACTGTTGCCACTCGCGCTGTGCTCCATAGGTCTGCCCCGACCTTGGAGGGGAACACTGGCTTCTGCCCGTACAGTACCTCGTAGGGAGCCATGCGCGTAGCCTGCTGAGGCGAGCACCGGAAACCCAGCGCCACCCACGGGACCATCCTGTCCCACGAGTCATCGCTGCTCCCGTCCCCGCAGCACTTGCGCAGGCCCGTCTTGAGGGTCTGGACAGCCCGTTCGGATAGCCCATCCGCCTGGGGATGGTTGGCGGAGGTGGTGCGATGGTCAATGAAGCAATCGAGTAACATGTCTTGGAACTCTCCCTGGAACTCTGTCCCCTGATTGGTGACCACCTCTGCGCATCCCCCAAACCGTGCAACCACGTTTTGGAAGAATGCCAAGGCTGTCACGTCAGACGCCTTGCTGGGGATGGGGATAAGCTCCACCCACTTGAAGTAGTGCTCTACACACACCATGACGTACCGGTTGCCCCTAGGCGTGGTAGTGAACGGCCTGCACAGGTCCACACCCCAGCGGAAAAATAAACCCTCAATAGGGAGTGGGTGCAGGTCTGGCTGCGTGTGATTGAACGTGGACGCCCTTGCCCTGTCGCACACCCCGCACTCCTGGACAGCCTTCCTGACCACTGCCCTAAGCCCTCTCCACCAATGCTGCTGCAGGATCATGAAGGCCGTGCGGTGGCTGCCGAATTGACCGGTGCTAGCGTGAGCTTCCCTGATTACTGCCTGTCTGTCCTCGGGCCTGGGAACTACACACCGCCGTCCGTCTGGCATCACCCTTATTAGCACGCCCCCCCTCTCTGGTTCCCACTGGAAAGGTGCGGCTCTGCGCTGCACCCTGGCCTGTTCCCCTGCTTCTGCCCCAGGGGGGTGCATTTTTGATTGCAGGTAGTGCAGGACTGGCACGTCTGTCCATACGTCCACCCGGGCTGCAGGCCCTGATGCGCATCCTGGCGGGTCCACGACCTCCCCTGCTTCGTCGTCCGCTACCCGGACGGGATCTGGGTCTGGGTCAGATTGCCCACCTGGTTCCTGGGCTGCATCCGCCCAGTCTGCTGCCGCTGACTCCCCCAAGCATTGCCGATACGTTGCTGCCGCTTCGTCCTCGCCGGAGCATGCTTTGCCTGCACTGGCTAGGGCGCAATGTGTGGACGTCAGGGTCATGCCGATAGCAGGGTCGCGGTCCGGGCCTGGTAAACCAGCCCTGCGGGCCAGCTCCCTAGGGATGACCTTGGCCGCCTCGAGGGCTATGGTGAGCCAAGCCTCGAGAGCCCAAGCATCCATGCACCTGCCCAAGGCGGCCCTTCTTTCTCCCTCAGGGAAGTCGGGGCGGGGCAAAGTGGACCCCACTGCGTACCCCATGGCCCTCTCCCTTTCATTTGCATTTGGTTCCTGCAGGCCCCCCATGGGCCTGAAAACCATGCCGATCTGCCCGTTCCGGAAAGCGTAGGACGCGGGGGTTGCCATGAGGCAGGGCAGCGCCCTCCTTGGTTGCCCAGACACATTGATACGGTACCCGCCGTTATCGGGGCAGGCCACGACCTGCGCCCTACTACCCTCGTCCAGGATGTCATCCACAATACCGTCGTGCGGCCTATGCGATGCCTGGATAACAAACTCAATGTCTGCAGCTGGTGCTAGGTTGCCCCAGTAGTTGCGCGTGCGGTGGGCATAGGAGCCCACTTGCGCTGCATCAAACAGGGAAGGCCTGCCCAGCATCCTGCACACCTCGCCGAAAGCCTCTACGCTAGCCTTCTCGCTCCTCTGGTTTAGTTGCATAGCGACATTTTCAATCAGGTATGCTGGCGGCTTGGCCCTTTGCAGGACCTGCAAGGAGCCGAGCAGCTTGATAAGCGGGAAGAAAGACTTGCTCCTGGCCCCCTCGAGCCCCTTGCCCTTGCCTGCAGCCGACAAGTCATGGCACTCCCATCCTGCTACCATAAACCACTGGCGACCTTGCTGTGCCCCAGCCTCTATGAAGTGCTGGGTAGTAATGGAGTACACGTCCTGGGGCAATGCCCTGAACGCCCCCTCGACAGCAGGCGCTGGGAGCAATAGCGGGTATTGCTTGTGCAGCTGCACCAGTCTTCCCCCCGCGATCTCCCGCATGGTGGCACTGGTGTCGGCGTACAGATACTGTATGACCGGGATGCCTGCTCTAAGCACCATCTCAAGCCCCGAGCACATACCTCCGAAGGGCTCGAACAGGACCACTCCCTCTTGCTCCAGGGCGTACACCGCCGCTGTTGGTAGGCATGCCGTATCCACCCCTGCATGGAGGTGGGCCGGAGTCGAGCGGGGCAGGTCGGTCAGCACATTGTTGATCAGGTCCCTGGCCCTGGCCCTGCTATTGAAAGCTCTTTCTGCAGTACTGGCAGGCTGTGCCTGTTCATCGTCCTCATCCTTTGCGCTGGAGATAGCTTGGCCGCACGGGGCCACTGTGCATGCCGTCTCAGCGGCCCGCAGGCGGCGCACGCCTCGTCTGCCCTCTTGCGCCAGGCGAACCACCTGATCTGCGTGCCACTGGTTTACCCTGCCTAGGCCTGTGAGCATAGCGACCTGAGCTCCGCAAGTGATCCCACTAGGGTTGTGCGGCTCAGGGGCGACATCGTCTAGCCGCGCTCCTGTGCGGTCGTCAGATGACGGGAGGGGTGACCTGGACGGGATATCTGCGTTCTGGTGGCAGGCCCCTGACCGGTGGACAATGGTAATGTCAAGCTCCTGGAGCATGAGTGCCCAGCGTGCGTGCTGCCCCACTAGGGCCTGGTTATCCATGAGATAGGTGAGGGGTTCGTGGTCTGTGACCAAATGCACCTTGCACCCAAAGAGCATATGACGGTACGTCCGGGCAGCGTACACAGCGGCGAGCATTTCCCCCTGAAATGACGAGTAGTTCTTTTCGCTTTTGTTCAGGGAACGGGAAGTGCAGGCTACCATGTACTCCCTGCCGCTGTCGTCACACTGCCCTAGCACCGCCCCTATACCCTGTTTAGAGAAGTCGGTGTACAACAGGAATGGCCTTGGTGGCCCCTTGCCATCTGGACCCGTTCCGCTGTAGTCAGGTCTGCGTAGCACCCTGCCTCCTTCGCACATCTCAGTTTTGATCAGCTGAAACGCCTGGGCCTGCTCGGGACCCCACACAAACGGGACCCCCTTGACAAGCAATGCGTTGATGCATGCGGCTTTGCGAGAGAAATCCGGGATGTAGCACCGGTAGAAGTTAAGGAATCCCATGACCTCCTGAATGTTCTTGACCGATGCGGGTTCGGGCAGAGCCATGACGGCCGCTATTTTGGCTGCGTGCGGTGTGAGACCTTGGGCCGAGACGTTGTGGCCTAGGTACTCCACCGTGGCACACCCAAACAGGGACTTGTCAGGATGCGCTCGCAGTCCTACCGCGTGGAGCATGTCTAGCATGAGCTCGACATGCCTGATGTGATCTGCCGGTGTGTCACTATACACCAGCAGGTCGTCAATGAAAGCCACACAGAAGGAGCTCAGGCCCGCCCTGGCGATCTCTTCCTCCATCATACGCTGGAAGAAGGGAGGCCCGTTGCGCAGTCCAAAGTTCAACTTTATGTACATCCATAGTTCTGGGCCCATCCAGAAAGCCGTTTTGGGCTGGTCCTCGACCTTGATCGGGATCTGCATGAATCCTGACCTCAGATCCACCTTGCTAAATACTTTAGCTGTGCCCAGGTTCTGAAAGATAGTTTCCATCCTGGGGATAGCAAACTCCTGCTTGGCCATGCGGAGGTTCATTCTCCTCATGTCATGCGCAATGCGGTGATCTGACCACTCGCCTGTCTCGGCACACTTCTTGGCCGCTACGACCGAGTTGGCCGCAAACTTGATGGGCCCTCCCTGGGGGACCCTGACAATAATGCCTGCCTCTATCATGGGCTGGCACTTCTCTTTGAAAATGGCCGCTTTAGGGGGTGGCATGTCCCTTGCTTTCTGAAAGCACGAGCTGTGCTCGTCCTCTAGGGCCAGCGTAAACTCACCCTGTGCACCGCAGTAGCCTGGCAGTTCAAGCATGGAGTAGGCGAACGCCCCCTGACGGTCCCGCAGGCTCTGCTCCAGCTGCTCCTGCTGCTCCCCAGTAAAGTCGGGGTGCTTCCCGAGCAGCCACCCCTCTTCAGTTTTGACGTACTCTGAGGGTGCATGCACCACCCCTCCGGGCTGGAACATGTCGATGACTCCCCCTGCCAGCGGCTCCCCTGTCACTGCCTGTGGCCCTGCGCTGGATGTGCCCTGATCCCAGGTGTTTTGCGGACGGGGGGGCCGAGGGGCGGGCATATCCACTGGGGGTCGCAGCCAACCAGACTCCAGCTTGGCAGCTGCCTCCCTGCTGCAGACGAATGCTCCTTGTCCTGCAGTGAATCCCCCTCCTCGCACGCCCCTTCCGCTGGCCTGTGCCCCAGGGAGGCAGGAGAGCAGGAGCCACACCAATGCCAGGTGGCACAGGCAAGCCAGAAGGCCCCTGAACGCTGTGCAGGGAAGGAGACCCTTGCAGGCCGGCTGCTGTCTGGGGCTGGGCTGTGGTCATGCAGGGGCTGCCGGTGACGGCGCTGCTGGCGGGCCCTGGTCCTCTGGTCCCTCCCGCCAGGAGATTTCCAGCTCCACCTGGCTGATCCTGGTGGGCGGCGATGGGCACCCTGTGCTGTTACTGGCGTCTCTTGCCGCTGCTTTCCTGCGTCGTTGGCGCGCGCGGGTCCTGGCGTTCCTTGCCCTTCGCGCTGCTGCGGCCCTGACCTTGGAGGAGTCCGCTGGTCTGTTTTCGCCCCTACTGGTGGGGGTCTGATGTCCCTCTGCCGCTGTTGGACCTGTGCAGCCTGCAGCGGATCTGTAAGCGCCTTCCGGGCTGACAGTCTGGGCTCTGGCGCTGCTGCTGCTCCTGGCTGCGCTGCGCGGCTGTCTGTCCAGCTGGTGGGGCTGGAGCATCGTCCGCTGGATGGCCTGGTAGTTCCATAGGCTGGTTCTCTCCGGAACCCCCCACTCCACCGGCCAGTCGTCCAATGGCTCGCCTGCCTCTGGCCACCGCCCCTCGTCATTGGCCTTGATGAGCTCTGCCCCGATGGACAGGATCTGGGCGTACTGGACCGCGTGCATGGACGGCTGTAGGGGCTGGTCTGCTGTCTCCCTGTACCATTCCCTGAATGGCACTGGGCGCTGCTCCCCCCTTCTAGCCTGGTTGGCCTCGTCCTGCCGTCGCTCCTCGATGGCCTGCCGTACGTCGGAGATGGTTGCCCTGCTGTGCGCTGCCTTGAACACCACCTCCCTTTCGCCGGGCAAGGCTTCCTGCGCGCTGCACCACCATCGCACCCCGAGCCTGGAGTCCTCCTCCATCTGCCTTTGCCTGATGAAACCCAGCGACTGGTTCCTCTCGGGGCATGCCATGGCTAAGTGCCCCTGGTGGAAGCAGATGGCGCATCTGCCCTCTCGCAGGCGTGGTGCGGGGCAGGCGTGGTAGTCGTGCCCCTTTTTTCCGCAGCGTTCGCACGGCTCGCTGTGGACGGAGTGGTGGCCCCACGCCGGGGGAACTGCATCGCTGCAGCCGCAGCAGGCCCACACCCCTCGCCGGGTACCTCCTATGCCTGGCTTGTCCATGCAGGTGCCGCATGCCTTGGCGTGGCACCGACAGCAACGCCGGCTGGGCTGTTCTGTTGGGCCAATGCTTTCTCCGCATCCCAAGCAGCTTGGCAGCCTGGCCTCGGGGGTCATGCAGAACTGGCACACTCTGGCTGCCCCAATCCGCGGTGTTCTCATGCACAGGTCATGCCATGCTAGTCCGCATGCGCTGCACCAGATCACGCGTTCGCCTGCACGGGCCTGGTCGCACCCTGCGCACGGCTCCTTGCGCTCTTGGCCGGAGCCAGAGGATTGGCCTGAGGTCCCGGCGCCGTCTGTGCCTGGGTCCCCCTCCAGTTCTGGCGGCTGTGCCTCGCTGAGGGCCCTTAATCGGCCGCGGAATGCCTGCCGCAGCTCCTCCGCTGCCTGGTTGCGTCCCTGCAGCCTGGGGTCGGGGCTGGGGTCTGGGACCATGCTCAGCCTGTAACGCAGGCTGGCCTTGATGCGGCCGCCCCTGGGCTCTGGGCCTCCCTGGGGGACTGGCCATGGTGCCCCGCCCACGAGCCGCTGCCTGTCCCGTTGGGCCACAAACTGTCGTAACTCGTCATCCCACTGCTCCTTGCTGAGATCTACACTCCTGTGATCGGGCTCCCCCTCGGCTGCCAAGCGTGGCGCGCCAGGGTCCTCAGGATCAGGATTGCTGGCCTCGCTGTTGGTGTCGCTGAGCCCCCTGCTCCAGCTGGGTGAGGTGTCAGCCTGGAATCCCAGGGTTGCCGCAGGTTCTGGCCGCCCTTCTGTGGCTCTGCTCTGCTGGCTGTCCCCTTGCATATGCCCGGCTGAAGGTGCAGTATGCTCGCCGGGCACTGCCACCCTCCCCTCTGGTGGCGCGGTGTGCCCTGCTGTTGCTGCTGGTTCCTCCTCGGAATCCGAGTCCTGTAGGAGCTGCGGCAGTCCTGCCAAGCTGTTCTCCTCGTCTGACTCGGGCCAATCCACCTCGTAGTTGCCCCCCCTCAGGGAGGTGAAGAAAGAATGCTCCCTGCTGCTTGGCTGCATGTTGAGGGTAGTTTCGTCGGGGCTGTGAGTGCTGCCTGGGCTGGTTGTCTCCCTGAATGCTCCCCAACGCCCCCGCGGCGTCTCTTGGCGGTCCGCTATGCCCCTATCCAGCAGGCCTGTCAGGTCCCTCAGGGCCTCATCGTGATTGCTACCGCTGAATAGGGGGTGGAGCGTGACGGCTCCCCTGGGGTGCCTTTGCCACCAAAGGCGGACAGTGGCCGCCGGTGCAGACCAGTGGGGCAGCAAGATGGATGGGACGCCGTTGTAGTAGGCCGCCTGTTCCACCCGCATCCACTGCTGTAGGCAGCTCTGCAGCCTGCCTTGAGCAAAGGCTGAGAGGGTGAGGGCCTGCTCGCCCTGCCACGCGGTGGCGCCCGCTGCTGGCGTGCAGTGCGCTGACACGTGCGTTGGGCAGTCGGCTCTTTCTTGGGGTGCCCAAAGCTCGTCCACTATCTCGATGTTGTGGACAGCTGCTGACATCTGTCCTGGCAGCAATGTCCTGTTAAGGGCCATCATCATGATGGTCCACACCGCCGGGTCTGTTCCTCGAAAGGTGGACACCGCGTGCTCCTCTGCCTGTTCTACGGAGGGAAACCGGTCACTCTGCACCTGGGTAGCTGTCTTGAAGAAGAACCACACGGGCTGGTCATCGCGTGTGGCGTGCATGTGTATCCACGCCCGCGGTGCGGGGTGCGGCCACTGCCCCTCCAGGTCCTCGTGGTAGTATGCCACCGCCAGCCGAACCGGGATAGCGACCCTGGCGTCACCTGGCTCGTACCCCCAGGGGACCGCCTGGCCCATGACCTCTCTGGCGATGTCTTGCCCCCTCTCGACGATCTCGGGGCATTGGCGAGGCGTTCCTGGGTGGAGGATCCCGGCACCGTCGTACCCGCTGTGCCCTTGTACTCCTCCTTGTACCTCCTTTTAAGATCATTCACCTCTATGATCCACTTGGCGCATTCGCCCTTCCACCGTGCCATCTCCCTGTCTGAAGCGCCGTCCGCCATTGCCCGGGCCTGCTCCATTTTGAAGGAATAGATGTCTGCCTCCCTGCTGGCGATTCTCTGCCTGGCTGCGACCCGGATGGCCCTGTTCAGGACCTGGACCTGGGCCTCCAGGCTGCTGACGACGGCTGCCCTGGGAGCGTTTCTGTCTGCTTGCAGCTCAGACTCTGAATCAGTGGTTCCTTCATCGCTGTGGCTGGTGTCCTGAGTGTGCGCAGCCGGAGAGCCTGGCTGGCAGCTGCCTCTGCTGTACGTGTCTACTCCCCGGCCCGGCTCGTTCTCCAGGAGCTCCCCTAGCCGCCGCTCGCATTCCTGGTCCGTATGCGATCTGCGCATGTCGCAATACGCGCAGGGGCCATCCCTGTTGCGCAGGGCATTCCTGACCTCCTGTCGGACGGTGTGCTCCTGCTCCATGGCCAGCCTCGCCTTGTCCCGCGCTGCTACGGGGGGGTCCACGGCTTTGCCGTCCTTGTCCCGCGCTGCTACTGAGGGGCCCCCGGCTTCGCCGCCCTTGTCTCCGCTGATGGGCCGGCTCCCGGTACCCCTGGTACCGTCCGGATCCGCCGGCGCTGCGTGAGCCTGGGTACGGGCTACTGGGTCTGCCTCTGGCGCTGCAGCAGGGTTTCCCTTTAGCCCTGCTTGCTGGCGCGCTGCCTCAGTACCTGCGCCACGGGCCCCTTTGGCCTTGGCCGGCTTGGCCCCTTCTGGTGCTGTCGCAGGTGCCTCTGCCGCGGGCAGACGGGTGACACGGTTTGCGGCGACTGTAGTTTGCGTCGCAGGGCCGCCTCCTGTACCTGTCACCATGGCACATTGTGGGGTTAAGTCTGGGTTCATCTCGCCCCAATCTGCCGGCCACTCCTCAGGCACCCAGGCGGGGTCGTCCAAGCCTGCCCAGGTTGCCGCGGCCGCCTGGTGGGATCCTGCTGGTGATATCAGTTCTAGCGGCAGGGTGAGCCCGTCGGCTCCCCCTTGAGGGAACAGGGTGAGGCGCCCTGCGGCTTCTAGGACTCCCCCATACTTGAGGAATTCGGGGTTCCCTACCAGGTGCTCATACGCGTCAGGAGGCGTCTTGACCACCCTGACCGCTGCTTTCTCCACGATCGCATTCGGGCTTCCATACCCGTACACGACGTAGATGAACAGAATCCCGTATAGGTCTGCTCCTGCATTATCGGTTGTCCTGATCTTTTCATCCGTCCTCACCAGCTTGGCCCCCATGGCTACCAGCTGTTCTGCTATGTTGACGGTGATGACATGGCATGAACATGCCGTGTCCATTAGTGCCTTCTGGGCCACCAGCACCTTCCCTTTCACCATGAGGCCTACGCACTGGCTGTAATCTCGCCTGTCGTTTGTGAAGTATTGTAGCCTCGGGCTGATGGTGATCTTACGACCCTGACCTATCCAGCCCGGCTCACCACGGACCGGCGTGACTCCCATGGGCATGGTGGTGTGCGCCAGCGCTGTAAGTCGTTCGTTGATGTAGCCCACCTGCGCACGGACATCGCACAGGCCGTCAGCTAGTCGCCTAAGAGCAAGCCTTTTCTCCCCCTTCCTGGAAGGGTGTTCAACAGCCAATGGCTCCTCCTCCTCCTCACTGCTAGAGGAGGGTCTAAAGGACCGTGGCCTGGCGTTGTGGGCTGCCTGCTTGTACTCTCCAGGCTTGGGTGCCAGCCCAACCTGCGTCAGGAGGGCCACGGACTCGCTGAGCATTTCGGCCACCGTTTGGTGCCACCCATCCGGCTCAGCGAGCTCGGAGGGGCCAGAAAGGTGAGACAGGTGAGCTGACTGCTGGCCATGCCCCGCCTGCCCCTGCGGCTGCCTCTGGGCCGGCCTGCCTCCTTGGTTCCTGTCGTAGGTCATGTTCACGGGTGGCCCCTGCGGTCTTGGAGGCGGTGGGTACTGCTGTTGAGGCGGCCGTGCCTGCCCCGTGGTGATGTCAGTGGCCAGGGGAGCAGGGCGGCGTTCGTCTCTAGCCCTGGGAGTCCTGCAGTCCCTTGCCAGGTGGTCCAGGCTGCCGCATTGGAAGCAGGCTTTGGGGGCGCCCCCAGCGCTGTGGGTGCTGGTTGTCAAGGCTGTGGCTTGGTCGGCCCACGTGACGCCCTTGGCTCTGCTTTCCTGCCTGGCAGGCTGGCTGCTGTTCTGGTATGGCGCAACTCCTGGTCCATCCCCCCTGGGCCTGGCTTCCCACTGGCTGGGCCGATCTCGCCTGCCGCGCCCCGCCTGTTGCTCCCCCTGGCTCCTCTGCTGATGGTCTCCTGGTCCTTGCCTGGAGTCCATGGCAGCCAGGTCCCCCAATTCCAGGGCGAACCTCTCCCACAGCAGTACCTGCTGCGTCAGGACCTCTACCTGGGCCTCGTCTGTCATGTGCAGGTATCCTGGCACTGTCATGATGAACGCTGTCAGCTTCACTCTGACTGCCCCTGGCAGCCCTTCGTAGAACATGTGGGCTACCGAATGCCTCCTGCCGAAGTGGTCCACTGCGTCTCTGGAGATTTGCAACAGCTCTGCTGTAGACATGACTCTGAAGGCGAATGCCTCCACTGTCTCCTCTGGCTTGACGCCTGGGTCCAAGGTGGTCTTGACCCCGAGTTTCAGGCCGGTGATTGCTGCCCTCTCATCTGAAGTCGGCTTGCCCACCTCCCTTTGGACCACCCTGATCCACAGGGTTAGCAAGGATACCTCACAGGTCGGCTCCTCCACTGGGGTTCTCCATGCTTCCCGGATCCGCTCGACCTCCCTGGAAGCTTTGTCTCCTTGGGGTGCTGATCGTATGGCGACCACCAGTGGGCCCACGCATGCCGGCTTGGCTGTCCACATGCCCACCAAGGAGCGGACCAACAGGGCCATGGCTGAAGGAGACTGGCAAGATCCTGCAATCTCACCAGCCACCACAGCCAGGGCTGGCGGCTCGTCCGATAAAGCCAGGCGGTTGTGCGAGCCCCAAGAGCTGCAGGCCTGGCAGTATTGCCTGGCTGCGACTGCCCCCGGGTGGGACATGTCCAGCACTGGCACGTTGCCCTGAATGTTGGGGATCTTGGTGAACCGCGTTCCCCCAGCCAACTGCAGGATCATCTGTTGCTGCAGCCGTATGTTTGTCTCCGCCTGCTCTTGGGCTATCCTTTCCCTTCTGCGCCTTGCAGATTCCCTGCTGGAGCCTGGGCCGTGCCCCTCTGTATCCTCCGAGCCTGACATGCTGGGGTCCGAGCCAGATCCGCCGCCGCCGTTCCTGGTTGGGCTCTGCCTGCGCCGATCCCGCTGGTCTCTGCGGTCTGCGCTCAGGTGGGATTGCCTTCTACCGGATGGCCTACTGCCCTCCGAAGGCTGCCTTGCCGGGTCCTGGCTCCTACCCCCTTCTGACTCTGCCTGCCTGCTGGGCTGGTAGCTGCTATGCCTGCTGGGCTGCGTTCCACCTGTGTACTCCCTTGCCTCGGAAGCTGACAGGCAGTCGTCCCTGCTTTCCTGTCTTTGCTGGTAGTCTCCCCCCGTGGGACCTGCCGGGTTGATTTCCTGAACGACCCTCCTTCCTTGGCTGGGGCCTTGGCTCCTCTCCGGCCTGCCACGTGCCTGTGCTGCTTGTCCTCGCAGGAACTCAGCAATGTGGTCCACCTGGCTTTCTTGGCCGCCGTGCTGATCTACGAAGCGCAACAAGTCGTGAGATTCTTGCCTGCTGGCCCTCCTTGGCGCTGGGTCCTGCTGGAAGCTGGTTGCCCTGGGCTGTTCGCTGGCCGCTGGGCTGCTGGGGCTGGGTCTGCGCTCTACGTCTAGCCGCTGGTTTCGGAGGCTGGGCTCACTGCTGGCTTCCAGGCTCTCCCATCTGGCCTGTCTTGCAGCAGGAATGGTCCCTTCCGTCTGCTGCTGCCATTGCACCTCCCTGCGGTCATCTTGCTGTAGCCTGGATGCCTCGAACCCTTCCCACTCCTCGAGCTCCTCTTGCTCTGATTCGGGCTCCTCCAGATCCCCTGCTGTGCCGTTGCACCACCCATCGGCAAAGGCTTTGACAGCCAGAGCCGCCTCTGGCCCTGCTGCTCCTCTGGACACTCTGCGCAGGGCCGCCAGCAGCGTTGCTCGGTCCTGTCCCGTGTGCGGGATGCCCATAAGGGCCTTTGTTGCCCATTCCGCCAGGTGGTGGCTTTGGAACTCCTTGATAGCCCGGGTCTGATCGCTGAGGTGGACGAAACACTTGGAGCACACCTGCTGCCATAGCCGCCCTGCCCATTGCAGGATGTCTGCCCATCCAATGGGCTGGAGTCCTGGTGGCTCTGCTGCACCCGGCTGGTTTATGCTCCCTGCGCGTTCTCCCACTGCCGGGCGCCGCTCTCCTGGGATGGGCGTCCACTCTGGATTGCTGAAATATCCGTAAAGGCTATGGGCCTGGCCGCTGTCCTCCTTTTCCCTGCTGCTGCCCTCTGCCACGGCCTCCTGGCTTGGCCTGTTTGCACTGGCTGGGAACCTGGACTGGGGTGTGCCGTATGTTGATGCCTCTGTTGCTTCCTCTGCCGGGATACGGGGCGGCCTTGCCTGTTTCACCCTGTGCAGATCTGGCCTGGGCGGAATTCCCGTTGGCGCCTGCATTCTTCCGTGCTGATCTGGCGGCACTACCTTGGCGTGTGGATCAGCCTGCGGCTGCCATATTCTGGTAGCCTGCGTTGTCGTGGCTTGTGTGTCGCTGTATTTCTGCAGCTCCCGCGGCCTCCCTGTTGTTTCCGCTGACTCCCCTTGGGACTGCTGTTCGCTGGATCTCGTCCGCTCCATCCTGACCATCGTTGACTGGACCATCCCCTTGACCACTGTGGGTTCAAGCTGGGGCTCCTGGTCTGGTCTGGGCTCAGCCTCGCCTCCTTCCCTTTCTGCCTTCGCAGGCAGGTCATCCGGAGGTCGCGCTGGCCCGCCACCCTCTCCTACACCACCGGTCTGAGACCTCACAGTAGGTGGCTCTGAGGTCGGATCCAGGGACTCATCGTCGGGAACCGGCCATTGCTCGTCCTCCTGGCTTGGGCCAGGGGGGATGCGCGCTATGCCGCCTCGTCCGATACCCCTGCGCGTCACTTGAACCTGCACCATACCCTCATCCAAGGCTAGGGTGCTGTCGGCCCCTTGGACCTTGTTTTCCATTATGCCTGCATATTCACCATCTGACAACCCAATGGCAATTAGCCTAGCTTCCTCTGCTACGGCTGCATTGATGGGTGTCATGGGGTCATTGCCTGGTTCCATTCCTCTCACTCGTGCACTGCGTCTTGCAGCCTCTGGATGCAGGTGACGATCATGATCTACCACTGCGTCCTGCATTGTACTATTGCTGGGTGCTGAGCAGCCGTGCCGGCTCGCTGTGTGGGCTCACAGCAGCAGGTCACTGGCTCAAAGCCTGCTTCCGTTCTCCTCTACCTTCTGCAGGCTGGTTAGGCGTTGCTAGACAGATCAAGCACGGGTAATTTTTTAACCTGGTTCTGGCGGGTATTTTCACCTTCTGGACTGCTGTCTCGTCCGCTATCTTGCTGGTCTCGTCCGCTATTCCTCCGCTGATTCGTCGCGCAGCTTCCTCCTCGATCTCCGCAGGGCCTGCTCAGGCTGCAATCTGCAGCTTCGGATATTCCTGCACACAGTCTTGGGTTGCCTGCTTTTAAACTCGGATCCCAGATCCTTGCTCACTTCTGTCAACACGCAGGCTGTGCACTCTACCACGGATGCAGGCCACGTGCACAGGCAATATCAGCTGGGTTTATAACTCCACAGCCTGATCTTCAAGCTACGTCTGCTTCTGGGTTGCCACGCCCAGCGCAAGCAGGAATTGACTTGGGTTCTATGGAGAATCCTCTGCTAAGTGATTTCGAGCTGTCCAAGGCAGATCACTGCCTTCAAAAAGAAATTCAAGTTCACAGCACATGCACCTTAAGCAGGATTCGCTGGATCAAGCTGATCAGGCTTAGACCCACTTCGTTCCTTTTAAGTGGACACGCGATGGTTGCTTCGGGTCCGTGGCGGACTTCTTCCCCACAGAGTGGCGGACGCCTACGGGCGAGCTCAGTGTCTACACACTGGCCGCGGATGCGCAGCGCGTTAAGCTGTGGCTGGAACTTCTAGGTGACAGGCGTGGAGCTGGTCGCTTGTATAGCTGAGACTAATGGCCTGTCGGGTCGCGAACCCTGCAGGTCGTTACGGGTCACTTACCGCGCGTAGCGGGCGAAGACGTAGCCGTAGACTGCGGACGACGTAGTCCTAGGTTGGGCAGGTCTTCGGGTCAGGAGTTCTCGGGCTTGCTAGATGGCGGGGTCGCTGATCTAGGCTTGACTGGTTTGGTGGTACTGGCTTTGATGCACTTCACTGGGTAGGTCTCCGAGATCTAGCCGGTGCTGGTTACAAATAGAGGCCTGTCCACTTAAAAGGAACGAAGTGAACGTCAAGCGTGCAAGCCGGGATTCAAAGGTCCCGGCAAGCCCTATGCACTGAGTACGGGAAACCCTGCCTCAGACCTTCCCGAAAGTGGGAAGCTGGGCTCCTAACCCTAAAAAGGGGCTCCGCAGGGAAGCTGCGGAGTCTACGGGGACGCGTCAGCGGTCCCTACGGTTTTGACACGTATACTGCATTATACCGTGACAAAGGCTCTCGCTAAGATCTATACTTTTCGAGGATGGGGTGTTTTTGTTGTTTTTTGCCCCCCCCCCTCGGTCAGGTACACAACATTGACCACTGTCGACACCAGGAGGGGTCGTTGCACATGTATTTTGAGTCTGCTTCCATGCAAGTGTGGGGTTATTCACCATACTTCAGAAATGTCCATGCATCAACAGCAGCCACACACACACACAAATTGCTCATGCAAAGCCTGGACAAGAGTTTCGCGCACACTGCATTCACCACACAAAACGGCAGCCTTCGGCCGTACTAACAACATACAAAACACACAAAAGCAATCGCAGACACAGCACCAGACCGATGACACCGTTTCAAGAGAATCACACTCCAAAATGGGCATGCCAAGTGTGCTGCGCACGGTACATTTGCTTCCTTCAGATTTTCACAAAGAAATACTTATTTTGCAGGACATGTTGGGCATGACTGCCCACTGCATCCTGGGTTTGTGGGCCATGGCACCCTGGCCCTCCTGATGGGAGTCCAGTGATTCGAATTTAGAACAGTGCATGGCTGGCTACCAGACACGTCAAGTATTGATGCTCACTGGCAGACTGGCTAATGTTGCCTTCCCGGTAGCCCTCCTTGCTAACTGTGGGCCGGCCAGCATTAGCCCTGACACCTTCATTATAATTTGTTTTGCCTGGTTGCTGCGTCCTTACTTGCTCGCTTTCTGTGTAGCATCTTTTTCTGCCCAGTTCTCTACCAGAAAGTCGCAGCCCAGCATGCCTGCCCTCCAACGCCAGAAAAAACTAACGTGTATGCTCGCTTTTCCATATGCTTATATGCATGCTTGCCCGAGTGCTAGCCTGCTAGGTACTGATATGTCATAAAATAAGTGTTTGGCTGGTTTCAACGGGGGGTTTTAAGTTATGCACATTGTACAACATGTGTTACATATTTTCTGTACCAACCTGTCAAGCTGATAGATAAAGATGAACCCAACGTTTGGCAAACTGAAGTGTGCAAATCTGGTGGGCTAGAAACCTCACGATTTCGAGCTCATCTTCTTCAACATAATTGCTTTGAAAATATTGCAGACAATAAGGCAATCAGTCAAGTTCAAGGTATATGGCAGGTTGGCAAATCTCTCACCATTCCTTTACTGCTCAGCAACGACATGCAATATTCCGATGTACTTGCATTTAAAAATATCATGTTTTGAGTAGATGCAGGGGAATTTATAAGAGGTAGAATTTTGTCGCAACTTGCGAGGCATTGTATGGGGAAATGCCTACACCCGTATACTTAAGAACATTTTGATGTACTGCATGCACACAACACCCTCGCGCAGCTCCCTATGCAACAATTCCAAAGAGAGTGGGTGCAGAAATTGCACAGACTGCTGGCATCATGTGGCCCACGTACAACACGATTCATTTCAACCAGCCTGCTCCCACCTGCAACCTGCGCATGCACCTTGAAGCACCTCGTGGGTGGACATGAGGCACTGCTTGCCTGTCCACTGGGGTCATTTTTTCTTCACTTGTTGACCTACTTGATTTAGTGCTCATTTTTTTGCATGTTCCTGTCCCATGCAAATTTATGCTCCTCTAGACGTTACACACTTCACAAAAACTGTGCAGGCTATGTGCCAGTATGCAAACTTGCATTGGGTTGGCGGTTGGCCGGTGTCAATGCCATGACATATTGACATTACACCCCTAAGCCGCTAGGCCCTGTTGAAAAAGGCTCGGCGGCTGGGCTCCCATTCGACTGGTTGGGAGAAAAGAGAACTGAGAGCAAGAGGGGAGAAATGAAGCCTGGGAGACGAAGCAGAACAATAATACGCCCTCGCGAAAAGGAAAGGCAGTCCAAAGATTCATTAGCCCCTTAAAAGAGTATAATCTTGAAGGAGAAGAAGCAAATATTACCAAGACGGAAAAGACCCTACCCCCGAGCCCACCCCCCTACAAAGAAATAAAAATAGATCCCCCAAACCCTCAAGGAACTAGCCCTCAATAATGTGTACCACATCCTGCACAAAAGCCAGTCCGCACCAAGCCGCAACTGCGAGTTTGTGCGCACACGAGCACACGCCCAAAAGTGCGGCTCTGGGCATGCGCCAACACTGCCCCAGCCAAAGGTTGAAACCAGGCCCATTCGGCGGTTGGGGACAGCTGTTTGGGGACAGCTGCCCCCCGCGCCGATTCCGCCCCCATCAGTTCACTACACAATTTGTGCTCTCCGGTGTTCTGTCAAACCGCGAGCTGCATGTCCGCCGCCATGGCAGCAGCCATGTTTAAAAAGAAAAGCAAGGACATAATCTCTATTCGCTTTTTGATTTAAGGCATACATGTAAAAAAAAATCTGCAAAATCTTGGAAATCTTCTGCTCGTTCTGCTTGGTCTGCTTCATAAGATTAAGCAGAGAAAGAGGGGCCCCACATGAGCGAGCTGTCTTGCTGTGCGGACGGTTCCTCCGCTGCATTTTAGAAGTGGAGCACATGCTTCCACCTGTCACGTTCTGATGGCTGAATCTGCAGCTTCCTCATGACCCTCCAGCTGGCAGAAAAGGCAGGAAGCCATGCAGCCTGGCGCACGTGCTGAAGTAGGCTGAACAGCATCCTCCTCCATGGGAAGTGCAGCCTGAAGTGACCAGTGACCCACACCACATCTCCGTAGCGTGCTGCTGCTGCTGCACAGACAGCCCCTAGCCGGATGCGTGTAGGCAGATGCCTCAGACGAACCGTGGCGGCCGTACAGCGAACATGCTGCAACGCGGCAGCCATAGGTGCCTCTCTACCTTGCATGGCCTTCCTCATGCTGCCGCTTTCCTGCTGAACGGTTCCCAATGACTAGAATTCTTGGACACGCTTCAGCACAGTCCTATCTGGGCCGTATACGCAGAGTTGGGCTGGCAGTCGGCACAGCGCTGCTAAACGGCTGCCAAACTCCAAGATCTCTGTCTTGCTGACACAAACCTGGAGCTGTTCATCCGCTGTGTAATCATGAATGACATATTGACAGATAGCATGCGCTGTATCCCTGCCGGGCTGTCTGCTAGCAGGGAGAGGTCATCTGCATATACAAGGCATCGCAGTTGTCGCCCTGCCTCACCCACGCCCTCTGCCGGGCACGTGGCTGCAATCATGCCCCGCAGGTCGCTGATGTTGCGGCTAAGGGCAGAGGGGTCAGTGTGCAGCCCTCCTAGATGCCGCTGGTGGCCAGTGCTTTTATGGCTGTCTATGAGTGTATAGACTGCGCCTTTATAGAGCACTTGCACAGCGCGGAACAGGCGTGATGGCATGTGTAGGTGTTCAGGCAGATGCGCCATAGCAGCCCTTGTGACACACGGTCATAGGCATTGGTGAAGTCCGCAAAGGCCACATGCAGCTTGCCATGGCCTCCAGCTGCCCGCTCTGCATGAATTGCAAGCCTCGAGAGGAACGCAGCTTAGATCATGGCAGCATGCTATGGCGCCGCCGAATTCCGAATTGTTAAGGAGGGATGTGCTCGTGCAATCATCTATGACGGCGGTGAGCATGCTGGCAAGCAGCCTGGCTGGCTTGTGGTTAATGCCTGATGCCTTCCTCTGGGAAATAATAGTTTCTCTGTCAAGGCTTCACCTGGACAGGTTGAAACCAAGGTTGAAACCTTGATCCGCCCAACAAAATGTGTCGTAAGCGTTGTCTCTCCTAGACTCTTCCCGTACATACCATAGGACTCTGGGCCCTGCTAAAAACGCTCGGCCGCATGGGCCTGGAGAGGGCGTGTCAAAACTCCAAGTCTGTAATCAGTCATGGCACGGGCACGGCACGGCAAACAAAAACAGTCCCACCTTATCGGCAACAAAGTTTATACGCAATCAGTGATGAGGAGGATTAGCGTCTCAGGCTTCGTGGTCGTTTGGAACAGCTGCCCGAGTGCGATTGTGTATGACGGGTACTGCAAGCATCGGTATGAACCCTCTAAGGGGTCACATGCCCATCGATGGTCCACAGCAGTAAATCCCACGAGACAGTCAGCCTGCATGCCAAATAAATACTCGTTTGACCAGGCGTGAAATGAGCCGGAAGCGTCAGGAGTTGTACGATAAGCTGCATTGGTCGCGTCAGACGCAGGAGGACCTTTTCATTGAAAACATCAACAAAAAGTCGGACGAATGGGTTACAGAGTCTCCTCTCGGGACGACCGCCTACCCCGACGAGGCTCGCCGCGCGGTCTCCCCAGACCCTGGCCACCACGGGTCAGCCTCCCGCACCCTGCCCGTGTCAAACCTGCATGTGCCCCAGCAACTCATGGCTGAGCAAAATACTAGGCGGGTGGCACACGGTCTCCTCGCCTCAAGTAAGGCAGGCACAAACCCGCAGCAGCGCCCTGCCACCACCGCTGCACCTTCCAGCTCTGTCCAGGCTGGCGCATGGTGGGGTAAAGCGCGCCCGGACACCGCCCCTGAGGAAGGAAAGGGCTCTTTGAGCCCTGGTCAGGGGCAGACGGCCATGCAGGCCCTGAGGCACCAACTCTCGGGGCTGCACCGCGGGGCGGGCATGCCGTCGGCAAGCCATGACAGCGGCAAGCCCCTGCAGCCGACGCTCTCCAAGTGGCAGCACTCGGTCGACCCACACCCGCGGGACCCGCTCCTCATGAGCCGTGCTGAGCGGGGCATGACCTATGAACAAGCCCGTCATGAGGTCTGGTCTAGGGAGGGATACTCCAACGCGCTGTCCCGCACGTTCCGCCTTGGCGCGCCACTGTCCGCGCCCCGGCATGACCGCCCGCGAGCCAAGGATGGCTTCCCCTGGCCACAGGACGCACATGATGGGAAGGCCGGGGAGGCGCCGCTTGGCGTGCGTGCCGGCAGCGCCGAGCAGCCGGCATCTGCATGGCCCGAACATCCAGAGCAGATGACCGTGAAGGTGCGAGTAAAAGGGCTACAGGCTGGCGTAGATAACTCATGTCCATCGGCAACACCACCTCCTGCTCTCACCGGTGGCATTTGAATAATCGGTAGACATTCATATTGGCATGGCCATGATATTGGGTTGAAGGAGATAGTATAACAGCCCTCCAGCGGATGTCAACCCTCTGTTGGGGTTTCATCTCGCTCCTCCTCAGTGACAGGCATCACCCTAGTGCAAGGGGTATAGCCTGGAACTGATTAGAATAAGTCAAATGAAACGGGAGATGGCCAGATGGGTGATGGGAGATCTTTATTTTGCTGATCTCCCGGATCTTCCAGATCTCCCGCTAGGTCCCTGACCTGCCGGAATGCAATCTGTATTGACTCATTTGGTCTTGGTTATATAAGCATCCGCCATGAAGTGGCGAGGGCTCATAGCTTCTCCATTTTAATAGGGCATGCATACTGCATACTTCCTATGCTTACCATGCTTGTACTGGTGGGTTTGTACCGCTGGATTTCCCCCGTTCTTGTCCCCTGCCCCTCCTGTTCTCACTGTGGGCCCTGATGACAAGGCATTGGATGCATCTTCCAGTCTACACACGTGAGGAGTAGGAATCGAGTCATGTTGCCCCATGTTGCTGTCTGCAAAAAGTTCGGGAGCAGCAGCCGGCTGCGGGTTCCTTATCCGACCGCCTGCCTGCCTGTGCGGTACCCGCTCTCCTTTCCTTCCAGAACACTGCCTCTCCCTCCCCCTCTCACCCTCCCCCTCTCCCCCTCCCCCTCCCCCTCCCCCTCTCCTCCTCCCCCTCCTCCCCCTCTCCCCCTCCCCCTCCCCCTCCCCCTCCCCCTCTCCCCCTCTCCCCCTCTCCCCCTCTCCCCCTCTCCCCCTCTCCCTCCCCCTCCCCCTCTCCCTCCCCCTCTCCCCCTCTCCCCCTCCCCCTCTGCTCACACCACTCCTTGACCGACATTGCCCATGCATGCATTGCCGACCCCCCCCCCCCTTCACACCTCTCGCCGTCTGTGGCTGCTCTAACCCTTCACCCTAAACTCTTAACCCTTAACAGGTGCTGAATGAGGAGGGAGACCCTATAGATCCTGAGCGGCAGGAGTCGGACCTGATGGACCCTGTGTCGGGTCTGGACTCCCTGGGCGTAGACCCACATGGGGGGCAGTCCCGCCGGCTTATCATGACCACCACTGTCAAGCAGAAGGTGGCACAAGTTCTCCACGACAACCACACCAAGGTGAGGGCAGGTTACCGGTAGGGGAGGGGGGGAGGGGAGGGGAGGGGAGGGGAGGGGAGAGGAGGGGAGGGGAGGGGAAGGGAGGTTAAGTTAGGGGAGGGGAGGGGAGGGGAAGGGAGGGGAGGGGAGGGGAGGGGAGGGGAGGGGAGGGAACGAGGGCAGTTGATGAAATAGGAGGGTGATGGGGGTAGGTTACTAGGTTATGGAAAGGATGACTATTATATACTCCATTATGGGATAGGTCAATGGGAGGGTGACGGGGGTAGGTTATGGGATAGGTCAATGGGAGGGTGACGGGGGTAGGTTATGGGATAGGTCAATGGGAGGGTGATGGGGGTAGGTTATGGGATAGGTCAATGAGAGGGTGATGGGGGTAGGTTATGGGATAGGTCAATGGGAGGGTGACGGGGGTAGGTTATGGGATAGGTCAATAGGAGAGTGACGGGGTTAGGTTATGGAAAAGCAAATAGGAGGGTGATGGGGGTAGGTTATGGAAAAGCAAATAGGAGGGTGATGGGGGTAGGTTATGGAAAAGCAAATAGGAGTGTGACGGGGGTAGGTTATGGAAAAGCAAATAGGAGGGTGATGGGGGTAGGTTATGGAAAAGCAAATAGGAGTGTGACGGGGGTAGGTTATGGAAAAGCAAATAGGAGGGTGATGGGGGTAGGTTATGGATCTGTAGGGGCCCGCAGTGGATCTATTAGCACTGAGCTCATCCCGTCCACCCCACCTCAACTGAGAGAACCGTGCTGGTGTTGTAGAAGGGCAGCTTTACCGTATATTAGATTTGCCTTTCCTCGGGTATGAAAAAACGAATGCTCTTACTGCTGCCCTCAGGGCAGATGAATGACCAAAACTCTTAATATCTGACTGAACACTGGCGTCGGCAATCGATGGTTAGTATATTCATGGATCCCTCAACCCCAAACAGCGTTAATTCTGAGGGAAGGGGAATTAAATCTACGGTACACCATCCTTCCCCCCTCACTGCGACCCTGTTCCTGCCAGGTGGACTACATCAGAATGCAGCACGAGTATTTTGATGACATGCTGAAGAAACTGAGGAACGCCCCGGGGTACCGAGACCTCTCACTGACCCCTAAGGTGCGTCGGGTGGGCAGGCGGTGGGCAGAGGGTGGCGGGGAGCAGGGAGCAGGTTGTGGGCGGTTGGTGGCAAGTGGCGGGCAGAAGGTAATGGGAAGAAGGTAGTGGGTGGGTGGTGAGCAAGTGGTGGGCAGCGGGTCTGTTTTTTTGACCCATTAATGTTCCTGTCAAGTTTCTGCCCTGAATACTTACCACACCCAATACCCTACACCTCCTATTGGTTCTCACTATCCTTAAACCCTAAACCCTCCGTCTCAACCCTGCACCTCCAGACTATTATTCCTGCCCTTCGTCAATCGTCATCAACCCTGAACCCCACCCTCACCCCTAGTCTTAAATCCCAATCTCCGCTCTCGTCCCTAGTCCTAAAATCTTAACCCTGCCCCCTAGTCCTAAATCCTTAACCCCACCCCTGCCCCTAGTCCTAAACCCTTTGCCGCACCCCTGTCCCTAGTCCTAAACCCTTAACCCCACCACTGTCTCCTAGTCCTAATCCCTCAACCCACCCATGCCAGTAATCCTTAACCCTTGACCTCACTCCTGCCCCTAGTCCTATACCCGTAACCCCACCCGTGCCAGTAGTCCTAAACCCTTGATCGCACCCCTGCCTCTTGTCCTAAACCCTGAACCCCAACCCTGTCCTTAGTCATAAACCCTGAACCCTAACCCTGTCCCTTGTCCCAAACCCTGAACCCCACCCCTGTCCCCCCAGACTGTCCTGCCGGACTTCAAGACAGCAGTGTCCTAATCCCTTGACCCCACCCCTGCCCCTTGTCCTTAACCTCAACCCCACCCCTGTCCCTTGTCCTAAACCCTGAACCCCACCCCTGCCCCCCCAGACTGTCCTGCCGGACCTCAAGACAGCATTGGCCGCTGTGTCTCACCGGGACACCGAGTTCCTACGGCTACAGCGACTGAACCTCGAGGCCGAGGAGGAGAGGCAGGCGGATCGGCGGCGCAAGGCCGCGGCCAAGCAACGCGGCGAGGAGGAAGAAGAGGGCGACGACGTGCTGCAGACGGTGAGCAGGCGGGGTCCAGGGTTGGAAATCCAGGGCCCAAGACGGGCAGCTGGGAGGGCAAAATACATGTGTTCAAGGCCTCGGGTAGCGAGCAGAAAGACGGCGGCAATTTCTTCATACTTTCATGCTTCCATACATCCTGGCCCGATCGGCCTTCTGGAGCCTGTGCTTGCAACGCTAGGCCACTCCTGCACCCTATGGCTCGAATTGCCTGGTGCAGGCTGAGGAGAACTGCCCTCTGGCCTATCTGCGGGCACCCCTGCCATTTGTCTGACAAGCCATGGTTCCAAATAAGCGGGCCACCAACCTGGTCCCATTCACTGACATGCTAAATGCTGGCGGTCTGCCTTCAATCCTATTTTCTCAAGGCAATTTGAATTCCTCTTGCTCTCTGCCCCCACTGGCGCTCGATAGAGCCGCTCAATGCCTCTTAGGTTCCCCTGAACCCCTGACACCCGCCTGGCCCCCACTGGCATCCAGCAGAAGAGGCTGCCCCTGTTCCCCTCTGACGCTGCCATTGACACCATATTTCCCTCCACCCTCCTCTCCTTTCCTTCTCCCGTCCCTCCCCGAGCCCCTACCCCCCCGTCCTCCATTGCCTCCCTAAACCCTTTACATGATCCCCGCCTCTCCCCACTCCCTCCCTCGGCGAGCCTCCTGCCCATCCCCCATCCCTCCTTCAGCGTATCTCCTGCCCATCCCCCGTCACTCCCAGATCCCTCCCCCCCCCCTTCATTCCAATGCCTTGCTCAGCCCTCCCCAAGGGTATACCCATCCCCTCACTCCAAAGCCTCCGCCGTCACTTCTTAAACGTATCCCCTGCCTCTCCCCCATCACTCCTTCAGCGTATCTCCTGGTTGGGGAATGGCAGCCAGGAGCTGAGGGCGGAAGGAGCCACCAGCCGCGAACTGCTGACCTCCAACGACGGGGCCACCTACAGGGACTCTGCCGGGGTTGTCACTACCGTAGGCTCGTCCATCGGCACCGAGCTATTCATCCCCGGTCTGGCCTACTCCACCTCCAGGGGCCCGATGGGGGCGAATGGGCTTCCAAGGCTGGATCTGACGCGGACGATTTCGCGGCAGAGCAGCAGGGGGTCCAGCAGGGGCGTGAGGTGGGAGGAGGGAGGGAGGGAGGGGGGGGATCAGGGGGAGGGCGAGGGGGACTCTTATTCATTTTTATTATTATTTAGTACCGGCATAAATTAGTGCGGTACTGACAGTGCCGTATTAATCTTGGGCACTTACATTTTTTGCTCAGTCCATAAAATCTTTTTTTACTTCCATAATTATCTGCCAGGTGAACATTGCAGTCTAATCAGCTGCTGGGAAATAATAGTTTTCCATGCGCTGCGGGGGGGGCTGCCCACGCCCCCCCACTCTTAGCGCTCAGTGGACTGAAAACAGGAATCTGACAGAAGTGACTTGAATAAGAACGCAAGCCACGCATGATCAAGTTGGACAGAAATTCGAACCTGATCTTCCTCCGCCGCCGCCGCCGCCGCCTCTTACATAACCGGAAAATCACAACTGGTCCTCTGCTTTGTTTGTCTCCCCCTCCACCCCTTCCTTGCGCACTCAGGCCAAGCATGACCAGGAGTCGGAGCAAAGTTTCCAAGGGCCCCATCGTCGCACTTCGCCCAAAGCCCATTGACCCGGCGACGCTGTTCATCCCGGACGCCAGCATCACGGTGGACAACGAAACTGATGAGATGCTCGACAAGACGCTGCAGGAGATGCGGGAGAGCGACCAAGCACTCATGGGGAAGGTATGTTCCCCCTGGATACCTTGAGGGGCGTCAAGTGAAGAAGAGAAGCTACCACGTAGAAGAAACGATGGTGTCCTCGGGATCAAATGCGTCTCACAAAAAAGGCATTGCTACCGGTCCAATATGCCACCATGCGCCCCCATGCGCCCCCATGCGACCCATGCTCCTTCATGCATCAACATACACCCCCATGCGCCTGTTGTGCCCCCATTCAGCCCTACACGCCCCCCATGCACCCTCATGTGCCCCCATGCATCGACGTAAGCCCCCATGAACCCCTATCCGTCACTATTTCCCACCATGCGCCCCATGTGCACCCATACGCCCCCACGCATCCCACTACAACCATATGCTCCCCATGCGCCCCTATGCGCCCCCATACGCCCCCATGCTCCTTCGTGCATCCCCATACACTCCCATGCGCATCTTGCGCCCCCATGCATCCCTACACGCCCCCCACGAGCCCCCATGCATCCCCATAAGCCCCCATGCGGCCCTATTCATTACTCCCACGCGCCCCATGTGCACCCATGCATTCCCAGCTCCATGCGCCCTCTAACGCCCTCGTGCATTCCCACACGCCCCTTTGCGCCCCATGTGCCCCTATGCACTTCCATGCCCACTATGTGCCATCATTCGTCCCCATGCACCCCCATGCGCTCCATGCCCCCCATGAACAGGACAATGGCCAAAGCACTTACTCTCAGCTGGTGAAGCCCGCCCTGAACTCCGCCTCCACGCCCTTCACGTTCGGTGACGCGGAGGAGTGGGACCCGGAAGTGACGCTAGGCTGGTCCAACCGCGGCATCGGAGACAAGAAGATGGGCGTGCTGAGGGACACGCTGTTGGGTAATACGCACCTCACGGGCATCAAACTCGCAGGTGAGTGCATGCGGGGAAGATACAGGTGAGTGTTTGTGGGGCATGTGTTGAGGGGGAGATGCAGGTGAGTGAATGTGGGGGTCGGGGTAGAGGGAGATGCAGGTGAGTGAATGTGGGGATGGGGGTGGAGGCCGGGAGGGAGATGCAGGTGAGTGCATGTAGGGGAGATGCGAGCACAGCATCACTGTGTTACGTTCATTGAAGTGAGAGGCTGGCAGTGCGGGGATGCCAGGGGTGTGGATGTTGAGGAGGGTTATAAATCCTGAACGCTGAGCGCTGGACCCTAAACCTTTAATCCGAAAGTGAGCATGTGCTGGAACCGACAGCGGGCATCATACCACCACTGTCTTGCTTCCAAAGCATGCGTGCTGTGTGTGGGAGGAGAGATGGTACAGGAGCTCCTTGCTAGTTGGCACTTGAGCGGCTTATGTAACATTCTTTCGGATGGCATCGTTTTGTGCAGCTCCTCATTGGTTCCGTCAGCTCCTCGTTGCCTGCCCCATATTGGTTGATGCCCCACATGCCGCCTGTGGCTCCTGTTGCACATAACTCCCAACTTCCGACCTGAACCCGTGCACTAGGCAACAACCTGGGCAACGAGTGTGTGGCGGACGTGCTGTCGGTGCTATCCAAGGAGGAGGCTCCGCGCATCCGCCAGGTCAGCAAGGGGGCCTGCCGCACTCATGGATCTTGTGCACCCTGATAATCAATAATATGGGCCATAAGAATAATGGTCATGTATCCGTTGTCCCCCTGGATCCCGAGTGGCTGATTGTTACTCCTTTGATCATGGCAGACTGCACGATCGTTTTTCTTGTTACAAAGTTCACGCAACTGCCCAAAGAATTTTTGGGAAGGGCCAGCCAGAGCGAACTGCAAGGAAACCAGCGAGGAGAAGCAAAACGAAACCACAAAATCGCGACGAGGATGAAGTAGGGTCAATGCAAATGGTCAGACATCTGCAGCCTTGCACATGGAGTGATGAAGCACCTAGACCTTCCCCAGCTGTGTGTGCCTGCCTTGCCCCCTGTAGCCACTGATGTGTGGCTCCCCTCTCCTCCCTTCATAGCAGAGCCAAACACACAAGTCACACACGCGCACACACAAAAACAACGCTCATCTGAGAAGAGGTACCAGCTCGGAATTCATGAATGTAAGAAACAGATTTTCTGGACTCTCTTGCTGACCGCCCCATGTGTTCCCTGCCCTGCGCCCCGCAGATCGACTTCTCTGCCAACACGCGCCTCAACTGGCGCTGCGCGCACGCAATCGCCGCCGCGCTCGGCGTTCAGGTGGCGGCTCCGGAGCCGGACGCAGACGCGCCGCACGAGAGCGCGCCGCCGCTCCCGGCGATGCCGATCGAGATGCTGCGGCTGAGCCGGCTGATGCTGAGCGGTGTCAAGTTGAACGACAAGGGCGCAGCAGTGATTTCCGAGGCGCTCAAGACAAATCGCATTCTGAAAGTGAGTGACAGCCCTCAATCATTGGTATACTGGTCAGAGGATCTGCACTTGGCAGCGTCGCTCTTGTGCATCAAGCTGAGGAACAAGGGTGCGGCGGTGAGGTTGGAGACACTCATGACTACCGCGTTCCTGCTGCTGCTGCTACCCCTCCCCTGTTCCATCATGCTTCCCACCCCATGCATTATGCTCCCCTCACCCCCCCCGCAATCCATCACGCTCTCCCCGGCATCGATCACGCTCTCGTGCTGCCCGTACAACCTGTGCCCTACACCCTGAACCCCAAGCCCTCACCCCTGCCCCCCTCCTGTGCGGTACAGGACCTTGACGTAAGCCGCTGCTCCATCTCGGACCCCGGAGGCGCTGCCCTGCTCAGTTCCTTGGAGGAAGGCAGCCTGGTGTCGCTGAACCTGAGCTGGAATGCGCTGCGGGGCGAGAGCGCCCGTGCGCTGAGGAAGACGCTGGCCACCAACGGGAGCCTGCAGAGGATCGATCTGGGGCACAACGGGCTCAGTGACCAGGACGCGGCCATCATTATCATGGGGCTCACGTACCACGGTGGGTGGTGTTAGGGTGGACGGAGGGTGGTGGCCTTGTGGGTGGTGGGTGGGTATACGGTGGATGGTGGCCTGGTGGGTGGGTAGACGGTGGATGGTGGCCTAGTGGGTGGGTAGACGGTGGATGGGTGGGACTCGTGTACCACAATAGGTGGGTGGGACTCATGTACCATGGTGGGTGGGTGGGTGGGTGGGTAGACAGTGGGTGGCACTCATATACCATGATGCGTGGGTGGGACTCGTGTACCGTAGTGGTTGGGTGGGTAGGCGGTGCATGGTCGGTTAGGTGGGAGTATCTGTTTAAGCAAAATGGTTGTACCGGTTTAAGGTTGCTAAGAGATCACGTGACAAGCCGGGTAGAAACTAACCACTGACCGAAACCCTAACCAATGCTGCGCTCCCCCCGGGTAGGTACATGGCGCCATGTGGACTTGTCGTACAACAACCTTGCTGCGGGGTCTGCACTTGTGATCAGCGAGCTCACAGACCTGATGGGAAAGTGAGTCGCAAACAGAGAGAGCTGTTAGCCCCTTTTGACCTTTTGTCAGCCCTAGCACGACATAATGTAATATGGTTCTGACTTGTGTCCACGATCTTGGGGCTTGCCTGCCCACCGAGGGCAGGCAAGTCCCAAATTCGCACTGTTGTCCTCGGTTGGTGCAGCGTGAATTTGGTGTTTTGCCTGTCGCTCAGGGCTGGGCCTGTCTATCAATCAGGGCTGCGGCACATGCCTGTCCCTCAGGGCTAGACCTGCCAGGGCTTGGCCTCATGACCTGTAGCCTGTATCCACTGCCCTCGCCTTGCCCACTAAACCCTAAACCCCTAACCCCGAGCCCTGCTTATCGCCTCGACTTTGCTGCGAGCAGGAAAGCGGCGGAGTTTGTCGCTGTGGGCACGTATGCTGAGAACTGGGATCTGGAGCGCTTGCCTGCCGGGAAGATCGACACGACTGGATGGACTGAGGCGTTGCAAGGGAGCCCTCAGAAGGTAAGGTTTGAGCCACAGCCCTGAAATCAAGCCCTAAACCCTTAACCCTGAACCCTTGACTCAAGGTTGAGGCTACAGGCTTAACAAAGGGAAGTTGTGGGTTAAAGCCCTAACACTACTCTGTATAGATTACAGCCCTAGACAGGTAGGGTTGGGGCTCTAGCCCTAAATTTAGGGTATGGGTTGCAGCCCTAACAGGGCAGGGTTAGGACTGCAGTCCTAAGAGGGCAAGGTTGGGGCTGCAGCCCTGGCAAGGCTGCCCTGGGGAGAGATTTGGAGGGGGTTTAAATAGTGATTTTATGGAGTGCAAGGCCCTTCCGCCGGTCATCGCCTTGCGTATACATCCCAGGCAATCCAGCGCTCTTGTCAGGTGTGTGAAGGGTGGGTGGACGGTGAGTGACTGGTGAGTGGGTGTTGATTGACTGGTGGATGAATGGTGAGTGGCTGGTGCGTGAATTGTGAGTGGATGTGAGTGGATGGTGAAAGCACGGTGAGTGAATGGTGAGTGGGTGGTGCGTGAATTGTGAGTGGATGTGAGTGTATGGTGAGTGGATGGTGAAAGCACGGTGAGTGAATGGTGAGTGGGTGGTGCGTGAATTGTGAGTGGATGTGAGTGTATGGTGAGTGGATGGTGAAAGCACGGTGAGTGAATGGTGAGTGGGTGGTGCGTGAATTGTGAGTGGATGTGAGTGTATGGTGAGTGGATGGTGAAAGCACGGTGAGTGAATGGTGATTGCATGTTGAGTGGGTGGTGAGTGCCACCCATGATTACAGGGTGCTTCATCAGCAAGGCAGCTCTATCCCGGCGTACGGCCAGCTTGACTGGATGCATCAAAAGCCCACCCCATCGCCCTCCTGCCCCAGCCTTCTACTAAACCCTAGGCCCTTGGTGCACGCATTCAACTGTGATTGAGGCAGGTCCCACCTTACAGGTGCCCCCTCGTCCCTGTCTTGTAATCTACCCTAGGCCCTTGGTGCACGCATGCGACTGTAATTGTGGCAGGTCCCACCACCCAGACGCCCCCTCGTCCCTGCCTTTTACGAAACCCTCATCCCTAAACCCTGGTCCCTGCTTTATACTTAACCCTAAACCCTTATCCTCGCCTTGTACTAAACCCTGAATCCTTTATGAGCTGTCATCATGCAGATCCTACCACCAGGAGTCTTGGGGTGCAGCATGCCCACCCAATCCCATCGTACTCACCCCCAAACTCTCGACCCTGCCGCCCACTAAACCCTAACACCATGGTTCATGCACGCAGCCGTCGTCACGCCGGTCCTACCACCAAGAGTTTGGGGTGCAGCTCAGCGAGGGCCCCTTGCTGCTGGAGGTCGGAGGCAATCCGATTGGCTTTGCTGGCCTGAGACAGGTGGGCAACGGGGAACAAACGGGGAGGCAATGGCATTAAAAACGACCAGGAGTTTGGCAAACACGTAGCATCTTGGATGGTAGACCCCTGTGCGTGGTGAGTGCACCCTCTATATTAACTTAATATCTCCTGTAAATCATATTGGTATTTTAAAGGAAGTTATATCTCAATTTCATTACTTATGGAAAAGGTCATCTGCCGTATAATACCGGTATACAGTATTTGGTCTGTTACGTTAACATAAGAAAACGGTTTTAAATGTGGAAATATTTCTCCATGGCCTTCTTTGATTGGAAAAGAAAAGTGTGGTGTGTTTCACCCCTGGTGTGGCTGGTGTGGCTCACCCCTGGTGAGTGCATCCTCCATTGCCTTTTGGCATTGCACATGCGGACATTTTGATTAAACGAGGGTAGATCTTTGGCAGATCGTGGTTGGTTGGGGCCTGCTGAGCAGTCCCCTTCAAAACTGCATGGGTTGTGTTGTGCGCGCATTATCACACGCTTGAAAGGTGTGATGATAGGCATTTGTTGGACTGTCCATCTGTGCACATCACGGGTTTTGCATCCCGCCCGACCATGGTTGTGCGTTGCTGCCTTTCTGCTACGCTGCAGCTTTGTCTTGGGCAGTCTCGGCTTCGCCCTGGCCCTCACACGTGTTCACTCTTTTTCACACTTATTTACAGCTGGACAAAAAATCATGAATCCTACAAAAGGAAATGTGCATCACTGGTCTCGGCCTAGGCCTAAGGGACCTGGTGCAGCATGCCCTGTAGGCGGGCTGTAGCTCCTGCATGGTCTTTTTATCTTGGGTAAGACGATGCAAAATTTTGTACCCGAGACAAAAGTTTTGCTTGCGCCCCAGGCCGGCGACCATAAAGGCCGGTCAAGGTTGGGTCCCTATTGGCCCAGTGGTGGCTACCCGGTGGCCACCCGGAGGTGGTCTGGTGTGCACTGATTACAGCAATGCACCCTACCATGCTCACATGGGCATGAACATGTCGCATGCCTTGCCATTGGCATCTCACCCGTTGCGTTCAAAATTCAAAAGAACATGCTGTCATGCTTTAATGCAACAGATCTTCTGCTGCCCCCCCTCTCCCCATCTCCTCCTGCCTAGCTCCCCCCGGAGATCCCTCTTCTTAAGCCAGCTGTCGCTGTGCACAAACTCGACAAGTCACTCCTTGCCGAGCCACCTCTGTGTGCATTGGGCTCTTTTTGACCCTCTTGCTGCCCTCTGATGGTATATAAATAATATAAATATAATATAGAAGGGGGGTGAAGTGATTGAGCCTGCGTTGGACTTCACACTTCCATCCATCTCTTAACTTCACACTTCCATCCATCTCTTAACTTCACACTTCTATCCATCTCTTAACTTCACACTTCCATCCAACCCTGAACTTCACACTTCCATTCACCCCTTATTGTTTTGCAGGTGCTTCACAGCCTGGACTGGATGAGCATGATCATGGAAGATGCAGCTGTGGAGGCCCGAGGTGCGCCATACCTAAGGGGAGGGTACGCAGGCAGCTATGGAGGACATGAGCCTGTCCCACTCAGGCCTGCTTTTAAAACTAACGTTGAAATCAGCTTTGAAAATAGTTTACTATTGACTTTCAAAACTCCCTCTTGCAGGCATTGGTGAAAAGGCCGAAGGGGATGACATGAGCCTGTCCCATCCAAGCCTGCCTTTCAAAAGAAGAATCAAATCGTTTTTGAAAAGAGCTAACAATTAGCTTTGGAAAGAGTTAAAAATCAACTTTTGCAAAAAATATTCTTCAGACACTGGTGGGAAGCCCGAGGGGGATGATATGAGCCTGCCCCACCCAGGCCTGCATTTGAAAAGAGCATTCAAATCACTTTTGAAAAAAGCTAAAATTAAGCTTTTAAAATATTATAAAACCGACCTTGAAAGCGTTTTTCTGTAGGCACTGGTGGGAAGCCCGAGGGGGATGACATGAGCTTGCCCCCGTGGCCCATGCACATCCGCATCAGCAACTGCAACGTGGACATCACCGACACGCCACCGCCCGGCTTTGCTCCAGAGGGCATGGACCCCGCCTCCCCCAACCCATTTCTTCCCAGCATCATGACTATACTCCAGCAGCCACAGGATGTGAAGGCAGGTCACATGCGGCAGGGGGGGGAGAGGGGGAATGAGGGGGGGCACAGGAAGAGGGGAATCCTCTGAATGCAAAGGCAGGTCACATGCGGCAGGGGGGGCAAAGGGGAAGAAGGGGGGGCACAGGGGGAGGGGGGAATCCTCTGAATGCAAAGGCAGGTCACATGCGGCAGAGGGGGCAGAGGTGGAAGGAGGGGGGGCACAGGGGGAGAGGTGGAAGGAGGGGGGGCACAGGGGGAGGGGGAATCCTCTGAATGCAAAGGTAGGTCACATGCGGCAGAGGGGAGAGGTGTAAGGAGGGGGGGCACAGGGGGAGGGGGAATCCTCTGAATGCAAAGGTAGGTCACATGCGGCAGAGGGGAGAGGTGTAAGGAGGGGGGGCACAGGGGGAGGGGGAATCCTCTGAATGCAAAGGTAGGTCACATGCGGCAGAAGGGGCAGAGGTGGAAGGAGGGGGGGCACAGGGGGAGAGGTGTAAGGAGGGGGGGCACAGGAGGAGGGGGAATCCTCTGAATGCAAAGGCAGGTCACATGCGGCAGAGGGGGCAGAGGTGGAAGGAGGGGGGGCACAGGGGGAGAGGTGTAAGGAGGGGGGGCACAGGAGGAGGGGAGAATCCTCTGAATGCAAAGGTAGGTCACATGCGGCAGAGGGGGAGAGGTGTAAGGATGGGGGGCACAGGGGGAGGGGGAATCCTCTGAATGCAAAGGCAGGTCACATGCGGCAGAGGGGACAGAGGTGAAAGGAGGGGGGGCACAGGGGGAGGGGGGAATCCTCTGAATGCAAAGGTAGGTCACATGCGGCAGTGGGGGCAGAGGGGAAGAAGGGGGGGCACAGGGGGAGGGGGAATCCTCTGAATGCAAAGGTAGGTCACATGCGGCAGAGGGGGCAGAGGTGGAAGGAGGGGGGGCACAGGGGGAAGGGGGAATCCTCTGAATGCAAAGGTAGGTCACATGCGGCAGAGGGGGAGAGGGGGAAGGAGGGGGGGCACAGGGGGAGGGGGAATCCTCTGAATGCAAAGGCAGGTCACATGCGACAGAGGGGGCAGATGGGGAAGGAGGGGGGGCGCAGAGGGAGGGGGGAATCCGCTGGATGCAGAGGCAGGTCACATGCGGAAGATTTCAGATTGGATGCATGGGACAGATTTAATTTCAGATTTGATGCTTAAGACTAGTGCCTGTTGACTGGTTTGGCACGCTGAAAAGACTAGGATTGGTGACAGCAGGCGGGCCAGTGTGTATTCATGGCATGCCGAATTCCGCACCCCCCCCTCCTCATGCTGTTATTACGGTGCAGGGTGGTAAGAAGGGCAAGGGCAAGAAATCCGGCGATGGCGGCTCCAAATCCGAGAAGAAGGGCAAGAAGGGCAAGGGCAAAGGCGGCGACAGCAAGAACAACAAGGAATGGTTCCTGACCGCGCAGTCGCAGTGCCTGGACCTAACGTCCCCTGCCGGTAAGCAGCTGAGGGGGGCACCCACGTTGCGCCTAATCAGCTTCCTCATCATCGGGGCTCAGCCCTTTTGCCGCTCGTTTACCCAATTTACTTTTCCCAGGTCTCTCCTTCTCTTCCTCATCCACAACCTAGTATTCTGAATCCTTCTCCTCCTCCTCCTCGTCACTTCCTCCCAGGCAAGTACGTCCTCAGCATGTCCCACCCCGCCTCTTGGTTGGTGGTGAGGCACCTCATGGACCTCTACACGCAGCTGCAGCAAGCAAACGCGCAAGGCCTGGTGGGTGCAGCCAACGGTGTAGAGCAGTGTTTGGTATGCCATAGACGCATTTGAGGACCAGAGGACTATCAGTGCGGAGCAAGCATGTCCTTCTGCATATACTGCATATTTGCGATATTTCCATGGTAGAGGTCTGAAGGAGGAATCTGATGACGTGATCACCCTCCTTATGGAAGTTGTCTCTGTCATGACACATGTGAGAAACTAGATTCTCTGCATTGCGTGAAGAAGATCTGTCATTTGAATACCAGAGGATGCTTGTCGTTTGAGTACCAGAGGACTCAGTGTGGATCAAGGAATTAATTGAATAGATAGATACGCATACAAGTGCGAGGATTAAAAGGGCCGCCCAATTTGGCCGAAGCATGGGACATGGCTATCGTGTGTTGAGCAAGTATGTTATTTGAATACCAGAGGATGCTTATCCAGTGCAGAGGGCATTGCTCTATATTGGCAGCATGTGTTGACATGGAACATGTGGACTAGTTTTACGTGATAGTGCACAGGACAATGTTGGGGCTTTGCGTAGTGGATGCACAAGTGTGTGCGTGCATTGGCTTACGCCTGTGTGCGTGCATGCATGTGCATATGCAAGTGTTTGCAGGCGTCTGCATGCGATCATTTGCACACGTCTGCATGCAATCATTTGCAGGTGTCTGCATGCATCCGAATTTGAATTCACAAGTATTTGCGTTTGTGCGGTTTGAATGTTGGTCTGAGCATGATGCTTCTCAGTATGCAGCTAAGGTAAACGGCCTTGTACCTTTGTTTCTTCTATGCTGTCAAAGCTGTTCAATGGGTTAAGTCCCCCACGTTGGCAACTAGGCATCCCATGAAGGAATACCGTCTCAAAGATGGCCAACTTCCTTGCTTCTCAACATAACTTCCTTCCCACCCTGAAGTTGTTTCTTCATTGAGCCACAAGTTAGCGTCAGGACTTCATTTATCCATAGCCCAATGGTTATCCCGATCCCGCAATTGTTTAGGGTTGACATGAGCTAAATTAAGTTCTCAATTTGCTTAATCGGCTAACTGATCCAAGTGATCTAAATGAAGTTATAAATGAGGTGAATGCAGTACTAATGAGCGTGGCTAAATGACGTTCTGACTCCTTGGGAATCATAGTGATCATGCTGGTCATCATCGCCATGACAAATGTATTATCAATCATCCTTCTTTACCAGGACTGTGCAATTACTGCGATGTATATTTCCATTCTCAGGCCTCCCTACACTCACTCCCCCCCCCCTATTCCTGCCTCGTACATGCAGCTGCCTGATGTTTCGATGGTCGTCAAGGACATCTCCATCAATGAAAGGGCGCAGAAGGTGGAAAAGCTGAGCACCGTGTGTGACCTTGAGCAGGTGGGAGGAGATGGGGGCTGGGCAGTGCTGTGCTGATTACGGTCCTTACGTTTGCTGAGTTTCTTAGCTGAGTTTCTGTCATCGTCATTGCAAGGCAAACTCAGCTACTTGTACCCGCAAGCGACCATAATTAATTACACCCTTTCTGAACCATGGCGCAATTGCGCATAGCTGGGGCATGAATTCGGGGCAAGCATATATTGATATGGGATGAGGACCTCCTCCTCCCACACCCCACTCCTTAGCGCTCACTGACTCTTTTAGTCCTTTTGAAATCCAAACATTTTGATTTTGTGGGAAATCTGAACTTTGAATGGGCATTTTGCTTAATGTGTGAGGCTTCCTCACTCATTCCGGATTCCAGACTTGCTGCACACCACACCTCTTCCCTGTTGTCCTTTTGGAATACTCCTGTGGCTGAACTTGAGATGGTTGCCCTTTACATGTGACTCTTAGCTAATCAGCTGTCCAGAGGTCTTGCAAGCTTCCTACAATGTCCCAGATCACAGATTTGTTACAATCCATTGTTTGCGGACATGAGTTATGAGCCTATGAACGCAACACCATTTATCACCTTGTCCTCTCCCCTCTATTTATTTACAACATCATTTTCTCTACGCTCACCTACACACATCCCGTTCCACCCCTACACCCCCTTCCAACCTCACCCCCACCCACGCTCAGCAGCATCTTCTCCCTCCCTCCTGTCCCTCCCTCCCTCCCTCCCTCCCTCCCTCCTCTCTCCCAGGGTGTGGTCAAGTTCACTGTCCTGGCCCCCTCGGTGCTGCTTGCCTCTGAGCCCGCCCCCATCACCGACATGGTGATCGACTGGATGGTAGTCACCCTGGGCGACAAGGGCTGCGCCCAGCTGTGGAAGCTGAGTGTGATCACGGTGGCGTGTTCACACTTCTACTTCACCTGGGAGCAGGCGCTCAAGGTGGGGCGCGTATCATTTGGGGTTCTTTGGGGTGTAGGGGTATCGGGAGCGAGCAGCCAGCGCAGGGGACAAGGGGCAAGCTAGGCTTCATCCATGGGGACAGGGGTGGGATTAGATCCGCATGTGGTAGGTGTGGGGCTAGATCCTTGGGGACAGGTTTGGGCCTAGATCTGTGAAGGATAGGTGTGGGGCTCGATCCATGGAATGTTTTTAATTTGAGAAGTGGGCGGGAACAGCTCTGGCATGCAGGGGTGCAGCAGCGAGGGTGGGCATCATAGTGCACATGCAGAGCCAGTTATATGATGGATCTTAGTTTATATTTTTTATCTACAATTACCGGTACCAACAATATGAAAAATTTGTTTGAAATACATGGTGGTAATTATTTAGTGCACGCCAGATCATCTATGGTGGGCTGCCTTGTGGCCTAGACTAGGCTGAGCTGGGACCGAAATTCGGGCAGCTGACGGTCAGCAGCCCAAGCAACAGGGCTGGCTGCACCAGACCCTATCAGACATGGGCTGGGCTGGAGCTCAAGCCTCACTGAAGCACGTTCAAATAACAAAAAGATGTCAGCCCCTAGGTCTACTGTAGATTCGAATTTCCTTCCCTCGAATTTCCTTCCCATAATTAACGTTGTTCAGGGGTGGGGGATTCATTAAAATACGATTTGTTTGCTATATCAAAATGCCGGTTCCAGACAGAAATATCTACTTTTTTGTCCGTAATTTGCTCCGAGGGGAGCATGAAATAAACGATTAATTAATGTCCAAGGTAAGGAGGCATTTCAGATTTAAGGTAGATTCAAATCCCTGATTGATGCGGATTCTTTTGGGATGGGGCGCCGTTTGTGACCTCCTGGTAGAAACAAAGCAGCACTCCTCTACGCAACCATGACGTGGCAACTCGTGACACATGAGACACATGGGACACATGGGAAACTTGGGAAACATGTGTGCTTTCCCCCCCCCACTTGCTCTGACACCCCTTTCGACGCGCCTCCCCTCGCAGCTGATTGAGCTTTTCGACCTGGACATGGCGACCAGCGAGCGGTTGCGAGCCGGGGAGATGTTGTACGCACGTTGTGTGCAGCCGCTGGACTTCTGGCTGGAGGCGCTGCCGGTGCTCCCTGCATCCCAGGCAAGCAGCTCACGCCTTCATACAGATTCAGCCAAAATCTTATCAGCTGGGATTGCCATGTCATGATCTGTAGGGTCTGCCCGCATCTCAGACAAGAGGCTCACTCCGTTGTACAGATATGTCAATTGCTAATTGGATTTAGCTATATGGTAACCTGATGACCTCCCAGACAGACCCCAGCAGAGAGACCTCACGGTTGAGCACCCCCTGGGATCTGGAGCACCTCTCTCTCCCTCCCCTCCCCTGCCCTCCCCTCCCAGGCGTCTCACTTCAGGGTTGAATCGTTCACTGCCTTGATGTCTAGCACAGTCCTCCCCCTGGTACCTGGAACACCTCTCTCCCTCTCCTCCCTTCAGTGTTTCTTTTTCCGTGGTTCAGCTCATGTCAGCTACCTCCCGGCCTGTGGCCGGAGGCCCTGTGTGTGGCCACTGGTCAGCCATGCTGCTTTGACCACCAGCAGTAGCTCGGACTAGGTTGGGTCCCAATCGGGCCCTTGGCGGCCGCAGGGTGGACTGCTCAAGGTGGCCCTGTAGCCGAAGAATGAAACACTGCCTCCCCTCCCAGGCATCAATATCTATATCAATGGCCCTCCTTCCTGGTCTGTGAAAGACCTTCCCAACGCTTACTACCCCCACCCTCCTTTAAACCACAAACCCTTTTCTGAACCCATGTTCTTGAGCCCTGCTAAACCCACTTTCTTTCAGCCCTTAATCCATTTCTATACCTGGTTTCGTCAACCCTTGACCCTTCCAGGCAGAGCTCCTGATGGCGCGCCTAGGAGAGCTGGCCGCCTTCGACATCGACAACCCGTCAGGGCGTTTCATGCTCAACCTCAGTCGCAGCATCGACCGATTCCTGGCCATGAGACTGCAGGTGGGGAGATGAGTAAATAACTCAATGAAGTAAATAAAAAAACAGATTCCGTTCGAGTCAATACAAAAATAAGAGCGGGTGGGGGATGCTCTGCGGGGTGATGCCTCTGTTGCAATGCCTAGGGGTGGCTGACTGGTGCCGTTACAATGTTTTCTGCTGTAACTCCTGGTGCTCTTACAGTATGTAGTCAGGGGTAATTCCTGGTGCTGTAACAGTCATACCATATCTATCAAGTGTAACTCCCGGAGCTGTTACCATGTGGCCAGGGGTAACTCCTGGTGATGTTACCGTAATATCACGTCCAACAGGTGAAACTCCCAGAGCTGTTACAGTGTGAGCATGGGTAAACCCTGGTGATGTTGCAGTGCTGTTGAGAGTAACTCCTAGTGCTGATACAGTGGCAACAGAAAGCAACCAACTCCAGGTGTTGCAGAACCCAAATTGCCCACCTGGGGAATGATGCACCTCATTGCGCAGTCATGCTTTACCCTCGGCCCTGAGCCCTCAAGCTCCAGCTGATTGAACTGCCCTGCTGGACCCGCCTGAACCCTTTCTCCTCGCAGGACGCCTCTGTGCTTGAGAACAGCTGGCGGCAGAACAAGTACTTCCTCAACTGGCGCAATGCGATGCTGAACGGCACACGCCTGGATGTGGAGGGGCTGCAGAAGCTGCGCAGCTACACTATCCCTGCCTCAGGGACGATGCGGATAGACTACGTCACATACCGGGTGCGTTGTACATGAAGTACATTTTGTTGTAGCGACGAAATCAAGATTGCCGCACACCGCGCTCTTCTACATTTTGTTGCGTTGCTGTTACCGCAGTAACGCGACCCATCAAATACAAATTTCGACAGGGCCAGGCAATCCAAGGCAGTACGCCAAGATCGTAGGGATCTGACGGTATGTTAAGTAGGACCTGGACCCTGAACCCTGAACACTGAACACTGAACCCTGAACCCTGAACCTTGAACCCTGAACCCTGAACCCTATGCAGGTCCCTGAGGCTGGCTCTGTCCCCTGCCCAGAGTCGGAGCTTAAGGCGCTACTGACGCAGCTGCGCTCCATCAGGAAGCAATACCAGCGGAGCATCCTCTTGGTGGGAAATCAACGTTGTGTATATCCTTGGGCCCTGTTTCTCCCTTGGACTGATTTCACCTTCCTTGTGTATCCTTTGATACTATTCCCCCCTCTTTGGGGAGAGACAAGGTCCCCTTAGGCTAATTTGCCCCTTAGGCTAATTTGAACTTATTCGTATATCCTTTGATCCTATTTCCCCCTTGGGTGGAGGCAAGGGTAAAAGGCTGGCCGATTAGGAACAGCCTCAATCAGTCGCGCAAGTGCAGTCCTGCAGGTAATGCCTCTAGAGGCGAGAGAGAGAGGTGACTGCGCTGTGCAGGACAGCGCAATGTGTCATCAGCGCTGGCCACCCCCAAGGACTTCCTTGGTTGGATGAAAAAATCATCCAGCGCGATTGAATAAAATGATTGGATGATTGAACGAAATGATTGGATGATTGAATGAAACCATCATCCAAGGTCAATCGATTGCAAAGCCAGCCCTATAACAATGCATCCATGTTGCAGGTCCCAGATCCAGGTGTCTCGACTCCTCCTCAACCTGCCTGCCTGCCTGCCTGCCTGCCTGCCTGCCCCCGCTTGCAGCTTCGGAAGGAGTTCTTACCATTTGCCAAGCAGCAGTCCGTCATGGATCTCCTCACTCCACGCACAATGGCCAGGAGGCACAGCGCCATGCAGAATGCGTCCAAGGTGAGCAAAGGGGGGGTCAACTAACCAGCTGGGGTCATCCACCTTATGTAGTTTTTGTCGCAAAGTTGACGCAACGACCCACAGCCTTTTGCGAAAGGGCAAGGCAGAGCGAACCGGATGTAGTCCGGGACTTAGCCGCCTATTTGTTTCTCGGTGTCACCCACCTCGTATAGGCCTGATGTCACCCACCTGCCACCTCGTTTAGTTCTGAGATCAGCAGCCTCTTTGGGTCTTGGGGTCACCCACCTCTCTCCCCAACCTCCTCTACCCCTTTTTACCGCCCCTGTACCCTTCACACCCCGCCAGGCACTTAGTATGAACATGAAGCAGATGGTGGGGGACATGGAATCTCCGCGCGGCGTCGGCGCTGCGGGGGCGTCAGCAGCGGATGGGCCTCCTCCCAAGCCCTGGTGGCACATGGCCGGCTTTACAGCCGCGGGGACCGCTATGCTCGGCAAGTTCAATGAGGCGAGTCGGCAGCGCGAGGAGCGCATGAAGGCGCTGGCTGCGCGGCACGAAGCCGAGGCGGCCGCTGAGACCTTCTCCTCCGCGTACGTGCGCACGTACGGGAAGCTCCTTCTCCACGCCTCGGCCCTCAAGCCCTCCCGAGTCTCAGGCTCGGCGGCAGAGCTGCAGTTCCTGGAGGACGACCTACAGCACGCGCTAGCAGAGGTTGGCGGCGGCGGCTCCGTTGCCGCCGCACCCGCTGGGACGAAGCCGGCAGTGGCGGCTGCCGAGGCAGAGAAGACCAAGAAGCCATCGACCTCTGGCGGGCCCAAGGCTGGCGGGAAGGGCGGGCCGGCCAAGGGCGTATCCCCGCTCGCGCCTCCCCAGTACAGGACAGTGGGGGCCAGCCTGACAGAGGAGGAGGAGGAGCAGGTGCGTAGCTCAGTTGTCGTGGTTGAATGAGTTAACAGCTAGGGTTCTGAGGTTTTGCAGTTGTACAGGTTATTTTATCCTTAACGATTTATTAATATATATGGTACCGGTATACCGGTAGACTGTGTATCAGCAGGGCATACCGATATACTGTATATTACCGATGCTTAGGTATGTGTGTTCATGCTGCCTGTGTTGTGTGCGCCTTTTGTTCTGAGGCGCACACAACACAGGCGCGCACAACACAGGCAGCATGAACACACAAAAAACGACATGGGTTGATGACAAGCTGCTGCTGCTGCTGCTGACAAACTGCCGCAGGCTGCGGAGCTGGGCGCCCAGCTGCTGCTTGTGACGCGGATAGAGGATGCTGCTCGGCTACTCCCAAAGTTTAGCGCCAAGCACCTTGCACGTGTCATGTATATGTTCCTCAAGGCGGACGGGGTGGGCGGTGCCAAGGCGTGCGGCATGCTGCTGGACTGCATGGCTCCCACCTTTGCAATCCGGTGCGTGCATGGGCAGTGCATGTATGATACATGCATGGAGGGGGTAGGCATGCATAGAGGCGAATTGGAGGGGTCGGCATGGAGGAGGTAGGCATAGAGAGGGGGTGCATGGAGGAGGTAGACATAGAGAGGGGGTGCATGGAGGAGGTAGACATAGAGAGGGGGTGCATGGAGGAGGTAGGCATAGAGAGGGGGTGCATGGAGGGAATAGGCATGGAGAGGGGGTGCATGGAGGAGGTAGGCATAGAGAGGGGGTGCATGGAGGGGGTGTGCATGGAGGGAGTAGACATGGAGGGGGGGTGCATGGAGGGAGTAGACATGGAGGGGGTGTGCATGGAGGGGGTAGACATAGAGAGGGGGTGCATGGAGGGGGTAGGCATGGAGGGGGTGTGCATGGAGGGAGTAGGCATGGAGGGGGTGGGCATGGAGGGGGTAGGCATGGCGGGGGTAGGCATGGATGGGGTAGACATGGAGGGGGTGTGCATGGAGAGGGTATGCGTGGAGGGGGGGTGCATGGAGGGGGCATGCATGGAAGGGGCGTGCATGGAGGGGGTATGCATGGAGGGGTGTGCATGGGGGGGGTAGGCATGGAGGGGGTAGGCATGGAGGGGGTGCACATGGAGGGGGTGTGCATGGAGGGGGCATGCATTGAGGGGGGGGGGGGGGGGGCATGGAGGTGGCATGCATGGAGGGGTATGCATGAAGGGGGTGTGCATGGAGGGGGTTTGCATAGAGGGGGTATGCATGCAGGGGGTGTGCATGGAGGGGGTGTGCATGGAGGGGTATGCATAGAGGGGGTGTGCATGGAGGGGGCAGTCATGGAGGGGGCAGGAATGGAGGGGTATGCATGACGGGGGTATGCATGGAGGGGTTATGCATGGAAGAGGGGTGCATGGAGGGGGGGGGTGCGTGGAGGGTGTGTGCATGGAGAGGGTAGGCATGGAGGGTGTGTGCATGGAGGGGTATGCATAGAGGGGGTGTGCATGGAGGGGGCAGTCATGGAGAGGGCAGTCATGGAGGGGGCAGGAATGGAGGGGTATGCATAACGGGGGTATGCATGGAGGGGGTCTGCACGGAGGGTTGTGCATGGAGGGGGTTTGCATAGAGGGTGTGTGCAAAGGATACTTTTCTTAATGTATACAATGTATACAGGTACCGTATCGGCACAACTACCTTTGCTCCTCAGAATATTATGAATTTCAGCTCTGGCAGTCTGGCTTCACCTCTCCCTCCTCCTCCTCTCTCCCTTTCAGGTTCATGTTCAACATGTTCGACCAGGTGCTGCCAATCCTACCTCTTGACATCCGATCAAAGCTCATGGCTGGGTGTCGACCGGAGCTGGTCAAGCTCCTCAACCAGCTGCAGGCAGAGGTCAACGGCATCGCCCTCAAGAGGAGCCGACAGGTGGGGGAGGGGCCTAGGCTGGGAGAGTCGGGGTATCTGGGATGGATCCAGGGGAAGCAGGAGGCACAGGAGGCAATTTGGGATTGTGCTCCCATTGGTAGCACCTGTCCCTCCTTATCAATCCTTCAGATATGGATCCCACTCCAGGGCTCTGCCTTGTTTGGCAGCTTGATCAGGTCTACCACGCACCCTACACCCCCGGCTGGATCTCCTCCCCCCCTGAGCCCTTAGCCCTCTCCTCCTGCCCCTGAATCCTGAACCCTTTCCTCCTACCCCCCTGAGCCTTTGACCCTATCCTCTTGCCCCTGAATCCTTAACCCTATCCTCCTCCCCCTGACACCTGGACTCTAAACCCTCTCCTCCCCCTCCTCCTCCTCCCCCTCCCCTTAGATCCGGATCACACTCCAGTGCTTTGCGTCATTCAATGACGTGAGCAGCGAGCAGGTCACGCGCGTCATCCGCGTCCTGGACTATGAGCAGGACAGGAGCGTGGCCATGGTCACACTGTGGGCGCGGATCATAGACCGGCCCGGCATCTATAACACATTCCAGACGTTTGCTGTGCCTGAGCAGAGACAGGTGTGTATGTGTGTGTGGGTGTGGTGAGGGTAGGCTGTGGTTGTGGGTGGTGTGGGTGTAGGTGTGGTGAGGGTAGGCTGTGGGTGCGGGTGGTGTGGGTGTGGATGTGGGTGTGGTGAGGGTAGGCTGTGGTTGTGGGTGGTGTGGGCGTAGGTGTGGTGAGGGTAGGCTGAGGTTGTGGGTGGTGTGGGTGTGGATGTGGGTGTGGTGAGGGTAGGCTATGGTTGTGGGTGGTGTGGGTGTGGATGTGGGTGTGGTGAGGGTAGGCGTGGTTGTGGGTGTTCTGGGTGTGGATGTGGGTGTGGTGCGGGTAGGCGTGGTTGTGGGTGGTGTGGGTGTGGGTGTGGTGAGGGTAGGCTATGGTTGTGGGTGGTGTGGGTGTGGATGTGGGTGTGGTGAGGGTAGGCGTGGTTGTGGGTGGTGTGGGTGTAGGTGTGATGAGGGTAGGCTGTGGGTGCGGGTGGTGTGGGTGTGGATGTGGGTGTGGTGAGGGTAGGCTGTGGGTGCAGGTGGTGTGGGTGTAGGTGTGGTGAGGGTAGGCTGTGGTTGTGGGTGGTGTGGGTGTGGGTGTGGGTGTGGTGAGGGTAGGCTGTGGTTGCAGGTGGTGTGGGTGTGGGTGTAGGTGTGGTGAGGGTAGGCTGTGGTTGTGGGTGGTGTGGGTGTAGGTGTGGTGAGGGTAGGCTGTGGTTGTGGGTGGTGTGGGTGTAGGTGTGGTGAGGGTAGGCTGTGGTTGTGGGTGGTGTGGGTGTGGGTGTAGGTGTGGTGAGGGTAGGCTGTGGTTGCAGGTGGTGTGGGTGTGGATGTGGGTGTGGTGAGGGTAGGCTGTGGGTGCAGGTGGTGTGGGTGTGGGTATGGGTGTGGTGAGGGTAGGCTGTGGGTGCAGGTGGTGTGGGTGTGGGTGTAGGTGTGGTGAGGGTAGGCTGTGGGTGTGGGTGGTGTGGGTGTAGGTGTGGTGAGGGTAGGCTGTGGTTGTGGGTGGTGTGGGTGTAGGTGTGGTGAGGGTAGGCTGTGGTTGTGGGTGGTGTGGGTGTGGGTGTGGTGAGGGTAGGCTGAGGTTGTGGGTGGTGTGGGTGTGAGTATGGGTGTGGTGAGGGTAGGCTCTGGTTGTGGGTGGTGTGGGTGTAGGTGTGGTGAGGGTAGGCTGTGGTTGTGGGTGGTGTGGGTGTAGGTGTGGTGAGGGTAGGCTGTGGGTGCAGGTGGTGTGGGTATGGGTGTAGGTGTGGTGAGGGTAGGCTGTGGTTGTGGGTGGTGTGGGTGTGGGTGTGGTGAGGGTAGGCTGAGGCAGGTGTGTGGGGGGCAAGGGGAGGCTGAGATTCTGTGTACGGCAAGGGGAAGCTGAGGCAGGTACCTGCCTGCCCTCTGCTCCCTCTGCTCCCTCTGATCCCTCTGCCATCTGAAAGGTACTCCCTCTGTCCATTAGATCACCAATCGGCTTGGGCCGTGGCACGTTTGGAGCACGATCGCCCGCCCACACGCCCTGCACTTCTACCTGGAGATCACGGATCCGGAGCAGAAGGACGTGGCCAAGGATATCGTGAGGATGGCAGTCAAGGCCAGCATGGCGGCCAAGGCGTCGGCCAAGGCGCATGGAAGCACCCAGGTGAGGATAGGGAGGAACCAGCCCCGCTGGTGCGTGACTGCAGCAACCGGCAGGGAAGCCATCCCGGAGCTCTTATTATGGTGCTTTCGTTCTTATGGCCTGACAGGCTGACACACTTGTTGGTAGCTCAATCTCCCCGCACGACAAAAACGCAAAAGTACCACTGCGATTCATTTGACCTGAATACTGAAAGAACATGATGGTGAGATTAAGATATCCTTCACTGGCTGACTTCCTTCCCTAGCTAGCTGTCCTGCATAGCCCATTGCTACTGGGCTCAACCTACCCCTCAAAATTGTCCCACGACGTTCTATGTTTCACAATCTGCCGTGCAACCTACTGCTCCTTGGCCCTCCCCACCGCCTCCCCTCACAGACGGCACGCAATCTCCTCAACCTGCGTGGCAATGGCTCCAACATGAACATTACCGAGGACGACAAGATGTGGGTGATGATCGATAACAGCTACCAGAGCATCGAGTTTGACTACGCTCCCACCAATGAGCAGGTCTGTGTGACTCAAAACCTATAACCTATTTGTTTGCCCTGAACCCTAAACCCTACTACGCTCCCACCAATGAGCAGGTCTGTATGACTCTAAAACCTGCTTGTTTGCCCTGAACCCTGAACCCTAAACCCCATTAAGCCCCCAGCCCCCAAGCAACGAGCAGATCTCAAATGTGCTTGCCTCACTGCTCATGCTGATTCCTTAACCCCAACCACAGTCCACCCGCTGTCGCACGTATCATGTCCTAGGTTGACCGCAAGAAGCTCAAGGCGGTGGTGACGATCCAGCGCAAGTGGCGTGCGATCTGCAGGACACGCGGGAGGACGCCTTGCTCCAGCTACGGAGGCAGCGACATGGGCATGAGCGAATCGTATGATGGGCAGTCGCATTTCATGCCACGGGTCGACTCCCTGGGCTCTGTGGCAGAATAGATTTTTGACCCAGGCTCTGGTCAAAGACTCCCTGGGCTGTGTTGCATAAAAGGTGGTTATCCCGCCTTGGGTTGACTCCCTGGGCTCTGTTGCACAACAGGTTTTGACCCCGCCTCAGGTTGCCCACCTGGGCTCTGTTGCAGAGTAGGAGGATTTGAGCAACCCACATCGACCTCCGAGGCTGATTCTTACTCCTCGTCATTTTTCTGCCATCGTGCACCGCTCTTTTACCTTTTATGTTAAAACAACATTTCCTGATTTAATTGCTTTGCCGCAGATTTTGGCGCTCTTTGAAATAATTTGTTTAACATTTGTGGGTCAAGTCATTTTGAATGAATATTTTTTGTGACCCCAAGTATTATGCCGCACATTTCCGGTGTAATTTCCTGCAAGGTTCGCAAATTGAATCTGTTTGGATTCTTCAGAATGTGAATGTTTGAAATTCCTTGAAATTGTATCCTAATATGCTACCGGATGCTTGCCGTGTAAAGTCCATGTTACTTGAGCAGATAGCAGCTGTGTCCTTACATGGTTACATGGAGACTGATATGATGCTATACAAAAATATCAGCCCCCTCCAACACCACAATTTACTTATATATTGGGGTTGTGTCTACCTCTGGATCATAATCCAAGTTTAGAGCCTTGCTCAAGGCTGAGCGCATTTTAGCGTCTTGTTCCGGGCAACAGGATTTCCTACTAGTCCAGGACAACGGAGATAAGCCCCAATGATACAACAAACAACCACCAGCCCTTGACGGTCGTATGCAAGGTTGAAGGCCATGCCTACTGTCTAGCTGTGAGACATATTGTACCTTGCTAGTAAAGACTATGGAATATAATTTTCTTTAAGCTTGTCCCTTCAGTGTGGAAAGTTTAGGAAATAAACGTACCGTACAGATCTCACAACTTAAGAGTATGCCAAAATCAAGCATTCATATCGACTGATGGCTTGTGTCCTTGTTGCTTTCAAAGCTTATCAGCGTATACATCAACGCGCATAAGTTTATGGCCAGACGCTCCTGTCCTATTCAAACTGAGTACTCAGACATTACACTTCTGCCCATCCGGTTATAGTTGCCTTTCCTGAGGTCCCACATCGTTTTTGCCCAGTTAGACGCCCACGCGGTTCAGCCTTTTCGAGCAGGGCCCGAAAAGTTTTACGTCATTAACCTGTTTTAAAATACAAAGGACTAAAGAAAGATTATGATGAAGCAGATCCCTGCAATGGAAGTCTAACGTTTCGCTGCTTCCTAGCACCCCATGGACCGCATCATCTGGAAAAAGGCGGAGCCCTGCTTGCTGGTGAAGACCTGTCACACATTTGAAATTTCAAAGATTAATAGTCCAAGAAGCCCCATGCGACCACCGCTCAGATCTTGGTGTCCAATACCTCAACCTAGCCCTTCATATCCATGACCGAAATATTGATGTCCACTCCCTCAACCTAGATGTTGATGTCCATGACCTTGAGCGGGAAGAGGTATGCATCAGGGTTGTATGTGGTGCCCAGGCTGCACAGCTTGTTGAACGCACGCGCAAAGTCAATCTCGTAATCTGCGCAAATGTCACAAATGGGAGCAGGGCCAGTCAAGATTGCTTTCCGAATACCGGTACCGGGGCCGGCAACCTGCCGCTTCAACGGAGAAAACAAGACGGCAAACGAAGGCGACAAGGGATTGAGGCAGGACAAGAGCTGAGGATAAAGGAGACACGCAGGCAGAGGAACAGCTGCTGGGTGGTTTAAAGGTGCATATTAAAAGGACATGAAGGGACAACCAAATCTCAACACAATTCCGATTAAATACCACGTCCGGCCTTATTCTGACAAGCTGTGAAACATGAGGCCTCTGCATGTCATTTCCTCCCCAAGATCCACAAACACACTTCCCCACCCATGTCACCCCTGCAACTGATTCCTTGCTTACATGCCATATCCCAACAACCTCATCAACATCACGTAACCCCTCCTCCCACTTCCACCTCCCACCTCCCCAGCTCCCACCCGCCCACCATGCACCTCCCCAACGCTCAGCCTCTCAGTCTCTCAATCTCTCTCTCTCACACACACACACACATTCCCCCCTGCCCACCCACGTTACTCCGTCTCCCCAACCCATCCTCACTAGCATGATCGATGGACCTCCGCGCCTTGTCGTACGACTGCTTGGCACTCGCAAAGCCCTCGTTGCCGGCTGCCAGCCGTGCTTCCTCAGATGCAGGCTCAGGGGCACTGGCGGACCAGATGAGGAAGCCAGGCTGCGCCCAGCGACAAGCAGGAGGGCTCAGGGCAGGGGGGGCAACACAAGTCTGTCTGCAGCAGATTTCAGACAAGCTCATTTCAGACCAGCGGATTTCAGACCAGCGCATTATAGACCAGCAGACTTCTGACCAGCGGATTTCAGACCACACCAGGTTTCAGACAGCAGATTTCAGAGGTTGGAGACGGGCAGGGGAGTCGCGCGTCACAAGTCTGTCAGACCAGCGGAATTCAGAGGTTAAAGAGGGGCAGGGCACAATGAGGATGGGAGTAGGTTTGCAGCAACCAGCAGCGAAATTGGGACAACAGGTGTGCTGGGGGATAAAACTGGTCTTTGGGCACAAGCAATGAGTGGGGGGCAGGTGCTGAGAATGGAGGGAACTACCAGTAGCCAAGTCTTCATTGACGACGACCCAGGATCGTTCTTCCTTTTGAAGGCAGTCAAGCAGGGAGTAAGACAGGCGTGTGCGGGGGAAGGTGTTCTTGTACGGGCAGGCAAGCAGGCGGGCAGATGGGCAGGCAGACGGGCGGGCAACTGACAGGTCCAGCTGGCAAGCGGCAGCTCCAGCTGGGTCAAGCTGGCAAGTAAAATCTACTGCCGGAGCCAGGTGGCAAGTAGCAGTTTCTGCCGGGGCCAGCTAGCAAAGCAGTAGCAACTTACAGTTCCAGCTGCCAGAAAGCAAGCAAGCTTCGCCCCGTGGAAGGCGTGAGAGTCTAAGGAAACAGCGCAGCCGGGGCCGGCTAGCAAGCAGTAGCAACTCACAGTTCCAGCTGCTAAACAAAGGCAGGAATAGCGGCTGGAGGGGCAAGCGCTGCTGCATCCAGAGATGTACCATACCCACCCAGATCACAGAGCTGCAGTCTACAGACAGAAAGACGCCTGAGGGTCCAAGGGCTTAGGGTTTAGGGGGACTCTGTACAGCTGACAGATTGCTGAAAGCACAGTCTGGCCGTCGCATGTACTGCTGATCGGAGGTGTACTGCCCCCTGGAAATACGCTACCCGCTCGGTATGCACAAACCACTGGGAATGTACTGCCTGCTGGGGACACACTACCTGCTGAGAATATACTGCCGACTGAGAATGTCCTGCATGTTCAAACTGTACTGCCTACTGGGAATATAGTACCGCCTGAGAATGTACTGCCTACTGGGAATGGACTACATGTTCAGAAGTTAGTGCCTGCTGGGAAAACAACATCCACTAGGAATGTACTGCATGTTCATAATGTACTGCCTACTGGGAATATAGTTCCACCTGAGAATGTACTGCCTACTGGGCATGGACGACATATTCAGATTTTAGTGCCCGCTGGGAATATAACACCTGCTGGGAATGTGCTGCATGTTCGGAATGTACTACCTCCTTATAATGCCCTGCCTATTGAATGCTCTGTGCTGCAAGGTGTGTGTGAGTGCGCACCTTCTCCCAGAATGGCGGTTTGGGTTGAAGGAAGCCGCCGCTGTCGGGCCTTGCACCCAGAGCCAGAAGGTACTCCTGAGCTCACAAACACACACATGGACATGCACATGAAGACGCAGCCACACACATCAGCATGCACATAACGACAAAATAACGTAGCCACCTACCAGGACATGCTCATGAGCACACTGCCACACAGATGTGCACATATGTATGAAGAATAGACGAAGGCACATCTTAAAAAGAAAGGCGTTCGCTCAGACACTCACTATGTACAGATTACCAATAAGGGGATCGCATTCAAAACAGTTACATGACTTATGTTGACTAGGAGGTCATGAAATGGCATGGAACCTGGAGGAACACGTTTTAATGAGACTATATGTTTTTAGGCAAAAAAACAAATAACCTTTAAGGCCTGGCTGTTTTGAAGAAAAAATGTTTTTCAAAATGCGATACCCACGGGGTAGACAGTGCCTCTCCCCCGTCACCCCCCCCCCCTCACCCTAACACATGCACTAGCTCCGCTCCCCCCTTACCCCCCTCCTCACCCTGACTTCCGCCACAGGCGCGTCCATGGCCGGCACAATGTTTGGCCCTACCACCTCCGAGTCAATGCGGCCAAGTGTTACTCCATCCCATGGGTTACTCCAAGGGTCCCCTGGCTGCTTGCCAGCTGCGCCCTGCATGCACAGAGACACCCAGGAAACATGAGGGTCCGGGTTTAGGGTATTTATGAAACCTTAAACCCTGCACTCACACTAAGTGGTATCCAGGCAACATAGGTCTTGGAATTCAGGGTTACGGGCTAGGGTGAAGGGTAAGGTTTTCAGTCAATCTTGAACCCTACAGTAGGCAAAATTAAGTGGAATGGTTTGGTGAATATGAACCCTGCATACCTTATTACCTAGTCACACAGGCAACTTAATAAAACATGTGGGACCTAGGAAAAATAAGTGGCACCAAGGCAAAATTTGGCACTTACCGGTTAGGCAAAATAAGCGGCACCAAGGCAAAAGCAAGTGTAACATTTGGTGACCAAGCAAGTGTAAGATTTGGTGAACCCTGCACACCTAGTGGCACCTAGGCAACATCATGACAGAGCAGAGGACTGGAGCCGCCAGCCATGGATGGCTGGATACAAACAGTCCCTGCACCCACACAAGCACATAGCACCCAGGGGCGCAATGCTCTACCCAGCGTTCCTGTTAACTAGGGTGTAAGTTCTAGGGTCTATACCCCAAACACTGAACCCCACAACACTTATACAGTGCTCCTGTCACCGAGGGTTCGAGATATCTACCCTTTCCCCCAAGACCCGTATACAGCATTCCTGCTACCAAGCCAACCCAATCCGCCCCCTTCCATGCGCTCCTAGCACCTGGCCACGCATCTTCACCTCGGTTTTCCTGCTTATGTCACCCTGCACTACACCCTCCAATCTGCCTCACTCCGCACCTGAACCTTGTAGTCTTGGACTCCCATCACCCCTGCCCTGTCTCCTCACTCTACCCCTGCCCCTTGGACTCCCTCCATCCACTTCCCACCACCCCACTTCTCCCCTAAACCCTCAACCCCCATCACCCCTGCCCCGTCAGCCCGTCTCCTCGCTCTACCCCAGCATCTTGGACCCCCTCCATCCACTTCCCATCACTCCACCTCTCCCCTTAACCCTCAACTCCCTTCCCCCGTCAGCCCGTCTCCTTGCTCTACCCCAGCACCTTGGACCCCCGCCATCCACTTCCCACCACCCCACCTCTCCCCTAAACCCTCAACCCCCATCACCCTTTCCCCGTCAGCCCGTCTCCTCGCTCTACCCCAGCACCTTGGACCCCCTCCATCCACTTCCCACCACCCCACCTCTCCCCTAAACCCTCAACCCCCATCACCCTTCCCCCGTCAGCCCGTCTCCGTGCTCTACCCCAGCACCTTGGACCCCCTCCATCCACTTCCCACCACCCCACCTCTCCCCTAAACCCTCAACCCCCATCACCCTTCCCCCGTCAGCCCGTCTCCTTGCTCTGCCCCAGCACCTTGGACTCCCTCCACGCAGTCTGCGACGTGATCTTGGCGGCCAGGTACAGCAGGTCCGCCCAGGAGATGGCACCAGCCCCGTTTTCATCACCCGCATCAATGGCTGCCTTGGTCTTCTTAAGCTTCTCCACAGTGGGCTTCAGATAAATGGGTACCGGGGCTTTGCTGAGGGAGGCAGGGCGGGGAGGGGGCGGGGGGGGGCCTCAGGAAAGCGGGCAACACGGCGCCTCGGGGCGGGGCGGGGACGGGAACAGGAGAGGAGGGAGCGGGGGTGGGGGCGGATTGAAGACCCTTCAGGTGCGGGGGACAATGTGCCGCAGAGAGGAGCTTGGGAACAGGGTGTGTTGGAGGGGGGGGGGTACTGCATGGGTGCATGGGGTACAGATGTAGTACATTCCACAGGTTATGTAGCTACGTGCCTCAGTAACTCCCACCTAGCCTCATGCGCCGTATAGACCCGCACTATTCCTCCTAGGCGAGCAGCCGAGCACATCCTCCCACCGTTTAGCTTGTGCCCATCTGAACAACACTTTGCTTGTGTGCCCCTCCCCCTTGCTTGTGAAAAAGTGTTAAACTCTATTGCAAATGCATTGCTTGTCTCCTCCTCGATAGCTTCTGTCCCATTCTATTGCACATTGCGTGTGCTACCCTCAACAGTAGGCATCCTTCTCTTGTGCATGCATCCCGATACATTGCGAGGGTTAACATCTATTCCATTTACCCCCTGGTCGTGCATACCTGAGGATCACCGCGCCCGTCAGGCCCCCTGTCTTTGTCGCCTCATCATAGGTTCCAGCGTCCAGCAAGGCCAGACGCACACACGCTGAAGCATCATCGGCGGTCATGTTCTGAAAAAATGGAAGAAGGAAATGGCATCAGCTAGACGAAAAATGGAAGTAGGAGGAAGACATGGCAGATGCCATACAAGAACGAGATCTTGAAATATGGTTGCCAGCAGAAATCATCACAATCGGTTACCAATGGTCCAAAGCTCCGTGGCCGAGCCTGCATGGCTCCTCCATACATGCGTGCATGCATGCAGGCATGGCCCTCGTCGCTGCAGGCAGCAAGCCCACGCACCTCCCGGATAGTTCTTGAGGCACGCCTCTGGAAGTCAAACTTCATGTCTGCTCTCTGGAATGACCCCAGCGTCTCCACTGACTTGAGCTTGTACTTGAAGGTGGAGGGGGCTTCGGCAGCAGCGCGTCTGGGCAGCAGGAGAGGGGATGCCACGACTGCTGCTCCGCCTGGGGAGCGAAGCATCGCAGCCGAGGGCAAGCGAGCGAGATTTCAGCATAGATCGGTAGGTCGAGACATCGACAGAACAGGCACTTCTGGTGCCCAGGCCAGGGACTTCTAGGGGGGTGCGGAGCACAGGAGAGCGGCCTGGCATTCACTGCTGCAGATCAGATATTTGCACACGATGGCTGATTGCCGAGCTGTGAGTGTTTCTTCGGGATTCAACATCGCACTTACTCAGTATCGCGTCTCGACGCGACACTTCGTGCGATGCGACGCATCGGACGACCCCCGCTGCGACCCTGATGCCGGTCGGCCTTGCCCGCTGCGCCTTGCTGTTTAAGATCTGGGAGCGCTGCGTCCGACACAGCGACTGCATATCGATCTTAACAATGTTTTGTTAAAGTGTAAATGGTGTCCAGTGCAGACAAGCTGAAGCCCTCTCGAGTTGATTATTTCGACAGCAACGCTCTCTCTGTCATGCTACTGCTGCGACCATGCTTGCTACAGCCTGGCTAGGGCTAGGCGACAGCTATTGCTGCCGATTCTGTGGCCTAGACAAAGGTTTTCGTGACGGCTTGCTGCAACAACAAAAAAATGGGAAATTTTAGTCTCGATTCTAGTATATTCTTCATCAGGTTAAGATCATCAGGTTAAGAATAACATCAGGTTGAGACGTTTGCTACACCGTTGCATTCCCACTGTCATTTGCTACAGATATGCATAATAAAACATTCCACACAGAATAACAGGCCCCTCTTGGCATGCAATTATGGCATGGGGGGCTGTCATGGCTCCGGAACCACATGAACCGTTGTGCGTACACCCATTATGGGATTCACTCAGTGAACCTGCATTGGTAGTTGCTATGAATTTAGCAATCACAACCTGTTGTGAGCATTGTTTGAAGATCGTCAAATTCTCAAGCAACCCGGTGGCCCTAAGGAATCACCTACAGGGGAAAGAGTGCAAGAGAGGAGCTGAGAAGCTGGCAAGGGAGAATTCAACGAAGCGACAGCGCACAATTACATCATTACTCCTCTTTTACTCCTGCTACTCCCTCAGCTCTTGCTCCTGCTGCTGCTGCTGCTGCTGCTGCTGCTGTCCAGACTTGGGCAGAGACTCTAGCAGCCGCACGCTAGAAGTGGAGTCCCGCTGCCCCTCGAAGCACAAGATGTCATATGCAGCTGTTGAGAGGGGTTCTGCCAACAAGTCTTGCACCAGCAGACCAGTGGCTTGCACCATCTGCAGAAGCATCGCGGGTACCATCCGCCCTTATGTCTGGAGGTATCACTTCCTAGATCACATGGAGTCAGCCCAACATGGTCAAGAGCTGACGGAGGCAAATGTAACATGATATGCCATCAGCGTTGAAGAGTTTAAGTGAGTGGTGGGCATGGAGCTCCCTAAGAAGCAGAAGACCAGGCTTCTGAAGCAGCACAACAGCACGCTCAAGCTAGATGCTACTTTGATGCCACTCAGGCATGATTCCTCTCGTTTCTGGAGCCTCGTGGTCTATAGCGAGAATAGGTGGCTGGCAGGTGGTAGCTAGAGCAATGGTTTATTCTTTTGTTTCATCACTTGACGTTTGTAAACCATCTACATTTATCGACACAATTTGAAGGGCACTAATGAGCTGATTGAAATTGACCCCGTTCCCTTCCTTAAATTCGGATGTTTGACTGAGAAATTCAGGATTACTAGGTTCCGGAGGCGGGGTCGTTTGACATTTTGTTTAGAATGGGGTGTTCGACTTTCCTTTTTTGCCCCCCCCTCGGTGGAGTGTACCAAGTATCCATTAACAGCTGGTGGAGGTCCGTGGCACCGTTCGGGGGACCTGCCCACCCCCGCTCCCATAACTGCTCCCCGACACTACGGCATTGGAAGCAAGCATGTAGTGCATCCTCTACATGCTCACCATCATCACTTGACCAACATCATTGGCAACAGCGTGCCTCTCGCCGCTGACCACTGTGCCGTCCTCTGGTGTCGGCCGTGCTCATCACACTGAGCCGCAGTCGCTAATTCGTGCGCACACAGCACAATCCCTCGTGCCGGTGCGGCTCCTGGCTTGTGCCAGCACGCACGGCGCCCGCCATGATCTGAATCCAGGCGCGGTAGGTCGCCGCAGACCTGTGCTCAGTGGTAGGGTCCTTGGGGTCCCCCCCGCCGCTTCGTCCAGCTGCGCCTGCTCGTAGGCTGCGTCAACGAGAGGCAACACCTCTGTGACAGCCAGGCGTTGTAGGTCAGCTGCTGCCTTGCTCAATTTGTGTATCACGTGTCGCTGTCTTGGTCAACCGTCACACAACCACAAACCAGTGGCATGGGAATGAACCCCGTAGTGAGGAAGACAAGCCCCAAAAATAAAAATGACGTAGGAACAAGGGAGTTAAGTTAAGCACCGCCTACAAAACGAGTGAAGAGTCTATAGATGTTCAGCAAAGTTTTGAGTGCTACATAGCCAACGCCATAGGCTCATGCTGTTAGCAGGGATTCTTCATGAGCTTGTCGTTCGCATGAGTTAATCATGTAATGTTTTGCAAGCAGAGGTGTCGCAAAGCATTTTATCAAAGTAATAGACATCATCTGATGCAGGTACGACACTCTGCCTCTCGATCAGGCAACTTGCTAGAAACAGCCCCCTAGATAGCCAAACCCGAACCCACGAAACTCCACCTGATGAAACCATGACTAGCCGAACCCAACTAACACAGATGGAAGATGGAAAGCAATTTCATTCCTCAGTCAACTTGCAGCTTAAATCCCAGCCCCAGAGTCCGCTGCATGGCTTTGAAAATGCCCTCATTGCCAGTGCCAAACTGCCTGGGTATCCGCGACTGTCTTCCGTGCTGCAAGCCTCACTGGAAGTAAGGTCCAGCGGGCCAGGGTCATTAGGCAATCAAGATGCTAGGTAGCTGCAGCTTGTAAACAGGTACTGTGGCTCTTCTTGTTAGGGAGGGTGTTTCTGACAAAATGGTTGGCGGATGGGGGTTCACATGAAATGGATGGGGTTCATTGTATATCTTCACCTACCAATGTCTGATCAAGTCCACAGTATTTCGATTTCTGAAAGTGATACCCAATCCTTAAGAAAGTCTGTTGATTCGGTGCCGTATACCGTTCCGGCGCTTTAACAGGTTCCTGCCTGTCCATCCAGGCCAGAACCCTTACAAGCCTGCTCAAAGAATCAACTGCGCCGACTTCTTATTACAGCTCATCCCAGGGTAGCATCATTGCATACCGACCATGACTGCATACATGGAAAAATAATTCACACATGAAATATTACTTGAAAAAACAGAAATACTGCGGGAGCGACCTCAAAGGATCAAGTTACATATGGCCTCCCACAAATGCGATTATGTGAAGTGATATCGTTGAGAAGTGCCACTAGTTTGATCGAACATGTGCAGTGGGTAGATGGCCAGCACCAAAGCATGAACCAAGACTCCTAATCATCTGACTCCTAAGTACCCCGGATTGAAAAAAGGACCCACCAGCTGTGGGTGGTTAAAACTGGAACAAGAACCTCCGAAACTTTGAACACCTGTCTGACTAACACTGGCTGTTACCATAATGGACGAGACAAATCTGAAACTTCTGCTCATACTTTTTGAGCCTGTTCGAAAGTCAGAACTCACAACATGTAAATAAAGCTCCAGCAAATCGCCTCAACAAATCATAGTGATCATCGAGAATCAACACCGCTACCCTGATCTCCCTCTGAGCGTGCATGGCACTGCGCAGCGAGCAGCCGCACGCAGCCTCAACCTCGAAGCTACCGTGAGAAGAACTATATTTCCAGCAGATAATTATTGTTTGAGCCCTAGCCTGATTTTCAGCTTTTATGCCCCCACCATTTCCGATCTGTCAGCACTAGCAGGCTCATGGGAAATATCAACATACAGGCCCACTGGAAAGGCCATAACACTACTTGCCTAAGCTACATTTCCTCGAACTCATTATAACCACAGAACCCAAGCACCCAATCCCCTGCTATTCTAATCTGCATTCACAAAATCACACTTCTACACAATTACTCTTCCCACCTGATTCTTAATGACGTCCTCGCGTTCACACTCCAGAGCTTACCCTCCCCCCCCCCCATACACACGTACAGATGGTAACCCAACCACGTTCTTGCGGCAGAATGTGTAGCCAGGGCATTGTGACAGTGTTGCTTGCATCAAAAGTGCAGCATGAAAAGGCTGCAACTTCTGAAGCAATATTCTAGAGCAGCACGCCAAGCCTGGCCAAATATACCAGCTCACCGCCACTGTTTATTGAAGCGCACGTCAGCCACAATTCAGCTACAACACAGCTACAACACAGCCACAATTCAGCTGCAGTTCAGCTTCATTCTGGCTCCCAGCTGTAGGGGCCTGGCACAGCATACCCCATTGTCAGGCTAAGCTGATCTGGGTTTGGTCCCCACTGGCTCAGCGGTGGCTGCCCTGCAGCCCGCCTAAGTTGGCCTAGCCCACACTTCAGCCTCAACACCGCACGCAACGGCTCAGGATTTACGCAAGCTGGAGGCCTTGTTTGCATACTGAGCGGCCTTGGCCCTAATCACAGCAGCCACCCGTTCGCGCATCTCTTGCGTGGGTGCCGAAGGGGCTGGAGTTAGCTCATCGTACGCAGTGGGGAGTAGGACTGGGCCGGCTGGTGCCCACTGTGGCTGCTGCCAGGCAGGAGCTGCCTCGCCATCCGACCTGCAATCAGGGGGTGAGGGAGACACGAGGCGAAATTAGGTACAGGGCCACTTTCAGAGCATGGCCGCACAACGCTCCGAGGAAATTTTCCCACGCAAAGTGGGCGGGTGTATATGCACGACAAGCTGATAACACAGCTTATATGAGTTTGACCGGGACTGCTGATGAATCAAAATCAACTTCCCTTGCTGACATACGACATTTTTTTTTTTTGACAATCACTGTTGAACAGGCTGGATATTTTTTAATAAGCAGGGTCACCCTCCCCCCAAAGTTATTTCGAGCATGCTCCAAGAGGTACCAGGTTTTGGGGGCTGCCAAGCAGCTCCTGTGGAGCCATTTAAAACTCAATCAATAACCGCCATGGAGCCGACCAATCTAGCACCAGAGCACACTGCATGAGTGCATGAGGAACCATAAGCTGCAGGCGGGGACTCAGGTGGGGATGTACCTAAACTGTGGCTTAAGGTTGCTAAATATGACACGGCTGTAATAATGTTAATTCCCCGTCATCACAGCGACCAAGCTGATACATGCAGATCCCATAACATCTCATCCCTTCAGCAGATAAGGAGTAGGCCCAGCTGACGAACAGATATTCCGGTACGAATGTCCCATGCATCAAATGTGATGCTCTGCTTGACTTCAAAACCCACAAATTCACCACAGCCCACAGAATGAAAGACATCATGAGTTTATTCCCTTGCGTCCGGCAACGAGTCGAAAATCCCAGTCTCCAGGGCAGGGATCTAGAGAGTAGAGCAAGGTTCGCACCTGCCGCAAACTCTTGCTTCTCTCTGGAGGGCCTGCACCATCGAGGAGGGCAAGAGAGGAGATGACACCAGCACTCCAGCATCCTGAGCAGAGGCTGACACCAGGTGGGTCTGCTGCTGCTGCTGCTTCTGGGGAGTTATCCCTGCCGCTGAGAGCAGCATCACCGACGTTAGGGCACTCGAACGTCGGACCAGCGCTCCCCCCCCAGAGTTATGCCCACACAGGGACGGTCGCCTGATCTGCGGCTTTGCGTAGTAGGCCTTGCCGCCATGCAGGCTCACGCACCGTGGGCTCCCTCCCATTGCAGCTCCTCTGCCGGCGCCGCCGCTGCTGCCTGTGCCGCCCGCAGGCTGAGACTGCATCGCGTCCTTGTGTGCGCTGAATACACTCCTGATCCGCGCCAGCGAGGCGCTCAACCCTTTCCCGCCCGGAAAGCCAGTGGACACCGCTGCTCCTGCCACCGGCGGCTCTCCCGCCCTGGGGGACTGGAGGGGGCGCACTCCACGGAGGCTGCCCACGCCGATAGATTTCCTGTCTTCGATGCCGGGTTTGCCATTGGCTGCCTCGTATTCATCTTCGTCCAGACCCAAATCCGAGAATTCGGAATGCGTGATCAGAGCCCGGAACGACCCGGAGGCGTAAGTGACTCCCCGCGGTCCAAGCCTTCCTCTGGCACCCTTGGCGTCCTCGGCAGCAGCCAGCCCCGCAAGGTCGGCGTGGCACGAGTTTGATTTGTTTAGCCAGCTGAGCATGTTGCTGAAGACACCGCTGCCGCTGCCGGTTTTGAGCTGGGGAGAGTTGATACCAGTGTTGCCGCCGCCGTCACCAGCACCCGCACCTGTACCCCTACTCAGCCGGGGCGAGCCATGCCCGGCCAAAGCAGCGTCGGCGGAGGTGCCGTTGGCGGTCTGCTGAGAAGAGCCGTTGCTGGCCATGATGGCAAAAGGAGATGACACCACCAGCGCGGAGGAGGCAATGCTGAGGGCTTTGCCAACCATCGCACCGCCGGCAGCCGACCTGACCGACTCTGAACTCTCACGCCCACCCTTGCTGCTGAGGTTCGAGCCCTGACAAGCAGCAGCAGGGGCAACGGCGGTGGAAGCGGCGGCGGTGGCGGTGACAAGGGCTAGCTCAGCGGCTGCAGCATCTGCTCCCACTCTTGGGAGAGGTACGGACATGGGTTTTGTAGAGACTCCGAAAAGACGAATGCCGCGGGCAGCAGAGGATGCTGCCCCCGTCACCTCTGGCTTAAGGCAGGCCTCCAGGCGGGAGGACCAACACCGCTGGGTTGCATGTGCATGGGACTGCGGGCTGCCGGCACCTGCTTCCCCTGCGGCTGAGCCGGCCCTGCTGCTGCCGGGCATTGCGGGTGACGAAGCTGCGATGGAATTGCCACTCCCGGCGCCTGCTGCTCCGCCTGGCTTGGGAGACGCGGGAGGAGTGAGGCTACCACAGGTCGTGGCAAGCTCCCTGGACAAGTTTGAGAACGGAGTCAGCGGGGAGCCCGCGGCGGGGTTGGGGCAGGTGCCTCCGGTGGCGTCGGCAGTGGCCGATGGGCTGGTCTTCAGCAGCAATGTGGTGCTGGAGATCCTCAGCTCGATGCTTTCCGTCCGTGGCTGCACTGCATCGGCAGATGACATGGTCGCAGGTCCCACCGCGGCATGGCAGCCCTCCGCGGGCATCTGCTGCTGCTGCAGCTGCTGCTGCTTCACCTGCCCCTGCTGCTGCTGGTACTTCTCCGTCATATCCAAATCATACATGCTGCAAGTGGGCTGTACCTTGGGGCCGGGGATGGGAGTAGATGTGTCCCCAGTCTTCAGCCCTAGGTCAGCCAGAGCTGATGCTGCAGCTATGTCACAAGGGTTTTGACGCCTAGACATCGGGACACACTCGAGCTCACTTAGTTTCGAGGCGGCATCGCCAGTGAGTGGGGATCTTATGTCGAGAAGCGCAACAGGCACCACCACCGGGCTCTGATGAGTGGCCGCCGAGATTACGAGCTCGTTCACTGCTGCATTTGCTTGTGTCGATGTTCCGGTGGGCGCAGCGACGCGTCCGAGGCAAGCAAACATAACGTGGCGATGTAGTCTCTTGTCAGACTTGCTCGCAGGGTGGGAATGTGGCGCGAGTGGACGTTGCTCGCGTTGTGTATATGAATAGGTGATGGCGGAAGGGCGGCATCCTTTCGGGCATCAATGGACGGTAACAAGTACACTTCTCTCGCAGTACATACCCAGCGTACGTCTTGTCTCACTGACCACACGCCACGCGATGGTCGGCTCTTTGCTGCGAATACGTCAAGCACCCCTATACCGGGACCTCAGGCGCAGGCGTACCCCATCCTTCCGGAGCTAGCATGCTACGTCTCACAGGTCTAAAATTTGCGGGAGAGACCGCGAGACTGCGACTTGTAAAGCGCCATCCGTCCTTGGGCACTCGAATGCGTCGGTTTGAAGGTTGGCCTGCCCCTTGGGGCGATAAGGCTTTAGTTCCGAGGAAACGAGGACTCTGCAGACACTTTTGCGCGTGAAACGTAACTTTTTTTTCCAGTGAAGACATTTTTTACATCCAGCATAGTTCACAGTTCCCTTCAGATTTTGTTTGTTGATGATAAGAGATTTTCCGGAATGTATGAATTCAAACTTCGCCATTTGGATGGAAGGAACTCAATTGCAGGTTGCTGGAATACTTGCAGTGAATAAATTGTCGTTTCATTGTCACCCTCTTGTTGTGCTTGTGAAGAACACCTGCTTGTTCTCAATCTGCTCATTCTCTGGAGTCTGGGTTGTGGGATCGAGTAAACATCGCCACCTTCGTCGCGGGGTCATACCCTCTATAAAGAAACCTTATAAAGAAATTATGTATAATAGCATATGAACAGAAGTACAGAAGGGCATGCGCAAGTTTTTTTTTGCGGAGTGTGGGCGTTATGTGCGAAGGACATTGTGCATCACTAGTGGTAATGAATGTTGACGATATGACATGGCGTAGGTGTGTGCATGCCTGTTAAGTGTGACTAAATGAATTACGAAATTGAAGTTTTTTGGAGCTGGAATGGAGTTGCAGGTATGTAGGTCAAATGCGGTACCGGGTGCGAGCAAGCACCAACTAAACGGGGCGGTGGTCCGTCCAATAGGATTCGCCTACGCCCGAAGTGGCCCTGCGTTTCGCTGTGTGGTTACCCCATACGTGATCCAAGAGCGAGCCGTAGTCAGTGGAGTGTGCATCCGTGAGGAGCATTGTCATTCCGTGGTGTTGCATGAAGGCCCTTAATCGCCTCGTGTCGGCTTCCTCCTCCCCGGAAGTTTGCATGACGTCTAGGTGACACTTCTTGATGATGAACGACAAATTAGAAGGAAAGGTCTCGCAGTATCACCTTTCTTGTACGCGCTCACTGCAGGGTTTCATGAAAGGTTTCATGACACATTAGGGTTTCATGACACATCACAGATACGGACGATCGTTCTGTTCACAATCAGGGTTCCACGATTTCCTCCTTACAGTCAGGGTTCAGCGACGAATGAGGCCGGCTCGCTTCGGCAATAGAGCGTCACAGAAAGTACCTATACAAATGCTCAACAAAAGCCTTTGCAATTCAATCATTTACGTACAGAAACGGGCCCACACTTTGCAAAGGTGCGACTCAGCTACGTGAAACCATCATATAAGCCCGTAGGGTATGAACATCGCGGCGTACTTATCATGTCGTGTGTCTTCCTGGTGCGGTTCGTGTTTGACGTTCTACTGAAGGCCGCATTTGAAGACCTGGTGCGCCTTGGTACAGAGCCCTTGCTGTGTGTTGACAAGTCGTGTGTGGTGTTTGCAAGGAGCGAACCGTATGCCGACTTTAGTAATTTTAATTTGACCAGTCCTTGCTTACAGGTTTGAGGAAGCTCTGCTGAGGGCAGTCGTTCTACATCTAATCATCGACTTAACATCTTGTAGGTTGCGCGTTCATTCCATGCTTTGCAATCCGGATAAGCCAGGTTGCATATTTGCATGGCTTGAATAAAGCAGGTTGAACGGTTGAATCCAATTTCCTTCCTTTTCAACGTAACCCTGCGACGACCCTGCACTTCAAACCTTCCGATTCAATGGCAACACCTTCTGCGCTGTCGGGCAGTACGGAACGCACAAACACAAAAATAGGGAGTTAAGAAAACCACATATAAACCACTTTGAGAGGGGTATTATAAGGTTTGAGAAGTGCCAAGACGACTTTTGAATTGTCGGTACTGCGTGAATCATTTCACCCCTTACGCGCTTCCTTTCATACCTTTGAGCCACTCTCAAAGGGGTTAGTATTGTTCTGTATTCATGCCACCATGTCCGACGATGATCAAACCTTTGAATATGAAATAGGGCCGGATCCCGAACTAGTTACTGATAAGCGCATGTGTAGGAACACTGCTGTCGTGTCAGCGACGAGTTTCGCTTATAAATCAATTTGCATCATCAACAGAGCTATCGATCAGATTACTGCCATGAACGAGAGAGCTGAAAACCCCGCCATATACTGTCATGTGTTGATATTCTCGGGAATCAGCCACAAGGATGGAAACAACACTCTCAAGCCCAGTAATATCAGCCGGCTTGGCGTCCCCTGGGTTTTAGACGTGTTCAAGAGGAAACACGCACCCGATAATCCTACATTAATTCGGCAACGTTATCCAGGCTCTTCACCAGCGGCGTAGCAAGACGCTCTCAGAACGAATTGGGGCGCAGCCTGTGCTGACACCGAAAACAGAAAACTCCACCAAAGACCTGAAGCTTGTTGCAGACATGCTCCAAGACGTCTGTATCCTAACATGGCCTGGTAAGCCTTCAGCATGCAAGGTGTATTGATTTATCTGCATGCTGCTCCATGCATGCAGCAATCATGCTCCATGCACGCAGCAGTCATGCTCCACGCATGCAGCAATCATGCTCAATGCATGCAGCAGTCATGCTCCATGCATGCAGCGGTCATGCTCCATGCAAGCAACAATCATACTCACAGTGTTCACTGTCATTCTCATATCACAGCAATGCATGATGATAAAGCAGTAACCTGAATTAGTGCCCAATTCCCATGCTTGTGCAGAGGATGCCACTGTTGGCTACTTCTACTGGAGAGCGTCACGAGAGGCTGATAAAGGAAATTCAGAGGAATACCCTATCCCTTCATCCTGGAAGGACATCATCCCACTGTCATTTAAGAGAGAATCCCTGTCTGCCTTGAACCCTGAGAGGAAGCCATACTTCTCTGAATCTCTGTGTATTTTTAGCCTCTGTCAGCAACTCTGCTGAAGCTGCAACTCCACAAGCGTGAAAGTTGTTTCTCTTCGTGATCAAAATAATATCTCCCTAAGTCATTGATTTATGTTCCTCGTATCTCAAGTATTCATCATTTATATATCTCATGAATCATGACTTATTCCTGCAGGCACAAGGGGAGGGCTTAGAGGAGGAAGCATTTGAGCTGCAAGTTGATCAAGCAGCCCCTGCCCTAGGTGCTTATCAGGAGCTTGCACCTGCTGACCGGGAGGGGGTGGCCAGGCAGCCAGCTGCTGCAGCTCAGAGGACTGGGCAACCTGAGCAGCGTGCACCTGCTGCTCAGGAGGGGTTGGCCAGGCAGAGCAGCTGAAGCTCAGAGAACTGGGTGGACCTACTTTTGGCCTGATGTGCTTCGGCCAGGCCTCTCGAGTGGGCTTAATGCGTGGTCCAGACACCAAAACCTGTCCTGTATTTTTAGTTATTTTGATGCTGGAAATTGGGCCATGGTACCTTGTGTGTTCTGTAGATTTAATTTCAGAGTATTTGGTGGACATTCTTTGGGCTTATTGTGCTTGGCCTAGGCCTCTCGGGTGGGCTTCGAGCGTGGTCTGGACATCAAAATCTGGCATGGTGACTTATTCTATCATTTCGATGCTGGAAATGGGTCATGATGCCTAGTTTGTGCTGGACATGTAATTTCAGGCTATTTGGTGGACTCACGGGTGGGGGGCGTTGAGGGGGTGAGCAGGGTCCGGACACCAAAACCTGGCATGGTGACATGTTTGTTTACAGTCTGATGCTCGAAATTGAGTCATGATGCCTTGCGTGTGCTCTAGATTGTGTCTCATACTATTTAGTGGACCAGCTTTGGCCTGAAATGCCTCGGCCAGGCCTCTCGGGTGGGCTTTGAGCAGGGTCCGGACTGTGTAATGAAACAATGGCACCCAAACAAAAAATGTGTGGCCGTTCTTAACTCGCAACAGCTGGAGTGCAATAATCATATACAAGATGTTGGTTCACTACTTGGTATCTTTGCTAATTGCTGTGAAGCAATTGACATATTACACCATACGGATATTTCCCAGTTCATATCATGATTGAAACTCCCAGCAAAACAAATACAACTAGTCACGGACAAGGTGCTTGTCCCTGAGGATTTCGTAGTTAATGACAGTTCACCTCTGGGCCATGTTGAAATGCAGCTCGGCCTCGTCGGCAAACCAAAAGTAAGCTAGGAAGGTCAAGAGAGATGGCATAAGAGGAAAGAATGGATAGCAAGCTCACCGAACAAACAACAAGAACACACAGGTCAGACTCAGCCTGTATTTTACGCTAGGGCACTGAAAGCACACATGCAGCGCAGCCTCGACATGTTGGCCGTGTCCCTCAGCCCAGCACCGTTGGCAGTGTCATGTGTCACGCTGCTGATCGCTGCGCCGTCCTCTATGATCAGCTGTGTTGGCATCAAGTGCATCCTTGCACATCACTAGGAAGTACTTGACATGCGCCATGATGCCTCATGTCTGCCACTTGAGTGCAAATAAGATGCAGCTTAGAGTTGCACTGCTCAGCCACTTGGGTGATAAAGTTCTCATGGGTGATTTCTGGCATCAATAGGTAACGGCCCTTGCTGTCTTAAATGTTAGCTTTCCTCACGAAAAACATGTCGCCTCCGAATATTCACTTGATGTCCAGGCCTTGTGCTAATAGCCCGATGGTATTGGCAGGATGGGCAGCGGTCTTTGGCTGGGAAACCAGGTGCAATTAAAAAACTAATCATCCCTAGCTGCTGCCCAATACCGCTACATACGGGGGGGGGGCGCTGCATACAGGGATAGCGCTACATACGGGGGGGGGGGGGCGCTGCATACGGGGGGGCGCTGCATACGGGGGGGCGCTGCATACAGGGGGAACGCTGTATACAGGGGGAGCGCTGCATATGGGGGGAGCGCTGCATACGGGGGGGCGCTGCATACGGGGATAGCGCTGCATACGGGGGGAGCGCTGCATACGGGGGGGGAGCGCTGCATACGGGGGGGCGCTGCATACGGTGAGAGCGCTGCATACAGGGATAGCGCTGCATACGGGGGGAGCGCTGCATACGGGGGGGCGCTGCATACGGGGGGGCGCTGCATGCGGTGAGAGCGCTGCATACAGGGATAGCGCTGCATACGGGGGGAGCACTGCATACGGGGGGAACGCTGCATACAGGGAAAGCCCTGCATACAGGGAAAGCGCTGCATACGGGGGGGCGCTGCATACGGGGGGAGGGCTGCATACGGGGGGGCGCTGCATACAGGGGGAGCGCTGCATACGGGGGGGCGCTGCATACGGGGGGGCGCTGCATACAGGGAAAGCCCTGCATACAGGGAGAGCGCTGCATACGGTGAGAGCGCTGCATACGGGGGGAGCGCTGCATACGGGGGGGGCGCTGCATACGGGGGAGCGCTGCAGATGGGGGGGGGCGCTGCATACAGGGAGAGCGCTGCATACGGTGAGAGCGCTGCATGCAGGGAGAGCGCTGCATACGGGGGGAGCGCTGCATACGGGGGGGCGCTGCATACGGGGGGAGCGCTGCATACGGGGAGAGCGCTGCATACGGGAGGAGCGCTGCATACAGGGAGAGCGCTGCATACGGGGGGAGCGCTCCATACGGGGGGAGGGCTGCATATGGGAGGAGCGCTGCATACAGGGAGAGTGCTGCATACGGGGGGAGCGCTGCATACGGGGGGAAGGCTGTATACGGGTGAGCGCTGCATACGGGGGGGCGCTGTATATGGTGAGAGCGCTGCATACAGGGAGAGCGCTGCATACGGGGGGAGCGCTGCATACGGGGGGGCGCTGCATACAGGGGGGCGCTGCATACAGGGAGAGCGCTGCATACGGGGGGGGCGCTGCATACGGGGGGAGGGCTGCGTACGGTGGGGCGCTGCATACGGGGGGGCGCTGCATACGGGGGGAGCGCTGCATACGGGGGGGCGCTGCATACGGGGGGGCGCTGCATACAGGCAGAGCGCTGCATACAGGGAGAGCGCTGCATACAGGGAGAGCGCTGCATACGGGGGGAGCGCTGCATACGGGGGAGCGCTGCATACGGGGATAGCGCTGCATACGGGGGGAGCGCTGCATACGGTGAGAGCGCTGCATGCAGGGGGGGCGCTGCATACGGTGAGAGCGCTGCATACAGGGATAGCGCTGCATACGGGGGGAGCACTGCATACGGGGGGAACGCTGTATACAGGGGGAGCGCTGCATACGGGGGGAGCGCTGCTTACAAGGAGAGCGCTGCATACGGTGGGAGCGCTGCCTACGGGGGGAACGCTGCATACAGGGAGAGCGCTGCATACGGGGGGGGCGCTGCATACGGGGGGGGGCGCTGCATACGGGGGGGCGCTGCATACGGGGGGGCGCTGCATACAGGGAAGGCCCTGCATACAGGGAAAGCGCTGCATACGGGGGGCGCTGCATACGGGGGGAGGGCTGCATACGGGGGGGCGCTGCATATGGGGGGGCGCTGCATACGGGGGGGGGCGTTGCATACGGGGGGGGCGCTGCATACGGGGGGGCGCTGCATACAGGGAGAGCGCTGCATACAAGGAAAGCGCTGCATACGGTGAGAGCGCTGCATACGGGGGGAGCGCTGCATACGGGGGGGGCGCTGCATACGGGGGAGCGCTGCATACGGGGGAGCTGCATACGGGGGGAGCGCTGCATACGGTGAGAGCGCTGCATGCAGGGAGAGCGCTGCATGCAGGGAGAGCGCTGCATACGGGGGGGCGCTGCATACGGGGGGGGCGCTGCATACGGGGGGAGCGCTGCATACAGGGAGAGCGCTGCATACGGGGGGAGCGCTCCATACGGGGGGAGGGCTGCATATGGGGGGAGCGCTGCATACAGGGAGAGCGCTGCATACGGGGGGAAGGCTGTATACGGGGGAGCGCTGCATACGGGGGGGCGCTGTATACGGTGAGAGCGCTGCATACAGGGAGAGCGCTGCATACGGGGGGAGGGCTGCATACGGGGGGGGCGCTGCATACGGGGGGGCGCTGCATACAGGGAGAGCGCTGCATACGGGGGGGCGCTGCATACGGGGGGAGGGCTGCATACGGGGGGGGCGCTGCATACGGGGGGGCGCTGCATACGGGGAGAGCGCTGCATACGGGGGGGGCGCTGCATACGGGGGGGCGCTGCATACAGGCAGAGCGCTGCATACAGGGAGAGCGCTGAATACGGGGGTGCGCTGCATACGGGGGGAGCGCTGCATACGGGGGAGCGCTGCATACGGGGGGGGCGCTGCATACGGGGGGAGCGCTGCATACGGTGAGAGCGCTGCATGCAGGGAGAGCGCTGCATACGGGGGGAGCGCTGCATACGGGGGGGGCGCTGCATACGGGGGGAGCGCTGCATACAGGGAGAGCGTTGCATACGGGGGGAGCGCTGCATACGGGGGGAGGGCTGCATATGGGGGGAGCGCTGCATACAGGGAGAGCGCTGCATACGGGGGGAGCACTGCATACGGGGGGAAGGCTGTATACGGGGGGAGCTCTGCATACGGGGGGCGCTGTATAAGGTGAGAGCGCTGCATACAGGGAGAGCGCTGCATACGGGGGGGCGCTGCATGCAGGGAGAGCGCTGCATACAGGGAGAGCGCTGCATACGGGGGGGCGCTGCATACGGGGGGAGCGCTGCATACAGGGAGAGTGCTGCATACGGGGGGAGCGCTGCATACGGTGAGAGCGCTGTATACGGGGGGAGCGCTGCTTACGGGGGGGGCGCTGCATAGGGGGGGAGCGCTGCATACAGGGAGAGCGCTGCATACGGGGGGAGCGCTGCATACGGGGGGAACGCTGCATACGGTGAGAGCGCTGCATACAGGGGGAGCGCTGCATACAGGGTGAGCGCTGCATATGGGGAGAGCGCTGCATATGGGGAGAGTGCTGCATATGGGGGGGAGGGCTGCATACGGGGGGAGCGCTGCATACGGGGGGAGGGCTGCATATGGGGGGAGCGCTGCATATGGGGGGAGCGCTGCATATGGGGGGAGCGCTGCATAGGGGGGGGAGGGCTGCATACGGGGGGGGGCGCTGCATACGGGGGGGAGCGCTGCATATGGGGGGAGCGCTGCATACGGAGGGGGTGCTGCATATGGGGGGAGGGCTACATGTGGGGGGAGCGCTGCATACGGGGGGAGGGCTGCATATGGGGGGAGCGCTGCATACGGGGGGAGGGCTGTATACGGGGGGAGCGCTGCAGATGGGGGGGAGCGCTGCAGATGGGGGGGGCGCAGCATATGGGGGGGAGGGCTGCATACGGGGGGTGCGCTGCATATGGGGGGAGCGCTGCATACGGGGGGGAGGGCTGCATATGGGGGGAGCGCTGCATACGGGGGGGAGGGCTGCATATGGGGGGAGCGCTGCATACGGGGGGAGGGCTGCATACGGGGGGGGCGCTGCATACGGGGGGGGCGCTGCATACGGGGGGAGCGCTGCATACAGGGAGAGCGCTGCATACGGGGGGAGCGCTCCATACGGGGGGAGGGCTGCATATGGGGGGAGCGCTGCATACAGGGAGAGCGCTGCATACGGGGGGAAGGCTGTATACGGGGGAGCGCTGCATACGGGGGGGCGCTGTATACGGTGAGAGCGCTGCATACAGGGAGAGCGCTGCATACGGGGGGAGGGCTGCATACGGGGGGGGCGCTGCATACGGGGGGGCGCTGCATACAGGGAGAGCGCTGCATACGGGGGGGCGCTGCATACGGGGGGAGGGCTGCATACGGGGGGGCGCTGCATACGGGGGGGGCGCTGCATACGGGGAGAGCGCTGCATACGGGGGGGCGCTGCATACGGGGGGGCGCTGCATACAGGCAGAGCGCTGCATACAGGGAGAGCGCTGAATACGGGGGTGCGCTGCATACGGGGGGAGCGCTGCATACGGGGGAGCGCTGCATACGGGGGGTGCTGCATACGGGGGGAGCGCTGCATACGGTGAGAGCGCTGCATGCAGGGAGAGCGCTGCATACGGGGGGAGCGCTGCATACGGGGGGGCGCTGCATACGGGGGGAGCGCTGCATACAGGGAGAGCGTTGCATACGGGGGGAGCGCTGCATACGGGGGGAGGGCTGCATATGGGGGGAGCGCTGCATACAGGGAGAGCGCTGCATACGGGGGGAGCACTGCATACGGGGGGAAGGCTGTATACGGGGGGAGCTCTGCATACGGGGGGCGCTGTATAAGGTGAGAGCGCTGCATACAGGGAGAGCGCTGCATACGGGGGGGCGCTGCATGCAGGGAGAGAGCTGCATACAGGGAGAGCGCTGCATACGGGGGGGCGCTGCATACGGGGGGAGCGCTGCATACAGGGAGAGTGCTGCATACGGGGGGAGCGCTGCATACGGTGAGAGCGCTGTATACGGGGGGAGCGCTGCTTACGGGGGGGCGCTGCATAGGGGGGGAGCGCTGCATACAGGGAGAGCGCTGCATACGGGGGGAGCGCTGCATACGGGGGGAACGCTGCATACGGTGAGAGCGCTGCATACAGGGGGAGCGCTGCATACAGGGTGAGCGCTGCATATGGGGAGAGCGCTGCATATGGGGAGAGTGCTGCATATGGGGGGGAGGGCTGCATACGGGGGGAGCGCTGCATACGGGGGGAGGGCTGCATATGGGGGGAGCGCTGCATATGGGGGGAGCGCTGCATATGGGGGGAGCGCTGCATAGGGGGGGGAGGGCTGCATACGGGGGGGGGCGCTGCATACGGGGGGGAGCGCTGCATATGGGGGGAGCGCTGCATACGGAGGGGGTGCTGCATATGGGGGGAGGGCTACATGTGGGGGGAGCGCTGCATACGGGGGGAGGGCTGCATATGGGGGGAGCGCTGCATACGGGGGGAGGGCTGTATACGGGGGGAGCGCTGCAGATGGGGGGGAGCGCTGCAGATGGGGGGGGACGCAGCATATGGGGGGGAGGGCTGCATACGGGGGGTGCGCTGCATATGGGGGGAGCGCTGCATACGGGGGGGAGGGCTGCATATGGGGGGAGCGCTGCATACGGGGGGGAGGGCTGCATATGGGGGGAGCGCTGCATACGGGGGGAGGGCTGCATACGGGGGGGGCGCTGCATACGGGGGGGGGCGCTGCATACGGGGGGAGCGCTGCATACAGGGAGAGCGCTGCATACGGGGGGAGCGCTCCATACGGGGGGAGGGCTGCATATGGGGGGAGCGCTGCATACAGGGAGAGCGCTGCATACGGGGGGAAGGCTGTATACGGGGGAGCGCTGCATACGGGGGGGCGCTGTATACGGTGAGAGCGCTGCATACAGGGAGAGCGCTGCATACGGGGGGAGGGCTGCATACGGGGGGGGCGCTGCATACGGGGGGGCGCTGCATACAGGGAGAGCGCTGCATACGGGGGGGCGCTGCATACGGGGGGAGGGCTGCATACGGGGGGGCGCTGCATATGGGGGGGCGCTGCATACGGGGAGAGCGCTGCATACGGGGGGGGCGCTGCATACGGGGGGGCGCTGCATACAGGCAGAGCGCTGCATACAGGGAGAGCGCTGAATACGGGGGTGCGCTGCATACGGGGGGAGCGCTGCATACGGGGGAGCGCTGCATATGGGGGATGCTGCATACGGGGGGAGCGCTGCATACGGTGAGAGCGCTGCATGCAGGGAGAGCGCTGCATACGGGGGGAGCGCTGCATACGGGGGGGGCGCTGCATACGGGGGGAGCGCTGCATACAGGGAGAGCGTTGCATACGGGGGGAGCGCTGCATACGGGGGGAGGGCTGCATATGGGGGGAGCGCTGCATACAGGGAGAGCGCTGCATACGGGGGGAGCACTGCATACGGGGGGAAGGCTGTATACGGGGGTAGCTCTGCATACGGGGGGCGCTGTATAAGGTGAGAGCGCTGCATACAGGGAGAGCGCTGCATACGGGGGGGCGCTGCATGCAGGGAGAGCGCTGCATACAGGGAGAGCGCTGCATACGGGGGGGCGCTGCATACGGGGGGAGCGCTGCATACAGGGAGAGTGCTGCATACGGGGGGAGCGCTGCATACGGTGAGAGCGCTGTATACGGGGGGAGCGCTGCTTACGGGGGGGGCGCTGCATAGGGGGGGAGCGCTGCATACAGGGAGAGCGCTGCATACGGGGGGAGCGCTGCATACGGGGGGAACGCTGCATACGGTGAGAGCGCTGCATACAGGGGGAGCGCTGCATACAGGGTGAGCGCTGCATATGGGGAGAGTGCTGCATATGGGGGGGAGGGCTGCATACGGGGGGAGCGCTGCATACGGGGGGAGGGCTGCATATGGGGGGAGCGCTGCATATGGGGGGAGCGCTGCATATGGGGGGAGCGCTGCATAGGGGGGGGAGGGCTGCATACGGGGGGGGCGCTGCATACGGGGGGGAGCGCTGCATATGGGGGGAGCGCTGCATACGGAGGGGGTGCTGCATATGGGGGGAGGGCTGCATGTGGGGGGAGCGCTGCATACGGGGGGAGGGCTGCATATGGGGGGAGCGCTGCATACGGGGGGAGGGCTGTATACGGGGGGAGCGCTGCAGATGGGGGGGAGCGCTGCAGATGGGGGGGGGCGCAGCATATGGGGGGGAGGGCTGCATACGGGGGGTGCGCTGCATATGGGGGGAGCGCTGCATACGGGGGGGAGGGCTGCATATGGGGGGAGCGCTGCATACGGGGGGGAGGGCTGCATATGGGGGGAGCGCTGCATACGGGGGGAGGGCTGCATACGGGGGGGAGGGCTGCATACGGGGGGAGGGCTGCATACGGGGGGAGTGTGCAGCATGCAAGCAGCCCTTTAGGGAGCCAAGGGGGCGGTGGTGCATCATGCAAGCATCACATAAGGGGGGGGTGCGGTGGTGCAGAATCCAAGCAGCGCATTAGGGGGCAGGGGGGCGGTGGTGTAGCATGCAAGCAGCGCATTGGCGGGGCAAGGGGGCAGTGGTGTAGCATGTAAGCAGCACATTAGGGGGGGCTGCGGTGGTGCATCATGCAAACAGCGCATTAGGGTGGGGTGCGGTGGTGCAGAATCCAAGCAGCGCATTAGGGGGGTAAGGGGGCGGTGGTGTAGCATGCAAGCTGCGCATGAGGGGGGCAAGGGGGCGGTGGTGTAGCATGTAAGGAGCGCATTAGGGGGGCAGGGGGTCGGTGCTGTAGCATGTGAGCAGCGCCTTAGGGTGGGGCGCGGTGGTGCAGCATGCAAGCAGCACAATAGGGGGGCAAGGGGGCGGTGGTATAGCATGCAAGCAGCGCTTTAGGGGGGCAAGGGGGCGGTGATGCAGCATGCAAATAGCGCATTATGGGGGCCGGAGGGCGGTGGTGGAGCATGCAAGCAGCGCATTAAAAGGGGCTGCGGTGGTGCATTATGTATAAAGCACATTAGGGGGGAGGGATGCGGTGGTGTGGCATGCAGGAAGCGCATAAGGGGGGCAGTGATGCGGTGGTGGAGCATGCAAGCAGCGCATTAGGGTGGCGTGCGGTGGTGCAAACTGCCAGCAGCGCATAGGGGGGCAAGGGGGCGGTGGTGTAGCATGCAAGCAGTGCATTACGGGAGCAGGGGGGCGGTGGCGTAGCACGCAAGCAGCGTATTAGGGGGGCAGGAGGGCGGTGGTGTAGCATGCAAGCAGCACATTTGGGGGGCAGGGAGGTGGTGGTGTAGCATGTAAGCAGACCATTAAGGGGTAGAGATGGGTGGTGTTGCAGCACGCAAGCAGCGCATTGGAGGGGCAGGAGGGCGGTGGCTGGTATATCATGCATGCAGTACATCAGGGGGGGGGGGTGCAGCGTGCAAGCAGTGCTTTAGGGGGGCAAAGCCGCAAAGGTGCGGTGGTGCAGCATGCAGGGCTGCAGGCAGCTCATGCTTGGGGTAGACAGTGCTTCTGCATACGCAGTGGGTGACTTCGCTCTTGCCCCTGTTGGTTTTGCTTAGTGTTGTTCCATGATGTTATGCCTACTCCGCACTGTTCCATTGCAATGGCGTCGATTTCTTTCTTAGCCGCAGAGACGCCAGCCGCAGTCCGATATCCTACTCCTCCCCTGAGCTCTTAGGCGTCTTCAAACAGCTCCTCCGCTATGGCATTTATATAAAAGAAAATAAACCACTTTATAGAAACTTGGATCAAGTCACAGCAAAAGAAAAGTGGCTGAAAGGTATGAAAGGAAGCGCGTAAGGGGTGAAATGATTCACGCAGTATCACCCCACCAGCGAGTGTCGTACATCTGATTAGGTCACAACGTGAAGGCTGATGGAAGGGACAGTTCCCGGAGGAACCTTATTTTCCGGAAGGTAAGGGTGAATTCCAGCGTGTGTGCTTCTGTCTGTCTGTCCGCCCTAAATAGAAATGCACGATCCGGACCCGCACTTCACAGCGTGTGTGTGCATAAGACATCGCGGGTGTTACACATGTGTGTTTCCTTCCGGAATCCGAAGGATGGCTCAGTTATGACGACATACAGATTTACACGTATCGGGCTTTTCCCGAGTGTCGGTAAGCAATGATTCCCTTTGTCTAAATAGAGGGCCTTGGTAGAATCTCCAAATCCCTATCACCCTCACGTTTCACACTGCTGCCCCGTCAAGTTCGAACTTTTGCCACACGGTACGGTGGTTTCGGGGTGTGCTTGTCCTGTTTTTGCTTCGCGTCGTGCGGGCGTTGCGGTGGCTTGGGCCTTTCGGTTGGATGCCAGGTTGTGAGTTGAGTCCTTGTGGGTGGGAGTTATGCCTTAAAGCCCCTCGGTCCGGAGCTAGCATGCAGACGCATGCTACGCCTCACATGTCTGCATTTCGCAGGAGAGACCGCGAGACTGCGACTTGGAAAGAACCCCCAGACATTGCGCCCAAACTCGTCTATTCGAACTTTTGAAGCCTTTGCCCCTCAAAATTTACCAGTGAGTGTCGTACATCTGATTAGGTACAAAAACTCACAAGGCCTGAATCGCCCACACATTGATTGTCAGGCAGCCATCCAGCCGCATGTTTTCACCGATGAATCACACTATTCTCATTCTCACACTCTGCCATTCTCTTACCGGTATTTAGGCCAGGCCGGTTATTGAGTTCACTTTTAAACTGCCCAGATACCAACCACGGGAACATCATGAGAGCTGGTGACCACATCCATAGTTTTAGTGCTGAGGTGGTTCAACCAAGCGTTCTCTATGGGGTATCACTTTGGCATAAGGCAACATAAGGCAACATATCCATCAATATTTGATGCAGTGAGTCGAAGCAGTACTGCTTACTGTACTGCTTACTGGGTTTCAAATTTATTTTCTCCTGGCACACAATCACATATATTTGTGTTCACGTAACATGCTGCTACATTCGTCCAACACGTGACGGTCCAAAGAGCAGCAGGCGCCGGGAGTGGCAACTCCATCGCAGCTTCGTCACCCGCAACGCCGGGCAGCAGCAGGGCCGGCTCAGCTGCAGGGGCAGCAGGTGCCGGGAGTGGCAACTCCATCGCAGCTTCGTCACCCGCAACGCCGGGCAGCAGCAGGCACGGCTCAGCTGCAGGGGCAGCAGGTGCCGGGAGTGGCAACTCCATCGCAGCTTCGTCACCCGCAACATGGCTCTGTTAACCCATGGCATAGCTCTCAGTTTGTAGGTTGATCACAGTGGACTTGGTCTTCACCATCATCTCCAACGAGTTGGTGATGCCCTGTGAGGTGAGTGATGTGAAGTTTGCGAAGAGAAGTTTTTACAGTCCAACGGGGCATCACATTTGATGCATGGGACTTGTGCCCGTAAACCGGTACATACACTAGGACAGCGAGCGAAAACCAGTGACCCCCCTGGGCAAGCAGCCAACACACAACCACCGAGCAGTAGCGTGGGAATGAACCCCATAGTGCAGAAGATGAGCCCCAGCCATAAAACATGACGTGGGTACAAAACGTGAGAAATGCACACAGTGAGAAAGAAAGAAAACAACGCCCCTTCAGGGGCGTGCGCCGTGGGGGTCAAGGGCACAATGCAGCTCGGAGCTGGAGTTCCATCTGCGCTGATACTAGGAAACAAATTATGGTTGCCAAGTTGGAGATCTGTCACTTCAATAAATAATATGCTGTAGCAAACCTGCAACTTGTCAAGTCCCCAAACAAGCCAATGAGCCGCAAGACAAAAAAAACAGAAGCTAATATCAAGCACATAACAGTCCAGGAGCAGGCGCCAATTGAAAAACAGCAAAGCACGTAGGACCTTCCGTCACGTCCATACCGCCTCTAGCCCATGACATGCCGCTCGGCACGCTCCCTCTACATAAAAAGGAAGACAACTGCAACACCATACAAAGGCACAAACACTGCAGCCCATACTTGGACTTGCAAACTCCTGTACCGTTTTTTTCTACATACCGGTCTCGGTAATTGGATTGAGGCCGATACCGGTCATTCTTCCAGAATGTTTGGCAAGGCCCATCAAAACGTGCAGCTATTATCAATGCCCCCAACCTTGCTTGAACGTGCAGAGGCATGGGCCCGTAAACAGACCCTTGCCACCCTCACATAATGTACATGAGCAATGGTAGCTTGAGCAACTCCGCGCTTCAAGGGACCTTACCCCCCTTTACCTGCTTCCCTCAATCCCTTTACTGCTGCTCCCCTGCTGTCTGCTACCCCTGACGCTCACCTGGCTGCCGATGCCGCTGTCCCTGAAGCCCTGGAAAGGGAAATGGTCCGGACCCCGACCTGGTGCCGCGTTGATCTGCAAAGGGGATACCAATTTTGAGCATGTACTTAACGGTACACCAAGCATGCTATTACAAACGTCGTCAGTAGCCCAATTGCCTCAGATTTTGAGAGGTTTTTTAGGGTTAGGCGGATTAAGGTATAGCGATGTTAGGGTGGACTGCGTCCCCGAGGCCAGGGGCATGGAGGAAAACGTCGCGTTAGGCCTGGCCTGTCTTGGAGGGATACGTCACATCACAATTTTCTTGCAAGCCCTGATTTTCTTGCCTTCTTGTGTGTGCCTTCTCTGTTTGTCTTGCCTACGTTAGCATCCTGGTTTTATGAGACCAGTAAACCGTAACCCCTCATCAGAACAAAACAGGCATCCTGCATCCCTCCTGGGCTCCCTCCCCCCACCAGGGAGATTTCGTTATTTTGCAAAGCAAAAAGACCATGCAAAATCTCAACAGAAAAGTCTTGCGTTGAGATTATGCCTGCCTTCTTTTTGTACCATACTTTTCTATTCTTAAAACTATTTTTGAAGAAATGCAAAATTCGTCAAAAAAAATGGAATTTGTTTTTAATTGAGAAATTTTATTTTAGTTTTTTATGATTAAGATTTTGCGGGATGTCAGAAAATCTTTATGAATCTCAAGATTTTGCATGGATAAGATCTTGCTTGGTACCAAGCAAGATCTTATCCATGCAAAATCTTGTACCTGCATGGTCAGTACCGACCATGCAGGTACATTAATAAAAACAAAATCTTATGAAGTCTTGTCATAAGGTTTTGTTTTTAGATAAGATTTTCGCAAATGGACGGGTAAAGCTTTCATTTACCTTCTTTTTGTACTACCTGCAAAATCTTATTTTTTTTCCTTAGTCGGTACGGACCATGCAGGTTCTTGTACCCAAGACAAAAGTTTACATTTTGCTTAAATATTTTTAAATATCTTTTTAAATATCTGATTCGTTTTTTAATTTACTTTTATTTCTAGGTACTTATGGTAAAACAGTTTTTTAATTTACTTTTATTTCTAGGTACTTATGGTAAAACAGTTTCCTTTTTTCTAAAGAACAATTTTCTTTTTTTTAAATGCAGTTCAAATCCGGATTGTCCGGATTCATTACGAGCATTAATCCTAGCTCATTTTAAAGAACTTTTTCCTGGTTCAAACAAAAACTGGAAAAAGTAATGAAATGTAGTCTTGCAAAATCTTCGAAATAATCATTGGAAATAAACATCAACGTAAATAAACATAAAAATTACCATAAAAAAAGAAATATCAAATCTGTATATATTGCCATAGATTTTGCATGGTCCTCGTACGCCGGACCGGCGTACGAATCAATCGAAGATTTTGCAAGATTGGGCCGACATGCATATTTCATGTGAACACCCACCCTGCCACTGTTTCCACACCCTTCACACCTGCATCGTCCCTGTTTCCATACCCTTCACACCTGCACCGTCCCTGTTTCCACACCCTTCACACCTGCACCGCCCCTGTTTCCACACCCTTCACACCTGCACCGTCCCCAGGGAAGTTCCCGGGGTATGCCAAGTGGCCGGTTTTTGCCGAGCAGGGTCTTTTTTTTGACCGGCGTACGCCGGGCGGGGGGTCTGAAAATGCCCGGCGGTGAGGTCCTTTTTTAAAGACCCGGTGCAAACTAAAGCCTCGCTCGACCACAGCGGTTTGGCACGTAATAGTGAAGGCCACATAAATGAGCTGCACCACACCGGGGATTTCAGACTCGTGGGCTCTGATAATCTGGGACAAACACGCCCGCATAGGGATCTTGGCAAAGCGATTGACGGACTCTGCAATCCAGCCCTTCAGCAACTGAAACTCAGCATCGAGCTTTGCCTCCATGGCGACACTCTCGAAAAAGGTTGTGCCACAGAAGTGGGACTTCAATGTGGCAAACTCCGCGGGAGGAGGAGGAGGTGCGAGACCAAGACGTCATCACCCATGCTCAGATATGTAGTAAAGCGGGTCAAACGCCGCGAAAGCGTCCAATACTTCCAGATTGCCAAAGCGCGACTCAAGGCCCTCCAACAACTCAGAGGCTTTCGCAGGGATCTCTGTCGTTGCTGGCTGAGGCACTGCGATCCGCGTGAGCCAGGACATAATACCGGTATTGCCCTTTGCCTTCTTTGCGGGAGGGGGTTCTCTAGCAGTTTCTGTGCGATCGATCATCTCGACGTCGCAATCTGAGTTGGTGTCCGTCATTTCAAGAAAGGATTTTGCCGGGGAGGGTCTGGTCAGAGATGAAATCCCCCCGGCTGACGCCGGGGGTATAGTCAGCTAAACCCCCATTTTCCCCGGCTGACGCCGGAAAGGGGTTCGCAGAATACCCGGCAAAAATGTGCCTTCGGCCCATTTTCCCCGGCGCCGGGCCCGGCGTCACTTCACTGACCGTCCCTGTTTCCACACTCTTCACACCTGCACCACCCCTGTTTCCACACCCTTCATGCCAGCATCGTCCCTGTTTCCATACCCTTCACACCCGCACCGTCCCTGTTTCCACACTCTTCACACCTGCACCACCCCTGTTTCCACACCCTTCATGCCAGCATCGTCCCTGTTTCCATACCCTTCACACCTGCACTGTCCCTGTCTCCATGGAGTCGCTGATCAGGATCGCTTGATTTATATCCCGCGTAAACACACAGCCCTGCATCCATCATTGCAGATGCAGAATCAATCCATCCATCACAGCAGAATCAAGTAATCAATGCAGGTGCAGAATCCATCCGTTAGAGGCTTATAGCAGATGCACAACCGCTCATCATCAATCATTACAGACTCAGATTTTATCATAACAGATCCAGAAGACAGGCATGCCGTCATAAGTCAAACACAATCAGATTGCTCCCAAGAAGCAGAAAACTAGTTTGAACCACTCGGTAAAAAGTCTACCAAACTAAATCCAATTCTTGGGGCGGTAGGAGGAGTACATAACAATGCTTTAGTAGACAACCTGATCCCGTAATAACAGCTCTACTCATTTTCATGCTATATCCATCCTGGTAAAACAAGCATGCCACGCTGTAATTAAGTTAAAATAACAGCTCAATCAATCGCAGTTCATAACTCACACGGTCATGGCGTAGCTGCCGTCACATCATGCCTCTGCTGCTGCAGTGCTGCTGCAGCGACATTGCAAGAAAGCAAACACGGGCGGGTATTCCTCAACCTCAACTTCTTTTGAACCCCCCAGGTTCCTGCCGACCCTCCCCCTCCGCGTCACTTCCACAGCCCGCGGTAAGTCCCCCCCCGCCTAACCTGCAGCGCCACGTTGTTCTTGTTGCAATGCTCCACCGCCTGCTCCACGCTGTCCACGCGCATGATGGGGAGCACGGGGCCGAAGGGCTCCTCCCATGCGATGCGCATGGAGGGCGTGACCTCGTCCAGCAGCGTGGGCCACAGTAGGTTGCCTTCCCGCTTGTAGTCTGTCAGGAATCTGGCACCTGAGGCAAAGCAGCAGCAGCAGCAGCAGCAGCAGCAGCAGCAGCAGCAGCAGCAGCAGCAGCAGGTGGGAGAGTGATGTTTCCCACACACAGCCTATCATTTTCTCACTGGCAACTGGAGTGGAAGCAGCGGTAGCAGCAGCAGCAGGTGGGAGAGTGATGTTTCCCACACACAGCCAGTCATTTTCTCACTGGCAACTGGAGTGGAAGCAGCGGTAGCAGCAGCAGCAGGTGGGAGAGTGATGTTTCCCACACACAGCCAGTCATTTTTCTCACTGGCAACTTGAGTGGAAGCAGCGGTAGCAGCAGCAGCAGGTGGGAGAGTGATGTTTCCCACACACAGCCTGTCATTTTCTCACTGGCAACTGGAGTGGAAGCAGAGGTAGCAGCAGCAGCAGGTGGGAGAGTGATGTTTCCCACTTGGAGTGACTCAATGCTTTTTCCCCCACTGGTACCTAGAGGGGAAGCAGCAGCAGGCGTCAGGGGGAACATCCATGCTCCCTCACATAGGAGGGTGGCATGGCTTAACCATGGTCCAGGATGTGCATGGTACCTGGAATTGAGCTTGCTCATCCCCTACCAGCCCCACGCGGCCGAGTGTTAAGCAATGCCCTGCGGGTATGCACCTTTCTTAACATGCTCTTTGAGGGGTCGGACATGACACCCATTTCCCCCCCCCCACCACCACCTAGATCTCACCCTTTTCTCTTGCGTCCTTGACCAGTCCCTCAATGAAGTTTGCCGACGATTCGCTGATGACAGGTGTGATATCACAGTCATCCTCGGGCATGCCCACGCTCAAACTCTGCACCTGGGGCACGATCTTGCGCACCAGCTCATCAGCAACCTGCAGGGGAGGGCACAGTACAACACCCGTGCAAGCATCAAATACTTATAACACCAGTATCATGGTCGTACACTTCTGTGCCCGCTGAAGCTGATTCAGTACTCTGTACCTCCCCCCTCACCCCACCCCCCTTTTTGCCCCTGCCCCCCTCCTCAATGAGCACCAATACAATCACCAGCTTGACTGCCATACACCTTTCCGCCAAACACCTTAAGCTGAATCAGCACCCTGCTCCTCCCCCTCCACACCTGCCCCCCCCACACCTTCTTGAGCACCAGCACCAGCTTGACTGCCGTACACCTCTGCCCACTGTAGCTGAATCCTCCCTTGACAATGTGCTTGGCCGCCAGATCCAGGTCAGCGTCCTCACATACGATGCACACGTCTTTCCCCCCCAGCTCCATCTGCAGTGGGACCATACCAGCCTTACGGCTCACAGCAATACCTGCAAGAGGAGGGGAGTGTGACCATGTGGACATAAGTGTGAAATGCAGGTGTATACCTGTTAGATGGGGGGGGGCCGGGAGGGGGGAAGTGTGAAAGTGTGGACTAGCAGCTGTGAAAACACACAGGTGTGAAGATTCCGGCCTTGCCACCCATCTGCATCTGCAGGGTTCCTCATCAGCAGCAAGGACGATCTGGCAGCAATGCATGCATGACGGGTGGCTGTGTGTACATGTGGTGTGAACAAGTAGGAAATTAAGGATAAGCAGGTGTGAAGATGCCAGGCACTCTGCTCTGTCCAAGATTAATGTAAACTTGCTACTGCGCATGCCCCTCGGAGCACAGATGACACCCTGCTGGTCTGTCAACGTTGCCTTACTGAACCCAAACGCAAACATCGAATTTTGCCGCCGTCAGGGTCCGCAAGTTATTTTCGCTTCGTGAAAACATTGAAGGACCTCACAAACAATGGTAAGAACATAGCTGATCCCCACTAGACAAAAACAAATACAAATCTTACCTGTGATGTCCTCCCTTCCCCCCCCCTCTCCTCTCCCCCCCCCCCCTCTCCTCTCCATCCCCCCTCCTCTCCTCTCCTCTCCCCTCCACCCCCCCCTCTCTCCCCTCCACCCCCCCCCCTCTCTCCCCTCCACCCCCCCCTCTCCTCTCCCCTCCAACCCCCCCCCTCACTCCCCAACACCCCCCCTCTCCTCTCCCCTCCACACACCCCCTCTCTCCCCCCCCCCTCCCTCTCTCCCCTCCACACACCCCCTCTCCCCCCCCTCCCTCCCTCTCTCTCCTCCACACACACCCTCTCTTCCCCCCTCCCTCTCTCCCCTCCACACACACCCTCTCCCCCCCCCTCCTCTCTCCCCTCCACACACACCCTCCTCTCCTCTACTCTCCCCTCTACCCCCCCTCCTCTCCTCTCCCCTCCACCCCCCCTCCTCTCCTCTCCCCTCCACCCCCCCCCCCCCCTCTCTCTCCTCCACCCCCCCTCTCCTCTCCCCTCCACACACCCTCCTCTCCTCTCCCATCCACCCCCCCCCCCCCCTCTCCTCTCCCCTCCACACCCCCCCCCTCTCTCTCCTCCACCCCCCCTCTCCTCTCCCCTCCACACACCCTCCTCTCCTCTCCCACCCACCCCCCCCCTCTCCTCTCCCCTCCACACACCCCTCTCCTCTCCCCTCCACACACCCCCTCTCTCCCCCCCTCCCTCTCTCCCCTCCACACACCCCCTCTCTTCCCCGCCTCCTCCCTCCCTCTCCCCCCCCCCTCCCTCTCTCCCCTCCACACACCCCCTCTCCCCCCCCTCCCTCTCTCTCCTCCACACACACCCTCTCTTCCCCCCCTCCCTCTCTCCCCTCCACACACCCCTCTCTTCCCCGCCTCCTCCCTCCCTCTCCCCCCCCCCCTCCCTCTCTCCCCTCCACACACACCCTCTCTTCCCCCCCTCCCTCTCTCTCCTCCACACACCCCCCCCCCTCTCTCCCCTCCACACACACCCTCTCCCCCCCCCCCTCTCTCCCCTCCACACACCCCCCCCCCCCCCCCCCTCTCTCCCCTCCACACACACCCTCTCCCCCCCCTCTCTCTCCCCTCCCCCCCCCTCTCCCCTCCACCCCCCCCCTCTCCCCCCCCCCCATCCCTCTCTCCCCTCCATACACACCCTCTCTTCCCCCTCCCTCCCTCTCTCCCCTCCACACACACCCTCCCCCCCCCTCCCTCTCTCCCCTCCACACACACCCTCTCCCCCCCCCCCTCTCTCCCCTCCACACACACCCTCTCCCCCCCCCCCTCTCTCCCCTCCACACACACCCTCTCCCCCCCCCCCTCTCCCCCCCCCTCCCTCTCTCCCCTCCACACACACCCTCCCCCCCCCCTTCCCTCTCTCCCCTCCACACACACCCTCTCCCCCCCCCCCCTCTCCCCCCCCTCCCTCTCTCCCCTCCACACACACCCTCTCCCCCCCTCCCCCCCTCCCTCTCTCCCCTCCACACACACCCTCCCCCTCCCTCTCCCCCCCCCCCTCCCTCTCTCCCCTCCACCCCCCCCCCTCTCTCCCCTCCACACACACCCTCCCCCCCCCCCTCTCTCCCCTCCACACACACCCTCTCCCCCCCCCCCTCTCTCCCCTCCACACACACCCTCTCTTCCCCCCCCCCTCTCTCCCCTCCCCCCCCCCTATCTCCCCTCCACACACACCCTCCCCCCCCCCCTATCTCCCCTCCACACACACCCTCTCTTCCCCCCCCCCCCCTCTCTCCCCCCCCCCCCCTATCTCCCCTCCACACACACCCTCCCCCCCCCTCTCCCCCCCCCCCCTCTCTCCCCTCCCCCCCCCCTATCTCCCCTCCACACACACCCTCTCCCCCCCCCCCCCTCTCTCCCCCCCCCCCCCCTCTCTCCCCTCCACACACACCCTCTCCCCCCCCCCTCTCTCCCCTCCCCCCCCCCCTATCTCCCCTCCACACACACCCTCTCCCCCCCCCTCTCTCCCCTCCCCCCCCCCTTCCCTCTCTCCCCTCCACACACACCCTCTCCCCCCCCCTCTCTCCCCTCCACACACACCCTCTCTCCCCTCCACACCCTCCCTCTCCCCCCCCCTCTCTCCCCCCCCCCCCCCCCCTATCTCCCCTCCACACACACCCTCTCCCCCCCCCCTATCTCCCCTCCACACACACCCTCTCTTCCCCCCCCCCCTCTCCCCCCCCCATCCCTCTCTCCCCTCCACACACACCCTCTCTTCCCCCCCCCCCTTCCCTCTCTCCCCTCCACACACCCCATTTCCCCCCCCCCCCCCTCTCTCCCCTCCACACACACCCTCTCCCCCCCCCTCTCCCCCCCCCCCCCCTCTCTCCCCTCCACACACACCCTCTCCCCCCCCTCTCTCCCCTCCCCCCCCCCCCTCTCTCCCCTCCACACACACCCTCTCCCCCCCCCCTCTCTCCCCTCCCCCCCCCCCCCCCCCTCTCTCCCCTCCACACACACCCTCTCCCCCCCCCTCTCTCCCCTCCCCCCCCCCCCCCCTCTCTCCCCTCCACACACACCCTCTCCCACCCCCTCTCTCCCCTCCCCCCCCCCCCTATCTCCCCTCCACACACACCCTCTCCCCCCCCCTCTCTCCCCTCCCCCCCCCTCTCTCCCCTCCACACACACCCTCTCCCCCCCCCTCTCTCCCCTCCCCCCCCCCTATCTCCCCTCCACACACACCCTCTCCCCCCCCCCCCCTATCTCCCCTCCACACACACCCTCTCTTCCCCCCCCCCCCCCCTCCCCCCCCCCCCCTCCCTCTCTCCCCTCCACACACCCCATTTCTCCCCCCCCCCCCCCCCCCTCCCTCTCTCCCCTCCACACACCCCATCTCTTCCCCCCCCCCCCCCTCCCTCTCTCCCCTCCACACACCCCCTCTCTCCCCCCCCCCCTCCCTCTCCTCTCACCTGTGTCGCCCCCAGTAAAGCTGATGCAGTTCACCGCGGGGTGCATGGTGAGGAAGTCACCGATCTCAGAGCCCTTCCCCGTGATGACATTAAGCACTCCCCTGTCAACCAGCCACAGACAAACACAGGTCCAGAGGTGCTCAAGAATCAAGGCAAGGGGGCAGACAGCCCCAGAGGAGACGTTTCATGCAACACGCAGTCCTGGTTTTAATGGGCACCACCCTCTAGTCCTGTCCAGCGCGCGTTCCTGCTAGCAAAGCCTTTGTCCATATCATTTGTGAGGCCTGCCAAAGCGGAAAAATAAAAAAAATGTGTCATAAAATAAATACACCGTGGGAGTGGATTAATGAGTTGTGCCTTGGCCCAGGTCTCCACCCACACCCACTTTGGAAAGCCGGCCATGTGAAAGCACTGTGCCATGTGAAGGCCTGCGACAGCACCCTGAGGGGGGGGCAGCGCCAGGGGGAGGGGAGATGTGGAATGTGAGCGCTTCTTTGTGAGCGGGGGAGGGAGAAATGGGATGTGAGCGCTTGTTTGTGAGCGGGAGATGGGTGGGTGGGCAAAAGGTACAAGTGACGGCCTTCAAGAAGGTCAATCGCAGTAGCTAGGCACCGGTAATTGAATAATGATCATGATCAATCGTTTCTGTGATCAGGCTAATGTATCCAGTCCGTAATTCGTAAAATCATTTTGCTGATGTCAGTATTAATTATAATTTGCCCCCCTCCCTCAATCCGTAAATTCTGCTTGCCATCGACAGCTCCTGCTTTTATTAAAAACCTATCTACCGTTAAGCAGAAGCCTTACCATTCATTTTTAATAACTTGCTTATATAACAGTGGTAGCTTACAATGCTCCGTCATTGCTCATTCTCTACAGAGCACGCTTTTCTCCCCTCCCCCCTTTCCCCCCTCCCCCCTTTCCCCCCCTCCCCCGTTCCGCGTTCTCCCCTCCCCCCTTTTCCCCCCCTTCCCCATTCTCCCCTCCCCCCTTTCCCCCCCTCCCCCGTTCCCCGTTCTCCCCTCCCCCCTTTTCCCGCCCCACTTTCTCCGCTCCCCCCCTTCTCCCCTCCTTCCCTTCTCCGCTCCCCCTTCTCCCCTCCCCCCCTTCTCCCCTCCCCCCCTTCTCCCCTCCCCCCCTTCTCCCCACCCCCCTTTCCCCCCCTTCTCCACTCCCCCCGTCCCCATATACCTGTGTGGGTGGTTTGAGCACCACCGCATTTCCCGCCATGAGCGCGGGGCCGATCTTCGAGACGGCGAGGTTGACCGGGTAGTTGAAAGGCGGGATGGCCAGAATCACTCCCAAGGGCACCTGAGACAGGCAGACAGGTGGACCAGGGAGGTTAAGGGCACCTGCAGGCATGGACAGGATGGCACTGGAGAGCTGGCTGCACTGACCGGTGTCGACTCGTTTAGGCTTGATGACATTGTACCTTTCATGCTGCCATAACACAGTTCACACGTCCCACATAAAACCGCAAGAAGGATCACACACACACACCCACCCCCACCCCCACACACGCACCCACGCAGGGCGCACGGCACGCGGCACATGGCACACACACCACTTTGCTTCTCAGCTGACCGATAACATGTCCAGTGATAGCACCATCAGTTGGAATTGGTTGGTGACAATGTTAACCCGATGATCCAAGATGCACACGAGTGCCTTGGGTGGGCAGCACTAGTCTGTCATGAGGGGGGCTTGGGTGGGCAGCACTAGTCTGTCATGAGGGGGGCTTAGGTGGGCAGCACTAGTCTGTCATGAGGGGGGCTTGGGTGGGCAGCACTAGTCTATCATGAGGGGGGCTTGGGTGGGCAGCACCTAGTCTGTCATGAGGGGGGCTTGGGTGGGCAGCACCTAGTCTGTCATGAGGGGGGCTTGGGTGGGCAGCACTAGTCTGTCATGAGGGGGGCTTAGGTGGGCAGCACAAGTCTGTCATGAGGGGGGCTTGGGTGGGCAGCACTAGTCTGTCATGAGGGGGGCTTGGGTGGGCAGCACTAGTCTGTCATGAGGGGGGCTTGGGTGGGCAGCACTAGTCTGTCATGAGGGGGGCTTGGGTGGGCAGCACTAGTCTGTCATGAGGGGGGCTTGGGTGGGCAGCACCTAGTCTGTCATGAGGGGGGCTTGGGTGGGCAGCACCTAGTCTGTCATGAGGGGGGCTTGGGTGGGCAGCACTAGTCTGTCATGAGGGGGGCTTGGGTGGGCAGCACTAGTCTGTCATGAGGGGGGCTTGGGTGGGCAGCACTAGTCTGTCATGAGGGGGGCTTGGGTGGGCAGCACTAGTCTGTCATGAGGGGGGCTTAGGTGGGCAGCACTAGTCTGTCATGAGGGGGGCTTGGGTGGGCAGCACTAGTCTGTCATGAGGGGGGCTTGGGTGGGCAGCACTAGTCTGTCATGAGGGGGGCTTGGGTGGGCAGCACTAGTCTGTCATGAGGGGGGCTTGGGTGGGCAGCACCTAGTCTGTCATGAGGGGGGCTTGGGTGGGCAGCACCTAGTAGGCCACTACCCACAGGGCCTGCTGCTAGCGGCACCAATGCTGCAACATCAACTAACAGGATGCTTACCGGTACGCGCCCTTTTCTCTCTTTTGAAGCCCTGAATAGCAAGTTTGTGCAGGTTCATCCCCCCTCCCGCTTTCCCCGCCGAGAGCATGACTCTCTCCACTTACATTTCACTCTGTACAGCTTCTTCCGGCTGTTGCCCAGCATCCCTTGCAGACGATGCGTCAGCACAGGTCAAGCTAATGACTATTTTATACAATACTCAAAGACCAATCGCGTGGCTAAAATTTGCACTCATTGTCCAAACGCATGGTTACATTTTGTTTCTAGAGGCCAAACGCATGGCTAGATTGTGTACTACAAGAGCCCGCGCGTCAGACTTCCTGATTTCAATCCGCGCCCTTACCTTGGACACCATGCACAGCTTGTTCCTCCCGTTGCCGGGGAACGAGTCCGAGTTGAGCAGCTTGCCCTGCCCCAGCACTCGCACACCCTCCTCCGCCGTGTAGTCCAGCAGATCCGCCGAGCGGATCACCTCGGCTGTGCTGTCCTTTGCGGGCTTGGCCACCTCCTTGACCATGCAGCCGGCCATGGGCGCCACGTGCTCCCGCATCAGCGCGGCGGCCTTCTTGAGCAGCTCGGCGCGCTGCCACAGCGGGGTGCGCGCCCAAGACTTCTGTGCAGACTTGGCCACGTCAAACATCTCGTTCGCCTCGTCCTGGGTGCAGGCTGCGGGAGGAGTGTGGATAGATGGGGCACAGCAGGGCGGGAGGGCAGGGGTGGGCTTTGGGAGGATATTTGAGGATTAAGGGACCAGCAGGACGGGAGGGTGGGGGTGGGGTGATAGAGGGGAGCGCAGCAGGGCGTGAAGGCAGGGTTAGGGTAAGTTAATACATGGGAGCGAGCTGGGTGGGAGGGCGGGGAAAGGTGGGGGGATAGATTGGTGCGTAGCAGGGAGGGAGGGAGGGGGGGGGGAAAGATGCGAGTGCAGCAGCTTGTGAGGTGGGAGGGAGGGAGGGAAGGGGATGGGGTGAGGCATAGAGGGAGGCGCAACAGGGAGGGAGTACAGGGGGGAGAGATGGGCGGGACTGGCGAGACAGGGCAGCAAAGGATGAAACAATAAGAGACCACGGTACGGTGTTTATGGAAACCGGAAGTACGAAAAATACATACCAGTGTGACAGGGAGAGATGTAGAGTCCCTTTGGGGGATATTTGGAAGATATATGATGATTCGCCAGGCGGCAGCGTGAGGCCGGTCACTCGTCCAGGGGGACGTGAAGGATATGGAGGGCCATTGGAGGAATATCAGAAAGGCACATGAAAAAGAATCGACGCGCAACGGCCTGCCGGGGGTGGGCATTGCCGGAGGGGGGGCGAATATCGGCACGGGGGGGTACCGGAGGGGGGGCGAATATCGGCACGGGGGGGTGCCGGAGGAAATACAATGATGCGTGGTAAGAGACTTCGAGTGGCGCAGGGGGCAGAGAGGGTTAGGCCAGAGGTGGAGAGCCAGCAGACAGAGTGGGCCTTGATAAGCTGGACGATCCATCGCATGGGTTGAACATATCACATATGTTTGCCCCTGAAGCTTTCATCCCTGCTGAGAGCTTTTCCTGTTACAAGTTCTCAAGACAAGAGTCTTTTCTTGTCAAGTCCTTCATAGCAAGCAGCAATTGCAGGGAGAGCTGGGACGGTGTGAGGTTGAGGTGGGTGTGTGAGTGGCCCAGACGTCAGGGTCACCCCTCAGCACCTATGCACTCAGCCAATAGCACAGTGTCCAGCACTTGGCTGGCTGCCACTCAGTTGAAGTGCAAGGCGCAAGCCACGACAGACAATTTACACAATATGTCCCTAGTGGCTTGCGTCTCATACTTCAATGCATTCCTTTGGCATGACTGAGTGCCAAAATTTAGGGTCCAGCACAGGCAGGGCCCGTGCACTGAATGTGAATGCATGGCCGCACATGGCGAAAGCACCAGCAGCAGGACCAGAGCGATTCCAACTGATGGAGGCGCATGGCGGCATTCCAATTATGGAGGCGCTTGACACCGAGATGTGCATCAAGGCGCGCACCCTGGACGTTGTACGCCGTTGCTCGCGTGGAAGGGTTGGCGTTAGCGACGAATTTGCCACTGGACGATTCGCGCCATTCCCCGTCCACGTAGTACTTGTAAGCGCCAGACGCCGACGTGATCTCAGAATAGAAGTCGTTCGACATGGTAGCAAGAGATCTGTAAAAAAATGTCGTGCCAGTCTGAAGGATGGCCTTGGTAAGCGAGGCAGAAATTTTTAAATCTGGGGCGAATGGATTTTATGACTAGCAAGGGTGGGAGGGCGATCTAGCACTTTACCCACTGGCTTCTGCAGCTGGCCGTTGATGTACACCCCCTCGCCCCACCCTTCCCAAACAGAGAGATCTCTCGCGAGAGGGATCTTTACCAGATCTCAACTGACAATCTCAGCCTCTGTTCGCCGCAGCAGGAATGGATGTACGGCATCCGTTATTTTGAATCGCACGGAGGCGATGGATTCAAAACAGACATTGTGCCAGCCGACATCTCCCGTTCCTCGCAACGCACACCAGCCTCTGAACATAGGCAGTAGCTTGGATCCATCCAGCTTAACCTCCAGATTTCGCAAGGTTGGTACCGGCACCATGGAGGTCGACATGGGTCCCCGCCCGCCCATGTGCATCCCAAGCGGCCTCAGCGTGGTAGCAGCAGCTTTACCCTCCTTCACCATGCTGCATGACAAGCAGCTGGCCTCTGAGGCGGTACTTGCTGACTGGTGCCCCAGCATGGACCTGCTGGCTGTCCTCACGGAGGACAACCAGCTGACCTTGTACCGCCTGGACATGCAGAGGCTGTGGGTGGCATGCCCGGATGTGCCTGTCACCGCCCTGAGCTGGAAGCCAGATGGTGAGGGCCTGCTTTTCTTGCATTCCAACCTCTTGGCATGCGCAATCCAACCACCATGATGCTTCAAAGGACACATACATGCCACATGGATCCATGCATGCCAGGAACTATTGAATGCTGGCGGCCATGCAAAAATATTGGTCTCATGCAGACTCGCAAGCCATGCAAGCTAGCTGACATAGAAAAACATGTTCACATGCACGAGCCAGAGCTGATCAACTTGGCCTGACTATCTAGGGTCAGCATGCTGACGTGCCAATGTGGGATACACCTGTTTTGCACGTCAGATCTGAGATCAGCATTCAAACAGAATGCACCTGAATGGCAACCAAGGCAGGCATGGCAGAGCTCATTAAGCCCTCAGATGGTACGCCTTGAATGCCGAACAGTACACTGAGTTCAAGGCATCCCTATCAGAGCACCATCAACAGCACGACATCAGCCTTTTATATATATAGCTGCGCTGGCATTACGACACCTGCACGACTTTAGGCTGCAAGGATGCATGGATGCTTGACTGCATGGCTGCTTGGTTGCATGGCTGCATGGCGCAGGCAAGACTGTCGTTACCGGGCACCAGGACGGCTCCATCACGCACTACAACGTGGAACAGGGAGAAGTGCTTCACCAAGTGAGATGAGCCTAGACTAAGGGTTAGAACTCAAGCCTAAACCCTAGATCTTGAACCCTGAACCAGAAACAACAGCAGCGGCTAGGGCTATGATTCAGCAACACCCTCTTCCTTGCAATAACTAGGGCTGTGAAGCAGTAATACTGCTCCCCCCCTCTACCTTAACTGCCTAGGGCCATGATCCTGCAACGCGCTTCCCCTGCTGCACTGGCAGCTTCAAATCATGACTTCATGCTCCACACCTGCCCCAGGTTGCTGCGGCTGCAGGGCCCCACTCGGGATCTGCTGTGGTCCACTTGTCGTGGGTAGAGGCCGAGGGGCGGGGCAAGACGGTGGAAATGCTGCAGGTGAGGGAGGTGTTGCGCAACTGCAGCAGGACGAAGCAAAGCGTACCGCGACAGTACAGGTGTTGTGCCATGATGTTGCACAATACTGGCAGCGTTTGATAAATGTGAAGCACATGCTCGACGGCTCACAGTGGCACACAGCACTGATGCAGAAGTGTGGCAAATGAAAGGAAGTCCCACAAAGAAGCACATGGGCAGTGGGCACCCAGCACCACCATTACCTGGTTCCACATGGTTTAAGTCATAGCAGGGGACCTTCATTTATCCGTTTCAGGGGTGGGCTCTAGGACATGTGTATTGCAACATATGGGGGTATATATATATGTTACACACCGGTAAATAGATAAATTAATAAGACACCCTGAGGCTTGTCCTGTTATCCAGTCCCCGGTGTTCTAGTTGAAGGGGGGGGATCTGAAGCAGGCCCCAGCCATTTGTATTTTTCGAAATTGTAGTACCGGTAGCTCCTCTTGGCTTTCGCTTTCCCCTCCCCCCCCCACACCCCTTTCCGCCCCTTGACGCCCAACACCCCGTACCTGCCCCTCCAGCACCTTCAGTACCGCCACACCCGCTTCTTCAGCCGGCCGCCCTCCGCCTCGGACCCGGCTCCGAAACCACCCACACCCGCTGACCTGGACCTCACCAAGCCTGCCCCGCTGGCCGAGTGGCCGCAGCCGCCTGCTGACCTGCACCTGCTGCTCAGCTGTGATGCCCGGGGCGTAATCTGCGTGGCCGCCTCTGGCCAGCTGCAGGTGGCGGTGCTGGACGTGAGGGTCGCCTGTGGCCTGGAGAAGGCGCCGACGCAGGTAGTAAAAGGAGGACCGGTAACGTCCGAGCTGCGTTGTTGTTGCTGCTGTTATTTTTACGGAGGTTGAGGCAAGGAATGCAGCCAACAATATTGGATTCCATGGCCGCTTGTGGCTTGAAAGTTATGCCGACGCAGTTAGTAGTAAGACAAGTGATGTTATTGCTGTGAGATCTACAGCCACAGTAACAGCTGCAGCTATAGATGTTATTGTCACGATGGCAGTCACGATGGCAGTCACGATGGCAGTCACGATGGCAGAGTGTGAAGTTTGCATTACGGGGGGTCTCACATCCTGTGTGTGGAGAACGGACCGGATGCTTCTCACCCTCCAGCCTCATGATCAGCTCTCTTGCAGGACACTCCGGTGCTGCAGTAAAAATGCTGGGACATGTTTTTACAAAACAAAAGCTCCACTCCCCCCAAACGCACACACGCAAAACGTACATGTCACGCGATCGAGGCTACTTAATTACCTTCAATTGATCTCTGTCCTCTGCCCAGATCCAAGCGTACATGTCCCGAGATCTACGCAACCTCCTAATCCCAATTATATCTCTGTCCTCTGCTACAGATCCAAGCATACATGTCCCGAGATCTACGCAGCCTGGTGGCTATCCTTCACACAGAAAATCACATTGCCTGCTTGCCAGACCCGTCAGCTCCCAGCACCTCACCGCCAGCCGGGGCGGACGGTACTGAAGCTTGGGCAGGTTCAGATGTACAGTCGGGTGGATCTGGATCTGCTGGATCTGCTGGATCTGCTGGATCCACCGTTTGTGCCACCTCTGTGGAGCTTGCAGTGTTTGGCTGCCCCGCGTTGCATGATAACGTGTCGCTGCTGCAGCAGACGGCGGTCCTCTCCGTCCATCTGCGGGAGGTGATGGCAGGTGATGAGAAATGGAAGAGGGCTGGGAGGGTATCTAGTGATGAAAGTAAACACAGTGGAATGTAGGCCCTTATGGCAGGTATCCCCGCCCCGTTCCTCCTATCCCCTGGACCCCATCTGGAAGCTTGACCCACTGATACCCTCCCCTTTTTTATTTTGAACAAAGATTTTGAAATCAATAAATAGGACAAAAGTAGAGCTGGTTAGAGCTGGTTAAACCCACCGCTGCCCTCTCTCCACCAAACCCTTGGTCTTCCCAGCCCTCCACCTCACCCAATGCTCTCTTGCCCTGTCCCCTCTTCCCTGTCCAGGCACCCAGCAGGACGTCTCCATTCCTCTTCCCCATCAGACCTCTCCCTTCCCCGCCCTCTTCCCCCCTGACCTTCTCTCTGTTAAGGTGCCCGGCACGGCCTCTCCTCCGCCTGTCGTGAATGGGGCGCAGCGCAGGACGAGCTGCGCAAGCGTCTGGGTCAGATGGCGCAGAGCCTCCGAGACCATGAGGAAGTGGTGCCCGGAGTCGCGCCTCCCCGGCCAGAGGACTGGATGGAGGACGAAGAGCTGGTGGAGGGGCAGCTGGTGTGTATGTTGGCCTCTGGTAAGCGCTGGTGGTGTGACTGCTGGCCTCTGGTGAGCGCTGGTATGGATGCTGGCCTCAGGCATGCGCTGTGGGTGTAAATCCTGGCTTCAGTGCGGGAGGACTAGGCACCCATGCTCGGATGCTCCATTCACACTTGCTCGGATGCTCCATTCACACTTGCTTGGATGTACCTATCATGCATGCATAGATGCTCCCATCACACTTGCATGGATGCACTTATCATGCATGCATGAATGCACCTATTGCACTTGCATGGATGCACCTGCCATGCATGCATGCATGCATGCATGCATGCGCTCATTATGAACGCATGGATACGCGCCTCTCTTGCGTACATAAATGCCTTTCTTTGCAATATCTGAAACCTTTTGGCGCCTATCAGGCGGCAACGGAAATCACCTCACACCAATCCTTTTGCATGGATAGCAGTATGCTGGCGCTGTTGCATCCACACGTCTGAATCCGACTTCCCCGCGCCCATCCTCTGGACCAGGCTGTGCCAGCCCCGGTATGCACGCCTTCCTGACCGGCGCCCTCGGGGAGCACGGCCTGCGGCGCATGGCGAAGGTGGTGGACCAGGCGGTACAAGCGGTACATGCGCTGCTGCTGGACCAGGTACTGCCTGCGCTGCGTGTCGCGACGTTCCTGCTCGGCGAGCTCAAGGGCCTGGCACTAAGCGGGGAGATCCTCGAGCGAGCGGGAGGCGGGTGCGAGCGGGCCGCGCTTCGCACCGGCGGGATAGATGCTGGGTCGCAGGCGGAGGGTGTGGAGGAGGAAGAGCAGGAGGAGGAGGAGGTGGGCCTACCTTCCCTGGGCCTGGACGGGGAGCTGGCCTGCCTTGCTGAGCTGGCGGGTGCCAAGGCGCTGCTGCAGTGTGAAGCCTTGAGGGAGGCGGTGACGGCGCTCGGCTGCCAGCTGAGAGGCTTCTTTGGCTGGCTGCATCGCACCTGGTACGAGCTGGAGGGTGGAGGCAAGGTGAGCAGGCAGGAGCAGCAGGCTGGTGCGTTGGTCAATGGAGTGGGGAGTTACAAGTACTTGGGACAATGAAAAGTGTGTCTCTTCTTCGGGTGGAGGAGTAGGAGGCAGGAGGGAGTGGTCGTGAGGAGGGAAAGGAGGAGGGGGGGGGGGGGGGGCGAGGGAGGAGGGAATGGCTGTGAAGGTGATGATGGTTACACTTTCAGATACTATGTGTGACTTAATGTTCATTTTGCCATGGGGAAGATACAGGAAGCTATTTGGGGGGAGTGGGGGATGCTGGGCGGATGTGAGGTGGGCACTCGTTTTGTCAGGAGCTGCTGTCACTGAGGCTCGCTCAAGGGGCCTACAAGGTCGCATTTGCCTGCTCTCACCTGCAAGGCTGGGCAGAGTCAAACACTCGGCTTGCCACCCCATGTCTACCTCTAGTTATCCAGTCCTTTATGCTTTCTTAACATTATCTTAGCTTACTTGTCCTGTCTCTATTTTGAGCAGAGGGAGTGAGAACACAGCTGCCAACTGCCACACTTCATAGCGATTGGGGGATCTGTCATGGCCACGCTCTGCAATGGGGATTATACCGGTATACTGCTATTGCCTTTCTATTTCACACAAGGATGGATTGGGGAAGTCGCTGGCCGCTGCCTGTCTAGCCCGCAGTACAACATGACAGTACTGGCACGACAACCCTGTGCCGTACCACCAGCAGTTGGATGTCGTACTGCCGTGTCCTCCCTCTCTCTCATTTGGGGGGTCCACACTGCCAGACCCTTTTGAAAAAGCTGAAGGGTGAATCCATTGACAGCCTAACGACAACTTTGTCCGCTTGTGAGCCCAAGCATGTCTCTTATCATGCATTATGTTTTGATCTATGACCCCTGTATCGCTAGCTCGCCTCTCAGCACCGCTGGATCTCGTCCTGTGTGCAGGATTCAAATGGACAGGCCTCATTAGCAGGCCCCCCAGGCGATACAACAGGCATTCTGGACATCATGGAGCTGTTGTCGGGCCATTTAGCGCATGATGCCATCATGCCAGACCTCAAGGTGCCGCAGGGGGGGGGGCAGGGGAGGGTAGAAGGGGGGAAGGGTAGGAGAGTTAGGGGAATGTACAGGTGGGGGAGTGCCCAGGGGGCAGACAGGCAGGCAGACAGAGGGGGACGAGAGGGACAGGAGACAGGTAGGGGAAGGTAGAGGGGGGTGGGGTGTCCAGGGGGCAGGCAGGCAGGCAGACAAGGGGGGGGGGGGGGCTCAGCAGTCACTTCAGAATTCTCCTTCTCAGCCTTCGGCCCCTAAAAACTTTCGCAGGGATTGGCTCCCTTTCCCAATGCTTGTCCTGTATGCCCTGCTGGCAGCATGGCTTGCCAGTTGTCACAAGTGCTGCTTGTGGGTTTGCCGCCGGAGATCCTGTCCACCTCGACCTGACGACATAACATGCTTCGATATTCATCATACCGTATACCCCCTGCCCGCCTCTTCATGGCTCTTCCGTTAAGGCCTGATGTATTGAACGGCCTGCCTGAGTGCCCCCCCTCCCCCGTGGTTCAGGAGCATAAGGCCTAAACCCTGATTTCTCAAACCCCCAACCCTCCACACTCCTCTGTGTTTCAGGAGCCTGGTCGGTTCCCTGTGGATGGCCCGGTGGCCAGCTTGACATTCCCCAATGCATCGGATCTGGAGGAGGCCAAGGAGCTGATGGAGGCCATGTACAGGTCAGGGGGTAGGCATGTGCAGGGGGTGGGCATGTGCAGGAGGTAGGCATGTGCAGGGGGGGTGGGCATGTGCAGGGGGTAGGCATGTGCAGGGGGGGTGGGCATGTGCAGGGGGGGTGGGCATGTGCAGGGGGGGGGGGCATGTGCAGGGTGGGTGGGCATGTGCAGGGGGGGTAGGCATGTGCAGGGGGGGTGGTCATGTGCAGGGGGTAGGCATGTGCAGGGGGGGTGGTCATGTGCAGGGGGTAGGCATGTGCAGGGGGGGTGGGCATGTGCAGGGGGGGTGGGCATGTGCAGGGGGGGGGGGCATGTGCAGGGTGGGTGGGCATGTGCAGGGGGTAGGCATGTGCAGGGGGGGTGGGCATGTGCAGGGGGTAGGCATGTGCAGGGGGGGTGGGCATGTGCAGGGGGGGTGGGCATGTGCAGGGGGGGGGGCATGTTCAGGGTGGGTGGGCATGTGCAGGGGGGGTGGGCATGTGCAGGGGGGGTAGGCATGTGCAGGGGGGGTGGGCATGTGCAGGGGGGGTGGGCATGTGCAGGGGGGGTGGGCATGTGCAGGGGGGGTGGGCATGTGCAGGGGGGGTGGGCATGTGCAGGGGTAGACATGTGCAGGGGGGGTGGGCATGTGCAGGGGAAGACATGTGCAGGGGGGGTGGGCATGTGCAGGGTCGGGGGAGGGGAAGCTGGTGAATAGGAGAGAGGGTGGAAAGCTGGCATGTGCAGGGGGGGGATGGGGGGCGGGCATGTGTAGGTGGGGGGGGGGGGGGGGGGCATGTGCACGGACGGGGGAGGGGAAGCTGGTGAATAGGAGAGAGGGTGGAAAGCTGGCATGTGCAGGGGGGGGATGGGGGGCGGGCATGTGTAGGTGGGGGGGGGGGGGGCATGTGCACGGACGGGGAGGGGAAGCTGGTGAATAGGAGAGAGGGTGGAAAGCTGGCATGTGCAGGGGGGGGATGGGGGGCGGGCATGTGTAGGTGTGGGGGGGGGGGGGGGGCATGTGCACGGACGGGGGAGGGGAAGCTGGCATGTTCAGGGGTGGAGGGCAGTTATGTGCAGGTAGTGGGGGGAGATGCTGGTGAATAGTTGGAAGGGAAGAAATGCTTGCATGCTCTGGTGGGAGGGGAGAGGTATGTGCAGGGGTGGGGGAGAGGATGCTGGTGACTAGGAGGGAGGGGGGAAAGCTGGCATGTATGATGTGTATGTGGTTGTGGGGATCAGCATGTTTAGGTGGAGGGGGGGCGGGCATGTACAGGTGGGGAGGGGGGGCAGGCAGGCATATGTGGGTGGGGGGAGGGGGGCAGGCATGCACACTTATGAGTTATGAGGAGGGGGACGGTCGTGTACAGGTGTGTGGTGGGGGCAGGCATGCACATGTGGAGGGGGGGCAGTCATGTTCAGGTGGAGGGGGGGTGATGTGCACAAATGGGATGGGACAGGCGCATGTGCTGTCCGTTCCAAGGCTGTGTGGACTTGGCACTCTGGTGCCTTCACACCTTAACGTGCTTACACCATTACACCTCCACACCGTAACATGCTGTTGTGATTACACTTTATTACACTTGCATGATTAAATGGTTGCGTCTCATCACCCTGACATTCCCATGCAATACACCATTATTCCATTCCACACATTCTCATGCTAATAGGATTGCACCTTCACACGCAATGGGTGCCGCCATGCTCAGCAGGAATAGCAGATGCTTAGTCAAGGCGTGGGAGCTGTGTTAAGGGTTGGGGTTCAAGACCTAGACCTCGTTAACCAAAGGGTTGGAGGGGAGGGGGCAGCAGCGCAGGTTTTAGAGGCCAAAGGGAAGCCACATCCGCTCCGTAGCCAAGAGGACGTCAAATTTCAATTTCAAGGGAGCAGTCTGGTGCAGTTTTTTTTTTTTAGTAATATTTAGTATACAATACTAAACATTTTTTTCGCTTGCCGGCAGAAAAAAGACCCGCAACCAGCTCCCCTCCCTAATTCCTTTGACCTGGGGGGGGATTTCACTGCCAGCTCATCTCCTCCACTACCAACTGTTTAACCTCATGCCCCCCAAATACCAACAGACACACACTCCCACCTTCCACAGCACCCGTGCCCCCCCACCACCACCATACACTCCCCTACCTTCCACACACCACACACTCCACACCAACTTCCCCACCTTCCCCCCCTCCCTCACCCCCCTCGACACACCCTCCCCCGCCTGCCACAGCCCCCTTATCCCTGAGGACATCGCAGCCTGCCTGGCACCCGCAATGGACCGCACGCAGCAGGCCGGAGCTGCTTGCGAGGCCGCTGCGCCCCGCACCCCGCACGTCACAGGCACCTGGCCCAGCCAGCCGCTGTGCGCCCAGGTCCAGCTGATGGGCCGGTTGTGTGAGGAGCTGCTTGGGGGAGTGCAGGCACGGGTGTCACCGGGCATGCGGCCAATACTCAGGGTGAGAAGCCCTGAACCCTAAATCCTTTTACCTGGATCCTTAAACCTTTAAACTCAACCCTGAACCTCAGATGCAAATGTCACCATGCGTGCAGCCACTGCTGAGGGTAAGAAACTCTCAAGCCTGAACCCTTAACCATAAAGCCTGAACCCTCAACCTAGATGCAGACCTAAGTAGCCATGTGGCCAGGGCTGAGGGTGTGTGGCAACTGCATGGGGTTGGTTTTGATTTGATGCACAGCCCTACTTGTCTTAAGGGGCCAAGCGGCACATGAGGTACAAGGATCTCGTGTGGACCCGACACGTGAAGGGGACGCGCCTCACGTACACACGGAAATTCTGCCCCTGCGGATTGACCCGGCAACTCAAGGGAGCGGCCTCTTCCCAGGAGCTGGGTTTACACACACCAGCCATGAGGGCAGGCTGGGAGTATAAATGTATGATCAGTCTTAATTAAGAAAAGATGACGCTGTGTTACAAACTGCAATAGCGGAGAGATGAAGAGCCAAAGAAAACTTCTGGGCCTCCGGCCATGAATCATCCAGCCGGAGATCCTAGATATCTCCCTACTATTTCCAACTTCGCCGGAAGATCCTCAAATGCTTCTCCCGGGTTGTTTATTTTGGCCAATTGTCTTGCCGGGAACGGCCGGTCAGCAGAACCCAGGTCCCCTCCCCTCCTCTAGTTTTTTCTGTCTCAAAAGCGCGATGCGAAGATGATTGGATCCACTGGCTTCCTGGTTTAGGACAGATCAGCGCAGCCTATTCGCTCCTCTCAGATTGTCCCGTCTCCCCCCTCCCCTGCCCACCCTTGCCTCACATCCCGCCCCCCACCCTCTGCACCGTCCCACCTCGCCCTCCCGTGCCGTCCCTCCTGGATCCAGGTCCCCCTTGTGTCCTCGGTCCAGCTGCCTGCCGCCTCCTTGCCCGCCTGCATGGCCATTCCTTGGCTCAAGGTGGACAACAAGGCTGGATTAGTGAGGGTGTGTGTGGCCATGTCTGCAGCTGGAGCTGAGGTAGCCGGTGAGAGGCGGGGGGGGACCGTTGACGGACGACCACGGTGGAGGGTCAATGTGAGAAAATAAAAGCGAATCATGTGGCAGACCCTGAGGTGGGGATGAAGGCGGCCACCTGTTGGGCCGTTTGACTGGGTGGGCTGCCATGCAGGAAAACTTTATTAAACTTTTAGTTCCCCGCGGTTTCCTCGGTTGTATGCGAAGCTCGTACGGTACCCATAACCCATGATGTCTACGTTGATATTTTTTGGGACCCAGGGGTACCATACTGTGAGCTCCTCTTGGTGACGTGCGCCCCATGAACCAGAAACAAACTTGGAACAGGAAGGTTGGAGAAGCGGCCATCTGAAAAAACTTGAACCTTGGCCTTTGTCTGCAGCGTCTTCCAGAACCCAGCTGGCAGCACAGGTGGCGGCCAGGCAGCCGCAAGGCACGGCGGCAACGTTTCTATGCGGCGATGAAGAAGTTGCCGAAGACCAAGAACACAGTGGCGGCGGCAGAGCTGCCCCTGCGAATGGCCACGATTCTGATCCCCAGCTTGGCAGCAGCAGTACCGGCGGGTTGAGGTGGCGGGCGGATCAGAAGCAGGAGCATGTGGGTGCATCACTCCTGGTAGTGGACGTGACCGAGGCGCTCTTGCTTCTGGAGAGGGGCTGCGGCACGTTGTCGGCGGAGGAGGATGGTGGGGGGCCTGAGGGAACGTCAGTGGCGGCTGGAGAGTCAGAGCAGCAGCAGCAGCAGGTGCGCATCTGGAGGGCAATGATCTAGAGAATATAGATAGCAGGGCAGCCAACGCGTCATGACAGGAAAGAGACAAAGGTTCGTAGAGAGTGAATGCGGACAGAGGTATTTTGTGCTCTTCTTTCTGCTTTCTCCATGCTCTATGTTTGTGCAAGCATCTGTCTCTTTCGTGTTTCCTCTGGGTGTTTCAATGCTTAGGTGCTTCTTTGTCGTTAGGCTATGTCCCAACAGCCTTACTGAGCGGGCCTCGTTTTCATCCAGCATAGCTCGGGAGATGGATTGCTACCGATTCTACTGGGGCGGTGGTGGCCAGGGCACTGGCATTCCCTCTATGACCCTATCTGTCCCTCTGCCTGCTTCTTTCAGGTTGCTGTCCGGGCTTGCCTCGTGGACATGCCGCAGGGTGTGGACGTCCATGACGTTTGCTTCTACCGGGATGGACAGCTGGCTGTGCTGATGACCAGTACCACCTCCCTCTGGCCAGCTGTGGTGCAAGGGAAAGCTACGTACCTGGGGACTGCAGCACCGGGCGCTGAGGATGGCCAAGGAGCAGCCAGAAGCTTCTTGGTCACACTGCCAGCTGGGCAGTGTGAACCTCAATCGGTCTCGATCGATGCCAGCAGAGGCTGCGTTTTCCAGGTGAGGCGATCATAGGTTGATCTCCTACATTCCTAGGAGAGGCGATCTCAGGTAGATCTCATACATTTCCAGATGAGGAGATCCTGGGTACATCTCATACAGTTCCAGATGAAGAGATCCTGGCAGATCTTACACATTTCCAGATTAGGAGATTCTGGGCAGATCTCATACATTTCCAGATGAGGAGATGCTGGCTCATCAAAACATGTATTCTGGTCTGGGGGACCTACAACCGCGATTCCTTCGCGTTTGTTACGGATGTGGGACAAGACATCATGTTGGCTCTTGTTGGGCGGCCTCGGACGCACCCAGCTTGCTGGTGTGGCCAATGTACATGAGTGCAGCCCCAGGTGGCAACCGACTGGCAACCAACTGGCAGCAGACTAGTCCCAAGTATGCATCCCTTCAGTTTCGAGAGATTCAAGATCAACAATCAGTCCCCTCCTTCCCTCCCCTCCGTCCCCCGCAGGGTTGCCTAGATCTCGGAGAACCTGTGGTGCTGGACGTTGCAGCTCTCAAGGCGCGGGCATGCCTTCCCGCACAAGGTCACTTTGTCCTTCCCATGGCAGTCAGCGCACCTCGGGGCGTTGCAGCTCTGGTCACGAGCGGTTTGAGAATGCACACGCTGGACCTTGAGGAGCACGAACATGAGGAGGAGGGAGAGGGGGAAGAGGAGGCTGATGATATGGCGAGCTAAGCCAAGAGGTGGACGGTGTGTCTAGGGAGATGAAGCGCCTCATGATTGGCTCTTGCTGGGTGGCATTGGCTTAGAGTTTAGGCTTTTATACTGGTCGGTTTCGTGTTCTTGTTGTTTGGTGGGTAAACTTGCTATCCTTTATTTTCTCTTGTGCCTTATCCCTTGACTTTCCTAGCTGACATTTTTTGTTTGCTGACGTTGCCGAGCTTTATTTCAGCATGGCCCAGAGGTGTAACGTCATTAATCTATCGACCAGACAATCAGTCGCTCATGCAGCAGAGCCTTTTCAGCATGGTCCAAAGGTGTTATGTCACCGGCTGGTCGTTTTTCATGTAAGCTCAACTGCAGCGGCCACCACTCACCAGTATATCTTCAAGAGGGGCATCACAAAGCATCAATCTTGAAAACAAAACAGCTCTCTATTTCTTTCCAGGTGCCCAGTTATTTACTTATTGGCCTTGTTGTTGGAAGGGGATTCTCGAGGTAGATGAGCAAACACATCACATTAGTTTCCAGTGTTTTTTACAGTTGGCGCCGCAGACCACTCCATGTGAGAAACATGATATAGAGGGGGCTCTGTCTCCTCCCGACCACTACCCTTCCACTCGAATGTGCAACTTTTTTACTTTTAGGGCTAGGGGGCCCACCTCATGGACAGGTGGAAACCCTGAATATCCCTCAAATGTCCGGGGATCATAGCAGAAAAAGAGGAGCCAGGCCCTAGGAACGACCTACACAAAGAGCCTGGTAACTCTGCCACTCATCCAATGCAGCCAAGCTTGCAACCTGTATGGACCACAGAGACTGGTTCCTCAAAAATCCTGGCAGAAGCTATCTCAGCATTAAAGTTCCTTCAGACTCCATTCATCACCTGCCACATCAACTCTGAAAACGCATCCGTATGTTCCCTAATTTATGCCGTTTTTTGATGCTCATTCTGTCTGTGTGCTGGAAATCAGTGAGAAAGGCGATGAGACAGAACAAAAGCAATTCATCCTTCCTGCAATTCAAATTGCAACACTTGCAAAGCATAACATTCCTACAAAAAAATGCAAAGCACTGTCAACCGCATCTCCACCCCGATGGATGGAAACCAATGTGAATCGTGAACTCATCCACCATTGGGTTCCGTACTTTGCATAACATAAAATGATGCATTCACCTATCCGGATTCAGCATAACAATTGTACAAAACAATTAGCAGGCAATCAGGGCAACTACTCCAGTTGCTGTGCTTCGGACCTGTGTTACTCACTTGCCTGTACAAGGAAAAGGGATGGAGCAACTGAGATAAGAAAAATGTTATAGTAATAAGGCATTAAGATGATGTGACCAACAGTGACTTGTACAGCAAGAAAACAAACTTCCAGGCCTTCATAACGCTGGGAAGACTACCGGGACAAATCCACACCCTGATCATTTCAGTATCTTTCCTCATAAGCACCATGGGTGCATGAGCCACACTCCTCAACTTCAAGAGAACTGAGCAAAGAAAATTAATGGTACAGAGGGACGTGTGCACTGCTTGAGATATATAATTTCTACTCAAGGTCTCAAAAGGCGGAGATAAACCTTCTGACGTCAAAGCAGGAAGCATGGACAGTGATCAAGGCATGGACGGCAAAGCCACACATGGCCAGCTATGAACAATTAAGGAGGATTACAGCAGGCTAGGCAAGCCTCACTGAGAATAGTGGACTCACAGACTAAGTAAGATTGACTGCACCACCACCAAACACCAGTGCATAACCAGAGCTAGACAGCTCCATGTGCCAGGTTCATGAACCCTTTCGAATTAGGATGCATTACCGTGGCAGGGGCAGCTTCCTCTTAAGAATCAGTACAGCTTCCCTACTGCACATGTGAAAGCAATGCCCGGGCCGCCCGGGGTGTTGCGCGCTTTGTCTCCGAGGAGTGCACCCTCATGAGCGCACCAAGGACCCGGCGCAAGCACGTGGTTATTGCCTGGCCTAGGAGGAGGCCCAACCCTTGCGTAAGCCACAACCTTGAGAAACGGCGAAATGCCTGATGACCAGGCACCTCCTTGGATGTTTGAGACCGTTACGGGGTTGCTAGATTGATGGCCGGAAATCTTCAGGTGACGTGCGCTGGCCATGGCCAGCCAGGCGACAAGCCGCCCATTGTAGTAGCCACCCAAGCTCTCTGCCGTTGAGGTTTTCTGCTGCCCAAGCTCACAGCCATCCAAGCGCTCTTCCAAGCATGCATTCACTCGGAGGCGAAGCCAAAAGCCGTTGTTGTATGTCACAGCGCTGAAAAGGTCCTGCTTCGATACACTGCTCCCTGCTGCCGCTGGTACGCTGCTGTCCTCACTCTGGCTCAGGCTCTTCAGGTCGGCCTCCGTAGCTGTCACAGCCAGCGTGTAACGATCGAGTGCACAGGAGCTTGGATAAAGTGGTAGGTCTGGGACTTTGGATGACGAACCAGCGCGAGGTGGTGCATCCCAGTAGCACCCACTAATGATGACGCCTGCACTAACTTGGAATATGCCTCGCTCTTTCCCTGCTTGCCCAGCTGAGCTGCTGTTTGCCTGCACCGTCGCAGCAGATACCTTGACAAGCTCCTGGCCACGCACTGCCCTGTCATCCCCCTCCAGGGCAGACTGGAACCAGGAGAGTTTGGGCAGTACGCAATGGAGGTAGGAGGGGCTGAGGTTACCGATGCGGACACTGAAGGCAAGCTCCTTCAGCTGCTCTTTGCTGCAAGTCTTACTGCCCCTGCCTGCCTCCACCCAGTTAGACAGCAGGGCCAGCACACAGTTCTCGGAGTGAACCGAAAGAGCGTCCATGTGAAGCCACGTCAGCGCCGCCGCAAATGGCAGGGAGTAGAAAGACAGACCCCTCGTAGGGGGCCAGCTGATCAACTGCTCCATCAGTTGCGGGATTCTGCCATAGCTCGAGAGCAGCCTGTTGGACACTGCTTTGTTCAGGCGTGTCATCGCCTTCGTCATGGCCGCTCCCTCTGACGTTAAAATCAGCAGCTGGTCCAATATGACAGCAGGCTGGCTGAACAGATGCTGTAACAGATCACTGGAGCAACCTGCGGCCACCCTCTCGGTAAGAGCTACAGAGCAGGCGTCTGCACATGCTTGCACCTGGAAGCGGTCGCTGATGATGTACATGTCGATGAGCCTGATTGGGTCCTCTTGGATTGCCTGTCCAAGCTGTCCGCTGTACATCCACCTCAGGACGTCCTCTGCTATTTCTGCTTTATGAGCATCATGCACATGCTCGATGATTGTCTGCCTGCTCTTCCTCCTCCATCCTCCCGTGTTATCCAATTTCGCCCTCTTGCTTGCACTGTCGTCCACATCACAGTTGTCGGGTTTGAAGTTGGCATCCTGGATAAATGAATTTGACAGAATGAATGAGCTATGGATGAAGAATGCAGAATTCATGATGAATGGAGGCTCAACATACCGGGTATGCACAATGGCACAAAAAAACATACACAGCGTTTTTCACTACTTTTTATGAAGGCTGCAGGCTGGGTCTATCCAGCTGCCAATCTGCCTGGTTTTACAATGCTATTCGAAGCTTTCCTCTCGAACATCTGACCGAAAAGGCCCCGACCAGATGCCAGGACCCTACCCAGGACTACCGGCACCTTCAACTTCAGAGTATCTCAAATTCTCAACCATGAGAGCACCATGAGACCGAAGTGCACTGAGCCGTGAGGACGACATGTTTCGTACTCTACTTCCAAGACCGTAGTTTGCAACTCTTTCTTGATTTGTCCTTGCCACTGATGACCTACCAGCAGGCGAGCTCGAAAATATGGAGACTTGTGAGCGATGACGAGAGCGTGTAAGTGAAGCGTCTTCAGAATGGGCTCAGATTGCCCCTCCAAGCTGTCCGCTGCATCAGACGATTGAGCAGGAACTACTTGCCCTGTCAACTTGAAGATCAACACCACGTCCGAGAGGGACTCATCGTTGAAATGTTCCGTGAAATCCATCAGTGACGATGTGCACCAGGGGATGGGCACGATGAAGAGGATAACAGAATTTCTCCGGGAAGAGACCAACGCCAACGGTAAATGGATATGCTCTATCCAGCTATGCCCCACCCGCTATGCCTTAGGAGTCCGTGCTAGGAATCCCACATATCGAGGGCCGATCCCAGCCCCGGATCGGGGCAGGGATCCCCCAGACCGCAGATCGCAGACCCCCATGGTAGTATGTGTGGAGAAGTGTGGACGCTAGCAGGGGGGCTTTCTCACGTTCTACGTTCTGCACTTCCAAGGCTCTCTCATCCTTCTGGGCACCACAGGCTTCCTCTTTCGTCCTGCCGATAAAATCCTCAGTAATCTCGGGGTTTCCAAACACGATCTCTCCTCCTTCCTCAGCCATCTCACAAAACATACCATACGCTGCCATGTCAACATCCTTCGTCTACGTCGACATCTGGAAAACCCCCCTGCCCATTACTGTCCTGTACCCCTCGACGGCCGTGCTTAAAACGTAGACAAGGGGAGTGAGAGATCATACTATCGTACGTGGATTACTGCATGATGACTGCGTCAGTTACTTCAGTCACGATCGACACGTCGCCTCGAGTTTGAATCCTCGCTGCCTGCAGAAGGAGGCTCGCTGCTGCACCGTCGCGTCTCGGTGCAATAATTCACTCTCCCTCTGAACACCCTTGTTGGCCTTAAATAACTGGTATACGCCGGATGAGAGGTCCCTGTCCACTGCTGTTAACTTATCTCACGAGAATCTGAATTACTTGTACGACATTTTGAGGATGTGGGATTTATGCCCGTGAAGAGAGGTACATGCCCACCGCATAGAATATTGTATGTGACAGTGTTGTGACTATTACGCTGTAAATATTTTTTCGTGTAAATAATTACAACACGGTCAACTACGGTATGTATGTCATTGCACGCAAGTTAGGCTTTTTAGCTTGCGTGCAATTAAGAGCGAGCTGTAATCTAGAATACAAGTCAGTTCTAGGGGATTTCTCAGGGTCCGTCACTGGGGTTGTAATAAGCAATCTGCCATAATAACGGTGCATATAATTACGGTGCATTCTGGGAGGTCCTAGTAAATTCCCGCAATTCGCACCAAAAGCGTAAAACGCAATGTCACGCACCGTAAAAAGCTTTTAGTCACAGAATTTGTCGTTGGGGGCTCGAAATTCAGTAATTGGCAAATAAACCATGAGAGGGACAAGGGAAAAACGGTGAAACCGTAAATCACCATTAACAAACACTCCGACGGTTTACTGTGCCTTTAAGTGTGAAACGCCCAACACTTTCGAAATTACTTTTCTGACTCGGTAGACGGCTCGAATCACCTTGAGGCGCGGATTTAGGCACCCGTTCGGCCGTAGCACTGGGTAGTTAGAAGCTAGGCCTACCATCTAGTTAGCTTCGTGTGCGGCTAGCCGGCACCCGGGAATCCCAAAGGTTCCCATCCCTGGCAGAGGTGGCGCTGCTGGCGAGCCTTTGTGTGCGCGTTTCCTGCACATTCAGAGGTGTGACTAAATGAGGCAGGCTTTAATAAAAACAGTAGCGTAGCAACCAACAGGACCAGAGCACTCAAAACTAAGATACCCTAAACTAAAATATACCCTGAATCTAATAGGAGACAGAACTAGACAACAAAAATATTCTCGACACTTTCCCGGTGAACAGTTCGTCCATAACACTAAAAACACAAGCATAGCAACATAAGGAAAAAGTACTTCGCGGTCGAGCTTTGAGCGGGCCCAGAGGTGTAACGTTATTGACATTAGGGAAAATTACTTCTGCAAAATCTGAAAGAGACAAGGTACAAGCTCTTCCGCGCGCAAACTCAGAAATTGGGGCAAACATAATAAAAACATAATACACAAATACAAAATATATCAGAAACCACAGGCGACATCCTCTGGGCAACATGCACTTTTGCATGTTCATAAGAAAAGGAACTTGTAAAATCAACTATACATCAAGGTGTAAAACCTGGATAAACTCGTTAAATATTTGGCCAAAGCCAGGGTTAACCCATTACATCTGAGTGGCCAAAACCAGGATAACTTGCAACATCTGGCCGAAGCTAGGATAACGTGAAACATTCGGCCAAAGCCAGGATAACTTCTCACATTTGGCAAAATCCAGGATTATTTAGAACATCTAGCCGAAGCCAGGATAACTGTGAGTATCTAGATACTACTCAAACCCCATGTTTTGGTAGGCAGAAAACCTACCAGTTTCAAGGCAAATGCATCATTTGGACAAGGCCCCTAAAATGATTATGGTAGGTGAATTGGTAGGTTAAAATCGGCCGAAAACGCGACATCTACCGATTTGCATTCTGGTAGGTTTAAATTTCGGTAGGCCCAGAACCTACCGAAATAGATACTCCTTGGCTACCATTTTTGCCCTGGTTGGCCTACCGATTGCACTACTGTCGCTACCATATTTACCTACCAGTTATCATCATTTGGTCGACCATTTGTTGCTCATATTGGCCTACCGATTCCTATAATGTCGCTACCATATTTACCTACCAATTAGCATGATTTGGTCCACCAGGCGTTGCCCAGAATAGGCCGATTCATTGCGCTCCTTTTGGTATTAATTGGGATCGGCTTGCTGTACTCCCCTATGTAGGTGGGGCTGACTAATGATGTGCTGGCTATTTCAATAAACTGGTTTGCTCATCGCTTGCTGGAGGAAACAATTTGCAATGAAACAATTGAGATCATATACCGGTAGAAAAATTTAATCAATATTTGACGGCCATGAAATCTATACCGGTTGAAAAATTAAATCAATATTTGACGACCAGGAGATCTGTACCGGTAGAATAATTAAATCAATATTTGACAGCCATGGGATTTATACCAGTAGATTATATTAAATCAATATTTGACGGCCAGGAAATCTATACCTGTACAATGATTCAATGGATATTTGACGGCCATGAAATCTATACCGGTTGAAAAATTAAATCAATATTTGACGACCAGGAGATCTGTACCGGTAGAATAATTAAATCAATATTTGACAGCCATGGGATTTATACCAGTAGATTATATTAAATTAATATTTGACGGCCAGGAAATCTATACCTGTACAATGATTCAATGGATAGTTGACGGCCATGAAATCTAAAATTATAAATCAAAATTTGACGCCCGTGAAATCTATACCGGTAAAATAATTAGCTCAATATCAACGGCCACGAAATATATGCTGGTAGAATAAGTAAACCAGTATTTGACATTTGGTCTTCGAGGTCCTCAAGTGTTCAATCCTCCAGGCATCACATGCTCATTCAAGGAAGTGCTCCATAATAATGTCAGAATAATATATATAAGACAGAATGCTTGCTCACAATTAAGGAAATGCATAGCAAAGGAAGAAAACAATTCATAAGCGACCTTTGTTAGATCAGATCAGACATTCACATGTGATACGCATAATTATCAAAGTAAAGGACAAGCCGCCTAGGACACTACTAGCAGTGGCTCAGAAGCCCCCGGACGTCACTTGGCACTCTTCCCCTTGTGCGCAGCCTTTGCAACTTCATCGACGACCTTCTGGGCGAAGCCAGGATTCTGTCATTCTAGATTATTTGAGCGTCGCCAGGATACCGTAGAACGCCAGAGACTCCGCTCATGACTAATTAATTATTGGGTTGCGCGAACATGGGTGTGCGCTAATAATAATTCGAAATCGCCAGTGCGCGGAGTGTCAGACGGGTGCCCAAACAACTCTTTTGGGGGTGCGATCCCCGTTGGACTCAGTGGTACTACGCTGATTGGCCGTCCACCCTGAGGTCTGCGGTCATCAGTAACTGTCAATAGGGCAGCGTGGCAACAAATGCCACTTCTTTCTTACAAGCAGGCCAAGCATATGCAAACCCTAACATACATTACAACATGCACTATTCTTTACAAGCAAGCCTAAAATATGTCAGCCATAACAGACAGTAGAGCTTCAATTTTCTAACTAGCAGACAAAGCCTGGCACATGCATGCCACGAGTATGCAATTATTGCAATCCCTATCACACCGCACAGCCTCCAGCCCCAACGAGCACACTCACCTCATCAGCATCACCAAGGGAGTGTTTCACAACATCAACGTTGCCGTAGTTGCCGGTCAGCACTCCCTCCTCCAACATTCGCAGAAAATCAAGGTCCTCCGAACTCAGGTACAACACCTCCTCCCCGTCACCGCCCACCTACATGCCAATCGTCAATTTTTGAGCAACACCGCAATCAAAATTCCAGCAACACGCACATGCCCACGTACCCAATTTTCTAGCTGCACCCACATATGCCCACACGCCCAATTCTTCAGCAACACCCCTGCATCTTTCAACCCTCCATGCTCAACTGTTCATATGACCTTAAAGTCGTACCCCTGGCAACAGCGATCCACGCAACGGCAAAGCCAGAATTGGCTCATGCACGCAGACATCACAACAAGACACAATTGAATCCCAAACCACTCGTTTCATGCAACCCACATGGTATATTTGGACAGCCCATGCCTTCAGCCCATTATTCTTATTTCTTTTCAGCCCACACGCAACCCATACCCTACGCATATCACTCACGTTCAGCTCCATCGTCGTCTTCATCCAAGAAAAAAAAAGCAACAGCGACAAATGCGGCGCCCAATCGCAACAGGCCTGCTTTACGCAGCCCATCCATCCCGTACATGCCACATGCTAACGCTCACACGCACCCATCAATCAACGAATCAAACTCCAACTTAACCCGAGTTACCAAAACGTTTCTTGAGTTTCCAAACATTTCTCGAGATTCCGAAACTTTTGCCGAGTTTCCAAAACTTTACCCGGTGAACGTTCACGCCTCAGTCGCCCTCCCTCCCATCAATTAATAATAAATCCAACTCGAACTTTACCCGACGTTCCAAACGGATACCAAAACGTTCCACGGGCTTCCGAAACTTTACCCGGTGCACGTTCACATCACGATACGCAAATCAGGAGCGCGACAGCCAATCAAACAGCGGAACTTCACGCACGCACGAGTCGACTTTCATCAGCACATCGCATATTTATGTTCCCCGGAACAAGACTCTCTACGTGTGCGTGCCGATTTGACGATTTGCGGTTAAAAGTCGGGCCAAAGTTTGGGTTTTGGCGTACTGTTTTCGGCGCCGTGAAGCCTGTTTGGCGGTGTGGAAATTCACACGACACGGCACGCGCATGCCGATTCGACTTTCATCAGCACGTTGCGTACTATATGTTCCTCGGAACACGACTCTCCGCACTCCATCATCGCATCACACGACACGGCACGCGCAAAATCCTCAGCTCAAAACGGCCTCCCCACACCAAAACAGTGCGCCCACCAACACGCACCACGTCTTCGCCAAACTGCTACAGTGCGACACACGATACGGAACGCACGATTCCCGACCCCAAACCGGACTCACCACACCCGAAACCAGAAATTTCCACACCGCCAAACAGGCTTTACCGCGCCGAAACAGTATACCCAAACCCAAATTTTGGCCCGACTTTTAACCGTCAAATCGTCGAATCGTCAAATCTGCACGCACACGTAGAAAGTGAGCACTGACGGCACAACGGCACAGCGACGCTACCTTGGAGACCTAATAAACCGAAGGACATGGTTTTTGAATAAGCCCTGTGACTGCCCAATTTTGATGTTAGTACACGTGTCGACAGGTCGCCTCGCAATCAAAGGCAGGAAGAAAAACCGGCAGGCGAGGCTGCGTACATTACCCCCCCTCTCTCACTCTCCCTGTCTACGTTTTAAGCATTGGCCTCGACGACCCTCCTTAACCACCAGGTTTCTGTCTCCCAGTGTACGGCATTTAAAACCCCGTATTCCTGAAGCCACGCTCAGGCGTTTTCTTACTTTCTTTCTTTCTGCCTCGACGTTTTCTTTGGTCCTGTACCCTTCCTTTTCGTACTTGCCTTTTATCAGCTGACGACGAGGACCATATGCGCACCCGGGTTGTTTACGTCTGTTAACGCTTCAGGTTTTCAATGGTTGGGCGGCTAGCCTCACACTTTGTAAAGTCCATGCAAAAGAAGTTCCCTTCCTTTCTTTCATCCTCCCTCGACGCAACATGGACCTTTCACAAGTCCGAAACACAGCAATGAGGTCATCTCACTCAGGCTCTTTTAAGGTGGCTGCAGCTACAGGCAAGGACTACATTACACTATCACGATATCCCTCATCAATAGTCATCATGTCTTCCCAGGTTCACTCTAGCTGCTCAACGCCTACTTCATGGCAAATATCTGTCGCAGCATTCTTCCTCTCAGCTTCTTGACAATGTTGGCAACATTTTGCAGAGGACTCCAGTGAGTTGCATTGCCTTGCTCAGACCGATGCTTTGCACAATTACACTGACTAATGTTCTACCATCTGTCATGACTGGAGCCACACTTGTTTTGTTGCGCTGGAAGCCATGCAAATTGCGAATAGGCTTGCTGAACGCAAGCCCAATTCCTGTCAGCCAGTAAAACCTGGCAATTGACCTTGCAGCCCGGAATCTCTAATGCACCCTTGCATGCCACCATGAGGAAGTCGCAGCTGCCCATCATTTCCAGGCCTTCCCTGATCCAGAGGGATCGCAGCGTCGCGTGCAAGCTGAGCAAGCCAGGGCAATTAGTTCTGCAATCAGCAGGCTCCATGCCACCATGTAAGTCCTGGTATTCTGCTTACACTGAATCAGAGGCCTGTCTGAAATCTGTCATGAAGGACAAAAAATGAGGTGCTTACATGAGCTGGATCATTCATTCGGAGTGTGCATGGCTGATAACTCTGATCGCGTTGTACTGGCCCCACTGGATGCTGCAGCTCAGGGAACTCAAGTGATCTCAAAGCATGCCCGTCTGCGCCATGGCCTGCACAGCATGATTTGTTTGTCTTGCTTCCAGCATGGCCATCAGGCATGCAAGCTATCAACGGATCCGTCCACCCACATGTCTGTGCAGAGACTGAGAAGTGGTCTTGCCATGGGCTGTGTTTTTCATATTCTCAGGGACGACCTGTCAGACGTCATCAGGCTTCAAGAGAAGCTCTGTTTGGAGAGTTGGTCAGCACTTGGGAGCAGCTCCCCGGCACAGCTCTGTGCCGAGACCCTGGGAGGCGTGTTGATGCCAGCTCAGATGGTGGAATGCATGGAGGACGTTTGGTACGAGCCTGGGTCGGGGCATGGGGCATGGGACACTGGGCACGGGGCCTGTTAGGGAATTGCCTCCGAGACTGGGTGCGTATGATCAGTGATGCTTCGGGGTTGGATCCGGGAAGTTTCCCTCATTAACGTGACGTCTATGATACAGTTGTGGGTTTCCTTGATCATCTGCATAGCATAAGGCAGTTTAATTGCACCGACATGATGGAACCGAGGCAGCTCTAGGCTCGAGCTGCACCTCTTAGTGCTTCCTGCAACGGTGCAACCCCAGCCCACTCGGCGTCTCTACCGTCAGTATCATTGTTGATGTCTGTAGTTTTGCATACCCATTGCCAAAAAAAAGTCTGTTCCTATTTTTATGTGCCCTAATAGCTTAGGCATGCAGAAAGCCATCAGCTCCGGAGCTCCCGTCTGTTTTTATGTTTGTTCCCCAACATTTTGTTTAACATGCTCTGTCGGTGCCCCTCCCCCAGGTACATGTGTCGTGATGATCTCTGCTTGAGGCTAGCCATGTCCATGAGATAAGCAATGGTTTGAGTTGCCTTGATTTCGAAGGCATGCGCCAACTTTTTCATGGTATGGTCATGAATAACATTCCTTCAGGGAAGTTGAGAAGGCTCCCCCTGCATCGCTCCAATTCTTGTGAATGCTGATTGTCATGCTGCAATGAGCTGAAATCTGCCTTGCCAATTGTAATCATGATTATGGCACTGCCTTTCTTCTGTCCATTGATCTGCTGCTGCTGCTGCTGCTGCTGTCAGCCGATTCTTCACCTGTCTTTGTTCATTGAGCATGAAAATCCATACCTTCAGGTTCTGTGAATGTGGACCCCACAAGATCATCCTTCGTGATGCTGAGGAACTACAGTGATCTGGGGCTCTGACTCAATGAAGGGGAGCCTTGACGCCCTCTATCGATGGAATCAAAGGGTTTCACAGCTAACTTTCCAACCAAAGGTAGCTCTTCACACTACGACATTATATGGCATTCCACACTTTTGAACGTGATCAGTAGATTTTCACATTGACCATTCAGTGTGTCTCTGCAATGCTCGTGCATCGCCAGATCTCGCTGGGTAGGCGGACGGCCACGAGCACACGGAGCCGAGTGACTGCAGGTGGCATTAGACGGTGGTTCAGACGCCGATTGCATCATTGTGTTGCTGTTTTCCGGCGATTTCTCTCACTTGAATCCATGCCGTGAGATTTCAGTAGTTAAATTGGAACCTGAAGCTGACCCGGCGATACGTTTTTACAGGTCGGGGTGTTTTGGTAGGCGCCCGCGCTGTCAGTCCAGTGGCTGGGGAGAAGTATGATTACATCATCGTAGGAGGTGGAGCTGCCGGATGCATCTTGGCCAACAGACTCTCCGCAGATGAGAGCAAGAAAGTGCTTCTTCTTGAGGTACGTGCTCAAGGTGGGCCTCGCCTCTCCAATCGTCGGCTTTCATCAACATTGCACCGCCACCTGCTTTATCTTTACTAACCTTGTTTCCTACAGGCCGGTCCATCGGGCGACGCGTTGGAGATCGCGGTTCCTGCCGGAATCACCCGCCTGTTCAAGCACCCCGTTTTGGATTGGGGCCTCATGACCAAAACACAGCAGCAGCTTGGTGCTCGCGAGGTATACTATGTGTTTCGGATGAAGACCTTCGAATTACCCATTTGCTTTTGCTTCGTGTTTCCCATATGCCGTTTCATAGGTCGGTCAAGAATCCCTTGCCCCACTCCCGCAGATCTACCTCGCCCGCGGCAAGGTCCTAGGCGGATCTTCCTGCACCAACGCAACTTTGTATCTCAGGGGTTCATCTTCTGACTATGACAGCTGGGGCCTCGAAGGCTGGAAGGGACAGGATGTGCTCAAATGGTTTGTCAGTGCTGAGGACTGCCCTTCAGGTACACTTTGGTGGCTCACTCATGCTGACGCAACAATATCGATGTAATAATGTGTACCGGAAGCCTCCTGGCATTCAACAGTAACGATCTGAGTTCTATTATGGTGCCCTTGTAATCATCAGTACAGCATGAGCCTCTAGAACCCAAGCCTCTGGAAAGGGCCAGATCTCTTAACATAACATCAGATTCGAATTTGCCATTTTCTACCCAACATGCACAGTGGAAGCACTGATTACCTAGGATCCATGCCATGCAGTTTGCACGTCTCTCATCCTCATTTTATTCAAGACGTGCGCTGCTCCATGCAGGCTCCAATGCCTACCACGGCAAGGGTGGTATGATGAAGGTGGAGCAGCCCCGCTACGAGAACGTGCTCTTCGAAGAATTCTTTCGCGCTGCAGCCAGTATAGGCATGAAGAGGAATGATGACTTCAACTCATGGGATCACCCCCAGGTGCATTTCGTGACAGTCTGATTAATGAACACCGTATTGACAAGCTCACACTGCCACCCGCCTGCTCCGATATGTGGATGCATTAAGATTGACGCGTCGCTCTGAATCTGTGAGAGGCCCATTTTATCTACGTCGTTATCTTGATCTATGTTGGGGGTGACTGAAGTACGTTCCCCTAGTGTAAGACCTTACGTTGAGGATGTGCTGGTTGTTCCACAGGCGGGGTATGGTCCATTCCAAGTCACGCAGAATGAGGGGGAGCGCGCCGACTTGTATCGCACTGCCCTCAAGCCTGCAATGAGCAGGGGAAACCTGAAGGTGCGGTGGAGAGTGGAGATATAGGCTGCCTGGTGCCTGCACATTGCATTAGTCCAAAAATATGTGAGTGCTGTATTTTACGCAATATTATACGCTTAGAATAGGATCAAAGACGAGCAGGGGCAAAGATGGGCTTGGGGCGCAAGAGGCAAAACTTCTGGACATGGCAAGATTGTATGGCTTGTGAGCCCCCCTGGGATGGATGGCTGATTGCTGTTACCAGCACTCAGCTGGTTGTTGTCATGTGTGCAATCTTTGAGGCTTTTTGTTCAAATAACAAACTGCTGGAACTATTAAACTATGTATCGGGACATGCCGGTATACTTTTAAATTGATGGCTGCATGTACTTGAACTGGACATTAATAGCCTCACTCACGCTCAGGTGCTGACGGGAGCCCGCACGACCCGCATCGCTTTCGAGCGCTCTGCGGCTGCAAGCCAGCAGCGTGCCTGTGGTGTGGAGTTCTCGACCGGTGGGCAGTTTGGCGAGCGCTTTGCAGCTGAGCTGGCGGCGGGCGGCGAGGTAGTTATGTCCACTGGGGCTATCCACTCGCCGCACCTGCTGCAGCTCAGCGGCGTGGGCAACGGATCGGCACTGCAAGAGCACGGCATTGAAGTGGTTGCGGATCTGCCGTCGGTTGGAGCCAATCTGCAGGACCACCCTGCCTGCCTTTTCGCTGCAAGGTAGGAGTGAAGTTGCTGAACTGGTGATGTCAGGCAAGAGGAACGGAGGTCGATAGTGCCTACTGCATGAGAAGATGGCATGAATGCAGACTCGGGTGACTTTGCCAGATTTTGTCTAGCAGCCAGCTTCGATTCTCACGGTTGTAAAAGACCTATTAAGGCCTCTTGTGACCTCTAATTGATGGCAGGGGGAGATGCCCAGCCGATGTTATCTTTGCCTTTTGTCTGTTTGCTCTTGCCACATCCGTTATCTCCCCCTAGCTATTTAAGCCATTGGCCTCAAGTGTCAGGAGGGCTACGAGCATTAATGTAGGATACGTATGTGTGCGTTCAGTCAAGGCTTGGTCTGAGGCGGCTTCTTCCCCCTTCTCTACAGGGGCAATGAAGAGATGGATCACCTGACCGTGACGGCCGAGATCTACAAGAAGAAGACCAACACCATCCGCGCCAGCGCGATATTCAAGTATCTCTTCGGACGTAAGGGGCCGCTGACCACCACGGGCTGTGACCACGGGGCCTTTTTGTCCACGACAGGTGCGTAGCAAGGTTTCATGTGGACTGGGATTTGAAAATGTGAGCAGAGAGGCAAAATGATGCCGTGCTGTGTTTGTAGCTTTGTATTCGGGTTCCTCTGCTTGGGCTGTAGGTGATGTATATGCATTGAAATGAATCTCCAAAGCTCTTCGAAGGGACCAGTCCCAAGGACCTCCTGGGAATATTTTCCTTGAATGTTGCTATAAATCCCTGAGGCCCCTGTTAATCCCTCGGGTCAGCTACTGCATGCTGTCTGAGTTTCAGATGGGGCCAACAGCACAACCCACTGAGAGATTCGCTGACGGCACTAAGGCTATGCCAATGAGTGTTATCTGATAGTAGCTCTCAGATAAATCATTAACCAAGTAACAAAGATGTGGGTATTCGACGTTATGGCGGGCCTATGCTCAGATCTAAATTGGGTCTAAAAAGGAGACTTGCTAGAAGATACTTGATTATGCTGGTAGTGTCCACAAATTTTATGTCCTTGCCAGCCATATATTTTTGTATTCAAGCAAGATATCAGTCTGGAAGTTTGAAATCCTGCAAGGCCCCTATTAATCCCTCGGGTCAGCTACTGCATGCTATCTGAGTTTCAGATGGGGCCAACAGCACAACCCACTGAGAGATTCGCTGACGGCACTAAGGCTATGCCAATGAGTGTTATCTGATAGTAGCTCTCAGATAAATCATTAACCAAGCAACAAGGATGTGGGTATTCGACGCTATGGCGGGCCTATGCTCAGATCTAAGATGGGTCTAAAAAGGAGACTTGCTAGAAGATACTTGATTATGCTGGTAGTGTCCACACATTGGATGTCCTTGCCTGCCAGATATTTGTAAGCAAGTAAGTTATCAGTCTGGAAGTTTGAAATCCTGCAAGGCCCCTATTAATCCCTCGGGTCAGCTACTGCATGCTATCTGAGTTTCAGATGGGGCCAACAGAACAACCCACTGAGAGATTCGCTGACGGCACTAAGGCAATGAGCCCATGAGTGTTATCTGATAGTAGCTCTCAGACAACATCATGGACCAGGTTAAAACCTAGGAACAGAAGGAGCTAGTTCGTTCACAGCTACAGCGGATCTGTTGCTCAGCTTCAACTAAAAGACTTGGCCTGGCGGTACCTCATTGAATGTTTTACATCACGCCCATTTCTGCTCTGTCCTTAATGGCTTTTGACCTGAATGTAAAATGAAAGAGGAAATTTGAAATCCCACAAGGCCCCTGTTAATCCCTCGGGTCAGCCACTACATGCTGTCTGAGTTTCAGATGGGGCCAACAGCACAACCCACTGAGAGATTCGCTGACGGCACTAAGGCTATGCCAATGAGTGTTATCTGATAGTAGCTCTCAGACAGAATTGCAGGTACAATTGTACTCGAAGCTATTTGGTGCCCTGTTGAACTGAGGAAATATAAGAGATTGATTATGGTTATCCATGGGTATGGCCCATTGGGCTTCAGTGGAACAAACATCACTGCTCAATGTCCCTCCTCCCACTTGTTTTTATGACACTTGTTGAGGCCCCTGTTAATCCCTCGGGTCAGCTACTGCATGCTGTCTGAGTTTCAGATGGGGCCAACAGCACAACCCACTGAGAGATTCGCTGACGGCACTAAGGCTAAGCCAATGAGTGTTATCTGATAGTAGCTCTCGGACAATTGTGTGCATTCATAATTCAAATTGGGATGAGAAAATGTGGAATGCAAGAACACCCTGATGCATCCCAACAGTTTCCACAATATACAGCCGCTAGACCCTGTTCCTGAATCAGCTGGAATCAGGTGTTGATCCAGCCTTTCCTGTGTGTTTGTGTGGCAGGTCAAGGCGAGCCAGACCTTCAGATGCGCTTCCCTCCTGGCTTCGCACTCGATCCGGATGGAGTGAGCTCGTACGTCAAGTTTGGGGAGATGAAGAAGCAAGGCTTGAGCTGGCCGGGTGGCATTACCATCCAGCTGCTGGCAGTGCGAGCCAAGAGCAAGGGAACAGTCGGTGGGTGCTGTGGATTGAACCAACGCTGCCATGACTGCATGGGTTTGAAAGGCAGCTGGATTTTCAGTTGCTGCTGCCACAGGAAAGGCTGTCTGTGTGCGTGGAAGGAAGGGTCTTGCTGCTGGATATGATGATATTATTTGTTGGCACCAGATCTGATTTCTGTGATGTATCAACATATTGGAGCTGTCTGATCCATCGGCAATGCCCTGTAGGTCACCCCTACCTTTCCATTCATCCCAGAATAATTTGTTGAATATACCCAGGCACGGTACCCTTCCTTTTCATGCTGTGGTGAAGGGCTTCCTGCTGTCTTAGTCTGTATACTCCGCCTCTAACGCACTTGTGGAGGAAACCCGGATAATCCCACTATTAGTTATGTGGATTGCATGCATACGAGAGGGTTGATGAAAAACTGCCTGGCATCTGACTGTTTCCCCCACAATGTCTGCTTTCTGTCGCGTAGTTGGAAGCATTACTTTGACTGCCAATTGCTTTTGTGAGGTATACGAAGCACATTGGATGATGGCATTTGTTTCACACGAATGTAGTGATATTCATCGTTGGCACCAGATCTGATTTCAGTGATGTATCAACATATTGGAGCTGTCTGATCTGTAAAACATTCACGGTGAATTCCTCCCAACTGCCTGCTACCCCCCTAGCTGCTGCTTGCTTGTGTGTGGTATGAGCCTCTCAGCTGATATCCTCTTGTGTCATTCGGAAGTGATGATATTCATCGTTGGCACCAGATCTGATTTCTGTGATGTATCAACATATTGGAGCTGTCTGATCCGTAAACCATTCACAGTGAATTCCTCCCAACTGCCTGCTACCCCCTTAGCTGCTGCTTGCTTGTGTGCAGTATGAGCCTCTCAGCTGATATCCTCTTGTGTCATTCGGAAGTGATGATATTCATCGTTGGCACCAGATCTAATTTCTGTGATGTATCAACATATTGGAGCTGTCTGATCCGTAAACCATTCACGGTGAATTCCTCCCAACCGCCTGCTTCCTCTTTACTGCTGCTTGCTTGTGTGCAGTATGAGCCTCTCAGCTGATATCCTCTTGTGTGATGTATCAACATATTGGAGCTGTCTGATCCATATCCTTTTTTGCAGTGCACCCCCTCCAGCTGACTAATATCCCCATTCATCGCTGCTTACTTTCTGTGTGGAATTTACCTGACGGTTTCGTTTGTTTTGAATGGAATTGATGACATTTAAAGTTGGCACCAGATCTGATTTAAGTGATGTATCAACATATTGGAGCTGTCTGATCCTCACGCTTCTTGCAGCATTTTGCTCATCCGACTGATATCCCCATTCATCGCTGTTTTTGTTGTGTGGAATATGCCTGACGGTTAATTGAATTTTGTTTGCATGGAAGTGATGATATGTATCGTTGGCACCAGATCTGATTTCAGTGATGTATCAACATATTGGAGCTGTCTGATCCATAAATCCGCACCATGCACACCTGCATCTGCTATGCGACTGTGGGTGCTGTTTGGCTTCCTGCCCTTGTTTTATGCCCCTCAAGCCTTTTCAGCGTCCCATCTCACCCTGTTTATCCGCTGTCCGCATAGGCCTCAAAACCTCGGACCCCTTTGTCAACCCGGACATAAACATCAACTACTTTTCGGACCCAGAAGGCAAGGACATCGCGACGCTGCGCGAGGGCCTCAAGCTCAGCCGAAAGATGGCTGCTGACAACTCCCTGGCCAAGTGAGTGGACGGGCTGTGCAACAGGCTGTGGGCCTGCAGGCTTGAGAGCCGCTGTCCATGGTCTAGGCCCTCTTCTGTACATTCTGTCGGGGTTCAGAGGTTGTTGCAAGTCAATTATTCACACACCTTAACATGAGCAGGTCATCAACAAGTGTATCGCTCATTCTATGATTGCCTAAACACCTGGCAAAGCCTGAAGCGTGCGTGACCTTTGCGACCTCACTCATTTTGCCCACATCTCCCTCTTTTTTTTTAGGTACCTTACTGAGGAGGCGTTCCCCGGTGGCAGCCGCTCTGATGATGCCTCTCTCGACGACTACATCAGGAAAACGGCGCACAGCGGAAACGCGCTGGTGGGCACCTGCCGCATGGGCGCCTCTGCCAGCGATGGCGCGGTGGTGTCCAGCCAGGACTTCAAGGTGTTTGGCATTGAGAACCTGCGCGTGGTGGACGCCTCCATCATCCCGATTATTCCCGGGGGCCAGACGGGTGCCGCCACCGTGATGATTGCGGAGCGGGCTGCGTCTGTTATCAAGTCAGGGCAGCGCGTGGCTGTCGGTGTTTGAAGATGAGGAGCAGGAAGGGGCTTTCCCGCACCTCTGGCTGAGTGGCACTTGTGCCCGTGAAGAGTGGCCGTTTGCTGAGCTGTCAGCCAGCCGGCTGGGATAGTCTTGCCTTACTCCTCGGGCCACTCGGCACCTCTCTGTCAGACTTCAGGCAATTGAAAAAATGTCCTGCTGATTTTTGACCCGCATCTCGCTCCCTATCCCCAGGGCTTTCCACCTCATCAAGCCCACCCTTCCCCACTGCAACTAAGTCATCTCATCTACGTTTTTTCAGCCCTATGATGCAAGCCCCCCTGAGGGCTCGGATTCAAACTGCATCACAAACCCATATGACATGGAAAGTATTATATGTGAAACTCTTGCTTGTTTTGCACGTGTTCACATTATGTTTTTTGGTTTTCAGTTTCAAACTTACGAGGTTTGCCAGCTCATACATGTTAACAGCGGCAACTCTTCGATATTTCTTGTGTCTGTAGCAGGAACTCTATAACAAAAGGTCTTCCTAGCTACACGTGGCAGATGTATGTAGGTATTATGATATTTTCTCCCTGGATATTGACAGTGCGCTTTGTGAACAGTTGTCTGCTGACATGTAACACTTCTTGGAGCGAGGTTAGGATCATGGAATGATGACGCAAGGATAAGTTGCTTGAACTCATTTTACCCCGGGAGAACAAAACTTGGGGGAAAACGGCATGGTGATGATATCCTCACATCAAAACGTGCACCGGAGGCACAGCAATACAGCCCTCACATGGCTCAAGCCATGGCAGCAGCTTGCAGTCGGCCAGGGCACAGGCGGCCACACCTGGTGCTCTGATCTGCTGGGTGCATTAAAGGAGCTGGAGCGGGGGGCAGCCAACCCCACCTTGCGCGAGGCAGCACCCGTCACAAGATGTTGGCACTCGTTGACGCAGCCTACGAGCAGGCACACCTGGACGCAAGCGGCGGTGAGGACCCTACCTCCGAGCACAGACCTGCGGCGACCTACCACGCCTGGTTCCAGTTCACGGCGGGTGCCGTGCTGACGCAAGCCAAGAGCCGCACTAGCCAGAGGGAGTGTGCTTGCGTGCGCATAAATTTGTAACCGCGGCTCGGCGCGATCAGCACGGCTGATACCAGAGGATGGCGCATCGTTCAGCGGTAAGAGGCACGCTGCTGCTAGCGGTGTTGGGCACGGGGGGATAGCGAGCAGGTGGAGGATGCGCTACATGTGTGCTTCCAGTGCCCTAGTATCAGGGAGCAGTTACGGGAGGGGGGGGGGGCAGGTCCTCTGGGCGCTGCCACTTACTTCCACCAGCTGAACCAGGCTGGGCAGGGATGGTATGCACTTGCTTCTGTGGACTGTGCTGTGGGCATTTTTGAGGGTTAGTCTCTAGGGATTCTGTGGGACTCAGGTGTCGGACTTCGTCTTCTTTGCCTTCCCGGCCTTTCCTTTTGTTCCTTTCCCCCCCTCTTCCTTTTAGTTTCTTTTTTTCTCCCTGCTGAACAGTTGGGCGCCCACGCGGCCGAGCTTTGAGCGGGCCCAGAGGTGTAACGTTATTGACATCAAAACGTGGTACCAGCCTACCAGGGGTGGTCATTGGAAATATTTTACATAATACGGCATAAAAACAAAACTACATAATATCAGGATTTACTGGAGTATGCAACCTAAGTTTTCAAGACATTGCATCACTTGGTAATTCACATACCGGACCGCCATATTCTCTTGTTTATTCAAAGCCCATTTCTGTCTGCCTAATCGAAGCATGGAGGTGGCGGCAAAGGCGGCAGCTCCCACGCGTCAATACCGTCCATAATATCATCGCCCATCCCCTGTAGCGCCGTCCCCCCCGTTGAGCCGAAACGGCTGCCCCCCCCTCTGCGCCCAACGCCATCTTCGTCACAGCTCCTGCTGTCCCTGCTGCGCGCCCCACCCGCTGCATGGCTCCCACCATTGATGCTAGCACTGCTACTGCCAGCCCCCGTGAAGCTGCTGCCCCTGCTGCTGAACTCCCACACAGTGTCATCCAGCTGCGGGCGCTCCTGTTCATGGGCATACCCGCTGAGCCCCCTAACGCTGGCTGCGGCGGCGGGCCGCCATTCATCGTCACGCTCGCTCCACGTCTCGCGCTGCTGCTCCACCCATTGCTCGCGTTGACTCTGGTGGTGGGCCGGCAGCCCTTCCTCTTCCGGCGTGATAATCCTGCTTCCGAAACCACGAGCATCGGCAGTGGTTACATGGGCAGCGTCTTGGTGATGCCTGCCTGCTGGCTGCTCCTCCTCCAGAGGCGGGAGCTGAAACTGCATGTGCTGCTGCCAGAGGTCTGATGATTCGGGCAACACGGGCTGCTCGTGTCGCTGCTGCAGCTCGCGCAAGGCTTGCAGCTCCTTGAGCAGCGCAGGGGGCTCTGAACACGTGCCACGTAGGGCCACTTGAAGGCCACTCTCCAACTGGGCCTGGGGAATGAAAGTGATGCACCAAGTGCAAAATAGTGATGAGTCAAGGGGGCCGAAGGTGATGAGTCGAAAAAGAGTGGTCACTGATAAGTCGGGAAGGAGCGTGATTGGGCAAGGAACGGAATATGATTGGTCGTGGGAAGGACAGGCATCCGGTGAAAGAGATTGATGAATATACGGCGCCTTGACTTCATATTTGCATGGCAACGATTCATGGAGTTGCCTGACCGCGTACAGGACCCCCAGGGACATGCACTCACAGATATGTAAGCCAAGGCACAGTCAGTGGACTAGACGCTCTGTGGGCTCACAAAAGCAGTACATAGTGTGTGCAGGGCGGGGTGGTACAACAGGGCGGTCAGGCAACCTGTCCTGATCATAGCAGTGAAACTACGGTGGAGGAAGATCCAGTGCCTCGACAAGCAGCCAGAGCACAAAAAAATATACCACATGACACAATAAATAGCTCCATGGTGCCTGACGGAGCCGAGCTTGGTTAAGTCCATCGCTGACGTGCCACGTGGTGCAGCTTATATACCGTACCTGATATTAAGACTTAAACCACTCGGAACCATATTGGAATCCCCCCTTCAATGCCGGTATGCCAGTTATCTCCCGAAGACCTGAAATTTTGTTTCTTCTCCCATACCAGCACCGGTAGTCCGGTACAGCATTACCGTACATTAGTTACCGTTTATATTAGTTAATTACCTGCAGCATGCGGATCCTGGACAGGCTTGCCCCCTGCTCCTCCTGGGTGTACATGAGCTCAGTGCAGCTCAACACACCCAGCAGCGCCTGCAAGCCTGCCGCCGCGGGCATCCCTGCAGCAGCAGCCCCACTCATCTCCCCTTCACACGCCACCCGGCCCGCCGCCAGGAGCTCTGCAAGCTTGCTCTTGGTGGCCTGCAGCTCCTGCTCGAGTGCCGAGATGCAAGCCTGCGCTTCCAACAGCTCCGACGCACCACTGCCCCCGGGACGGTGCTGTGCAAGCAGGAGCGCGCCGGCCCCGCTGGCTCCGGGCACTAACCAGCCGTCCACTGCAGCCCGGCCTCCTTCCGCTGCCTCTGCTGGATCGTACCCTGTGTGCGACGAGCCGCGCCCAGAGCGCACCGCGACTCGCTGCCTCGCAACAGCTGCGGCGGCCGCTACCGCTTCTGCCTGCGCCTCGCGTGCGCAGCGCTGTGCCGCCGCGAGCTCGCGCTCCATCTCCTCGACGCGCGCCTGCGCTGCGCAGGTGACCGCCTCGGCCGTCATCCGCGCCTCCTCGCGGCCCTCCTCGCTCATGACGGCGCGCTCGGCAAGCATCGCCGCCTCGCGCTTAAGGCTGCTGTGCTCCTGCTGCAGCGCCACCAGACGGACCTGCAGCTTCTCCACCTCCTCGCCCAGGCCCTCAGACAGCTCTCGCTCTGAAGCTACCGTCGCCTCGGCCAGAGCTAAGCGGGCAGCGGTGGTAGTAAAAGACTCCGATGGGCTCTCCCGGGACAGGTCCTCCTCCCTTCCCCGCTGCTCCGGTACCGCCTGGCTGCACTGCATCTCTGTGAGCTCCCCCTTGAACGCCGACTCGCTAACACGTACTGCCTCCAGCATAGGGCAGCTGTCAAGAAGCTGCCTCCTAGCTTCCGCTTCTGCTGCCGACAGACGTCCGCTCATTTCGCTTTGCATCGCCTCAGCTGCCTCTGCACGCTTGATCGTGTCTGTCAGGCATCCAGCCAAGAACTGCCTCTCAGCCTCAGCAGACTTGATGCCATCTGCCAGCTGCTTCCTGGTTTCTGCCAGCTGCTGCCTGGCTTCCGCTAGCTGTGTCTCAGATATCACCAGCTGCGACCTGGCTTCCGCCAGCTTCCGCCCTTCCTCCACCAGCTGTGTCTCAGCTTCTGCCAGCTTCCGCTTGACTTCCACTAGCTGCATCCCAGATTCTGCCAGCTGTTGCCTAGCTTCTTCCAGCTGCTTCCTAGCTTCTGACAGCTGAGTCTTCGCTTCCATCAGCTGCTGCCTCGCTTCTGCCAGCTCAGCCTCGACCTGCTGCACGGCGGCCCTCGCCGTGGCAGCTGCCGCATCACGCGACTCCTGTTGCACTGTGGCCAGAGCCGCCTCAGCCTGCAGCGCCCGCTCCTGCGCCGCCTTCACCTCCTTCTCCGCCAGCACGGCCCGGCACGCCGCCGAGGCCTCAGCCGCCCTGGCTGCGGCATCCCGCACCTCCGCCGCCGCCTGGACGTCCATCAACCTTCGGTCGGCGCTGTCTCGCTCGCCCCGGGCGGCCTCGACAGAGACCTCCAGCACACGAATGCTCTGCTTGGCGGCAGCCAGGCTTGCCAGCAGATCCTGCCTCTCCACCTCTAAAGCTAACGCCATCGGGGAGGTGGCAGCCGCTTCCGGCCGCTCAGCAGCTCCAGAACCACTTCCACTTCCTCCTCCTCCGCTGTTCATCGCCCTGCGTGAGACGACGTCCGCCGCGGAGGAAAGCTCGCGCATGCAGTGGGCCACCCAAGACATGCCAAGCGTGCGCCATTGCTGCTCCTGGGACAGGTCGCCGGCAGGAGGCGCCCCCCCCGCCAGTGGAGGAGCGGCTCCATCTCCCCCAGCTGCAGAGGGAAGCTGCTCGGCAGCTGCCAACGTCGTGACGTGCTTTAACGGGGCGCGCGACGATGCTGCTGCCTGCCCGGTGCGGGGCGTCGCCGGGTGGCGAGCCCAAGCAGCAGCAGCAGCAGCGACAGTTCCACGCGGAGTTGTCGGAGCCACCGCTGCGGCTGCAGTACACAGCTTCTGCCGCAGCGCCTCCAACGACTTGATCAGCTGTCGCCTGAACTGCTGCTCCTTGGCCGGCTGACGCGTGCTACACTGCCCGTTGCTGCCGCTGCCGCCGCTGCCGTTGTCACTGCCGGCACGGATCGGGTCAAAAGCCGAAGCGACATCAGTGAAGGCAACAACGGCAGAGCCAGCATCAGCGGGGTCAGTGGTAGGTGCACCGGATGGTGGACACTTCTCCACAGCCCGGTCCCACAGCCCCGCAAGGCCCCCCTTCCTGTCCCCAGCTCCTGCCGCAGCCCCCTTGATGCCCATACAGGCCGCGGACCGTCCAGGCTCTGCCTCGTCCTCTGAGTGCCACTCACTAGAGCTGTCAATCTTCATTGCCGGCGGGCGGCCAAGCGGAGAGCCTGGGTGCCGCTGCTGCTGCTGCTGTTGCTGCTGCTGTTGCATTGCTGCCAGTTGCTCCTTGAGGCTGCCCACCTTGGAGTCCTTGCTACGGATCTCATTAGCGATGATGCGCACAGTCTTACGGATGAGCTGGGGGAGGAAGGGTTAAGAGTTGAGAGTTCTTCCGTATGATTTGGGGGGAGGGAGGGCTAAGGGTTAAAGGAATAGGGGCTGCATGGTCTTCTTGGGTTAAGGGTTTAGGGTTCTTCCGTATCAATTGCGGGTTAAGGTTTCAGGGTTCGTCCGGATGAGTTGCGGGGGGGAGGGTTTAGGGTTTAGGGTTCAGGGTTCTTCCGGATGAGCTTGGGGAGAGAGTACAGAGCAAAGAAGCCGGTATGGGCATCAGGGCTTTGGAGCAGGGTGGAGGCGCAGATTCAGGGATTCAAGAACAGGGAGGCGCTGGACAGGACAGAAGCGGACAGTGGGTTGACTACCGGTATTTCGGCAAAGCAGTGAGCATCACGAGGGATGCAGGCGAAGGCGGGACATGGGCGGGGGTGAGGAGGCAACGTGGATTCCGGGCAGATGGAAGGTTTGATGAAGCTTGGATGAGTGTGAGGGACTTTCAGGGAATCTGCTGTTGATGCATATTTTTTGCACTTTGGGGATGAAACTATCAAAGGCCATATCCCGCAATGCGCACATTGCACTGCAGGAAGTTGTGCCTCTGCACAAGCCTGTGCACAAGCCTGTGCATAAGCCACATGCCCAGCAATTCGACTTCAAACACTCAAACAAGTCTTTACTCAAGCTGGGTTATGACTTGCGAAACATGAATCTAAATGAATCTGAGACCCCTCGCCGTTTGAATTCCCTGACCACCCACCTCATCCTTCCACACTTGGGCCTCTTCGCTCAGCACTGGGTGGGCCGATGCCTGTAAAACAGAGGACACCGGGGGTGAGTCTTCTCAGGCTCTTATCAAGACAGGATGCCTTGCAGGCGGGCCTTCAGGAGAACATCAGGCTGTAAAAGCTCCATGCATGAACGTCAAAATAAGTAAATAACAGACAAACAGGCACAGAAAGCATGCAAACAGGCGTTCACAACATATTGCATGCGTGCATGAAGCCATTTTTATACCGCATCCTCCGCATGCATGCATGCATGCGGCTGTTCAAAACGACGCACTTCGCATGCAAGCATGCATGCAGAGTTCTGCTGAAGTACATGATGCCGGTCAGCCACCGATGCAGAGGAGGGCAGCCGGCAACAAGCGCAGCACATGCGAGACGGGTGTATGGTCGAGGCCATGCCGTGGGCCGGCCAGATAGACCGGCTGACGCACCATATTCAATGTCGGCACACGTCCTCCGTCGATCGATCCAGAGTAGCTACCCCAGTCCAACCGCTCACGGACATGGGCCTGCATACAACAAACCTGGCAGTCAGTGCATGGCGGCGCAATGGCACACACAGGACACCACCCTGACAGTTCAGGGTGGTACCCTGGAAGTTTAGGGCCCAAGTGCTCCATCATCATACCAGGACAATCAGGGGCACAGTGAGTGTGCCATCAAGAAAGTACATTGTGCGTGTTTGTTATTATCTGGAATGTTGTCGAAAGCCCAAGTTAATCAACATCACCCTCCCGCACACCTCAAGTGGCCCATCCCCGCTCCCCATGCTCTGCGCCTGTCGTCTGAGCTGTACACACTCAGCATCGCGTCGTTCCAGCTCAGCCTGCAGCTGATCCACCTCCTGCTGCTTTGCGTTCAGGAGGTGGCGCGTACCATCCGACCTGCTGGAGGCGAGGGAGGGGGTGGAGGGGTCCACACTGATGGTCATCAAAGGTGTGGAAGTAAATCAACGGGGAGGTCAGCAGGGGCTGGTCTCAAAGCAAAACCAGGATGGAAAATCACCATCTAATAACAAGCGGAATTATAAAGAAATAACGGTAATGTACGAGAGAGTCCCCGCGTATCGGGAAGTCAGACAGAAATGACGGCATGAGTATAAAAGCAAAACGTGTTAAATAACTGGTGCAGTTCAAAATTGTAAACAGGATCAGAAAGTTGCCCCCAGGCGCTCCCGAGACCTCTGCCTGCAACCTGATCGGCAACATCCAGTCGGGTCAAACAAGATGGCATGAGCTCGCAGGGCTCGCGAGAAAGCGCGCTACTCAGCACGAGGCGCCTCTCAACCCACACGGACATGAAAACATTCGCCATCCTGAGCATCTCTGATTAGCCGTCGAGGACACAGAGAAGCCGGAGACCAAGGAGCGAGTGGCAGCTTCAGCGAGCAGATGTGGTCCCGAAGGATCAAACAGATTGCAGACCTCTGGTTGTTGTGGAGAACAAAGACATACATCCTATTCCTGATTAAATATCCTGATTCCTGATATTTCCCTGAAGAGTTGGGGTTGTTTGCCCCCCCCAAAACGTGGACAAGATTCTATCCACCGCAGCGTCCCCCCCCCCCCCCTCCCCTCCACCGCTTCCCCACCGCTCCACCCCACCCCTCCCTCCCCCCCCCTCCCCTCAGGTCCCACCTCCTGCCCTGCTGGTGCCGCAGAGATTCAGCATCCGCCCTGACCAGCAGCAACTCCTGCTCCTTCGCCAGCAGCTCCTCATCCTTGGCCTGAGGGAAACAAAACACACACACATCAAACCGCCTCAGCCTGCAAATCCACTCACCTTGGATTCATCACCGAATCTAATATCTCACGTTCTAAACCACAGTGATCATGTACCCACCCATCAGCATGCTTTGAACAATGGCCAGGGTTTAGGCTGAAATAGACCCTTTGAAACCCTGAACTTGAGCCCAGGTATTGCCGAGGTCTCCACCCATGAACATCATTTTGACGCAAATCCCAACTACCAGTACCTTGGCTGTGCTGATCAGTGTATATTTTTTTGCCCTAAGCACTGCTGTTGTGCTCCAGCACATTCACACCTCCCCAGTCCCTTTGTACCTGAACTGTAACCTGAGACTGCATGAGTTGGCTGTGCAGCTGCTGCCAAGCATAGCGCTGCACCTTGAGTTCTGTGTTCAGTTGTTGAACCTGCTGGGCCCAGTCGGCACATTCTCGGACCCCCTGCCGAAGTAGCAGAGGCAGTAGCAGTAGTCACAGCAGAAACAGTAGCAGTAGCAGCAACAACAGCAGCGGCAGCAGTACGCAGGAGCATGAAGCAGAAGAAGAGGGGCCCAAGATGCCATTTTGGCTGCCTACTCCATGCACCTGACCGCCCGCGTCCCATACCTGCACCGTCTTGGCTAGCGTCTCGGCCTCTGAGCCCCTCAGGCAACAGACCACCTGGCGCGCCAGCAGCGTGGTTGTGCGGCCATGCAGAGCTTGGGCCTGCTGGCTGCGCGCCAGCATCTTGGCCATGGCTCGCAATGTGGAGTGCACGGAGTCCTGGTCATGGGCCTGAGGGGTCTGGAAATCACCCTCCCTGTTGCTGGCTTCGGAGCGCGTTGTGGGTGGCGCAGCGGGGAAGGAGCTGTCCATGCGCTGGCAGAGGTCGTCCCACTCGTCCAGACCTTGCTCCAGAGGAGTCCACAAAGCGGTTTCGGCACCTGAGGAGAGGCATCCATTAGGTGGAGAGTTTTTGGAGGACCACAGTTACACGGCTACTACGAATAAGGCTCATGAGGCGGTGATGACTTGGTGCTGTCGTCTAGGGAGCAGACAAGTGTCCCTGCCGCATTAAGAATGAATGGAACAAGATGGAACGTGCTCGTTCCTCACAGCTTACCAACTGATGTATGCGCATGAAAGGAAGAGACACCGTACCAGTAGGGCATGTTCAGTGCGAAGTTCATTGATTAGCATGCACGGTAGGTCCTCCCCTTGCACGGCCCAGGCTAATCACAGAAGCAGCTGCAGAGCAGCTACTTCCCAGTGCTGCTACCAGCCACCCACCGTGCAGCATGCTGTCACTAGCCTCTGCTCCAGAGCGGATCTGCATTCAATTGTAGTGCCTGGTGATAAGCAAAATCTTCTGACGAGTTCCTATTCTCAGGGGAGGTAATCTTACGCCCTTACATTATTCATAACGTTACTTGCAACCCAAGGCGTTGTTTGAATGCGATAGGCTATCGTTTTATATCAAAATCCCCGCAAATTCTCTCCGCTTCACCGCTAGTGGATCTAAGGTGATATGCAGCCTAGCGCAAATTACTACTTGGCTCACTTGACCTCAACTACGCCATATCTGCCATTGCCTAGGCCCAGAAGCAGCCCAAAGTGCTGTGTGTTCGTGTGAACAATGTGTGGATCCGTGCGGGCAATATTGCGCTCAGGGGAGCTTGCACCGATATGCTTCCTCTATCGATTAAAATTGACCAATTTGGCTGAAAGGGTCTTTTAAAATGGCACTCTTTGTAGCACTGCGCTGCTTGGTGAGCTGATTTGCGATCGCCAGCGTCTTGTGGATTAATTGTTCTTAATGCACCCTGATGTCATGATGCATTGTGGTCACGCCAGGCTGCCCTGCCCAAGAGTGGCTCAAGCCTCGTCTCGGCTGCAGTGACCTCCAGCAAGCTGTTCTCTGCTGGTTATGCTTCTGGTATGAATATGGATCGTATCTATGTATGATTAGGAAGGATATCATCATCATCAGAAGCTGGGGTATTGCAATCACTTCGACATCGCGACAGTCAGAAGTGAACATCCATCTCCACACTGATGATGTCACGTCTTAATTGCAGAGGCAACTCTGTCGACGAAGGACGTTGCCTATCTGCTTGATAACCGCGACGATCCTGAGGTTGATGCTGCTATCAAGGATTACTTGAAAGCCCAGTATGCTGGTGGCAAGGCTACCTCTGCAGCCTCTGAGGAGTTTGTGCTGGCCTCCAAGGTCGAGAAGAAGTACATAGCAGCCCAGGTGGTTGCACAGGGAGTACAGGTGAGCCAGAGTGGCCGTAGAGGATGTGGAAAGTGTGCAGCATGGGGCTTCTCATGATTATCTGAGGACGCATGGAAGGGGGGCCCATGCGACCTGTTTGTCCATGCGTGTTCGACTTCTGCATCTTCTTGGCTGCTTGGGTCATGGCGGAAAAGGGGCTAGCCGTCTGGGAGAAAGGGATCAGATATCTGCATGGATCAGAGGGGCATGGACACTATGAAGCAGGGCAGGGTCTCAAAAGTATCATTCTATCGATAGATGCCTCCTGGAAAATCAGATGTACGGTATGCTTTGCTGTCAGGATTGCCAATTGTTAAGGAAGCTCATGGAAGCCAACACTTTGGGGGACACGTCAAAATCACGCACAATTTCCATCTCATCCTTGGGCACCACTTATTTTGCAGAACATTGCTATTCCTCTTAGCTTTGACAGCAAGGACACAGCCCCCCTGAAGAGGTTTGCGTCACAGCTGTGCAAGCTGGCGGCCAAGGTGCGTCATGTAAATAAGCTCCAAAATGCTCCTGAAGGAAACAAGACAGATGCTAATATTTATTTTTGGCCTGGAAATGGCTGCACTAATCTGCAGAAGTATGCATGTTTACTTGCCTCAGTTGGGCCTACGCCGCATGGACGCCTTTTTCCAAGCTCTCCATGTCGGACTGCAATACTGCATCTCTGATATAGTGAAAGATGAGAGGCTATTGTGACTCATGACTCGTAACATCCTTCCAAGATTTCATGCGTGGGCCATGCACCTTTCAACCCAGGCTGGATTTGAGGACGCCCCCACCGAGGTTGAGAAGCGCCTGGCGGAGAAGGCCAAGACTGCCGATAGTGTCAAGGACTTCCTAGGGCGCATTGAGCCCTTCACATCGCCAGACTACTTTGCTGCGCTGTCGGAGGCTCTCTCCCAGGTGGAGGCTGAGACCAATGGTGTCGTCAGCATGGACTCGGCATCCGAGGGATACAAGAAGTTTGCAGCAAAGGTTCAGGTGGGCAGTACAAACTTTATGTGCTCAAGGTATCTTGGGTCGACATTCGTTGACACAAAATCCAGGACCCACTTCCACTTCCAAAGGCTGCAATGCTGCATTGATTATACTATTTTTTGCTTGGAAGGCGAGCTCATGGGTAGCAATTGCCTTGCCGGTAATCAATCGTGGCATCATAAGCTGGTACAGTGCCCGTGCTGGTCTTCTGGCATTATATGTCAATACTGGTACATGACGAGTAACCGGGTCCCCCTGAATACAACTCATCTGGGCTCTCAACCGGAGTGACTGACCCGACCCGACCTGACCTGAACGTCTGGCCGCTGACTGCCGCAGACTGAAGCAACTGCAAACAAGATCCCATGGAAGGTGCTCGTGGACGCCAAGAAGCCATCCACGAGCGCGGTGTGTACACCCTCATGATATGCTGTTTTATGAACAAGTGGCCTTGTAGCGCAACGTTTTGTCGAAGTTGGGATTGGTTAGCTGTGGCACACCATGACCGGGTATTGCTTATCTGCACTGTGGTTTGTCTGGTAAGCTTGTTGACACATCTGTAGTTGGCACGCCTGAAGAAGCTCATGTCCACAAGCCTGCTTCCGCTGCTGCCCCTCCTAGACTCTGCGCCTGGAACATTGGGGCCCTGCCCGTCACCAGGCCCTGACTCACCCTCATCCTCGCATTTCGCTGCCTTTGTACAGGATGACGCCGTGAAGAAGGGGTATCAGGCCTGGGTACAGTCTGCACGAGCAGCTGACGCTGCAGCTGAGATTGCGGTGCTCAAGACTGAAGCTGCTGCCCTGCTGGACAAGCACCTGGCAAAGACAGCCGACCAGGTGCGCTCGCCATAATCATTTTGAACTCTCCGTATTGAGGCAGAGGCATGTGGCAGCAACCTCTGCCGGAGGTGCTCACACAGGATGAATGGGTTTGTTGCATCCGTGCATTCGTTGACTCATAATTCAGCTGTGGGGCAGAGGACATGGTCACATCATATTCGTACCTATGCTTTTGTCTCTGTCATGAGTTACAGTCGTGTACCTTGGTAAATCTTCAAGCTACCTTGACCACATTTCCAAATATTTTTTCTCTGTTGTCCAGGCGAGGTCAGAGCAGGCATCAAGCTTGGCGTCACTTCAGAGGAAGTTGGAAGCATCCAAGGGCTCGAAGTGGGCCGCGCAGTTCCAAGAGGACCTCAAGAACATCACATGGTTTGATGCAGCGGTGGCGGCCAACCCCACGGCAGGCCCCAAGGCATCTGCTTAAGCTAACGTGCAAGCTCTACAACTATGATAAATTATGGGTTTATATGCCTTGACTCCAAAGTTAAGCTGTAGGGGCTGGCTAGTGCTTATTCTTGAGTAGTACTGGTGTAGGGGCGTGTTAGCCCAAAATATTTCGACCATGGGTTGGCTTGGTTGGGCCAATACCTTCTAACCATTCGAGAATTATTCAAATATCAACTGCTTTCTGTCGCTCGGTGCTTTTTCAATTATTCTGGAAGAGAATCGAGACTCGAATTGACGATGAAAATATGTGTTGCAGAATTTCCAGGACATAGCAATGACACAGCCTGGAATCCTGTGGTCGCTGTTGTAATTTCATGACCAGTGCTAAAAAAGGTGAACTTGCTGGTGACGAAAAGCGGTAGATCTAGATATGTCAACTGAGCAAGTTAATTCTCCAAACAAGAAAGCAAGAGCAATTACTGCCTTCTAGGATAACAATGCGGTCTCTGGAGGCTGCTGGTGAGGCTGAGCGCTGTAGCTGGTGGCTGTATGATCAGATGGTACAGATTACCACCGTTGATTACTGGCACTTCATAATCGGGCTTCTCTACACTGGACACCTACAGAGTCTTCTTCAAGTTGTACCAGGGCAGGCTTGGGTGGGATGCCTTGCCTCTTGTGGAAGACGTGGTAGATTTAGTTGAGGCGTAGACGTTTTCAGAGGCTAGAACTTCTTGTCTATATTTTCCTACCTTTGTCTACACCTTCACTTTATTTCCCACTTTTCCTCCTTTATTTCCTGCCCCTTTGTGTTTGTTTTCGTCACAAAATTTCAGTTAGACCCCATGCGGCCGAGCCTTCTTGAGCTGGGCCCAGTGGCGGTGGAACGTCATTGACCTACAGTGTGGAATGTTGTTAGGCTAAATCGCAGGCCATGCCTCAGGATGGTAACCAATTTTCGACATTTTTTTTTATGGTGACTGACTGAAATGTAGTGCGAATGGTGCTTATTTCACATGCCGTAGTGGCGTAGTGAGAGAAGTTCTCCACTGCATGGCATAGGAATCTGTATGCTTGTTGCCGTCTGCATCTCTTGGTGCCATGTCGGTAGGCCATCATCATTCTTAAAAATAACTACACATTCCGACATGACAAAGACGGTAGTCCTGAATGCGTTGGCTTTGACCCGACTCTATTACCCGCATCTAACCTCCACCTGTCAGCTACCAGTAGATTGCGCCATGTTATCAGCTACCTGTTGGATCTGTTTATATTACCCGCATGCCGAGTTACGAAGACACATACCGGTAGCATTGAATTCAATATTAATGCGCGCAGTGTAGGCCCGCCCATCAGCCTGGTAGCCTAGAATCGGATACTTTTTCGGGCGGAACTATAGGAAAATGGTGGTCCTAGCTGCTTCTCTGATCTCGAAGTCTGGGAAACGTAGGTCTTTCGTTAACAATCATCATTATGCCAGTCTTTTTACTATCGCCCTGCTTCTCTTTGGCAGCTCTTGTATCGAGGCAATACATGGATATGAGCAGAATCAGGATCGAGGGACTGCTGGCAGCCTTCCCAAAGCTCATTGGCTCCGGCAAGCAGCACACATTCGTGGAGACGGATAACGTCCGGTATATTTACCAGCCGATGGAGGTGAACCTTGTCGATGTGCTCCTACCATGCAGACATTCGCTAATTATATTACGGTTGCAGGGTCTGTATCTGCTGCTGATCACGAACAAACAAAGCAACATCCTGGAGGATCTTGACACACTTCGCCTTCTGTCAAAGATTGTGCCCGAGTTCGCATTGTCCTACGAAGAGGAGGACATTGTCAAGCAGGCGTTTGAGCTCGTGTCAGCGTTCGACGAGGTGATCTCGTTGGGACACAAGGAAAACATCTCGGTCATGCAGGTCAAGCAAAACTGCGAGATGGAGAGTCACGAGGAGAAGCTTCACAAGATGATCATCCAGGTAGACAGTTGCAGACCTTTCACTCTGTAGTGCTCGCAGACAGAGCTGACCCTGTGAATTTTGAATGCAGAGCAAAATCAACGACACCAAGGACCTCATGAAGAAGAAGGCACTGGAGATTGATAAGAATAAACTGGAGCAGAAGAAGCAGGGCTATGGGATGTCAGCAGCTGGCAATGCCTTCGGATCGTCTAGTAGCATGGGCAAGATGGGCTCTTCCGCCATGGACGAGCCCAAGTTCAGTCGTCCAGAACCAGTCTCCTCGTCCATGGCCAAAGCAGCAGCTCCCAAGGGCCCCTCCAAGGGCATGCAGCTGGGGAAGAGCAAGAAGGGCAACGACATCCTCGAGTTGCTGGCCAAGGAGGGCGTGGCTGTCGAGCTGGAAAGCAGACCCGCAGCATCAGTAGCCATGGCAGCCATGGGTGGCTCTATGTCCTCAGAGCCTGTAACGCTAATCATCGATGAGAAACTTTCAGTGCAGCTCGACAAGCAGGGAGGCTGCGAGAGCCTGGAGATTATGGGCACAATGTCGCTGACCGTCAACACCGAGGCCGATGCATGCGTCCGCGTCAACATCTCAGCGGGTGCCAACAAGGGCTTTCAGTTCAAGACACACCCTAACATCGATAAAGCGCAGTACAGCAACAACGTGCTCGGGCTCAAGGATGCCTCCAAGTCTTTCCCGGTAGGCTCGGAGCTGGGCATCCTTAAGTGGCGCATGCAGAGCAAGGATGAGTCGCTGGTCCCCATCACCATCAACTGCTGGCCGTCAGCATCTGGGGGGAAAACGTACGTCAACATCGAGTACGAGTCGACCTCAAGCTTTGACCTGCAGAATGTGGAGGTGGTCATCCCCTTGCCACATGCTGGCCATGCACCCGCCGTGAATCAGGCAAGACATTCTCACTGCATGGCGTGGCAGATCCGCAGATTGTTCCTGGGCCTTCGCTGTCACTGATTGTCTTTCGCAGGCTCTGCACATCTAAGATGATCCAACTGCTAGCATGCCACCTACCAAGAGCATCCTGGAGGGACCCACCATTCTTACCGTACTGTCCTGACTGTCTTGGCCGCAGATTGATGGAGACTGGCGGTTTGACTCCAAGCGAGGGGCCATGGTCTGGATCATCGACCTCATCGACGACAGCAACCGCACTGGCTCCATGGAGTTTGTGGTGGCTGCGGCTGACCCAGAAGCCTTCTATCCCGTGGAGGTACGACGCGGCAACAAGCTTGAATTTGAACTGAGCTCGCAGATTACACTAACTACGGCACTACGCCTCATCCTGCCACCTTGATTTCGGATGCGATGATGATGCATGCATGGCCAGACCATGCAGTCCTGGTCTTGGAACGCAGATAACCAGCCCATGGCTATCAATATTGTTTGCCCTTTTTTTCGCTGGCTTGTCCAATGAAACTAAGATTACGCCAGCTAAATCTTAGGGCATGCTGCCACTGCCCTTGTAAACAGCGATTTGTTTTGCCCCAATGCTATGTAGGTCTCCTTTACCAGCAGCAAAATCTTCTGCGACGTGGTGGTGGAGTCGGTCGTGCACACTATCAAGGAGACGCCCGTCAAGTACAGCTTCAAGAAGTTCCTGGCCACTGCAGAATACCTGGTGCAATGATCGAGTCGCTTCACACTTTACTGTGATGCCGGGTGTCTGTTGGGTGCCCGGTTAGAATGGCATTCAGTCATGACGTGTATCACTATATGTAGGGATCGGCGACCTTATACAAGTCCGATCTTTGTGCCAACCTCAGGAGTGCCTTGTGCATGTGTATAATGACTAACATACTGGTATCCCATAACGGCACTTTGTGCTGGGCAACCACCATCTCATGACAATTCCCCAACATGTTAAGAACGGTGCGCACCCAACATGTATCCAATTCCCCATCATAAAATAATTTGCGTGAAATTTTGCTCTTTCCGTGACCTAGACATTTTTAGGGGCAAGGGCTGAAACATTGTGCAGTAGTGGGGACAGAATCAGGTGAGGTTCGGTAGATCTGACTTGTTCACCTTTTGTTCCTTTCCCCCCCTCTTCCTTTTAGTTTCTAACAGTTGGGCGCCCACGCGGCCGAGCTTTGAGCGGGCTCAGAGGTGTAACGTTATTGACCTACCGGTACCTCATGCGCAATAAATGCCCTTCGAAAGCGATTAACTGTAAGACTACGTCTTCTGAGGGACTCTACCCTGAATTACAATCCTCTCGGCATCTTAAAAATACTTGTGTCTCAGATACTGTCATGGAATACGGCACAAATCACACCTTGCTTTAAATTGTACAAAAAAAACTCTCGTGCCATGGCTTGCCATGATTCTCCTCTTATAGTTCAGAGTACCATTCACTCGTTTCAGTGACAGCAAATGCCCGACATCTGTCCCTGCTTGACGGACCCCCAACACAATTCAACCTCGTCACCTTTGGGTCCTTCAAAGCACATCCGAAGCTCCTTTTATTTCCGCCCTACTGGACCGCCCCATCCCAGTCAGACGGACCCCCAATCCCTGCCTCCGTGAATCCCATAACCGCTCCTCACTGATACCAAACACTTGCTGGTGTCTGCTGGACCTGGAGAGTATGGCCCCACATTAGTATGAGGCAGACCGAAGCCTGGGCAGGCCTACATCATTCTGTACACGGGCGGCACGATTGCCTTGAGCTCCCATGCGCCCTCGGACAGCGGGAACACCCTGCCACCCGCTTTGCCCGAGGTTTTGGTGTTGATCTTTAGGAGCTGGCGGTGGAAAGGCTTGAGGGAGGGCCGGTGCCCTATGCTGATGTAGGTAATGCCAGACTCCTCCAAGATCTATATCACAGAGGCGAGGGAGTAAAGAAACAAAATGTATTTTTAGTATGGGAATTTAGAGAACAGTTGAGTGTCAGATTTGATGCATGATACAGGTGCCTGCACACCATTTGAACACTAAAACAAACTAGGACAGACAAAGAGCGAGAAAATGCACACATGAGTGTACATTCACACAGCCTGGCGCCCTGGCATGTCAGGCGCCCCAACCGGAATGCCAGAGAAGCATGAGACGTCGTTAATGCGTGTCCCACGCCCCTCATGGCACCTCATGGACGCATAAGAACGGACACAGCGCTGCAGTACGGGTCATGTACCACGCATGCGCTAGCCCTCCCACCAGGGTAAGGCCGTCAAGCAGCCAAACCACAGGTCACACAAGGACGGATTATAATGATCAGGAAGGACGAACCATGGAATAGAGCTCTTGGAAATACAAAGAAATCTTTATATATAAAGTCATATAGTAAATAAGGCAAGACTTACTTACCGGTACCGGTATTTATTAATTATCATCCGCACCTCATACAAAGCCTCCTCTGTTTCCGTGTCCAACGCCGAGGTGGCCTCGTCCAGTAGCGCAAGCTTGGGCTTTGCGAGCAGTAGCCGCGCCCATGCCATGCGCTGCTGCTCACCCACGGAGTGGCTGGAAGACCAGTCCACGACGGCATCCAGGCCGCGGCTGCTACCCTGGCTACCGCTACCATCCCCCCCTGAACAGATTTTGAAATTCAAATCAGGGGGCCACAAGCCAATGGCTGGGATAATACAACGAGGTGAAGGATCAGTGTCCTGAAGGTTATCTGCAGGGCCTGTTTTTGAAGTGCGCTTAGATCCTTCCCCTCCTGCGCAAGACCTAGAGGCATGTCGGGAAGATATATAAGGACCAGCGTGAGTCAAGAAAAAAACTTGGCTGGCAAAAACCGGCCACTTGGCTGATCGCCGTCACCCCCCTGAGCGTGACCTGGGAATGTACATTCCTGCCACCGGGGCAGTCAAGCTTTCACCGGGTCAACAGATTGTTCCAGTTCTTACGGCTCCCCCTCCAGACCCGTGCCTGTGGTTTCCATCAGCCTTGCATCAACAACCCTCTGGTGGACACAGCTGCATAGTCACCGAAAGGCAAAGAGGCCACCTTGTCACCGTGTATCAACCCCACACTGTTGCGTGTGTAGGTAACAGTGTGTGGAGGGATGGGGCAATGAAAACTCACCTGCCCCATCTCTCCCCCCCCACACACACATTGACCGACACTGTTTCACACATGACACATCCCCTGTCCATCTCCCCTTGCCACCCACTTGCCTGCTCTGCTGCTGTATCTGGACAGCACCGTGTCCAGCCGGACAGTCTTGAGCACCTGCACAATCTGGTCGTCATTCGGAAGGCTTTCTCCCGAGGTTGAGGCACCGCCTTGGTCCTGCCTGGCAACACACAACAGGGCAGGAGCATGGAGCAGGGCAGATTGGCAGACAGTATTTTTACAATCCATTGGGCACCAAGAGGCCGCATGGGACGTGCACACAGATCGTAGTAAAGAAACAGGTCCCCGAGGGTTCAAGATTTAGGTTCTCACCACTTGGTTTACGGCAGCGGGTCCCTCAGGGTTGAGGGTGTACCCTAAAGCCTTTAACCCAACCACTTGGGGTACAGCAGCTTTGTCTCAGGGTTTGGGATATACCCTGAAGTCTATTACCCTCGCCACTTGGGGTAGAGCAGCTGGTCCTTCAGGGTTAAGGGCACACGCTCCGGAAAGAAAAACAACTCACTTGGGGTACAGCAGCTGGTCTCCCAAGGTTTAGGGTGTACCCAGAAACCCTCACCCTCACCATTTGGGGTACAGCAGCTGGTCTCTCATGGAGCCTATGACCATATAGGGCCGCTGCGGCAGGAACATGATGTCATGCTCCTCCACGTGCATCGCGATGCGCCCCGAACCCACGCGCCACAGCCCGGCTAGCGCGCGCATGATGCTGGTCTTGCCAGCGCCGGACGGGCCCATGATCAGCAGCGACTGGCCAGGGTTGATCTGACGAGGGGGGCAGGCATGGGGTGATGGGGAAAACTGTGTGATGTTTGTAGCGAGGAAAGTTCCGGGGAAGAGAACAAATTGCTGCGGTGTAAAGCCCCGGTGTACAGCGATACATGACCAATATTACACCAATATTATACAAAACTGAAGGCAGGCAGAACATGCAGGTACAGGTAAGCGTGAGGAGAGATCCAACGATCCAACCCCAAAAATCAAGTTTGTATGAAAACAGTAGACAGAGTGCCTCCTTTATGGACGCAGTTGCCAATGTACCCTGGTCCCGAGCGCCATGGCTTTTCACACGGCATGGACTGCGCACCCATAGCATTCAATGAAGTCAGTGACTTACCTTAATCCATGCTCTGGAGTACAAGGTTTACTTTTAAATTCAGGGCTTCAGGGGGGGCTGCACCTGCTCTCATCAGCTTCACGTGTCAGCAAGTTGTATGATTTTCCTTATTTGTGTGTGCGTGTCAAAAGCCCCCTTGGTCACCCAAGTATGAAGTATATCACAGAGGTGTGAGATTCCCAGATTCCATCACACAAATTCTCCTGAACTGGTGCTTTAGGGCACTACATGCTGCGAATGCCCCCTCAAGGTGTGCGGCTGCCAAAACTGGCAAACCCCCCTCAGGCTTGCCTCCTCCTCCGCCCCCTACCTTGAGACTCAGGTCCTTCACCAGCTTCACGCTGCGGTCAGGCGTGCACACAGTGAGGCCTTGCAGCGTGGCCAGCCGCGACGGATCCCCCAGTCCCAGCGGCAGGTACTGCAGCTCTATGGAGTCCCGCTTGGCTGCAGAGTACTCCCAGTCCTTCCCGCCTCCGGCCGCGTCCGCGTCGTAGCTCTTATCCAATGCACGCAGCTGCTGCCCGACCAGCAGCGAAGAGACAGCCGCCCGCACGTACTGCACGGGACTGGATCCGTGACCGGTTCCGGAGCTGGAGGCGGCGGGCTCGGCCTGGGGTGAGGTGCCCACGTCCTCGTCCAGGGTCCCTAGGGCGCTGCCTAAGGGCTTCTGCTTCGCCATCACCTCCTGGAACTGGCCCAGGCGGTCGATCACGGCGCTGAAGCTGGCCAGCGACTGGAACTGGAAATCGGGCCACAAGTTGGGGTTCATGGTTTTCAGCGTTAAAGAGTTCAAGGGTCTAGGGTTCATGGATAAGGGAAGTCACAGCACTGAAGCTATAGCAGCGTCCGGACCTCGAAATCATCCAAACGACACAAATACCCACGAATGCACAAGTAAGCTGCAAACTCATACAGAGCTGCACCCTTATATTATTATGTGGTGCTTCAGCTACAATTAAGCTACTATTAAGCTACTATTAAGCTACATCATGCCATGGGATCAGGTATTCGAAGACACCTTCACCAAATACCGTTTCCATGCGTTAGCATTTTTCGAAATCTCGTCATGTCTCACGACGTCTCTCTAGAAATCTCACGAGGTCTCATGACGTGGCTTAGTTTACCTGGTAGACGACGAGGGACAAGTCACCCAGAATATGACCGAAGGCACTCTGGCTCTGATTCACGACCCCAAACTCAATCTTGCCCTGCAAAACAAACGTGGGGATGGACGGGCAGTCTCAAGCGCAATGCTGGGTGCGCGCCTGGCTTGGCAGAGCAGTTCAAACAAGCAATCAGGCAAACATACTTGAAAAGGTACTTGCAAAAAGGGCAGGTTCTGACGGCCAGCAGGTGCAGAGCAGTAAAATAACACTACACAGGCAAAAAGGATAGTGCGCAGGCCCCAGTGCTCAGTAGACAACAGACAAGTGGCCCAATCCGTGTGCCACATGTAGTGCTTTGCACCGGAAGTATCATGCAGATCCAGATCCAAGGTGTACATAGCAGATCCAGCTGAAAGCTAAGTGGGGCACAACCCTTCACCCCTAAACCCACTTGAAAGAAGAGCGGGGCGACCACCGCAGCAGGCAGCAGCTGAATAAAATATCGGTAGAAGGAGGTGAAGAAGTCTAGGTTCCGGCTAGCTACCAGAAGCTGCATGTAGTTCTGGACCACAGCTTCCAGGCGCTGCGGAAGTGAAGGGGACGTGGAGGGAGGAGGGCATGAGCAATTTGAGCATATGCGGGGTGTGACAGGGAGGCAGGGCAAAGGGGAGGTAGGGCATGGGTACAGAGGGGGGAGGGCATACAGGAGCGACCGAAATGAGGGGGTCAAATGGGAGAAGAGCATGAGGGAGGGATCAAGGGGGGGGAGACAGCGAGGGAGGGCATGTTGAAGGGGACAAACAAAGGTACGAGAGGGAGAAAAAGCTGTGACGTACAAATGGGGGTTGTGAGAGGGAAGATGGGCATTGCGGAGCGCCTCAATCCAGTGCTTGTTTTTCGACCTCAGGGCCACCTCCAGCAGGCCGACCTCGAGGGCGCCAAATGCCCAATTGGGACCAAACCTGGTCCGGCCTGCGGGTGGTAGCCCGAGCATCATGGCTGGCCACACCTGGGACTTACAGGCGAAAGCCGTAGCTTAGCTGACACGTCCAGTAGCTGACACGTCCAGTAGCTGACACGTACCGGTAGCTGACACGTACCGGTAGGTGACATGTACCAGTAGCTGACATGTGGCTGAGTCAAGAAGAGATACACAAAGCTTCAATCCGCACCATTACCTCACTCACAGGGGGCGGCCGCTGCCGTCCTTAGACAGCCTTCTCGCCCCTCTGAACACACACCTTGCAAACAGAGCTGGATAGCAACCCTTAGACAATCGTTCCCCCACCCCCCCCACCCCTTTGTTCATGCAAACCTTGAAAAGCAATGCTTGTTCGCTGCCCTCGCCGCGATAGAAGGCCACACCCTCAGCATTCTCCCGTACCCGCACGAGGTTGTACCTGAAAGGTCAGGACTGACTGTTCAGAGTTCATACCCGTGGATTGTACAGCGAGGAAGGACAAGTAAGGATTTAAGGTTTAGGGTTCAGGGTTTAGGATACAGATTTTGTACCCGCGGGTAGTACAATGTAGAAAGATAAGTAAGGGTTCAGGGTTGAGGGTTCAAATTCCATACCCGTGGGTTGTACAGCGCAGAAGGATGAGTCAGGGCCCACCGCTCGAGAAATGTCTTAGACAGAGGTGGAGCTCTGGTGATGTGCTGCTCCCCCACCCACCCATCCATCCCTGTCTGCTAATACCGGATTCCACCCTAAGCTGGCTTTTCTGCTTCCGCACCTGAGGTCAGCCTCCCGAGCCTCCTGGTCGAAATTAAGTGTGACCAGGTTCTGCATGCCATGAGAAGGATGGCTTGTGAGGAGTGAAGAGTGATATTTGGATGTGTGACCATGCGTGAGATGTGTGGCAAAATATGCAGGACAGGGAAGGTGATGTACGAGGTGTGATGTAGGATATGTGGCGAGTGAGGTGTGATGTGCACAGCATAGAGAAGAGTGATCCTGTGATGTACCACCAGGATTGATCTCTGAACCATTCAAGCTGATATCAACAAAGTAACCCTAACCAAGGACATACACCACCTTCTCAATAGGGGGAAACCCCCCTCGGTCCCCCCACATGATTCTCCCCTGCCTTAAAATGCCTGATACTTCGGTCCCCCCACATGATTCTCCCCTGCCTTAAAATGCCTGATACTTCGGTCCCCCCACATGATTCTCCCCTGCCTTAAAATGCCTCATACTTCGGTCCCCCCCATGATTCTCCCCCGGGTTCAAGTGCCCACCTTTCCCAGGGCAAGCGAGACCACGGTCCCCCCTACGGAGTAAGCCAGCAACGCAGCAAAGAGCGGCGGGTAGATGCTGAACAGGATCCCGCTGAAGCTGACAAGGTCCACCAGCGCATTGAGTAGCGTCAAAGAAAGAGCTAGAGCTGTGTCGGTAAAAGCCATGACGTCCGAAGATATGCGCTGGTCGGGATTGTCCACACCATCCTACTCTTAAAAGTAACAGCAGAAGGATCGTTATCAGCAGCAGCAGAATTGTCAGCAGCAGAATTGTCAGCCGTAGTGTAGCTGACATGTAGCTGAGTTACAAACAAATAAACACCGCTGGGGTGCTGGTGTATTGCTGGCGTCCCGACTGAGCTGGCTGAGAAGTCGAGGGGAAGGAGGTACCAATCAGCGCCCCTCAAAACATCTTCACTACTTTTCAGGATCATCTTCGGCTTGCCAGTCTTTCAGGTTGTCACAGTCTAAGGTCGGCATGCCCGCTTTAGGCTCGTTGTTTGCCTCCTGGCGCCGTAATAGATTTCGAAGGCTGCCTGCGCTCTAGTAAAAGGTTGTTGGGATGATTCGCTGACGCTGCAACTAAAGCGGTGAACCTGACGACCTCAAAAACATATGCAGGAATTGCAGGTATGCTATCATCTGCTGCTGACACCTGAGTACGGCACGGGTGACTAAAGACAGCCTGGTAGAAAATACTTAGGGTATATGGTTCAGGGTTAAGTGCAAAACATGTTGGGTTCAGGGTTTAGCCTCTATTCCCAACTTGCCGTCCCTACATGCCGCTGCCTGCCGCTGGCACAAAGCGTTTAGGGTAAGTGAATGAGGGTTTGGGGTTTATGCTTCAAGGTGAAGTCCTTCAGCCGCACCTTGCCTCCCCGGCCTGCTGATGCCTGCAGCTGGTAGAAGGTGCGGTCCGTGAAGTAGTCCTGCATCAGAGTCTGCGTCATCCACTGCCTCCACTCCAGTGCCAGCTTGCCCTGGGTTCAGGGATCAGGGTTCAGGGTTCAGGGACAGATCGATTACGAGCCTTGCAGGCGTAAGCGCTAGAGTGACATGTGCCATGTGACCAAAGAAGCTAAGCCCCTGACTGGGTTAAGGCGTAAACTAGACAGGCAGACAGGCAAACAGCTGTCAGCATGCAGCATTTGGATGAGTACATCTCCATCCCATAACCTGGTCACTCATTTCCAAGCCTCCCTCTCACCCTTCCCTTTTTTCATGTCCCTTTCCCAGCACCAATATTTTAGACATCTGCCTGCCCTTCCCCTGTTCTCCCCACCACCTGGTCCTCCCCCCGCAGTACCTGGTAGTAAGACTTGAACACAAAGACGGGGATGCCAACAACAAATGCGCCCAGGTACCAGAACAGCTGAGTGGTGAAAGCGTCAGCGTTCTTTTCGCTCAAGGCATTGAAGAAGTCGCGGCCCAGGTAACTGAAGAGGACGCTGGGGGCACCAGGGGAGGACAGGGGGGAGGTTGGCAAGCGAGAAAGAGGGGGGGGGGGGCGGGAGGGGACTGTAAGAGATACTAGGTGTGCGGGTGGAGCACCAATATATATAGTCGGAGCGATCCGACCCTTACAACTCGAGTGTCCTTTGCTCGTAGTGGCATAAAGGCTCTGAAACCAATGTGAGAGTGGGCTTTTAGCAACTACGAGCAAAGGGCACTCGAGTTGTAAGGGTCGGATCGCTCCGACTATGTATACTGATGCTCCACCTGCACACCTAGTATCTCTTACAGGGACGGTGGGGAGGATGGGGACAGTGCGGAAACTGGAAGGGGAGAAGGGGGCAGTCGCGAGGTTGGGCAACGGGAATGCGTAGATGAGGAGGGCAGTGGCTGGGTGGATTGCAGATTGACAACAATGGAGAAGTGGGTGGTGGGGTTTTGCTGAACTCTCCTCTTTTTGTTTGTCCATAATATTTTTTCAAATACACGGTAAGGACTGAGTTGGTTACACACGGGATCATGGTTTCGAGGATCCCCTTGCAACAGCACAGCAATGCAAAGCAATGTGCTATTAAGTAGATACAAACTTCAGCACGCAGTTCCACTGTCTGGCACATATTAATTATTATTAAAATGCTATAAATAAAATAAAAGCTCGTGATTTGTGCATGTTGGCAGGGGGACCTTGGAAGTTTTATGGTATTCCTTTGCATGCTGCGGGAGAGGGGAACACACCTGACACCAGTTGTTGCCAACGTCAATCCCACAACACCCGCCAGCTTCCATTTTCTGTCGGAGCTGCCCTCCTCAGTGGAGGTCCAGTAAGGCAAGGTGAGCTGCATGCATGCAAGAATGCATGCAAACGTTGCAGCATTATAAAACAGCAGCTCGTCGTCAGGTGGCGCTGTAGTCATTGTTGTAAAACGCTAATGACTCCTCCAAAATTCTAACTATGTTATGCATGTTTGTTGCATTGAAGCTGACATGGAAAGGATGTAGCAGTACAAGTGGCATGCCGCAGCCATGTACCGAAAAGAATCAAATAATAACAGTACTATTGCATGGATGCATAGCTTGACTATTATTCCCTGCTTATAAGACCTTCAGTGCGTGGCTGTGAGCCGCCTACCGAAGCCAAGCGATCATAGATGACCGAGAGGTCGGTGGATGCCGAAGGTGGCGGGTTCGGTGACTTGGGTTTATCTGGTAGCAATGCTGACATGCGGATGATTAAACGCCTCGTCTTGGGGGGTTTTGATGACAAGCATTTCTGAGCGCATCTTCCACTCGATGTGACACGCGAAAGACTTCTGCCCCCCAAACATGTGCTACCCAAGCAATGATTCATGTATGTTAAACTTTGAAATAAATGTAAAAGGGCACAGTTAACGCCGAAGCGTGGCTTGGGAAGTAGAACTATAATCTGGCAGTTGCGCACCTAGAGTTTTGTTGGTTTCGAGTGTGGATCATTCATACAAATCTGGACCAACGCCACCGTGGCATGTATTGACCGTGTCCACGTGCTGACGTCATACACCGTCCATGCTCCTTACGCAATCCCCAATATATTCGTTTTCAACATTTGCTTCAGTTGCTAATTTTTTTAGGAGGATACTTAGGTTGCCGTTAAAATGAATGGTGGTACCGGCATGGGGGAGCGTATTTTCTCTGTCGACGACCTTGTTGGTGGCATTTGGCGTCTAGGTCAAGCTGCATCGGGTTTTCACAGGACGGACTCTGAGGCAGCCTTTCAGGAATTTTTGAAGCGAATTCCTTCGGCCAGCAACCTAGCGACAGCAGCGACCCAGATGGATCCTGCTTCAGCGGCTCAGCTGCAGCAGCAGCATCACCAGCAGCAGCATCACCAGCAATTCCAGCAGCAGCAGCAACAGCAGGAGCATCATCATCATATATCTAGACCGATTGCCGGCATCCCCCCCCCAATGGACGTAAATATGGCCGGTGGAATGGGAATGCATCGAGTTCCTTCTCTGGACTTCTTGAAACAATTATCAGCCATGCAGCAAATGGCCGGTACACAACAGGGAGTGAAGTTGGAGATGTCTACTCCGCCCCCAGGTACGGGGACTGCTGACAGGGACATAGCTGATATTATAAGACGCCCACGTCACCGTCTGACGCATTGCATTGCCCCACCTGTTCAAAGGGCTCGTACCCTCAGGCATCACCGCGTTCACATCCGCAGACCTCTCCTCTTTGAACTCGAATGGAATGACGCAAGCATTGTCGGTCCCGGCACTCAACACGTTCAATGCCAAAGCCGCGGCGAATGCAGCGGCCTTGCAGCTCAACCAGCTTTCCAGGTATAACCCTGTTGCTGCCACGTCGAATGGAAGGTCTGGAAGGTCGGGGCACACCTCCGACCCGGACTCGTCCAATGACAACGATAAGGACACCTACGACAAAAACGACCCTAGGAAAGCGAAGAGGTGAGATGTCCTCCCAGAGCTTACCATGACAGAGGCAGTCTTCTAGTTTGCGGCAGTTGTCGCCCACCTAGTCCCCTTCCTCCTGTCTTGCTGACACAGACACTCCCTGTCCTTTCCAGCCGCGCCAACAGGATGCTTTCCAACAGGGAGTCTGCCAGGCGCTCCAGGAGAAGGAAGCAAGAGCACCTAGGAAAGCTGGAGATTGAGGTGGGGATTGAGGTGGGGAGATGCTTGCCTAGCTCTCACGTCACCTGGGGGGCGGCACCGGGATTGGAGCATCTCCAGGGTTGCTCTCTGGCTCCACGACCTGACCCTGCAGCTGGTTCTTCAGGGCTGCACCAACGCACCATATTATAAGGAGCAAGTGCTTCTTCGGAATTCGGGGTCCTCCCGAGGGTCCTCCCGCTAGAAAGTGGATGCTGGACCCCAGCTGACCATGTTGTCTCTGCTCCTGCTCAGATCAACATTCTACTGGAGGATAAAAAAGTATGGACTGACCGGGTTGCCGCGCTTGAGAGAAGCAGTGGCATCACTGAGGAGGCCAACAAGCGGATGCAGGAGGAGAACGAGCGGCTCAAGGATGAGCTGCTGTATCTGCGCACTGAGGTGATGATGACTACGGGGTATTGAGCAGGGCCCAGAGGTGTAACGTCATTGACTACGGGGTATTGCCTGGGCCTCCCGCTGAGGCAACAAACCGCATGTGCTGCCTAGCCTTTTGCCCTAACAGCAACAGTCTGATTGCATGCTAGCCTAACCAGGGCCACGATCAAACCAGTGCCTTCTTTAATCAACACAAGGTTGATCTTTATGCATTGCTGCTCGTATCTCTTGTGCACACATGATGTGCAGACTTGGGGAACATGCTTCATTTTGTGAAAATTGAATGTTATGATTCCCTGCCTCCTCCCGCAGCTGACTGAAAAGAAAACCAATGCCCGGAAAGAAAGCCATGAGGAGGCTGAGGAGCTGCCCGACTCTGCTGCCACCAAACGTCAGAAGCTAGATTCATAAAGGGCATGTAGCCGAGGGCACGCTTCTGCTGTTTCATGGCTGGCAATCCAGCCGTGCTGCTGCTGTTTTGTCCGAGGGTCGTCCATTTGCTTACATAAATAGAAACTGAATGACGTTGACTACAACACGTCTGTACGCGTATCCATCACGCTTTGAAGGCTGCAGCTGGGCAGGCTGGGCAACTTGTATAATGCTTATTGTTCTAATGCCCAGTTGCTCGCCACACGCTTGACTTCTGGGATTGGAAACTGTGTGGCAGTCTGAGCAACTTGTTACAGTGCTCGATGTCCACATGCTCACCAGATTTGCTAATTTCCTGGGATTTTAGCTGTTTGTATGTTGTGTGTGCGAATGTTGTCGGAAGGGGGGGGGGGAAATGGGAGCATGGTGAAGCGCTCGTGACAAAGCTGCTGTCACTGCTTGAGCTTTCTATGTCTTGAAGTCTAGTATCCTGGGTATTTGAGTATTGGAAATGATCTGAAAAGGCATATGGCTAGGGTGGGCATGCTGGCTGATACCTTGGGCTGCACATTTTTTTATTGCCAGCGCAGTGCAGTTTTGAGCCTCCACATATCGTCTTGGATATTGTGAGCATGCATTTGCCTTTCTAATTTGCGACCTCGGCAGGGCCTCGTGTCCTATATGTGGCATGCTGAGCACCCGATGGCTTCCATGTTCGCCATGATAAGTGTGTTGCATCTCACGATGCTTGGGTCCTTCAAGACCGCTCTTGTGACCCACCAACACGTGCTTGGGGATTGGGTGGGGTGTTCTCTGGTGTTCCGAGCACAATCTTGGTCATACTGTTCTGGGTAGGGGTAAGCAGGGCCCAGAGGTGTAACTGTCAAGTAGGCCAATGAATACCATAGGAGATAGGCCTATGCGTCTTTTTTAGCGTATGAAGCATCCAAGACTCAATGCTAAGCTACGCCAGTGGGCATCTGGCGCAATAGTTTTGTGTTCTTCATTCCTGACTCAATAATTGAACAGACTGCATGACTTGAAGCGGCAGCATGCTCTGACTGACTTGCTAAGCCGCAAGGGAGAGCAACCTGAAGGTACTTGTAAACTGATGGATGGTATTCTAGGTCCTCAGCGCTGTTATCACGCTGTCCACAGCAGAGGGCTCCAGCACAAACTACTGACACTAAGGTCGTGTTTCCATTGGTATTCTGTCGGGCAACCGACACGGTTTAAGGCCCAATTTCGACCCAACTGCCGCAAACCGACACGGTTTAGCCTTTCTGAAACCACGCATTCGAGAATAGCCCATACCTCGTCGATGCCCAGGTTTAAGCTATTCTGTGAGTTGGTTGCCTCTTGGTTTAAGGAACCCATCTCAGCGCGAAAGATCGTTCGGCATGAAAGACGCCATTTATATAGCCAGATCGAAATATGCGGCGACACTTGTGGTTCCGAGGTCACGAATCGTCGCAGAACGTCTCGGCGCCCCTAGATCAGACCTCTGGCAGCAGGAAGTTCGCGAACTTCCTGGATTTCAGTGGAAACAGTTTTGGTTTAAGGCGTGAAAAATCACGATCGTGAGCTACCGGATTCAAACCGCGCTGGTTTAAGGCACCAGTGGAAACACCCCCAAAGCTCTGACCCGGCTCACACTCCAGTTTCAGCACATTCTCACACTTCTGCAACATTTGGAGCTGCGGCCGAAACTGGAACGACCTCGATCGATCAGAGTCCTTAATTCCTTCTGTAATATGTTTAAGCGTCGTGATTGGCTTCATTTGAAGGGAGGAGACGGTGGCGCCGGCGGCGCTTCGGACTCGGACGACTCCGATACCGGGTCCGAGGATGAGGGCCAGAGGAAGCTCCTGCAAGGTGCGATACCTGCCTGTCCCATTATCATGCATTCAATTTCCGTAACTGGAATATGATGTCAGGTGACGCCCCCGACGAGGGCGAGGGCGAGGACTCAGGTAGCGAGTCAGATGGCGAGGAGGAGGAGGATGAAGAAGGAATGTCCGGGGGGTCCGGAGGAGAAGATGAGGGTGGTGAATATGTGACAGCTGCTGATGTCATTCGGTGAGAGGCCCATGCCCATGCCCGTGCCCACGCTCATGCCCATGCCCATGCCCATGCCCACGCCCTTACCCATTTGGCCTTGCGGCAGCACTTGTATGATCACATGCACTTGTCAATAACCTAATGGACACACTCGTCGCTGTTTTTGATCCTTCGACCAATTCTTCGAGTGCTAGGTAGTGTAAGCAATCCTGGCCCTGTAAGCACCTAAATTCTGGCCAAAGAGAAGCTGTATGTTGTTGCGTTGTCAAGGCATCCGTCCGTAATCATTTGCACTTGATGCTCAATTGCTTCACAAAGGTTATGGCGATAGCCCTTCAGTCTGCAGCATGCGGCATTTGCATGCCTGCCCTTGACAACCGGTACCATATGCATGCCGGGTATTATTCCTTCCAGCCGCAACGGCATCCATATGGGGCACCCCAGTCCCGGCATGCGTGCGGCCCTTTTTGTTGGCTCACTACAAACGTTCCTGTCTGAAAACTCTGCAGGGTATGGACAAGCCCTGACCATGAAGCCAACGCTTTCAAGGCAAGAACACGGTGCTCTCATTTCAGATCTCAATATTTATTCAGTCCACAGGCGCATGGGGTTTGAGCCCAGTCATACGGGGTTCATTTTTTGCATGCCACTTTCGGTGGGGCATCATGAATGGAAACGAAACCACGAATTCAGAAATTTCAGACTATCTGTGGTTCTGTTCAAATGCCACCTTAACCAACCTGTGTGTGTGTGTGTGTGTTTGCCTCACCTCTTGTCCCTTCTGCCTGGCTGTGCACATCCTCAGGGCATCCCGCTCCGCTGTGTCCCTTGCAAGGCGCTGCTCTTGAATCGGACCACTTACACGCAGCACATTGCATCCAAGGTATCAACAGAGGGGCCTGGAGGAGGACCATGCGCATGCAGCACGTGACATCTAACGGATCAGCCGTGGGTCTGAAACATAACCCTATGCAGTGCATGGTAGCCATGGGTTCTAGTCAAGGGGCCTGGAAGTGTAGGACCCAGGATCATTAATTATATGCCGTCTGATCTCTAACCTGGGCTATAAAAGCTGATAGTTGCTTACTCTGGAAATGCATGGTCTTGAGTTTTTGTGAGTGGAGAGTGTGCTATACTTCTCGGTAGATATGTACGAGGAGGTTTAACATGACACGAGATATCCAAATTGGACTGGTGAGCGATGTGTTGCTTGACTTCGTTGTGTGACTGCATCGGTCTCCTGTGGTATGTCACCTTGCCTCAGGTGTGCATGTCCTACAAGACTGTTTAGGGGGCCTTCCTGAGCAGCTCCTTTCGACTAGTGATTTCATTTTGCAAGCTTTAAATTGCCTTTATGCCATTCTTGCAGTTTCACCGTAAGAAGCTGAAGTCCCTGGGCGAGGTGGCAGGCAGTGAAGCCATACAACTAGCCACTGAAACCACGGCCGATGATCAGGTAAGCGGCAGTTAATGCAGCCCACAAAAGGCTCAGAGTCTGAGGCTTTCGTCATGTGTTCCCAGATATGCGTCGCATGGATTGCTGGCATGAGCCTGTTGATCCTGGGATGTGGGCAGTCGGCTGAGCATGGCTTGTTGCTTTTGTCAGCGGGTGCGGGTCCTTGCGCTGAAAGGAATGTATAATAAATGGAGAACACCTGTATGTGGTATTTGTCTGGACGTTTTAATCAAGCAGCTGATGCTCATTTGTGTGCCAGTACCGTACATTTGCAGATGCCAATATACAAATTATAAATTAAGTTGTAGGGCTTAAAGTACTGGTAGTGCACCTTACGTCAAATCTGTTTGGTGTGCAGGAGGAGGCGGAGACCCACATGGAGCGGCTGGAGCGGCTGAGGTGCCTGGCGGCCGGCCCAAGCGGTTCAGCACCGAGGAGGCGGGCGGAGAACAGCAGCGATAGCGACAGCGAATCTGAGGACGAGAGGCCGGGATCGACGCGCTTCCGCGGCCGACGCGGTGACGAACAAAAGGCTGAGGCTGCGCGGCCGGGCAGGGAGGCCGCTGGGAGGTCAGGCTCAGGAGCCGCTGCGGCGGCGGCGGCGGCGGCGGCAGCAGCGGCTCCGGCTCCGGCTGCTGCTTCTGAGCCAAAGGCGGGTGCCAAGGTGGGCGCCAAGGGCGTGGTTCCCCGCAAGAGACCGGGCAAGAGGCAGCGGGAAGCCCTGAAGGCCGAAGGCAAGGATCCGTCGACTGGCAAGAACTTTAAGCCCAGCAAGAAGGCAAAAGAGGACGCTGTTGCCGCCAGTGCTGAGCTGGCGACAAAGCCGGCGTTTGCTAAGCTGGCACCGGCAAAGCTGCTGGTTGCTAAGCTGGCGGCCGCCAAGCCAGCAATTGCTATGTTGCCGGCGGCTAAGCCGGCATGGGCTAAGCTGGCGGCACCTAAGCCAGCAAAGGCTAAGCTGGCAGCGGCCAAGCCGGCGGCGGCCGAGGTGGCGGTGACTGATGGCAAAGTCAAGAAGCAAAAGCCTGCGAGTGCTGTCGAGGCGGTAAAGCCCTCGCTCACAGGGAGGAGGCCGGAGCAGAATCCAAAGAGCCGCATAACTCCCCGGCATCTATAATGTTGCAATTCAAGACATGTGCCCCCTTTGCTGTGTTCCCCTCCAACTGCTGGCCTATATGTGTGGTCATGTGGTGACGCGGTGTAAGATTTCGGACAAACTTAACGAGCTTGATTTCGGAAAGCATAAAAGATATGGTGGTTAATGTTGCAGGACTAAGTGGTTAATGGCTACCGTACAGTGTTGTACACACCCGGGTGGATGTCTTCCTCATGCCAAGCATCGGCGTTTCTTTCCTCCCTCCGTCAGGACTACATCATTTGACTTTAAGAGTCTTCTGATAACACACCTTTGAGAAACCACCTTCATCCGTATCATAAGACCACCACCCGCACCCGGGTTCACACCCCAGGAGCAGTTGCCTGCCTTTGTGGGTCTTTCTACGCTCATACCTGCTTCGCACCTGCCTCCCCTGCAAAAGCGCTATCCCAAATCTCCTAGACCATCGCCATTTCTGCGTCCCTCTAATGTACCATATTGTATTGTAACGAGCGCCTGCGTGGCGCTTTGCCCGATAGACCAAGGCGGTGGTGGTTCTGGGCTGTTTCCACACGGGAACTTGTGTTTTGAAACAGGGGCCTAGGGTGGTATACTGGTATGTTCAAACTCACCCGCTACCACCCCTTCACCCCCAGGGCTGTCGACATTACCACTCTCAAGCAAGATGGTGTTGCTGCATTTGCCGTGTATTGCTTGCTGTCTTACTTCCAGATGTACAACATGTGCTCTACTGCTCTGCATTGCTTGTCGTTTTCTACTTATTTGGCAGCATCCGCCATCCACCGTTCCTTGTTCAATGTATTTCTGCGATGTAAAAGCGATAGTGAAGACCCGCAGTTTCTCAAAGAGATAATGATCCATTGTTTATTTGAGTGTGCACCAGAGACATGACAAGCTTCCCCTCAGAATGCACGAATTGCTCGCAATTCATGACTGAGCCACAAGTCAGCTTCAATCCGGTCTCCAGGCCCCAGGAGTGACGAGCCATGCTGCTTGGGCAGCCGATAGTTGGCGGGGCCAGGTGTGGTTCGAATCAGCTCTTTGGCGGCCTGAAAATGGGGGCTTCGTCGCCGGGAAATGGTTCATATTCCTTGCCGAAAATGGCACATGCAATGCTCATCGACCAGATCAGCAGAGAATCTAGCTGATGGTCTACCGCTGTTATGAACAATCAATCCAGCACATTGCCAGCGCAATTAAAAGTCAAGGACTAGTCAACAGCGAGGTCAGCCTAAACGCCCATAGTCGTTACATTATCCCAAAATAGGACAAGGTTGCAAGTATTTCTTCAAACTTCATGTCTAATGCAGAGATACTACATTGAACATCTTCAAATTCAAAATACATATCCTGAATTATGACAGAAGTAGGCTGCATACCAGCCAGAAGCAGCCCTTTCCAGAGTGGCGGTTGCTTGCACGTAAAAAATAAATAAAATTCGGTTTCAATGACTGATCCACTATCTGAGTCGACGAGGTCTGGAGTGACATAATCGCTTGACTCTGTGCGATCTTCATCGATGGAGTTCATCAATTGATCTTAATGAACTGGATGATCACTACGTGATGTCCAACCATGCGCAAGGACCCTTTGGGGGATCGAGTGTGCGCTAGTTGATGCAAAGTGTGGAACAGTTCAGTCCAACATGCCATCACAGCGGATGCATGGGACAAGTGCCGGCGAACCGATGAGGGAAATGAATAAACAAGGACAGCAACGGATCACCTAGTGCATCCCCCCCACTGGGCAAACACTGACCCACAGGGTTGGAATGAAGCTCATAGTTTAGCAGACAAGACCCGCCCCCAAAAGACAGGGGGCAAAGGAATTCAAATTTTCACCGCTGACAAAAAATTGAGACTGACAGTTTCGTCAAGTGGGGTTGAATGATCCCTTTTATCATATGCATATCGTGGTAGATTCGATACTCAATATTTGGGAAATTCTGGGAAGTTCAGTCAAACTCGGTGGCCAGGGCCAGTGTGAAACAAACCGTACATCGTGTGAAACAAACCGTACATCGTGTGAAACAAACCGTACATCGTGTGAAACAAACCGTACATCGTGTGAAACAAACCGTACATCGTGTGAAACAAACCGTACATCGTGTGAAACAAACCGTACATCGTGTGAAACAAACCGTACATCGTGTGAAACAAACCGTACATCGTGTGGAGCTCACCTTCACTGCGTTCAACATTGCAGCATTTGGAAAACCTCTTACTAAATGGCACGCGAGTTTTTACAAATTGTATCTAAGAAAAAAGTGCAAGCCTAAACGATGACGAGGTCATGACCGCAGCAAATACATGAGGTCCACAATTTCAGGGTGCACCAGATAGACCAAACCTTCCGGGGACTGCCGGGTGGGTGGGGGGGGGCACCACTGGGCCTGATAGGACCAAACCTTCCGGGGGCTGCCGCGGGGGGCAGGGGCACCACTGGGCCTGATAGGACCAAACCTTCCGGGGGCTGCTGCGGGGGGCAGGGGCACCACTGGGCCTGATAGGACCAAACCTTGATCGGTCTATATGGCCGGCTGTCCAAGCAGAAGGCATGCTGTACAAGCACTACCCCTCGGACGCAGGCTTGGATGCAGATGGATTGTAGCTAAGTAGAGCACATCCCACAGTGCTGACGAGGGCGCTGCTCCTGCTGGCGACTAGGCCGTGAAGCTGATCTCGCTGCCCATGCTGGAGGCGCCAGAGCTGGCATTAGAGAGGCCGCCTGCAAGGTCGCAAACGAAATGTGCGCGTGGGTCTCGTGAAATGGATGCATGAGCGCGTGGGGGTGATTATAAGGGTGAGGCTGCAAGCTCACAAACGGAAAGCTGTTGTGTTCACTGTTCAAATGAAATGCATGCCTGCATGGCGGCATGGCGTAAGTAATATGCATGCCTGCATGGCATAGGCGGCTGCCTTGACCCAACAAAGGCGAGTCTGCAAACAATGTAGGAGTGCGCCCTCTGCGAGCAATGGGGGCTACTGTCCTGTCTAATGGTCGTCAAATATAGATTAAAAGCCATCCCATTGCGGCGTAAAAGTGAGGGGACTGCACAGCTTGGGGACCAGGTCACATCCCCACCATCACTACAATTGGAAAGTGCATTCACAGCTGTTATTTTACTCGGGCCTACCTTCATTCCGCAGGTAAGTGTGACCTAGGATGGCCAGTAGAGTACCAGATAATCCACGCCCGATGGTGGAATGATTTATTTACCCACACGAGCCAGGCAGCCCCTCTGAGCGGGGCCAGCACGCTTAGTATTGGATGCTCTGTCATGCCCATTGATAAGAGCTCAACAGGATGCGTCCCCTCCTCTTTACAACAGAGAGCCTAGTATTACAGTGCATGACATGCACGCAAATGCAGGGAAACAAATGAACTCCACAGGAAGCGTGCGCTTGCGATCATTATCGAGTCACACTTCAGAGCCGCCCTCACCATTGAACGGTCCTGTCCCGTCTCCGATAGTGTTTGCAACGGCCCTCTTGACCATGGCGACCACATCAATTTCGTTTGGTAGCTGAGGAGGGATGCAAACACACAAAACGGGCGGAAAAATTTCATGAGTTGGTTGAGGAGTCAGGGTTACACGGCACAGAACCTTCCAACCTTTTCAATGGTAACGGCGCGGGCGTGGCCTAGGCCCATACCGCACTGCTTCCTTAACCCTCACGCCCCTGCGGGGCGTAGTCTTCTTTCTTTCTTTCTTAGGGTCGCACTGCACGGAACATGCGGACAAAATTCTGCCCGCCAACATCTCCTGTTGGCTGACGATATTTGTGCACCTCTGAACCTGCTGTGCTGTTTTGTTAACACTGACGTCCCTGCGGGATGCACTGTAGATCTCATATCGAGAATGGCATGGCTGCACAATGGCCCAGGCTGTACATGGTAGCTGGAATTCAGCTCAGCCATTCCCTACCAGCCCCACGCGGCTGAGCGTTTAGCAGGGCCCAACGGCTATGCACCGTTTTTAACTCCGTTTGCACGCCGCTCTCACCTGGCTGAGAAGGTATGATATGCGCCTCCTGCTCTTGGACAGCTCTTTGAGGTACGGCCTCAGCGAGCAGAAATAAAAGATGGCCATGAGCAGCAGCGAGAGGACCAAGCCCACGACATGGATGGTGAGCACAGACCTGGAGGACAAGTGGGAAACAAGGCTGGTGTGAAACTGCAGGTGTGAAACTGGCGTCCTTGAAGGCTGCCCTCAGTAGTCCATTCAATGGCAAGAGTCCTTGAAGGCAGGTGTGACAATGGAGAAGGAGAAATGCAGACACACACTGACACGCAGACATCATGGGACCCAGGCAGGCAAACAAAGCGGCACACACCTGCTGAAGCGTTCCTAAACCTACTAGATCTGAGAGGGAATAATGATGTATATGTGATGCACGTCTGGACTGTGCAATGGATGATATACCGCATCCCAAGGAGGCACAGACAGTATAGAGCGAGGCGGTGCTCTTCACAACATAAATGCTGTAGTACATCTGCACCGGGTGTACATCTGCACCGGGTGTACATCTGCACCGGGTGTACATCTGCACCGGGTGTACATCTGCACCGGGTGTACATCTGCACCGGGTGTACATCTGCACCGGGTGTACATCTGCACCGGGTGTACATCTGCACCGGGTGTACATCTGCACCGGGTGTACATCTGCACCGGGTGTACATCTGCACCGGGTGTACATCTGCACTGTGTGTGCAGGTTGCTACACCTCTCCCCCCCTCCCCACTCGAAGTAGGCGAAGGATTGGGTAGGGGGCGGGAAGGTGCATGCTGTAGCGTGCAATCAGCAGGCCAAACGAGACAGCACTACTCGTGGACAAGGGGACAGATCGCTTGTTGCTGGGGCAGTTTGAAACTGTGGACTCACTCGTACACAGACTGGACGGACAAGTAATACAGGTGGTTGAGCTGGGTGAGCCCTGCGCCGTGGGTAGGGCCAGGGGGTGGGGACAAAGGATTAGATCACAAAGCCGTGAATGCTGTTTGTATAACTGATGTTGATCAACTGTATTGGATAATGGGGGAATGGATGATCCCCTGCACAAGAGGAGTCCCTTGGGATGACCCAAATCACCCCGAATCACCCCCGACGTCCATCCCACTGAACCCAGAGATGAGCGCCTCCCTGACCGCGCCCTCCAACAGGTGTCCACTGGTCCGCCGTCGCCCAGGCCCATGCAGATCTGGGTGTCCAATAGCTAGTGACCACCGATTCAAATCATAATTCAGGACCTGTTGTTCCAACTAGACGCGAGCGCCATCTCCCCAATTGCAGATGCAGACACATCACCCTATCATCACTTCAACGACACAAACTAGTAAACTACCCGTTGCCCTGCTTAGACATCTATAGACCCCGCGTCCAGAAAGCACGAGTAGACAAGGACCGCCGCTCCACCTGCTTAAACGAACAACCCACCCACCTCCGACGATGTCGGGCATGAGGTTCCAAACCAGGTTGAACTCATCGCTCTCAAGGCTGGGCTCCGATCCCGTCATGCTGAGCATCATCAACACCCTGTCAATGTGAACCTGAACGGTCATGTCCAGGCCGTTCACCGTATACTGCAGGAGGCAGAGCACAGCAGTGTTTGTTGCGGTGTGCCCCAAAGTACCTATCTATGGGGGGCCGCCGGGCGGCCATTACTAGGCCGATTGGGACCAAACCTTGACCGGCCTACGGCCAGGGGCCCTATTAGCAGGGCTTGCTGCACCAGGCCCCACGGCCGTATGCTGTGATGTAGCTGAATTGTAGCTGAAGCTCGCTAAGATAAGCAGTGGATCTGAGGAGGCTGGCTGGCAGACATGTGGACTGTGATATGAGGTCAAAGGCAGGCAGGCGAGGAGGAAACAACAAATAAAAACCTCGGAAGTCGCAGGTTCCGTCTCCAGACCGTTCGCAGTGTACTATCCCACAGGGTACAGAAGGCAGGGGGCAGCATTTGTTTCTTTCTTGATTCAGCTACCTATCAGCTACACTCCAGCCTACGGCCGGTGAACCCAGGTGTGGCGAGCCATGCTGCTTGGACCGCCCGCCACAGGATGGCCCAGGCTGGATCCCAATCGGGCCCTGGGCAGCCCGGCAAAGGTGGCCTTGTGGCCGAAAAGATAAACACTGGCAGGGGTGCCGGGACGAGAGTACGAGACTCATGTTAACAACAAGCTGAGTGGGCGGGCAGGCAGGTGAGGGGTTAGGATAGCAGCTGCCAGCTGCTATAAGTGGGCAGGCAAGGAGGCAAAAACAAGGAGGGCTGAAGCAGGGACAGATCGGGGCACCGTGCCAGTTTTTATTTTGTTCGGCTACAAGGCCACCTCCTGCAGGCCGACCTGCAGCCCCCAAAGGCCTGATTGGAACCCCAAACTGGAGCTGCCTACGAGTGGTGGCCAAAGCAGCATGGCTGGCCACAAGCGGGGCATCCGGCCAGAGGCTGGAGTGTGGCTGACAAGTAGCTGAGACACAAAATAAGAAACACCGGCGGCACGTGTTCCTCCTCACCTGATAGAGAGTCGCATTCTCTGTCATGCACGACGAGACGTTCTTCCTCAGGCAGCTTTTCGTCTGCAAGGCACGTTATGATGGGAGGAGTGAAAACGAGTGGAACGGAACTGTGGGTGAGTTGGCCTAATGGGTTGTATAGGCCCCTGGTATGGATTAGCATAGGGCCACTTTGGCCCCTGTATTCATTTCCGGCTACGGGGTTTATGGAACACTGCCCGTCCCAAGTCCCCAATGTGAGCCAAAGCTTGACCCGGCCAAAGGACACTGGCGCAAGCAGCATGGCTGGCCGTGCATTGGGCCTCCGGCCGGAGGCAAGGTGGTTGTTATACAGTTGCTGAACTGTAGCTAAACTGTGGCGCAGCCACGCAAAAAACAATGCTGACGGCAAGCCTGGTTAGGGTGGGTCAGGTGCCACGAAGGCGCTAGAAGGCATCATGATTCATCCAACATCCATGCTGATCCATGCGCAGCCAGGCGGATTCGACCCCGCCCCTCCCTGTTGAATTAAGAGAAGTTCGTGCTCACATTGAAGAGAATGTCCACGCCATCAGTGCCAGCATGTGTGATACCCTTGTTAGACGAGCCCTGCGCAGAGCCGGCGGAGAGAGGGGGGGAGGAGGGGTAGTTTGTGGGGCAAGATGTGCAGCACGCAGCAATTATGCAGCCAGTGAAACCAGATTCAGCCTCGTCACTCGTGGCTCTAATTTAAATATTACCAACTGCGTGTGTGTCTGTGTGCGTGCATGGTGAAGGAAACAGTGTAGCAGGAGCGCATGCCGCGCCCGCGCCAATGCCTTGAACAATACAAGGTTCACCTGCCCAGTAATGCGTCAAAACGTGCGGCTTCCTCATTCCACGCCTTCAGGGCGTATTCATATCTATGGACACCGAGGGCGGTACCAATCAGCATGTCCAGGTTCAGGGTTTCAGGTCTGGCGCCAGCTAGCCTGTCCCAGGATCCGGCAGCCCCTGTGGGCGGTATCATCAGGTCGGGGCTCACCGCTTGTCCAAAGAGCATTTTGCTGTATTCGCCGGCAAATTTGAAGTTGCCGGCCAGTGTGGTGCGGCGTATTGCCTTCAGGGTGACGTTCCGGGTCATCGTCATGTCCTGCATGGACAGCACAGGTGGACAGCGGGGACCATGAGTGGACACTTTTTTTAATTTGAGATTCGGGTACATGTCAGCTTCAGTCCGCACTCTGGCAGGAGGTCCCAGGTGTGGCCAGCCATGCATCTTGGGCTGCCAGCCGGTCCAGGTATGGTTCCAATTGGGCCTTTGGCGGGCTGCGGATGGTGGCCTTGTACTGCTCGAAAGGAAAACACTGACACACTGTGGAAGAAAGGATGAACGTAAGGAGATGAAGGCTACTCACGGCCCAAGCCCCCCAACCGTCCGCCCCGTTGCCCCAGAATCGAATGGAGGCTTGGAAGGGCCATCAACTCATGAGGGTCGTAACACTTTCAAAAACACGTACAAGCAACTGAAGGTACTTGAAGGTACTTAAGGCAACTGAAGGTACTTGAAGGTACTTAAGGCAACTGAAGGTACAACACACTCACTGCGACGACTCCAAAGCTCCTGACATACTTCATGTGGACGTTGTTGACGGCACTGAAGAGCGAGATGGAGTTGGCGACCTGCCGTTGACATTGGGAGGAATCAATCAGACACATTTGAAGGCACATAACATTTTCGTATTTTTACAGCCAGTACCTTTGCAGCCACCCCCTGTATCCTCCTATGACCCTGAACCCAAAACCCCTAAACTTGCTTTGCATGGTCAAAACAAGAAAAACAGCCAGGCCGCCCCCCCATGGGACGTCAGACCGAAGTAGCGCATGTAGGAATATGGTACATTCATTCCTTCGTCTCATGACAAGACATTCACATCCCCATCGAAAATTCCGTCGAATCACCTCCGAAATTGCCATCCCGCTGAACCCCAGCCCTTAGGCAAAGTTCTGTCGAATCCCTGGCGAGCAAGTTTAACTGAGATTGCAACCAAGCGTTTCTCTTCTCCCTGTGCCCTGCCATTCCGGGTTAGAGAGGTGCCTAAACTGCCAGCTGGGCCTTTCTGATTTGGGAAGAATTTGGCTTCCACCCCCTACGTCATAGGGGAGGCAGAATTTGCCTGTCACTTACCTCGCCCAGCTTGGCTTGACCCGCCGCGTTGATCGCGATAATGATGACGCCCCACAAGGCAAAGGGCAGGCTCATCATCAGCTGCGGCAAGAGGAGGCAGGGGGCAGAGCCATCAGCGAGTGCATGCTCCAGGACAGGGTCCTCAGACCACCACACACAGGGGCGGCTTGCACATAAACATCGAAATGAAGAATGGGGAAGGAAACAGGGCATGTGGCAGGACAAGGGACAGGTACAGATGTATCGCTTTCAAATTTGGTAACTCAACGGTAATTTGGTAAGATTGGTAAAATTGGTAACTTACGTAATTTGGAAAATTTGGTAAAATTTGGTAACTCACCGGTAATTTGGTAACTCAACGCCAACTCACCGCAGTTTGGGGGGACGTGACCAAAACCTTCTTTGGTGCATACACCGCGGAAGGCGCAACGCGTGCCTTCCAGAAGGCCAGCGGGCGTAGAACTCGCGTCACCTTCTCCCAGGCAGTCTCGTGGCTCAAGTCGTGGTTCAGGGATTTGCCACCACTCATCTTGACAGTGGCGACCTCCTGTACAGAGAGGAAAGCAAATTATCATGTATATTATAAATCAGGGGGCGTATTACCGGTATTTATACATATTATAAATCAGGGGGCGTATTACCGGTATTTATACATATTATAAATCAGGGGGCGTATTACCGGTATTTATACATATTATAAATCAGGGGGCGTATTACCGGTATTTATACATATTATAAATCAGGGGGCGTATTACCGGTATTTATACATATTATAAATCAGGGGGCGTATTACCGGTTTTTATACATATTATAAATCAGGGGGCGTATTACCGGTATTTATACATATTATAAATCAGGGGGCGTATTACCGGTATTTATACATATTATAAATCAGGGGGCGTATTACCGGTATTTATACATATTATAAATCAGGGGGCGTATTACCGGTATTTATACATATTATAAATCAGGGGGCGTATTACCGGTATTTATACATATTATAAATCAGGGGGCGTATTACCGGTATTTATACATATTATAAATCAGGGGGCGTATTACCGGTATTTATACATATTATAAATCAGGGGGCGTATTACCGGTATTTATACATATTATAAATCAGGGGGCGTATTACCGGTATTTAAACATATTATAAATCAGGGGGCGTTTTACCGGTATTTATATATATTATAAATCAGGGGGCGTTTTACCGGTATTTATATATATTATAAATCAGGGGGCGTTTTACCGGTATTCATACATATTATAAATCAGGGGGCGTATTACCGGTATTTATATACCGTAGAACCACTTTAGCTCCGCTCGTAATTAAATAATTATTGGGGTGCGCGGACATGGCTGCGCGCTAATATTAATTCAAAAATTGCCGCTGCGCGGAGCGTCAGTAAAGTGCCCAAACAATTATTTTGGGGGTGCGCGGTATGAATTAAAAACAGCATTTTTTACAAAATTTTGTGCGCTAGCGCGCGACTGTTTGATTCGACATCCGTTCAGGCATTCTTGTCAAGTGTGCCCAAATAGCCCTGCATGGTAACACTACTGATGACTCAGATGAGCACTTCCGGTACTCATAGTGCTGAACATTGACAGGATTCGAACTGCAGACCTCAGGGTGGACTGCTAAGTTAAGTAGTACCACTGAGCCCCCCGGGCCTCAATAGCCACACGTTTCATGAGGCCAGGAATCGGCGGAGGAGGGGGATGACGACCACGGTATGCGGGTCCTGCTAGCATCAAACGAAGTTGTAACTGAGTTTGACTGTACTGGCTGAAAGTGCTGCGCGGACGAAAATTTTAATTATTTCCAGTGATGCGCGATGTTTAATTAAATTTCGTGCTGCGCGGCATTAAATTATATTAAATTTTCGTCGCTGCGCGACCGTTTTTTAAATTCTTTTCGGGGTGCGCGGCCGAAAATTAAATTCTTTTTTTTTGGGGTGCGCGGAGTTAAAGTGGTTTTACGGCATATTATAAATGAGGCACACTCAATCTTGGAGTAAGCAAAGGGCTGTAGTGCGCGCAGAAGCCTTCTTGGAAGACAAGCGGAGGAAGTAGATCATACGCCTTGCGCCCCTAGGCATGGCATATGCAAGGGGCGGCGGCAGCCTCTTGGGCAGTACAGGAAGATGGGCAAAGGTAAACTAAAGCCAGGCAAGTACGCCATGGCGTAAGTTGGAACACCACTCCCGATGACAACTGAAGGAGGAGGCTGCGGAAAGAAGAGCCGTGCTTCCACATAGGGTCCACAGAGTGAGATCCCCCACTCCACGCCCCGCCAGTGCCCAGCGGCGGAGATTTCCCGAGGCCGCTTTTGAACGATTTCTCAGTCTCCCGCACGCACCTTGCTAATGTCCGCCACCGTATCCATGTCGATCTTGCACATGCCTCGGATCACGGTGGAGGGCAGCAAGATGAAGGGTCCGAACAGGTGGAACTGCATCTGGGTCACCTGTGGAGACAGACAGACAGAGGATCCAGCAGTGGAAAGGATCGGAGGCTTAACCGGCCAGAGGGGGACAGAATCTTCCTTTTCTGACTGACGCACTTTTGATCTGATGTAGAAGATGAACAAGGGGGGGAACAGAACCTTCGTTTTTCTGACTGACTCACTTTTGAGCTGATATAGAAGATGAATAGAGTGACCAGCGTGCTGCAAACGACCCCCTCCACAGCCATGAGCACCAGCTGGATGTTGTTCACGCTGGCTGCGGCGTCAATGACCTCCTGCGAGCATCGCAGGTTTTCAGGTCTAAGGAATTGAAGCCTCAGCGTCCTCCAAACCCCCTGGGGTGATGATGGGGATGCGCGAGAAATAAGTGGATGGTGTGTGTCATCATCTGCAGTCATGGAGGGAAAAAATGGGAGGGATTCGAAATGAAAGTACGCTACCCGTCGCCCCTGTATCAGAGAATATCGGGCCTAAGAGAGCAGGGAGCAGAACCAAAAGCCAAGAGAGCGGGGAGGCGGAAGCCAGATCCCAGGACAGGACTGTGGGCGAAAGCTAATATTCGGCACCAGGTTCCGGATTTAAAACTAGCTTTTCCCACAGAGGCGCCTTATCTAGGCAGCTGACGGCAGGCCCGTCGTCTCATCACCACTTACCGCCACCACCAGGTTCATCGTGTCAAACACCGCATCGTAAAGGCCAAACATGTTTGTCGTGATGTACATCACATACGACCAGTCCCGCCATTCCGCGACTGTCGCATTGTGGGCGTACGCGTTCTGCCAGATGTTCTTCGAGGCAGCCTGGTGCATGCAAGGTGCACGGGATGGCGGGTGCTTAAGTTGGGGAGATGGTCTGGCGTACCAGAGTGAAATATCTCAAGCATGGGATGATCTTGTTCACACAAAAGCAGCATCGTAAGTCTCACACATTAAGGGAAAGGATGAAAACAGCACGTACAAGGAATTCAAAAACAAAGGTCGCCCACTCGCCCTAAGGCCAGGATGAATAAATGAGTACATCAAGTGCCCTTTTGCATACATAAAGCATTAAGGAAGCCAAATCATTACATGGGACCATCAGAACAACAGGAACAAGAGCCTGACGGAAAAATATATATACATATATATACATGCAGGCTTGCAAACAGCCTGCTGTTAGCCAGCCTGCATGAATGGACTATGGAGCATCTGTGGGTACCTGCTGCCTCCCGACCTCACGAGATGCAGCCTCCCCACCAGTCAGCAGCGTTTGCCCCCTGCCCCCCCCAAGATAAATCTTACCCACAGCGTCTCTGCAGCTTCCTTGTAGCATCCCCTGTGTCTGCCCCCTGGACTCACGAGGTAAAGCTTCCCAGCATCCCAAAGGCTGTGGTTCTGATATGTCAGCGTGGGCGGAGATCCCGGGTAGCCAGGCGGCCCGTCGCTGAACATGCTGACGTTCACACTGGGCTCGTTCCAGATTTTGTGCAGCCCCGGAGCAGACATGGCCGCGACATCAAAAAAGGACTTAGTCAGGTCTTCCTGCAGTTAGGGTTTGGGTTGCCAAGGTAGGTTTAAAGGGTTGACAAAGCCCGACATACTTTGGGGCTTATCAAGCATGGTTTCCATTTGTTTCGGGTGTAGAGATGACGCCCCAAAGTAAGCATTAGATCAAGATGATATTTGCCAGTCGTCAGAGCATTCGCGAACCGCGGAACAAGCTTGTAAGAGTCTTGCTAAGAAACGCTCTGTTCGTCCATGTCCCATCACATGTTCACACCTTATTTTTAAACGCCCCATTCCCTAGCTATACCAAAGCATCAATCCCCATCAAATTAAGGTATGCAGTAGCGGTGGTGTATAGTAGGCTGTAGCGGTGGTACATATAGCTGTAGCCGAGGTACATGGTAGGCTGTAGCGGTGGTACATATAGCTGTAGCAGAGGTACATGGTAGGCTGTAGCGGTGGTACAGAGTATGCTGTAGCAGTGTTGGATTTAGGACATTTAAGCTGCAGTACAGCCTGCGGTTGTGGGGGGTGAATGCAAGCCCTGCTGCTTCAAGGCTGGATCCTGGGACAGCTGCTCGGCAGCTCCTTCAAGGTGGTCTGGCGCAGGTGGAATGCAATTAAACACTGACCTGAAGATGTTGTTTAAAAAAATGTAACCAACATCTATGGGTCACTCTGGCGCACGTGAAAGGCATTTAAACACTGACCTGTAGATGTTGGTTGGATTCGTCCAGCGAGTTCAGGTGTCCGGGGATGTCATAGCTTGACGTCAGATCCTCCAGCTCGGGCGTCCCGAGGCCATTGAACAGAACATCTAGCGACAGCACGTCTTCGAAAACTTCACCGATTGAAACGCCCATCTGGCCTGTCACAACGGAACAGTGCAACAGGCGGCTTGTTCAAGGCAGTACATCGTAGGTGGAGGGACAGCACATGCTGCAGTGCCCTGGCCCGCATTGAAGAGGCCAAGCAACGTTAAGAAAAACATGGGCACCCAAAACTGTTGAGGAGGCATATTTTAGAGAGAGGGGAACGTCGTGAGACAGTTGTCAACCTGCCAATAACGGCAAGCAGGCCCGGTGGGGAGCAGTGGTTCACCATCTATGGGAGGTTCAGCATTTGAGCTCTCACACGCAATCCAGTGCATAGACACGCGTCGCTTCAAATATTCATTTGGAAGGTTTCGGTGCATGGGATCACTGGTAATCCTTTCAATTATGCCGCCCCTGGTAGTTGCTTTATCATATCACCCGTAATGTGCAATGCATGGTCGCATGACCAGCCATCACATAAAAATACGAAGGCACTCGGGAGGTCCCGCCAGGTGACCCTTTCATACTCACCACCCATGGGAGGCCCATGCTTTGAATGTAGGCTGATGCCTTAAACGCAGGTTACCCCTTTTTATGCAGGTTCATGCTCTGCATATTTTAAAGCCACAGTGTTCAAAACCTACCAATGGCTTGCAGCGTTTTGACCCCGTTGGCCTGCTTGTTGAGAGGCAAGTACATGGCCATGAAGCATGCGATGCTGACCGCGACCACAAAGGCAATCGCGCCATAGGCCTGGTACTTGAACATTCGGATGCCATGCATTGACGAATCGTGGGTTAAGATGCGCGACACCTACAAAGGGAGGGGGTGGTGTTTATTTGCATGCATGCCAGACCACATTTATATATATATATGGGGCAGCTGCCCCTCTAGGCCAATGGGGACCAAATTGGTCAGGATGCATGCAAGAGGATAATGAGGGTATCACTGCAAAATCGAGGTTGGCATAAAGTTATTTTTGGATCGACAGCCCTCTAGCTTGGACTCTGGATTCCAATTGGCAGCACTGCAACAATTGTACTTGAAAATCTCCACCAAGCACACGGTTCACACCAGAGAACTCTCTAGTTCACACCTTTTTGTACCGCTGCCCGCGGCGCATGTCCATGTCCTGTCCTATAATCTGCGCCTTCGCCGCCTGGTCCTTGGCCTGGTCCTCGCTGCTCTGCTGGCTAGCAGCACCGTCGTTGTCCCGCGCAAACATCTCCTTGCCCGCCAGGGCGGATACCGCTTGTTCGTCCAGTCCCGTCGACGCCTGCTCGTCGATGCGCATCAGTGAGGCAGCACCGCCGTAGCCAGGTACCGGTAAGTCATCGCCGCTGGGCGGGTGCGGCAAATATGCAGGTTGTCCGCCTGCGCCGGGCTTTCCGCCTGAGAGCACCCACGAGGATGCGCGCTGGCGGCCTTGACGGGGCACCTGAGGAGCCTGAGGCAGTAATTAAGCAATTGAGCAACTTTTTTGGTGAAGTAGGCACTAGAGCTGTCATTGGGGGCCAATGTTCCTGGGCATGTCATTGGGGCAGCAGGTCATGCTGCAGTGGATCGTGGCAGTTGTCACAAATTCGAATTGACAGTTGATGGACACATATCAGAGGTTCTGATACCGGTCATTCCTTTGAGTTTTGGGTTTAGGGTACGATTAGCATTTTGATGCCCTGCTTGCTCCTTTCGTTATCCTGAGAGGAAACAGTCGACCCAAATTGAGCGCTTTGGGCGCACATTCTCGCCTCTTCCGGATGGGACACAAATGAGTGCATTTTACGAGGAGCCCATGCAGATCGTTTGAAAGGGGAGAGTGGGTTGTACATCCCTAAATGACACATGCATAGGTACAACACGGTTGTGTGAAAGCCAAGCCCACCTTGTCCCCGTCCCATGCAGCCCCGCCGCTCCCCTGTGCCTCATACCTATTTGCATGGAAACAGGAAAGGGATGTGGGAAGTTGAGATCGAAGATATATACCCAAGCGATTAATGTTCCTGATTGGTAGATGCTCCCTTAAAGCTCATGCCCCAAAGCCCCCTGCCTGCTTCCTTCCTTTCTGCCACCATGGCAGTAAGAGCGCCAGAAAAACAGTATTTGTTGGCCTGCTTCTCAAAACTATAAGAGGAGAGATCAAGAAGAACATCCTGGGCAACAGTATTCGAGATGTAAAAGGATAGCTGAATATAAAAGGAATTGCAGGGGGGGGGGGGAGACAGGGCAACAGGAACAGCAGCGGTTGAACACAACGAATGAAAGCACAGCAAAAACGGGCTCTCACTGCTGGGTGTTGTCGTCCTGCAGCTCTTGGACCAGATCATCGAGCGACATCACGGACGGCACGATAGCCGAATCGATGCTGAGGCGGCTGGCACCTCTGCCGCGCCTGGAGGTGTCAGGAAAATGTCCAGATGTGGCACCACCGAAGCCATGATGGGATGGGGCGAGCGAGCCCAGGCGGTCAAGCTGCCCCTCTGTGGCCGCTGGCTGCTGAGTCAGCACGTGGCACTTGGGAGGGTTGTTCTGTTTGACAGATATGCAAAAGCAGTACAGCTGGGAGAGGTCTTGAATGAGAATCCAGGGAAGACAAGGTTTTACACCAGGCTTCAGAAAGCAGTATCAGATTCCACAACCCTAGCATGTAGAGAGCATCAGCAGACATTTGTCCTCGGTATGCTAGATTTCACCATGCATGCTGCGGTGTTTGAATTCTCCAAACCTACCCGCAGAATGTCCTTGAAGTTTGGAGGGCCAGTCCAGGGGTCCACCAGGTGAATCACAAGGCAGGTCTCCCTCTTGTACCTCTTGACGCGAATCGCCTGCAGATTGTGAGGGAGGCAAAAGGGTAAGATCCTTCACAGCCTGGGCCACTGGATTTGAAATAGAGCAGTTGAAGGTGTCTGTGCGATGGATTGGGGATTGCTTGAGGACTTGAGGTGTGGATGGGTGAAAATAAAACAGCAAGCTGCAGAACTTGAACACCAGCTTGAATGCTCTCACACTCATCAGAAAATCATGAAAGTTCCCCGGCCAAGGCCGGTAGAATACCAGTGAAATAGTTCAAACCCTAGGAAGCATGACAGTCCAGGGAAGGTTGCAGCGACAGATCCACCAGGCCAAGTGCATCACACATGTTAATGTGAATCACGTATGTCAATGTGACTCATTTATGTTAATGTGCATCACATACGGTATGTAGTCCCACACTGCTGCCACACCCTCCTGTCTTCTTTGGCACAAGGAGGGCTTCCCCATCGTGCCACCAGAACAATATGGGTCTCAGAAATTATGTCAGAAGACGCCATCTCCATAGATATGACATGCACCCCTGGGACACATACCTGATGGATGCATGATGCTTTGGTCAAGACTCAAGAATCCCCTCACCCGTTAACCCAATAAGTCAAAATTCCATTTAAAATGCTCACGTCTATTTGTCTGCAACTTCACCCCAGTTTCCACCGACCTGCACCGAGATGTTGAGCATCTGTCCGTCAGTCAAGTGCTTGGCAGCGACGAAGCTGACGGCTCCTGGCTTGCCCGCCTCAAACGCCTTCATGACCTTCCCTGCAACACTCAGGGCGACAAGGGTGTCCATGAAGGAAAGCGCCGACAAGGCAGACATCCTCCAGCCGCTCGAATCAGGAGACAAGTCAGGGTGGAGGGTCAAGGGTGGGGAGACTGTCCCTCAAGGATGGGGAAACTCTATGTCCCTCAAGGTAAAACATGGAGTGCAGTAAAGCCCTGTGGATCATCTGCGACACTACCCGTTCACTGCATGAGATGAGACGGATATATAATTGCATGGCATCTCTATGTGCCAGGAGAAGCGTTACAAGTGCTCTATTCCAAGAGGGGGACGAATAATATACGCCATGGGGCGTGGATTCAGACGGCTTCCATTTCACATCCAAGGCACATCCCTCCACAGCGGATTCCGGCTGTGCCTTACATGCCTTCAGCACCTTAATCAGGTAGAGGTAGACCTCATGCAGCTTTCCTTAGCATCAACAGCGCCTTCCCGAGCACCTTTTTAACACGCCTTCAGCTGAGAAACGTATGAAGGTGTGTCCCATGAACATGTCCCATGCATGAAATGTGATGCTCTGCTGGACTGTAAAAAATTCACATGAAGGTATGCCCCCCCCCCCTGTTGGTGCAAACCATGATATTTAAGGTACGGTCGCTCACAGCTCAGTGCCAACGTGACATCTGCACACTTGCTGCCGTCAGACAGCCCCTTCCACCTCTCACCTGCACTCTGCTTCACGTGCCCCACTCACCCGTATCCTGCTTCATGCCTCCTTTCCTGCTCCTGATGAGAGCCTTGGGCCCGTGGCCAAAGTCTGGGAGGAACAGGTCTGAGACCTCCTGTCCCGCCATGGCGGGCAGGATGGCGCTGATGTGGCGACCCACAAAGCTGGCATCGCTGATGCCCAGCAGAAGACCTAATGTGGGGATGGCGGCCAAGGAGAATGGCCTTTATAAACACATGATTATTTGAATTTGAATTTACGTGATCAGATTAGGGCCTGTTTCCATCTGCCAACCGTTTTGAAGGTATTTGCTTTGTATGCTCCGCTTAAGCTTTGTGGCCAGGCTGCATTCATACCGGTACTGCATGTGTCCTGTACTTCTATGTCCTGTCTAAAAGGACAGGACGTAGAAGTACAGGACATCCGCAGTACCAGTATGTGTCCTGTATTCTATGTCAGGACACATACCGGTCCTGACATAGAAGGACCGGTATGTGTCCCTCCTGTCTATTTGTTCCATGGCCTGTATCCATGCACTCAGACTATTCTCACCTGGCTGGTGCATGGGCAGGTCTGTGGTGCGTGTCACATGGCCGGATCTGTCCAGATGCAGCATGCCAGACATTATGTCGGCCTGTGCAGCAAGCAGGGCGGGGACAGGGAAGGACGATAGGGATCCGTTTGAGAGAGGAAATCACAATATCGAGGTAGAGCACCAATGCACCATGCCAGGGACAGCGTTGGACACATGCTATCTAATATCACATACAGTTCGACATAAATCTCTTTGCTACATTCCTGTGTCAGCCCGCAAGCGTGAAGGGCTCTCTCACCTTGAAATAGCTATTTCGCGAATCGAAAAGACCTCGCAAAATTTGATTGCGGCGAAATTCACATGCTGTCCAATAGCACATATGGTTTGACGTGTGGCCCTTTGTGACATTCCTCTATCAGCCCGCAAGTGGTAAGGGTTCTCTCTCACCCTCCACATGCTGTCTAATATCACACATCAGTCGTGATTTGTGACACAAGTTCCCCTTCAGCACATTTCTATGGCAGCCTGCAAGCAAGGAGGGCTCGCTCACCCTCCACCGGTTGACCTCAAGCACCAGCCCTGCTCCAACATTGGGCAGCGGCGACACATTCCCAGTACCCTTGCTAAACATAACCCCTCCCCCCCTCCCCCCCTCCCGACGCCCTCACCCTCTCCCCCTCCACCAGTCGACCTCAAGCACCAGCCCTGCTCCGACTTATAACAGCAGCGACATGTTGCATGCACCTTTATTAGACGAAAATCACATAACATAGCCCCCGCCTCCCCCCCCCCTTCTGCCGCCCACACCCTCTCACCCTCCACAGATTGACCTCGAGCACCAGCCCTGCTCCAATGTTCAGCACCCCTCCCTTCTCGACAGCGGTTTCCGTGCAGCACCGCTGCCCCTGCCCGTGCTCCTCAGCAGTTGAGTCAATGACTGCGGCGGCAGCCGCAAGAGAGGGTGACCTGCGCGGCGACGAGCTTTCCACGAATTTCCCAGCGTTAACGTCCCCGTCGGGGCTGAGGAACAAGTCGACGAGCTTGATCGAGGCGTCAACGTCCTTGGGCTTGCCCAGGGCGCCCTTGCGGGGCTTGCCAGCCTTGGGGAAGTGTACTTTGACCTGAAGGGGATGAGGTGATGGGCTAGGTGAGGTGGCCACACCCGCAATTATAAGGTATCTGCATGTTTTATCTGGTACAGGTAGTCGGGTACAGGTAGTCAACAAAAAAAGTATCTTGTGAAACAGACTACATGGAAAGTTGTTTTATTCAATTCATTTGGGGTGTAACAGGGGTGCGAGCAAGCTCAGCCCCCCCCCCCCTGCTTCTCCTTCAGGCACTCAGCACCCCGAGCTGCCATTCAGGCTTCCATGGGTGGGTGATGAAGCAAGGCAGCATACATGCTCACGCCCCCAGGTTGTGCCTCTTTCGGCCCCTTATTGACACTGCTCCTTCAGGCCCCCTAGCACCCCATCAGGCTTCCCACATCCGTATGCCCCAATCTTCCACCCCAGCATTTTCTTTTGCGGTCCCGATTCCACCTTAGGTGGGCTGCCTCCTGACAGTTAAAGGCCCGATTGGGGCCAAGCCTTGATCGAACTACAGACACAGGCCCCAAGCAGCATGGCTGGTTGCACATGGGGCCCTTGGCCAGGGGTTAGGAGGTAGCTAAAAAGTCACTGAGCTGAAGCCAAGCCACAAAAACACAATCTGTGATCTAACCATTCAGCTAAACATTCACTAGATGGCATGACTGTACCAATCACCCAAGCCCACCTGCATAATGGCTGGGGAGGTGGCTTTGCTGTGCATGTGACTGGCGATGGCTCCGGACAGCACTCCATTGCCCATATTCTGGAGGATGGGGGCCGTGACACCGACCCGGAAAGACTCCCCGGGGGCCTCGAGAGACCTGTCAACAGCAGGAATGGAGAGGAGCATGCATGCGTGTGTGATTGTATTCTAATGTATTGCAAGATTTGCAGGTTCCACCATGGACCCAACGAAGCTACCAAGGGCATCAGAACAAGTGGAGTTCAGTGAGACCAGAAGATTTACGCATCAGGAAGATTTGAAGGATCAGGAATATCGAAACCAAAAAAGGATCGCCTCCTCTGCAATGCAAGTGAGTCGTCGGTATGATATATGCCAGATACTGTCATGAGTGATGGTGGCCTGAGAATTTCCTCTGCCCCGTCGCACCTGATAGCCAGATCCAACAGCAGCTCGTGGAAGTTCCTGGAGTCCGCGGCGTCCGAGGTCCCCTCTGCATCAATCAATCATGACTATATAAGGTATCTAATATCATAGAGCTTATGTAAGCTCATGTAATGGTATATTATTTTGCATATAATATTATAGGCCGATCCCTAATCATGAGGCACGCGCGTGGAGGTCATGAGTGACACGTTTAACCTCGCATATATATATATATATATATATATATATATATATCACAAGAGCTTCCTGAACCGAGACCCCTCTGCACCAATCAGGCATAAAGCATGCCTCTCAGGCAGTTATTGTGATGATATGCGCGGTTGAAGGTGTCACTGTGAAGTGTGGACGCCAGCAGTGACACCTAAAACCGAAAATATCTTCGCAAACACTGCCTGAGAGAAAACTACCTGCTCCCCCCCCCCCTCCCCCCGGCTTCCACAGGGTGGAGGGAGTCGAGGAAATGACACAGCTTGGCAAATGCCAGATAAACATACCTGAGAAGTAACTCCTAGGAGCAGCTCCCAGGCAGCTTCTTTACACCACATTTCGTTTTCCTGCCCAGGTTTTGAAAACCCCACCTTGGGTTTGTAAAGCGTCAACGAAGTTGGACAGGGGCTTGCCGACCATCTCCTGCGGGTCAAAGCCGAAGAGGGCTGAGGGGCTGCACCCCACCTGGGTGACCATCCCTGCCTGATCCAGCATCACCGACAGGCGGCGCTCACCCATGGCCTGCAGGTGAGGAAGAAACGATGGAGTTTTTTAGTGGCCCGGTTGCGGGGACGATGCTGCCGCTCATGGGCTGGGCTGATGGGATCCCCTCTATATATTAGCCTCAACAAGGGCTCCATGGGTTGGGCTGATGGGCTTTCCTCTATGGGCTGGTGGGCTCCCCTCTATGGGCTGGTGGGCTCCCCTCTATATATAATATTCCCAACAGGAATGCAATCTTAAGGATGCCTTGAAGATGGGTGGCTGGCGGGTGCAAGGTCTGGGACAAGATCATGCGCCAGGTCATAGCCAATGAGAAAGCTTTTGTGTGGATGCATAGACACTGCAACCACCAAGAATGGGTGGCTGGGTGGGTAGCTGAGGAATAGCTGATGCTCCTAGTCAAAACCAAGGAATAGTGGAGAGCTTTTAGGAGGGTGTGTGGGTGCTGCATTAACAAACCACCAAGAATGGGTGGCTGGGCGGGTAGCTGAGGAAAAGCTCATGCTCCTAGTCAAAACCAAGGAATAGTGGTGAGCTTTTAGGAGGGTGTGTGGGTGCTGTGTTAACAAATCACCGCTGAGCGCTGACCTTCTCTATGGTTGATGCCTGGAGCGTGACAATGCTGGCCGTCTCTCCCGACTTCTCCATCCTTCGAGTCCGGACCTTGATCTTGTAGGGTTTGGGCTTGGGACCCTCGTCCGTGGTGGCCATCAGGAACACGCACAGACCAGAGCGACACGAATAGGGCGGAAAGAAGGGATTCAGCTCTGCCTACATCGGAAACAAAACATGTCAGTGAAGAGACAGTGACGGTTGAGGCTTGAAGCCAGGAGGGGAGGAAGGAATTTGCTACAAGGCAGGTCTGAAAATAGCACGTGTGCATGAGGAGATATATAGAATACTGCAGATGTTATCATTGAAGCTCAGATTGAAGCTGCATGCCGGACGCGGGCATCAGTGGACAGGCCGGACAGGACGGACTGGATGCAAGTAGAAAAACAATCAAGGGTACGTCAAGCGGTGGGCATTTGTCGTCTTTAGAGCCAGCAGAGGGGATCCCATTCAAACATGGAATTTTCCTCCTCCTCCTCCTCCTCCTCCTCACCGTGATGTGCACTTGATGCATCTGGCTGAAGGGCTCCGGTAGGATCACGTCCCACACATTGTCGGCCAGCTCGCCCAGCAGGTCCATTACTGAGAAGCCGAGGTCGTCCGCAATGTCCGTACTGACATGCAGCAGCTTGCCCCTCCCGTCAGACACCATCATGGACTCTGAGTCATCCCGCGTGACGCTTAGAATGTACAAATACTGGGACCGAGCGCCTGACGTGGGATCAAGAAAGGATGAGGTTCAGGGCTTTGTGTAACCTTTACAGGGTTTGGGGTCTTGATGCTGCGACTGATGATCAGGCTGAACAGGTTCTGATCTAGCTATTTTGTGTGATAGCGTCTCAGGTTTTCTAGGGTAGGGCGTCTGGCCTCCCACTTGTAAAGTGCAAGCAAAATATTCGGTGTGATTTACAGGTTATTGGGTTCAGAAGGATGCCATTAGACACAGGGAAGCAAAGTCATGGGAGCTGCGGTGTTTATTTGGGCACTCACTCACCAAAGCAGAGGGTCAAACGAAAATAAACCGGCAGCGGTGTGTGTCCCGCAACTACTCACCACCGCCTGCGGCCATCGTGATTTTGCACTCCACGAGCCCTGCAAATTTGTGCTTGACCTGAATGTCCACGCTGATGCTGAGGGGCACCACAGCACCAGCAGGTTCCGTATCGGCAGCTGCTGACAACGCGGCAAGAGCGTCCGCATCCCGCTTGTTCTTGAACGCGCTGCAGAGCACACCATGAGGTCAGCGCTTTAGTTCCTGTAAACGCCTCCAGCTTAACGCCTCCGAGCGCACACAACAAGCACACCCAGCTTACATCAAAACGTCGCAAACACTCCACCTCTGCACCCCAACTTGCAGTAAAAGCACAACACACCACGCACCTAACTAGTCAACTTACAAACTGACAAACATAGCTACTGCCGGAACAGGCCGTTCACGGCAAAGGCTAACACACGGCTAACACACAGATGTGTCTTGTCTAAGAAAACCAGATCGACTGCTGGGGTACCTCTTCAGGTACCCGAATCAGCAGCCCGGCTTCTCTCTCCACATAAACCCTCCCGTGATGGCATCAAGGCATCTACCCAAAAGACGTTTAGTAGATCTAGCCCTACTTCCCCCCTTGTTCTCATCACTCACATCTCGAGCTGTGTTGTGTCCTTGACCAGCGTGCTGAAGTAGGCCCCGGGGAGGTCCTCCGGGCGGTACCCAAACCAGTCGGAGAAGGTCGAGTCCACGCTGAGGATGACACCGTTGCTCAACACCCAGGCGCGTGCAGTTTTCTCCGGTGGGGGCAGAACCTGCAATGAGTTGTTGGCATGTGATGTGATGATGGCGCATGATCAGTGGGTCCAAGTGGATCCAAGTAGAAGGGTGACGGCAAGGATGTGGCTTCGGATCTGAGCTGCGCTTTGGCCTAAACCTGCTCGCCCTAGTAGACGACCGAACCCCTGCCGCCATCATCATCGGCCCTTTTGGCTACCGGTATGTGTGGTATTATTCGGCCAGAGGTCACCCTGTGTTCATTTTAGTGGGTAAGGGACGACCTTTGCTGGGCCGCCACGCGGCCGCTCCTGAGCTGATTCACACCAAACCAGGACCGGCCTCTGGCCGGTGGCCCAAGCAGCAGGGCTGGCTGCACCAGGGGCTTGTGGCTGGGGGACACAGTGTAGCTGAACTGTAGCTGACTGTGGTAAAAGAAACACTGAGGTCACCCCTGTACAAGCTCACCGAGAACACTCCCATGAAGACTGAGTCCATGCCAAATCCCGACAGCTTGGTGGTGAAAATGTCGACCCCCAAGACATAGCGGTCCTTGTGCTGCAGAGCGACAATGAAAGGGGACATTGAAGACGTTTCAAAATCTGTGTTTGCTGCAAATGTGGCCGTCCAGCATGTTATGGGAACAGCACGTCCAGCATCTTAATTATTGCTGCTGTCCGAGATTTGATTTGCCCTCCCTCGGATACGGTATGTAAAAACGATCTATTCTCATGCTGCCCTCACAGGCAGTAATCCACCAAAACTCTTAATTTCTGACTGAAAACCGGCGTCGACAATCGACAATTAGTAAATGCATGGATCCCTCGCCCCCAAGCAAGGTTGATTGTGAGGGAAGGCAAAGCAAATGTGCAATAATGTACATTTGAGTATGTGATGATTCAAGCAGCCTTGGCACCTTGCCTTAATGCTCAAAATGCCTGAATACTTAAGATTCCGATGACACGGGCCAGTGCGTCTTTCTTTTCATATTCAATGTAATTATATGCATTTGTTGACACATGAGACCAAGGCAGGCGCGATTTTATCAATCATTATATACGGTACTAAATGTACTGCCTTTATGTGATTATTATGAAGTCACTCTTTTGTGCAGGTCAGACACGCTGTATTTGTTTTCAACAGGGGGCCAACTGCTGAGCAGCCGTCATTTCTACTGCTTGATCTGGAGAGCCAGATCCCAGACAGGCAAACCGAAAGTTAATATCATCTGTTAAATACAATTGAAACTATTTCTTTATTTATTAACTTTTTTTTCTTGCTAAAACATTTGCCCAAAAAACAAAAAAAGAGAGAGCTGGTTCAGCTCAGGGCACGTCAGTCTCAGAAGAGAGAGAGAGCAAGGAAAACAATAGAGCTATCAAGTCTGTTCACCGGAAGTCCATGACGCTTTAGTTGATTGACTTCGGGTTAAGGATTGGGGTGTAGGGTTTACCCTAAACCCTTGCTTACGTTTATAGGCTACAGGGTGTAGCGGTCAATCAAGTATCAACATATTCAATATCACAGATTTATGCCATCAGAGATCCAGTGCTTGCTTTGCACAGGGACTCACCAGGACCACCGACTCCATGTTCTTGTCCAGAATCGTCGTCTTGCCGGTGGTGATGTGCCTCAACACATACTGGTCCTGAAAGGAGAAGAAGAGGAAAGCGGTTGGGGGAGGGTTAGTGCACAAAACTGGGTCCTGATGGGATCATTCATCAGACAGTCTCGCTTGATATATCCAGCTCACACAGCATCCTGCAACAGGTATCGGTGCCGGAGTTTCAGCTATTTAAATTTAAATTCACTTAACTAGGTATGGGAGCATCCCCCTGGACTCAGATCCTTGGACTCAGATCCCACTCATTCAATCAAACAGTACTGGTTCATTATTGAGAAACCAAAGATCGAGCATCAAGCAGCCCCACCATATCGACCTACATGCTGGTCGCTGAAAGGGCGCGGGACGAGGATGTTAATGTTCTTTCCGATGAGCTCCTTCTGAGTGTAGCCTGAGGTGTCACAAGCCACCTGCAGCAGACATTAGGGCCCAGGATTCAGGTTAATAATCCAGTTTTTGCAGCCTCTGGCTTTGTGCGCCCAAAAGGCACGTGGGACAGGTACCCACAACATACACGCTGCCATCCAAAACAACGCAACAGCAAAAGAGGCTTCTTGCCTACATGTCTGAATGTGAGAGATTCTTTGGGGCTGGTATATGAAGGGAATCGTGAAAAATGCCCGGCCCTTCCAAAAGGACCATTGGGGTAGGTCCTCACCGAGAAGGAGCAGGGACGTTTAAACAAAGACTACGCTACCAGGTACCAAAACCAAACAACGAAAAATTGAGCACAGGGACAAGTCCGAACTCGTCTCCATTAAAATAACATGGGAATTTATCAAAACCTTCCTGATTGACCAACGGGCCTAACTCTACGTACCTTGTTTGCGTTCTGGATGATGCATTTTGCGTTGATGATTATGACGGCCTTAGGGTTGGAATCTCCACTGCTGCCGCCCGTCTTCTGCGCCGCAGTGGTCGACATGGACTCGGTCATGAAGGCGCTTTGCTTGGCGTCCTCCTCGGCCTGCATCAGGCGGTCGGACTCCCTGTGATGGCCAGCAGAAATGCAGAACGTCGGGACTGGGTCAGGATGGTTAATTTTCATATAATTTTCACATCATACCACATCAGGACTCAGAGGAGATGTGGCTTGAAGGATTCCTGGACTCACGGTCCACTGTGTCAGGGTAGGTACCGCATAACAAGCCTACACAATGCGGGCACAACAATACACGACTGCAGATCAATCAAACCCTAACGCTGAATAAAATACGACTTCACATCAATCCGAGTCATAACCAGTGATGGTAACGGCACGGGTACGGCCTCAACCTATGCCGCTCTGTTGCCTCAACCCCTATACGGTCATATGCCCCGGCGGTGCATAGCTTGTTTGTTTCTTTTTACAGATACTCCAGGGGTCTTTGCGGAGGTTGGGCTTGGGGGCTTCAGGTTTCAGGAATGTGGGTCTAGGGTCTTGACTTAGGCAATGCAGGGTCTACTACGAAATATTGCAAAAAACGAGATTGCTCCCTTTTTTCAAGCGGCCCGCCCCTTTTTGAGCCTCACACTTGTGTTCCTCTACGTCTACTCACGCAAAGTTTTTGCCGGCGCCCCAGGGGTCATTGCGGATCATCTCGAGGAACACGCCGTACATTCGCAGCAGCATCCAGTTGTCGGGGCTGCGCTGCAGCAGCTGCCGGTAGGTGGTCAACGCCTCATCCACGCATGCATCCAGCAATGCAACCTTCTTGTTCAGGATACGCAACTGGACCTGCGGCTTTAGCAGGCTGGCCCAGAAGTCACTGGTGGCCTCGAAGGCCTCCTTGTTCACTTTGAGGGCCATCCTGCCAGGTGGACAGCAGCAGATGGACATGCATCACAACATATGTTCATCGTCAAAGGGTTTAGGGTATAAGCACAAGCTGCAGTAATCTGAGGGTAATCCTGCAGGGTAGACAGCAGCAAATAAATGTGCATCACAACATATGTTAATTTTGAAGGGTTTAGGGCACCGGTATTGGTGCAAGCTGCAGTACCACTAGGTCTATTGTGCAGGATTGACAGCAGCAGGTGGGGAAGCAAGGGGTCACGTTTTCGTGATTCACAGGGGTGTGGTCAAGCGTCAACTCCCGCAACCAGCAGCCTTTCCTCTTGAAGACCAGCATGCAGAGTGGCTGCTCCACGTAGGATGACACTAGGCATACCTGACGCCAGTGGAAGGTCCAGGGGGAGGGTTAAGGTCCCTACCCTCGACCCAGTCATAGTCCACTCGCCCTACCTAGCCCCTTCCCCCCCCTATGCGTCCGCTCGCCCTACCTAGCCCCTTCCCCCCCCTATGCGTCCACTCGCCCTACCTAACCTCCCCCCCCCCTTTGCCCCTCACTTGGAGCCATACTGTTGCTGCGCTGCTCCACGTTTAAGTCCAGGTCTGAGACACCCTGGCTGAAGTATACATACATCTCCACCATTTGATTGTATTCCCAATCCCATACGTTTCATTCTCGATCCCCTCGCTTTTCCCCCCAATCCCTTAGATTTTATTTCCAATCCCTTAAATTTCTTTTCCACACTGAGATTGCCTGTTCCCCCCCCCAGCCCCAAGACTCTCTTACCTGTAGCTACGTTGCTGCTCCACGTATGAGACCAGGTCCGCCCCCTGGCTGCCTTTGGCGCCTGACGACTTCTGAGTGTGCAGCTGCTCGCGGGAGAAGAGGGCGAACTTCTCCAGGATGCTGCAGGGGGCAACAATCAGGAGCACGTATGGGGGCGGGGGGCAGTGAGGGGGGGAGGCAGCTGGCTGCTTATGGGAGAGGAGGGCGAACTTGTTGAGGATGGGGAAGGGGTGGAGAAGGCGCCAGTGGTAACTTTCAACTATGAAGTTGGCAGACACCCCTTGGTTGGGGTAGATATTGGCAGATCTGGACCCATGCGTCCCCCCCACCTGGTTGGGGCAGATCTTGGTAGATCTGGACCCATGTCTACTCCCCCCCCTGGTTGGGGCAGATCTTGGCATATCTTGACCCATGCATATTGTCTCCCCCCCTCTTCACTCTAAGCGCAGGGCCGCTGGGGCTTTGCCCCATCCACCCCAGGCGCTATGCTTTTCCATCGAACACCTCGTACCCCCTTTGACCCTTTTGAAAGGAGGCCTTCCTGCAGAGTCAGTCATTTTATGAACAGTTTCACAGGAGCAAGTTCAGACTCCTCCTACCAGAACGCATAAAAGTGTCAGGTCAAAAATGATTCCTGCAGCGCACGGGCCTCTGACCATCACCTTAAATTCAACACCCTTCAAGGGTTCAGGGTCTATGTTTTAGGGTTGAAACCCTAGAAAACCAATTCAACATCCTTCAACACCCTTCAAAACCCCTTTATAAATCAGCCCCCAAACCTTGCCCTCACCTCTTGTCGGCCTTTCTGGCAGCAGGCAGCTCACAGAGCCCAGATTGGTATCCCCCCTTGACGTCCATGAGGAAGCTGGAGTACAGGATGATCAAGAAGGCATCCCCGGGAAGCTGCTCCATTCCGGCCTGCGGGGTATCAATCAGGGTGTCGCAGGAAATGTGATGAGTGCTTGTTTGATATGTGAGGATGAGCAAAGGGGCAGAAGGCTAATATTATGGGAGCTCGACGGAGCTGCTCAATTCCGGCCTGCGGGGTATCAATCAGGGTGTTCGCAGAAAAAATAATGAACGCTTGTTTACTTGTTTAATATGTGAGTCTGGACAAGGGAGCAGGAAGTCAGTAGGGTGGGAGCTCCATGCTCTGCTGTGGGTATCTGGAAGGTCACGATAAACACAAACTGGCCAGATTGGGCTGGGCTAGGTTGGGCTGGGCTAGGTTGGGCTGGGCTGGGCTGGGCTGGGCTAGGTTGGGCTGGGCTGGGTACCTGGCAGGGTATCTGGCAGGTCATTAAAAAACACAGATGACCCCTGGTGTGATGCCGGTTTATGAGGATGGACAAAGGAGCAGAGGGGGGTTATGAGAGCATGTGCAGAAGACTGCACCATGGTACCACCTGTGCTTGGGAGCATGGACAAACAAATGACTTGAACCTGATCGCCCTAGTGGTAACCATGCAGATGTGGCTCCCGCCCCAAGCTGCGCTGCTCCCTTCGACTGCACACCCCTAGGGGGGAAGTATAGCTCCTTTCATTCGTTAAGTGTCCCAGCATGCAAGCCAGGATAGCACAGTCAGTCTCCCAGCCACTTGGATAACTGCCTCGCCACGAATGAGCCCGTGCCATGCACTTCCCTCCCCTTTGCGCTGTGTTTTCATTTACTTTGCTCTCACCCCCAAAGTGAGAGGCAGTGCGGTATTGATGCATTTCCCCTGACGTCCCGCCCTCAAGAAGCAGATCCCCCCTCCCCCCCTTAAGAAAGCAAATCCCACCTCCCCACCTCAAGAAAGCAAATCCCCCCAATTAGAAAGCAAATCCCACCTCCCCCCCTCAAGAAAGCAAATCCCACCTTCAGGATCACGAAGGCCAGCTCCACAGCCGCCTCATCCAGCGTGTCCACGTCGACCCACCTGCAAGCCAAATCAAACAAGTCTTGGCACCAACCATCGTTCCATAGTCACCAGTGAGGTGTGTGTGCCTCGGCCCACCACCATGATAGCTTGGCTGGACCTGCTCCAATCTCAATTTCACTTGGCCGGCTGGAACAGAAGCACACAAGCAGACCTGCTGCCATGCAGCCTTAGCTTGGGCGCTCGCATCATGGCCCCGTGGACCAGCCCTCGAAATCTCACCTGGTGAGCTAAAAACTTGAATGCAAGCATCCAGCCAGGACAGGCACTCACCACTCAGACCCAAATTACGTTCGGCCAGCCACATATCTGCAGCCTAAAGCCCGTGACTCACTTTCTGAGTTGTTATTTCCAACAGTGATGCTGTGCAGGGTTACCTTTTGCCAGCTCCCTTCAGGGTTCACGGTTTAAGGTTTAGGGGGTCAGGGTTTAGGGTTCAAGGTTTAGGGGTCAGGGTTTAGGGTTAAGGGGGTCAGGGTTTCTCCTGCTTGCTTAGTTCCTCTTCCTTATATTGCCCAGACTTTCCTAAAAATACATATATATTAGGTGGACGCATCATTTGCGCTGTCCCTCCCCCACTCACTTCCTGCAGCAGCGCGCACACAGCTCCACCTCGCGTGCATCCTGGAACTTGTGGATCAGCTTGGACTTGACGGTGCCGGGCTTGAAATTCCTGGAATGAGGGTCAAGGGTTAAGGGGTTAGGGCTTCAAATCTCCGGGCTAGGGCTTGAGGGGCCAGAGGGGTCAAGGGCTTGAAATTCCTGGGATGAGGGTCAAGGATTATAGGGGCTTAGGGCTTCAAATCCCCAGGTCTATTTGCTTGAGGGGCCAGAGGGGTTAAGGGCTTGCATTTCCTGGGATGAGTGAGAGGGAGAAGGTCTCCGAATCCCCAGTTTTATGTTGAAGGGCTAAGGGAGAAGGGCTTGAAATCTCTAGGATAAGGATGCAGGGTGCAGGGCTCGAATTCCCTGGAAATAGACCGATAGGGCGCGATAGGGATTAGAATTTACGGTTATGCAATATGCATCCTTGAGGCACATGGATCATAGAAAAGGAATGGAAGGGACACATGAGCTGTGAAGTTTTACAGTCCAACAGAGCATCGATTTTGATGCATGGGACATTTGCCCGTAAACCGGTACAGGCACCGTCTATCTGGTTACTCCTCCAAGCATCCTCTGCCCTAGACGTGTCTTGCTTAGCCAGAGCCCAGAGCCGACAGCCTGGTTGTATGGAACACCCGTGCCGGCATGCCACAGCATCACATTAAGCTGACTTTTTGTTTGCGTTGCCAAACTTCCTGAATCTTGGACCAATATGCTTCAGTACTTCAGTCTAAGCCTGTTGCCTGATTGTCTGACACTGGTCCTAGCTCATGCTGTCTGCAATCTGCATGTCTCATGTCAAGGTCGGCAATGAACTGAAAAGTGACATACCCGGGAAACCTTCTGGGAGGCAGAGGAGCATATAGGGATGCTCTCTCTCTGTGCATCCTAATAGGGATGCTCTCTCTCTGTCCATCCTAATAGGGATTCTCGCTCTCTGTGCATCCTAAAGGGCACTGTATTGCAACTGCCAAAGCATCACATATTCACATTGTTGACGCGACAGCGGGCTAGTTATAACAGATAAAAAGAATCAGTGTAGCTTATGTCCAGAACAAACATTGAACAGGAGCTTCCATCTCCCTTTCCCGCCCACACCTGAACTTCTGGATGATGCTCTCGATGTAGCGCAGGCGCATGATGCTGACTAGGATAGCCAGGCCGGCTGCGGGCACCAGACCGGCCACCAAGACAATAGTGCAGGCCTGCTGATGAGCCGGGATGGCACCGGGGTCGTTCACATCCAACAAGGGTGCGTAGACCAGGAAGACCATGACTAGGGCGCTGCGTTCAGGAGGCAGGAGGTGGGAGCATGGGATAATGAGAGCCAGCAGGCAAGGAACGGACGGCGAGCTAGGGGCGGAGGGGGGACTTATATTCCTAAATGGAAAGTGTGAGAAAGACTATCTCTAGGGCGCTGAGTGTGTGCAAGAGGCTTGAGACTTAAAAGGATGACGAGGTCAAAGCAATGCGCGTTGGAGTTACTCGTGATTTCGGTTTCCTTTGAAGGGGCACGGAAGTGGCGAGGGGCTAGGTCAGGGGTGGTCAGGGGTGGAGAAACGCCCCCTGGCCTATTATTCTACGCCCCTCCATCAGAGGCCTTGCAGGTGCCTCTTGGCCCTGGCAGGGGCCCGGCTGTGCTTAGGGGACGAGAGGCAGGAAGTGATGAGATCCGGCAGGCAAGGGATGAACGGGAAGCCGAGGTGCAATTAAAGGGGGCAAATCAATTTTGCTACCTCTGAATGACAATGGTGAGGAAGATCATTACGAAGGCGCTGTGTGCAGTAGCCAAGAGGCAGCGAAAGGGCAAGATTCTCATGTTTTAAACACAATCAGTGGCTCACGTTTCACTCCACACACACGCCATGATTTCCGTTTCCTTTTTTTTGTAAGGGGCTCGGACACAACCACCGAGCCGTTTCTTTGGCGAGGAAACGCCCCTGGCCTGTTGTTCCATGTCACCACTCTCAGCCACCCTAGGAACCCCCCTAGAATGGAGGGGCACAGGCGGCGGGACACTCACCTGTAGAACAGGGCACCGTAGACGCCGGCTCGAGCATGGTTCTGTGTTGGCAGCACAAGTTCAGAGGGTGCGGGTTAGAATTGGGCGCATCGGCGGAGAGACTCTCAGATCGAGTTCCATTTCAGCAGCAGAGGTTGAGAGGGTACGGCTGTACAGGATGGATTCGGGTCCATGTGAGAGTGGGCTATTTAATCACTACTCACAACAAATTTAAATAGTGTGGATACTTAAGTTCACACCTCCTCACACAGTGTGGACACCTTCCAACTTATCAGTGGAGGTTATCTCAGCACGAGTTCCATCCCATGCATGTGTTAAGCAATGGGGTTGCAGCATGACAGCTCAGGGAACAGAGCCGCTCGGGGCTGTAATTCAATATGATGGGAACTGCTAAATGCCTCTTGCCGGGTTAAGGCTTTAGGCTTAAGGGTTTAGGGTTTGGGCTTAAGGGTTTAGGGTTAAGAGTGCAACCAGGCGTTGTGAAGAGGAAGGGAAGTATTTTCAATGGGGGCGTGGAAGGCAAGTAAGGGGAGCAGAGCTGCAACTCGGGTTCAGGCTCAGGACTCACCACCCATCCGTGGTAGTAGGACTCCCACTGCAGGGCCAGGTACAGCAGGAGCATGGACCCAGTGAGCTGGAATATGCTGAGCCAGTGCTGCGAGAGGGGAAGAGGGAGGAAAATATGAAACGGTGCCAGGGGTCAGCAACGAGTATGCCAGCGGGCATCAGAAAGTATATGGTCATATGGAAGACAGAAAGTAAGCCAAGGGTCAGCAGAGATGTTGCCAGTGGTCATCAGAAATTATATGCCAGTCACAGCAGCGATGTTGCAGATGGTTATAAGAAAGACAGAAAGTAAGCCGAGGGTCAGCGAAGATGATGTTGATGCTTTGATGGTCATTATAAAGTATATGCCAGTCACAGCAGCGATGTTGCCACTTGTCAGGTGCAGCAGGAGTGTCGCGCCGAGGCCGGCAGGGTGAAAGCAGTGATCGTCAGTCGGAGGGCACGAGGAGCTCGCTTTGTGATATGAGAAGGTTATGGAAAATATCAAAGATAACCATGTAAATAGTAGGAATATAAAATATAGATATCCCTCTGGCAATGGATGTAGCAGGCCGTCCATGCTGGTCAACTGTTCAGAGTTCATTGTGCGGATTCAATTGCTGTTTGTCTGCATAACTCTTAAGATTTTTTTAGACAGCTGGCATGTTTTTAGACAGCTGGCATGCTGACTTGACTTCAACCATTCCCTTATCATGACATCCCCGAGCCTCAGCCAGACCCCCGCCCTTCAACATCTCAAGCTGTAGAATCCTAGAAAGAAAGAAAGGCCCCGCCGGGGTGTGAGAGTCCAAGAAACAGGGCAGCATGGGGGGCCAAGGCCACCTACCATCATCATTCACAGTGTACCCCCCCCCCCCCCCCTTCTCTAGTTCTAATATTTAAAATGTAAAATAAATAAAAACCAGACAGCTCTCACCAGGCTGTTGAGGAATACAGTTGCGCCGGTCATGAGGAACTTGAGCAGGAAGCTGAGCACCTCGGCCCTGAAGATAAATCATCAGCCAGGTTTTCAGGCACAGGATTCAGATTACCAGTCATGAGACATGGACCTTGAGAAGGCAGCAGGATCAGGAGAGTCGGGCAGCTACACTGCCTTGAGGTCATGGGGGTGAACTGAGGGAGTATGCGTAGCAAAGCTGTTGGCCTGCTGCTGGAGGCAATAATGAAGGCAGAATGTCCCAAATCTCAATCATAATTCTGGCTTGGAGTATGTCCCAAGCTTGTTCAACCTGGCCCTGTGTATACAGCTTGGGTCCGCGTGACACACTGACACCTGGATTTTGAGGTTTCAAGAAAACATGATGGGCTGAGGATCGTGGGTAGTCTGTTTTGGGCCCGGAGCTATGGTAACAGCGCGGATGTGGTGTCGGCCCAGGCTGCGCTGATTCCTTAACTCTCACGCCTCCCACGGGGCGTAGCTTTCTTTCTTTCTTGGGCCCCAAGCTGCACTGCACCCTCCAAGCTCAACCTGTCTACTCTGGTAGATAGGTTGGGTTACATCGGCGCACTTCCCATAATCCCATATTCCCATATTCCCATAATCCCATATTCCCATATTTTCACCACACCAAGCTAGCTTTGAATCCTCGTAGCCCTTGACACTTACTGAAAGGCAGTGGGGGGGGGTGCGTTAACTTTGTAACAGCAACACTTACTTTGAGTGCGCCATGCCCAGTAGGTTCCTGGTGACCATATTGAGCTCCATCTCGCCCATCTGCGCACATGTGATGGTCCATGAGGAGCAGCAATGCGCAAAATACAAGGAAAAAGTACCAAGGCTCGTAAAACAATCGAAACTCAAACACATCATGATCCGCACCCAGTTCCCTCTCCTTTGCGCGGTTTTAGGGTTTAGGGTCAAGGGTCAACTCAAGCTGGCTGGAGTAAGAGAATGTGCAGGCATGCCCTGGGCGTGACTGAAGGTGGTAATAAGGCCTCATGACGAAGGCTGATTCAAATCCCATGCGGCCCCATGCGCCCTCAGCAGGGAACCTCATGTTCTTGCATCTGCATCAGCTCACCTGGAACGCAACCGCAAGGGTGACAAATACGACGAGGGACAGGGCGGACACCGCGGAGTGGATCATGAAGGGCATTGCCCAGCAGTCTGAATCACGGGAGAAAAAGACGAAAGAGAGGATTCGGTATGTTACAAGTAACATGGCGCTAGAGAGGATTCGGTATGTTACAAGTAACATGGCGTTAGAGAGGATTCGGTATGTTACAAGTAACATGGCGTTAGAGAGGATTCGGTATGTTACAAGTAACATGGCGCTAGAGAGGATTCGGTATGTTACAAGTAACATGGCGTTAGAGAGGATTCGGTATGTTACAAGTAACATGGCGTTAGAGAGGATTCGGTATGTTACAAGTAACATGGCGCTAGAGAGGATTCGGTATGTTACAAGTAACATGGCGTTAGAGAGGATTCGGTATGTTACAAGTAACATGGCGTTAGAGAGGATTCGGTATGTTACAAGTAACATGGCGTTAGAGAGGATTCGGTATGTTACAAGTAACATGGTAACATGGAGGATCATACATGTAGGATTATGGGTGGACACGGTACGGTGTTTGCTCACATGCCCATGTCTGAAACAGGACAGTACCCCGAAGGGATACATATGTCGGGAGGTGGACCCTCCTGACATCATAAGATCCACACTTTCTGTAGTTGATAGGAATCCACACTTTCCCCAGTTGATAGGGATCGTCTTGCAACGAGTCCACCCTGTCACAATGTCCTTGCCCTCATCCAGCTCATCACACGCGTAGTGCCACTTTGAACGGCTACCCCACTAAACCCTACATTGTTCGGGAAACTCCTGGTTGAAACCAAGCAGGCTTTCACTGAGGCTGAAGTATTGGCAGTCGAGGGCCATGAAGAAGAGCGTCATAGAGGCCACGTCCAGCATCTGAAAACCAACAACAGGCATAATGGATGGAATTCAGATACTTGTAGATGCACACAGCAAACGTACACACAGGTGGCTGCCCACAAATGGGCTCCAGATCCTGGGTGTGACCAGATCTGGATGAATCCAGAATCAGTGCCATCAAGCTGACAAGGCATGCCCTAGTTTGCACCATTCCTTTCTGAATTTCTGATGTCTCAGGGGCATGCCAGATGCCGCAGTACGGAATATACCAAAGGTATGAGAACGCGTGCCTTGAGGTGGGATCTCCGACGATCGCATGATGGCATTTTTTCAACAATATAAAAAGGGTCTATTCAGCCCACAATACAGAGTTGATACAGAGAGGTCAGGGCGATCGCACACCCTGTGATAACATACAGGTACAGGCAGGCAGTAACTGGGAGGCGGTGAGGCTGGAGCGGAGGTAGGGGGACAGGGGCACAGCCTATGTCATAGCCGCATAGGGCTGAGGCAGGGGGGGGTACAGGGAGGCAATGCTGAGAGGGATCCCTCAGTCTCGCACTCTGCCAACCTTTCTGTTCACCAGGGATAAAAAGAGTGTCTGGGAGGCAGGCCCACGCACCTGAAAAAAGACGACACCAAAGTAGCGGAGGAACGTGATTGGCCTGCGCGTGGAAGATTGGACAGAGACTGAGGTGGTGGTGAATGGTGAGAACTGGAGAGTAATAAAATCATGAAGACATAATGATCCTGTCCATCTGAAATCTCAAGGTGCAGCCTAAGCTAGGCTGCACCTTGACTTTCTCCCTAGATACACAGTTGCACTGGGCCATGCATTTTCCACCAAATGCTGCACCCGTCACTGCCATGTACCACTCAAACGACCACTCACATGACTACACACTGGACACACGCTTGAGTCCTTGGCCATCGGACTGTCTGCACCCTTGTGCCACTCACCAGACGTAGGCACCACACACTGGACAGCTCACCGGACCACACACTGGACCACACACTTGCGTCCTTGGCCATCAGACTGTCAGCACCCTTGTGTCACTCACCAGACGTAGGCACCACTCACTGGACCACTCACTGGACCACACACTGGACCACATACTTGAGTCCTTGACAATCGGACTGTCTGTACCTTTGTGCCACTCACCACACGTAGGCACCACTCACTGGACAACTCACTGGACCACACACTGGACCACACACTTGAGTCCTTGGCCATCGGACTATCTGCACCCGTGTGGCACTCACCAGACGTAGTCAAACTGCTGGTTCTTGAAGGACCATGCAACCCAGATGCACAGCACGAGGGTGAAGACCAGCAGTACCACGAAGATGTACAGACAGGCCAGGAAGAACGACAGGCCACGTGCCATCATGAAGTCATTCAGCTGGATGAAGCTGATGACCTTCCACCACCTGCATGGGACAGGTTAAAGGAAAGGGAGCTGATGGCTTAGGGTTGAGGGTTCCACCACCTGCATGCATTCAAGGTAGGGGAGCTGATGGCTTAGGGTTGAGGGTTCCACCACCTGCATGCATTCAAGGTAGGGGAGCTGATGGCTTAGGGTTGAGGGTTCCACCACCTGCATGCATTCAAGGTAGGGGAGCTGAGGGCTTAGGTTTGAGGGTTCCACTCCCTGCACGGGGTTCAAGATAGAGGACATGAGGTTAAAGGATAAAGGGTTTGGACTTTCGACTCCACCACCTGCCCTTTCCAGATTTCAGATTCATAAGTTCACCTCTGTTTATTAACGAAAGCCATGACGTCGTTCGTACATGCATGCATGCATGCATGCTTGCATGCCTCAAACTCCTTGAGAACGTAGGTGATGAGATCCGCACACTGAGGCAATCCACGACTGGTACCCCACCAGTAGGCACAGCCAATCCAATGTAGCTGATGAGAAATTCACCGTGCATTACCAACTGGTACCGCCAGTAGGCACAGCCAGTCGAATGTAGCAGATGATACACTCACCCTGCATTGCCATTGATGGACCAGCCGTACATAGGGTTGATGATGAGGGTGAGCAGCTGCCAGAGGTCCAACACGATTTTGAACGCCACAAACTTCCATGACACGATGCGTTCCTGTAAACGATATAAAGGAGTGCCACAAGCATGTTAGTATTGACATCTGGATAGCACTCAGTCAAAGAGCAGCAGGCAAAATCATGAGGGGAAAGTCCAACCGGCTTGTTAGGTACGCTACGAAACTCTAGCTACTGGCGGAATATGCAAGCCAGATGCCGGTACATGACATTTGCTCATCCCTTAGAAGACCTCTTGATACAAGCAGCAGTGAGTTGAGGAGAATAGGAAAACATCTAAGTAACTTCCCCTGGTAAGAGTAGACTGCCCCCTAAAGGATCTAGCATGCACACTTAGACTGCACTATGGTTAAGGGGCATCAATAGCAGTCACTCAATGCTGCGAAGTAAGAAGCAACGATGGGCTGAAGCTTCTGCAATGTTGACGGGAAAGGAGTACGGCTGTTGGCTGAATCAAGCTGCCATGCATGCATGCATGACGGATGGAGCTCAAAAATAGTAAAATCTGTTTGGCGGTTGGCTCTAGCTGCCATGCACGTATGTGTACTTGACGGATGGAGCTCAGGAGCAGGCCGACGTGACCGCAAACGTTGGACCACTCACCCTGCTGACTGTGTAGATGACCTGCACATTCGGGGATGATGTAGTTAAACAAAAGGCAGGTTTCTTTTTTTGCTGTGAGTCCACCTTTCGATGGCCGCCGAAGGCCTGATTGGGGCCAAACCTGGTCCGGCCTACGGCTGGCGGTCCTAGCTGCATGGCTGCCCACACTTGGGGCGTCGTGCCGGAGCGCGGAGTGAAGCTGACACGCAGCTGATGCATGAAATTGTAGCACTGAAATAGGGGCATACATGACCGCAAGCTTCGGCCCCATGGCTAATTTGCCTCTTTCCCTTTGACTGATGTTAGCGGCACAGACGCCGTCCCAGCCCATGCCACAGTGCCTCCGCTACCTTTTCATGACACGCCGGAATGCTGCTTTCTTTCCTTCTCTGATATTTTTGTTGCATGATTTAGGTTAAAGACACATGGCAGAGCATGCTTCTTCAACTGAGGAATCTGCCCAGTTGATCAGCAACGCGCATTCTGGGCCAGGCAAAAGTGTGAGATAGTGCAGCTTGACTCCAAATGAGAAAGCAGATATGTAAGGCGAGTCCTGCTCTGCCGGTGGCAGGGGGCTGTGTGGTGGCAGGGAGGGAGGGAGGGCCGGGGGTTCAAATAGTCAATGGCTCACCCCGAAAAAGCCCTTGAGCATGCTTGTCTCCTCCTTGTCAAAGCTGGTCTCCTCGTCCTCATCAGGCACGTCAATGGCGGAGCGCACCCTGCCAGGAGTGGTGCATGCATACCAATTATCGAAAGGGACTGAGGGGGTAGATTTTGGTCGGTCATCACTGTTCCTTTTAGCGCTTCAGCTACAATTCAGCTACTTCATGGTATTTGGCCAGGGGGACCCTGGTGCAGCAATTCATAGGACAGATGTGTACCGGTAGTCAAATATTAATAAGCCATGCCTGCTTCTATTAGCGCACTCAAGCTACAATTCAGATACGGTCTGTCGCTGGGCGGGCTTGGTACAGCCAGCCCTGGTGCCCTGCTGCTTGGGCTCATGGAAAGTGTGCCACTGGACTAACTGGAATCGCCACTGGACTAACTGGAATCGCCTATACCTAGGGATTCGTCAAACATCACGAAGGATTGGAAACCACACGTAGTTCTTACTTATTACTTCTTGCCACTGGACTAACTGGAGCCATGTTTTTTGCCTCGTGGGGGGCCACTGGGCGGCCACCCCCGGGTCTGGCCCCCGCTTTAATAAACGCTGGATGGTGGGGATTGCCACATGCGGGTGGCTGACCGTCTGCTACTCTGCTCGTCTGCTTACCCAAGATTGGTTCCGTTGTCTTGTCGTCCTTGTCCCAGCGCGGCCTCGCTCTCACTGCCCATGACTGACATGGCGTCGCCGCTCAGAACTCACTGTCTGTTAACCAAGCTAATTTGTTGTAGTCGCGATGTCAAATTCCGACACTGTTGCGGTTTGAAGTTCCAACTACTCAGTCACCGATTCGATGAGCTCCGACACTGCCAGCAGGGTTACTACACACTTGGTGCCTTCAACTCCATGTAACGTTGTCACGGTGTGTGACAGAGCCACGCATGCGGATAGTTCCAGTTCGCGAATAGGGGAGAGTTTACAAAGCAGTTCGGACAGCTGATTGAACAGGGAAAGAAAACTAGGAAACGCCGGAGCAGCGCGCCGGAGCGTATCTTGAGGCATACGGCAATTTCGGGAATACCTACGGGTGCACGCAGAGCTGGCTGCATGGGAGCCGGTTTCCGTCCCATCTTTGTCGTCGTTTCAGATCGATGGTGTTCATACTTTTGACTTTCAACTTCTGCTCGATGTTCCCACGGCTTCGCCTGCCCGACATGACAGCATACTGCCGCAATTGTTTATTATGTCACTCGGTCACTTTCTATAGCTTGAACTTACAAAAGTGTGAGGCTGTCCACCCAACCAGTAAGAACTTCGTATGGTTTCCAACTCTTCGTGAGTGTTAACGAATCCCCAGGTGTAGGCGATCCCGAGGGACAGACCTTCCCGTACAGGATACGCGCATTCTTCCCCGTGTCATTGCGATTGTGGATCAATCACTCGACGGTACCTCAGTAATCTTTTGCGATATTCCTCACGACCAGCTACGGCATTTCACGCCGAGAGGTTTTACCAATCGTTCAGGCGACTCCAATGGGATGTCCACCCAACCATACAAAGCCTGATACGCAAAGGCCTCATATCATAATCGTATCCGGATGGGCTCCGAGATAATAGACTAACTCACTCTGAAGTGTGCGGTTCGAATCCTGCCAAGGCTCATTTCCTACCGTGGTCCAGGTGTATGTGAGCGGGGAAAACGCCTGGCGCTTCGTTGAATGTGCCCCGCAGAATGTCGTGAGCGGGCTATCCTTGGTATTACAGAACTGCGGTCGAGACATCTCACGCCTCATGCTTCGGCGGAGGAGTAGTCTTTGGTTTTTGTATCCACAGACACAATCGCCAAGTATTGGAAGGTGTCTTGACAGAAGGGAGGTGTCTTGACAGAAGGAAGGTGTCTTGACAGAAGGAAGGTGTCTTGACAGCAGGAAGGTCAAAGGTGTCTTGACAATACCAGTACCACATTCTTTACACGTGTGCCCCTACAAGAAATACACAGAGCGCTTTTGTATACTTATGGTCGTTGCATTATAGGCACTCGCCTGCTTTCTGTGTAGGCCTGTGATTTATTTCCGTCGATTAGTTGTCGGTGGGCATCCGTGTCTCCTAATGTCTCTGTGGATGGTTCGTTCTTTGTGCCGGTCTTGCTTTGTCGGGCCTTGTCTCTGTGGTTTGCTGTTTCTGCATAAACTAATCTGCTGTTGGGACACTCCTTAGTTGAATACTTGGATGGGGGACACAGTTTCCAGTGCTGTTGGTTTTGTAGCCTTCGGGGCTAGCCTTTTGTTTTGTCCCTTCAATGACGTTACACCTCTGGGGCCTGCTCAAATAAGGCTCGGCCGCGTGGGCGCCTTATTAAAGAGTTAGGACGACAGTTGGAAAGAAACACAGAAGGGGGCAGGACAAAGAAAGGGGGGGAAAGTGAAGGGACAAAACAAAAGCTGAAAAACACAAAATACAAAGGATGTTCCAACCGAGGGTGGGGGCAAAAATGGGGACCCCATCCCCAAAAACAAAATCGAGCATCCAAGCCTACCACCCACCCACCCCCTGCCTCCGGAACCCATTGAATTCAGATATCTCAGTCAAAATTCAAAATTACAGGGCATGTAAGGGGTGTTTCTTGATCAGCTCGTCAAGGCGCTTATACTGGTATATTTCAATTTGTTAGGTGATGACCTTTATGCCAACAGTCAATTTTGTTATTGGGCTCAGCCAGGCTATTGACTACCGACTACTTCTAGCTATCGACCACATGTTTCCAGCAGGCAGATGGCCTGGATGGCGGTGGCAATGCGATGGCATCAGCCTTCATCTTGGCCATGAGCTCCCTCACTGCCTTCTTCCTCTCCCTCAGCGGGACCTCTTTGCCCACTACTCCCTCTAATTCCTCCACCGTCACCGCGTAGCTTGCGACATCTGCCTCGGCCAGCTGCTGATCGGGATGGTCTGTGAGCATGTGATCAAGGTAGTGATAGTTCCAAACCCACAGGCGGGGACGGGCGGATCCATGCATGCTCATGCAGACATGGCATGGCACTGGCCTGTTGGTGCAAGGATTGGCGGCTGACACCTTGTGCGCTAAGGCGTATGACATCTTGTGGTGCAGAGGGCATGCGGAGCTGACTTTCACGGTACTGCTGTTAGAGCCCTTTCCCAGCTCTGACCTGCACATGCCAGAGTCCCGGTCTCCACACAGGGCACCAAAGAAGCCACATGCTTCATCATCATGAGGCTCCAAGCTGCAGGCTGCGCCACATTGGCCCAACAAGATACGCCCAATGCGCTGTTAAAGGCTGGCTGACGGGAGGTGAATAGCCCTGGCACTTCGAGACCTCTCGCAATGGCGCAACATCTGACGAGGGAGGCGATGCCGTTGCAGCCTCATTCTCAGCCGGAGATGGAGAAGGAGAGGCTGGCGGGCTCGCGGGTGTTGGCTCAGCTGGGGCAGCAGCTGGGGTCAGGTTGCAGCAGGGGTTGCTAGGGGTGGAACGGGAGCAAGCCCGAGCGTTCTCTGCCGCTTCGCATCGCATGGTATCGCGGATGCTACCATGCACTCCCTCCCATTCTGGTGGCGTCTGACGTTTGCAGGGTCAGCGGATTTGAGGACCTTGCCACAATGACCACACGTGATCGGTTCATTCATGATCCACCAGACCAACACTACCATGCGCTGCGTATAATACAGCTCTTTCTAAGGCTGACTCAGCTGGTTTCGGGGTGTGTTCAATGGGGCCAAACCCTCAGTGTGGGGGGCAGGGGGTCATGTGGTAATTCAAGCAACATTTTATGATGTAGATGGACTCATGTTGGCAAGAAGAACACAGAGGTGCCGCTGCCAGCCTCAACAGACCTCCAGAAAAAAGATACGAAGTATACGAAGTTTGAAAAAAAATATTGGATGTTTGGGAGACCCCCCCCCCAACTTTGCCCCCCCATATCTCCCACCCCCCAAGCCAAAAAATAATTTAAAACAGCTATGGAACCCTCTCGTTAAGCTCTAAAAAAAGGGGGATGGGGTGGATTTTTTTGTTTTTGCCCCCCCCCCCTCGGTTCCAACCTATGAAAAAGTCTACGCCTCAACAAAATCTACCACGTCGTGCACAAACTCACAAAGGCCAGGGCATCCCACCCAAGCCTGTCCCGGTATAACTTCAAAAAGTCTCTAGCACCGTTTGGAGGGCCTGCCCATCCCCGCTCTCTAAGTTGATCATGCACGCCGGGTCCGCGACTTAAGGAAATTTGTAATGAGCTTTTGCTATGGGTGGGTTGGGGCTGCATATGTTACCGTGATTGGCACGGGGCTCCTGGCAATGGCAGTGATGCACATGTTTTCTTCGTGGAACTCCCGCAAGGGCTTTGTTTGCGAGGGCAAGTGATGCGTTCATGTCTTAATGACATAAATCCTCTGGGCCATGCGGAATGAAATGAAGCTCGGCCACGTCGGCAAACAAGAAAACAGGTAGGAAATTTCCTAGCTGTCAAGGGAGTAGTAAAGCCAAGGGAGAAGGCGTAAGAGGAAAGAAAGGACAGCAAGTTCCTGATGCGTTCCTGTGTATGTTGGCTGATGATTTCCCAGAGATCTTTGTCTGCTCCTGTGCCGTTTTTTACGAACGCATGCAGACAGCCTAATGCATGCAACTACCACTTGTTTGAGTGCGTGGGTATGTAGCAGGGCTGAACTCGAGGGTGCGTGGGTACCGTAGTATCAGTCAATTTCCGTTTTATATTGAATTCGTTTCTTGTTAGGAAATCTTCTAATTAACAAAATCACAGTTTCGTTTTAGTGGTTCGTTTTTCTGATCGGAGGCTGAATTATTTTACGATCACTGGTTCGTTTTTTCTCCAGAACAAACCACTAAAACGGCAAACATGTGCCAGAGCAGCCCGTGCCTTCGTTGTAGCAAAAGAATACTGCTTTTCGCTTATAACGACAGTATTTAGATGCGAAAGGAGCATGTCTGCGACATGTACGGCGCACTTCTTTGCGAGGCGATTTTTCATGGTTTGGGGGCAAAACATTCGTTTTTGGTTCATTTTCTTGCTTCGGTCGATATTTTCGTGGAAATGAACCATTCGTTCTCTTGAAAAACGATCAACAAAACGAAATCGGACTGATACTACTACGGTAGGGATAGATCATGAGCGCACAGCGGTCACTCAGCATGGAGGCTAGCTAGCCCCTGTCACCCCTGTCTTCTAAACGATGTGGCCGCTCCTACAATGGAATTGTTTCAGAATTTATTTGGGCCAAGCGTTGCTATAGCTGCAGGCAAGAGCGAGGACTTAGCCCAATAGTCGGAAACGTGATGACAGTCCATGATGATTCGCCCCTGTTGCATCCGCCCTGCCAGCTAACCGTGGGGTGTAACTCACGACCTTTGCCAGATCACTAATTCCGTTAACTTACACGGTGTTTCAATTGGAGGTTTGGGAACAGTTCTGTTCATGTCAGTTTGACGCACTGTTCTTCGGTTGTTACGGCTGTTCCTTTGATTTGTTTTCCCGCGTTTCCATAGCATCCGAAACCATTCGAAGAGTTGGGACGTGCGACCTCTGGTTTTCTTCTGATCGATCTGCCTCTTGCTCAGAACATCGCCTGCATTGCAATGGCCAGAGAATCTGGCCGAGACACGATACGTCATACAATTTGAATTCCCGTACATACAGATGAAACAAGCAAGGCGTGGATCGAGAGCTTCCGCATCGATAGCGATACAAATGCCGTGCGCAATGAACTGTTTAGCATGCTGCATCACACGCGAAAGCTCATATGAGCAAGGGGCGTTTGAAAAGTAGCACGTGGCTCTCGGTCGCCTCACGAATGAAGTTCTGTTCCATGAGAACGCGCTGCTTTTTAGACTAGGACGAATCAACACAAAAACAGAAATGCAGGCGTTCGTTTTGGGGATGTACGGGGACACGCTGTCGTCTATTCTTTTGGAACATAGGGCCTCATTCCACCAGAGAAGCGACGCCTAATCAGACTCTTATGTTTGGCGTCGACGACACGCGCCTTTGAGGTCGCTCATTTTTGGCGTCGTATTCCACCAGGAAAATTAGGCGTCGCCCAAAACCCGTGGGGCCGTTTGAATCCTTGCCCCAGAATCTCTTCATGGCTCCCCTCTCTAGTGACAAAGACAAACTCGTCACCCTCAAGAGATTGTATGAACAGGCTGCAGATGAAGGCATGCATGCTAAAATGATGCCGCCCCCCTCCTCCTTTGAGGTCAAGAGGAAGTGGTTGATCTGATCATCAGACACAAGGAAGGAACAAAAGCACAGACCAAACAAATGCAGGACAATTTTAGCATCCCACAAGATTTCAGAGCTTTCATAGACACGCACTTTAGCGCCACCAAGGAACGGTTCTCTAGCCCCCGCCAGGTCAGAGATCACGCCACCACCTATTGGAGTAAATACCCGAGGGACCAGGCCTTCCAAGCACAAACAAATGCCTTCCAACACAGGTGGACACGGTACTCACATGCCTTCCCAAACCGGAACGAACCATCCCTCGAGAAAGCAGTCCGATGGGCAGTGTGGTCTGCAGAAATGACCAGGGAACCGACAGCTACTGTCTTGTACCTGCCCAGGGGGATGAAGTCGACAGGCAAACCCCCATACCAAAAGTGGTTGGACAAATATCTGCAATACTGTACAAGAATAGCTAGCACCAAGAGCTCCCCCTTCCCCCTGTGGAAAGAGGAGAGTTGGACGCAAGGAGCAACCCCACCATCCATGCACAACAGCACAAATGCCACATGGACATCAATACATCATCGTTGCGTGGAAGTCCAGTCCCAGCAAATCCGGTGAGAAAAGGATGACCTCATCAAAATGCTCCGCACATGTAGATAAAAACCCGCAAGCCAGGGCCAACCCCCTGCAGACCACAACATGGACCCGACCTCCTCCCCCAAGGGACACAGACATCCCTAGAGCAACAAAGGCATACCCAATGGACGTATGCAATTGCCTAGAGTGGTTCCAAGAAAACAGCGCGCTGAAGCACAATTGGAGGGAGATAGCCTACACTGATGTCAGTTGCATTGAAATCAGCCTTAAAGATGGCAGGAAAGCTCAGCTAACTGGCGCTGGACTCCACATCCCGAGCGCCACCGCCGATCAACAAGACACCACCATTAACCTGGCTGGAGAAGGTCCCACAACCACCATAAACAGAGCCGAGCAGGGATTTATGGAGCCCTAGTGAAAAAACAGACAAAAATAGTTGTTGACAACGCCACCTCCTTGTACCAAATCCGGAAAGCTATCCAATCCCCCATGTCTCTCACGTACCACAAGCACAGAGACCTCAGTCCTCCAGCATATCGTGGGCCAACTCCAGCTCTTGGCGTCCCAAGGGAAAATAGTCGAATTCCATAAGGTGAAAGCCCATAACGGAGATATCGGAAACGAGAAAGCCGACGGGGTAGCTAAACGGGCGGCCACTCGAAGGGGAGAATGCGATCTGACCGTACCTGTGAGCTCCGAACCCTCGCAGTACGGCTCTTTCTGGCTTTTCACAAAACCTAACGAAGACGACCCTGGCCAGGGAGAGCCTCAAGGATTAGAAGATCTGAAGGGTGCCCTGAAGACACACATTCACGAGCGCCAAAAGCTGGGCCGATCCAACATCGATATGTAGCGTATACTCGGAGGTAAATGCGTATGCGTCATACGTCACGTCAAGGGGCGGGGTTCGGCAGGACGCACAGTTTAGTTTCAAGGGTGGCAACGGTTGCACGCGATTGCTGATGAGGCCCTCAGCAACATTTTCTTTATTAACCACCCGGGAGTCACTCTGGCCGAGAAGAAAACAGCCCTTCGATGGTGACATGGATGCCTTTGGAATAACAAGGTGGCTTTCAGGTGGGGCAAAAGTACCACGGACGGACAAATGCCCCTTGTGTGGAGAGCATGACAGTGCATGCAGGCACCCCGAAATGCAGAAGATGTACATAGAGCGCCACCATGGCACAGGAAGGATTTTGCTGAGGGCTGTATCGAAAGGCAGCGTGGGAGGGGACATCGTCATGGCAGACCTGGGGACGGCCGAGAAGTGTGAGAGAGCAGGAGCACCAGCCATGCTGATGAATAAAGTCCCCTCGTACTTAATCCCCCAAGCTGCGGCACCAGCACTTGGAGCTACCAAATGAAAACGAAAATGCAGCCTGACATGTTGTTGATGCAAACGACAGGACAGTCCACATTGGGGAATTTAAGTACCGTAGTGATCCGATGATTTGGTGATACCAATTGGTTATTGGAATAACCAATTGTATCACCATGTAAAATGCTGCGAAATCAATCACCAACGTAAATCACCGCGTTTTAACCGCCCAAACCCTCGGAAACCCTCAAAAATCCGCGTTGAGCCAGGATAGCCGCAACAAAATTCTCCAGGTGATATCTCTTGCGATGGAGGGCCCCAGCGGTGGACCAGTTCCACCTCCAGGTGCTGCTAGCTCACTACTAAGGCCTCCTGCGAGGCAGCGGAACCTTTTCGATTTCATGCCCCGGGTTCTACCGGGGCAGCCTAGTGCTTCCACGCAATCCGTCAGGCTAGATCCAGAGGTACAGCGACAAAAGGAACAGAGGCTCTTGGAGACGCAGCGCAGGGTTCGACTTGACCCACACTCGGGAGCTGCAAAGCGCCCTCGCATCCTGTCGGCGCTCCGGCAGGCGACGAGCAAGTTCGCAGTCAATGTCCGTGCAGCGCTCGCCAGCCTGCTGGATCAGGAGCCAGCGCGCCCGTCTCTTAACCTGGGCAAAATTGGACCCCTGAGTTTGATTGGACCCCTGAGTTTGATTGGACCCCTGAGTTTGAATGGACCCGTGAGTTTGAATGGACCCCTGTGTTTGATTGGCCCCCTGAGTTTGATTGGACCCCTGAGTTTGAATGGACCCCTGAGTTTGAAACTAAGCTGGCGATTAAAAAACAATTAATGACCAATTTAAATCACTGTCGAAAACGCGGCCAAATCCATTAACCAATTTGTTATCACCATTTTTTATTTTCCATCGATTTTCTTTAACCAATATCATCGTATCACCAAATCATCGTATCACTACGGTATTACAGAGACACAGAGCATGGGGACCAATTAAAAGCTTGCTTAAATCAGCACACTGACCTTGCTGAGCTATTGATCTTGAACGGGCACCAGCGAAACAACACAAACATTATTCCAATCTTGATTGGCACATCGGGCACTATTTACAATAAGCACACAATTGAAGCCATGATGTCTCTTGGGATCACCGCATTCCATGCTAAGAAATGCGCCCAGAAATGCATGTCCATTCGATAAAACTGTTGCATAGCATAGTGCAAACCAGACGCAGAATCGAATATTTTTCCGCCACAAAGCCTGACACTGGGCCAATAAAGCACACCCATAATAGAAAACCACCGTGAGGAAGTTGCCTCTTTCTTTTTGCCTCATGGTAACGGCGCGGATGTGGCTACGGCCCCAAGCTGCATTGTTTCCTTAACCTCCACGCCCAAAGAGGGCGTAGCTTTCTTTCCTTCTTACGTGGCACATTAGGCGTCGCTAGGACGATTAGCAACACCTACTTGCGATGCCCCCAGATATTTCAAAATTAGGCGTCGCTTCACTCTTTCCACGTTCAAAAAGATTACTTTTGGCGCCCCGGTGGAATCGGTCGCGCGACGCCTGATCCCATTAGGCATCTCAAAAGGCTCTGGTGGAATGAGGCCCATAGCTACCCCCTGCGTGTGGACGGGGGTCCAAAATAACACGTTTTGGCAGGCCTGTTCCTGCACAGTTCTTCCGCCAATGGAAACACAAATGGCTCGGTTGCCTCGCTATTCTTCCAATGGAAACCCTCGTGTCAAGTTTCCCGGGTAAGGGGAAAATAGCAACTACATAGGTTGAGAATGTGTGGAAGTAGGGGGAAATAGGGAGACGATATTAATAGAGCAACTTCTTAGACCGTAGGCGCATCTATGGGTTAAGTTGCAGCACGTGATTTGCCTCGAGGAAGAAGCTGCATGTACCAACCGTCGAATTGCAGTGGGCCTCGAGGGCAAGACAATTGTTATTGAAGTGCCTATACAATATATTCTGCTTATGGATGGCAGTAGTTGGTCATCAGATGACAAAAAGTGGCAGCGGCCTCCCACACTCGGGATACACAGTCACACCTCTCACTCTGTAGGCAACATGCATGCACAGAATAAATTGCAGGTCAGCCATGAAACAAACCAAGTTAACGAGCTGAGGAACCAGCCATCCTGCCTCATGCAAAGCTTCTCATCCACACTCAGGCTCCAACATGACCTGATCAGACAAATCCAATTCACACATTCCAAAAAGTACAGGAAACTTCTGCCAACGTTTCTGGTTGTTCTTTCTTCAAAATCAAATGAACAAAGCAAGCAAAATAGCAAATATGCTGGCAAGCATGCTCCTTCATAATCCTGTCTGAATCCAGAAATGATCTCAAATGCCAAATGAATCAGTCAGCTCTTTGAAGCATGAGTAGATGTTGCAGAACTGAAGAACACGTGCATCCAACACACCCTACTTCTTCCCATACTTTGCCTGGCATGCCTCACAAGTGGCCCGGTGCTGATACGACCCGACGCCATCCTTAGGCATCGTTTTGCAAGCAGCACACCTCTTCTGTCCCTCCTCCTGTCGTGTGCCCTTGTTCTCCTTGGCCTTGCTGGCAACTGCTTCTTGGGCACAACAACAACAGCAGCAACAACAACAACAACAGGTCTGAGGCTGTTGCCCTGGGCCCCTACTGACTGCTGCTGGCCTAGGGCATGAACCATCTCATTATTGAACTCCCTAGCCAATGCATCCCAGTCTGTCGTCCGTCCTTTGCTGGAGAACTTGGGGAAGAGCTGGTTGAACAGGGATATCTCTGATGGGGTACTGATTGGCGTGCATGCTGACGACAATGTTGCACGCTTAGCTCCCACATGGTGCATGGGCCACATCCCTTTCCTCTGATTGGACTTTACCACACCCACCTTGGCCTGCTTGTCGAGTGCCTTATCCTGAGGAGCAGGCCTCTTGAGCCTAGGGCACTCCTGTAAAAGGACTTGGCTGTTCAACGAAGATGGCAGGCCAAGGGGGGTGGCAGCAGCTCCAGGCTGTTGAAGCATGACCTGAGCTCCAGCAGCCCTAGCCATCAGGTACAAGGGGGTGGAAGCAGCTCCAGGCTGTTGCATACTGCTGTGGGCTCCAGCAGGCCTAGACAGCTGAGAAAGGGGGGTGGCAGCATCTCCAGGCTGCTGATGCATGCTGCTGTGGGCTCCATCAGGCCTAGGCAGCTGAGACAGGGGGGAGGCAGCAGCTCCATGCTGCTGCATGCTGCTGTGGGCTCCAGCATGCTTAAGCAGCTGAGACAGGGGGGAGGCAGCAGCTCCATGCTGCTGCATGCTGCTGTGGGCTCTAGCATGCTTAAGCAGCTGAGACAGGGGGGTGGCAGCACCCCCAGGCTGCTGCATGCTGCTGTGGGCTCCAGTATGCCTATGCAGCTGAGACAGGGGGGAGGCAGCAGCTCCAGGCTGCTGCATGCTGCTGTGGGCTCCAGCATGCCTATGCAGCTGAGACAGGGGGGTGGCAGCACCTCCAGGCTGCTGCATGCTGCTGTGGGCTCCATCAGGCCTAGGCAGCTGAGACATGGGGGTGGCAGCAGCTCCATGTTGCTGCATGCTGCCATGGGCTCCAGCAGACCTTGGCAGCTGAGACAGGGGGGAGGCAGCAGCTCCAGACTGCTGCATGCTGGTATGGGCTCCATCAGGCCTAGGCAGCTGAGACAGGGGGGAGGCAGCAGCTCCAAGGTGCTGCATGATGCTGTGGGGTCCATCAGGCCTAGGCAGCTGAGACAGGGGGGAGGCAGCACCTCGAAGCTGACTTGCAGCATGATCAGCTAGCAACATCAGTTTTGGGGGGTCATCACGTGCTGCTGCCAATGCAGCCAGGATGTCGGAGATAGTGGGCCCCCTGAGCTGTCCCAAGTCCTGAAGGGAGGGGGGAGGTGCAGGGTGCCATGCTGCCGGTGCTCCCCGGCGCGATCTGAAGAGCTGCTTAGTCTCCTTGATCAGCTCTGCCACATCAGACACACCCGCTGGGAGTAGCTGGCGGTCAAGGTACTCATACAGGAACAACTCCTCTGTTTCAGGCAGGTCAACGATGCCAGGGAATGGCAGGGCAACCTTAGCTTGCTGAGCTGAAGCATTGGCTGTGACCATCAGAGGTAGATCATAGCAGTCATATGTGACTCCCCCTGCCCTTTCTACAGTTCAGTCCAGATTCCAAGCCAGGTTGTGCACAGACATCAGGCGTGTGGCATTGGCGACAGAATTGTTACCACCGCTCAAGATATCGTGGAAGTGGCGGAAGTAGCTCTCGTTTTTGTTGCTGCCCCTGCAGCACAGCCACCGAGGGAGCTTGCTAGCATCCTTCTCAAGGTTGATGTGCAGAGGCACCTTCTCCCACACGCCATTGACCGGGGTCTCTGCATCTGAAAAGGACATCATGCAGGCCAAGCCTTAAAAAAAGTAATAAGTAAAGAATATACTAATGATTTTTTCTTTTCTTTTTTTGCAGTACGGTCTCAAGGTGCGGTACTGCAAAAGCATGTCATTCGCGGTGTCAGTCAGGTGGGTGGTTGACACGCGGTTGCCAGAGCCAGCTGAATAATACAGAGCTGCTCCATCCGTGAGGCCACCGCCAGCAGTTTGGTACCTACAGGCCATGACACATAAGAGTGTGAAGAGGGCATGCAACCAGGGTTGGCCATGCTGATATGTTAATCTGCCATTCAATACATTCATTGGTTCTGCAGTCAGCACATTGAAATGCCGTCTGTTTCACCTGACATTTGCACAAGTGACAAGCTCCTGCATGCAACCACACCCCAATGCCCCCAACACTCAGAAATCAAGACTTCCTACCTCTCTTTCACATCACTTGGCAGCTGTGCTCGCATGCAGGCATCAGTGTCGGGGTAGTTTTTCTCCGGCATGGGCTGCTTTAGCTGCTTTAACCTGGCATGGACACCATGGGGGTCCTGGCACTCCCAGCGCCTCGTCATCAGGAAAGCATCCTTGTCTTCTCCACCTAGCCATTTCAGCAGCTTGGTGCTCATGCAGTCCCCATTGCTGTGCAGTGGAGCCTTGCAATCCTTGACCGGGCACAGATAGTGAGGATGTTTGTCTGTCCATAGCCAGGGGTCCCAAATCTGAGCAGCATGATGAGCAGCATGGAAGGTCAGGGCAGGTCAGGGCATGAAAGTTTTGACCACTGGAAAACATTTGACCACTAGAAAATGGACCACTACATGGGAGCATGCATGGAAGGGGAAATGTCTGATGCATCACTCAAAGAATTCTTACCACTAGCCTGTAGAACTGCAGGGCTTCGCCCCAGGCGGTCGTCGACTTGCCCCTGCTCGTCATCTGCTGAGCTAGCTCGAATGTGAACTCGCCGTTGGACAAGTACTTAGAGACGGGCTTCGGCCCATGGATACCATGCTTGTCCCTCTTCCACGGAGACAGCAGCGCGGAACGAATGTCAAGAAATGCCAAGTCAAGGTCTTGCTTTGTGCGAGGTTGCTCCGCGTAACCCACAGCTAATTCAACATTATATATTACTGCACCCCTCAATTCCAGGAACAGAGATCGCACAGGTGCCCCTCCTTTATCTGAAGAGGTGTAGGACAGTCTGCCGAATGTCATGATCCCGTTATAATTCCATTGTAGAATATATTGGAAATGCAGACGACAATAAAAATACAGAGGACTGCGTTTGCTGAGGTTTGAATATTGTCCAGAGGTTGCTACTAACTTCTACCAACTTCTCCCTTGGGTCGGCACCGAAGTTGCTCACCTTATCTAGTGTGATACCACCGGGTGGAGTTCCCGAGTGTGGGACTCCGAGTATGAACTGAGAAGGTACTGCGGCACGCGGGCAGTCTAAGTCAAATTGTGATGCGACGGTCCTTCGCCTGATTGCCACAAGGAGGTAAGTACATCGCGTCTTACGAATATATGCAAGCAGCATGTTGGACGCAGTTGAGCTCGAGGACTTGGCGATAATTCAATGCGAAGAGGACCCGGACTGCCCCTACGGCGGACTGCACCGGCATAGCTGCTGGGTGAGCATGTCATGCGATCGGCATTCGTCGTTGCGCAGTTCGAAGGAGATGGGTGCAAAAGTGCGATCTTGATCGACCAAATGATGGCCACAATGCGTGCCAATTCAATTGAAGGAAGTTAAATGACGCGAGGAACTAGCTCTCGCGCTGAAAGGCGTAAGTGAGTTTATGCGTAGCTGCAGGCTAGGGGAGACTGCAGTACCTACTCAGTTCATACTCGGAGTCCCACACTCGGGAACTCCACACCCGGGAAACTTAACACGAGGATGGAAACACACTGTTAGTAAGCACTTCGTAAGCGCTTGGCGATTAGCGACTGACACCCGTACGGCGTTCCTCACGGGCGGTTAGCTTGGGTGGGTGGCCGGAGAGACATATCATCGCCGCGCAGCGCATAGTGTGCATTAACTTTTCGAATACATATCGCCTACAACCGACGTTAAGAACATACCAATCAAATTTTAATGCGCTACTTTTGATAGAAGGCGCACTTGCGGCGGAAGACCAAGTATCAAGCGAGCCCGGTGCCTGCTGAGCGTCGTGAGCCGTCGAGTCGGCATAGAAGGTTTGTGTGCGCTTTTTTTAGTCACTTTGCTTTGGCACACTTTTTACCCCCTGCTTTTTACAGTCTCTCCTAAAGGTGATCCCTAAAAAATCAAAGTAAATTCGCGTCGAATCTGCATTGTTTTCTGCCTTGGTTGCAGTAGTGTCATCACGGCGCCTATTCATTCATTGGCTTCAATGTCTGTGCCCCGCGTTTAGTAGACGGCACGTCGTCAGTACGTATCCACTCAGCCCCAGGCTCTCGCCTTCCAAGTATCCAACGGTTCCGTCGTCGATCCATGCTACGTCTTTTGTTACGAGGTCAGTTTGCAGAAGCCCTGATGTCTGCGCTATTAAACTTTGATCCTGCAGCTGCTTTCTCCGCTTGCTTGTCAAGCATTCACTTATTACCCCAACACGGTTCGCTCTTATCTGCCTGACCACCGACCCTTTCGAAAACTGAAGGCAGTTGGGTGACTGTGACGATCAATCACACCGTCGGGTCGAACGGCGGAGCCAGGTCTTTGAATATCACCGACAGTATTCATATGCAGCACTCAGTGATGACTACGGATCACACTGCCGAGGTTGTCTAAGCACAGATCGCAATTAACAGCCTCCCAACAGCCTAAACCGTAGCGGCTTCCATTTACTGGGATGGTCAGCAGGTCAGACATAATCAAAACAATTCTCTCACTGCTCTGGAGAGCCGCCTGCTGCTGCCATGATGCCCCGATACTCCATCATGTGGGCCCATTGTCCCGTGCGGAGACAGCAACATCAGCCAATGACGCCTCCCATGCAGAGAGGTCGAGGTGTCAAGCGTCCTTTCCTGATGCCGCTGACAAAGTGCAAACAGCCGCCAGCATGGTGGCTCAGACGACTACTGCAGAGTCGAAGATCCTAAATCACACAGACGACTGCGCCCTCTGCCGCCACGTCACCACAGCCAACAGAGCAGGCGATGGTGAGGGGCTGCTGTCTCATCCGAATGCCTCTGCGGCGACCACCGTCAGGGTAGAAGTAGGCCAGCAGCAGCCTGAAGCTGCCCTGCAGCTGCCACTCCTGCCACGTGGCAGTACACATGAGAATCCCCCTGGGGGAGAGCCTGCCGCAGCGGATTGGGCCATCGCTTCAGTTGTTACCCCAATGGCCACTGGATTGGTTGATGATTGGCAAACCGACCGCCGCCAGGTTCGTTCCCATTCTGGGGAAAGCCCGACTCGTAGCCAGCCGCCGGGCGTCGGCATCAGCCTGAGGGTTCTTATCAAGGCTTCTGATGTCAAGGAGAACTCAGGGGCTCTTCACCCCATCATCAACCATGGAGCTGTAGCAGCACCTGGTGTTGATGGGGAGGCCGTGCTGCTGCTTGTGACAACACAGAGGAGCAGTTCACACTCCATCCAGCCATCTACACCCAGGATGTACCTCAACGCTGGGGCAGAACTCAACAGCACCAGCAGGACTGCGTATAGGTCTCCTTGCATCATGAGTGGGGATGGGTCGTCGTCAGCGCAGCTACCAAGATCAGGGGATGCTGCCATTCGGGGCCCGCCCTGCATTGCTTCTGCCGCCAAGAATGTCATGAAGGAGAAATCGAGCACGGTGAGGCTTTCTTTATTTTCTTGAATGGTAACGGCGCGGACGCGGCCTAGGCCCATGCTGCGCTGTTTCCTGAACCCTCACGCCCCTGCGGATCGTAGTTTTCCTTCTTGCTTTCCTTGAACATGGTAAGGCCTAGGCCGCGTGAGATGCGGGGTTGTAGACCAAACTTTATTTCAGTGTGCGGTCAATATAATTCCCGGCTGCCACCAGGCAGGCTTCTGTGGACAAAACCTTGACCGGCCTACGACCGGTGGGTAAAGCAGCGGGGCGAACTGCACCTGGCCCTTGTGGCCCTGGGTCATGAGTTCATGATGCCGATGAATTGCTGACGAGGTGCGCCAAAATAAGTAGGGACTGAGACGGCATCGACAATAAGTCTCATCCATTCAAACCATGAACACCGGGTTTAACTATATATAGCCACGAGCTGCGTTTTTTCCTCATCGCCCGCGTTCCCTATCTCGTAGGCTTTGTTCTCATGTGTGCCCGTTGCTGCTCTGAATGCTGCCCCCTCGACTCCCCTGCACATCCCACAGACATCGTTTGCCTCACCACCTGTGACAGATAGATGAGCCTTCAATGCCTCCCCTGCTGTCTGCTGTGCTTTTAGGCTCCAAATACTGCTGCCAACTCTGCCAAGCATGGTCCAGCTGTCAGCAGGGTGCCGATGTTGCGTTTGAGCAAATTGAGCGAGAGGCCGATATCTGAAACCGGCACTACCAGAAAGAACAGTCCTGGCGGCACCAGCCGATGTGGTCTGGCGCTCAGTGGGCGCAGCCTCAGCGGGCCGCTGCCCATGCTCAGTGTGCGTCGGCTGAGCAGGGAGCTCACCAACCTTTGCTTTCTGGGTGGAGGAGCCAGCCGGCCTGTCTATAAGGTGAGGAATAAATGCATCTGTGCCTTGCAGGCCAATGGGAAGTCCGGGTTCAAGGAAGAGGGAAAGGAAGACTACGCCCCGCAGGGTTGTGAAAGTTCAGGGAACAGTGCAGCATGGGCCGTGGCACCACGATCCGCACCGTTACCATTGGGCTAAGGAAACAGTATGGGCCCTGGCACCACTGGGCCGCTGGGACTGTGAAGTGTGACTGCAACTGGAAGTGTTGAGTGCGTCAATGTGCGCCACACATCAGGTATTATATGACAGCAATGATTTTTTCCCCTGTATATTCACCCGTGTGACTGTCTCATTTAAACCAGCCGCTTATTGACCCTGCCCCCCTCCACCCACTCTACCTTACCCCCCCCCCCCCCGTTACCCCCAACCTCTTATTGAACCTGGATGCTGTGTGCGACTGCTGTCATTCAGGCTGAGTGGAAGGGCACCCTCATGGCTGCCAGGTTCATCCCCCTGGAAAATGGTGCACAGTCTGTTCAGCGTTGCAGCAGAAGCAGGTATGTTCAATGCAGCAGACGGAGAGGTCCATGCATGTAAACCACTAGGACGGGGCTACCACGGCAATTGGTGTTTTGCTTGGCTGCTATGCAGCATGCAATCAGACAAGCTTATGAATCTCCAAGCTAGGGCGCAGGCCCATGTGCTCGTAAGTTGCATAAAGCATCAATGCCGGTATGGTACGCAAACATTCTGCCCTCAGGTCCTGTGGAATGTGGATTCAGAAAGACGCTGGTTCGGACATGGTCATGACGCTTCGCTGTAGAGCTTCTGTTTGTATGCTCCAGCTACAACTCAGCTACATTGCGGCCTATGGCTTATGGGGGTAGGTACAACAATCCCTCCTGGTTGGGCCACTGATGGGCCGTCAGTGATGGCAGGCTTGTCAAGGTTGGGGCCCATTCGCTCAGTAGTCAGTAGTGGTCCCTTGACGGCCTGCCAAAGGTGGTCTGGCGCCCACTTGAATACTGCTAAACACTTATCATAAGATCATATTATGTCTTTGTGTTTACTCCGGACTTCCGGAGCATTGACCCTAATTGGGTACGGGTACATACAAACATGCCCTCTTGGCTTCATGAGCCCACACGCTGTCTGTCCTTTGCAATGGCTCCCTCAGGGCTCACTCCCCCCCCCCGGTCTCGCACCCGCACGTGGTACCCATCTACGCATGCGTCACCATCGACGCATATGTCCCCCTGCAGCAGCCCAACAGCAGCCATGCAGCCCTGCTGCTGCAGCCCCTCAGCCCGCAGTCTGAACCACTATTGTGCTTGCTACCAACCACCACCCCACCGGTGATCCCGCAAGCAATCTGCCCGTCCCAGGAGCTGCACTACTGCTGCTCCAACCAAGATACCCGAGAGTTCCAAGCTCTCCCTGGGCAGGTCCCCAATGTACAGTTTGTTGGACATCGTGGGGGGGCCTGGGAGATGGGCCTAACCAGCGGTGAGGGTGCAACGGCCTGGTGCCACTACGAGTACTATGCGCTCAGCAGGGCGAGCCAACTGTCCCAGCTGATGCCCGAAGATGACGACAGCAATGATGCAGCAGATGATGCAGAGGTGGGTTCACGGGGCTGACTGGTTTGGTTAGCATCATTTCTGACAAAATTACGACCCTGTCTCAGAGATATTTCGAGGATCTGGCAAGGATCTGGCAAGGATCTGCCTGGAATCTGGCAGAGATCTGTCAGGGATGTAGGTGCTCCAGGGAGCCCGGCCTCACTATGATTCACTTTCCAAGCTGCAGCAACTTGTGTCCCCATGCCTGTTGCATCATGCTGCATAGGTCAAACGGCTCCTGAGTGGCACACTTCCAGCTGATGACCAGCCGCAGGGCAGTGGCGGTCTGCTGTCAGCATATATTGCTGCTGCTGCTGCTGTCGCTGAATCGCCCTGTTGGACGACGCCCTCAGGGCAGAGCGGTAGCTGCAGCCAGCTGGGCCTGCCGGTGCCGCAGGAAAAAATAACACAACGTCACGGAATACAGAGCAGGTGATCCATGTGTGGCCCATGAGTGGTACATGCATGCCTCATGCGAGGCCCGTGCATTGCGAGGCCCATGCAAACCCATGCATGGCCCATGCGTCACCTAAGACAAGGCCCATGTGAGTTGCAAGCAAGTTCCATGCACAGCGTGGCCCAAGCGAGTCTCATGCCTGGCCCATGTGTGGCACATGCGTGAACCATGTGTGGCCCACTGGCCCATATCTGGCATTTGTGTGGCACATGTATTCCCTTGGCATTCATTGCCCATGCAAGGATTATGCAAGATTGCATGATAGTACAATGGGTTCAAGCAGCCTTGGACAGGCCTTGCAGTACAGGGTTGGGTGCCCAAGGCTAAAATGTGAAGATTTTCACTTCACTGGCTGTCCCCTGGTTCTATACCACCCTCACCCTCCCCGACCAGTCTCTCCCCCTCCGAAAGACCTCCCTGACCATATTTTGTGTTCAGTGCTTCTGTTTTCGGCTGCCAGTCCACCTTCGGCAGGCTGCCTTGCAGCAGCCAAAGGCCCGATTGGGACCAAACCTGGACCGGCCTACAACTGGTGGCCAACGCAGCATGGCTGGCAAACCTGGGGCCTCTGGCCAGAGGCTGGAGTGTAGCTGACATGTAGCTAAGTCACGAAAAAAGAAACACTGTTTGTGTTTGACTGAAACCACTGTTTTTCGTACCACTTACCAACAGGTTCGCGGAACAGTCAGTGGTGAAGAGCATGCCACATTTATCCGATGCCACGGCAGAAAATGACCACAATGTCCTTCAGAAGCCGAGGTTCAGCTTTGAGCTGCATCGAGCAGATCAGGCAAGGAAGCCTGCAAGGAAGCACCTTAGAAGAACCAACTTCAGTTCACCACTGCATTAATAACTTCATTTACGACCACGTTTTGTTGCCATTCTCCACAACTCCATTTGATCACCCCCTCCTATCGCCGTACCACCCTCCTCCATACCCTTATTTAATAATTTGATCCACCCCAGTATCAGTGGTGCCGCAAACGGGTGGTCTCCCTCTGCTGGTAGGCCCACATCTGACAGAGTTCTCATCTTTTGACCGGGCCCTGTGTACAGAAATGCCTTGGTGGGGCATGGAGCAATAATAGGTGGCACGCAATGAGGAAAGCTGTTAGCTGCACATTTACTGGATTTTAAGGTTGTCCAAAAGCCAATGACTTGCATCATGCACCTGCATCCGGCCCTGATAGGCTGATACCGGTCAACCGGAAGCTGTCAGGGCCCTTCCGGTTGTTGAGGTAGGGCTATCAGATGGCAGATGCTGAGATCTCATCCACCCTCCTGTTCACGCGCCATGGGTTTTGGGAGGCCATTTTGTTGCTCACAGAAGGTTGGGTACCTGCATCCCGATATCTCCTGTCGTTTTTTTGAACGCTTGGAGCTGAAGTCCCTTCAGAGGGGCTGACAGTGCATCATTCTCTGCTCCATGCTTGTCCAAAGGAGATGCAATGTGTGGACGAGGCCCTGGAGAGTATGAACCTGCGGCAGGGGCAGCGCGTGATGGTGATGCTGGTGAGTGCATCCAAGGGAGATATCATCAGTATATGCAATGTAGTAGAAGAAGCTGCGGAAGAATGCAGCACTGTATCTCATCCATAATGAACCCTAGTGCCCTAGTGGGCATCGTCCCAAAACTTGGAAGGTGAAGACACTGTACGTGAGCTTGGTGTCACGTGAGTGCAAGAGTGAGAATGCATGGCATGTGATTTTGTTTCTGGGCATTCATACATGCAAGCACTGGATACATACGTGGCACGTAGGTTTGTTTCAACCTCTCCGTGCCCTTTTTTTGAATGGAGTACTGCTGTCCAACTTGTTTGATTCAACCTCCTCAGTTTTTGCACTGGCCCTTCAGATGCAGTCATGCGATCAAACATGTTCACCTCTCTGTTTTTGCTCTTCAGATGGAGTAATGCGATCAATCATCTTTACCTCAACCTTGTTTGATCCGACCTGGTGTGTTTTTGCTCTTCAGATGGAGTACTGCGATCGAGGCAGCCTCTCATCCGTGATGAAAGTGTTCCAGACGAGCAAGAGATGGGGAGCGCTCAGTCCCATGAGAGCCTTGATCAGGAGTGCCAGCGAGATAGCTCAGGTGGGACGCACTGCATATTTCACCTTGAACCCGAAATCAGGATCCTCCAGTGATGGCTTCGTTTTACCAATACAGGTATCTTTGATTATGATGGGGGTTTTAGGGGCCTTGCTGCTTGCACTCCCTGGGCATAAATCTACATCCACAGGGAATCTACAGGGAAGCTACAGGGAATTTACTGGGCATCTACATCCACAGGGAATCTAAAGGGAAGCTACAGGGAATCTACTGGGCATCTACATCTGCAGGGAATCTACAGGGACGACCGGCAAGCCCTCATGCAGCCCACTCAAGATAGTTTCCCCGCTCCCTTGCCTGCTTCTATGCAGGGCCTCGCTCGCATGCATGTCCTGGGGATCACGCACGGCAACCTCAAGCCATCCAGTATCCTACTCAAGAGCTCCCGGATGGACCAGCGCGGCTTCACGTGTCTCCTGACTTATGCTAGTCAACAGGGAGACACCGCAGAAGGTTCGAATTCGAAATTTGAACTGCATGGAAATAGATGACTTAGGATGGAAGCGATGTCGTTTCTGTTCCTTTAACTGCATCGCCATGACAAGAGTCTACGTGATGGCTTTCAATGCCGCACTGCCTGTTTTGCGGGGGCGATGAGAGAGATGCTTGCGAGGGGAGCCTGCTGTGAGGGGGGTATGCCATGCCACACAGGTGACACATGAGTGTACTCACAGGATACATACATACAGTGTTTATTTTAGTACGTGCCAGAGCACCTTCGGGGGGCCACCGGGCGGCCATTACTGGGCCGATTGGGACCAAACCTCGACCGGCCTACGGCTGGTGGTCCGATCAGGAGGGCTTGCTGTACCAGACCCCCACAGCCATAGGCCGTGATGTAGCTGAAGTGTAGCTGAAGCACGCTAAAATAATGAGTGACACACATGTGCCACGTACTCGTACACTCTTATACATGCGTACACATACACTACTCTTATGCACAGCAGTAAACGCCTAATTTGGTTGGACCGGCAACCAGGTAGTATGAACCTGGTATGAACGTTCTCCGCAATACCGACAGTTTGTCACCCCCCTCTCCCCATGTATCAGGCATAGGAGGAGGCAGCGCTGACATTGGAGGAGGCAACCTGGTCTTCCCAGAGAATGTCTACATGGCGCCCGAAGCGCTACATGGTCCAGCCACGCCGGCCAGTGACGTCTGGAGCTTTGGCGTCATCTTATACGAGATGCAGGGCGGAAAGGTAGATAGGATACGTAGATACAGTGATGTAGCTAGTGGCCAAGGAGGGGGCTAGGGATTGGATAGGGGAGGGAGGAGGGGTCGCCCGAAGGGCAAAACAGAACTTCACAGTCCTCTGGACAGTACTTGAGAAAAATGTCAATCATGTTGTTTTTATGTGTTTTGACGAAACATATTTTTGCCCTGTCGACCAGTGCTTATTTTAGTGGCTAAGAGGCCACATTTGCTGGGCCGCCCCGCGGCGGCCACCCATGGGCCGATTCACACCAGACCTGGACCGGCCTCCAGCCGGTAGCCCAAGCAGCAGGGCTGGCCGAGCCAGGGGCTTGATGCTGGGGGCCACAGTGTAGCTGAACTGTAGCTGATAATGGTATACCACTCACTAAAAAAAATGCTGTCATTACGATTGCTTGTGGTCAACAGTCCACCCTTAGTCTAGGGGTCATGACCTGCATGGAGTACAGGTGGAGCACGCTAAAATAAATACCGTTGCTGCCACCATTATCATGGGTTTAGACTTAAGAGTGTACGATCCTGCGGCGTTCTTGGCTGTTCAGCCCGATGTACCTGAGTAAAATAATTACAGTTGCCGCCACCGTTATTATGGTGCTGGACATCCTTACCAAACAAGCGCTTCTTGTCTTGCAGTTCCCCACCCCAGCCCACCCAGAGGATCAGCCAGGAGGCATGTCTCTGGATCTGGCCTGGTCTGACAGCTCCCCTCCACTGTTGAGGAGGATCGGGGAGGCATGCACCAACTTGGATGCTTCGAAGCGACCCTCAGCCATGATGGTCAGCAAGGTGAGGAGCACACCATCCAGGATCAATGTTTAGGTTAGGGGACTTGGGTTACACTTCAGCCACAACCTGCTCTACCACTGGCAAGGCAGGTGTAATGTTGCTTGAGCCATGATGGTCAGCAAGGTGAGGAGCACCCAGGATCACTGATTGGCTGTTGTTACAAAGTTGACGCACCCACCCACAGCCTTTTTCGAAAGGGCCAGGCAGAGCGAACTGGGAGGAGACCAGAAAACGAAAAGGTGACTTGGGCTACACTTCAGCCACAACCTACTCTACCCCTGGCAAGGCTAGTGCAACAAGCCATGTTCCTTGAGCCACTGGCTAAACGCCGGCAAAGGTTTGGTCCCAGTCAGCCCAGTTGTGGCCGCCCACCGACCATTCAAAGCCTGGTGTGCACTCAAATAAACACTGCCCAGCAATCCAGTCACAAACATTATACAGGCTTGGATCCTAGACTGAGACGAAATGCTTCGGTTATATAAATCATTTAACTACCGCACTAACACAATAGTTTGGTAATACCCTTTCGCTATCACTGACCAAAGGAGTCACCCCGTAAAATGTAGCAAAAAGCTTGAAATACCAGGGGGTAATATGATTAAGTCGTAGTTTTTATACTTGGAAACCCTGAACCCGTGCGCCCCTCGTTATTCCATCTTGCACCGATGGAAGCGCGGCTTTTATCTTATCCGAATTATACCTCAAGAGCGGTACTTCCTAGTACCGTAAATTGACATGGGGTCCGCGCACCCCCCAAAATTCATTTCAATTTGGGTCGCGCAGCTACACAAGTAATTAAAAACGGCAGCGCTGCGGCGAAATTTTATTTTAATTTAACACCGCACAGTGGTTAAATAAATTTAGCATCGCGCATCAGCTACAATAATTTTAATATCCGTACCGTACGCACAGTGCTTCCAGCCAGTACGGTAAAAACAGTCAAAACCCTTGTTTGTTGCTAGGAAATCAATACACTGTCAGCAATACTCAGCATAGTCATCCTCCTCCTCCGCCGGTTCCTTTAGCGCCTTCAGAACCGAACCCTCTGGAGAAGACCACCCTGCCAGGTCCTGGCCTCAAGAAACGTGTGGCTGTTGGGGCCCCGAAACGTCAGCAGTCGTCTGCGCCCGCCTCTGCCCCCAGGATTGATCTTCGCTACGGCGTCAGGGTCACTGAACGGATGTCAAATTAAACGGTCGTTACTTAGGTGTGTGCAAGAAAATCTTGCAGGGGCACTGGGCAGCTACCCCTGGACCCATAGGGACCAAATCCTTGATTGACCTTTGGCCGGTGGAACGAGCGATAGGGCTTCCTGTAGCTGGCCCCTCTGCCATATGCGATGATGTAGCTGAAGTGTAGCTGAACCCTGCTAAATTTACCTTGTCTGCATGCACCCTTCAGGGCATGCGCTACATTGAGCAATCCTTGAAGGCAACACAATCAAGTCGGCCATTGAGCAATCCTTGAAGGCTACACAATCAAGTCGGCCATCACTTCACGTGCCGATACCGCCAACTATCCTAATGCCGTCCAGGCGCATCATGGCCAGACCCAGATGGAGCAGCAGCTACTCACCAGCGCCCCACTTCCCGATACAAAGGTGGATGTAGCGGGAATTCCGAAGCGGCATGTGCGTTTGGAATAATTCCGACGCCGTTGATTGCGTGGCTGATTGAGATCTGGCCTTTCATGGGCTGGTTTTATTTCTCAGTGGAAGCAGTGGTTTTTTAGTCTGCTTTCATGAGGAGGTGTACTGAATTACGGCAGTGCGGAAAATTTTTCTTGGCTGCTGTGCGCACTTGCATGGAGCTGAAAAGTATGATTGAATTGAATATAAAAGGAGGGATGACGTCCTAGGAATGTCCTAGGATGCCTAGCATCCATTCATATTCCGGGCAATATTGTGTCCTCTGTGCAAGGTAAGGCGAAATTTGGGTGTCTGTTGTATTGAGATGGGATTTCCGATGTATAGCGGGGTCTCAGGTTACTCAGAGTCTACGGCCTGGCTTTGGGTGAATACCAGGGTCAGGCTGTTTTGTGTCCAGTGCCTGGTTTGCTGGGCACTGAATCGAATCGAAGTTTGAAGTCCCATATTTGCGTGTGTTTGGGGCTACAAACAATTTAAATGGAGCGGTTTAGGCCGGGGCGGGACAGGAAAACGAAGGACCCTTTCAGCCCTTCTCCTCGCAATTTTAAGATACGAATTTATTTCAGGATATTAGCAGTAAATTCCCTCTAATATAAAAGAAAATCATACAATATGTTTCAGATGCTTGCCTGGATCTCAGCCTATGTTTTTATGCCCATTGAAGGTGGCTTGTTTTTACCGTTGACCAAGTACAAGGGGTTGTTTGAAATCCCTAGTCTTGCCGTTTATTTAGCATGAGTTCTCCACTGCACGGAGTTTCCTTTACTTTGTATTTCCCAGGAGACGCTTCTGGAAAACAATATTATTATTTTGGGGCTGTTACATAAATAATATTTTTGAAGGCCTCGACAAGCTTACTACGTTTTCATTATGGTGTGTCACAGTTTTTCTCTGCAAAACCCACCCTTCCCTCAACGATTTATGGCGTAAATGTCGTGTTGGTCCTGTTATAACAGGGTAGTTTGTGTGCATGGTGGCGGGAATAATGCGTTGATTGGTTACAGTGTGTATTCGGTGCCACTGCAAGGAGTCCAGCTTTCCTGATGTGGCTGAACACTACATTGTTCCTCTTCGGGTAGGCCAAGAAAGATGGAAAGCTACGCCCCGTGGTGGGCAAGAGATTTAAGTAAACAGCGCAGCCTGGGCCGAAGCTCGGGTAGGCATTCTTATGATCGGAGCCTCGTATGCACCTTGCTTAGCAGGATGTGCATTTTTAGCTGATTGTCTGGCAGGGTGCTAGGTAGTGATGCCAAGGGAAGGCAGGCCATACATTGTGTACTCTTTGTGGAGCATGGTGGCCCAGGAGCTGCCAAACTATGGTAGCACGATACGGCATGATACGGGACAATACGGCACACAGGTGCAGCCGGATTGTACTACCAAAGTGCCACGATACGGCACGATAGGGCTTGATACGGCACGGATTCAGCCGGATTGTGTTACCATGTACCAAGCAAATGATCGTCTTGTTGTCCTTGGCACCCTTTTTGTATGCCATGGTTTGTTGCTGCCATGAGCTTGACTTTCACAATGTTTACATGAAGTGACACTTGTTTGACTCTTTAGTCAAGCCTATCATATTTACGGTTGTGAAACCTTATGTCACGGTCTCCTAGCAAAAGCAAGGGGCCTGCCTTACTGCTTCTACTTTCCAGGGTTAAGACAGAATGCTTAAAGGTTTCCTTTAACAATGCCTGGGTCTTTGCAAGTCTGTGGCCGAGTATGCAGCTTCAGCGTTAACCCTTATTATCAGTATTTTCCAGCAGCTCTTTTGGTTGTGGAATATAATTCTGAAGATAATCAATAGTGACTCAAGGAAATGGCTCTGTTGGAAAGTTGTGATCTGGGGAAAGCAGGTGTTTCAAAATGTTGGGTCGCTTTTCTTATAATATTGACTGTTGAGACTGGGAGTTTATTTGTTGAATGTTGAAAATATCTCTCTGAATGTGGAGGCCATTATTACTTTATTAGTTCAAGGTCAAGAAGAAATATATATCGTACATGTTCAGGGATATGCCGTGTACGTATATGTTACCTAATTTAAAGCGTGCGAAAAAACGTTTGAAAAGTGGTTCCGGGATGCGCTTCAGCAGGATGTGAAGGAGACTTTCTGGTTTAGCAGTTTGAGCTGGCCCACCATTTTTCTGCTGTAGCTTAATGTCAGATGAGGTCACAATTAGCCATGTTGAAACGGGTCGTTTTGCTACTATTCGAGCCACGCAGAGGTTTTGCATATGCTGCAATCTTGAATGTAGGGAATGAAACAAGAAATGCACGTCATGTACTGTCCGTTTATACAGACATCAGCCTGCCGTACAAAATTTTCTACTTTATGAGCAAAAGGCCATGGAGCAGTATCGGCATGTGACTGAAGAGAGATCAAAGCTAAATGCCGAGTTTCGGGCATCTATTTGTTGGAGTAATACGTGCCCTTAATCTTGCATTGCTTGATAAAAGGGAGAATCACCTCAACATAATAGCAACATTTTGTCGGCTGCGCTGAACTAGCCTCATTTGCACCCACATCATATTTTGTGATTGGGCCATATCTCATTCACATACCGTTTTAGCTCATGACGGGCTTGGCTCCTCCTTATATTTATGGCTCCACACGATGTATGGCATAGGGCTGCATCGCAACACTTGCTAGAAAACAGGCACCTACCTCGAAGGTACACCATAAGCCAATTTCAGAAAACCCTCATGCCAGCCTCCTCCTATAGCAAAAAGCGGGGCGTGCACACGTCCCTTAACATGTTGAATTTGGGGACCAAAAAGCCTGCCCGCCCACAAACGTCACAATTCACTTGCATTAGTCATTTTGAGTCACAGTCATGGCATTCAAGAAGCAACCTCAAGTCTAGTATCCCCCCCCTCGGCTACAAGTCCCCCGCGAGGCGGCCTGCTTAAGGCCCGATTGGGACCCAACCTGTACTGGCCTACGACTGGTGGCCAGTGCAGCATGCCTGGCCACAAATAGGGTTTAACGGGTAGCTGAGTCACGAAAAATAATTACTGCTCATGCCCAGTGCAACAAAATCAGCGGCCTCTTTGTCTCAGTCAGTGTCTGGGCCCACTGGTCTGCATGCCCTCTCCTCATGACCTAAGGCCCCTCCATCGGCAGGTGTTTTCGGGTACTTTCAGTCCTTTTACAGAAGCCATCCCAGGAAAGAAATTGTACAGTCACCAAATCCAAGGAGGAGGAAGCCGACATGCATTGTGTTCAAACTACCAGGCCGCACGCACTTGCACACGCTTGCCTTCTTTCCTTACCCATTCCCCTCCCCCCCCAATTCCCCAAACAGCTGGGGCGCCCACAAGGCTGGGCCTTTTTTAACCCAGACCATGCAGGGGGGGGGATGAGGTGTCCATACGATAAAGAAAGGAAAAGGGGCCCATAAGATTAGGCAAGACCATAAGCAGCAGAAGATAAGGGCTGAGAGGTGTGACGTCATTCACTTACACCCTTTTCAAAGGTGTGAAAAGCTTGACCTGGCACAGGGCTCAGGTTCCTTTCCCGTCTTTTCTTTCTTTTGGGGCAGGAAGCTCAGGGGCGGTGCGAGCGCCAGCCTGCAGCTGCTGCTGCTGTTTTGCTGACTCAAGGTAGGAGAACAGCTCCTCGCTGGGCTTGGCTGGGACTGGGACCGTAAAGTTAGCCTGGACCAGCTTTGGTGGATGGGAACCGGGAAACAGCCCACCCCCGGCAGCAGCGGGCTGCAACGGCGCTCGCTTCCCCGCTGCAATCAGCAGCGCTGATGCAAGCGCGCTGTTACCGCCGCTCGTCGCTTCCAGGGACTTCCCTCCCGACGAAGGCCCTCCAACAGCGGTCGCCGGCGCGAACAGGCTGCTTAACTTGGGGATGGTAATCGGCTGCGACGCCGACGAGTGGGCGTCGGACTTGGGGACGGCCAGCAGCGCTGGAGAGCTCCCGTACGAATTGACTGAACCCATACCTAGAAGCGGCGCAGACTCCCGATCAGACGACGCGTGGAGAGCTTCGCGGCTACGCCCCAGCCCGGCTGTCTTACGCAGCAGCTCCGCCATACCCGCCATTGCCCCTCCTCCTCCTACTACACCCGGTGCGCTAGCGATGGCTTCGCTGCTGCCTCCACCTGCTCCGGGACCTCCCGCCGCAGCGCCCGGTAACGCAAGTGCGGACTGGCAGGGCCGCAGCATAGACTCCATGATACTGGTTAGCTTGCTCTGGTGCGCCAGCACGTCCCGCTTGTCCTCAGGCCTGCCCTTGTACTCCTTGCTGTCTGGAACGATGAACTCAACAGACTTGAGGCCGCCACCCAGGTTGCGCGACACCTTGGTGAGCGATGCGCCCTTGGCCGCGTCCGCCAAGCTCAGGACCATCTTCATGGCCTCGGGCAAGGTTTCGTCCAGACGCATGTCCGCCACGAGCACTGACTGCTCGTTGTCCACGAACTGCAAGCATGTATGGGTGGGGGATCAGGTGGAGCCAATTGTCCACAAACTATGGACATGGATGGGTTGGATCACGTTTGAAGCAACCAGCCTCAAACTACAGACAGAGATGACGATGAACAGGCTGGGGCAAACGTCCTTAAACTAAAGACATTTGATGAATTGGATCCGGTTGGGGTCAAAGATACACACACAGATAAACCGATTTTCAATGGATCATGTTGTAGCACACATCAGGTGTCCATATCAAAGTTTGAAATATGCCGGTACTGCCAGAATCCCACAGCCCAAACATGGTCCTGAGACGGCGTCGACAGATCATGCAGTGATGGACAGTCGGGCCGAGTCCAGGCCCCGGCAGAGGCACCAGAAAACATTTCTGGCTCCAAGGCACTCTAGCTAGGTCTCAAGATCCAGATTTAAAAAAAGAAAAGAAGGCACAGCATTGCTATGTCACACAGCTCACGTCATCCAAGGGGAGCAGCACTGTACTGCCATACAGCCCAGATCACTCAGTGGACACTTGAATGTACCGCCAAACAGCTCAGCTCCCTTGGGGCACATAACTGTACCGCCATTTAGCCCATACGATACGGCCCCGACAGCAGAGATTCTCATGCAACACTGTATCGCCAGGCTGCCCACCTTATCGGTCTCGTCGATGATTTCAAACTGGAGCAGCAACAAGGGGGGCAACAGGGGAGCAACCTCGTCAGTGCAGCCATGCAGATCACAATGGAGCCTTTTGTACCGTCTACTCAGGTATTGGTTCCATCCTACCAATAGTAGCATAGTTAAGAAAGTTATAAGCCAGGGGGTACGTGCACAATCGTCCCATTTTCTCCTTAGCTTGCAGCTTCTGCAATTCACTCCGTTCCAGCCATACAACCGGTTTCTGATCCCTTCAAAAATAAGAGGTTTCAGATATAGCTTCACGGCGTCCTGATGCACCAGCAGGACGTGCCCCCTCCAGCACGTACAAAGGGCTGCTTCTCTTCACCTGCCTTTGCCACGCACAATAATTGGCTGCTTCATTCTATCCTTCTCAAAAAAACACCAATTCTGAATTTCGACAGAAAACAGTTCGGCTGCCGTCAATGATTTGAACACACGCACCAGCTGGTAGGTCTGGTATAGTGGTATCTCCTCCTCAAACCATGTTTCACAGCTGTTTCACATCATATGTGATACGCTGGAAGCAGAAAACAATTGAAATTGTATACCGCTTGCTGAGGTTGTACACCTGCCTTCCCACAGCCTTGATTATTGGAATTGAAAGAGTTGAAACATTAGATGGCTGGGCCCGCAGCCCGCACCTGCACCAGCTCCTCCATGCCGACCTCCATATTGGCAAACCCCCCACCCCTATATGTTTGAGGGTTCAATTGTCATGTTTGTGTGGTCAAGGGCACATGCCCGCGTCAGCTCCTTCATGCCGTCCTCCATATTAATTATCCCGATGTTTCCCGGGGTCCTTTTCTTTTTCTGTCTCACACCAAAAGGTGTAAGGGCATGTTTGGGGCCCCTCTGTGTTATTTTGTTTTGCCGGGTCGTACGGCAAGATCTACATATAACATCTAAACAACTTAGGACCTGCCTCAGAATGGCATGTTTGTGTGGTGCAGGGCACGCACCTGCATCAGCTCCTTTATCACATCCTCCATGTCGACTATCCCATTTTCCCGGGAGGGTCAGGTTTGAATTTAAATCCCCCCGCTTTTAGTACCGTTAGTTGCGAAGGTTCTTTTAGTGAATCCTCAAGTTTGTATGGTGCAGGGCACGCACCTGCATCAGCTCCTCTATCACATCCTCAATGGTGATGATCCCGATGGGCTCGCCCGGCATGGCGATCAGCGGGATGGGCACCATATCGTCCACATCGTCATCCGAATCCGAGTCCGAGGGTGACGTGGTGGACCCGCTCCGGTCCACCTGCCCACCCTCCTCCTCGGAGCCGAATCCTGTGCTGCCCCTTTGGGAAGGAGCAACAATGGGAGGCAAGTCTCAAAAACAGGTGTCTTTAAAATCAATTTAACAGAGCTGAAACTCAGACGCAGGCAGGGGCATAGGAGCAGGCAAGGATATGGGCAGGAGCAGAGGCATAGACAGGGGCAGATACCATGCCACAGGCCACAACATATACAGTGGCATAAGACTAAAAGAATGGGCAGGGGAAGAGGTACTGGCAGATACAGCTAAGAGGCATAGGCAGGGACAGAGGCATACACACTGGCGAGGGAAGACGCATGAAAATACAGGTATTGGCATCGAGATCTTAGCGGCAAACAAGCTGCAGCAGATCTGACGCAACAGGTATCGAGTACCAAGTTGAAATATGGAGAGATATGACAGCATGCACATGCTGGACGGATTTACTGTTTTACGTGAAATTTCCCCCAAAACCTTACCTACTGTTTTGAAGGTTTGATTCATCAACGTGAGTGCTCTGCGGCTTAAGAGTTGGCGGTCTTACGTGAGATCGCCCCCTAAGCTTTACCTTCCTGGCGTTGGCGCTGACTTTACGGTGTAGGGTTCACCAGTGTTTTTGGATCCCCCCTACTAGTAACTTAACCCCGCATCCTGTTACATAACCGCCTTCTCAGCGTGAAAGCGCAGCATTTGGGGTTCAGAATTTAGGTGACAATCCCCCGAAGCCCTACCTCCTGTTCAAGAACCGCCATATGGACGCTATGGCGCTGCGATGTAGAGTTTAGGGCTGAGACTTAGGGCTTCATGTGAGACACCCCCTCCCACCCAAACCCTACCTCCGATTGAAAAAACGCCTTATCGAGGTGATGGCGCTGCGACTGCGGCTCATCTTGGAGTTGACGCTTCCCCCGACACCACCCTGCATGTCTATAGACGTGTGGAGCACTTCGGGCGTACCCAGCTGGATCGAGGACTGCTGCTGCAGCGAGAAATCCGCCACCGCGCTGCTCGAGTCGCGCTGGAAGTCCGGCGTGCGCGCCATAATATCTGGCGTGCCTTCTAGCACCGCGGTGTTCTGCAACAGGAAGACGGTTGAAGCAGCCGTATCGTAGTGATCCGTGCCGGTCTCGTCGCCACCGCCCCCATTAAAGGAGCGTGCGGCGCCTCCTCCTCCCGTCCCGCCTCTTCTGTGGTGACCGTGTTGGCTGTGGTGGCGGTGGCCAGCCGCAGCCGCGGGCACAGCAGTGGCGATGCCTGCAGCAGCTCTTTGGATCTCCATGCTAGCTTGCGCCGAGTGGACGAGGGGCCGCTCGTCCGACGACGCATTAAACTCGCCGTCGCCTTTCCCCTGGGCCTGACTGGGTGCTTCTGCACCGGTAGAGGCGCAACAGGGCCGGGCTTTACTCACCGTCGGCAGCCGAACAGTAAGCTTCGGGCCCTTGACAGCCAGACCCTGCTGCTGCCCCTGCAGCTGCTCCATTAACGGGGTCGCTTCTAGGGCGTGAGGTGAGAGGTTTTCCACACTTGTGGTGAGAGTGCTGCCCGCAGGTGTGGTGGTTTCAACCAGAAGGGGCTGAGTCAGCAGGGCCATGTGCGCCCGGCCCGTGCGGAACAGCTTGAGCATGTCGTACATCGGGGTACAGGCGGACAGCCTGGGAGGCAGGGAAGGGTGGAATATGAATTCAAGGGCTTACATCCGTCAAATATCATGGTTGGATTTCGAATTTAAAAACAAATCCAGGTTTCAGGCTCGAGATCAATAATCACTGGGGTGCCCAAGGGTGCATGAGACCCGAGTCAACAGAGGTCTTACAAAAATCTAATGTCAGAGTGATGCAAAAGAACATTGGGAAAATTCTGAATGCTGGACATCAACAAACAGCATATAGAACCCATCCCTAGAGAGGGAGGCGCGAGGTGCACGCACAAGAGAGAAAGAGGCGAGAAACGCCACGAGGGTTTGGAAGAAGGAGGCATGCAAGCATGGGGAAGGGCAGACCATGTTAAGTGAGTGAAGGAGGTTCAGTCACTCAGACAGGCTGTGTTGAAGAGTCAACCCGGGGAAATCACACTTCATGATCCAGATACACCTGTGTGTAGCAGCAAAGGAGGCTCGAGCGCTTCAGCCGCCAGCCTAGACTGGTGGCTGCCCAGGACTATTACGTGTGAATGAATGTAGGGGCACACAGACACTGGGGTTACAGACATGGGGGTTCCAAATACTGGGGTTACAGATAAAGTAGTAGGGTTACAGACATTGGTATTAGGGTTACAGACATTGGTATTAGGGTTACACATATTTGGGGTTACAGGTACAGAGGCTACAGATGTCGGGGTTACAGACATTGGGGTTACAATGTCGGGGTCACAGCTAACATACTGCACGTGGATCAGGGTTTCAGATCGGGTTTTGCTGGGTCACAGATACCGGGTGGCTCGAGGTTACAGGGGTGGGGGATACAGGTTGGGGAATCGGGTTTAAAGGGTAGATCCGGGTTACAGGGTTACAGATACCCCACGTGGATCGGGGTTGCAATATCAGTTTTAACCCAAGCTAATCGTAATGCACGAGGATCTGACCTGGGCAGCGGTCGGATCTTGAGGCTGGAGACGGGCGAGTTGGGGAACTTCTGGACATACTCCAGCAGCTCCTTGACAAGGATGAGCCTGGCCGAGGCAGACGGGAGACGGGACAGAGGCTTTAGTTTTTGGAGAGACGTAAGGACTGAGGGTTTTGGTTTAAGAGGGAGGCGAGGGAGATGAGGGTTTTGGTTTAAGAGGTCAGGGAGGGAGGGGAGGGTTTTGGTATAAGAGGGAGGCGAGTGAGGGGAGGGTTTGGATTTAAAGAGGGACGCGAGAGAGGGAAAGAGGACTGGCACCCTGCCCAGAGTGCCATCAGAACACGTCCTCACAGTAGTGGTAGGCGTTACCAGCCCCCTTTTAATCCCCATACTCACCCCAGGATATCTTTATTGTTGTCTCCGCGGTAGATCACAGCAGCAGTAGGCGTTACCAGCCCCCTTTTATCAATCCCCATACTCACCCCAGGATATCTTTCTTGTTGTCTCCGCGGTAGATCACAGCAGCAGTAGGCGTTACCAGCCCCCTTTTATCAATCCCCATACTCACCCCAGGATATCTTTCTTGTTGTCTCCGCGGTAGATGGGCAGCCTGCTATAGGGCTTTGAGGACATGATAGCTTCCACTGTGGCTTCATCCAACAGCTGGTTGGTGGATAGCATGAACACCTTCTCGATGGGTGTCATGGCGTGGTAGGCGGTCTTGGTGGTGAGGTCCAAGGCGCCTGTGTGGGAGCGGGAGTGCAGCAGTGCGGTTAATAATGCATTTTTAATTTCCGCTTTGGCGTGGAACCGGCACGCGATTTTGATTGTGAGGTCTAGGGTGTATGAAAGGGAGCTCGAAGGCCTAAAAAAAATACAGTCCTACCCAGAGGAATATTTTTGACGGGCCAGTCAAGTAATCAGTGGTCGCAGTGGGGGTTGAGGCTGGGTCGAACCCTTCACCAGAAATCCATGGTAGGTCGTCTTAATGGTGTGTAGAGATGAGGGAGTGCAGCAGTGTAACTTGCAGAGCACTTCAGAGCAATCGAGTCTGGCCTGCAACTGGGGAAGATGGTGCAACGCGTCCTGCTGCTTGAGCCATCGGTCGTTGGACTGTCAAGGTGGGTCCCCAATGCCAACTGCCAGTACCGTAGCTCAGGTGTGGCAGCCCGGCAGCCGCCCAAGGGTGGTCTTGGTGCAATATAAAATAACACTGGGGGAAAGGCGCCTATTTTTTTTACTAGACTATTACCGTGATTGTTTTTGTACCGGGTATACAGAATTTTTACGATCTTTTTTGTTTACTGGTATTACAAGATGGGAAAGACACATTGCTCTTTAACTTTGTTGCCTTTCACACTTCTGGGCCGAGTCAGGTGGGTAAGGTAACAGCAGCAAGGAGGAACCTACTGGTTGAGCCCGGATTGACTTGCTTATATGTTAATATGTGACGTCAGACAGCAGTCGTTATTGTTGTTACAAAGTTGACGCAAACACCCACGGCCAGGCAGAGCGAACCGGGGGGCATTTGAAGCATTGGGAGCATTTGATTGGACCAATGCCCCATTGGGCATCGGCCCAATATGGACCACCATGGAAGGAATGAAAACAGCTCCAAACCGGGGTGCAGCAACTACTTCTAATGAATGCCAGTACCATACCCAATACAATTCCTAATACAGTACCCCATCATGGCTCTCAATATAATTTATCGTGTGCCCATCCTACGGTGACTATCCCACCTGTGATAATCTGGATCTCATCAGCCGTCAGCTTCCCCCCAAATCCCTGGATGGCAGAGATGGGGATGGGGATGGGGATGAAGGCTGGGACGGGGGCGAGAAATTAGGCGGGAGACGAGGCGGGAATCGCTAAATATCGCCGAGTGGGAATTGGCCACGAGAGAACATGCAGCAAAGACAGCATGCCTCAGTTTGAATTTGAGCGGATACATCAATAAACTGAGTCTCTTACGGTCTTACCTCATCCTTGGCATGGATGTGCACCAGCGCCTTGAGCTGTTTCCTCCGGAACAGGCTGGAGGCCTCGCCGCCCAGCACGAAGTCCAGCATCTTGCTCAGGGGCCAAGAGATGGGAAATGTAAGGATCATGAGCATGCGCACTGGCATGGCCATGGCAGCGCCGATCTGCAGCCCGTACTTGGAGCATGCGGCCTGGGGGATGATCTCGCCTGAGAGGTCATGAATGGTAATGCAGCAGTTGAAGTTGCACAGTGGCCAGGGGATGGGGCAGGTGAGAATGAAGAGGGACCCGTTCTTGGAGCACATGGCCTGGGGAATGGTTTCTCCCCAAGGGGTCATACGACAGGAGCTGTTGCTGCCATATCGTGAGCGCAGCCAAAAACTTACCGGTATGGGCGGTGTGCGTCAGTGATTGATACCTGGGCCAGGGGTCCACCACCACGCTGCTCAAGCAGTGATTTGGGTGAATCAAAAGAACTAGTACTTCGAGATGACTACAAAACACTTTTTTTAACAGCATCGTTGCAGCCTCGGTTCACTGTTTCTTAGATCAAACAGCAACCAGGGTCATACTCCTACAAAGCTAAGAGAGGCTTCTTATGAACGACTTTTGCAGTATGCACCACACGGTATATTCTGACAATCCACACGGAAAAGAAACAGCAGCACATCTTTGTTCACATTTTTTCTCCTGTTCCAGGCCGCACACGGGCTCCGCATCATTACATCACCTGTCACATGCTGACCGCCTTGTACCCACCCTCCCCACAGCGCAGCCCTCCCCCTCCCACCCACCGAAGAACAGCACAGCCGTGACGCTGATAATGATGGCCACCACCTCATGGACAACTTTGTCGAGAACGATAGGGAGGGCCTGCATGACGACAAGGGGAACGAGGTTTTAACACAGCTCTGGAGGCGAGGGGATGAGTGTCCAATGCTTAAGAGTTAAGATGTATTTTTGGCTTGAAAGCAAAATAACTGAGAGCATGCAGCACGAAGAACGAATAATGTAACGACAAAATATGATTGCGAAGTCAGACTTTTAGGCTTTAGGGATCAGGCAGAGCTGCTTCAGTGCTTGACTGAAAACGATGGGACTAAACCCCAAGCTCGTTTATTTAATTTGTTCTACCTCCATAGCTGCGGCGTTGCACAACAGCAGCGTCACCAGGAGGTAGTGCGCGTTCTTGATGATGGGGACGATCCGCTGCGTTCATGAGGGAGATCAGCCAAGGTGGGTGTCCGGTTCATCGTGTCACCTTCACAGAAATTGTTAAGATAACTGACTAGGAGGGGTATGTTGTATAGCCTCTCAGTCATAGCAGTAGCGAGGATTGCCAAGGACAAGAGGAAACATGTCATCAGGGGTGCATGATGCTTGGGTTGCAGGATAAGGCGGCCCAGATGCCTCGCAATCTCCGTTTTGTGTTCAAGATGGGTCTCTCTTCGCTGTGCATTCTTGCATGCCGAGGGGCGCATGGCAGCGCATGGGCATTGAGAAGGACATCCTTCAGCATGCACCTAGAGTTATGAAGAGGATGCGCTGAAGTGTGCGGGGAAGCCCTGAAATGCGTCAGTTCAGGGTTGTAAGTAGTAATACCTCGGCACACCGTTTTTCGCCTGCGGTGCCACTCCTCTTGAGGATCTCAAGCTCGACGACGTCCATCGATAGGAGCCCCAGTGTCAGGCCCGACATGCAGCCGGCGAAGCATACCAGCGCAATGCAAATGAGTATGTACGTGATATTTTCCTGCAGGTGAATTGGAATCAATTGAAGGTGCGGGCCACGTGTATGCGACACGGAGTCGGTTACGTAAGTATGCGAGAGTGCGTCTACGAAGGAGCCTGATGTCTTACTTCTACGCTTTGGTCTTCCCATTCAGACAATCTTCGGAATGCGATTCCTCCTGGCAGCCATTTGTTCGTGTCGTCGCCTACTTCCTGCCAAGCCAGACTGCCGGGCATATCCGCCGTTTAGCTAATGCAAGCATATGCACGAGGGAGTTTCGCGCTCAACATTATTAAATGGCTTGCACTTACGGTACTCAGGTAGGAGTTGGAAATTTGGATGGAAGGTGCCACTCAAGGTTCTGTCATCTGGCACGAGTACAGCTTTTAGTACGGCTTAGTTTCAATTCTTTCAATTATTCTGCTTCGTGAATGGTCAACTCTTGGCCCTGACGACACATTAGACACCGTATTGTGGATGTTATGCATCTCCTGTGTAACTAAGCCAGAGTGACCCATCTCGTATTTTCTCAGAGATAGATAGATCCTGGGCACCTCCATTGCCAGCGATGGCTGCAGTTGGAGACGCCCGGCAAGCTTTCAAAGATCTCGGAAAGCAAAAGGTGCGGTGATTACAGCGAATCGAACTGGGTAAAACGACGTGTCCTCGAATAACCATGCCGTTCTTTCACAGCTGGCTGATTTTAAGGCAAAACGCGCTGCTCTTGCCAAAACAGCAGCGGCAACTCCACCATTACCGCCACCTCAATTCCAGCATGACGTAAGTGACAGAGCTGTGGCAGATCTGGGACAACAGACATGCAGGGTGCCTGCATGGGGTAGCAAACTTTGTGAACTGCAAGCTGTGGATGCAGATGCGGTTTGTCGAGCTCAAACCAGCCTAATCCGTCTCAGAACTACTGTGTGCTCCAGGCTGAAGAGGTCTCTGTAAACCATGCTGCGTCCTGCGCACCAGCTGTCGTCCTTGAGCCCTCAGTGGAGCACGCTTGCGCAGCGTCGTATCAAAACGGTGTGCACAAGGCCGAGGATGTCAGCAGCGTCCCTCACACCATGCAGCCTCCTCAGCCTCAACCTGCCGCGCCTTTCCCAGAGTATTCCGTAGAGCCGGGAGCGCCCCCTGCAGCTTCCAAGGTGCCACCTGTGACCTCCCACCGAGAACCCACCCATGATCATCAGCAGCAGCATGCAGCACTTCAGCTTGCCTCAAATGCAGCTTACGACCAAGTTGCAAAGCTGCAGTTGGAGCTCTCTTCCCTATCCGCAGCTCACCACGAGGCCGAGACGGCCCGGGAGCAGCTGCAGCATCAGGTACAGGACCTTCAGACAGCCCACAACCAAGTGCTGTTAGACCTGGATCAAGCACGTGAGCAGGCAGCGGAAGAGCTGCTCAGAGGGCGGCTGGAGTCGGAGCAGCGGTCTGTTAAAGCTGGGGAGGAAGCTGCGCGGTTGCTGCAGGATCTGGAGGCTAGGGTTGCAGAGCTGCAGTCTGAGGCTGACGGGGCGAGGCATCTTCAGGCAGAGACCGCAGTAGAGCTAGGCAAATGGCGGGAGATGGTGGCGGACCTGAGCTCCAAACTGGAGGGCAAGAACGCGGAGATGGCAGAGGCGATGCGGCTGGCCCAGGAGCAGGTGCGACGGCTCGTATGGACGCTTGGCCTCGCTCTGCATGCATGCCCTTCCTCGTGCCTGGAGCTGTGGTTCTTGTATCACGCAACGCACCCACCCACCCATATACCCATATTGAAATTGTCCAAACCCCACAAAGACCCTGATGTGCAGTAGTCCAGGCAGCCAGGGGGGGGCATGTTGTACGCCTCTTGAATGTGTGTGACTCGTTTTTGTTGAGGGATGCTGAGAGGCAGGGTAGCTAGGGACGGAGGCCAGGTGCAAATCACTATCTTTTCCTGTCGCGGCCCTTTGCATGCCCCCACTATTCCAACCTATCATCCGAGACCAGAAACTGTATCTCCCGCTCTTCTACTCTCGTCCCTTTTCATGCTGCCCACTTCCTGATCTGCTCTCTGCCCTTTTGTATGTCCCCCCACCCAACCTTCCGTTTTTCTATTCCCACCCCTTTGTCTGCCCACCTCCCGATCTCCTCTCCGCCCCTCTGAGTGATCCCCAACCCACCCTCCCATTTCCGTACTCCCCCCCTCTTCTCATATCCCTCTACCTAGTTCCTCACTCCTGGTCCTGCCCCTCAACTGTCCCTGCAACTCAGACCCGAGAGTGGGAAGACAAGTACACCCAGCTACATGAGCGCCACTCGGTCGCGCGCAGCGAGTTTGTGAAGCTGAAGCAGCTGTCTTCAGAGCGTAAGCAGAGCATCTCTGGGCTACAGCAGGAGAAGCTGGAGCTGCAGGTGCAGCTTGACCAGGCGCGGACACGAGAAGTAGCTCTGGAGCAGGCGGCGGCGGCCAAAAACGAGGCGGCGGAGCAGCCGGGTGCCATCCAGGAGCTTTCGGGGGAGCTTGACGCTGCACGGAGGCAGGTCTCGGAGCTTCAGCACCAGATGGAGAGCGCTGCTGCTGCGGCGGCCTCAGAAGCGGCTGAGGCGCTGGCGGAGCTGCAGCAGCAGCTAGAGGCAGCGCAGGCCGGGATGGCTGAGTCGCGACAGCAGCTGGAGGCGGTTCAGGCTGAGGCGGCGGCCGCTGTGCAGGAGCGGGACGAGTCGGTGTCCCGCCTGGAGGATGCCGCCGAGCAACGTGACGCGCTCAAGGAGGCGGTTCATAATATGCAGGTAGGGGCGGGACATGGCATGCCGGTGGGAGGGAGGCCGTACATAATAAATAAGTGTGGGCGGTCTGGAGTGACAAAATTAGTGCTGGCGGACGTGAAGCATGGAGTTTCTCAATTTTGTCACGGCTGCTCTGCTGTATGTTTGCTGACCGATGGTCTTGGGAGGCTGGACAATAAATCTCAATGTTTGTAGGCCTGGGCAACCCGCGAGATTCCACGCGGCTCGATTTCAAAGCAGCTGCAGCCAGGGCAGCTAGGACGGGAGAATGGAGGGGAGAGAAAAAGCCTGATGTGAGGAGCTTGTGAGCCTTGTCTCAGCCACTGGCTTGAAGCTTATGCTCCTGCCGCTCATACTCACCCTATCCCCAATAGTCCTATCCAGCTGATTGCTTGTGCCTCAAATGGTTGCACCCTTTCCCCCCACCAACGCCCCCATTCTCATCATCAATTCATGAACTCATGAAAGGGAATTCATGAAAGAGAATTCATGAAAGGGCTTGTTGGGATTACTTTCAGGCAGTAGCACCGGTATATTTTTGCATCTGTGTGATTAATTTCAGGCAACATTATGTTTTTGTGTTTACCGGTATCTGATGCCACCCTGTTTCTCTCATTCCTCAGGAGGATTTCGAGCGCTACCACACCTCAGCCCAGGAGTCCAAGGCCCAGCTGCAGCGCCTGCAGGCGGCCGCGGATCGGGTTCCGGAGCTGGAGGCCCAGCTGGCCTCTCTCAGTGCTTCCCTCGAGGCTGCCTTGCAGTCGGCCGCTGCCTGCAGGGGCGAGGCGGAGCAGCGGCTCGCGCAGCAGGCTGAGGCGCTGCATCGGGCCGCGAGGGAGGAGAGGCAGGGAGCCGTGGCGTTTGCAGAGGCTTTGCTTGCGGAGCAGGTTGCGGGGCTGATGCGGCTTCATGAGGCGGAGATGGCTGAGCAGGCTGCGAGGTTGGAGGAGATGGCTGCGAGGCTGCAGCAGCTGGAGGGATCTGAGCAGAAGCTGACAGAGCTGCAGGCAAGAGGGACGGCGAGGCTGAACCATGATATCCTTAACCCGAAACTAGGCTTGTGCATCCCCAGGCAAGCGGGGCTTGACCCTTCAGGACAACTAGGGTTTCATCATAATTTTTTTATTGCGCTGTCTGATCTGCAAGCAAGCTGGTCGCACGGGCCCCCCTAGCAGTCATTCTGCTCATACGCCCTGTACACGCCCTGTGTACGCTTCAGCTGCAACTCAGCGTTTACCCACTGAACGGGCAGGTCCTACTGGCCCCCTAGTCACTGGAATCTGTCATGATTGATCTGACGAGTGCGGCGGGTTTCCGATGGTTCAGGTTCCTCCCTTGGGGCCCTTTTGATTCCCCATGGAATTCATGCGGCCTCTGACACCCCCGGCTGGCTCAGGCGCTACCTTTCATTCCTTGCCTCCCATTTCAGGCCAAGCTAGTGCGCGCCAAAACTCAGTTTGACAAGCTCAAGGTGACCTCAGCAGACCACAAGGAGAAGGCCACGGCACTCAAGGCAGAGGTAGGGGCCTGGGGGACGCACTCAGGCAGGTCAAGGCAGGGCTAGGGGCCTGGGGGGCGCACCCAGCCAGCGTGTTTGTGTGGCTTGCACACCAGGATGCTGAACTTGTGAACTTGAACGTGTGGCCAGAGGCTCTGCGTTCTGGTGTGAACTTAGGTGTGGCCGGAGTTTCTGCGTTACGTTTAATCCCAACTCCAGCTGTTGTTTCTGTTCTGATTGTAACTGCAGTATGGTGTATCTGTCGCTGCTGCTGCTATGTTTCTCTTGGGAGTTACTATGAGAGGACCCAAGTGGTTGTAGGACAGGGGCGGCAAGGAGTTGGCTAGGGGTGGCGAGGGGAGGGGGAGCAGACCTCCTTGTCATTGTTCTTGTGAGTGGTAGCCCACCTAGTGCTATGGCCGAACGGGTGGCTTCCTTAATCCATGCCCCAGGGTGTATTTGTTGATGTGTGTGAACCAGGCGACCTTATTCCTCCTTGTTCCCCATGTAGCCCAGAAGAAGAGATAGATGGCTCAGACTAGTAGTACAGGGGAGGAGCTGGGGCCCGCCCGTATGTTTTTTCATTCTGGTCCCAAAAGTCAGATCTGAGATAAACGGGGGTGTCAGAATGTACCACAATGGACTGTTGATGTATGAGAATGTGTGAAAACATGCTCCTGTCCTGATCCAGGTGGCTGCTTTGAAAGAGCTGAATGAGCAGCTGCAGGAGCAGCTTGCCAAGGATTCTTCGCCGCCAGCACAGGAACAGGAGGAGCAGGTGCTGGAGGGCCAGGTCTCCCGATCTGGTCTGGAGCAGGAGCTGGCGGAGGCCCGGCTGGCATACTCTCTGGCGTCTGGACAGCTGGAGGCGCTGACTCAGCAGCACGAGGCGCTGACTCAGCAACATGGGGAGCTGACTCAGCAGCATGAGGCGCTGACTCAGCAGCATGAGGCGCTGACTCAGCAGCATGAGGTACTGACTCATCAGCAGTGTAAGCTGCGAGAGGATCTGACTGTGGAGGCTGCCTGCAGGGTGCAGCAGCTGCAGGAGCTGCTGCAGGTGGCGCAGGCGAGGGCGGAGGCTCTGCATGTGGAGAAAGTGGCGATGTGGGAGGAGAAGGAGGTGCTGCGGGGCGAGAAGGAGGCGCTGGTTGAGGAAAGGGAGGGCAAAGAGCAGCAGGCGCTACGTCTGGGTCAGCAGGTGCAGCAGAGCTGTCTGGAGGTGGAGGACCTGCAGCGGCAGCTGGTAGGTATACAGGCCAGTCACAGGCTGGAGCTGGACCTGGCACGGGAGGAAGCTTGTGAGAAGCTGCAGGATGTCAAAAGGAAGCTGGCGGCAGAGAGGGAGGAAGCAGGGGAGAAGCTGCTGGAAACTGAACGAAAACGGGGGGCGGAGAGGCAGGAAGCTGATGCGAAGCTAGCCTCTCTGGATGCCGCACTAGCCGAGCGTTCTCTGGCAGGCAATGAGCTGGTAGGAAGGCTTGTCCTGCTCGAGGAGCAGCTGGAGGCAGCAAAACAGGAGGCTGCTGCATGGGAGCAGAAGGCTTCCGGGCAGGAGCAGCAGCTGGCTAGGGCAGCAGACCTGGAGGATCAGCTGGAGGCGGCAAGACGAGAGGCCGCTGCATGGGAGCAGAAGGCGTCGGGGCAGGAGCAGCAGTTGGCTGGGGTGGCAGAGCTGGAGGATCAGCTGGAAGCGGCAAGACGAGAGGCCGCTGCATGGGAGCAGAAGGCAGCAGAGCTGGAGCAGCTGCAGGTGTCGCAGGGGCTGTCCGCTGACAGGGAGCAGGAGCTGTACCGTGAGCTGCGGGCTGCCCGCGCTGCCACCGAGGAGCTTGTCGGGGCGGCGGAGAGCAGGGCAGCGGAGGCGAAGGCCAGGGCGGCAGAAGCTGAGGCGCAGGTCGGGGCAGCGGAGGTGCGCGTTGCCGTGCTCAAGGAGAAGCTGGGGCTCGCAAAACAGAAGTACTTGAAACTGCAGGTGAGTAGGTGGAGAGGAGATGGGGTGGGGGGCAATGGAGAGGGGATGGCAAGGGGATAGAGAGGAGGAGTTGGGGAGGAGAGGGGTGTTGGCAGGGAGGAGATAGGGAGGGGCGGGGGAAGATGCGGGGCATTCTTAGTCGTCCACGGATGAAATGACCGATGTGAGGCTTTTAACAAAGGAATGCCACCGCATTCAGAATATTAACCGCGTTTGATGTGCTCGTCGGCACCTCGCAAGTGTTTATTTTATTTCCATTTAGCCTCGCTCCCCCCTAGATTTCCAGTATCTCTTAGTCCTGCCTCTCCCCCCTACCCACCCACCCCGCCTCTGCCACTAGTTTTTGTACGGCCAGGTCCTTTTGAAGGAGGCGTTTCACTAATCATTGGGAGGATGCACAGACGCTGCAACTTTTTTGATTTGATAACATACCGTACCGTACCGGTACACATTACCCGATACTGGTTCTGTATACAGTACCGTAGATTCAAATAGCCTTCCCTCATAATTCATGTTGTTTGGGTGTGGGGGTTATGCCCGAGGGATACATGAAATATATATGATTTGGGGTGAGGGGCGCGAATATTTAAATGTTAATAACTGTCGCCGTTCGTTCATTCGACGTCTGGTACAACGGGTATCGCATTTTCGAACCAGTCCTGAGCTTTCAAGCGCTGTTCGTAAAGAGGCTGCACGTTCGAGGTATAGTGTGATGGCTTCAGATGTCACAGGGTCTGCTCTCTCATTTTGATCTCTCCTCAGACATGGGTTCTTATTTCGATCTCATGTGATCGACCTTCTGGTTTCGATACCTCATCTGGTCAGCCCTCTTATTTCGATCTCTCCTGACGTGTGTTCTCATTTCGATCTCATGTGATGGCCTTCTGGTTTCGATCTCGCATCTGATATGCTCCCTTGGGGATCGTGCCCCCTTGTAAGGCCAGCCTGACATAGACCCAGCCTTCATGATGGCTGAGGAGCCAGGGATAGGGCCGGCACCCACTGCGGGGCACGCGCAAGGCGGGTCGGCTGTTGAAATAGCTAGATGCGCAGGGGCTCAGAGAAGTGTCTGGAAGGGGCGTGAGAAGGCAAGGGGTGCTCTAAGTGTGTCTTCAAGGGCTGCTATTCTGTTAAGTGCAAGCGTTGAACTCAATTGTTTCGGTCGTGCTGGCTGGTACTGTACCTGCATAGTCATCGATGGGAGGCCTGCATGTTGTACCGGTACCATGTGGAGGGTCATCACTCATCAGTGTTGTCGAGTGTCCTTCGATGATTGTTGCTCTGCTGATTTTGGTTGTTGAACTGAATGTAACACGTGGCAGCTGTGAGGCTTTTAACTCTGCTCTTGAGCGAATTTCGGTGCCGAGGGAACGGATTTAAATAAAAATCTGCCCAGCATTAAACAGTTGATTTTGCCCCGAGGGAAGCATTATAATTAATAATTGATTGATACCCGAGGGAAGGCAAATCAAATGTACGGTACGAGCCTTGCTGCTCCGCATAATCAACGTTTTTCGAAGCATAACTACATGAGGTACCGGAATACTGTATGGTACCAAAATACTTAAGACAAAACATTTATTCGATGTCAGTGCCTGTTTTCATTTCGAAATCGAGAATTTCGGTCAATTTTGTATCCCCCAAAGGCAGCTCAAGAATAAATAATGAATTGATCAATTCATGCCAACCGGTAAGGGAAGGTGACTAGGCAAGTCAGGTCTACGGTACCTTCAACGTCCAGTCGTCAACCTTTCCTTTATGTATGCTGCTTCAGACCACTTCCCATGAGCGCAAAGAGGAGCTAATGGCGCTTCAAGCGCAGCTACTGCAGCAGGAGCAGGACGCCGCCGCCGTCGTCGAGACCACCGCGATGGAGACGGTCGTTGCCGCAGAGCAGCTCCTGCAGCCTGAGGATGCGCTGCCTGTCCACCAAGATGCCGCGGAGGCGTCTGCTGTCGTCCGCCCCCAGGCAGCAGCCCTGGAGGCCGAGGTAGCTGCACTCCGGGATCAATTGGAGACGCTGACTCAGCAGCGGGAGCAGGCGCTGCTGGCAGAAGCTGTCCAGCAGCAGCAGCAGGAAGCGCTGGTGCGGATGGCCCTGCAGGTTGAGCTGGCAGAGGCGCAAGGCAGGGTGCTTGAGCTGGAGATGCAGCTAGCGGCCGCGGCTGTCGCTGCTGCTGCTGCTGCTATGGCTGCTGCGGATGAGCGGGGCGGCGAAGGGGGCTGGGAGGGCGCTGCGGATGGAGCGGGTGACGCAGCTTTTGCTGATAGTCGCCGCGGTGAGTCTCTGGACAGAGATCTAGAGCTGCTGCAGGAGGAGAACGCTGCACTCAAGGCGCGGCTGCTGGAGCTGGAATCTCGGCTGGCTGCAGAGCCGTCCTTGGGTCCACAGGGGCAACAGGCGACTCTGCAGCAGCAGGAGCGGCAAGGGCCGGACCAAGACGCTTTCAACGCGGTGTCCAACATCGACTGGGGGGACAGTGCCTCAGGCTGGGAGGATCAGGAGCTGATGCTGCCGTTCCCAGCAGAGGGCCAGCAGCAGCAGCAGGCTGAGAGGCAGCCGTCTGAGGGTGGTGGTGCTGAACCGCATCAGCTGATTAAAGGGCAGCCAGCGGAGGGTCGCGCAGCGCAGCAGCAGCTGCGGGGGCAGCAGCTTCTCCCAGGTGAAGCCGACCGGGTGGTACCCTGGGGTGAGGGCAGCACCGGTGGGGCGGCGGAAAGCGGCAGTGACGCGCAGCAGCTGCGGGAGCTCCTGGAGGAGGCTCAGCTGCAAGCCGAGGAGTTGGGGCGGCAGGTGGAGGACCTGGAGGAGGCCCGGGCCGCCGGTGCGACGGTCGCGGCGGAGGCCAACCGTCAGGCCGCTGCGCTGGCTGAGCAGCTTGAGGTGGCGCGTTCGTGCGTGGCGCGCTTGGAGGAGCAGAGGGCGTGCGTCGGGGAGCGGGCGGAGAGCCTGGAGGCAGCCCTGCTGGAGGCCAGCGCGGCAGCGGGGCAGACCGAGGAGGCGCTTGCGGAGGCGCGGGCGCGGGCGGTCAGCGCCGAGGCTGAAGTCGGGGCGCTCAAGCGGGTGGTGGAGGAGGCTGAGGAGGCCCTGGCGCAGCTGCGTGCCGGTAGAAGCTCCGGGGAATCGCATGCTGTGGCTGTAGCAGGTGTGCGGGAGCGTGTGAGTGTGGAGCGTGAGCCGGCATTGGGAGGTGCGTCAGTTGAGGCTGCTACGGCTGCAGCAGGGTTCGAAGAGCTGCGGCTGGCTTTGTGTGCTGCTGAGGCTAGGGCGGGTGAGGCTGAGGAGCGACTGAGAGTTTACGCTGCCGAGGCGGAGGCGCAGGCTGCGGCGGAGGCGGAGCTGCGGATCCAGGTCGCTGACTCGGAGGCCATGTTGGCTGACGCAGTGTCGCGTGCGGGAGGTGCAGAGGCGCGGGTCGCAGAGCTGGCGACGGAGGTGGAGGAGGCGGAGGGTCGCGTCGGAGATCTCCAGGAGCGCCTGGCCGCCCTGATGGCTCGCGGCGGGGATGTGGAGGAGGTTTCGGAGCAAGCGCAGTTGGAGCTGGCTGACCTGCGGGATCAGCTGCGCGAAGCGGTTGAAGTGCTGGGGTCCGAGCGCGAGTCCGTTTTAAGGGAAAGGCAGGGCAGGGAGGCGCTGAGTGGTGAGCTGGAGAGGGTGTCGGCGCTGTGGCAGGCGGAGCAGGCTGCGTGGGAGCGGGAGCGGGCGGCTGCCGGGCCGCCGGAGGCGGAGGAGCTGAGGCTTCGTGCGGAGTCGGCGGAGGGGGATCTGGCGGCGATGATGGAGGTGGTGTCTGGCCTGGAAGATGACATGGCTGCCCTGCGCGAAACGGCTCTTCTGGACGAGAGTGCGCCTGGTAGGGAGGCCCTGGCTGACGAGCTGGCGCGCCTGAGGGAGGAGCGCGACGGGCTGGTGAGAGCCGCCGAAGCAGCCGGCGCTGAGGCGGCTGCGGCACGGGAAACTGGCCAGAAGCTGGCAGTTATGTCTGAGGAGCTGGAGGCGCTGCAGCGGCGAGCCCACGAAGCAGATGAGCGGGCCCACAGGCTGGGGGAGGCCCACGCTTTGGAGGTAGGTACCATCGTGTCAGACTCGCAGCAGAAGGTTCTCGAGGTGGGCGCAGGTTAGGGATTTAAAACAGGGGGACGTGGGCACAAAGTGTACGGTATACAGGTACTGAAGGGGAAAAGTGCATCAGTTAATCAGTGTATGGAAGTATCGATGGGGAAAAGTGTAGCTCGGTGCATGCCTTTCTAGTTTCTACCGTGTTGTCTCGTGCTTGTTTTTGTTTTGCTGTCTGTCTGTGGCGCTCTCATCCTGCCAGGTTTTGCGGAACGCTCCGCCTTGATATAGTATAATTCGGTGGCATAGCTATTGCCCTCGGAACTCACAAGGTCTTGCATGAATGGGAAGAAAGAAAGAAAGCTACGCCCCGTGGGGGCGTGAGGGTTAGGGAAACAGCGCAGCCTGTATCTATGAATGGGTCTATACGGCATGTGTTAGTACTGGTAGGGTCATGGCGCAATACTAGCTGCACAGAGATTTGTCTCATGGTACCTACCCGCAAGGAGAAGTCCCACGGCATGCTACTGGAAAAGAAGCACGGTTCGTTTATGTTCTTGGATCCTGAACCTCTGACCACTGATGGGTACCCCCAGCGATACCACCACGCCTTTGATAGTGTGTGTGCTGACGTGAATGCTGAACGCACCTGCTTGTCCCTGCTCCTTTCCGCCTTTCATCAGCTTGAGGCTCGCAACGTGGATGCCCAGCAGCAGCTACAGCAGGCGCGCTCAGAGCGCGAGGGCGCTTTGCAAGAGCTGGCCCAAGCTCGAGTGCAGATGCAAAGCATGCAAGCCGAGGTCGAGGCGCAAGAGCATGAGCTGGCACAGAAGCGAGCGTTGGTGCAGCAGCTGCAGGCTGAGGTCGAAGCGCAGGTACATGAGCTGGCACAGGCACGAGCGTTGGTGCAGCAGCTGCAGGCTGAGGTCCAGGCCAGTCGGCTAGAGTTGGATGAGCAGGAGCTAGGGCGCTCCAGCGCGTCAGTGGGCCTCGAGGCGAGGTGCGGGCAATTGGAGGCGGCGCTGGTGGACGCGCAGGCTGCAGCCGATGATGCGTTGGGCAAGGCGGCGGTATGGCAGGACAGGGTGGCTGCGGTCGAAGCCATGATTGAGCAGGTAGGAACAACAGGGGCCTCTGGGCAGGGCGTGCCATGCGGGCTCTGCTCCGCATGGCGCATGCTGCACACCGCCATAAGGTGGGAACAACAAGGGCCTCTGGGCGTGCCAGGCAAGCTCTGCTCCGCATGCTGCACGCCGCCATACTGTGGCTGTGTTTCTGTGCGCGACTGTGTCCTGGTGCACCGCACATCCGGATACCCTAATGCCTGTCGATAAGATTGTCCATCCAGGAACCCTACACCTTGCTGACAGGGTTGTGGATCCAAGAACCCTTTACCCTGCTGACAAGATTTGTCCATCCAGGAACCCTAAACCCTGCTGACAAGATTGTGGATCCAGGAACCCTAAACCCTACTGACTAGATTGTCCATTCATGTTGCACTCCTTCAGATAGATTCCCAGCGCATGCTTGGCGCAACTGAGAGGGCGCGCACGGACCAGGAGCTACAGCAGGCCCGCAGCGAGGCCACTAGTGCGGTGACCGCTTCTGACGGGGCCCGCCAAGCGTGCTTGTACTTGGAGCATGAGGTATCGGGCCTGAATGAGCAGCTTGCCGCGGCACAGCGCATAGCGGAGGAGCTGCGGCTGCACCAGCAGCAAAGCGTGCACCAGCAGGTGCAGGAGGCGGTCCGAGTACATACAGAGGAGGCAGGGGCGCTGCGGCTGGAGGTCCAGGAGGCGCACCGGGCTGTCGATGCGTCGAGGCAGCAGTGTGGGCAGTGGCAGGCGGAGGAGGGGCTGTGGCAGGCGGAGCGAGAGAAACTGATGCAGGAGGCAGCTGCTGCGCAGCTTTCTCAAAAGTCCAATGACGGGCCTACGAGAGAGGTGCTGGACCTACGGCGCCAGGTAGGACGTGGAATGACGTTTTCCCCTGGGCATGGCGCGCTATGCATAGTGGCTTGTTTTCTTGAGTCCCAGGTTTGCATGCATGCATGCCATGTTGCCCCTCCCAAATGCGGAGGGGCGGAGTGATGGTAATAACGGCAGCGTCCCTCATTTGCCCCCTCACGTCATGCCCCCAGGTGCTCGAGCTGCAAGGCGAGAAGGCGCTGCAGTCCAGCCGGGCTGCCAGCGCCGCAGCGTGTCCCTCTGAGCTGGAGACCCTAAGGCAACAGGTAGCGCACCTTGGGGCGGCGCTCAAAGCGGAGCAGCGGCGTGCTGCCGAGTACTATGCGCAGCTGGCCGACGCCATGGCGGTGAGGGGCATGAAGCCAGGGAGCTCGCACGGCCCGAGCCCCGCCGGGAGCCCCGGAATGTTGGGAAGCCGTGTTACAGGGAAGAAACAGGATGATGGCGGCTTGCCGGGCGCCCCGGGTGGGGGGGGCTACGATCCGGAGAGCGCGGTGCTGCAGGGTGCAAGCACTACGTTCCAGCCGCTGGCAGGCCTGCTGCGCGGCCGTGGAAGTGCGCTGGCAGTGCTGGCGGTGCCTGCGGGTTTGCTCGATAAGCTTACGGTGATGCTGTACCGCAGGCCTGCGGCGCGCGTTTTATTGCTCGTGTACTTCGTTCTTTTGCATACGATGGCACTTGTCTTCTAGAATGCTGATTTGCGGCTGAGGATGAAGTGACAGAGATTTTGTCCTCGATCATCGCATGCTGGTGTGGCAGCTGTTGTCGTCTTGCTTGTTACTGTTCGCGGATAAGAATCGTTGGGGTTCAAGCAAGGAGGGATGTTTATTTACGGCACGGGTACCGTTGATTGGCTCTTATTTATTAGCTCAGTTTATTATCGGTTGTGGTATTCTCCGGTATTGCACTTGTTAATAGGACACAATCATGCAGAACGGTCAGTTTTTAACAATGAGATGAGAGCTACATGAAAAAAAACGAATTGATTTGCCCAGCCAAATAGAGTACCGTATGGTGGACATGCATCATACCAATTGTAATATAAATATAGACAGGCTTACTATTTAGGTACCGGGATATGATTAACGTAGAAGGTGATGGAATACATGATTATAAATGGCACGCAGTACTGGAATTGAATGGCAACCTTCCTAGTAAGTGGCATTTATCTTTTCCTAGACCTGCCGAAAATATTTCCAACCAACCAAAATTACAAAACCATGCCCGAGTGACTGAAAGGAAGGAAAGGGATATATAATCGAAATCAGTTGGAGTAGGGGTCGCCACAAGGACCTAAGCTGCAGTCACATCAAATACCCTAACAACTGAAAATCTGGATTCCCTGCTCTTTTGCTACGGCTGTGCCTTGGCATCATCTAGCTGTAGGGTTGATACCCGTGCGAATCCTCCCAGCCTTCTTGCTTGTTTGGAGGTAGGTGTGCACTGCCAATAGGGCCGGTATATATCTTATACCGGTATTCTGCCCAAATATACATGTGTGTAAGCGTGTATACCGCACACGTATACATATACTGATACACGAGGACCTGAAAATCATTAAAAACCTTGAAACCTAGGGCATTTCATGCCTTTACCTCCCCCCATCACATCATCAACCAAATATTGAGTTATCTCATGTCAGCCTGAAATTCAGCCCAAATACAACAACAAATCAAGTGTCGGGTTTGCGGCCAGCCGTCTGTGGTGATGGCGTAGCACTGTGCAGTCTTGAGGTAGTATGCTGGCACAGTGGCTAGCACTGATGCAATTAGGATTAGGACTTTTTGTTTTGTTTTTGAGGGGGTCTCTTTCCTCTCTCTCTTTAGTTTCCAACCTTGCTGTTGGACGCCGACGCGGCCGAGCTTTGCATCATGGCCCAGTGGTGTAACGTCATTGACTGATGCAATGTTCTTTGTCCGGCCAGCAGCAACCGGTTATGTGACTTTTCAGAACACATGTGCTGATGTGCAGGTGCAGACGGAGTCTCTTCGACCCCATGCACCCCCCCGTAGTTGCCATGTTACAGGATTTCGAATAAATAGTTTCAACTGTATCGCTAGCCAAGTCCGTGTTGGTTATGATGCGCATCGAATTGCGCGTAGAGAAGCGGAGTTGCAGCTGTCGCGTGACCTTCGACCTTTGGCCGCCCGGGGGGGCTCTGCCGAAAAGAGAATAAACGAGAACGCTGATGCGGCGTGGATTAACGAGCAATTGCGCAGAGCAGCCAGAGCAGGGCGCGCGCTGTTAAAAATTGACTTTATACGGCATGTCGTACATACTCATATATACGCATTTCAAACATATACGCGTATACGGCCCCTCTCATCAGAACTGGGAAATTAAACGTCCTTCAGTTCTGGGTCGAGTGATCACATGGGAACCCAGAGTAGTGTAGTGTTTTGCAGTTCGACATAATCCCCCAACCCGCCTACACCCGCCCCCTCCCACCCCCTCCCGTACCCTTCCGCCTTCCCCCGCCATTGATCTCAAAACTACCCTCCATGGCCCCACGCACGTATCCGCCCGTACCTGCCCTACCCCCTCCCACCCCCCCGCCATCTCAAAACTACCCACCCCTATCCTCCCGCACCCTCCCGCCTCCCCCGTATATACATATATACGTACGGCGTATATACGTATATACGTATATTTCCATATACGCCACCCGTTAGCCCTAACTGCGAGGAGGCAACATTTCCACCTGGGTTTGATGAACCCCCATGTTGCTGAGGTTGGACCAGGAGGGCCCTCATGAAGAGGTGTTAATGGCGTTACACCTCTGGGAGTCTGGGAGTTTGGGGACGCTACAACATGAAGCTGGGACACTTCTACAAACAAAAAGGCTGCTAGAGAACTTGAAACAATTCTACTCAGTGAATACCTGCCATTGCGCCTTACTCGCTGAGCATGGCTAGTATTAAAGCTCTGCTTGTAGCTCAAATATGAGAGCTTTCAGGAACATCGCGGCACCTCAGGAGCGACGTGTGGGAGGGAGGGGATGTCAGATCGGCCGGAATGGTTAAAGCCATCACGGTTGTGACGGGGGTCTGCCAAGTGCCAAGTGACCGGGTTTTGCCTGCCTAGTATACCGAAGGTGGCCTTGGGTGCGTTTTAGGGCCGGCCATATCTGAAATGACCAGCAGTGTGGACGGATTTGTTTTCACACCTGGCACGGATTTGGTTTCACACTTTTGTACGGGAATTCTGTCGCCACTCGCCAGCTGCCCTGGCGTGGGATCCGCATACCATCAGCTCTTCCTTGCAAGCGTCTCCTCACACTGCCCATGTAGTCCCTTTGCTGGGTTTTGTTCAACCATGAGGCGAGGAGCCTGTCGGCCGCAGGTGTCTTGGTTGAACCCTTCCTTGACAGCGCACGAGCCACGAGCCGACGAGCGACGAGCGAGATTCGAGATAAATACGTTTACTAACGAGAAGCGAATGACGCCTTCAATATGCACTATATGTAAGACTTTGGGGTTTAAAATAAACTGGGAGCGCTATTAGGGCCAACTGCAAGTTAGCGTCATCGTTTCTTTCTTTCTTTCTACGTGGCAAACGCCACGTCGCGTTGAGCGCCATATGTCTTGGAGGGGTGTGTATGTCATCATCAATCATCAATTCACCATACATACGTCATTACACACTTTCGCACACCCTCGCACTTGAAGCTCACCTGTATGCCCCCCTTTTGAAGTATACATGCCCGTGTGTCTTGTTAGTCTTTTCTTCGTTCGCTGTTGAGTGGCTAGTTAGATTGCTGGTGCGACAAGAAAAACTCCTCGGCAGACGCCGGGGGCATAGTCATCTACACCCCCATTTCCGCCGGGTTTGCCGGGGGGTCACACAATGGCCGGGGAAATGGGCCTCCAACACCCGGGCGTCCGTCCAGCGTATTTTTCTGGTGCCGGTCCCGGCGTTACTTTTACATGTGGGTGCCGAGTCGAGGGAAGGGGTTGTCAAAACGGCGATAGCAGTTATAACGGTTGTAACAGTTAGAGCGGCAAGGTGTCGAGGGAATGGGTTGTACGATGAGCGGCCTAAATAACGGCCACGCCGGCCACAATAATGTTTGATCAACGAGGTATCAAGGGGAGGGAACACTAGACTGGCCAAAGCCAGACCGGCTAGAGTTACGACTGGAATGGCCACTCAGACTGTCGGTCAGATCGACCATCCAGGAAGGTGAGGTGTGAGGGGAGGAGTTGCCAGAGCGGCCAACGCGGTTAGAATGGAGGTACCGTCAGCCAGAACCTCTGGTCATCAGACGGCGACACCGGTTAGAACGACAAGCGCGCAAGGGGCACGATCGATTTGACGTTAGAGTCAGAGCGATACAAACAAGCTACCTTCGTCGCGGGGTCATACCCTCCATAAAGAATCCTTACAAATTACGCTTGTTTTTTTTTGATTGAGAACCTCTTTAAGAACAGAGGTGTTATATGAGTTACAAAGCGGAATGAGGCGAATTTAGAATTGGATTTTAAGCCTTAGATGTGAAATGTTGTGAAAAAGGTAGGCTTATGCCCTTGTCGCGGGGTCATACACTCGTATTCCAGTGTAACGCCACTACTTATTTCAGGCCCCACAAGTTGACGGGTACGAAATGTAGGTTAAGGAAAGGTGTAGGAGCACGTCCATGACATAACACGTTGCTCCAAAGGATCTGCCACATGGGCGCCCAAACGTCTGGTCATGAGGAAAACAAAGTCGAGGGGGAAGGAAAGGCACTACGGAAAAAGGAAAAATACGATCCTGTTGAGTTCCGAAGAAACCCAAGCCCGTCCATATCCTAGTTCTCAAAGAAACGGGGATCTTGTCACCTTCCCCGGGTTTCTTTTGGTGTCTTTTCTTTTCCTTGAACCCTTCGCTCTTTTTCAGGGTTGTTTTCTTTCACTGACACGCCGATGGTTGTTCGCACCTGTTTTTTTGGTGCGAACAACCATCGGCGTGTCAGTGCAATAACTTTTTGTGCCACGGAGAGGTGTCATCGCCGCGCGGCCCAAAAGCTTTTCGAAAACATATCGCCTACACCCGACGTTGATAACAATATAATTGCATTGCTAATGCGCTGCTTTTGATCTAAGGCGCGCGTGCGGCGGACCACCACGTATGAACCCACCCCGGTGCATGCCGAGCGTTGTCAGCCGTCCAGTCGGCATAGTAGGTTTGGGCGCGCGTGTTTTCTTTTCCTTTTCTATTTTTAGTCACTTTTTTTCTAGGCACACTTTTTACAGCCTCCCATGAAGATCCGTAAAAAAAACTTCCTCTACCAAGTCCTCAAAAAAGAGAAACATGCTAGACAACACCTCAGGAAAAGAGGGCACAAAGAGTAGGGTGCAACTGTGCAAGAAATGGGCGTGTGTGTGTGTACGGGGGGCAGTAAGAGAAAGGAAGCCTCAATGTGTTGGCGAGGTGTGCGTGTATGAGGTGGAGGTAGTCAGTATCGCCAGTGGCGAAGGCATTATGGTGTATGTTCAAGCTTTTATATGTGGAGGTTTTAGGGTAGGGGTAGGGGTAGAGCAGTTGTACGAAAAATGCATGTACAATAGGTGTTGGAGAGGTGGCCATGTTGGTGGCCAAGACATTGGTTTGGGTGTTGTCCGGGGCGGTGGCCAGAATGGAGGCATGGGCAGCGGTCAGGGTGGTGGTGGCCAGGGCGGTGGCTTGGGCAATGGCTACGAGGGTGAAAGGGGCGTTGGCCAGAGCCGAGGCCGGGGCGGTGGCGAGGGCAGCCAGTGGTCTGTGCGGTGGCCAGGGTGGTGGCTGAGTCGGTTACGATCGACCTGTGGGTCTTGCGAATCATACGTATGCACGAAAAACACACGTGTCATAAGAAAATATCGGCACCAGGTTACGAAGGAGACCGTCTTCTATCTGAGTCTAGCAACCCCTCGTCTTCCAAGGCGTTGCCTGTGTCCATCCTGCGCAAACCTAACAATGGTATTAGGACCGTAGGCAAACATAGCAGTGATCGTGCAACATCTCTTCCTCCTCGACCTCTGTCGCGCTTGTGTCCATCATGCGAATTAAGAGGACATCGTTGCGTGACGACATAGCAAGCTTATACAAACAAAAACAGGCATAACAAGAAGGGCGGAAGATAAGTTGTGATTGTGAATTGCGGATGGAGGATGAGCAGATGAAGAGTGCACATAAGTAAGGTCACCGGTAGGGATCGGCATACATACAGCGAGCGAACGAGAATGGACGGGAAGGAAAGACATAATAACACGGCACAAAAACGTCTTAATAAAAAAACTAATTAGAAGGAAAGAGCTAGCAGGAGCACCTGAGTGCCTTGTACGCGCTCTGACGACACATGAGGGTATGCTGACACATTAGGGTCTGATGACACATCACAGATACGGACAATATTTTTGTTCACAATCAGGGTTACACGATTTGCTGCTCACAGTCAGGGTTCGGCGACGAATGGGCAAGGCCCTACCTACAACCACCCACTCACCTTATTTACACTCCAACGACTATCATGGTACCTTGGTAGCCAAAGTAACTTTTTAAACGATTCGACCAAAAACAGCGTGCCACACGAGTACGCCAATCCAGAGGATGAAACAGTACTACAAACAACGGTACAGTCATACCAACAGACGAATAAGCCTCATGGGTGGTTGTAGGTAGGGAGACACAGAGACACATCCACTGGGACAGGCTGACACAGTGACATCCCATGAGCACCAACCACAGTTATACTAAGAGTACCATAGCACCAGCACTTACGGACTATAGCGCCTAACATAGAGCAGTCCCAATGCATTGGGACTGTAACACCTAACATAGATAGAGCAGTACCATGCATTGGGACTGTAACACCTAACATAGAGCAGTACCATGCATTGGAATTGTATGTCCGTTGACTGTATGTCCAAATCGTGAATTCCGCCAATAAACACGTAATAATGCCAAGCATGGACAGCGGTTACGTAATTATCTGATAGGCGTTCATGGCATTCCATTGCCAATTGTTTAATAACTTATTGAAGTGTTATTGATTATGATTTTTTTGATGTAATTCAGAAACACCCGATCATGGATGATGACAATGTACAAATCTACCATCGAATCTTAATTGTATATTTGCTAGGCCACGACAAGTATAATGCGCGTATTGTACGAAAATACCACGCATTTGCTTCTTGTGGGTGAATAGTACGCAAGGCCGCCCAATTATAGGCAAGTCCACCCATGCCTGACATGATACGAAGGACGTTATAATTAACCGCGAAAATCTTGAACTCTCTGCTGAAAGCCTGTAGCTACTGTAGCACAGGCATGGTGGTAGAGGTCGTTGCATTGGGACTGTATGTCCGTTGAAAGACATTGTGAGCCAATTGTTCGACTTGACCCACGATGAAGTTGATGGGTCGAAGAAAGATGACATTCATGAAAAACTCGGAATCCGTCCGAGAGAACTGTTGCAATGGTTTGGGACGGACATTATGCAGTTCGAGCTTCTAAAGAAAATGCCCGCAATGGGTTGCTTATTTTGGTGCCACAAAATGTTGAACACCCAATGCATTGGGACTGCTCTATGTTAGGCGCTATAGTCCCTAAGTGCCGGTGCTATGGTACTCTTAGTATAACTGTGGGTTGCGCTCATGGGATGTCACTGTGTCTGCCTGTCCCAATGGCTGTGTCTCTGTGTCTCCCTACCTACAACCACCCATGAGGCTTATTCGTCTGTTGGTATGACTGTACCGTTGTTTGTAGTACTGTTTCATCCTCTGGTAGTATTAGTAGTATTGCTTCATTCTCTTGGTAGTACTGTTGCATCCTCTATGTAGGGGTTGTGTGGCTATTTAGTCTTCTAGTAGTAATGTGTAAATGTTGTGGGTGTTTACCTTACCTTTTTGATTGATATGTTACCCGGATTGGCGTACTCGTGTGGCGCGCTGTTTTTGGTCGAATTGATTAAAAAGTTATTTTGGCTACCAAGGTACTAAATGTACCATAGTCGTTGGAGTGTGAATAAGGTGAGTGGACGGGTGTAGGTAGGCAAGGCTTGTTTCGGCAACATAGCCTCACACAACCAGCTTATGCTAAGGATCAAACGGCTGTGCAATTCAAGCTTTTACGTTCAGAAACGGGCTCATGCTTGGCAAATGTGTAGAGAGCTACGTTACGTGAACCCATATAAGCCCGTAGGGTATAAACAAACTGAAGTGTGAACACACAGATGTATGTAAGCGTGGCGACGCTCATAATGGAATCAGTTCGTCCTCGCGTTTGCTTCAACACGTTCTGGCGTTCGACATAACTGGTCGTTCTGGGAAACGGCCCCTACAGAGGTCCTAGGGGCCTTGGGGGGCATGACTCTTATATCTAGACAGGGACTCACTGGTAGAGGAGCGTACAGGGATGTCCGGGACGGTGTTGAGGGTAGACGAGTAGTCGGAGGGTTGACTGAGGGGGGACTACGTGCTCACGAGGGGAGACTGCTGGAGACTAGAGATTTGATAGTGGGACAGTCAGGTATTGAGCCTGATGGATTGATCTCGTCTGAGACTTCCCGATAACTAGCAGAGCTCGCTTGTAAGGGAGGTGCATGGTTTAACCCGTGAGAGTTCTGGTCTGGGCTTGCCAGGCGACCATGCAGCTTCCGTAGCGGTGCGTAAGCGCCGATAACGTAAGCCATGTCGCGTCAGCGCTTGTAATTCTGGGGTACTGGTTGGATGACCATTACATACCTCCCCCCTAGGCTGCGTGCCGAGCGCGGTGGAAGGTAAATGTCAGTGAACTGGAGCCTGGAATATTGCAGAATTTAATTAATTAAATCTCAATCATGACATCTGGGGCTAGTTATCTCTGGATTGGTTCAGGAAAATTAATTCTGCTTGTGTAGTTACTTGTTTGTCCGACTGGATAGAAATTTAATTCTCAAGACTGGTTCTAGATTGAAGTCAAATAAAAAGTGAAGCAGGGACACAGGATACGGCCCGTATGGGCAGAAAATCCCATAACGTAACGTATCGTAATGTAACGTATCGTTACGGTCCACTACAGTGCACTGACTGAAAATTCACATCTTTTTAGTATGTGTGGAATGACCGCGCTGAGATTTCACACAGCGACACGAACATCGCATGTGATAAGCCCAGCAACTGGTACATTGCATTTTTGCAGCAATGCATCACGCAAAAATTATGCTTCTTGACGAGACTTAATAATTGCATTGTGAGTTTGTGAGCACATATAGGGAACAGACGCAAGTCATGTTCGGACAGCCCGTTCGAAATTTCGTGGAGAATGCACCCGTTTAACGCTTGGGGATCCTTCATTCGTGTCATATGTTTACCCTCCGATGAACTAGCACTTCAGGAGCTCACGGATATCAAGCTTGCAGCTCAGCTGCTCAGCTTGTCAGATGTAACATATCAGGTGGGAGTGTGAGACGTAAGAGGAACTGACTCAACTGAGAGGGGATGTGCTAGTGCTTATACAGACTGGGTGTAATTAGGAGTTAAATATCCATGATTGCCCGAATGATTGTTTGCTTAAACTAGCATTCCGCATGGTCAATCTGCATGCATACATGGTGACCCTTAGGGGTTACTTGCCGGGGCCATGCAAGATTGCATGGGGGCTGGCATGCAGCCATGCATGCCGATTTGGGCCATGGCACCTCCACCTCAAATGTGAGATTGGGGGGGGGGAGGTCGTATTGAATCCCGTTTCGGGTCAAAGGCCCGTATCGTAACGTAACGTGATAACGTAACCCGTTCCCTGTGTCCCTGAAGTGAAGTATAAGCAGCTTGCCAGGCTGGGCATTATCGGTACTCAAAGGAATTCAAGACAAGATTCAGAGATTAAAAAAATCTGACTGGTTTGAGGTACCATATCACTAACATAGCGGTATGGTCTGGTTCAGGAGTTAGGTCTCGATCTGGGTACTAGGTGTATGGACCTTGAAAACTTGTGGTTGATTCTGGTTACTCAAAGAGCTTCTGAGCGACAAGGAGTAGTTCGAGAGTAAGGTTCTTGAGTGGCTCCCACGAATTGTGAGTATCGTCATAGCCAACCCATTTGATTAGGACCTGCTTGATTCGCTTTTTGCCGACTCGTCGAATGCGATGCGATAGGAGCGACTCGACTAGGTCAAAATGGGTACAATGGTAAACCATCGATGACGTGAGGCTCGTACTGGATTTGAACTGGTGTTGGGCTTGAACGGTCGTAAGAGTGACACGTGAAAGACTGGGTGTACTCGGGTGTAATTCTCCGGAAGTTGCACTCTAGCAGCATTGCCGCCAGACGTCAAACTCAGGATTGTAAGAAGCAAGTGGTCCAGTGGTACATCACTGGCGGCATCCACGGCACATGGTCGAGGGTTCGAAACTGCCGTTCGGCAACGCCATTTCGCCCTCACTCTCCGGAGGGACTTGAAAGACCCCTCTTCGTGCTCAGCAAGGAGAGTTTGACTAGTAGCGACAGGGTCCCGAGTGCACCACTTGGTGTGCGAATCGGTTGGTGAATAAAAAGGGACCCCATAACCATAGGTTGCGGGTGCACAGGCCCTCTCTCGAGAGGCGATCGCTTAAGTGCGGCTTGTCTGTGAGCACACTTTGCCATCCTCAAATCCACGCCTTGAAACGGAGTTCCTTCCTTTCCTTTCCTTTCCTAATTGGGCTGATATACTTGGGGTGAAATTTCTTTACTCCGATCTGGAACTTGAAAAATTTCGTCGACATAAGGACTTGGTCACCTGCTTGAAAAGTGTGAGGTGCTCGGAAGCGCGTGTCAGCGTACGACGACTGTCGATACTGGGCAGCACGCAGTAGCTTTTGTCCTTGAACTAGTGTGTCATCCAGGGGCGCGTTCACATTGGCTCCAATCCAGTCGTTGGAATCATTTGCGGCCCAAGTGTGGAACTAGCCAACTAGGTAAGATCATTTTGCCCACTTTCTCGCCAGTTTCAGCTACTTGCAGGAATCCGTCAGCCACAGACGATTTCACAGTCGACTTCTGTTATCAGCACAACACGATCGTCGTGCCTGGCAGGCTTATCAGTGCTGCAGTGAACGCGAGAGAAATCGCTCAGGTATCTGGAGCTTGTACCTGAGCTCGAACTGACCGAGACTTTCCATTTTGTCAGTGTCCAGCATGGTTCCGCCTTGATCAAACATTTTGTTTAATCACACCCTTTGAATGATAACAACCGCGTAAACGAATGAGACTCGGATGCACGTAATCGACCTAGTTTGAGTATGCGTAAACCCTGAACCGAGCCAGCGTGGCAGCCTGGCAGCCAGCGTGGCAGGATCATTTGGATCATTTTTCAACACTACCTCGGGAGGTCCTTTCTGAAATGTTCCTAGGTGTACACAAACGTACAACGACTAACTGTCGCCCAACTTGCGCCCAACTCGCGCCTCTAGTGTGGATGTAGTTAGGATCATCTTAGGATTCTGTACATCGCCCACTTTTGGCTCGGATCACCCCCAATGTGAACGCGCCCCATGTCACTGAAGACTGAATCGAGAGCTGGAATTTGCTTGTCTAGAATGTCGAATGACAAAGGGGTATGCGGGTTGCGACCGCAGTTCAGGTAGAACGGGGTGTGCCTTATGGTACTGGTCTTGGCATTGTTGATGGACATAGCAACAACTAGTAGAAGCTCTTCCCAAGTGACATGGTTCCCATCGATGAAATGTCTCAGCACTTCTTCGACGACTCGGTTCATTCGTTCTGTTTGTCCATCTGTCTGGGGGTGAAAGGCAATTGAAAATCTAGGCTGCATACCGAGTCGTACGCACATGGTCTTCCAGAATGACGAAATGAATCGTACATCTCTGTCAGAAATGATGTTTCGAGGGAAACCGTGATGTTGGAATACATGGGAGATGAAAACTCGAGCAATATCTTCAGATGTGCTAGATTTCCTGACTGGAGCTAGGCAGACAAACTTGGTGAGCTTATCCACAATGACCATGATGCCATCATGACCACTGGCAGACTGGGGCAAGTCAAACACAAAGTCCATGGTGACAATGTGCCATCTGGTGTCAGGGATTTGTATAGGCTGATTTAGACCAAAGGGCCTCTTGTTTGCAGACTTGTTCCTCTGGCATGAGGCACATGATGAGACATACTGCTGTACATCTGCTTGGATGGAGGGCCACCAAAATTGGCGCTTGATGTGGTCTACGGTAGTGTTGTCTTCCAATTGGTAGCACATGGTCGGTACTTCACCGTGAACTCGAACCGTGTCAGAAATTCACTCCATCTTGCTTGCCTACGCGATAGGTTGGGCTGCTTCGAAAAAAATGTCAGAGGGTTGTGGTCAGTCACAATGTTTAGGCCATTGCCGCCTCCTAGATAGCATCGCCACTCCTTGAGTGCTTTGATAATGCATAGGAGTTCTTGTTCACCAGTAGTGTAATTGCGCTCGGCAGGTGAGAACTTGGCAGAGAAGTATGCTACTGGTTGTCCTAGTTGCGTAAGGCTGTGTTTCCATTGGCTGTTTTGACGTCGGGGTGGGCTGCCAGCTAGGCGCCAGTTGTGCCACCCCGACGAAAACGTTTCCATTGGACGTCGAAACACGACCGGATTTAATACAGTCGAAGTTTGGTTTCCCATACGCTTTTGCCCAAACTTACCCAAATCCTCTTCGGGTCCGAGACCCGAAGTGAGTTTGGGTGACATCCACCCCAAACGCCAGATGGACAATACTTCACAGTCTTGTTTTTGAGCCTTGTGCTCATTCTCCTTTATTTGAACAGCTGGTAGACTCTGTTGTTTCTGTAGAAGTCGAATGGCTGTCCCAGCCCACGGAAGGCCACGTGACGATTTCCTACCCCGTCGTTGCGTTGAAGCATGCGCGACCGAATACAAATAAAGCAACATTATAAGTAAGCACCATTGGTTGCTTTGATCTACGTGGTCAAGTTACACAGGTGCAGATATTTCAATAGACCGTTGCCTGCTGCGCCCTATGCTACTATGCATGGACAAGCAAGCCGATAGCGCGATTCGTTTTGCAGCGGCGCAACAAACGCGACCCAGCAGCTACCAAGGAATGCTGCGACATTTCGAAGTTCTTAGCCTGCGAAGGTTCTTGAACGCGAATTGGCCACCCCGGATATGCAATGGCAACGTAGGCCGGATTTTTCTGTGGTGGTCTCAACGTCCGGCCAAAACCTTGGCGCGGACCGAACAAAACCGACCTGCCCGACTGCTCACCCCAAACTCCAATGGAAACACAGCCTTACATCACGATTGTGATGCGTGGAGGAACTTTCGAAACCACCCTTTCGAAAGTACCTCCACCATCTCGTGGAACAGGTGTGGAGGAACGGGTGGAGGAACGTTCGAAAGGGTGGAGGAATGCATTCTTTTCCGCGGGGGGGGGCGGGGGGGGCGCGAAACTATTGAACTATAGTTCTCATTGCCAGCGTGGTCGAGATAATTTTTGCGTCCTTTCCCATCTTTATGACGTTAATCGCTATTTCGTTCTTTAACTTTTGATGTCTTTACGGCGATTTGGCGTGGATGGGGGCAGCAAACGACGGCTCTTTCGATGATGGAGCGTGTCATATACTGATATACAGCCACACACAACAGCGAGCGATCTACAGCCACAAAAATGTTACGCTACTTCCGTCGTCGGCCTGCTAGGGAGAGTAACAGAACGATATACAGAAATGAAAGACACTACAAGAAGAATGCACGAAAGAAATAAAATAGGCGGCAGGAAAGAGCGCTGCAAAGATCTCCCGTACAGAACTCCAACCTTCGCCATTCTCCCTCCATCTCACCTCTCGTGGAACAGGGGTGGAGGAACAAGTGGAGGAACTTTCGGAAACTTTGCTATTTTTCCTCCACACTTGTTTCCTCCACCAATCAGAATCGGGTTGTAAGCACTACACCACATCCAGTGATGGAGGCATCAGAAACGAGTTCGTACGGTTGATCTGGGTTTGGGTATGCAAGGACTGGAGGTGAAGCAAGCTAATGCTTCCTTGATAGCTTGAAAAGCCAGCAGAGCGTCAGCTCCCCCTGAGAACTGGACGGTTTTCTCGGTCAAATGGTACTAGGGCGCTGCCAGCCTGGAGAGGTTCGGGATGAACTTGCGAAAGTAGTTGGCTAGGAATTGCAACACGCCTGTCGCACTGGTCGGGAATTCCCACTCGGTTAGTGATTTTATCTCGTCGGGGTCGGCAGCGACTCCTTCTTTCGAAAGAATATGACCTAGATACTTGACTTGTGCCTGCAGGATTTGCACTTGGAAAATTTGACCTGAAGTCCGGATTCTCGTCTTTTGTCGAACACATGTCGCAAGTGCTGCAGGTGTTGTTCGGGAGACTGGGAGAGTATCATGATGTCGTCAATGTAAATGAGGACGAATGCTACATCAGCAAAGATTTTGTGCACGGTGCTCTGGTATTGACTGGGCGCATTTGACAGTCCCGTTGGCAGGCAACGCCATACATAATGGCCGAAGGGTGTAGCAAAAGCTGTCTTGGGCTGGTTTTCCTCTGAGATGAGCAGTTGGTGAAAGCCACCTGCCATATCTAGACAAGAGAAACACGAAGCTCCTCGAGCTGCATCTAGAAGATCATCGATCCTAGGTAGTGGGTAGCGTAGCTTAACAGGCAGTTCGTTCAAGGCTCGGTAATCAAGGCAGAACCTAAGTCATCCATTCGGTTTCTTGATGAACAAGAATGGGGCTCCATAAGGACTGTTGACATGGGTGATGATTCCCTTATCAATTAGCTCGGCAACCTGTTTCTTGAGTTTCTCGGACTCGGCTGGAGAGAGACGAAAGTTCCTGCGAAAATGTGGTTAAGCGCCAGCGACCAGATCGATCGTATGCTCAAGGGGCAGGACTTTGGCTCCGCCAGCTCTGGATGTCTCTGACAGCACGATTCTGATGCGTGGAGGAACTTTCGAAACCACCCTTTCGAAAGTTCCCCCACCCGATCTCGTGGAACAGGTGTGGAGGAACGGGTGGAGGAACTTTCGAAAGGGTCGAGGAACGCATTCTTTTCCGCGGAGGGGGGGGGTCCGCGGAACTATTGAACTATTGAGCTCATTGCCAGCGTGGCCGAGATAATTTCTGCGCCCTTTCCTTTCTATATGACGTTAATCGCAAGTTCTTTCTTTAACTTTTGATGTCTTTGCGGCGATTTGGCGTGGATGAAGGGAGCAAACGACGGCTCTTTCGATGATGGAGCGAGCGATCTACAGTCACACAAGACTGCGAGCGATCTACAGCCACAAAAATAATGTGCGACATCCATAGTCGGTCTGCTAGAGAGAATAACAGAACGATATGCAGAAATGATATACACTGCAAGGAAGGATGCACGAAAGAATTGAAACAGGCGGCAGGAAAGAGCACTGTGAAGATCTCCCGGACAGAACTCCAACCTTCGCCATTCTTCCTCCATCTCACGTCTCGTGGAACAGGGGTGGAGGAACGGGTGGAGGAACTTTCGAAAACTTTCGTATTTTTCCTCCACACTTGTTTCCTCCACCAAGGGCCCAATTCCACTTGGGCGCTCACCGGAACGCGTTCCGGTGGCGGTTTATCTGGTTGGGCGAGGCTTCAGCCACGCTGGCTGAAAAAACTTGAAACGCAATTCCACTTGTCTCCGGAATGTGTTCGGGTACGGCAGAGACCGAATCTTCCTAGTGAACAGCCTGTCAGGCATTTGCCTTATCGCTTCGTGTATCTAGAGTGTTCTGTCTACTTGTCTCGCCTAGCATGATAGTCCTGCTTGACAAACTGTCGAGTTGCAAGGTACGTGCAGCCAGGGATGCCCTGGCACTGTCTAAATTGGGTGTCGCAAATTCAGGCCGCTGCTAAACGATAGCCCAGGCGGTCGGAGGGACTGCTAGGGGGCACACGTCGACATTCGCCATTGGGTTGGCCAGATCGGTGCCAACTTCTACGCGGGAAAGATTCAAGTGTGGCTCCTGTTAAGGATATGCGTCGGCCATGGCAGCAGGAACGGGCGAAAAGGAGTTTTCAGAACGAAAGAAAGATGACGGCGATGGAAATTTGAACATGAGGACGAAGTTGTCCACGCTGTCGGAGCGTTGATGCGAAGTATTTTTGCATCGCTCAAAATAGGAGCGATGCAAAATATGGCATTTAACGGGTACGGCAGAGCCACGCTGGCGCCACGCTGGCGTTCCGGTGCCATTCCGGTGACAAGTGGAATTGGGAAGGGTGGGCTGTCATGCCATTTTCGCGTTCCGGTGACAAGTGGAATTGGGCCCCAATCAGAATCGGGCTGTGAGAAGATATCAGCATATTCGTCGATGAGGTTGGTAATTGACGTACGCATATCCGGATGCACATGGTCCATGCTATTATGTTAAAGGCTAGTTTTTCTCGACTCGTTTTGTTCTTGGCTTGTTCTACTTCTGTGTTTGGTACTGGTTGCAATTCCTCGTCTGGGTCGCTAGCCTATGGTGTCAGTACAACTCAGAATGCTCGGTGGCAACCAGACTTGAGATACTTGGCTGCGAGGCCAGCTGGGATTTGATGGGTCTTCGTACGTATACGGCATGGTCGGGATTCGTCTTCAGCGTCACACTGTCCAGCGTTTTTGTCATATGTCGGGACTGCTGGAATGCTCGGGGTGGTCTTCATAGGATGTGCAATAACATTAGCTACCACACCTGTGCCACGTAAACACACAAGATCTCATGAACGACCCCGTGCGTCAGTGATGGTAATGAGGCTAGATTGGTCTGGACTGTACTGCAATGTGCAAGAGTGTGTTTTCATGAAATCCTCGCCAATGATTACATCAATGGTGTTTAGGAACGCTGGGAGGATGTGAACCGTACGTAGCTTCAAAATCAGCCCGGCCGAACATAATACTAGTGAGACTCGCGGAACCTAGGACAGTACTACCATCTCGACCAGCCGCAGTGGCCACTGCTCGATAGTTACTAGAACGAATCTGGAGTCCGAGTTTCTTGGCAAGGTTGGCACCTATAGGTTCATAGATGAAGCAGGAAGATACACCCGAATCATATAGACACTTGAGGTTTTTGCCATGTGCTTGGCCGTGGTAGGTTGCTGATACTAGGGGCTGATTTTCATCATCTGGTTTTACATCCTGGTCATACCGCAATCCCACCGCACTCTTACCGCACTGCCACCGCATTCCAAACGCACTTCCACCGCACTCACCGCAATCCCAACGCACTCGTACCGCACTCCCACCCCACTCCCAGCCAACGCACTCCTACCGCACTCCCACCGCAATCCCAGCGCACTCCCCCGCCCCGGGGACTAATTAATAATATAATACTATGCTAGGTAAATGATGTCATTGTTCATGAAATATAAATTCTTGCCTTCTGGTGTTTTCGTATAACTGGAAATGATGTCACTATCTATGGACACAAATGTTGCCTTAGTTTTTTTCATTCCAACACAGGCACTTCCATGATATCCTGCCCGGCGGTAACAACTCTGTCGGCAACGCTGAGCGCCTTTTCGCTGTGCACAACCTGGCATGGAATCTGGATAGGACAGCTGCGTGTGCCGGGAAGCGCGACTACAGTTGTTATGACCTTCCTCTGATGGTGACTGCCAATACTGCAGCCCAGTCTGCCGGCATTGACCTGCCCTTCCCTGGTGTGAATGACCCCCCCCCCCACGGAGGAGAAGTTTTTGTTTGATCACCTTCAGACCAAGCTAGTCCCCAGCAACATGCCTCATGCAGAGATCATCAAGGCAGGACGGCAGATGTACAGCAACCGCCGTGGGGCACCGCATGCATGGAAGGTAGCAGATGCCCCGCCTCTGGAGGACCTGCTTTCTCTTGGGAAGGGTGCAGACCTGCAAGATGCTGTCTCCAAGATGGCCCAGTCTCAGCCTGTCCAGCTTTTGCAACTTGTGCAAGCACCATTGCAAAAGTTGGGGCCGACAGGTGCCCCCTCTCCCTTCCATGTGGCCTCTGCCTCCCCCCCCCCTTCAGAGGTCTCCCCACCAAGGGTCAGGGCATGGGGGGGTCATGCAGCCAGGAGCAGCTACCTCTGTCCCCCCCCCCCTTCAGTGGTCTCCCCTGCCCGCATTGCTTCAGCAGCTAGGAGCAGCTGGGGCTCCCTCCACCCACCAGGGGTCCGGGCATGGGGGGTACATGCAGCCAGGAGCAGCTGCCTCTGCCTCCCCCCCCCTTCAGAGGTCTCCCCTACCCGCATTGCTACATCAGCTAAGAGCAGCTGGGGCTCCCTCCACCCACCAGGGGTCAGGGCATGGGGGGTTCATGCAGCCAGGAGCAGCTGCCTATGTCTGCCCCCCCCCTTCAGAGGTCTCCCCTGCCTGCATTGTCACAGCAGCTAGGGGCAGCTAGGGCTCCCTCCACCCACCAGGGGTCAGGGCATGGGGCAGCTTGCACTGCATCCCCCCTGCCAGGTGTCACCCAGGCTGAGTGCTCCAGGCTGAGGAGGCCGTTGGAGACCAGTCAAACAAGCAACAACAAGGTGGGAGTTGCGAAGTCGAGGCAGAGGAGGGAATGTGGGTGAGACAACACATGGGTGCTCGACGTGCCACTATCCTCAGTTGCAGCAGACCCATCAGCACCACTGCGGAGATTGCTATGTTTAATGAGCTCCTGCCCAAACACACCCGGAGCGTCAAGACAGATTTTTCCAGCATGGTCAGGGAGTACAATAAGGAGGTCATCAACGCCTTGCAAGTTCCTCAGATTGCCGGGCAGCAAGCATTGCCCTGAACCCCTAGACTGAAAATACAGAAGTCACTATTTTCCCTCTCCCCGTACTCCCACCGTACTCCCACCGCCACCACCGCACTCCCACCGCACTCCCATCGCGCTCCCACCGCACTCCCACCGCACTCCCACCGCACTCCTACCGCACGCCCATCGTATGATCGTACTCCCTCCGTACTCCCACCTTACTCTTAACATACTTCCACCGCACTACTCCCGCCGCACTCTCACCGTACTCCACCGTTAACCCACCGTACTCCCACCGCACTCCCACCGCAATCTCACCGCACTCCCATCAGGTAGCTACCTTGCGAACCGCAAGCGCGGACCCCCCAAGAAGGAATAAATCCCCCCCATAGAGAAGCCTTTGCCCACAGCCATGCATGACAAACCCGAGCCGAAACTCGGAAATGCATGAATCGTCAAGATGGTTAGCATTCGTTCATGGAACATTTCGCTTTGAGCCACCCATGTGAAGAAGACATCGTGAAACATCGTCCGTCACATGGACGGCTCATGCATCGAAGCTCATCGGCCATTTCCCCGCCTCTCCTAGCGAATCGATAGCTTGCTTCTTAGCTGAACTCCTAGTGTGGTTCCCGAAGGAATCTTCACCCAGGTAGTCATGGCCATCAAAGAGCTAACCGCAAGTAGAGTCAGCATATCCAGCATAACCACTCCGTACGCCCGTAATTGGTGCGCAGTTCTTGGGAACACCTAGAAAGATACTGACGAAAAGCTAGAGAATAGGTCTACACAACAGAGGCCGAAAAGTGAATTGCAACCATCGTGAAATGATACCAGCCGTTGCTTATGTTTCCCTCACTATCAGAAGTCTATCGCTATCGCTGATCGTTCCCCGTATGAGCGTGTGCCCCACGGCGGTGGAAGGAAAATCTTCACCGGTTTTAATTAAATTTGTGCAATGGATAATTGGCGTGAAGTGTGAAGGAATTGAGTGTAGTATTCACATTGACAAAATTGGGAATATGAGTAATTTTCGAACAAATGTCTGAATATCTGTTGGAAGCGCTTCAAACATCCGCTTATAGTATCTTTCGCTCTCGCTGGTCATTTTCGGTAGCATTTCGACTGCCTTTTGTTGGCTTTTGTCATTTTCGTCGCTTTCACTTAACCAATTCAGAGTAAAATAGAACTTGGTGCGATTGATCACGCATGACTTGCGTTCCGACGTGTTCACCTCGTCTTTCCATCGCAAACGAGCCCCGTAAGGGCCGAGACGTGTGTCAACGACCCCCGGGAGGGCCGGGACATGTGCCACCGACCCCCGTGAGGGCAGGGACGGGCGCCACCGACCCCCGGGAGGGCCGGGACCTGTGTCACCGACCCCGGGGAGTTGGAACATGCGCCAACGACCCCCGGGAAGGCCATGATATGTGCCACCGATCCCGGGAGGGCCGGGACGTGTGTCCCTGACCCCTAGGAGAGCCCGTACGTGTGCCACCGACCCCCAGGTTAGCCCGTACGTGTGCCACCGACCCCCGCGAGAAATAAGGCCTTGTGGAATGAGTGTCCTTGACTACCGGGAAGGCAGGGACTTTTGCCAACAACCCCTGGGAGGGCCGGGATTTGTGTCACCGACCCCCTCGAGGGCCGGGACTTGTGCCTCCGACCCCCGGGAGGGCTGGGACGTGTGTCACCGACCACTTACGACCCCCTGGAGGGCCGAGACTTGTGTCACCGAACCCACCGACCCCCTGGAGGGTCGTGACGTGTGCCACCGACCCCGGGCGGGCCGGGACGTGTGCCTCCCACCCCCGGGAGGGCCGGCTCGAGTGTCCCTGACCCCCGGGAAGGCAGGGACTTGTGCCACCGATCCCCGGGAGGGACTGGACTCGTGTCACTGACCCTTGGGGGAGGGCAAGGACGTGTGCCACCGACCCCTGGGAGAGCCGGAACGTGTGCCACCGACCCCATGGAGGGCTCGGATTAGTGGGTTGTGTGTCACTGATCCCTGGGAGCCAGGGCCGGAATGTGTGCCACTGACCCTCATGAGGGCCTGGTCTTGCGTTACCGACCCCCGGGAGGGATGGGACGTGTGTCACCGACCCGTCCCAGTCCTATCGGGGGTCGGTATGTAACGCAAGACATGGATGTGTACCATCGGGCATCGGCCCCCTAGAGGGCCGGGAGGTGTTCCAAGAATTGTCGAAAACGCCACTTGTGTTGGTACTTCGTACACCTCACTTCACCCTCCACACGGGACTTGCGACACAGGAGCTTACTCATTTGTGAGGGCATGCTGCATGCATGGGTGTCAATGCCCATGCCCCTGCCTACCCCAGCCAATGCTCAAGTCGATGAATGTCATGTTGAGGCCGGGGAGCTGCCACTTTAGATCACGTTTCTCGCAATAGTAAAAGTACAAAGATGTCGAGGCGAAACGCAACGAGATGCGACGCATGCGAGTGTCGGGAAGTAGTGTTCGCAGCTACCGGTATCCATGCAAAGGGAACAGCGTACGGAAGTTCAAATTGAAGGCATGTCAGCCTAGCGATTCACGAGAGGACATAGGAACAGGAACAAAAATGGATGCGAATAATTTGAGCTGCAAAAAATGGAGGTGCACACACAGCTTCACCCAACAGAATCAACCAGTCATCGATAAAATGTGACCATGCCAGGGAGCTTCGTTTCCGGCCAGGGAACCTAGGTCCAAGTAGCCGGTATTTGCCGCAGCACTACAGCAAAGTGTCCAGTGCACCCCGAAGCCCCCGATCAATGCATTAAAATTACTGCTATCTGACAATCCACTCCAGACTGCTTGCAGTCCTAAAAAAGACATCGCGCATTTCCAATGCGACTCGTTTCATGTCTCACAGCAGTATGCCTTATGTATGTTGCATTGGGCGATCCAGACTTATATGCAACCATGTACGCGACGACATGCACATCTCAACCGACACTAGGCTATAAGGGACACGGGTCCCCTTCGGTAGACCCGTAAGCATTGGCGATAGCAGGTTGCAGACTGGCTGCTGGATGGGTGCTTGACATTCCTTGCATCACACACTGCTGACGAGCTGGCAGCAGCACGCAGGCGCATGATATCAGGTTTCTTGTTACTGCCATGTTACGTGCTACAAGAAACCACCACCCTTATCTTATATCGCCATATCTGTTGGGCGGGGTAATCAATGCAGTGCAAGTGTCTGAATTATGCCCACCTTGATGCATCCATGCACGCAGGGGCACCTCCATTCTGCTGAAGGACGGCAGCAACAACGCCGTGTCAACAGTTTGCCCAGGCGCCAGCTATACCCTGCTGGTAGGTCGTGACACGAGGCTGTTGCAGGCTGATGTCGCCGTGGTCTCGTATGTGGGCACCTTCTCTCCGGTTTCCACGATTTTATCATTCCGTACTCTATTCCTGCCGGCCTCGCCCCTGCCTTACGAGCATGTGAAAACGACGAATTCTTTCAAGCATCGCAATGCATCATACATGTTGAACAGCGCGCATGACGGGATCCTCGAGGCAGGGGACAGTCTCTTCGTTTGGCAATCAACCATTCAACCGAGCCCGCTGCACCTCTGATGTTCGTAAAATAATGAGGAACATGCTTGAGGTGGTTTACCCGCCCCCATCCATCAAACCCTGACATACGGTACTCCAGGTATTCATGCAGATCAGCTATGCATGAGAAAACCCTAGGAAATCCTGAGGGCCTTCCGAGTTCCAACCCACAGTGAGATCAATAAACACCTCTGATGTTGCTCTGCCATGTATATGTGACTTGTCCGTGGTGCAGGTATCTTACGGAAGCTCAAGAGAGTCGCTCATCACCGTCACGAGCGGATCACTCAGCACAAGCGGATCTCTACTCAGCAGAACTTCCGCTGCAAAATGGTAAGAATCTATTCATGCTACAACAACGGAAACCTCGGCAGTTGATCCAATTTCTTCACACGCCAGAGCTGTCATGTGTCAGTATGGACAAGGAACCAGCAGTCCCCGAAGCTGGTACTTTTGCCAAAAGATAACATTGCTGTCCCCCTCCATGCACAGCCCCGGACGTTACGGCGGAAGACTATCCTCATCCCACTCCACGACACTGACCTTACCTTGCCTCAACGCCATGCCTGGTATGTTGTCCGCTTTGTCCATTCAGCCTGCTTCAGGTGTTATGGTTTAGCTACTGGTATGCAAAGGTCCAGGGGGCAAGGTCAAGTAAGCTCTGCTGCTTGGGCCACTGGGCACTGGCTGTAGGTGACTAGATTTTGTCCTCATTGGCCTGATTCTGGTTGATAGGCAGCGCCCTGAAGTGGTCTAGTGCGGGCTCCTGTTAATATTCCTGCCCAGAAGTGTTGACTGAGTTTGCCTGATTAAGTCATAATTGTTCCTGCCAACCAGGCAACCAGGTGGTGGTCAGTGTCACGAGCGCGACAGGGCAGATTGGCCAATATCTACAAGCAACAGCGACGTTTGCGGCTCAAGGCTCTTGTGCCATTGGAGCATGTAAGTGTTTGCAAAGGATTGGGGCTGTGAGGTTACGCAGAGTCAGGGCCATTTAGGACAGCTTTGGGAACAAAAAGATTAGATATGGGCAGTGCTGTCATAACAGATGATGAGAAATATCCGGTTACCCCTGAATGAACACAGCCTTCCAAGACAGCAAAATCCCCTGTGCCTTGTCACAGCAAACGGACACTTTCACAAATATTGACCTAGTGACATGCGCCTGTCTCATCCGAATTACCGCACTAATCCTTCGCCTTCGGGACATGCACATCAATTTCTCCCAGGTGTTGTCGCATCCCCGCCACTGCTGTCTCCTTCTCCCCTCCCTCCCCCTCCGAGTCTTCCCCCGCCAGCCCCGCCTGCTCCTCCTCTCCCGAGCCCACCGCTGCCAGCCCCACTGCTGCCCCCCAGCCCCCCGCCCTCCCCTCCAGCGCCACCGGCATCGCCCAGGCCTCCTCCGCTCCCTCCTGCGCCTCCTCAACCGCCCCCCATGACTCCAGTGGACGCATCCCTCTCTCGAACCGTCACGGTGACTCTGAACGGAGCCGACTACTCGCTGCTTGCAGCAAACCCCTCGGCGATGTCTAAGTTCAGGGCAAACTTTGTAGCAGCCATGGCCGACAAGCTGGCGCTGAATCCAAGCCAGGTGAGTCCCTAAGTCCCGATCGAAGCATGCGTCAGTTGTCATCAGCCTCTTGTAGCAGCACCGGGCAAGAAGGCAGGCACTTTGCTTGACCCCCCTGCTCCACTGCCAAGGCTCCCCCATCGCCTCCTTCCTCGCACCCACTCTTCGTACCATGACTCCGCCCCACTACCCAGGTCCAAATCCTTCCCGGAAGCCCCAGACCCGGATCTGTGATTGTGGATGCAGTCGTGACGGCCACCTCGTCTTCTACCCTACCAGCCCTGTCCGCAGCCCTGACAGCCATGCAACAACAGACGGCACCACACCTCCTGGGCACCACATTCGCGGCAACGCATGGCGTCTCGTCGGCGACCCTAGCTATGGACCCCTACCCCCCTCCGCCGCCATCACCATCCCCATTGCAGCCACCGCCGTTTGCACCGCCTCAACAGCCAGACGTTCCGGTAATTCAATTGGTGAGTGCATGGCAAGGCTGTGGCTAGGAGTTTGATGCCCTGACTCACAGCGTAGCCTCCTTGGCAGTTTTGAAGTCTATCAAGACGCCTGCCTTGGTCAGTTGAAAGCTGCCATCTTTCTTTTGCTTTGACTTAACAAAGTATGCCCCTCTGTGCCCCCTCAGTGCCCCTTCTGCCCTGCCTGGTGTAACCTTGATACGTTCTAGCTCCCCGTACCTTGCTTGATGCAGCCTTGCTACTTGCCAGCTTGTGGCAGGGTGCCCCCTCTGTCAAAGCCACTCACTTCTGCCCACTCATGAGGCTTCACCTCATCAACTCAATCTATCACGGAGGACCACTGGATGGACTGAATCTTTGCTCAGTTACCAAGCAGCTGAGCCTCTGGTATGGAATTGGTATGGATCCACATACCTGGGAAAACAACATCAACAACAACAACAAATGCTGTGCCCCACCGCAGCTGGCTTGCACCCCTTCCAGCCTGAATTACGCATGCTCCCTCACCACGGGCTTAGCAGTGGTTCACTGGAGCACCAACTTCGGCAGCGCCCCTGCCAATGTGTGCACGGGGGCGAAAGCCAGCACGCCCACCTCAGCGGCTGCGCCGCAAGGCATGCTGCACATGGCCATCCAGGCCCCAACAACAGGTGTGTGCAGTGGAGCTGGAAATGTGCATGCTGGCTCATGATTACTGGCTTATGCCCATTGAATAAGTGAGGTATCATGATGCATGGGTCATGTGTGTACCCCTGTGAATCAGGCTGCCCTGAAGACACGTCTTTGGGGCACTACATTCCAATTTGCTTGACTACAAGCTCCTTGTCTTGGTCTTCTTTTTGCTTTTATTTGTTGTACCGACGACGAATATTTCCTTCTCTTGACTTCGTTTTCGTCTGATGCCCAGACTTGGCGTTGCCGGTTCCTAAATATTTACCTGCATATTGCCTGGTTCTTGAATTATGTGGGCTTTTTAGCCATATCGCTTCACTTGGCTCCTGCTTCCTTCCCTCCTAGCATCGTATAGAAGGCAGTGTCTGTCTAAAGCTAAAACATGCATCCACACACGCAGGATACGTGGGCCTGGGATTCTCCTCCGCTGGCGAGATGTTCAACAGCGATACAGTGCTTGGGTACATTTCTGGCGGTCAAGCAACGGTGAGAGCAGGGAGGAGGAGGGTTGCAAAAAAGGAAGTGTGGAGAGCTGACACGCATGTTCATACTTATCATTCATGGTCCATGCTGTTGCTGACCTCCTGGCATGCCTCATCCAGCCGCATGCAGTAGGATGGACTGCGGTGATCCAGATTGCAATTATCCATATTGCGGTAATTTTCCACTACCGGAATCCATTAATCTGGTCCTACCCTGTCTACCCCCCACCCACTCCTATAGTGATGCATTGGATTCGTATTGATAGGGGCACTTCAGATTACAGATTTTGACATGTTGACCATCCTCCTGAAACCCTGAATGAGCCTTTGCCTGATGCACCTCTGACCTGCTGACACCTCCATCTGTTAGCAGACTCTGGTTTTCACACCAATGAGGCAGGCTTCAATCATAAATGGTAGCGTAAAATAAACAAGACCAGGCCAGGACTAACAAGACCAGGCCAGGACAAATCTTAGACCCAGAACTGAACCCTAGAAGAGAAACACAGAACTGGACAGTACACCACCCCTCCTGTCAACACTTTCTGCCCAGTGTTGGTTTTGTGCGCAGCTGGCCACCTTGTTGGGCCAGAAGGAACTCAGCCTTATCCAGCCTATAGCCGGTGGTCTGAGCAGCAGGGCTTGCTGCACCACTCAAAGCCCACAGTGTTGTAGCTGATTAGCAGTGTACCTGAATTGTTAGTGTAGCTGAAGCGCAGTTAAAAAAAACGTTTCTGGCGCAGGTGGACGTTTGGAACATACCCAGCGGCGATTACTACTACGTTTCCACCTCCAACATGGCACGGCCCGCTTGGACAACCGAATCGGCAGTTACGCAGACCACTGCGGCCGGCGTTACGACCACGACTGTCTGCTTCTCGCGCCCGCTAGCTGCCCCGTCCGCCGCGGTTTCGTCAACCATGACCGCATCGTCCGTCCTGACCATGATCTTTGCAGCCGCTGACAATGGGGTTACTGACGTTTCTGCTGCACACAAGTATCGAGGCAGCTTTTCTATTGACCTGGGCACGGGAGGTGCGGCGGTCCTCGCGCTCCCGTCCCGCGCGACGAAGATGAATGTGCATGGATCGCTCATGGTGACTGCGTGGATCCTGCTGATGCCTCTGGGAGTGCTGCTGGCACGCCACAAGTGAGTTTTTTTGGTTACGAAGATTAGGCAGGAAGGTCAAGGCCGCACAAATTTACAATGTTCAATAAGAATCGACGCGCGACGGCTTGGCGGGGGTGGGCGTGGCCGGAGGGGGGGCGAATTTCGACACGGGCGGTGGTCGGATTAATAGCTCCGGTACTGTACCTAAATTTGTTAAAATTGAACATCGAATTTATTGTTTTTTGTTTTCCTTACTGTGTCACCCTGCAAGAAAACCCAATTTTTGTTTAATCTCTTACCGTACTTCTGTAAGTGCTGAAGGGGTGGGAAGCAGGCCAGGTAAGGCGACGCTGTGGCTGGTGGGTTAGAATTTTTAGTTGCCGAGGGACTGTTGTAATGAAAAGCATAATGAACGCAGGCAGAGTGTGCAGCCATACAATAGGTGACGGTAGCAACTTCTGCTCTTTAATAAATAAATAAATGTGCATGTCCTATAATTTGGATTGATGAAGCCGCCCATTTCTTGTTCTTATGACTGCTGACATTATACAGGGTCACAACTGTTGCCCTCGAAAAATATCTTTCGTGAGACCCCATGCGTACTTTTTGGGGCTGAAATAGCCTCTTGCAGTCTTCTTCCTGACCGGTACTTTCATTTGTATTTCAGGTGGCTGTTTGGCGAGATCAAGCTGTTTGGTGTCCACATCTGGTTCCACTTGCATCGCGGGCTGCAGCTAAGTGGCTTGGTGCTGTTCGTCGTTGCCATCTCGTATGCTTGGGCTTTCTTTGAGGGCCCCACCACGGGCGGCTTATACGGACAGGCGCACAAGATACTGGGAAATATTGTCATGGGCATGGCCTGCATGCAGGTGAGAGCATGAACACATGATGCAGTTTTTGCATCGCCATGGGCATGGCATGGGTGCGAAAACACTGGCTGGCCCATCCTGATGCCCATTTTGCAATGCCTGTTCTAAAATCCTGCAAAATTCGGTCAAGAGACAGCCGCAAAGCTTGGTGTGTGTCTTAGCTACCACCTCATCTGACCTGTAGTACAGCCTTGTTGTTGTTGTACCAGTAGAAGCCCTGCTACCCCTGGAAATGCGCACATTTTTCTCTCATCTCTCAATTATGCGACTGCTCTTATCCCTGCACGTTAGCTTTGTATGCGAATCTGACACTCTCTGAAAAGGATTACCGCCACGTTTTGTTCCGACTCCCTTCCTTTACCCCTTCCGTCCATGTTGTTGTCGGCTTATTATAAGCACGGTAGCTGCCTCCCTCCTGGTCTCCTCACCTTTCATCCTTGAGTTGCTACTGGCTCCAATATTTGACACAATATCTTCCTCCCTCCTCCCCTTCTGTCCACAGGTCGCTGCTGGTTTCATCCGCCCAGCCCCCAAGTCCGCCTTGAGACCCCTGTGGTTTTTGGCCCATCAGTGGATGGGCCGCCTCTCACTCCTTTCCGCATGGACGACCGTCTTCCTGGGGATCTACATCGCGCATGAATCGTTTGCGTACCAGGTGGGTGCTATTGTTTAGATCTGCTGATTTTGAAGATCTAGATCCATTCAGACCTTCTGGATACACATAACACAAGAATTGCTTGCGAGCCAGGTGGGGGCGACATGGTTTGGATCTGCTGATCCTTAAGCATTGGATCCAAACATATCTGCGGTTTGATCATGAACAGATCGTTTGTCCAGCAGATATGGGACTGGGCAAGAAGTTCATCATCGGCCAGATCTGTCCAGCTGCACGCGCCTCCTCTGCTCCTCCCACGCCCCCCTGAACAGCACCTCTTCGCGATTCAAAAAGCCTTGGTGTGCCTACCAACAAGCTGGCCTGTCCAGGTCTTCTGCACAGGCTGCAGCCGCTTGGCGCACATGTAATGCAAACTATGACTGTTTGTCAACCCCAGCTGGTTCCTATCCCCTCGGACTTATGATCTACCCAAAGCAAACCATCATGACACTAGTTGGAATTGCAAACGCTATTACCCATTATCGGTTTTGCGCTCGCCCTGCACACAGGCATCATATATGTACTGGCTCGCCCCTAGCATCAGCTTGCTGGGTGCTTTCCTGGCTGTCGACGCTGGCCTCAGCATGTACCAGCTCGGGTTCAAGGTCGGAGCGAAGTCCTCCCAAGTTAACACCATCTCAGCGGCTGAAGAGATGGAGATGGGTGCCGTGGATGGTGACCTGAGGGTGAGTATACCCCAGGTGCACCCTGGCAGGAAGTCCCGGGCTTCGAAGGATGGCCACAAGGCTGGGTCACCATCGGGGTTGTCGAGGAGGACCAGTTTGTCGAACAATGAGATATAGAAGGAAAAGCAAAGGCCGATGTCGGGCTGTGTCTCTGCACTTTGAGTTTAGCGCCCGCCCTTGTTGGCGAGTGGAAGCCCTGGTCTCTCCAAGAACAAGCAAGCGGCCTGCGGGAGATGAGAGGGTCTATGTTCAAGCCTCAACCCTGAACAAACTGCGCGGCCTGCGGTGGATTAGACGCTCCGACATGCCTTGTCTGGTGTGTGCAGCAGCAATATAGAAAAATAGAAAACGCCACCGCGTGGCTGCAGAAAACGGCCTTGGTGGGTGGTACCTCCATACTGAGTGTTCATGAGTAGTCCATCCCAAAAGTCGCTTCGCACGATGTCTGCGCAATTCCAGGCTACCATGTCAGGATACAGGGAATACCCATCTGGATTCCATACCGGTTTAAGTAACTGCCACACTGGTCCCTGTATTGGGATTTGGGTGGTACCCACTTAACTTGTTTCTTTGTGGAGAAGTATATGTGTTGTATCTACCATACCACTGTGCGGCTATATGTCGGCTAGCGTGTACATCAGCTTGCGTGGGCTACTCTACAGCTACCAGACCGCCTCTGGCTGGCAGGGCCTGGCCAAGCGAGTCCTGCGGCTAGGGCCTCGGGCTGAGGCTGGTGAGTTGGGTCCCCCAATCCAGTAGAAGGTCCAGATCGGCCCCCTCATGGTGGCCTAGTGCGCACTCCACCCACATGTCTTCAGTATAACATTTGAACAACAGCATCAACGGCATGAGTAGGAGTATCAGGTGTCTTGTAATCGAACAAATTTGCTATCGATATTTTTAATATCCGGTTTGTACCTTCACTCTGGCATGTGAAGATTGTAACATGTCATTGCAAGCTCCTTTTAGTGTGGTATCCAGGTGGTCACAAAAAAACTAACCGTATTTTGTACATCTTAGTTAAATAATTAACTGTTAAGATTTGTTATTTTTCTATTGCCCCAGCAGAAGAGCTACTGCATTTGTCTTGCTTTTCTATGTGTTTGCTTGTGCCCACTTGAGGCCAGGAACATCATGTCTAACCCAGATTTTGGCTGCTGTATGTTGGACGGCGACTACTGACTCTATAAATTAGAAGCACGCCACAATGCCATGTCATCCCTGCCAGGTTGTGCCCAGCCTCCTTAAATAAGGAGGCTGGGCACAACCTGGCAAGGACGACATGGCATAACGGCTTCTTAAATAAGGAGCCGTTAAAATAGAAAGGAAGTAAATTCTGCAATGTAAATCTGCGTATCTGGGTTCCATGGAGCAATCCATCACTGTTTGACCCTCTGTCCTATACCAGTATTCTGTAAGAGTTATCGAATAGTGGAAGTTTCTCAGTGCCCGCTAAAAAGCGTGAGGCGTTGATACTAGACGACATAAAACCCTGGGCATGCGGATGGACTAAGGTCCCTGAAATGGAGATAATCTGTTGTCTGTCTCTCTTGCAGCATCCACCATTGAGTGCAAAATTATGGGGTTAACATATTGAACAAGACCTTCGGCCTGGGACCACAAGTGTGTAGCATTGGCTGGCCAGCATGGCGAGCCAGCCAGCTGCTCACTCCACACAGGAAGTGACAGAACAGCACAGCTGCTAATAGACGACGGTGCAGCAACCAGCAATTGACTCACGCTACTTCCAACGGTGCTGGGCTGATTTATACGGCCAGCGTGTGGAGGATGCGCTGCCTGTATGCTTTCAGTGCCCTAGCGTGAAGGAGAGGCTTAGGGCGAGAGGTTGGGCAGGCCTCCTGTGCCACGGATTTTCAGCAGTTGTGCTTGGGCAGGCGTGGGTGGGAGGGGGACCTGGCCAACCTCTCCCTAAGCCTCTCCTTCACGCAAGGGCAATGAAAGCAGACATGCAGCGCATCCTCCACATGTTCGCCGTCTCCCTTTGCCTAACACCGCTGGCAGCAGCGTGTCTCACGTTGTTGACCGCTCGGCTGTCCTCTCGTGTCACTCCATGTCAGCCGTGCTTACCGCACCCAGCCGCAACAGTAAGTTCGCGCACACAAGCGCACGCCCTATTGCTGGTGCGGCCCCTAGCTTAAGCCTACACGGCACCCGCTGTAGACTGGAACCAAGCGCGGTAGGCGGCCACAGACCTGTGCTCGGTGGCAGGGCCCCTGAAGCTGCACCTGTTTTTAGGCTGCGTCCACTAGGTGTAGCACCTCTGGTACGGGGAGCGGCTGCAGGTCAAAGACTGCCTCACACAGTTTGGGGACAGCTGCTCCACGCTCCAAGTCCGTCAACGCCTCCCTCAGCTCACTAAGATCACCGCACCATGTGTGCCCTCTGGTGTTCTTTCGAAGCGCGAGCTGCATGTCGGCTGCCATGCCTGATGCCATGAGTCATTGACGTTTCACCTCTGGGCCCTGCTCACAAAAGGCTCGGCCGCGTAGGCGCCTAAATTAAGGATGGGGAAGAAAGAACAAAACAAACACCAGGGGACAGAGGGGAGGGGAAGGAGGAAAAGTGGGAAATCAAGTGGCTTTTGTGGAACTTGTAGTCGATTTTTTGGGTGAAGGCTAGTCTCTTCAGGGGCAGGGGATGAGGTTTGCCTGACCACCGCCGCCCAACTAAAGAGTTGGGAGGAAAGATGGAAAGAAGCACAGAAGGGGGCCATGAGTGGGCCATGAGTGGGCTGTCTTGCTGTGCTGCAGGCGCCGCCGCTGCGTTGTGGAAGCGGGACACGTGCTGCCACCAGGCTCATTGTAGCGGCTGGATCTGCAGCTCCCTCATGACCCCCCAGTTGGCAGCGGAGGCAGGCAGCCCCGCAGCCTGGCGAAAGTGCTGAAGTAGGCTGGACTGCATCCTTCTCCAGAGGCAATGTTGCGGCCGGAGGTGACCGGTGGCCCACACATCTCTTCAGTTCGCCGCATGCGCTGCGTAGACAGCCGCTAGCCGGATGCGCAGAGGCAGATGATGCCTCAAACGCACCCTGGCGGCCATGCGGCCAACACGATGCAACGCGGCAGCCAAAGGCGCCTTTCTACCTTGAATGACATTCCTCATACTGCCGCTTTCGTGCTGAATGATGCCCAAGAATTTGAATTATTGGACACGCTTCAACATGCCATCCTATCTGAGCCGTTAGCGCAGGCATGGGCTGGCTGTTGGCGTTGCACTGCTAAGCGGCTCCTAAACTCCAAAATGTCTGTCTAGCTGACGTAGACCTGGAGCTGTTTGACCGCCGCATATATATGCAGGGCGTCTAGCATGCGCTGCAGCCCTGTCGGGCTGCTGGCTATCAGGAAGAGATCATCCGCATACAAGAGGCACCTGAGTCTCCACCCTGCCCCCAGCGCAATGCCCTCTGCCGGGCGCTGGGCTATCATCGTGCCTGGCAGGTTGCTAATATAGAGGCAGAGGAGGTGGCTGAGAGGGCAGCCCTGCTTGATACCGGTGGTGCAAGGTACAGGGTCAATGCTTTTCGGGCCATCTGTGAGCTTGTAGACGGCACTGTTATATAGCGCTTGCACAGCGCGTAACATGCTTGATGGCATGTGAAGGTGCTCTGACAGATACCGCCAGAGCTGCTCCTGTGGCACACAAGGATAGGCCTTGGTGAAATCCACAAAGGCCACATGTAGCTTGCCACGGCCTCCGGCTGCCAGCTGTGCATGGACTGCTTGCCTCAAGTGGAAAGGAGCCTGAAGAGTGCTACGGCGCCGTTGGCTGTTATCAATGACACTACACCTCTGGGCCCTGCTCAAAAAGGCTCGGCCGAGTGGGCGCCTAAATTAAGGTTGGGGAAGAAAGAACAAAACAAACACCAGGGGACAGAGGGGAGGGGAAGGAGGAAAAGTGGGAAATCAAGTGGCTTTTGTGGAACTTGTAGTTGATTTTTGGGTGAAGGCTAGTCTCTTCAGGGGCAGGGGATGAGGTTTGCCTGACCTTTTTGTTCTTGTTGTTTGCAAGGTGAACTTGCTTTCCTTCCTTGCCTCATGTGCCTTCTCCCTTGACTTTCCTACCTGACTTAACGTTTGCCGACGTGGCCGAGCTTTATTTAAGCAGGACCCAGAGGTGTAAGATCATTTTCTCACAAGCAGTAAAACACGATCGACCCTCCTATCCCCATATTCCTGACCGATGCACTGCTGGAGGGCATGGCAAACAGGGCCTCCCTGCTTGACAGGATCTGCTATACATATGGTCGTACATGTGTGAGAAATCCACGTCGATGTTAGAGGCAGAGGCTTGACCTCAACATCAAACGGCAGGATCTGCACGCCACGGAACAGCAGCTTCTGGACAGTGAGCAGCTTGGCATCCGGCGGGCCTAAGCTATACGCAATCTGCAGGCATGAGGAAGAGGGGGGCATCGGCATCAGGGAGGCCTGTGAGAGGAGGTGTCGGAATGATGCTAGTGGAATGACCTACCCTGCGTATCAACCCTGTTTAAATGAAGGCTGCATCAGCCCCCTACCTGACAGCCCATGGCCCGTACTGGCCAAGCTGCCTACATGGCAGACCGTGTGCACATCGCCCCTGCCTCTTTTGCCAGCCTGCTGTTGATTTTGAGTCCTCCTGGCGGTACATCGAGAGGCATTTAAGTAACGAATAGACTCAGGGGAGTACAAACGCGAAGCAAGACAGCATGGCCCAGAGGTGTAACGTCATTCACAAAACGCGAAGAAAGCCTCTGTACCCTCCTCGATCATGAACCCCATAAAGTGATTAATGTTTATAACGATTTGCAACGAGGGGGGGGGGGCAAAAAAGAAAGTCAAACACCCCACCCTAAAAAATGTCAAATACCCTGACTACCCCCCCCCCCCGTCTACGGAACCTAGTAAAACCTTAATTTCTCAGGCAAAAATTAGAATTGAAGGAAGGGATCGGGGTCAATTTCAATCAGCTCATCAGTGCGCTTCTAATGATGTCGATGAGTGTAGCTGGTCCACAAATGTAAAGCAGTGAAACAAAAGAATCTACCATTGCTCTAGCTACCACCTGCCATCTACCTATCCTCGCTGGAGACCACGAGGCACCAGAAACGTGAGAACTCACGCATGAGTGTCATCAAACTAGCATCTAACTTGAGCGTGCTGATGTGCTGCTTCAGAAGCTTGGTCTTCTGCCACTTGGGGAGCTCCTTGCCCCCCCCCTTAGCGTGATGGCATATCTCGTCACACCTGCCTCCGTCAGCTCCTGACCAGGGTGGGCTGACTACATGTGATATAGGCTGACTACATGTGATCGTGTGCGCTACATGTGTGCTTCCAGTGCCCTAGTGTCAGGGAGCAGTTACAAGAGCGGGGGTGAGCAGGTCCTCCGGGCGCTGCCACTAACTTCCACCTGTCATGCTGAATCAGCGCACCGCGCGTATTACTGAATTATCAGTTCCTTGTTTAAGGATTCTTGCAGCTTAACTCTTGTGTACGGAACTGTTGCAGCAGCTTTGTGTTTACTCTGGATGTCAGAGAAGTGTGTGTTTTCACACTTTAGCCTCCGTCTTAGTGGCTGCTTGGTTTTCTGCAGCCACTATTTATTTCTTACTTGAAGCCCTGATTTCGTAATCACCCTTTAATCTGAAGTTGCATAGTCACTCCTCATCGAGCAAGCACAAACACTGCTCACTTTACTTCAGCAAGCACAAACACTGCTCGAGTATCGAACCACCAAACAGAACAAGCACTAAAACTGTTCGACCCCTTTCAGTCTAAGAGGCGATTCACACCGGCGAACTGAATGTGGCAGTTGGTCGAAGTGAACCCACGCTATCTCGCGTTCCCAATCCGACCACGGGAGACCGATTCACACCAGATAAATTCGCCAAAGTGGCGTTCGTCGTTTCTGTTTCATTCAACATGGTACCTCCTCGTCAGTATCTGCTGCCATTGTTGCTTGTTGCTGTTGCGAATCTAACCCGAACCACTTTGATCGCTGTCATCGCTTGGGCCGTCATTATTTCGAAAGGTGTGAGTGACGAACGCAGTAACGCACTCAACCACGAGATAAGAGGCAGCATGACAGGGACGAAAACACACAGGATCGAAGGTAGATGGTCTTCGGAAATTGCCAATGTGGCGAAAGTGGCCAACGCGAAGTGAATCTGGCTCAAAATGCCATATACAGTTGGCGTCGCCAATCCGGCCCCAAAGTGGTTGTTTTGGCGAAGCGAACCCATGCAACTTTCGGAGCGAAAGTGACCAATCTGACCAATCCGACCCGGTGTGAATCGCCTCTAAGCAAGCACAAACACTGCTTAGCCTTGAAGGTCTACTCTTGATATTTCGGCCTTTATCAGGCATTCTCCAGCCTTCCAGCTGGTTTACCACGACCAACTTCATCAACTCTTCATGAACAGCCAGTCCAGAGGCTCCAAGTCGACTCCTTGATAGATCATCAAACGAGTCCCCCCACCTGAAGATCGCCTACAAGCGACTTCCCACTGAAGGTCATCGTACACTGTCACCAGTGTACTACATCTTCAACTGCTGCTACAGTCACCTTCGGAAGGGTCGACCCATCAGGCAATCTTGTCAACAGTAGAGAATAGCCAGGTATGTAAGTAGTCCAGGGGTTCCGTAGCTCAATTGGTAGAGCATCATTCTACGAAGAATGGGGACGTGGGTCTATCTGAGTGACTGGTAAAACCTCTTGGCAATATGTGTGCGTATACGTACGCGCCGTAGCCTGTCATGAGGGAAATCGCAAAGGAAAAGAGTGACTGATCCACAGTTACTATGACTCGGGGGAGGGTGCGCGTATCCCGTACGGGCAGGTTTACCTACGGGTCGCCTATACCTAGGGATCCGTCATATTCACGAACGATTGGAAACGACACGTAGTTCTTACTTCTTACTTAGTAGTCCAGGGGATACTTATCTTAAATACATCGACTGATTCCCAGGTTTACAGCTGGGAATTCGAGTCTTAACAGCAGTGACCAGAAATCTATCATATTCCTGAAGTCACAGCACTTTGCATACTTGCTTTATTTGTTTGTTGTACTTGCGCAGTCATTTACTGGGCGCAGCGCTTAGCCCCGACACACCAGCTGTACCAGGCTGAACAGGGTTGGGATGCACTTGCTTTTGTGGACTGTGCTGTGGGCATTGTTGAGGGTTAGTCTTTAGGGATTCTGGGGCGCCAGTGTCGTTTGCCTTTCCGGCGTTCTCTTTTGGTTATTTTTTTGTTTGTTGTTGTTGTTGTTGTTTGACCCCTTTTTAGTTTCTTCTCTTCTCCCTTCTGATCATTGGGGCGCCCTCGCGGCCAAGCAGGGGTGGGATTATGGGATACGCTTGCTTTTGGGGGCTCTTTTTGAAAGGCTTTGTTCACGGCTACTCTCTTGTGGAACTCAGGTGTCGAACTTGGTCTTCTTTGCCTTCCCGGCCTCTCCCTTTGTTCCTTTCCCCCCCTCTTCCTTTTAGTCTCTTCTTTTCTCCCTTCTGAACAGTTGGGCGCCCATGCGGCCGAGCTTTGAGCGGGCCCAGAGGTGTAACGTTGTTGACATGTGATCTAGGAAGTGATAACTCCACACATATGGGCTGATGGTACCCGACGCCGGGTTCCATGTTCCTGCCCCCTCACATAGGAGGATCAGTGGGGCGCCCTCGCGGCCAAGCAGGGGTGGGATGCGCTTGCTTTTCTGGACTTATCTTTTCTTAGAGGCTTTGTTGAGGGCTAGTCTCTGGTGGAACTCAGGTGTTGGACTTGGTCTTCTTTGCCTTCCCGGCCTCTCCTTTTGTTCCTTTCCCACTCTCTTCCTTTTAGTTCCTTCTTTACTCCCTTCTGAACAGTTGGGCGCCCATGCGGCCGAGCTTTGAGCGGGCCCAGAGGTGTAACGTTATTGACATAGGAGGATGGCATGGCGGCACCATGGCCCAGGCTGTGCATGGTACCTGGAATTGAGCCTAGTCATTCTCTACAAGCCCCACGTGGCCAAGCGTTCAGCAGGGCCCAGCGGGTATGCACTGTTCTAAACATATGGGCTGATGGTAGTATGGTACCCGCGATGCTCCTGCAGATGGTGCAAGCCGCTCGTCTGTTAATGCAAGAATTGGTGGCAGAACCCCTCTCAACAGCCGCATATGGCATCTTGTACTTCAGGGTGCAGCGAGACTACTAGCGTGCCGCTGGTATAGCCTTTGCCCAAGTCCGTTTACACAGGCCTGATGTCCTGTCGTCACACATCACGCCACAGAAGCCGCATGCCTCAGCACTACTTGGCTCCAAGCTACAGGCTTCCCCCACATTGGCGCAACAAGATGTTCCCTCAACATGCAACCGCAAAGCTGATAGCTTGGCTATCTTCCCACAGCCATGCACCTTGCAAACCATCGGCGCAACCCCAGCTACTGGTGGTCCATAGTCTTGTTGAACATCCTCCTCCTCTCGGGGGGTGTCATGGCAAAGTGACCAGGGCTTGGCATCATCGCCTCTGTACAGGAACTCAGCTGACATGCTCAAGCTGTGGCTAGAAGCTGGTGGTAGCTGACCAGGGACCCCCACCAGCTTGGCTGGCAGCCAGCTTCACAGCTCGTCTTGCACCCTTTCCCCTGTTGGTGATTCCGTAGGGCCACTGGGTTGTCTGTGAATTTTAAGACCTTCATAAAATGCTCACAGCAGGTTGTCATTGCTTAATTCTTAGCAACTACCAATGCAGCTAAACCGTGGGAGTCCAAAATGGGAGTACGCACAACGGTGCATCAGTGATTATTTTAGCATGCATTTCAGCTACATATCAGCTACATCACGGTCCACAGCTGTGAGGGGCTGCCACAGCAAGCCCTGCTTGGACCACCGGTGTCGCGGTATTATGCAGTAAACGTGACAGAACCGTATTAATCGCTGACGCGGCCACGGATGCTCCGCAGCTTCTCCGCGGAGCCCCCTTTTCTAGGTTAGGAGCCCAGCTTCCCACTTTCGGGAAGATCCGTGGCAGGATTTCCCGTACTTAGTAAATAGGGCTTGCCGGGACCTTTGAATCCCGGCTTGCGTGCTTGACTCTTACTTCGTCCCTTTTAAGTGGACAGGCCTCTAATTGTAAACAGCACCGGCTATCATCCAGAGATAAACCCTGTGAAGAGCAATAACGCCAGTACCACATAGCCAGTCAAGCCTACATCAGCTACACAGCCGACATAGCAACCTAGGACTCCCCTGCAAGATGCCCAGCCCGACTTAGGACAACGTCCGCAGTCTACGTCTACGGCATCCCCCGCTATACGCGGTAAGTGACTCATATCGACCTGCCAGGTTCGCAACCCGACAGGCCAGAAGTCTAGCTCTACAAGTGATCTGCTCCGTGTCTGTCATCTAGAAGTTCCAGCCACAGCTTAACGCGCTGCGCATCCGCGGCCAATGTGTAGTCACTGAGTCCGCCTGTAGGCATCCGCCACTTTGTGGGGAAGAAGTCCGCCACGGACCTGAAGCAAACATCGCGAGTAAAGTAGTAGGGGCGGTACCCACGAGTCAGGGGCGCCCAGGCAGGCCGAACCAGTGAGGAGCTTCCACTAGGGCTGTCTTTCTACCAGTACGCTGTACAGTTTCCCTTTTACAGCCCTTATATCTCAGTAGTGCAGTACAAGGAGCCTTTGCGTGTACCGTAGTTGTGAGTAGAGGGCGCCTCTGTAAGGCCCCTGGACCAGCATTTACCATTATATAACGGTTACTGCTTTATGGTGCGACACCGGCCGTAGGCCGGTCAGAGTCTGGCCCTGATCTGCCCAGCGGTGGCCGCCCGGCGGCCGCCGTACGGTGGTCTAGCGTGCACTAAAATAATCACTGCGGTGCATATGGATCCGGAGCTGTGAAATCCCCTCATGCCTACACTGCATGTCGAGAGGGGTCTGGTATCCTGTGTGGAAATTTGGTGTCGTATATCTGTAGCAAATGACAGTAGGAATGCAACGGTTAAGCTGTCGTCTCAATGTGATGTTTAAAAAAATGTACTGCAATTTTCGAAAAGGCTTGTTTTGCCCCCCCCCATACACACTTTCGACCCTCCATATCTCCCAGGCCCCTGGGGCAAAAACAATTTTAAGACCAGACATGGAAAGCGTCAACCTTAACAACTTCAGGGGATGGGGTGTACTCAGTTTATTTTTGCCCCCACTCCATTTGCGACCATCAAATCCTCTGCGTAGTTATTTCCATAACCTTAACATTCTTTGCGAAGAACAGTTTAAGGCGAAGGATCCTTTTCTGATGGTTACCCTCAAAAATTACAAAACCCTCATTCAGGATCTGGATTCGTTGGGCAGTGGGTTCACTGGTCAATATTCGCAACCACTGCTACCTCACTGTGAACTAAAACAACACGTCCTTCAGCTTGTAGTCGATGGTTCTTATGTTCAGCCTAAAATAATTATACGGTACTAGTGAGTCAATCAAACAAAATAAAATGTGCCAAATATCAGTGGTGGGCGAAAGGGAATGTACCGGGAAAATGCCACACGCGCATGGTGGACGAGGCCTACAAGTTTGTCTGGCAAAAAACCTAAAGAGTGTAACCTCATTTAGTCATTTTATTCCTCTCAAATTTTTCACTGAAGGTTGCGCGGAAGTCACTATCTAAAGGGAATCCCGGGCAGGAACAAGGCCGCATGGCCACAATTAGCCTATCAAAAATATAACATAGCGCGATACAGCCTTAAACAGTCGACAACAATCCTCCTGGCACCTACTGAAAACAAGCTCTGCCCTTCCCTAGGCCTTCGCCACCGGGAAAACTGCTTTCAGGAACGCTTGCGGCAACAAAGCAAACTTGCGCCACTTCGGCACAAAGGCTCGCATCGTGAAGTTGTCGTAGTCATTGGCTTCAATAGCGTCCAGGATCTGGCGGTACACAATCAGCGCCGCCCTGAATAGGAGGAGGGCATGAAAAACAAAAGAGATCAGGCATCTAAAATTTTCGCAATTTTTGCCAAGTGTAGTAGAAAATTAGCGCCAGCATTGATCAGAAACCAGGGATAAGCAGAGCACGAGTTCAGTCAGCCGGATGCAGGGCTACGTCATCGTATGGCGGCACTCTGACCCTGACTCCTCACCAGACTGGCCAGCGGGCCTTAGCATCCAGGAAATCCACGCCCTCCACAGCATCCTCGAAGCACTGGTGTGCCCGCGCGATTTGGAACTTCATAAACTTGCGCCAGCGTTCATCTTTGCGGCCCGATGCTGGCGAATGAATCCCAGCCATAACCTGAAGAATCAGGAAGGCAACTAATCAGGATTTGGCTGACAAGGGAAGGTTGGGTACAGGCAGAGGGGGTGGGCCCTGCGAACATATCATAACTACTCTTTTACTCAGTACTACAGGAAACTAGCATGAATTCCATGCGCGGTCCAGCCATGCCAGCCTTCCTGTCATTGCTGCATGCCCCTAGCCAAGGCAGCTCAACCAATAACCCGAGCTTATTACATACCTCCTCCCATACATACCTCTTCTTCCGTGATGTTAAATTGACGCAAGTCTTCCAAGGGCACGTAGATCCTGTTGCGCTCCTTGACATCCTCACCAACATCTCGCAGGATGTTGGTTAGTTGGTTGGCAGTGCCCAAGGCCAGCGCTGCTTTGTACACGCGCTCCATGGGACCCTGTTGGATCACGAGTTGTGATGTGAGTACTGGACCACAAATCAGCATGCATGCAAAGATGAGGCCAGGCTGCATGGCTGACTGTATGCTCACCAATATGCCAGGCAAAAAGGGTATTTTCAAGACTGAACAATCACACAACCACCGAGTTACTTGCCTTGAAACTAGGGTCGATGCCCATGACAGGCATGCTCATCAACGCAACAGTGCCAGCGACGCGATAGCAATACTCGTAAAGCTCGTCGAAGGTCTCATATCTTGACTTTTTCAAATCCATGCGCATGCCGTCGATCATGTCGCGGAAAGGCTGAATCTCAAGTGGGAAGCGCGTGATGGTGTCCGAGAGCGCTGCGTCCAGAATGTCGTAGGGCCGGCCTTCAAAGATAGCCTCTAGCCTCTGCTCCCATCGGTCCAGTGCCTGCGACAGAGTTGATTTAGCGGATGGCGGACTCGGGACCAAAATGGGGAGGGACATGGTCACTTACCTCGGGGGTTATCTGATTCGCGTTAGGACCGTCAACAAGTTCATCTGTGCGTCTGCACCAAACGTAAATGGCCCAGATAGCCTTGGCTTGAGCTGGTTCCATCAGCTGTGTCCCGAGGTAAAACGTCTTGGCATATTCCGAGGTGACCTCGGCACACCGTTCGTATGCCTCCTCGAGAACTTTGCTATCCCAATTCATTTTGGGAACTGGCAGTCCATTGGGATAGCGTTTGTGCTGCTCAATGCAAAGACGCATCGCTCGCTCCTCCACCGCCCTTCCTTCCATCCCGTCCTCTTTGTTGGCGTTCATGCCGGAGCCGCCTGATGTGCTGGGCTGGTTGCTGCTGACTCCAATCTTTTCCCCAAAGCTCCAAGCTTGACGCTCAGGAGCCATCGTCCGAACTGGCACCATTCGCAATCTGTTCTTAGATGCCAAGCTCGTCGAGACCGGTCGAGACTGCACATTGCTGCATGGAGTAGACTTCATTGCACCCTCTAATCCTCCTGCAAGATGGAATAAACAAGTCATGATCGATTTACAGGTCGGGGCGCCAGGACGCCAGCACCGAGTCGTCCAGGTAGAGAATCAATCAAGTCAGAGATAGGGGTAATCCTTCCTTAAAGTGAAAGGTGCAATAATCGCAGAGGGAACAAGCGCCCTTAACACAGTGGTGGACACAAATCCATGCCCGTCACATACCGTGGACGATTCGTAGGAGATCGGCGTCGTGGATAGCTTATCTCAACACTGCAATGCAGGTGTGTTTTGAGAAAGGGTATATTTCCTCTGGTGGGGATGTGAAGAGACATGCCCGTTAACGCTCTAGGCATCCAGGCACCACATGGTGAGGTACCAACTTCGCAGCTCCGCACGCCGCTCAAAAGCCATGGTCGGCACGACCCGGGTGGGTCGGCCACACGGGTGGGTACGTTCACAACAGAAGTCCCGACGGCTGCTGCAAACACACGCTATCCGATTTCAAGCTGCAGGGACATTATCAAGTGTAGACGATATGCCCAGTCACCTAATGCCAAGTTGTGTCCAGGACACCCGAACCCGCAAATCTGAAAAAGTGAAGGGCTGAAAAGCCGGGCTGAAAAGCGTCAACACGTCTAAATCCCGGCAAAAACAGTGGACACGAGCGAACACGATAAGGAAAGTTTTGAAAGGGTCATAGAGTGTCCATACAGCAGAAGGAGGACCAAGACCTAGCAGCCATGCTACTGCAGCACCAGGGATTTGATTTTTTTTACTGGAGGTGTACCCCAGCCTGGGGCATGACATGCAGGATGGGATTCGAGAGCTGCAGGGATTAGAAGCAGACAGGAGGCAGGCAGGGAGTGCCTTGTCACCCTGTGGCATGTGAAGCACGGTGAGTGCATCAAAGAGACTTCGTTGCGGAATATGAAGCATGTAATCCAGGGAGACAGGGCTCATGACGTCATCGACTGTGCGTATCCAGGAAGCAAGGCAAACAATCAAGCAGGACAAAGTCGAGATGAATTTCAGAAGACGCAATGGCCGACTGTGGGGAGACCTACCGACAGATTATGCATGCAAGCATGTGACAAGCATGTGACAATTGGTTCTCATGGTTTTAAGGGCTGGCATGAGCCTGCTCCCTGAGCTTGCCACCCCAAGATCATTACCCTCCATTTTGAGGGTCTGTTACATACTCCTGCCACGCATACTTTCTAAGGAAAGAGACATGGCCCATGTTAAATACATTAACCCTGACCTGCCAGAAATCTCACAATGCACCATGATCTTGCACTTTCTCAGCACAGTTTATTTTGGTGCATTCCAGGCCACCTTTGGCATGCCCGGGCAGCCACTACTGGGCCAATAGGGATCACACTTTGACCACACCACGGCCAATGGATCCAGCAACAGGGCCTGCTATAGCTGGCTGCCACATCCGTAAGCTGTGATGTAGCTGAATCATAGCTTAGGCACCCTCAATATCAAAGGGCAAGCCCTTGGGCCCGCCTCCGAGTTTCCCCTTTCCTGTTGCATCGTTCCTTGTAATTCGGAGGCTTCGTTTTGGTTGACATGTGAGTGTGTGAGTGATCGGTGGATTCCTGTTCCCTCATCTCTTTCCCTTTTCCTCCTGGAACAGAAGGTGAGCTGCATGGCACTAGGCAGCTGGCAGGAGCAGAAGCTGGACAGCAGGCAGTTGGCAACAAGCAGAAGCTGGGCAACAGGACAGTAGGCACTAGGCAGCAAGCAGAAGGTGGGCTGTATGGCACTAGGCAGCTGGCAGGAGCAGAAGCTGGACTGCAGGCAGTTGGCAACAAGCAGAAGCTGGGCAACAAGACAGTAGGCACTCAGCAGCATGCAGAAGGTGGGCTGCATGGCACTAGGCAGCTGGCAGGAGCAGAAGCTGGACAGCAGGCAGTTGGCGACAAGCAGAAGCTGGGCAACAGGACAGGAGGCACTAGGTAGCAAGCAGAAGGTGGGCTGCATGGCAGTAGGCAGCTGGTAGGAGCAGAGCCTGGACAGCAGGCAGTAGGCGACAAGCAGAAGCTGGGCAACAGGACAGGAGGCACTAGGCACTAGGCAGCAGGCAGGAGCAGAAGCTGGGCAATAGGGCAGCATTCAGGAGTGGAAGCTGAGCAACAGGGCAGCAGGCAGTACACAGGAGTAGAAGATGGGCAGCAGGCAACAGGCAGTAGGAGCAGGTACTTCCTGCTCAATGAGTTGAACTGGGCAGCAGGGCAGTAGGCAACAGGCAAGAGCAGGAAACTGGGCAGCAGGGCAGTGTGCAACAGGCAGTAGGAGCAGGTACTTCCAGCTCACTGAGTTGAACTGGGCAGCAGGGCAGTAGACAACAAGCAAGAGCAGGAAACTGGGCAGCAGGGGAGTAGGCAGTATGCAGGAGCAGAAGCTGGGCTGTAAGGCAGCAGGTAGGAGCAGAAGCTGGGCAGCAGGGCAGTAGGCAGCAAGCAGCAAGTGGAGACTAGGCAGCATGACAGTAGACAGCTGGCAGCAGCAGGGCTGCAGGCAGTATACAAGAAGGAGGGACAGAAGCTGGGTAGCGGAGTCGTGGACAGCCGACACAAGCAAAAGCTGGGCAGCAGGACACTAGGACAGTGGGTAGACGCTAGGCAGCATGACAGTAGCTAGACAGCATGGCTACTGTCTGCTATTCCGCTCATTGTGCATGACCTGTCACATGACCAGCTGTCACATGACCAGCTGTCACATGACCAGCTGTCGCGGGACAGTATCTGCCCGGCACTTAGGTCTGCCCTGCCAGTGAGTGCCGGTACTCCGTACTGGTCTGTTCTCTATGTATTGTGGCAACATCTGCCATCTGCCAGTCACTTGTTCAGGTTTGTCTATGCTGCACCTGCGGTGATATGGTGTGCCACCGGTCACCTCGGGTTACGGCACTGCCTCAAGAGCATGATGCAGTCAAGCTTGCTTCAGCACCTGCGTCAGGCTGCGGAGCTACCTGCGTCCGCCGCCAGCTGGGGGTCATATGAGGGAGCTGCAGATCCACCAGTTACAGCGAGGTTGGTGGCAGCACCTACTCTGATTCTACAACGCAGCGGTAACACCAGCACAGCAAGACAGCCCACTCATGGCCGCTGCCATGTCGGCTGACATGCAGCTCGCAGTCAGACAGAGCATCGGAAGGCGCAACTGGTGCAGGGCAATTGCTTGGTACATTGAAGGACCTGTGTTTCTTCCCATCTTTCCTCCCAACTCTCTAGTTAGGCGCCCACGCGGCCGAGCCTTATTTGAGCAGGGCCCAGAGGTGTAACGTCATTGACCTTGCAGGACCTAGAGCAGGGAGCAGCCGCCCCCAAACTATGTCAGACAGCGACTGCTTTACAGCCTCTACCCGTCACAGAGGTGCTGGCGCTAGTGGACGCAGCCTACGAGCAGGTGCAGCTGGACGTGACCTTCCAAGGAGATCCCAGGGACCCAGCCATCGAACATATGTCTGCGGCCGCCTACCACGCCTGGTTTCAGCCCACAGCGGGCGCAGGCCAGGAGCCGCAACAGCAAGAGGGAGTGTGCTTGTATGTGCACGAGCTTAAGGCTGCGGCTCTGCGCAATCAGCACGGCCGACACTAGAGGAAGGTGCAGCGGCCAGCAGCGTGACACACACTGCTGCCAACGATGCTGGGCTATGGGAGACAGCGAGGTTGTGAAGGATGTCCTACATGCTTGCTTCCAATGCCCCAACGTGCAAGATCAAGCTAGGGAGTGGGGATGGGCATGTCCCCCAGATGATGACAGAAACTTCCATGCTTTGTACCAGGGCAGGCTAGGGTGGGATGCACTCACTTTGTGGAGGATGTGGTAGATAACGTTGAGGCGTAGACGTTCCACAGCCGGGCCTTCCATTCTCCATTTTCCCAGCCTTTTGTGAGTCCCTGCACTTTGTCCCCCTCCCGCCTTTGACTGGTAGACTTTGTTGAGGGCTAGGGTCTGAAGGGGCTGTAGATTTGGATTAACTTTCCTTTTTGGGGGTGCGCCTTTTGTCCCCCTCTTGCTTTTTTTCCTCTCTTTGCTTTTGATTAGATGGCGGCTAGGACCTGGACGGGCTGGGGAATCTCCAGACTTATTTTCTCTATGGTGTGGTATTTCCCTCCTCGTGTCTTTGTCTATTTCTCTTCTCTCTCCTCTGCCCATCACTTAATTTTCCCCCCGACCAGACAGTTGGGGGCCCGTGCAGCCGAACCTTTTTTAGCATGGCCCAGAGGCGTAACGTCATTAACAAAAAGTGCAGTGTTTATATTCATTAACCCTAACCCCTACAACATCACCTTCAGCATAGCTGGCTGTGCTCGGCTCATTCATGTGCGGCAGGTGTGCACTATGCACATCCCTACCTTGTTTGTGGCTGTGCAGGCATCAAGATGCAACAAAGCATATGTCAGCGAACACAACTTGACATGGATGGCTAGTGAGAAGTGTGGCTGGATGCAGGCACACATGGACTGACACGCAAACGCATGCATGTTGTACCGCATTACCGAGGTTTCATGTGTGACGTGTTTTCAGTCCAGCTGGGAATCACATTTGATGCAAGGGATAGATGCCGTATAAACAGTCTGGGCACAAGGTAAGATAGGACAGCGAGTGACAAATCAGTGACTCCTCGGATTGTCCTGATGGTCATGGTGAGGAAGCATGCGCAAGTTGGTGCAGCTTTTGCTCATTGTTAGGCTGCATGTCTTGCATGAACGGCAGCAAGCACTGGTGTACATCGTTTGAAAATGCCTGATAACAAGCATCATCGATCTCATAAGTTATAACGGCCCAACACATGCACCACAGCACCAGTATGAACATGCATACCAAGCCTAATCGTCATATCACCTATGTCGAGACCAGCTTCTCCTGCCCGTCCCTTCATGCAAGCCTTCAGTGGCACCCAGCTCTTCATGTGTCAATGGCGTTACACCTCTGGGCCCTGCTCAAAAGGCTCGACATGTGTCCATGTGCCTCTTCATGCGTCATGCTCATGCATCCGTTACACAGCCCTCCGAAGCGGATTCCACGTTCTTAATGTACTTGTACAAGGTGCCGAATGTGGCCTTGAGTGGCGGCGCCTTCCACGCGCTGCGTCTGGCCGCAAACTCGGCATCGCTGATCTCCAAGTCCATGACACGCTTCTCAGCGTCAACGGTGATCATGTCCCCCTCCTGCGTATGGCAAAGGAGCGAATAACAGACGGTCAGGCGGGATCCAGTGGGGAAACGCTGTCCAGCACTCCCGACAGTGTCTTGTCAGTCCCATCACTTTATTCCCCACTTTTCCTCCTTTTCTCCTGTCCCCTTGTGTATCTTTTGTTCTTTCCTCCCAACCCTTTAGTTTTAGGCGCCCAGGCCGCCCACGCGGCTGAGCCTTTTTGAGCAGGGCCCAGAGGTGTGTAACGTCATTGACTCTCGGCAGTGAGCAATTGAGCATGTCACCCACAGTCTGCAGACTGCAAAAACATTTGTAAAAAACACTCGTCAATCATTGACTGACGTTTCACCTCTGGGCCCTGCTCAAAAGGCTCGGCCGCGCGGGGGTTCAACTACCGTAAAACGCCTTAAGGTCCGCGCACCCCCAAAAAAAAGAATTTATTTTTCGGCCGCGCACCCCAAAAAGAATTTAAAAAGCGGTCGCGCAGCGACGAAATTTTAATTTAATTTAACGCCGCGCAGCACAAAATTTAATTAAACATCGCGCATCACTGAAATTATTTAAATTTCCGTCCGCGCAGCACTTTCAGCCAGTACTGTCAAACTCTGTTACAATTTCGCTTGAAGCTAGCAGGACCCGCATACCGTAGCCTCCTTCCCTTTCCTCTGACGATTCCTGGCCTCAGGAAACGTGTGGCTATTGGTGCCCGGGGGGCTCAGTGGTACTACGGAACTTGGCAGTCCACCCTGAGGTCTGCGGTTCGAATCCTGTCAATGTTCAGCACTTCCAGCCAGTAGTGCTCATCCGAGTCATCAGTAGTGTTGCTGTGCATGGCTATTTGAGCAGACTTGACAAGGATGGCTGAACGGATGTCCAATCAAACAGTCGCGCGCTAGCGCGCCATTTTTTTTGTAAAAAGTGCTGTTTTTAATTCATACCGCGCACCCCCAGAATAGTTTTTTGGGCACCTGACAGACGCTCCGCGCACCGGAAATTTTGGAATTAATATTAGCGCGCAGCTATGTCCGCGCACCCCTATAATTATTTAATTACGAGCGGAGTAAAAGGCGTTTTACGGTAATCAGTTGGAAGGTGAGAAACACAAACAAGTGCACAAATATTTGTAATACGGCCTGTGTGAAACAAATGTCTCTTCAGTCATCCACAGGGACAATTCCAACCTCTTGCGCCGCCGTGTAAAATCAAAGGTATATTTATATGGAATCAGCGTCAATGGTGACCTTGGCACCATCCTGCGCAGTGCCCAATCGGCCAGGCAATCCAAGGCAAACCTCTCCAGGACCATCAACAGTGGCATAAAAACGAAATCTCCCCCAAAAGTACCACAATCACCTTTTAAGAGGAAAAGTATACGCCACCAATTGTCCGGCATCAGCTCCCCAACTTCCCACTTCCCAGCACCAAATTTTGAGGTCCAAGTGCGTCCCCTCTACAGCCCAAACCACCAAAACTCCTTCAAGGGATCAATGATACGGTAGTACGGTACCCATGTGCTCTTTATAAAGGCTATAAATGCCCATGCCTTGACCAGGCCAATGGACCCACGTGCTAGTGCGTTCAGAGTCCAAGCGCGCCCCCCTTCAGCCCACTACAACCAATGAAATATACCCCACCTTGACTTAAGCAACGAGCCAGCCTAGGTTATGCCAAAAGGCTCCAAGTGCGCTCCCGTCCTCACCACTAAAACCATATAAATGCCCCCACACCTATTACAGGGCAATGGGCCCTCCCCCAGCTTGTACCTCCAAGGTCCGAGTGTCCCCCCCCCCCTACCATTCCCTATAAACGACTCTCACCTCCGCTAGGGCAATGGGCCCCCCAGCCTGTGCTGCCGACCATGCAGGTACCGACAAAAAATTTGCAGGTCCCAGAGGTTAACGAAAGAATGCAGGTCCAAGTGCCCCCCCACCCCCTTTCTTTCCCTTTAAAGGACCCTCACCTTCACCAGGGCAATGGGCCTCCATGCCAGTACCTCTGAGGTCCAAGTGCCCCACCTAAAATGAACTCTCACCTTCACCAGGGCAATGGGCCCCCCAGCCTGTGCCTCAGGACACACGTGTCCGATGACGAAGCCGTGCGAGCCGCCTGAGAAGCGTCCATCGGTGATGAGCGCGCACTCCTTGCCGAGGCCAGCGCCCATGATGGCCGACGTGGGCGTCAGCATCTCGGGCATGCCCGGCCCACCCTTGGGGCCCTCATACCTACACACGCACACACACCAGTGCACAACGAAGTTGGCAACATGCCACCTTTGACAGGCCGCTGTGCAGCCACCAATCAGGACCCAAACCTTGACCCAGGCAGCTAGGCTTGACGCACCAGGCCCCCCCTCGCCTTTGGCCGTGAATTGTAGCTGAATTGTGGCTGAAGCGCCCTACAGTACGGTACGGGTATCAGTGCACCCGGTCTACCCGTACTCTCATACACTTAACAAATCGGCACCCACATCCATGATTTAATTGATTTCATCATGCAGGAGGGGGGGGAGAGCGAGCAGAAAAACACCGATACAGACAATGGCCATACAGACGTCACAGCTTATCACGATGCCACAACACATCCTGAAGGAGACAAGAGCCTAGAGGGACTATCATTTGAAATCTGCACATATCGGCACCCAGGCACCCAGACACACACCTTTCATCATCTTCATCAGGGTTGGAACAGTTTACAGTCGTGACGGGCGGCCTCGTGAAGAATCTAATTGTGGAACAAGACCTACCGCCTGTGAAGCAATGCTTCATGGCCCTTCGTCCCCTCAGCAGTCCACTGCCCCCCTCCCTCCCTCCCTCCCTCCTGTCCTCTTCATTAACCAGGTCTACCCCCTCCCTCCCTCCCTCCCTCCCTCCTGTCCTCTTCATTAACCAGGTCTACCCCCTCCCTCCCTCCCTCCCTCCCTCACGTCCTCTTCATTAACCAGGTCTACCCCCTCCCTCCCTCCCTCCCGTCCTCTTCACAAACCAGGTCTACCTGATGACAATGACCGTGCCCTTAAAGGAATCCTGGTCCTTGGACAGAGACGCAAGCATGTCCTCCTCACAGTCAAACACGCGCGCCTTGCCTCGGAAGTAAAGCCCCTCCTTGCCTGCACAACATCAAGATCAGGGTTTAGGGTATAGCCTGCACTACATCGGGTTCGTGGTTTAGGGCAGACCCTGCAGAACAAAGGGTTCAGGGTTCAGGGTATACCCTGCACAACATCGGATTCAGGGTTAAGGGTATAGCCTGCACAGCATCGGGTTCAGGGTTCAGGGTATATAGCCTGCACAATATCGGGTTCGGGGTTAAGGGCATAGCCTGCACAACATCAGGTTCAGGGTTAAGGGCATAGCCTGCACAACATCGGGTTGCGAAAGTGGAATGCAGCAAGCCATCGACACACATCCAGGAGCAGGCCCCAAACGCGCAGCCCATCAAGTAGCATTGAAGCAAATTCCGGAGTCACGCCCCTCGGGTCACGGGCTCGCAATGCCACAACGTCACCTCCCTTACCGCCCTACGTGCGTCACCTGCCCGAGTGCCCGGCTGCCCCCCATCACAGTGCAGCACATGCACTGAATAGCGTTCATCTTAGTCGGTACCGGACCACCTTTGCTGGGCCGCCCCGCGGCCACCCTTGGGCCGATCCCCACCAAACCTGGACCGGCATCCGGCCGGTGGCCCAAGCAGCAGGGCTGGCTGCACCAGAAGCTTGTGGCCGGGGTCCACAATGTAGCTGAACTGTAGCTGACAGTGGTATAACACTCACTAAAAAATCACTGGCACGCAAGTGTGCATGACAGGTCTACACTGCCTTTCCTTTCCCAAATCGTAATTGAATGGAAACGCAAAGGCTGCACCTACAATAGCAAACACAACCACCACCAACTGCCGCCACCACCACCATAACCAATACCACATGAAGAATTGAAGACCCCTCACCCGCGGTCTTTGCCCGAGAGCCCTCGGGTGCCAGGTTGCCGTACAGGATCTGCCGCCATCAACAAAAAATATGCAACCACCAGTCCACCACCACCACCACCACCACCACATGAAGACCCCTGACCCGCAGTCTATGCCCAAGATATGCAACCACCACCATCACCACCAAGTCCACATGAAGACCTCTCACCCGTTATCTTTGCCACTGAGCCCTCAGGTGCCAGGTTGCCGTACAGGATCTGCAAGTGCCCCGTCTGCTTGATGGGCGCTTCCACCGTGAGGATCACCTCCTGGCCAGCACTGAGATCCGGGACGATGGACAGGTTCTGTGCCATTGTCTTGCCTGCGTATGGGTTCAGGAGGATGGACAGGTTCTGTGCCATTGTCTAGCCTGTGTATGTGTTTGAGGAGGATTGGGGCGTCAAGGCAGGCAGGCTGCACCATGTGTGCATGTGTGTGCGTGTGTGTGTGTGTGGGGGGGGGGGGGGCATGGGTTTGTGGGATGTGGGCATCAAGGGTCAGGCAGGCACCAAGGGGGGAGGAAAGGTTTGAAAGGTTCTGTGTCGCCATCTTGCCCGTGCGCACACATGTGAGTGTCCTGCTTGTTTGTGCGTGTGTGTGTGGTGGGGCAATCAAGGGGCAGGCATTTGGGGAATTAAGGGGCAAGCACAGGGGTATCTGGGGGCAGGCAGACACTGAGGGGGGAGGAGAGGTCTGATAGGTTCCAGGCCATCATCTTGCCTGCACACATATGTGTGTTAGGATGTGGGCATCAAGGGTCAGGCAGGCACCAAGGGGATGGGGAGGTTTGATAGGTTCAGGGTCATTGTTTTGCCTGTACGCTTGCATCAGTGTGGTTGAGTATGTGTAGCGGGGGGGGGGTTGAGGGAAAGAAGCAGGTCGGCAGAGGGGGGAGAAGAGGTCTGACAAATCCTGTACAACTGAAAAAATCTGTACCATTGCTTGGCCAGCGCACAAACACGCACGCCCATGTGTGTGGTGTGTGTGGTGTGTGCGTGGTGTAGGGCATCAACGGGCAGGCCTGCTAAAAATGGGGAGGAGGGGTCTGACAGCCTCAACACCAGGAACCATGCGCATGTAGATCTGCAAACCAGGTATATCAGGTGGATCTGTACATCAGGTGGATCGGGTGTATCAGGTAGATCTGTACACCAAGATATCTGTATATCAAGTGAATATGTGGATCTGTTGTATCAGGTAGATCTGCATATACAAACATCGAGGCTGACGATAGCCCCTTCCTCATTCCCAGCAGTGCCACACTTTTAGCCCCCTCCCACTCCCCTCTATCACTCACCCGTGACAGTAAGGCAGTCGCCATGGATGTAGCCCTTCTGCATGAGGTACTTGAGTACAGCCGGCGTGCCTCCCACCTGCGCCACACAGCCGTGCATGTCACAGGGTGAGCACAGTCACACATGTCACAGGGTGAGTACAGTCACACAGGTCACATGTGACAGGGTGAGCACAGTCACACAGGTCACAGGTGACATGGTGAGCACAGTCAGACAGGTGACAGGGTGAACACAGTCACACAGGTGACATGTGACAGGGTGAACACAGTCACACAAGTCACAGGTAACAGGGTGAGCACAGTCACACAGGTGACAGGTGACAGGGTGAGCACAGTCACACAGGTCACAGGGTGAGCACAGACACACAGGTCACAGGTGACAGGGTGGGCACAATCACACAGGTCACAGGTGACAGGGTGGGCACAATCACACAGGTCACATGTGACAGGGTGAGCACAGTCACACAGGTGACAGGGTGATCACAGTCACACAGGGCATAGGTGACAGGGTGAGCACAGGCATACATGTCACATGTGACAGGGTGAGCACAGTCACACATGTGACAGGGTGAGCACAATCACACATGTCACATGTGACATGGTGAGCACAGTCACACATGTGACAGGGTGAGCACAATCACACATGTCACATGTGACAGGGTGAGCACAGTCACACAGGTGACAGGGTGAGCATAGTCACACATGTCACAAGTGACAGGGTGAGCACAGGCACACAGGTGACAGGTGACAGGGTGAGCACAGGCACACAGGTGACAGGTGACAGGGTGAGCACAGTCACACAGGTGACAGGGTGAGCACAGTCACACATGTCACAGGGTGAGCATATTCACACATGTCACATGTGACAGGGTGATCACAGTCACACATGTCACAGGTGACAGGGTGAGCACAGTCACACATGTCACAGGGTGAGCATATTCACACATGTCACATGTGACAGGGTGATCACAGTCACACATGTCACAGGTGACAGGGTGAGCACATTCACACAGGTGACAGGTGACAGGGTGAGCACAGTCACACAGGTCACATGTGACAGGGTGAGCACAGTCACGCAGGTCACGAGTAGCAGGGTGAGCTGAGTCACACATGTCACAGGTGACAGGGTGAGCACAGTCACACAGGTCACAGGGTGAGCACAGACACACAGGTCACAGGTGACAGGGTGGGCACAATCACACAGGTCACAGGTGACAGGGTGAGCACAGTCACACAGGTGACAGGGTGATCACAGTCACACAGGGCATAGGTGACAGGGTGAGCACAGGCATACATGTCACATGTGACAGGGTGAGCACAGTCACACATGTGACAGGGTGAGCACAATCACACATGTCACATGTGACAGGGTGAGCACAGTCACACATGTGACAGGGTGAGCACAATCACACATGTCACATGTGACAGGGTGAGCACGGTCACACAGGTGACAGGGTGAGCACAGTCACACATGTCACAAGTGACAGGGTGAGCACAGGCACACAGGTGACAGGTGACAGGGTGAGCACAGTCACACAGGTGACAGGGTGAGCACAGTCACACATGTCACAGGGTGAGCATATTCACACATGTCACATGTGACAGGGTGAGCACGGTCACACATGTCACAGGTGACAGGGTTAGCACAGTCACAAAGGTCACATGTAACAGGGTGAGTACCGTCACACATGTCACAGGTGACAGGGTGAGCACATTCACACAGGTGACAGGTGACAGGGTGAGCACAGTCACACAGGTCACATGTGACAGGGTGAGCACAGTCACGCAGGTCACGAGTAGCAGGGTGAGCTCAGTCACACATGTCACAGGTGACAGGGTGAGCACAGTCACACATGTCACAAGGTGAGCACAGTCACACAGGTCACAGGTGACAGGGTGGGCACAATCACACAGGTCACAGGTGACAGGGTGAGCACAGTCACACAGGTGACAGGATAAGCACAGCCACACAGGTGACAGGGCGAGCACAGTCACACATGTCACAAGTGACAGGGTGAGCACGGTCACACATGTCACAGGTGACAGGGTGAGCACAGTCACACAGGTCACATGTGACAGGGTGAGCACAGTCACACAGGTCACAGGTGACAGGGTGAGCACAGTCACACAGGTCACATGTGACAGGGTGAGCACAGTCACACAGGTCTCAGGTGACAGGGTGAGCACAGTCACACAGGTCACATGTGACAGGGTGAGCACAGTCACACAGGTCACAGGTGACAGGGTGAGCACAGTCACACAGGTCACAGGTGACAGGGTGAGCACAGTCACACGGGTCAGAGGTCACATTCACACAGACACACAAGTCACAGGTCACAGGGTGAGCACAGTCACACAAGTCACAGGTCGCGGGGTGAACACAGTCACACATGTCACATATCACAGGGTGAGCACAGTCACACATGTCACAGGGAGAACACAGTCACACATGTCACATATCACAGGGTGAGCACAGTCACACAGGTCACATGTGACAGGGTGAACACAGTCACACAGGTCACAGGTCACGGGGTGAACACAATCACACAAGTCACAGGTCACAGGGTGAGCACAGTCACACAGGTCAGAGGTCACAGTCACACAGGTCACAGTCATACAGACACACAGGTCACACGGAGCACAGCTGAAAGAGGGCAACAACATTGAGTGACGGTTGGACAGCACAGCGCAATCGTTCCCTTGACTACAACATTGGGTGACGGTTGGACAGCACAGCGCAATCGTTCCCTTGACTATAACATTGGGTGACTGTTTGACAGCACAGTGCAATCGTTCCCTTGACTACAACATTGGGTGACGGTTGGACAGCACAGCGCAATCGTTCCCTTGACTACAACATTGGGTTACGGTTGGACAGCACAGCGCAATCGTTCCCTTGACTACAACATTGGGTGACGGTTGGACAGCACAGCGCAATCGTTCCCTTGACTACAACATTGGGTGACTGTTTGACAGCACAGTGCAATCGTTCCCTTGACTACAACATTGGGTGACGGTTGGACAGCACAGCGCAATCGTTCCCTTGACTACAACATTGGGTGACGGTTTGACAGCACAGTGCAATCGTTCCCTTGACTACAACATTGGGTGACGGTTTGACAGCACAGTGCAATCGTTCCCTTGACTACAACATTGGGTGACGGTTTGACAGCACAGCGCAATCGTTCCCTTGACTACAACATTGGGTGACGGTTTGACAGCACAGTGCAATCGTTCCCTTGACTACAACATTGGGTGACGGTTTGACAGCACAGCGCAATCGTTCCCTTGACTACAACATTGGGTGACTGTTTGACAGCACAGTGCAATCGTTCCCTTGACTACAACATTGGGTGACGGTTGGACAGCACAGCGCAATCGTTCCCTTGACTACAACATTGGGTGACGGTTTGACAGCACAGTGCAATCGTTCCCTTGACTACAACATTGGATGACGGTTGGACAGCACAGCGCAATCGTTCCCTTGACTACAACATAGGGTGACGGTTGGACAGCACAGTGCAATCGTTCCCTTGACTACAACATTGGGTGACGGTTTGACAGCACAGTGCAATCGTTCCCTTGACTACAACATTGGGTGACGGTTTGACAGCACAGCGCAATCGTTCCCTTGACTACAACATTGGGTGACGGTTTGACAGCACAGTGCAATCGTTCCCTTGACTACAACATTGGGTGACGGTTGGACAGCACAGCGCAATCGTTCCCTTGACTACAACATTGGGTGACGGTTTGACAGCACAGTGCAATCGTTCCCTTGACTGCAAGCAGGGCGCCGGAGCCTCAGCACGCCTCAGCAAGGCTTTCTTTTCGAGGACTGAGGGATTTACCTCCAGCTTCCAGGGCAGGAGGAAGCCCTTGATTCAACACCCCGCTTCAGCAAGAACAGGGGCTGATTGTTCTAATCCTGCTTGAATCTTGGCTCCTCCTGTACGGCCCCTTCCTCATAAAGCGCCCCTTAATGGCTCCTGCCTCGTGAAACTCCCCTTCACAGCTCCTCCCTCAGCCAGCCTTGTTCTGCACATCCCACCCTCCATCACTGCTCCCCTCTGCCACCATCAGCACACCTTGTGCAGGTCCTCCATGACATACTTGCCAGACGGCTTGAGGTCCGCGATGAAAGGCACCTTGTCACTGATGCGCTGGAAGTCATCCAGGGTCAACTTCACGCCAGCAGCCCTGAGCAGGCAGGGCAGAAAGAAGGGGGTAAACGCAATAGATGCAGTGTCAGTGTGCAGGGTCACAAAATGACAGGTGGAGCTTGTCACTGATGCGCTGGACGTCGTCTGAGTCAGCTTCGTGCCAGCAGCCCTAAGCAAGCAGGGCAGAGAGGAGGGGGCAATGAATACGGTGTCAGAGCGCAGAGCCCCGCCACAAAATAGCAGGAGAAAGGGACCTCCTCCTGCATGCGCTGGCAGATTTCCAGGGTGGGCATCATGCCAGCTGCCCTGAGCAAGCGGGGCAGAGAGAAGGGGGCAATGAATACAGGGCCAGTGCACAAGGCCCCGCCACAGAAGAGCAGGAGAACGGGACCTCCTCCTGCATGCGCAGGCAGATGTCCAAGGTGGGCTTCGTGCCAGCAGCCCTGAGCAAGTGGGGCAGAGAGAAGGGGGCAATAAATGCGGGGCCAGTGCGCAAGGCCCTGCTGCAGAAGAGCAGGAGAACGGGACCTCCTCCTGCATGCCCTGGCAGATGTCCAGGGTGGGCCCCTGAGCAGACGGTGTGTGGGGGGGGGTGGGGCAAGGAAGGAGCAAGAGCTGGGAATGGGCTGCCATTGCGCTAGGCAGCTTGCGCCCATAGCAGATGGCTGCGACTAAGAGCAGGTACACCCTTTAATATCGGCCTCAAAGCAGAACCATGCGCATGCCAGACGCACAGCACTTAGCTGCTAGAAAATGAGAGACCATGCGGGGATCTTTCTAGGCAGTTGCGGGAACTTCACGTCACCCCTCCACAGCAGCTTGTTCGAGGGGAGTAAGGCGCTACACCCCTACAGGAGCTTGTCTGAGGCGAGTGGGGCTACCCAAGCGCTCAATTCGGGCCCCATCAGGTGCGGGACCCCCCTACAGGAACTTTTTGAAGGGAGTGGGGCTACCCAAGCGCTCCATTTGGAAACAGGATCCCTGCACAGGACCCTGTTTGAGAGGGGCGGGGCGCTGCCTGTCTGGCTCCTTACTTGGCCATGGCGATGAGGTGCAGCACAGCGTTGGTGGATCCTCCCAGGGCCATGATGAGCACGATGGCATTCTCAAAGGCCTTGAAGGTCATGATGTCCCGCGGCTTGATATCCTTCTTCATCATTTCCAGGACGTACCTGAATGCGGGGCAGGCCGGGGGGGGGAGGTCAGAGCAAGGCAGACAACAGGGCGGGTGGGAATTGAGAGCAGGTAACAAGTAAAGGGCGATGGAGATTTCTTAGCAAGGAAGAAATCAGGGCGTGGAACTAGGAGCGGGTGAGAACTGAGGGCGAGTGAGCATCAAGGGCGGGTGTGAATTAAGAGTGGATGGCAATCAAGGGCGAAGAAGAATAAAGAGCAAAGGATAATTCAGGGCCTGATGGGCAGGTGAGTTCCAGGAGATCAGGAGACAAAGCAAGAGCAACAGGACAACCGACACGGACACAGTGTTCAGGCCAATAGCTGGCACCAGACGTCATGAGTGGCATTGCAAACCCAAGTAGCCTCAACACATAGTCTCCCTACACGCCCTCAGATAAATGAAGTAATATATGAGGTCAGATACCCCCTAGCGTCCCACCGGCCGGCCATGCGGCACTCGTCTTTCTTGAGTGGATCTTCGGCAGGGATGGAGGAGTCATACGGCAGGGACATGCCCATGGCCTCAATGGCGGAAGCCATGGTGTTGGCCGTGTACATGCCGCCACATGCACCGGCGCCGGGGCAGGAGTGGCGCACGATGTCCGAGCGCTCGGCTTCGTCGATGAGGCCGGCGGAGAAGGCGCCTGGAAGGGAATGGTGAAGGGGGGGGGGGCGACGATGAGTTGGGGGGTTACTGAGAGGAGGGGAGAGGGTGGCCTTAAGACGGGGGACGTTAAGACAGGGAGGCATTGGGAACTCAGGAGACGTTAATACCATGGGAGGCAACTGTAAAACGGAGGTCGTTAAGACGAGCCATGATAAGGCAGGGGAGGCAACTGTAAAACGGAGGTCGTTAAGATGAGCCATGATAAGGCGGGGGAGGCAACTGTAAAACGGAGGTCGTAAGACGAGCCATGATAAGGCGGGGGATGCAACTGTAAAACGGAGGTCGTTAAGACGAGCCATGATAAGGCGGGGGAGGCAACGGTGAGCCGGGGGAAGCAACAATGAGACAGGGAGGCATTGGAAACACATGGGACGGTAATGCAGGGGAGGCAACCGTAAAAAGGAGGATGTTGAGACGAGCCCTGATAAGGCGGGGGAGGCAACAATAATGGAGGGAATAGAAAGACGGTGGAGAATATAACAGTAACAGTAAGATGGGGAGAGCACTTCAACACGGGGGACGGGAGGACCGGGGGCTGTCAGACGGGGCAGGCCACGGCAAGACTGGGGGGCTCTCAGACGAGGGAATCAAGTGGCTGTGCGCCGAGATTGTGTGCAACAAAATGTGGGCGCTATGCACATAGAGCTTGGGAAGGTACATGTTCCCGCGCCATAACGACCAGGCCGCACTGAGTGAATCTGCTGGGTCCCAATACAGCGCGTGTTTGCTATCGCAAGGAAGACTGCCACACATGGCACAAAAGAGCCATGCATGGTAATTATTTCCGCGTTGTGAATGATGAATACTCAGTTGGCAGAGCCTGCAAAGACAAATGTTCCCGAGCTGTAACGACCAAGCCGCACTAGGCCAAGCAGCCGGGTCTCAATACAGCGCGCGTTTGATATCGCAAGGAAGACTGCCACACATGGCACAAAAGAGCCATGCATGGTAATTATTTCCGCGTTGTGAATGATGAATACTCAGCTGGCAGAGCCTGCAAAGACAAATGTTCCCGAGCTGTAACGACCAAGCTGCACTAGGTAAAGCAGCCGGGTCTCAATACAGCGCGTGTTTGATATCGCAAGGAAGACTGCCACACATGGCACAAAAGAGCCATGCATGGTAATTATTTCCGCGTTGTGAATGATGAATACTCAGCTGGCAGAGCCTGCAAAGACAAATGTTCCCGAGCTGTAACGACCAAGCTGCACTAGGTAAAGCAGCCGGGTCTCAATACAGCGCGTGTTTGATATCGCAAGGAAGACTGCCACACATGGCACAAAAGAGCCATGCATGGTAATTATTTCCGCGTTGTGAATGATGAACGCTTAGCATGCAGAGCTTGCAAAGACAAATGTTCCCGAGCTGTAACGACCAAGCCGCACTAGGTAAAGCAGCCGGGTCTCAATACAGCGCGTGTTTGATATCGCAAGGAAGACTGCCACACATGGCACAAAAGAGCCATGCATGGTAATTATTTCCGCGTTGTGAATGATGAATACTCAGTTGGCAGAGCCTGCAAAGACAAATGTTCCCGAGCTGTAACGACCAAGCCGCAGTAGGCAAAGCAGCCGGGTCTTAATACAGCGCGTGTTTGATATCGCAAGGAAGACTGCCACACATGGCACAAAAGAGCCATGCATGGTAATTATTTCCGCGTTATACCGCAAGGTTTAAAAACGATCGGCATGCGCCAAGTGCTGTTGATGCCAGGCGTCCCTGCCATGTGACTAACAGACCGTGCTAGATGAAGCAGCCGGTTCTGACTAAAGCACGATATTGATGTCACAAGGAAGACTGCCACACATGACTATAAAGAACCATTAACATTAATTCCCCCTGGGGTTCTCGATTGCATGTCCCGTCACATGCGGCGGGCACCACCATGAACAAAACATGAGTGCATCCAGAATGAAATCTTGGGCCTTACACCAGGATTGGTGCAGAAAAGCCCGGCGCTGCCGGAACGAGTCTCAAGTCGCGGGAAAGCTGCCAGACGCATCATCATTGCATGTAACATGTACAAATTCTGGCATTGCCCAAGACTGACGCAGCAGCAGGACAAGGGACAAGCAGATTTTGCCAGGTAATTTCCGACACATGTGCCGCATGCCATATGCTATATGCCAGGTAATTTCCGCCACATGTGCCGCATGCCATATGCTATATGCCAGGTAATTTCCGCCACATGTGCCAGGTCCTTTCATTGCCTGCATTTGAAATCAGTAAAGCAGCGGCCGGCAGAGTTACAGAGCACGGAAAGTCTTTCCCACCAGAGAGGTTGCCTCCTCCTCACCATAACAGCTCTGGATAGCCGACAGCCCGCTACTATATCCATTATAAGGTACTGTTGCTGCTGCCCCAGCGTGCTGTACCTGATCGTAGCTGAATTATAGATGAAGCACCCTAACCCTGATCAGTTAGTGGCCTCTCCCACACCACTGCTCTGGAAGGCCGACACTGTATCCAAGGTGTTGTAATTGCTGCTCAGCGGGCTGCACCCGAGTGTAGCTAAATTGTAGATGAATTGCAGAGGAAGCACCCTAACCCTGATCAGTCAGTTGCCTCCTCTTCACCATAGCTCTGGAAGGCCGACACAATGTCCAAGGTGTTGTTGTTGTGGCCCAGCGGGCTGCACCTGATTGTAGCTGAAATGTAGATGAAGCACCCTAGCCCTGTTCAGTTCGTTGCCTGACTTGCCTCCTCTCACCATAGCTCTGGAAGGCCGACACAATGTCCAAGGTGTTGTTGCCTCCGCCCAGCGTGCTGTAGCCGGGCTTGATAGTCCCACCATACACCATGAGCGAGGGGCGGTTGAGGCGCGCCATGGCCATCAGAGTGCCTGGCATGTTCTTATCACAACCTAGTGGAACAGAGAAATGGGGCAGTGGTTAGGGTTCAAACGAGCCATGGCCAGCGGAGAAATGGGGCGAGGGGCAGTGGTTAGGGTTCAGGCGAGCCGTGGCTATCAGAGTGCCTGGCATGTTCTTATCAAAACCTGGGGTGACGACCAATGGGGCAGGCGGCATGAGCCAGGAGGGCAGGGGTCAGTGCTTAGGGCCGAGGCTGGGATGGCCATCAGAGTATCTGCCAATCTGGCATGTTCTTTTCACACCCTGGAGCATGGGGCGAGAGGTGTTTTTTAGATAGGCAGGGGTCAGTGTCCAGGGTTGAGGCGAGCCCTGGCCATGGATTGGGCATGCTCTCATCTCATCTCATCCCAGGCGTGTCCTCATCTCATCATTGACCAGCCAGTGGAGTGTGGCAGGGGACGGCGCTAAAACAGGGGGCATATAGCGACCTCCTGTCCATGCGATTGGACACCGGGTGGTCTCCAGCCGCATACACATGGTTCTGAATTTCGTCACGCGAGCGTTCCTGGGTTCGCTGGGGTCCCAGTTTGAAATCTGAAGTGAGCCAGTGAGCCACCCCAAGGTTCTGATTTTTTTTGCATGAGTGCTCCTGGATTGTCGAAGGTCGCTGTTTGAAATCAGACGAGCCACCTAATAGTTCAGAATTTTCTTGCGAGCGTGTTTGTAAGCTGGCCATCAAGCAATGGGCTTCAACACATCAGAAGAGAGACTGACGCCTCTCAAAGCCAAACAGGCATCTATCAGGCCTAGTTTGGGGTTTGGGTTTAGGCTTTTGGGTTAGGGCCCCACAAAGCCAAGGGGGCAGCTATCATTGCGCACTATCAGAGCCCTAGAATGACAAGGGCATCCAGGAGTGGATGGTCTTCATGCATTTCTACAGAGATTTCTGCCCAACTTCTGCAAAAAGGTAGCCAGCCTCGACAAGCTGCTCGGTAAGCGATGCGGCAGTGTGGGGAGGGAGGAGCACCCGCTACCCCTCGTGCTCTCCCAGCATTCATACCCTCATTCCAACCCAGCAATCCAGCATTCATACCCTCAGTCTCACCCGGCAGTTGTACCCTCATGCCCACCTAGTACTCATACCCTCATGCTAAACTGGCGTTCATACACGCATGCTCACCCAGCATTCACACCCTCGTGCTCACCTGGCGTTCATACCCTCACTCATACCCTGCATTCACACCCTCATGCTCACCTGGTGTTCATACCCTCACTCATACCCAGCATTCACACCCTCATGCTCACCTGGCGTTAACACCCTCACTCGTACCCTGCATTCACACCCTCATGCTCACCTGGCGTTCATACCCTCACTCATACCCTGCATTCACACCCTCATGCTCACCTGGCGTTAACACCCTCACTCGTACCCTGCATTCACACCCTCATGCTCACCTGGCGTTCATACCCTCACTCATACCCTGCATTCACACCCTCATGCTCACCTGGTGTTCATACCCTCACTCATACCCAGCATTCACACCCTCATGCTCACCTGGCGTTAACACCCTCACTCGTACCCTGCAATCACACCCTCATGCTCACCTGGCGTTCATACCCTCACTCATACCCTGCATTCACTCCCTCATGCTCACCTGGCGTTAACACCCTCACTCGTACCCTGCATTCACACCCTCATGCTAACCTGGCGTTCACACCCTCACTCGTACCCTGCATTCACACCCTCATGCTCACCTGGCGTTCACACCCTCACTCATACCCTGCATTCACACCCTCATGCTCACCTGGCGTTAACACCCTCACTCGTACCCTGCATTCACACCCTCATGCTAACCTGGCGTTCACACCCTCACTCGTACCCAGCATTCACACCCTCATGCTCACCTGGCGTTAACACCCTCACTCGTACCCAGCATTCACACCCTCATGCTCACCTGGCGTTAACACCCTCACTCATACCCTGCATTCACACCCTCATGCTAACCTGGTGTTCATACCCTCACTCATACCCTGCATTCACACCCTCATGCTCACCTGGCGTTAATACCCTCACTCGTACCCTGCATTCACACCCTCATGCTCACCTGGCGTTAACACCCTCACTCATACCCTGCATTCACACCCTCATGCTCACCTGGCGTTAACACCCTCACTCGTACCCTGCATTCACACCCTCATGCTAACCTGGCGTTCACACCCTCACTCGTACCCTGCATTCACACCCTCATGCTCACCTGGCGTTCACACCCTCACTCATACCCTGCATTCACACCCTCATGCTCACCTGGCGTTCACACCCTCACTCGTACCCTGCATTCACACCCTCATGCTCACCCAGAATTCATACCCTTATTCCAACCCAGCAATCCAGCATTCACATCCTCACTCATACCCTGCATTCACACCCTCGTGCTCACCTGGCAAGGAGATGTTGGCATCGTACCATTGTGCACTCATCACAGTTTCGATACTGCCAGAGGTGCGGGGGTCAGGGAGAGGGGGAGGGGCAGGTCTCAGATTTCAGGGTTACCTCAGAGCTCAGGTGACATGCATTTGGCATACGAGGTTTCCATCGGCGGTGCTGTATTCAACAAAGCCACATTCTAGGTCCTTTTCCTGTACTTGGCATCCAAAGCTATTAAGCTGCGTTCCTTCCTGCACTGGGCAGTGTGGGCTTGGGCACGCGCATGCCCCCCCCTCCCAGCGCTCCAGCAGTGACGATCCTATTAACCTTTGAAGTCCGTACCGTACACTACCGTAATGCTGCCCCACCATAAGAATGCTGCCCCACCATAAGAATGCTGCCCCACCATAAGAATGCTGCCCCCACCACAAGAATGCTGCCCCACCATAAGAATGCTGCCCCACCATAAGAATGCTGCCCCACCATAAGAATGCTGCCCCCCCATAAGAATGCTGCCCCACCATAAGAATGCTGCCCCACCATAAGAATGCTGCCCCACCATAAGAATGCTGCCCCACCATAAGAATGCTGCCCCACCATAAGAATGCTGCCCCCACCATAAGAATGCTGCCCCACCATAAGAATGCTGCCCCACCATAAGAATGCTGCCCCACCATAAGAATGCTGCCCCCACCATAAGAATGCTGCCCCCTCCATAAGAATGCTGCCCCCCCATAAGAATGCTGCCTCCCTCACCTGTCTGCGATGATGTCTCGCGATTGCAGGGAGAAGCTCATGCCATCGGTCCCCATAGAGATGCCGTCTGACACGCCGATGGTGTTGAAGCGGTAGCCTACCAGCCCCATTTCCTCGACGCCTGCCTTGACCTCGGCAGCCAGGTCCATTAAGTGCATGTTGCAGGGATTGCCCTCGTACCTGAAGAAGAGATAAGGGGATCAGTCATACTGTATTTGTTCTTTTAGGTTATGAAAAGAAAGTAATTTTGTTTCTTGTGAATTGGAGAAGGGTTTCAACAGGTGCATATTGCAGGGAATTGCCTTCATACCTGAAGTAGAGATAAGGGGATCACTTCATCAGTCATACTGTATTCGTTCTTTTAGATCATAAAAATGAAGTAAATTTGTTTCTTATGAAATGGATGAGGGTTTCATCAGGTGCAAGTTGCAGGGATTGCCTTCATACCTGAAGTAGAGGAAAGGGGATCCATGTCATTTCTTTATTTGAGTTTCAAAAAAAGAAAATGTACCGGTAATCCGGTTTTCGTGCTGCTTTTCAATAAGAAAAGGGTTCCACCAGATGCATGTTGCTATATTGCCCTAGTACCTGAGGTAAAGGAAACGTGATGAGGCTCAGGAGGCGAAAGGAGGGAGGAGGCGTGTCTCCAGGGTTTAGGATCGGGCTGACATAGGGCTCAAGCCAGGACTGAAGCTCCACACTGTCAGCTCTATCCAGGGGTACAAGCTATTGAAGCAGATGGCCGTATGGCCGGTACATTGCAAGCCACAAAAACGTAGCAGATTAGCAGGGCTTTAGGCAAAGCATCTCCTGTCGTAAGCTTGTACACAGGTCTGTTCGGTAGGGTGGACTCCCGACCAGTTAAACTGGTGCATGGCATTCTTGCATGGCCTACGAGACTGGGGGGAGTGCATGGCATTCTTGCATGGTCAACCACACTGAGGAGAGTGCATGGCATTCTTGCATGGCCTACCAGACTGAGGAGAGTGCATGGCATTCTTGCATGGTCAACCAGACTGAGGAGAGTGCATGGCATTCTTGCATGGCCTACCAGACTGAGGGGAGTGCATGGCATTCTTGCATGGCCTACCAGACTGAGGAGAGTGCATGGCATTCTTGCATGGCCTACCAGACTGAGGGGAGTGCATGGCATTCTTGCATGGCCTACCAGACTGAGGAGATTCCGATCTGCGGCTTGTTCATGTCCGCCTCGGTCAGGCCTGTCGCGTAAAGCATGGCCTGAGAGGCACCTTGCGACTTGGGCTGTGTGATGCGGGCACTGAACTTGTTGAGGCCTGAGGAGGGGATAGGGTCACAGGGGGGTGGGTCACGCATGGCTGCATGGCGGAATGGGGGGGGGAGGCATGGCGGTATGGTGATAGCTGCATGGCAAGAGTCCACTAAATCCAGACGGCAGATGGGAAGCAAGCCTTGCGACTTGGGCTGTGTGATGCGGGTGCTGGACTTGGTGAAGCCTGAGGAGGGGGTAGGGTTGCAGGGGGGGACATGGCAGCCCGAGGAGGGGATAGGGTTTCAGGGGGGGCATGGCGGCCTGAGGAGGGGATAGGGTTGCAGGGGGGGGACATGGCAGCCCGAGGAGGGGATAGGGTTGGGGGGGGGGGCATGGCAGCCTGAGGAGGGGATAGGGCTGCAGGGGGGGGACATGGCAGCCCGAGGAGAGGATAGGGTTGGGGGGGGGGGGGCATGGCGGCCTGAGGAGGGGATAGGGTTGCGGGGGGGGGGCATAGCGGCCTGAGGAGGGGATAGGGCCGCAGGGGGGGGGCTAATGGCGGCCTGCGGAGGGGATGGCATCACAGAGGGCATGGGGGGGGGGGTATGGCGGATTGGCGGCATGGCGGCATGAGGAGGGGGGCACGGCTGCGGAGAGGGAGGTGCATGGCAATATAAAATTCCAGGGCGAGATGACAGACAGGGCAGCAGCTTTCGCTTTGCCCAAAAATATATGTTTCGAAGCTTGGCCAGTGTTGGTTCAAAAAGAGGCATCGCTTCAGGCCACGGAGCCCGCAGGCAGAATGAGCAGCGATCGACTTAAGACAGGAATACTACGTGATTAATATCGAATTCGCATCAAAATATACGAGGGGAGGAATGAGTCTCTTGAAGGGAGGTTATCTAAATGTGTGATGGCGATGCTGCACAGCCGTGCAGCCGTCAGCCGTCGTCAGTTGGTTGATGATGGTACACACCAGCAGGGACGACAGGCGTGGAGCCTTCGGGAGCTTCGGGGATAGCTAAAGCCTTCACGATGAAAGCACGCCGCGACAATGCTGCAGGGGCGAAGCATCGCCCGCCCGCTCGCTGCTGCATTGCGTGGCTGACCTTCATTTCTAAGAACGCAAAGCCTGTTGTCGGTGGAGAAAGGGAGGCAACTTTACGGTGTCTTCTCCGTTTCCTGTACCGCAGCTCCAGTGCCGGAGGCAGACTGAGGGCAGGGCGGCAGTTCATCAGACAGTTGAGAGGGGCGACCTGCATCCAGATCTGACAGGATCAGATCTTCATGAGACCTTCACGGCTAAGATACGAGTCAAACCAGAGGCTGACTGCACACTCATGTGCTATAATTTAGTTTTATCTGGCCATGACAACATTATGCTCAGCTCAGTTGGCAAGCTGCCACACAACATTGTTAGCCAGCCATATGAAGCCCTTGAAGGCATGTCATCGCCCTCACAGCATTTTCTAACCAATCACCGGGCCAATCACTGCAACGCTACGCTTGAAAGCAAATTGGCGGATTATATTTGGATATGCCAGCTCCTGAACATATAGGCCAGCGGGTCCGCTGGTACGGTGCATGGCAAGGTTGGAACCAGCAATCTATTGGACAGGGAGCAGTGTTCAAGTTCTCCCCTGGAGCTGCGGCCTGCAATACTTTACAATTTGTTCGGCAAATTTGCAAACAGGAGAATACATGTCCGAAATTAAGTTAATTCCTGCATTCCGCCGCCATTCACTTTTTGCGCTGATAGATTTTTGAGAGAAAGCTTGTGAACACAGCCTTGGGCACCAACTCCTGCACCTCAATGATTGCACACAGCCGCTTGTAGGTCTCCTCCTCATACTCCCTGAACCGCTCCTCCATCTTGAGCTCCACAAAGACCTTCTTCACGGCAGCCACGCACTCCTTGTCCTTCTTCCCGTAGTTGGCCTTTCAAGCAAAGGTTCGGGGTTGTGACACATACAGCGAGTGAGAGCACACAAACAGGCATGGCACCAACAGATGAAAATAGCAAAAACAATAACATGCGGAGAATGTGCAGAAATTAGCGCCTGGTGATACCCAATCGTGCAATAATATGCCTGGAAGTACATCCCATACTTCCAGTCCTGGCTCCTCATGACCTGTCCCCCACTTACTTGCCCACCCTCCCTACCTTGATGACCTCCTTCTGTTCCTCAGAGGCGTGCTTCAGCACCGTGCAGATGATCCACGAGCACTTGTTGTCTTCAATGTCCGTCCCGACCTTGCCAATGGTCTCAGGGTCACCATAGCAGTCCAAATAGTCGTCCTGGATCTGTGAGGGGTTGCATCAGAGGCACATTGTGTCACTACACTGGACACGGCATCGAGGGAGAGGCTACAAGAGAGCTGCCAGTGCTGCTTGTTTCAAAGCAACCTCTACCCACCCCTTCCGGAGGCCGCCGAGCGGCCACTACTGACTGATGCGGGTCAAACCTAGACCAAGCTTTGGCCACAGTCCACAGGGCTTGCCGCACCAGTCCATCCCGGCCATGATGTAGCTACCGGCAATTGCAGCTTGTGCACCCTAAACAAACAATGAAAACAGCTGTTGCCTTCAACAGGCAGGACAACCAGGTCTGGAACAGTAGTGACTGATGAGTGATGAGGTGATGACTGATGAGCAATGATCAATTAGTTTACCTAGGGGTTTACCATCCCCGATTCCCGATCCTATCCAGCCTTCACCTGAAAGTACTGCTGTTGCCACAACAGGCAGGACAACCAGGCCTGGATCAGTGACGAGCCATTACCGATTAGTTTAACTTCCCTAATTCCCGATCCTATCCAGCCTGCACCTGAAAGTATTGCCCCATGTCAACGAGAATCTTCTCAGCCAGGCTGTACGCCTCATGGTCCTTGATTCCGGCCAGGATCATGCCGCAGGCCACTGGCATGTAGAAGGAGTAGTAAGCAGTCTTGTACGTCACGATGCCCATGTAGTTTTCAAGTGTGTATTTGGACAGATCAACAGACCCAATGGGTGCCGTGGTCAGGTCTAGGAGCTGCCCCATGCTAGTCTGGTAGGTGACCTGCATGCGGGTCCATGCAGTCATGCTGTATCAGTGAGGCAGATTGATTGCTCTCAAAACTCTGAAAAAGTGGGCAAGTCAACAGCAGCAGGTTGAGATCATGAGGGGGTCATTGTTCGAAGCAACCAGGGTGACGCACCTCGTGGAACAGGTCGTTGATCTGCACGTATGACGCATGGTCCGAAAAGTGCTTCTTAATGATGCGGTAGATGCAGCACTCCAGCAGAATGTAGTCGTTGCACGCGATCATCCCGACCTGAAGGGCGCATGGTTAAACACCGTAATCAGTTACCCCCATGATAAACGAACAAGTCAAGGGGCCGATGGTTATGCAATTGTGCATGGACGCTGAAAGACGCAGGTTCCCCTCATCCTCCCACCTCCAGTTTCTTGTACCAGCAAGGCTGTCCGCGGCGTGTGATGGATCCGTCCATGATGTCATCAGCGACCAAGAAGAATGCTTGCAACTACGTGGCATGCACACAACACCTTCATTTGGTAAAGAGATCTAGAGATCAGAGGAGATAAAGGACGCCTCACCCATTCATGGCACCATCCCAGCATGCCTCACCCATTCGATGCACCATCCCAGCATGCCTCACCCATTCGATGCACCATCCCAGCATGCCTCACCCATTCATGGCACCATCCCAGCATGCCTCACCCATTCGATGCACCATCCCAGCATGCCTCACCCATTCATGGCACCATCACAACATGCCTCACCCATTCATGACACCATCACAACATGCCTCACCCAGTCAACTATTTAAGGCACCATCCCAGCATGCCTCACCCATTCATGGCACCATCACAGCATGCCTCACCCAGTCATGGCACCATCACAACATGCCTCACCCATTCATGACACCATCACAACATGCCTCACCCATTCATGACACCATCCCAACATGCCTCACCCATTCATGGCACCATCCCAGCATGTCTCACCCATTCATGACACCATCACAGCATGCCGCACCCATTCATGGCACCATCACAGCATGCCGCACCCATTCATGGCACCATCACAGCATGCCTCACCCATTCATGACACCATCACAGCATGTCTCACCCATTCATGACACCATCACAGCATGCCTCACCCAGTCATGACACCATCACAGCATGCCTCACCCATTCATGACACCATCCCAGCATGCCTCACCCATTCATGGCACCATCCCAACATGCCTCACCCATTCATGGCACCATCCCAGCAGGTCTCACCCATTCATGACACCATTCCAGCATGCCTCACCTATTCATGACACCATCACAGCATGCCTCACCCATTCATGGCACCATCACAGCATGCCTCACCCATTCATGACACCATCACAACATGCCTCACCCATTCATGGCACCATCCCAGCATGCCTCACCCATTCATGACACCATCCCAGCATGCCTCACCCATTCATAGCACCATCACAGCATGCCTCACCCATTCATGACACCATCACAACATGCCTCACCCATTCATGACACCATCACAACATGCCTCACCCATTCATGGCACCATCACAGCATGCCTCACCCATTCATGACATCATCCCAGCATGCCTCACCCATTCATAGCACCATCACAGCATGCCTCACCCATTCATGACACCATCACAACATGCCTCACCCATTCATGACACCATCACAACATGCCTCACCCATTCATGACACCATCACAGCATGCCTCACCCATTCATGACACCATCCCAACATGCCTCACCCATTCATGACACCATCCCAGCATGCCTCACACATTCATGGCACCATCACAACGTGCCTCACCCATGCATGGCACCATCACAGCATGCCCGACCCATTCATGGCACCATCACAGCATGCCTCACCCATTCATGACACCATCACAGCATGCCTCACCCATTCATGGCACCATCACAGCATGCCTCACCCATTCATGACACCATCACAACATGCCTCACCCATTCATGGCACCATCCCAGCATGCCTCACCCATTCATGACACCATCCCAGCATGCCGCACCCATTCATAGCACCATCACAGCATGCCTCACCCATTCATGACACCATCACAACATGCCTCACCCATTCATGACACCATCACAACATGCCTCACCCATTCATGGCACCATCACAGCATGCCTCACCCATTCATGACATCATCCCAGCATGCCTCACCCATTCATAGCACCATCACAGCATGCCTCACCCATTCATGACACCATCACAACATGCCTCACCCATTCATGACACCATCACAACATGCCTCACCCATTCATGACACCATCACAGCATGCCTCACCCATTCATGACACCATCCCAACATGCCTCACCCATTCATGACACCATCCCAGCATGCCTCACACATTCATGGCACCATCACAACGTGCCTCACCCATGCATGGCACCATCACAGCATGCCCGACCCATTCATGGCACCATCACAGCATGCCTCACCCATTCATGACACCATCAGAACATGCCTCACCCATTCATGACACCATCCCAGCATGCCTCACCCATTTATGTCCCCATCCCAGCATGCCTCACCCATTCATGGCACCATCCCAGCATACTTCACCCATTCATGACACCATCACATCATGCCTCACCCATTCACGGCACCATCACAGCATGCCTCACCCATTAATGACACCATCACAACATGCCTCACCCATTCATGACACCATCCCAACATGCCTCACCCATTCATGACACCATCCCAGCACGCCTCACCCATTCATGACACCATCACAGCATGCCTCACACATTCATGGCATCATCACAACATGCCTCACCCATTCATGACACCATCACAGCATGCCTCACCCATTCATGACACCATCACAGCATGCCTCACCCATTCATGGCACCATCACAGCATGCCTCACCCAGTCATGGCATCATCACAACATGCCTCACCTATTCATGACACCATCACAGCATGCCTCACCCATTCATGGCATCATCACAACATGCCTCACCTATTCATGACACCATCACAGCATGCCTCACCCATTCATGGCACCATCCCAGTATGCCTCACCCATTCATGACACCATCACAGCATGCCTCACCCATTCATGGCACCATCACAGCATGCCTCACCCAGTCATGGCATCATCACAACATGCCTCACCTATTCATGACACCATCACAGCATGCCTCACCCATTCATGGCATCATCACAACATGCCTCACCTATTCATGACACCATCACAATATGCCTCACCCATTCATGGCACCATCACAGCATGCCTCACCCATTCATGGCACCATCACAATATGCCTCACCCATTCATGGCACCATCACAGCATGCCTCACCCATTCATGGCACCATCCCAGCATGCCTCACCCATTCATGGCACCATCACAACATGCCTCACCCATTCATGGCACCATCCCAGCATGCCTCACCCATTCGTGGCACCATCCCAGCATGCCTCACCCATTCATGGCACCGTCACAGCATGCCTCACCCGATCAATGCACTATCCCAGCATGCCTTACCCATTCGATGCACCATCCCAGTGCATTCGCCTTGAAGATGTTGTCCTCAGTCAGCTTCTGCAGGAATTAGACAGCTGGGCTTGGTCAGTCAATGTTCCTTCAAGTACTGTATGCAATGCCCTGTTTATATACCAGCGGCGTCAGGAAAAGTGGGAATAGGCGCACCTTCTGGCCCGCAGTAAGGGCATCCAGAGTGTCGTACACAGACATGCCGCGGTTCAGTTTCCCTCCCGGTACATTGTAGTCGAGGACCTGCCACATGGAAGGGCACTAATTCGCCATGCCGGCAACGAGGATCGGGGCGGAACATCGCTAGATCTACCAGCTGATGTAGCCCTAGGCTAAAGAAGTCTTAGCATGGCAGCTGGATCAAGTTCAACTTCAAGCCCCAGCCTTTTACACTTCATTCGCTGCGGCTTACATTGCTGAACCAGGCCTTGGCAAACTCTGGAAGGCTGGAGCCCATTAGCTCATCATGCATCAGCTCCTCCTTTAGCCTGTCGTACGCAGCCTTAAAGCTCTGTATATTTGAGGGCATAGTGGTTGACCAACTGCTTCGGTGCCAGTGGCCTATCCGACAGACACAGAGCTATGCACACCTCGCGGCTGTGAATATAAGGCTCTGCTGCAGCCTCAGCAGCAGCTTCCATCTTGGCCTTTTTAGCTTCAGGCGCCATTTCGAATGAAAGTGAGCGAAAGCGTGGACACGGGAAAAAGGCAGCAAGCGCCTGGGCACTGTGACAGATGAACGTTGAGTTCACGCAAATAATTTGTACAAACGAAACGTTGCAAACAAAATAAACACCGGCATCAATAGAATGCGAGTCGGAGACTCGCGATTCAGAGTGCAAATTACAAGTGGGTTTCAGAGCTGAACTGTGTTGACATTTATTGAAGACAGGAAGTAGAAGCAGCGGTGTACGGCATTTAAAATCCCGTATTCCTCAAGCCACGCTCAGGCGTTTTCTTTCTTTCTTTCTTTCAGCATAGGTTCATATACGCCTCAAGCCACGCTCAGGCGTTTTCTTTCTTTCTTTCTTTCATAACATGTCGTACTGACTCAAAATCCAAGCATTCAGCGTCGTTTTCATTGTTAATATGTCTTAGGAATAATGTGTTATGAGCCATGAAACACAGGCTTGCTGTGAGATGGTGGATTGCCTCGCTCCTGCTTGCTTTCATATTCTTGTTCCTGGAACCTGAATTGAGCGTACGAAGTACTCATGGTTTATTGGGCATTGAGGCTTGGGCTACTGGAGGAGGCGATGCCTTTCGACGCAGTGGCCGGGAGATGCTATCGGCAGCAAATTTGTACAATGACAGCAGCCTCGATGACCCATTGACCCGTTCAGCACTCTTGTCCATCTACCTCTCGACAAATGGGGCATCTTGGAGCTGGGTGAAGCACAGCAGCTCTGCCCAGCTAGGGCTGTGGAATGCTACAACGTCTTACTGTCTCTGGTATGGAGTGAAATGCTGCTTAACGACGCCTCTGTCAGCTTTCGTGGAATGCATAGGAGACCGTTCGGTGTCTACGCTCAGCCTGAGCAACTTTGGGCTGGAAGGCTCCATGCCGTCAGAGCTGGGCAACCTGTCACAGCTGTCTGTCCTGGGGCTGCAGCACAACCCCCTGCTCATAGGAGAACTCCCCTCAAGCATGGTGCACTTATCCCACCTGCTGTGGCTTTCAATTCAGGTGAACATTTCAGCATGCTGTACCATGACCTGATGGCCATGCGCCATTCATGGACCTGTCGTCCACTTGCATGATGTCCCGTTCAGCATGATGCAGCACCATGACCTAACGGCCACATGCAATGCATGGACCTTTGGTCAACTTGCATGGCATCGCTTCATGATGTCCCCATGACTCTAGAATGCCGCACCATGACCTGTCCGCCATGCGCAATGCATGGACCCATCGTCAAATTGCATGGCGTCACTTCATGTCGCCCCCATGACTCCATGCTGCACCTGGCATGCGCAGGGCACTGGCTTGACGGCATGCTCTCAAGGCTCCTTATCCGGAGACTTACCGACGAGCACATGCCTTCTTCCTAGCTTTCTATCCTTCAGCACCGACACCGTTGCAGTAGCGCCGGCTTCACACCTCAAGTGTCCAGTTGTGCTCCTTAACAGCTACTCTGCGTACATTTCGGGTCTGCCCCCATCCCTGGCAGACACTATCACAGCGCCGTTCTCGCCAGCCAGCCAGCCAGGCTCGGTGACATCAGCCCCTGGATACGCCTCCTTCTATGGGTGCGAGTGTGACGACGGCGGCATGTTGGAAGTCTCTGCCAGTGCCACAGCCTCTTGCGTCAGACCAGCAGAGGAGTACTCGAAATACATCATCGCGATCGTCCTTGCTGCGGTGCTGCCCCTTCTGGCAATCTCCCTCGGAGCGTTCGTCTTTATCAAGTGAGCCAACCCAGTGCTGCGGATGAGCGGGCAGCTCTGAGTCCAAGCCCTGGGGCGTCTTGTTTTATTTATGTTTAATGGGCGCGCTCGGGGGCCAGGTTGGAGAGGCAGGCCACCCCTGGCATGTCCATGACCTTGGCATCAGAGCTTTTGGGGATGGCTGCTTGTGCGACTCATCATACCTGTGGCATCAGACCTTTGGGGGGTCGCAGCTTGTGCGACTCATCATACCTGCCATAGACCCCAGCCTCTGATGCAGAACATGGTGCAGAAGATAGATCCACCTGAATAGATCCATCCTCCACCCTCCACCCGCTTTTCCACCCATTGACTGGCAAGACCCCCCCAGGTTTGGTATAAAATAACCAATTGCGCACCTCAAGCATGCCGTTTCCCCCGTCCTCGCGCCCTCTAACCTGCAGGCACAAGGCCACTATCCACGAGCTGCTCAAGCGGACGGAGAAGAAGATGGAGTGGAAGCGCAGGCGCATGCCGGGCATGCCGGGCGTGGTGCTGCAGGGTGGTCAAGGCACGCTGTCCATGGCGGACATCATGGTCACATGGGTCTTTACGGACGTTGCGGGCAGGTGAGACGATCGGGGGGCACATGACGGGGGCATGTGACGGAGGCATGATGGTGGCACATGACGGGGATTTGCAGGGTTGGAGCCTCGAGGTGCTGTATGGTTTCGGATTGGGGTCCTCTAGCCGTACCCCTTAACCTAGGAGAGCCTCTTGGGGGGTCACGGTTAGGGTTGGGGTCCCATAGCCGTATTCCTTAATCTAGGAGAGGCTCTTAGGGGTTAAGGGTTTAGGGTTGGGGTCCCATAGCCGTATTTCTTAACCTAGGAGAGGCTCTTAGGGGTTAAGGGTTTAGGGTTGGGATCCCATAGCCCGATAGCCGTACTCCTAAACCTAAGAGTGGCTCTAAGGGGTTGAGGGTTTGTAATTGGGGGCCCATAGCCGTACTACTAAACCTAGGAGAGGCTCTTCGGGGTTGAGGGTTTAGGTTCGGGGTCCCATAGCCGTACTCCTACATCTAGGAGCGGCTCCTGGGGTTTTAGAGTGAAGGGTTGGGGTCCCATTGCTGACTTCTAAACCTAGGAGAAGCTCTTGGGGTTGAGGGTTTAGGGTTAGGGTCCCACAGCCGTACGCCTAAACCTAAACCTAGGCTCTTGGGGGTTAAGGGTTTAGAGTTGGGGTCCCATAGCCGTACCTCTTAACTTAGGAGAGCCGGAGAGGCTCTTGGGGTTGGCATGACGGGGGTACACTGGGCCACATGGCGTTAGCTCCTGCATGGAGTGCATGGAGGTGCAGACCCCGTCGCTTGAGTGCTGGCACCAAGGGCGAGGATGGGTTTGGTCTTTGACCCTGAGCTACAGCATGGAAAAATTGCATTGCTCAGTCGCAGGATTATATACAGTGCTGTGCAATTGCGCCGTAATTAAGAAATCGTGCGAGTAATTACTGTTCCCTACTGGTAAATAATCTGAGTTTGCCTTGAAATTACAGTGACGGACTAATTCTATGTAATTCAACCACCGAAAGGACCATAATCGGCACAGCACTGATTACATAAGACGTTCATCCTATTCCCCCGATCTCTGCCGTCGCAGCACCAAGCTCTGGGAGTGGGACCCGCTGGCGATGGACGTTGCCATCGAGCTGCACAACACGGCGATACGCGGCATGCTGGAGGAGTTTGGCGGCCACGAGATACGCAATGAGGGGGACAGCTTCACGCTGGCCTTCCACGATGCCCTGGATGCAGTCAAGTTCTGCCTCAAGGTCGGTGTAGTATTGTATGTAGACGGTAGCCATGTCCCATGCTTTGGCCAAATTGGGCGGCTTCCTTTATCCATAAATCCACGCACTTGTTTGCGTATCTACGTATCTAGAAATCTTGCTGCCTGCATGCCCTCTCCCAGGCCCAAGAGCGTTTGCTGGCGCTTTCGTGGCCCGCATCTCTGCTCCAGCACGAGCTGTGTCGGCCCGTGACGGTCGGGGATGTCACTGGCAATGCCAAGGCAGCGGGGAAAGGGGGTTCCGTCATATCGGGGCTGCGGGTGCGGATGGGCATCAATACAGGTGCGGGTGAAGGGGGGCATGTGCATCAATCAATGCGTGTGTTTGTGTGTGTGTGTGTGTGTGTGTGAATGGAGGGGATGGGGGCATGTAAAGGAGATGCATGTGCATGCATCGGAATGCATGTATGTGACTGCGTGTGTGTTGTGACTGTGTGTGTGTGTGTGTGAATGGAGGGGAGAGGGGCAACAAGCATGTGCATGAATAGGAGGTGGAGCTTTGCAAAGGTGGAGGGGAGACGGCGAGACGCCACGGTGCTGACAAGGGTTTGTTACGCCGGTTACTGTAGCGAGAATGTGGTCTCCGGAACACATTTGTCTACAAGTTTACAATGTCAACCAGCCCTTGTTGTTGTCAAGTCGCAAGTCAAACAACTGTGTCAATATTGTGTGCACTGGTATGCTTCACTGAACCATGGTAAGCTTGTATCTCAAGTGCCGTTGCCAACCTTAAGGTTCTCAGCCCAGCCCAGCACAGCCCAGCCTGTGCCCAGCCTGTTGCCACGAAACCTAAATCGACCGAGTGATTGCGCCTGACTAACGAAGCAAGCTTAACATGATTCAGTAGAGCGAAATTTTGTCACTTGTGTACGCATGACCTGCTACTGTTGAAAAACTAGCTGAACAGCAACTGGGAATTTGCCTGGTTCCCAGCTCAATCCTTTGCCATGCCTCTGCCTGCTACTGGCATCCTCAGCCGCCTGCACTATCTTGGACTCTCCACATTGTCAGCCTTGGCTTTGACGCTTGCGACCTCTGCACACCCGTATCCACCCAGCCGTCTCTCCCTGCCCACCCCCGAAGGCCCTCTCCCCCCACCTCAGTTTCCCGTGTCTCATTTACAGGCATCCCGGAGGACACTTGTATGTTTTCACCAAGCATATGAGGACACCCGCCTCCACCCAGCCGTCACTCCCTACACACCCTCAAAGGCCCTCCTCCCTCCACCTCATTTCCCTCTGTCTAATCAACAGGTATCCCGGAGGACACTTGTATGTTTTCACCAAGCATATGAGGACACCCGCCTCCACCCAGCCGTCACTCCCTGCCCGCCCCCAAAGGCCCTCCTCCCTCATCCCCCTGCTCCTCCCCTCTCATCCACAGGTATCCCGGAGGACATCTTCTTGCATGACGTCACCGAGCATGTGGACTACCGCGGCCTGGAGTACGACCTTGCGGGCGAGATCTGCGACATGGCATCGGGAGGCCAGATCCTGATGGGGCCAAAGACGTTCCAGAGGTGCGGCCCGCAAAAAAGTACATCAGATTATAAGCGCTGGATACCGGGGTTTGCCTGCTGCCATCGGCATGTACATTTTGGGGGGGCCATTATTAGGAAATGTGCATCTATGCGCTTGGCCCGAGTTCTTTGAGGTTTCCCTGTCCCCATTTGCTCCCGTGCGGGGGAGTAAGAAAGGAGCTGCGCCTTAACCTGGGGCATACGGCGGCTTACTGGGGACTCGGCGCAGCTCAGGGCCGGAGGCGCCACCCACGCCATGACACCATCAGAGCTGAATGACATTTCAACTTCCATGCTGCCAGCGCTGCTGAGTTGATTTTCAGGCGACAAGGTGGCAGTTGTAGTATCGAGGTCTTCCCCTTTCGTGAAAGGTGGTGGTCGAAGGATGTGTGCCGAGCCCTGCTCTCTGCTTACCATATTTGAGCATGTTTCAGTCATAATTCTGCAGCATCAAGGCCAACAGCCAAGCGGGCCTGGTGCCAGGGGCCCTGCTGCTTTGGCCTCCAGCCACCCGCCAGTCAAGGTTTGGTCCTGCCGGCCCAGTGGCGCCTGCCCGGTGCCCCCCCGAAGTGGGCTGGCAAGCACTGAAGTAGGAACCACTCCCCCGGCTGCTCCTCTCACCCCGTCATCTTTCACTTGCAGGTGGAACAAAGTGTGCAACAATGATGCTCTCCTGGCAGCTCTTCTCACCCTCACATGTCTCTGCCTTCATGTGGAATAAGTGTGCCACAATGACGCTGCCCCGGCTGCTCCTATCACCCCCTCGTCTTTCACTTGCAGGTGGAACAAGGTGTGCAGCAATGTTGCACCTTCAGAGGTCCTCGCAGTGGCCCTCTCACCCGATAGCATGACCAGCCCGATCGGACCTGCCAGAGACTACTTGAGACGCGGCGCCAGCATGCACAACATTGGAGCGCAGAGCATGTTCCGTGTCCCGGTCACAAAACAGGACTGCATGTCAGGCGTGGGGACCAACGATGTGTGCGGGTCCATCACTGGCTTTTCGATAGCGGCCACGTCGGGTGAGAGGAGGATGCTGGGGGGCGATATATACGATCAGTGAGGGCCGTGCAATTGTGCCGTAATTCAGAAACCGTGCAAGCAAATACGGTCCTTTCCTGGTAAAGGTAGCTGAATTTGACTTGAAATTACGGTGACTGGAACTCAGCCACGTAATTCAGCCACCGTAAGGACCGTAATCGGGACCGCCCTGCTCATGATCCTGCGCCGCGCTGCTGCCCCTCCACTGCTGCTCTGATCACCGTCCCTCGTGTCGGTGGTGGGACGATGATCCTGCTGGCTCCACTTCCTCCGGGTGCAAGCATGGATCGGGAGGCAGGCCAGGGGACGCAGCTCGCGTATAATGGGCATGGAGCTGCTAATTTAGCGCAGGCTGAGGGACGCTCTGTGTGTGGGAGGGGGGGTTTTGTGAGAGAGAGAGGGTATTTGTGCTATCGTATGCAGTTGGGGCTCCTTGCTCTTGTGTGAGATCAGGGATGCCTGATATGCATGTATATGTTTGTTTGTGTGTATTTGCGTGTGTGTTTTGTGAATATATGTATGTTTCTATGTATATGTGAGTGTGAGTGTGTCTCTGCTGGGAAGCTAGTACGGATGTTTGGTATATAGACATGTTTCGTGTGTGTGTGTGCATGTTTGTGTGCGCCTCCCTGCTGTTTGCATGCTGAGTCATAGGACTTGTCTCTGTGTGCAGATTTCGTGCCGTCCAGGCACCCGGCCTTCCCGAAAACCAGCGTGACCTCCGTCGGCCAGGTGGGCTCCAGCTTGCACAGCAACGACGTAAATTTCGATGCCAGCGGCAGCACCCGGCCGCCGCTCGTGTCGAGTGCGGCAGGCACCTCGGTCGGCAAGGACATCCAAACAGCGCTGCAGTTTGTTCCTGGGGCGGCAGCTGTGGCTAGAGACGCTGTGGCTGTAGACTTCGTGACTTTGACAGGTACTGTGCCTGCCTCGGGGGCTGTCAGCAAACAGGCCTCTGGGTACCAGGATTCGAAGCTCCGGATCTCCTTCCGGAAGCGCTCGAATTCAGCAACACCGCAGCGACGCAGCTCCATCACTTCACACGTGGCGGCCACGCGGGGGATAAGGGTACAGAAGAGCTCCTCGATCGCCTCGCGGGATTGCAGCTCCAAGAGCAGCAGCAAGCGTTCGTCAGTCGGCAGGTCCGCGGAAGAGGTCCAGCTTTCCTTGCCGGTGAGGGTGCGATTGGCGCAGCCGCTGCAGCTGCAGCGGCGGTCCCTGACCAAGTCCCGGTCGCTGAATGCGAGGTCCATGAGGAGCCGTTTGGGGCCCGTGAGGGTGAACCTCCGCCAGGTTGAAGACAGTATCGCCGAGGAGGGCAGCCCGAGCGAGGCCAGCGGCGCTGGCGACCGGCCGGTGCCTCGCCGGAGTAGCGAGAGCGGCGTTGTCTGTGCACGTCCCTCTGGCAGTGTGGGGGACGTGAGCCTCGGCGGCAGCGGGACAGTGGACACGGCCATTGGGAGCGGGGTGCTGGTCAGCTTTGGGGACATGGCCCGCTTCAGCACTCAGTACCCGCTGCAGCTGGTGACGGGTGCGTTGAGCACTGTTGCCTCGAGCAAGGCCGTGGTTTTGGACGGGCCTGAGCGGTCGGCTCTTTCTGGCGCTGCGCCTGTGTTGTACACCTACTCGCATGAGGCTGCGGAAGGCGAGGGCGGGGATCAAGATCAAGGTAGGGACGGGGGGGAGGGGAGGACGCTGGGCGGAAGGGGGGAGGGGGGGACGTTGGGCGGTGGGGGGGGAGGGGGGGGGACGTTGGGCGGTGGGGGGGGAGGGGGGGGGACGTTGGGCGGTGGGGGGGGAGGGGGGGACGTTGGGCGGTGGGGGGGGGAGGGGGGGACGTTGGGCGGTGCGTTGTGAGCTGGATCCGGCCTCATCTCTCAGCAGGTGGCATTCATGGAAATGTATTATTATTGCTTCGGTACGCTCTGGGTTGTATTTAGGAATGTCTTTACGGTCTGTTGTTACGTTTTCTGAAGTACCGGTAGTACCGTATTTGGTACTGGTACCGGTAGTACCGTATTTGGTACTGGTACCGGTAGTACCATATTTGGTACTGGTACCGGTAGTACCGTATTTGGTACTGGTACCGGTAGTACCGTATTTGGTACTGGTACCGGTAGTACCGTATTTGGTACTGATACCGGTAGTACCGTATTTGGTACTGGTACCGGTAGTACCGTATTTGGTACTGGTACCGGTAGTACCGTATTTGGTACTGGTACCGGTACCAGTAGTACCGTATTTGGTACTGGTACCGGTAGTACCGTATTTGGTACTGGTACCGGTAGTACCGTATTTGGTACTGGTACCGGTACCAGTAGTACCGTATTTGGTACTGATACCGGTAGTACCATATTTGGTACTGGTACCGGTAGTACCATATTTGGTACTGGTACCGGTAGTACCGTATTTGGTACTGGTACCGGTACCAGTAGTACCGTATTTGGTACTGGTACCGGTACCAGTAGTACCGTATTTGGTACCGGTACCAGTAGTACCGTATTTGGTACTGGTACCGGTACCAGTAGTACCGTATTTGGTACCGGTACCAGTAGTACCGTATTTGGTACTGGTACCGGTACCGGTAGTACCATATTTGGTACCGGTACCAGTAGTACCGTATTTGGTACTGGTACCGGTAGTACCATATTTGGTACTGGTACCGGTAGTACCGTATTTGGTACTGGTACCGGTAGTACCGTATTTGGTACTGGTACCGGTACCAGTAGTACCGTATTTGGTACTGGTACCGGTACCAGTAGTACCGTATTTGGTACCGGTACCAGTAGTACCGTATTTGGTACTGGTACCGGTAGTACCATATTTGGTACTGGTACCGGTAGTACCATATTTGGTACTGGTACCGGTAGTACCGTATTTGGTACTGGTACCGGTAGTACCGTATTTGGTACTGGTCACGGTATCGGTAGTACCGTATTTGGTACTGGTACCGGTACCGGTAGTACCGTATTTGGTACTGGTACCGGTACCGGTAGTACCGTATTTGGTACTGGTACCGGTACCGGTAGTACCGTATTTGGTACTGGTACCGGTACCGGTAGTGCCGTTATTTGGTACTGGTACAGGTACCAGTAGTACCGTATATGTCATTCATTTGTATATGAGGGCAATATTCTTTCTGCCTAATGGTGGAGTCCTCACCCGTCTTGAAGCAGCTCAGCTCACCTCACCTCACCCGTCTTGAAGCAGCTCTAAAGCATAGGAGCTGAACCATTATTTATTTAGGGTGCTTCAGCTACAATTCAGCTACATCGCGGCAACGCGGCCTACAGAGGGGTGGCCGGTTGGAGCAGGCCCTGCTCTGCTCCAGCAACTGGCCGCAGGCTGGTGAAGGCTTGGTCCCCATCTGCCCACTTGTGGCCCCTATTGCGCCTCCCCCTGGTCCGGGGCGCACTACAAAAGACATTGGACTGGATAAAGAGCTCCTTGCTGGTATGAGCGACGGATGCTGCCCGCCATTGCCGATAGCATCTGATCCTGTATCCTCTCAGCTCAGCCTCTGCAGCCGAGCTTGCTGCTGCTCCTGGTACTGCCTTTGCGGCGGGGCCTGTCGGTGCTCCCTGTACTGCCTTTGCAACTGGGCGAGAGGTGACGCCGCCCGGCTCCCCCCCTTTTACCCGCTCGTCTCTGACGTGGGTCCGCGTGACGCTTGCCACGCTCACAGGCATCGGTGAGCTTGCGGTTGAGGATATTCGAGTGGGAAGCCACGCGGAGAAGAGCCTGATGCAGTACCTGTGGCCGGCGCCGAGTGAGGCCGGCAGCGTCGGCGACGGCGAGGGGTGCGGCGCATGGTCGTCGGTATCCCGCGCGTGGCAGGAGGTGACCAGCGCCTGTCGGGGGTACCTGCAGCTGGCTACCAGCAGCGACCTGGTGCACAGTGACTCCCTGCAGGATTTGCCGGTGAGCTGGCATGTGGGCACGGGGTGTGGGGCTTGCGGGCATGCCAGTGAGCTGGTATTTGGGTGCAGGGCGGGGTGGGGCTTACCGGTGAGCTGGCATGTGGGCGCGGGGTGTGGGGCGTGCGGGCATGCCGGTGAGCTGGCATTTGGATGTGGGGTGGGGCTTACCGGTGAGCTGGCATTTGGACGCGGGGAGGAAGGATGCGGGGCGTGCAGGGCCCAGCCGAGGGGCTTTTCAGGACTGCGTATCTAAGTGGGCTGGTCTGCATTGGGGGGGTCAAGTGCGCCGTACGAGGCATGGGGTTCAGGGTTATCCTGAGCAGCACCTGAATGACCCGAAACCCTGTGGCCTGCCCCGCAGATCCATTTGGATAAGAGCGTGGTGGCGATCAAATGCGTGATCATCGACATGGGCTATTACAAGTGGAAACCGTTCTCTCCGGCGCCCGCCGCGGCCGCGACGGGCAACGCCGCCTTGCTGTCGCCGGAGGCCGGCGAGGTCGTCCGCGAGGCCGGCTACAACCAAGTGGTGCACTTAATACAGGTGTCGCCGGCGTCCCTCGCGCCGCGCGTGCTGCTTTTCAAATATCCCCTGCCAGTCAGTGACAGCTGGGAGAAGATCAGCCCGGGCTTCTTTGATGCGCCAGGTGCGGGTGGGGGACAGGGTAGCCATAAAAATGTTAGATAAGTATCAATTGTTTTCAAATATCCCCTGCCAGCTAGTGACAGCTGGGAGAAGACCAGCCCAGGCTTCTTTTATGCGCCGGGTGCGGGTGGGAGACAGGGTAGCCATTAGATTATTAAATAAGTATCAATTATTTTCAAATATCCTTTGCCAGCTAGTGACAGCTGGGAGAAGATCAGCCCCGACTTCTTTGATGCGCCAGGTGCGGGTGTGCAAGTTCGCTTGCACCAGGGGGGACAGGTTAGCCACTAGATTCTTAAATAAGCATATATTGTTTTCAAACATCCCCTACCAGTCAGTGACAGCTGGGAGAAGACCAGCCCTGGCTTTTTTTGATGCTCAAGGTGTGGGTGCGATCGTGGGGCAGTTCGCAAGCATCAGGGGGAAAGGGTAACCGTAATGTTATACATGTAGTGCCGTACCTATCGGTATCACTATCAAGTACTTCCTGCTATTTATAGTGGCAGAAGGGGTGCTGGTAAAATTAAACAAGCAAAAGCTCTGGGACTGGTGATTTAGGGTGACTCCCATTCCAGCCAGAGCTGTAAGTGCGGGTTTTGTTTTGCTTCCCCTCTCTGCCAATCATCACGTGTTGTGCCTGCGCTTGCGCCAGCGCTTTCTTGCTTCTCCCCTGTACTTATCACCACGTGTTGTGCACGTCCTGTGCTTGTGCATTTGATTTCTTGGTACCTCCCTGCGCCAAAAATGAGTTTATCACGCGTTGTGCTTGTGCCCTGCCCTGCCGCCAATCAGGCTCCCGCTCGCTGGTGTTCCCCGGCATGCGAGAGCTCTTGGACTCGGGCAGAGGCAGCGGAGGCGTGTCCTCCTCCCGTCCGGTGGTCAGCCTGGCCTTCAGCGCAGTCGAGGGCTTCAAGGAGATCGCGGCGTACAACATTGAGCTGTCGCTTGCGATGCTGCACCTGTACAACGCGTGTGTGAGGGAGACGTTGTCTACATGCGGCGGGTGAGGGAGGAGGGGAGGAGGGAGGGGCGGTAGTGTGTGTGTGTGTGAGGGAGACGTTGTCTACATGCGGCGGGTGAGGGAGGGAGGGAGGGGCGGTAGTGTGTGTGTGTGTGTGAGGGAGACGCTTTCAATATGTTGCGGGTGAGGGAGGGGGGGAGGGAGGAAGGGGAGATAGTGTGTGTGTGTGTGTGAGGGAGACGCTTTCAATATGTTGCGGGTGAGGAAGGGGGGGAGGGAGGAAGGGGAGATAGTGTGTGTGTGTGTAAGGGAGACGAAGTCAACATGTTGCGGGTGAGGGAGGGGGGGGAGGGAGGGAGGGGAGATAGTGTGTGAGGGAGACGTTGTCTGCATGTTGCGGGCGAAGGAATGAGGGAGGGGCGGTAGTGTGTGTGTATTAGGGAGACAATGTCTGTGTGTTGTGTGAGGGTGGGGCGGACCGGGGGGGGGGGGGGGGTGGCAGATGTGGGGTCAGGCCGAGGGAGGGGCAGTACAAAGGGGGGGGGGAGGTGGACGAGGTGTGGCCAGGCTGAGAGAAGGGAGGCACAAGGGGGGGGGAGGTGGCAGTTGCGCGGTATGGCCAAGGGAGGGAGGACTTTGCCATGTGCCTTACTGAGCCTGGTTGAGAAGGCTTGTGCTTGTGGGAGGCAGATAGGCTTGTCCTGTTGGTGCCTGGGTACGGATCCGCTTGGCTGGCGATGGGCAGCTGCCTTACATCTTGTAAAGGACCCGATCTCGCTGCCTCTCAGCACGGGGTTCTGCTTGATTCGTCATCTTACGGCTGTCATGTGATGAGGTGCCAACCGCCCCGGGGCGTCCCAATGCGCCCAAACATGCTGAATATGAGAGGTGGATCTTTGTGTATGAGTGACACCTTTCAGGGCCTTGTGTGGAAATGTGGTCGACCCATGCACCCCCCTCGCTGAAGGTGTTAGGAGACGGACGGCAATTTCATTACTGTTTCCCCATCTCATGCCTCCCTACCTCCCCCCCCCTGATTGCAGGTACGAGTGTAAGGAGACGGACGGCAACTTCATGATTGCTTTCGGCGACTGTTGCTTGGCAGTGGAGTGGGCGCTGACGCTGCAGCTGGCCCTGATGGAGCTCCCGTGGCCGGAAGAGCTGATGCAAATGGACGCCACGGCTGAGATCTACGACGAAGACAAGGTATCGGTAGGCAGTGTTCGTTTTATGTTTGGTTACTGTTAGCTGCACTTCCGTCACGCACCGGCCTCCGTCTACCATGCTGCTTGGGCGGCCGGTCTGCGCCATCATCAGCGCTACCTACCCCCCTCCTGGTCCCTGTTCACCGCATTCTTGCTGTTAAAAATCACAAATTATTTTGGCGCAGAAACTTTGTTATTCAAATGTGGAACCCCACTCACCCCCTCAGGTGCTTTTGAGAGGACTTCGGAGTCGCACCGGCATTTTCCGTGGCTCGGTGGACCGCATCACGCCTCATGCCAAGTCGGGCCGAGCCGACTACTTTGGCCAGCCGGTCAACCGCGCTGCGCGGTAAGCTCCAGCCCTGTTTGACGCTCCGAGGGGGAATCACTCCCAGCTTGACTTTAGTTTAGGGTTAAAGAGGTTGTTGGTTTTTAGCCCTGTTTGAAGCTACCAGGGGAATCACTCCCAGCTGGACTCATGGGAGCAAATGGGGGGCTTCCTTAATCCACACACTTCTTTGCATATCTGTTAATTTAGATGTCTCCCGTGCGCAGCCGCGCACTCCGGGCTTCCCCCCTCCTCCCCAAGCCCGACTCGCTGCTCTGTGTCAGCCTCCACCCTCCCTGCTGCTTGCCACCCTCCTCGTCCCTCCTCCCTCATGCAAAACCCTCCTCCCTCCCCTAGTCAACCTCTCCTTCCCCTCCTCCCCCAGCAGACCGATTCCCGCCTCCCATCCCCCCTCCTCCTCGCCCCCTCCCCTCTTCCTTCCCTTCTCCCTCCCCCCTCCCCTCCCCTCCCCCCTCCTCCTTTCCCCCTCCCTCCTCCTTCCCCCCTCCTCCTTCCCCTCCTCCCCCAACACCCCAATGCCCCGCTCCCCTCCCCCTCCTCCTTCCCCGCTGCTGGTCACCCCCTTGCCCCTTGATCGCAGGCTCATGTCCGCGGCCCACGGCGGACAAGTGGTCTGCGAGAAGGCCATCATGGAAGACGTGGCCAGGCAGTGGCGAATACGGTTCACTCAGCCCGAGACCGCCGGCGGCATGCCATCCTCCCGGCAGCCGACGCAGGCCTCGACGAATGCGTCACTCTCCCCGTCGTCCCCGCGGGTGCCCGATGTGTCCTTCCCGGCCGTCCTCGCAGCAGTTCCGGGCAGTGACCACTCGCCGCCCCTCCCGCCCAGCATGCCAGACATGCAAGTGGCTCGCCCCTTCCTGAACAGCAGTGTTTCAAGGTAGGCCTGCGTTACGTCAGGAGGCAGGCATCCGTCGCCCTCCTGCTCATCTGTCCCCTCCATGGTCAGGTTGAGATTTTGGCACTATTTCTTTATTCATGACTCAGCTAAATGTCAGCTTCACTCCAGCCGCTGGCCGGAGGCCCCGTTTGTGGCCAGCCATGCTACTGTGGCCACCACTTGTAGGCCGGTCCAGGTTTGATGACACCAATTGGGCCTTTAAGAGCCGCAGGGCAGCCTGTCTAAGGCGGCCTTGTGGCAAAAAAACGAAACATTGTAGGGTGGTCATGACCCCTGCATGGTTGTATACTGATATGTGGCTTTATAAGAGTCTGGTCATGACCTCAACATGGTCATATTGAGAGAGTGGTCATGACCTCAACATGGTCATGTTGGGAGAATGGTCACTACCCCTACATGGTCATAAACCTATACGAGGTCAAGCATCTTGCCTGAGGCGCGCCCCCAGGAGCTTGCACTCTTTCATGATCTCCCCCCGTCCCTTCGCCCTCCTTTCCACTAGGGCGACCCCTTTCCACATGAACACGTTCCCTCCCCTGTACTGTGCCCTCCCTTCTGCTAGAGCGGCGACCGCATTCCTGTGAACATGGTTGCCTCCCATCCCCCCTTGTCCACCATTCCACCCGGGCAGCCATCATCGTATTAGCATGGGTACCTACCATCCTTGCCTACCACAACTGAAAATCTGCACTAGGAAGACCTCGATATTACCCTCTGGTATTACCCTTTGATATTACCCTTTGATATTACCCTTTGGTATTACCCTTTGGTATTACCCTTTGATATTACCCTTTGATATTACCCGTTGATATTACCCGTTGATATTACCCTTTGGTATTGCCCTTTGATATTACCCTTTGGTATTGCCCTTTGGTATTACCCTTTGATATTATCCTTTGATACTACCCTTTGATATTACCCTTTGATATTACCCTTTGGTATTACCGATGTTTACTTCAACCTACATACCATTCCACCAGGCCCACCTCCATCACGTTTAAATGGTTTTCTTCACTGTTTCTTTAACTTGCCACTTCAACAAATCAGCTGCATCACAGCCTACGACCGTAGAGAGCTGGTGCAGAAAGCCCTGATGCTCCGGACACCGCCCAAAGGCCGGTCAAGATTTGGTCCCCATTGACCCTTCGGTGGCCGCCCGGTGGCCATACGAAGGTGCTCTTGCGTGCTCTAAAATAAGCACTGGTTTCCTCCCCTCTCCCTCCCGCCTGCCATTCCCCAGGCCCACCCCACAGCGGATCCCGGGCAGCGCGACTCTCAGCGGCCGCGGCATGGGCCCCCGCACCACCTCCAACAGCCACAGCAGTCCTGTGGATTCCCATGCACCAGGGGGACTCGCTCGCGTAAGCACCAGCGACCCGCTCCCCACTCCGGCCACCGTCAGCAGCATGTCTGCCTCGCCCGGCTTACCCCGTAGCGCCGCTGGTCTGGACAGCCTTCACAGCAGCGTCAGCACGGCGAGGCCCACGACCTCCACGCCGCTGCCCATGCTCTCATGGACAAACAGCATGGGCAGCGGCGTCAGCCGGCGCTCCCACGGCAGGTCCGACCGCAGCACCCCCAACAGGGCGCTTTTCCACGGGACAAGCCTGCACGCCCACGCCGAGGGCCAGGACTTGAGTGAAACACCCTTCCGGCGTATCTCCAAGCCGAGTGCATCCTCGCTGGCAGTGGACTACATGCTGATGCAGGGCACGGGCCGCGCCGACAGCAGAATGCCCCCGCAGCAGCAGCAGATGGGGCGGACCCTCGGCAGGGACAGCAGCTTCTCTTCGCAGCGGCCGGCGCACTCGTGCCTGGGTGCCAACGGCAGTGAGAGCAGCTTTATGTCGCCGGCGTCTGACGGCCATGCCATGACGCTGAGGCAGTTGCAGCTGCAGCCGCAGACTTGGGACCCTAGCCGCGGCCGGCGCAAGCCGCCGGGACGCAGGTCCAACATTTCTTGGGGGGAGGGGACGGCGGCGAGCGGTTCAGCCCAGGACCGCACGTACCCTGGGCCCTCCTTTTTCAGGGCCTCTCAGGCCAGCAGCAGCAGGGCATCGATGGAGGACCCGGCTGGGTTTGTTTCATGCGGGAAGTCGGACCCCTTGGCTGGCAGCATGTCCTCAGACCCGGCGTCGAGCACACGCATGCACTTTGTAGGGCCCGTGAAGTCCAGATCAAACCTGAGCCAGGCAAGAGTGACGCAGCTTCCGATCCGAGACAGCCCGGCGGACAGCGGTAGCCACTTACCTGGGCAGCAGCGCCTCGAGGCGCAGCCGGGCAGCGCCCACGTGGGGCAGAGCTTGCTCGGTGCCGCGTCGGCACCTATGGCTGAGGAGGCCTTGGCTTCCAGCGGTAGCGGTGGCGGTGCTCCCGCTGTGGCTTCCCCCTTGATTGGTGGCAGCCAATCAAGATCCGCACGGTGTGTGTTTTCATCCTATCCGGGTTTGGGTCTGACCAGGGCATGCCTTGATTTGATTTGTATTGCATTTCTTTTCAATGAGGTAGACTTGTCATGGCTCAAAATTGATTGCCGGCAGCACCGGTGGCTTGAAGCAACTCCTTAAGGATGTCCCCCCTCTTATAGACTATGTCACAGCCAGGCATTGCAGCCAGAAAAGGCGACAGGAAACATTCCATTGCTTCCACAACAAATCAGCAGAGATGATTTCAGTGCCTCTGAAAATAAAAAATCCCCGTTGCTTCTGCGGGAGCACATGAGCTTAGCCTGAAAATATCCCGACCCCATCGCGCAGGTGCCTAAACCCTGAACCCCGTCTTGCAGGTGCCTGTCCAACAAGCCTAAACCCTTACCCCTTATCAAGCCTTTACCCTTAACCTTAACCTTACACCCTGTCGTACAGGTGCCATTCCGACAAGCCTTAACCCATACCCCTCAACCCTAAACCTCGTCATGCAGGTGCCTGTCTGGCAAGGCCCCGTCTTGTCCCAGCCCTACACGTCGTACGCCTCCCAGAATGAAGTCGGTGCAATTCCGTCTCGTCGCTGCTGGCAGCTTTTCACCGCTTATGCACCCAAAGGAGCCCCACGAACATGCCAGCCCTCGGTCTCCGCACAATGTCCGCCGCAGCAGCGGCCCGTCCCGCATCATCGCCAATGAGGAGATGCGAGCGTTTGGTTCGTTTGGCTGCATCCCCTCAGCGAGCCAGCAGCAAACGCAGACGCAGGTGTTGTTGGAAAACAACATTTGGCAGGGCCCCAAGGAGGCGGATGGCGGGCCTGCCCCCCCATTCCCTGGGAATGTTGCCTCCGCTTTTTGGAGGCCCAACCCGTTAGCACCCACGACCGAGGAGGAGGCACCTCCGGGAATCAGCAGTCCTGCCTGGTTGATTGCCAGCGATAGCTTCAGGAACTCTTGCGACTTCTGGAAGCGGTTGGGCAGCGCACCGCTGCCGGACATGCCCCCGGAGGAGACGGCGTCGGAGACGCCTCCCGCCAGGCAGCTCTCGCAGGCCAAAGGCGGCGGCTGGCCGGCGCTGGGCTCCTGGCTCAAGGACCCCGGCCAGCCCAGCCGGGACCGCCCTGCCAGGGCGGCCGCCTCCCCGCCTGCCCAGCAGCTCCCAGCCAGCAACCTGGGCAGCTCTGCCACGTCCCCACTGGTGTCAGGGCTCTCCCTACGGGAAGGTAGCAGGCGGGTGACTTGGAAAACAGCGTCGCAGAGCTCGCTGAACTCCCAGAGCCCTCTGGCATCCCTGCCAGAGCAGAGGGTGGCGGCTTCTGTCGAGATGACGTTGCACCGTTTGAGCAGTGGAGGGGCGGCGCGATCGCAGTACAGTTCCAGCTCTGTGGGGTCGGGTGCGTGCAAAGGCCTGGAGAGGAGGTCGAACACGGACAGGAGAAGGAAGGGAAGGCCGAGAGGCAGCCCAGAGATCGCCAGCCAGGTGTGTCTGTGGAAGGGGTGAGGGGTCAGGGGGGCTGGCAGTGCTGCCTGGCATGGCCTTGCATTATGCAGAGAGATTACGAGCGCTGGAACTGACACACACCCGGGCTGTCTGGCTGATTAACAAGGGGCTCCATGCAGCTGCTTAAATTCAGGTAGTATGCCGTGCGCTGTTGTTTGTGAACCTCTTCCTTCCTAACCTGTGGACCCTCGAGTTGTTTCAATTAAAATAGAAGCCACCAGTAAGCTCTGCCTTCTGTCATCGTTGATATTGTGTAGGGGTGAGGGAGAGAGAGAGAGAGAGAGAAAACATGCATGCATGACGCGTTCAAATTATGTTTTCTAAACGTTGACGTGTGTTTAATAGGTGGGAATCGAGGGTTGTGTGCCTTGAGGGTACAGCATTAAAATACGGTACCGGTATGCAAATAATCCTGTAAATAATCCTGCAAATAATCCTGTAAATAATCCTGCAAATAATCCTGCAAATAATCCTGCAAATAATCCTGTAAATAATCCTGTAATACCCGGGGGGAAATTGGGGGAAGGTAACATTCAAATCTACGGGGAAGTGAAGATATTTTTGTGCCAGTATCCAGAGGCACCTATGGGAAATGATTTTCTATGTGACCGGTGTGTGCCGTGAGTGGAGTATCCGTCGGAGTATACTATCCGAGTTGAGCTACGCTCACTTGCTTAGCCTGACGGATTGAAGTACTGCCACACCTATTGGACATATCTCCTATCATCTTGTACCCCCTATAAGGATATGATCATATACGGTACCTCCTGTGATTGTATCTTTGTATACCCCCTATGATTACATCTTCGTTTACCCCCTATAATTTTTTCTCGCCTTAATCCTGAGTCCGTGGATGTTGTTGCCGTTGTGCAGGATGGAAGCACTGTCAACGATGCGCCCTCCCGCACGGTATTGGCCGAGGTGGGTCGAGCCACCAGGCGATGGCCGCGTGCGCCTGAGGGGTATGAAAGAAGCTGGCGCCTTTGCCATGTGTCCCTTTTGCTGTTTTCCTTTGCTGGCTTTCTTGGCTACTGCTTTCCTTAGCTGGTTGACTTTGTCCCCCTGTGAATTGTGCCCTCCCGATCCTCTCCCTCTTGTGCGGCGCAGTGTTTCAAAATCACCACGGTGTCTGGAGAGGATTCTGGGGGGCCTTCCATCACCATGATCAAGTACCGCAACCAAGGGATGGAGGAGGTGAGAGAGCATCCATTGGGCACCTGCGTTTTCTTGAAAGGAGGGGGCGGGCAGGTGGTGGCAGAGGGAGGTAACAAGAAGGTGCCAAAGCGATGAAGCTTCATAATCAAGCAGCTTCTGGAATTTAATGCAAGCATTACTTCAGAGGTGCAGGCATATTGAAGTGCAGTTTTGTTGGCATTTTTGAAATACCGGCATTTTTCGGATTCTGGTAGATTTTAGAGCTCCAGAATCCCCCTCTGGCTTTTCCCCGGGTTTTTCCTTTACGCCAACAATTCTGTCCGGGAAGCAGCCGATTTGTAGAGCCAATGCTGTCGTCTATGGCCTGCTGCCAACAGCACTGCTCATTTGACAGCGCTTCATCTGCATGACAGCCCTTGGCCAAGGAGGCTCGGTGCAAACAGCCAGCTACATAAGGCTCTGGCCATGGCTCTGTAGGCCGATACCCTTTCCTGGACCGACGGGTCCAGAATTTGAATTATTTAATACAAAATAATGATAGAACAACACGTTTAGTAATGTTGGTCTCCATTGGCCAAACGATGGCGTGCCAACGGTCTGCCAAAGGTTGCCTTGTTCGCACTTCAAGGTTGCCTTGTTCGCACTTCAAGGTTGCCTTGTCCGCACTCCAAGGTTGCCTTGTTCGCACTCCAAGGTTGCCTTGTCCGCACTCCAAGGTTGCCTTGTCCGCACTTCAAGGTTGCCTTGTCCGCACTTCAAGGCTGCCTTGTCCGCACTTCAAGGTTGCCTTGTCCGCACTTCAAGGTTGCCTTGTTCGCACTTCAAGGTTGCCTTGTCCGCACTTCAAGGTTGCCTTGTCCGCACTTCAAGGTTGCCTTGTCCGCACTTCAAGGTTGCCTTGTTCGCACTTCAAGGTTGCCTTGTCCGCACTTCAAGGTTGCCTTGACCGCACTTCAAGGTTGCCTTGTCCGCACTTCAAGGTTGCCTTGTCCGTACTTCAAGGTTGCCTTGTTCGCACTTCAAGGTTGCCTTGTTCGCACTTCAAGGTTGCCTTGTCCACACTACAAGGTTGCCTTGTTCGCACTTCAAGGTTGCCTTGTTCGCACTTCAAGGTTGCCTTGTTCGCACTTCAAGGTTGCCTTGTCCGCACTTCAAGGTTGCCTTGTCCGCACTTCAAGGTTGCCTTGTCCGCACTTCAAGGTTGCCTTGTTCGCACTTCAAGGTTGCCTTGTCCGCACTTAATCAGCCCCGGTGCCGGCCCGCTTGGTTCCCCTGCAGGCCGAGGGCTCGGAGGACGACCCTTGTGTGCTGCCCACGAGCACCACGCTCATCCCCACGGTGCCGATTGAGGTGGCGGTGTGGTCCTTGGGCTCCTTCAGACTCAAAGGGGTTTCGGAGCTCATCAAGGTGAGAGGCACTGTGTGCGGCCAGAAAAAGGATTCAGCACCTGAGCCAGCACCCGAGCCAGCACCTGATTCAGCACCTGATTCAGCACCCGAATAAGAACTGTGTTCTACCTTTCTCCACTTGTAGGTGGTCCAGGTGGTCCCCATGAGCCTGGAGGGGCGCCTGCAGCTCCTCCAGAAGCTTCCTCTCAACAAGGTGCGGCATTGTTTCTATCTTGTTGGCTCGTCCTCAGGGCCGATGGGCTCCCAAGGGCAGAGATCATGAGGTCCGGCTACCTCATGCGACCTCTTGTCCGCGGACCCCAACCGCGACCATCCATCCACACAGTGGATCATGGCTGTGTGTGTTGGTTAGAGTGCGCAGAGCATGGCGACTGACATTGGTCATTGTTGCCTTCCTCGGCCTGCTTGTAGGGCAAGGCACGATGTATCCACAGGCAAGTCAGCCGACTGGATCAGCTGACCATCAGCCTGCCAGATGTACAATCCCTGTCTTGCTGCATGGTGGCGGACACGGCTTGGACGCCCGAGCAGCCGGGTACCATGCAGCAGTACGCCGCGGCCTTTGCGTCTGACCCGCTCTTGCGCTCCTTCACTTCTGCCGGGAGCTTTATGACGGGCGTGGCTGCGCCTTCCTTCCCTCAGCCCGACGGTCCGTTTCCCCCGCGCTGGCAGGCCCCGCTGGCCAACAACGGGATTCAGCCGGGGCCTGTCATGAGCTCTGGGGGGATCTTCAGCAATAATGGGCTGGGAGGCGCCCGCCTCCCCACGTGGCGATCGAACATGGACGCCTCCCGGGCTCGACACGTCATCTTCTCCAACCGCTCTGATCTAGCTGACGACGAGCTCATGTGCGGCGACGGCGGCCTCGCGCCCATCAACGAGGCGTACGCTAATGGCGGCTTCCAAGTCAGCAGGGACTACACCAGTGGAGAAGATCAGCCCCCGTTGCAAGGCTGTTCTTTGGGCCATGGGATGCCGGGCCAAGGGAGCCGCCCCAGCTCCTCGGGGTCTTTGGGGGTCTCCCCAACAGGAGCGTACCAATCGTTGGATGGCGGCGCATGGCCCAAGAGAAGCATGGCCTGGTCGACTCCGACCGCCACGCCAGAGGACTCACGGCTGCCTGCGCAAGAGCGAGGCAGCAGCAGCAACAGCATCTCCCTCGGCATCCAGAATCTGCCCGTCCGGCAGCGCAACACGTTCACGCCCCAGGCGAGCACCACACTGGTTGTTCAGAATTGTGACGATCTGGAGCTTGGCACCGTCAACGGCGCTCAAGCAGGAACGTCGGCCCTTTGAGCTGTATGGAATAAGGCTGGCCCATCGTTTCAATAGCTACCCTCCCTCCATTCCTCCCTCTCTCGATACGGCATGCTAGTAACCGGGCCGGGCGCCACATCTCTATGGACCCACAACGGAAAGGCCTTGGACTTGCTTCATAATTTCAAGGGTGACTCGCCGCCGAAGGTGGTTGATTGACTTCGCTGCAATTATATGTGGGACGCTTTAAGCGAGATTATGGGGAAGTGGGCACAATAATGTAGGGTGCCATGTAAGAATTATGGTTTTTGTTTTGAGTAAGACTTAGTCGCTTAGTGTATATTTGCCGGACCATGTTGCCCTTGCACTTCGGCCTTCTCTATTTCGCTTAACATTCTTGCGCATGGGCAGGTGTCAGGGCATGCATGATCTGGGGCTCTGCAACCTAACGTATACAGCAGTACTGCATCAAAGGTTCCTCTTCCTGCTTCATAGGCTGTTCATGTGATTTACATGGATGGTCGAGCGCATGAATCATTGGCAATATCATGATTTCCCAGAAAACTCTGAAGTGCCCGACATGTCGAGTGGGACCCTTTTTTATAGGCTGATTCAGCTCATGCTCAACTGCATCTTGGCGTGCGGCCGTAAGGGCCTGGTGCAGCAAGTCCGACTGCTTTGCCACCGGCTGTAGGTCCGGCGTATTTAGTACATGTACCTGTTTACGGGCACAAGTCCCATGCATCAGATGTGATGCCCTGCTGGACTGTGAAAACTTAACAAAGACTTCACAGGTCAGCCTATGCATGGTCTCTCATTGGCCCCATGGTGGGCTTATGGCTGCTGAGTTGCGTGATCAAGGTGTTCTGATGTGAAATTTACACTGGAGAGGGAACAGCCTATTATTACGAAGGTGGCACAAGAGCCCATGGATGTTTTGTTCCATGGTCAGGGCTTGCCCAAGCCTTCGGCTCTTTTGAGATAGTTGTTTTAAGATTGGGGGGGGGCTCAAGGGTCTAGGTGTCTGATCTCCTGGTGCCTCCTGTTGTCCTCTCGTCCTCTGTATTGGTGATCCTGTGATTTAGGAGTTATTCTACAGACCTTCTCATAATTATTTATTTTTTCGTAAATTGATCGAAAGGGGAATGATGTTTGCTGACTGAGCGTCTTTCGGTCAAAGGCTGCGGTAGTACTTCAATTATGCACTCCATCTTCACATCTTTATAACTCCCTTCTTGACGGCCCATCGTCTTGGACTTCGTGTTTGGATCCTGGATCCCTGGCTCTTATATCTTCTGATCTTGCTTGCAGCACTTGGTATTGGTTGTAGAAATGTTCAAGATGCTATCATCGTTGAGGGTTCAAACCCCGGGTCGGGGTTCTGAGTGGCGAACATTTTGCCTAAAATTTACTGTGTAGGACATAGGCAACTTATGAGGTCTCTTGCTTTCCAACTGCTTTCCAACTGCTTTCCAGGATCGTCCAGTGTCAGAGACAAAGAATTAATTACTTGTCCCAGGCTTGCTTGTGGGGACGAAGCCAACTATGCTGGCGAAATTCAGGTTCACTCTCCTTCCATAGCAATCGAATAAACCCTTTCGGCTCAGCTTGCCCTATTAGCGATGTTGGCGAGTGTCCAGTGGTCTGGAGTGAAAGTAAACAAAACTTGAAGTAGAGCTCTCTCTTTCTCTTAATAACCGTAGTACAACAGCTTAAAATGCCCAGCTACCAGTTTTGGTGGGATACTTAGATTCTGACATTTGAGCTCTTTTAGCTTGCCGGACAGGTCCTACGAAGAGGTGATGCGCTCCCCATAATCCAGGCAGTCTACATGTGCTCGTGTCAATCTGGTAAGGAAAGGTGCACAAGATCTTGATGTGATTTGCATGAGATCTCGAAATTACGGTCCCTTACAGCTCCAGGTATCTATGACGCAGAGAACCTCCTGCCCGTCTTGCCAACCCAGCATTCTTTCTTTCCCTGCAACAGCGTTGCATTACCTGTATCCACATTGTTGAAGTAGGGTTTATACTTCCCATCTTAATTTTTGCGTTTCCCACTAGTCCACACACGATGCCATACAGATACGATTACTCCCAGACCCCTTCTCTTCCGCCTATACATCAGCAGGCCCTGCCAGGCAAGATCGCAGCCCACTGCCCGGCAGCAGAGGGCAATGCTTTTGGGGCAGGGTGGTGACTCAGGTGCCTCTTGTATGCGGATTATCTCTCCCTTCTAGTCAGCAGCCTGGCAGGGCTGCAGCGCATGCTCGATGCCCTGCATGAATATGCGGCGGATAAACAGCTCCAGGTGAACGTCAGCAAAACAGAGATTATTGAGCTTGGCAGCCGCTTAGCAGCACAACGACGACAGCCAGCCCATGTCTGCGTGTACGGCTCAGACAGGACAGTGCTGAAGCGTGTCCAAGCATTCAAAATCTTGGGCATCATTAAGCACGAAAGCGGCAGCATGAGGAAGGATTTAAGGTAGAGAAGCGCCTCTGGCTGCCGCGTTGCATCGTGTTTGCCGCATGGCCGCCATGGTGCGTTTGAGGCATCATCTGCCAACGCGCATCGGGCTAGCGGCTGTCTATGCAGCGCTTGTGGCGAACTACGGAGATGTGGGGTGGGTCAACGGTCACCTCCGGCCGCAACACTACCTCCGGAACAGGATGCAGTCCAGCCTACTTCAGGACTTGCGCCAGGCTGCGGGGCTGCCTGCCTCGGCTTCCAACTGGGGGGCATGAGGGAGTTGCAGATCCAGCTGTTACAACGAGACTGGTGGCAGCACGTGCTCCGCTTCTACAATGCAGCGGTGGCACCTGCAGCACAGCAAGACAGCCCACTCATGGCAGCTGGCATGGCGGTCGACATGCAGCTCGCGCTTCGATATAATACTGGAGGGCGCACATGGTCTGCGAGCTGATGGAGGCGTTAAAGGAGCGTGGAGCGTGGAGCAGCTGTCTCTAAACCGTGTGAGGCAGTCTCTGACATGCGCCGCTTCCTGTCCCAGAGGTGCTACACGTAGTGGACGCAGCATACCAGCAGGTGCAGCTTCAGGCGACTGGCATAGGAGACCCCAGCGACCCCGCCAACGTGAACAGGTCTGCAGCCGCCTACCGCGCTTGGTTAAAGTCTACAGCGGGCGCAGTGTTGGCGCAAGCTAGGAGCCGCACCAGCAATAGGGAGCGCGCTTGTGTGCGCATGAACTTATGGCTGCGGCTCGGTGCGGTCACACGGCTGACACGAGAGGATGGCGGAACGGTTAGTGTGAGACACGCTGCTGCCAGCTTTGTTGGGCAAGGGGAGATAGCGAGCATGTGGAGGATGCGCAGCATGTTTGCTTCCCTTGCCCTAGCGTGAAGGTTGGAGAGGCTTAGGGAGAGAGGTTGGACAGGCCCCCTGGAGGGCACCACAGACTTTCAACAGTTGCACCGGGGCAGGCTTGGGTGGGGTGCTCTGACTTTTGTTGAGGGCGTGGTAGGCATTGTTGAGGCCTAGGTTGTTGCTTTCTTTGCCTTCTTGGGGAACAGGTTCCCCCCCCCTTTGACTTGTTTTTTTCTCTTGTTTTCTTGTTGCAAGCTTGAGAGGGGCAAGGATGCTGTGGGAGCTCCGACTGCCTTTTCCTTTTGGGCTGGGTATTTTTTTCTCCTTTGTGTTCTTCTCCTTCTTTCCTTTTTCCCTTTTACCTCAAGTTCCTTTTCATTTCTCCCAACGGCACAGTTGGGCGTCGCGCGGCCGAGCCTATTTCATCAGGGCCCAGCGAGGGGACCCTAGAGTAGGGGGGTCATGTCATTGGCATGCGGCTGCACACAAACCATGTGCACCCACCAAACGTGCATTCTCCCTTGACTTTCCTACCTGACTTGATGTTTGCCGACGTGGCCGAGCTTTATTTAAGCAGGGCCCAGAGGTGGAACGTCATTTACAGATACGATTTGTGCCCTGTTGGATGAACCATCTCAGAGGTATGTGATGATTCCTCACCTACCCTGGACCCTCATGCCACCCCCACGGCAACCACTGCCCACCCGCTCCCTCTTCCCTCTTCGCCACCACTCCCTGGTGCCAAACCCCTTGTCCCTCATCCTTGCGTTCACATCTTCATCACTGGCTCCTCTAGAAACTAAGCAATGAATAGGTACATGCATACGGTACCACCAGGTGGAGCATACCGGTAAAGACATCAGGCACCTCTTTCCAGTACGGTACTTGGGTAAAGTATTCAATCCTTCCATCAGGGCATTTGGGGGGTCGATGCCGCTTCGTCAGTTAGTCTTCGTCAGTAAGAGTTGAGGTTTCGGCATTGATTGCGTGTCCGAACAAGGCGGGCCGGTACCGGTACATGCTAATTACGATACAGTTGCCCAGGGCTACGCCTGATTATCCCTGCACCCGCCTCCTTGAATCAAAATCTTTCGCTTCGTCCTCCTGTCCTGGGCTGCGCTCCTGAACGCACGACACCGATCAGAGAAACTGATGAGTGATTTTCGAGGCGATTTCCGCCAAAATCTACAGAATTTGAAAAACAAGCTGCGATCCCTGGACTTTGATAATATCAAAAGGCTACACGTCATCCATGCCGATGTCCAGAGTATTCCGGATTGGCTGCGGAGAGGAATCAGACTGGTGGGTTCGGTTGCGCACTTGCTACCGATCAACATCCGTCGCCACCCACTCCTTGTCCTGTTGCTGCTCTCAACCAGTTTCATCTGGCTGCAGTCAATGTGCCTTCTACTGTTCGGACTTTTGGGGCATGGCCTGCGCTTGTCACCTGAGTGGGCGGTCCTCCAGACGGAAATTAAGCAGTCATGCAATTGGGCTGCAATCACCTGCATTGTGAGTCAAGAGACAAGCTGATCCCCCGATTTCATCGTCACTTGTGCATCCACTTACATCACCACCATGCACAGTGTGTGTGGTCACATCAGCATTTGAGCATTTTCCATGCATGGAATCTGGTGGCAAACAACTTCCTGACATTTACCTTCTGGAATCTACACCTGGCATGCAAGGCTGGCATGCACCATCTAGCAAGCACACCTGGCATGCATGCCTGGCACTGCTGGCTTGCCCCACCTAGTCCAGGACTCACTAAGAACAGCTTGGCACTTCATGACACCATCCGGCTGCTCTGGCGGTTGATGCGAGGCACCACTCGCACAAGCTATGTGTATCTGACATCCTTCTCCATCGACACTCAATTCGTGACTGCACCCCTCATAGGCAAGGTTTCGGAGGTTTCGGTGTACCGCATCATTGGGACCGTCCTTGGAGGTACGGCGGTGATAATGTAGGCTGGATGTATGGATCCTGATTCTCACTGGCCATGTCTGTCTAGGACAGATAAACCCTTTACCCTAAACCCTAAACCCTAAACCTGCTAGTGTGAGGCATCACACCATGTCTAGGACAGATCAACCCTTTACCCCAAAACTGCTAGTGCGAAGCCCCATACCATGTATAATTTTAGGGTTACATGTTCCAGGAGAATCTTGGCTTGTACCAGTTTATCGGTATTAGGCCCCTCACAAAATACAACCAGCCGTCACTGCCCCCTGCAGGCAGAGCTTCAGCCTGGATCCCTCTAAGCAAGTAGTGGAGCTGGCCTGACCCGGAGCAATAGACAGCTTCTAAATTATTATAAAGAAAGCAGGATTTGCACTGTGGCTTTGAAACACAAACCATCCGCATACGTGCATCCCGATTCCCGACCCGAGGCTCAAACTTGTCAAGCCTTTGGTGCTGGTTTAAGCCGGGGCAGTAGTGGACACATTCTAAGCTACCGTATTATGAAATCAATGACCTAGGCAGGATCCACGCTGTGGCTATGCAGCTCATACCAGCTGCACTCGTTCATCCCGTCTGATGCTCCTCAGGCTTCTGGGGCTTCCTGATGTTCACTGTCGGCCTGCTGCTCCTCTCCCCGTACGGCAGCGGTGTCTTTGTCTCCTTTGCGTCTCCCATCCTCGTGCTGGCCACCTCATACCTGGCTTATAGGAAGGGGTTGGAGCAGCTGGCACGCTTTATGCAGGTGGGCATGACCCTTTTTAGGCCCTGCTTCCCCCTCTGCCATCCTCGTGCTGGCCACCTTAGTACCTGGCCTACAGGAAGGGGCTGGAGCAGATGGCATGCTTTATGCAGGTGGGCATGACCCTTTTTAGGCCCTGCTTCCCCTTCTGCCATCCTCGTGCTGGCCACCTTAGTACCTGGCCTACAGGAAGGGGCTGGAGCAGATGGCATGCTTTATGCAGGTGGGCATGACCCTTTTTAGGCCCTGCTTCCCCTTCTGCCATCCTCGTGCTGGCCACCTTAGTACCTGGCCTATAGGAAGGGGCTGGAGCAGATGGCATGCTTTATGCAGGTGGGCATGACCCTTTTTAGGCCCTGCTTCCCCTTCTGCCATCCTCGTGCTGGCCACCTTAGTACCTGGCCTATAGGAAGGGGCTGGAGCAGATGGCATGCTTTATGCAGGTGGGCATGACCCTTTTTAGGCCCTGCTTCCCCTTCTGCCATCTCGTGCTGGCCACCTTAGTACCTGGCCTATAGGAAGGGGCTGGAGCAGATGGCATGCTTTATGCAGGTGGGCATGACCCTTTTTAGGCCCTGCTTCCCCTTCTGCCATCCTCGTGCTGGCCACCTTAGTACCTGGCCTATAGGAAGGGGCTGGAGCAGATGGCATGCTTTATGCAGGTGGGAATTACCCTTTTATGATATTTTGCATTCTGATGTGATCAGCTCAGGTCCGCACAGGTTCATTTTTGTATCACTATTATTTTCTAGCCTCATATGGTTGTCCTTCGTCCCCTTCAGCCTTCCTTGCCTTCTGGCTGTTCTAACTTGTTTGCCATGTGTGTGTGTGTGTGTGTGTGTTGTTACTCGTCCTGTTTGCTGGTTTCGATTCGCTACCTGCATGGCTCGGTTTGCTCTGCACAGTTTTGTCGTTCCAAGTTGTTAGGTTCAGATTTCCCCCGCTGGGTCTCCTCGCTCTGCGTTGGAACCTGTTAGCCTCCTGTCCTTATTTTGTTTTAGATTTATCCTGCAAGCATGTCTCTCTAGCTTTCCTACCTGTTAATGCTGCCTGGCCTTTCGAAAAAGGCTGTGTGTGCGTAGTTGCGTTCGTCTTGTCACTACAATTGACCGGGCGCTGGAGCAGCTGGCACGCTCCATGCAGACAGGGCTGGCCGCAGGCTAGATCAAGACAGGGCAGCTATTTCAGGGAAGGGTCGCTACCTGGTGGGATAGGCTGGATCGGGATGGGACTTGTTGATGAGGGATTGGAAATGAGGTGTATCGGGACGGGAGTTGTTCTTGAGGTGGATGGGCAATGAGGCAAGTGCAAGAAAGGTCAAAGGTGGCATCAGAGCTCAGGAGGCAAAAGTGCTGTGCCTAGCCGTGCGCCTTATTATATAGGCCGTGCGCCTTCATAATGGCGCCTCATTATATAGGCCGTGCGCCTTCATAATGGCGCCTCATTATTTAGGCCATAGGCCTTCATAATGGCGCCTCATTATGTAGGCCATGCGCCTCATTATGCTTTGCGACTCAGCTGCATGTCTCCTACACTTCGGTCTCGTGCCGGACACTGCGGGTGTGGCCAGACATGTTGCTTGGGTCGCCGGCATTAGGCCGGTCGAAGCTTGGTCCCGATCAGGTGTTTGGCAGCCGCAGGACTGCCAGCCAATGGTGGCCTTTTAGGCGGGGAAATATACACCGGTGAGGTCATGAGGCAAGTGCTGATGCTGGCCGGCCAGCTGGCTGGGGGCTGGCTGGCTGGCCAGCTGGCTGGCTCCCAACAGGACCCCTCTTCTAGTCCGCCCCCTTAACTTCCCGCGCCCTCCTGTCGCACCTGTCTGGCTGGCTTCATTGTGTGGGTGCTGCCGTGAGTGTTCAGCCGAGCCCTGTTCTTGTGGAGACCGTAATCTGTGTGTCCCTGCGTGCCTGCCGCAGCTCACCTATGTGATCGTTGGCTACGGAGCCAAGCCGGACACAGGTGAGAGGGTGAGGGGAGCCAGGCCGGACACAGGTGAGAGGGTGAGGGGAGCCAGGCCGGACACAGGTGAGAGGGTGAGGGGAGCCAGGCCGGACACAGGTGAGAGGGTGAGGGGAGCCAGGCCGGACACAGGTGAGAGGGTGAGGGGAGCCAGGCCGGACACAGGTGAGAGGGTGAGGGGAGCCAGGCCGGACACAGGTGAGAGGGTGAGGGGAGCCAGGCCGGACACAGGTGAGAGGGTGAGGGGAGCCAGGCCGGACACAGGTGAGGGGGGGGGGGAGCCAGGCCGGACACAGGTGAGAGGGTGAGGGGAGCCAGGCCGGACACAGGTGAGAGGGTGAGGGGAGCCAGGCCGGACACAGGTGAGAGGGTGAGGGGAGCCAGGCCGGACACAGGTGAGAGGGTGAGGGGAGCCAGGCCGGACACAGGTGAGAGGGTGAGGGGAGCCAGGCCGGACACAGGTGAGAGGGTGAGGGGAGCCAGGCCGGGCACAGGTGAGAGGGTGAGGGGAGCCAGGCCGGACACAGGTGAGAGGGTGAGGGGAGCCAGGCCGGGCACAGGTGAGAGGGTGAGGGGAGCCAGGCCGGACACAGGTGAGAGGGTGAGGGGAGCCAAGCCGGACACAGGTGAGAGGGTGAGGGGAGCCAGGCCGGACACAGGTGAGAGGGTGAGGAGAGCCAAGCCGGACACAGGTGAGAGGGTGAGGGGAGCCAGGCCGGACACAGGCGAGAGGGTGAGGAGAGCCAGGCCGGACACAGGTGAGAGGGTGAGGGGAGCCAGGCCGGACACAGGTGAGAGGGTGAGGGGAGCCAGGCCGGACACAGGTGAGAGGGTGAGGGGAGCCAGGCCGGACACAGGTGAGAGGGTGAGGGGAGCCAGGCCGGACACAGGTGAGAGGGTGAGGGGAGCCAGGCCGGACACAGGTGAGAGGGTGAGGGGAGCCAGGCCGGACACAGGTGAGAGGGTGAGGGGAGCCAAGCCGGACACAGGTGAGAGGGTGAGGGGAGCCAGGCCGGACACAGGTGAGAGGGTGAGGAGAGCCAAGCCGGACACAGGTGAGAGGGTGAGGGGAGCCAGGCCGGACACAGGTGAGAGGGTGAGGGGAGCCAGGCCGGACACAGGTGAGAGGGTGAGGAGAGCAAGGCCGGACACAGGTGAGAGGGTGAGGGGAGCCAGGCCGGACACAGGTGAGAGGGTGAGGGGAGCCAGGCCGGACACAGGTGAGAGGGTGAGGGGAGCCAGGCCGGACACAGGTGAGGGGGGGGGGCAGGTGAGGGGGGGGGGGAGGGCGGGGGGGGGGGGAGGGGGAGGGAGGGGGAGCCAGGCCGGACACAGGTGAGAGGGTGAGGGGAGCACAGGCACCCAGCCTAATGACGTGTTTGATGTTACCGCTCAGTCGGCGATCTCCCCACTTCAGTGACCCTTCCTCCTTATTCAGCAACATTCCCGCTCTATGCGCTATCTCCCACTCTGTCAGCGATATTCCCGCTGAATCTGCGATTTTCTGCTCAGTCAGCGATGCCCCCGCTCCACAGCTCTGACTGCCAGCCTGACCTGCCAGCCTTCTCAGTCCACCAGCTGCCCGTTTCGTCCATTTTGCCTTCCCTGGTCCAGAAACCGAGCAGTGGCCAGACAATGGCGTTTACAATACTTTGGCTGGTTTCCTCCTCAGCTGACCTCTCCCTCCTCTTCCCAGGGGCTCTGACTCCCAACCTGTCTGAAACAGTGACACCTGGTTCAGCCCGCCAACTGCCTGTTTCGTTATTTGCCTTACCTGGTCGAACAACCGAGCAGTGGACAGCAAATGGTGTTCGCAATACTTAGGTGTCCTCTCCCCAGGGGCTCTGACTCCTAATCTATCCTGCAACCTGGTTAAGCATACCAGCTGCCCCCTCTGTACTGTTTGGCTTCCCGGGTCCAGAAAAAGAGCAGAGCCCGGCGAACGGTGTTCAGAATTCTTTGACCTTTTTCGTCCTTTGCTTTCCCCTCCCTCCTTTCCTCAGGGGCTTTCATTCCGGACCGTTTTCGCTACCATCTTTGAGCACACCAGCTGCCTCCTCTGTGCTCTTTGGCTTCCTGGGTCAAAAACCTGAACAGTGCCCGGCGAACGGTGTTCAGAAAACATCCACCTTTTCCTTCCATCCCATAGCTGTCCCCTCCCTCCTTTTCTCAGGGGCTCTGATGGTGTCTCTGATCAGAGTCTCGGGCATTGTCTGCGGCTGCTTGTTCTCGCTCCTGCTGTCGGTGATCATACTGCCAAAGAGCGCAAACATCGAGGCGTGCAGGTGGGACGCAAAACCATCTGCAACACGGCCAGAGCTGTTGCTGGAGGGCCGTTAAACAAACTGAAACATGGTCAGGGCTGTTGCACATGGGCCTCTAAAGCATCTGCAACGCGGTCAGGGCTGTCGCACATGGGCCTCTAGAGCATCTGCAACGCGGTCAGGGCTGTCGCACATGGGCCTCTAAAGCATCTGCAACGCGGTCAGGGCTGTCGCACATGGGCCTCTAAAGCATCTGCAACGCGGTCAGGGCTGTCGCACATGGGCCTCTAAAGCATCTGCAACGCGGTCAGGGCTGTCGCACATGGGCCTCTAGAGCATCTGCAACGCGGTCAGGGCTGTCGCACATGGGCCTCTAAAGCATCTGCAACGCGGTCAGGGCTGTCGCACATGGGCCTCTAAAGCATCTGCAACGCGGTCAGGGCTGTCGCTCATGGGCCTCTAAAGCATCTGCAACGCGGTCAGGGCTGTTGCACATGGGCCTCTAAAGCATCTGCAACGCGGTCAGGGCTGTCGCACATGGGCCTCTAAAGCATCTGCAACGCGGTCAGGGCTGTCGCACATGGGCCTCTAAAGCATCTGCAACGCGGTCAGGGCTGTCGCTCATGGGCCTCTAAAGCATCTGCAACGCGGTCAGGGCTGTTGCACATGGGCCTCTAAAGCATCTGCAACGCGGTCAGGGCTGTTGCACATGGGCCTCTAAAGCATCTGCAACGCGGTCAGGGCTGTTGCACATGGGCCTCTAAAGCATCTGCAACGCGGTCAGGGCTGTTGCACATGGGCCTCTAGAGCATCTGCAACGCGGTCAGGGCTGTCGCACATGGGCCTCTAAAGCATCTGCAACGCGGTCAGGGCTGTCGCACATGGGCCTCTAAAGCATCTGCAACGCGGTCAGGGCTGTTGCACATGGGCCTCTAAAGCATCTGCAACGCGGTCAGGGCTGTTGCACATGGGCCTCTAAAGCATCTGCAACGCGGTCAGGGCTGTTGCACATGGGCCTCTAAAGCATCTGCAACGCGGTCAGGGCTGTCGCACATGGGCCTCTAAAGCATCTGCAACGCGGTCAGGGCTGTTGCACATGGGCCTCTAAAGCATCTGCAACGCGGTCAGGGCTGTCGCACATGGGCCTCTAAAGCATCTGCAACGCGGTCAGGGCTGTCGCTCATGGGCCTCTAAAGCATCTGCAACGCGGTCAGGGCTGTCGCACATGGGCCTCTAAAGCATCTGCAACGCGGTCAGGGCTGTTGCACATGGGCCTCTAAAGCATCTGCAACGCGGTCAGGGCTGTCGCACATGGGCCTCTAAAGCATCTGCAACGCGGTCAGGGCTGTCGCACATGGGCCTCTAAAGCATCTGCAACGCGGTCAGGGCTGTTGCACATGGGCCTCTAAAGCATCTGCAACGCGGTCAGGGCTGTCGCACATGGGCCTCTAAAGCATCTGCAACGCGGTCAGGGCTGTCGCACATGGGCCTCTAAAGCATCTGCAACGCGGTCAGGGCTGTCGCACATGGGCCTCTAAAGCATCTGCAACGCGGTCAGGGCTGTTGCACATGGGCCTCTAAAGCATCTGCAACGCGGTCAGGGCTGTTGCACATGGGCCTCTAGAGCATCTGCAACGCGGTCAGGGCTGTTGCACATGGGCCTCTAAAGCATCTGCAACGCGGTCAGGGCTGTCGCACATGGGCCTCTAAAGCATCTGCAACGCGGTCAGGGCTGTCGCACATGGGCCTCTAAAGCATCTGCAACGCGGTCAGGGCTGTCGCACATGGGCCTCTAAAGCATCTGCAACGCGGTCAGGGCTGTTGCACATGGGCCTCTAGAGCATCTGCAACGCGGTCAGGGCTGTCGCACATGGGCCTCTAAAGCATCTGCAACGCGGTCAGGGCTGTCGCACATGGGCCTCTAAAGCATCTGCAACGCGGTCAGGGCTGTCGCTCATGGGCCTCTAAAGCATCTGCAACGCGGTCAGGGCTGTCGCACATGGGCCTCTAAAGCATCTGCAACGCGGTCAGGGCTGTTGCACATGGGCCTCTAAAGCATCTGCAACGCGGTCAGGGCTGTTGCACATGGGCCTCTAAAGCATCTGCAACGCGGTCAGGGCTGTTGCACATGGGCCTCTAAAGCATCTGCAACGCGGTCAGGGCTGTTGCACATGGGCCTCTAAAGCATCTGCAACGCGGTCAGGGCTGTCGCACATGGGCCTCTAAAGCATCTGCAACGCGGTCAGGGCTGTCGCACATGGGCCTCTAAAGCATCTGCAACGCGGTCAGGGCTGTCGCACATGGGCCTCTAAAGCATCTGCAACGCGGTCAGGGCTGTTGCACATGGGCCTCTAAAGCATCTGCAACGCGGTCAGGGCTGTCGCACATGGGCCTCTAAAGCATCTGCAACGCGGTCAGGGCTGTCGCTCATGGGCCTCTAAAGCATGGAGGTGTGCAGGTGGGCCTCTAAAGCATACGCAACACGGTCAGAGCTGTTGCTGGCGGGCCGTAAACAAACTAAAACATGGTCACAGCTATTGCACTCACAGCAACAGCCTCTGCCCCTCAGCTCACCCCTGACACCGTTGTAATGTCAGCTACTGTGCGGACTAGTGGGGGTCCCACCTTCCCCTGCCCCTCCTGCTTGATTGGTTTCCAGGGAGGTCAAGACGGCCCTGCACCTGCTGGTGGAGCTCAACCACGAGGTTTGGCGGAACACATCCTCACCCGCGCCTGCATCCGAGTAAGGCAGGCGGGAGGCCGAACGGGTGCATCTTCCTGCACTGGTCATCACATCAGCAGCAGTACTGTAGATTCGAATAGCCTTACCTCATAATTAACCTTGTTTGGGGGTGAGGGATGTGTCTGTGAGATAATGGAATAATCGTTATTTTGAGCAACGCGAACAAAATCAGCCCTGAGGGCAGCATCAAACAACTGATTTGCCTTGAGGGTGGCGATAAAAGATATTAAAATTTGTACCCGAGGGAAGGCAATTCAAATCTACGGTAGGGACATGCCAACAATTTCATGCTGCGATCCCTGGGGGGGGGCCCACGTTGTGGCTGCAGTGAGATGTATTTCGGATTTCGTATCATACCAGTGCCTTAGATTATGGAGGAGAGACTCCGGTCCAAGAGACCGAGGAGATGTCCATGTCCATGATGTCCATGTCCATGATGAGGGCTGAAGGTGATGGACTGATGGCCATGTCCATGTTCACATGCAGTACATCACATTTCAGATTTGCGAGGAGTGACACCGGATCAAGAGACTGTAGAGGGTGAAGGCCTTGTTCATGTTCCCCGTACGCTACGTAACATTTCTGATTTTATAGTAGCGACACTGGTCCTTGATGGCCGTTGAGGGTGATGCCCATGTCAATCGTGAGCGTGGGGAGTGATGTCCATGTCCTTGTTCCCCGTAGACACAGGAAGCAGCGCAGCGGCTCTCGCCTGGAACGGACCTCCGCCATGCGTCCGAGCGTCCACACAAGCATGCACAACCTGAACCAGCCGCCTGCCCTGCCGTCTGAGCTGCGTCAGGCCGGGGCTGAAAAGCTGGTGATGAAGATCTATGGCTCCTTGCAGAAGGTGGGCAGCATGGCTGAGGGCCAGGGCATGTTTTAGGCTGATCTTAGTCTCATTTCAGTCTTATTTCAGGCTTATGTAGACTTATTTCAGTGTCAACCTTGTTCCAGGGCGCTTTCGCTTGGCTGATGGGTATCTTTGTATCAATGAGTATGACTTCCAAACTCTGGCCTCACTCACGTATGTTGTCCTCTGCTTCACGGCACACACCCGCATCCCCCCCCAGCTGACCCCGCCTGTCCCGCCCCTGCCCCCTCTGCCAGGTGGAGGAGATGCTTGAAACCTGTCGGGGCGAGGTCTACGTGCACCACCTGTGGGGACACTACTTCTTCCTGCCGGGAATTCAGGTGCATCCCCAGACCCAGGCCCAGGCCCAGACCCAGGCCCAGGCCCAGGCCCAGGCCCAGGCCCAGACCCAGGCCCAGGCCCAGGCCCAGACCCAGGCCCAGGCCCAGGCCCAGGCCCAGGCCCAGGCCCAGGCCCAGGCCCAGACCCAGGCCCAGGCCCAGGCCCAGGCCCAGGCCCAGGCCCAGGCCCAGACCCAGGCCCAGGCCCAGACCCAAACCCAGACCCAAACCCAAACCCAAACCCAAACCCAGACCCAGACCCAGACCCAGACCCAGACCCAGACCCAGGCCCAGGCCCTGACCAAAACCCAGACCCAGGCCCAGACCCAGACCCAGACCCAGGCCCAAACCCAGACCCAAACCCAAACCCAGACCCTGACCCTGACCCTGACCCAGACCCAGACCCTGAACCAGACCCAGACCCAGACCCAGACCCAGACCCAGACCCAAACCCTGACCCAGACCCAGACCCAGATCCTGACCCAGACCCAGACCCAGACGCCATGAGGTGTCTGCAATGTATAAAAACTGCAGCCGAGGCCCAAAAAAGGAAGCACCGCGGCATGCCCTCTCGCTTGGTACCTATATCATCTTTCATTTGTCCGCAGTGAACGTGTGAATAAAAAATGTATGAATAAATGACATATTTTAATACGGTACATTATTTTAATAGTGTGATGGTGCTCAACGGTTATGCAATCCGCCCAGTGGGCATATGTCGCGCCAGTGGCACCCGCAGCAGCACTTCAGAGTGCTGAAAATAGCAGCAGCACTTCGGCAAAAGCGCCAACAGCATGCATGCTGTCATGCGAGCATCCATGGCATGCCGTTTGGGAGCGGAGCGTGCTCCTGCCTGGCTGCGCCCCGATCCCGTTCCGCCCTGCCTGTCAACAACTTGTTGAGGCGTGGATTAAGGAAGCCATCTGATCGCCTGCCTGCCTGCCTGTTCAGTTCCTCCCCTCGAGAGGCTGGCGGCTGCCTCGCGCAGACATGAAGGCGCTGGTGCTGACTGTGCGGCACCTCGTGCGTCTGCTGTGGGCTCTGCTGCTGGATTTCGAGCAGGTAAGTCCCTCGCGGATGCTGTCTGGGGCATGCCAACCTGCTGGGTATTTTCTGCTTGGTCTGGGCTGGCCATTGGGCGCATTCGGGATGCACATGGGGGGGAAGGATGCCAGCCCTGGAACCGCCAAGCATGCACAGGCCTGGCACTGTTATGTTTTTATTCGACCGGCAGTGTTGGAAACTTTGCTGTGGATTACGGGCATCGGTTAAGAAGGCCAGACGCATGCTCCAGTGTTTATTTTTGTACGTGCCAGAGCACCTACGGGGGGCCACCGGGCGGCCATTACTGGGCCGATTAGGACCAGACCTTGACCGGCCTATGGCCGTAGGCTGCAGCAGTAGGGCTTGCTGCACCAGGCCCCCATGGCCGTAGGCCGTGATGTAGCTGAATTGTAGCTGAGGCGTGCTAAAATAATAATTGGCATGCTCTCCAATGGCTCCCTGGTGGCTCCTTTGAAGGCTTCCCTTCTAGACCCTCAACCCTCAACCCTTACTGCCCCTGCAGGGTTTTGATGAGAACATGATGGTGAGTACTTGGACAGCCAGCGAGGTTCATCCATGTCTTACAGCAAGGCATGCGGCACCCTTGTGAGGAGGGATGTTGCAGTCCCCCCCCCCCCTGGTGTTGCAGTCCCCCCCCCCCGGGAGGGGTTGCAGGCCATGTTGCATTTTTTCATTATTGTTATGTCATGCATGAGCTCACATCACCGCTGTTTATGTCGTATCAGCTGGCAGTGTGTGGAGAGAGGACTCTCCATCCAGATCTTACAGCAAAGCTGATAATAGTAACGGCGCGGACGCAGCCGCAGCCCATGCCGCACACACCTACAGCTGGTGGACGTTTTGAGCCCATGTCAAAACCACCCATGCTTAGGCCTGCAAGCTTGCAACACCCAGGAGGGACCTCACTCCACACATGGGTGCCGCATGCCTTGCTGTAACAAAGACCTCTTCCCCCCCCCTCAACACACACATCCCTGCTACCTGCTCCTCCCCTGTGCCGCATGAGCTCCATGATGTATGTCTGCCTCTCCTCCCCCCCCCTCACACCCCCACCACCTGCCCCTCTCTCCCCTGCAACCCAAGCTCCATGACATATCTTTGTCTCTCATCTCCCCTCCTCCCCCCCTCCCCCGTCCCGCCATCTCCCCAATTCTCCACTCATAGCTTTGCCTCTGTCCCTGCCTGCCCTCTCCAATCCTTCCTGCAGCATGTGCTACATGGTGCAGATATAAATCTCCTGCCCCTACCCAGTTCCCCACTACCTGCCCCGCCCCCTCTGCAGCATTTGCTCCAGGACTCCTACCCCCCCTGCGCCTGCCCCCTCTGCAGAAATTGCTCCAGGACTCCTACCCCCCCTTTGCCGGCCCCTTCCGCAGCATTTGCTCCAGGACTCCTACCCCCCCTTTGCCCGCCCCTTCCGCAGCATTTGCTCCAGGACTCCTACCCCACCTTTGCCCGCCCCTTTCGCAGCATTTGCTCCAAGATTCCTACACCCCCTTTGCCCGCCCCCCGTCCGCCCCTGCAGCATTTGCTCCAGGATTCCTACCCCCCCTTTGCCTGCCCCTTCCGCAGCATTTGCTCCAGGACTCCTACCCCACCTTTGCCCGCCCCTCATCCCCCCCTGCAGCATTTGCTCCAGGACTCCTCCCTCCCCCCTTTGCCCGCCCCCCGTCCCCCTTTGAAGTATGTGCTCCAGGACTTCTACCCCTCCCTTCCCCTCCCCCCCTGCAGCATGTGCTCCAGGACTTCTACCCCTCCCTTCCCCTCCCCCCTGCAGCATGTGCTCCAGGACTTCTACCCCTCCCTTCCCCTCCCCCCCTGCAGCATGTGCTCCAGGACTTCTACCCCTCCCTTCCCCTCCCCCCCTGCAGCATGTGCTCCAGGACTTCTACCCCTCCCTTCCCCTCCCCCCTTGCAGCATGTGCTCCAGGACTTCTACCCCTCCCTTCCCCTCCCCCCCTGCAGCATGTGCTCCAGGACTTCTACCCCTCCCTACCCTCCCCCCTGCAGCATGTGCTCCAGGACTTCTACCCCTCCCTTCCCCTCCCCCCTGCAGCATGTGCTCCAGGACTTCTACCCCTCCCTACCCTCCCCCTTTGCAGCATGTGCTCCAGGACTTCTACCCCTCCCTTCCCCCCCCCCCCTGCAGCATGTGCTCCAGGACTTCTACCCCTCCCTTCCCCTCCCCCTTTGCAGCATGTGCTCCAGGACTTCTACCCCTCCCTACCCTCCCCCCTGCAGCATGTGCTCCAGGACTCCTACCCCTCCCTTCCCCTCCCCCTTTGCAGCATGTGCTCCAGTACTTCTACCCCTCCCTACCCTCCCCCTTTGCAGCATGTGCTCCAGGACTCCTACCCCTCCCTTCCCCTCCCCCTTTGCAGCATGTGCTCCAGTACTTCTACCCCTCCCTACCCTCCCCCCTTGCAGCATGTGCTCCAGGACTTCTACCCCTCCCTACCCTCCCCCCTGCAGCATGTGCTCCAGGACTTCTACCCCTCCCTTCCCCTCCCCCCTGCAGCATGTGCTCCAGGACTCCTACCCCTCCCTTCCCCTCCCCCCTGCAGCATGTGCTCCAGGACTCCTACCCCTCCTTTCCCCTCCCCCTTTGCAGCATGTGCTCCAGGACTTCTACCCCTCCCTACCCTCCCCCTTTGCAGCATGTGCTCCAGGACTTCTACCCCTCCCTACCCTCCCCCTTTGCAGCATGTGCTCCAGGACTTCTACCCCTCCCTTCCCCCCCCCCCCCTGCAGCATGTGCTCCAGGACTTCTACCCTTCCCTTCCCCTCCCCCTTTGCAGCATGTGCTCCAGGACTTCTACCCTTCCCTTCCCCTCCCCCTTTGCAGCATGTGCTCCAGGACGTCTACCTCTCCCTTCCCCTCCCCCTTTGCAGCATGTGCTCCAGGACTTCTACCCCAAGGCCCTCATGTCAGAACTGTCCCTGTACATGCACCGCGCACTGGTGGACCTGCACGCAGCCTTCCCCAACAGCTCGGTCATAGAAGTGGACAACCTGCTCAGCTTGGGGCAGGTGAGAAGGGTCACACATCTGCAGACGGTCAGGGCCCTGGCGCACGACTCATCATCAATATGGATATTCTGCTCATCTTGGGCCTTGGGGCAGGTGACAAGGGTCACACGCCTGCAGCCGGGCAGGGCCCTGGCGCACGACTTATCATCAATATGGAGAACCTGCTTAGCTTGGGGCTGGTGAGAAGGTGACACTGACACCTGCAGATGGGCAGGGGCGCAGGGCCTTGGCAGGCGACACCTGCATAATTATGGAGCATCTGCGCAGCTTGGGGCGTGAGACCACGCTCATTAGGGTTTAGGTTTTAGGGTTTAGGGTTTAGACTCTTTGAAAGGGCCAGACAGAGCGAAATGTTAGTGTTATGCGTGTGATTTCGTAGGACAAGTACTGGACTGCTTGTTTGTTTCCCCTTGCTACCTGTTTGTCCCCCACTTTCCCCTGCTTGATTGCTGACTCGCTTGCTCCCGGGCTGAACCGGCTGCCCGCTCCGTCCATCCCAGGTCGTGGACTGCGTCATACAGATCAGTGACGCCCGCAACCGGCGCGCCGTGCTCACCACCCGCAGCCTCAAGGAGCAGCACCGTGCGATACAGCGGGGGAAGGCGCCCGCCCGCACGGCAGGCGTCGGTGACCGAGTCGGGGGCGCTGCGTCGTCGGCCCGACAGGATCCAAGCGGGGATGCAGGCCCTGCTGCTCCCCCCTTGTACTCGAACGCTGTTCCCGTCAGTGAGAGCGGCGCCCCGCTAGACCCGGGTCTCTCCCGTCGCTCCTCGACGAGGTTTACCCTCGGCCGCGCCCAGTCCGTGCGTTTGAACGGAGTCGTGGATCTCCCAGGATCCCTCTCGGAGATCAGCCTGCCTCCCCGACAGTTCCTGCGCAGCCTCAAGGAGCGGCGCGGCTTTTCGGGAGCGGGCCTGCCCGCTGACTCAGAGCTCCTGCCATCCCGCAGCAGGGAACACAGCTGTACCGCGACGTTGTCCTCAGCCGGGCGACAAGAGTGCGCACGATCGGACGCTGGGAGGGATCATGTGCCTGCCGGTCTCAGCTGGAGAGCCCCGTTACCCGCTGGTACTGCTGGCAGAGCTAGCCCTTTTGCTTCCTTGGCATTTGTGGCGTCAGGCCACACGGCCGATGATACACCTTCCGGTGCAACCCTAACGGTGAGTGGCGACAGGCGAAGGGAACAGCAGCTAACACCATCGTTCTGTCCCTCTGTCATTCTGTCTTTCACAGCAGCCAATACCATCATGCTGTCCCTGGCTCACCCATACTGCTGTTTTAAAGCTGCCAACACCTTCGTGCTGTCCCTCTGCCATCCCGCCTTTTACAGCTGCCGACGCCCTCTTGCTGTCCGCCTGCCAATCTGCTGCCCTCTCACCTGGTTGGATTTGGCTCCCCTGTCCACACCCTCCCTAGCCTGAAAACTAGCCGACCGCTTGGCCTGAAAAGTAGCCGACCACCTGGCCTAAAAAGTAGCCGACCGCCTGGCCTGAAAACTAGCCAACCGCCTGGCCTGTAAACAAGCCGACCGCCTGGCCTGAAAACTAGCCGACCGCCTGGCCTGAAAAGTAGCCGACCACCTGGCCTGAAAACTAGCCGAACGCCTGGCCTGAAAACAAGCCGACCGCCTGGCCTGAAAACAAGCCGAACGCCTGGCCTGAAAACAAGCCGAACGCCTGGCCTGAAAACTAGCCGACCGCCTGGCCTGAACACTAGCCGACCACCAGGCCTGAAAAATAGCCGACCACCTGGCCTGAAAACTAGCCGACCGCCTGGCCTGAAAACAAGCCGAACGCCTGGCCTGAAAACAAGCCGAAGGCCTGGCCTGAAAAGTAGCCGACCGCCTGCCCTGAAAAATAGCCGACCGCCTGGCCTGAAAACTAGCCGAACGCCTGGCCTGAACACTAGCCGACCGCCTGGCCTGAAAACTAGCCGACCACCTGGCCTGAAAACTAGCCGACCGCCTAGCCTGAAAACTAGCCGACCGCCTGGCCTGAAAACTAGCCGACCGCCTGGCCTGAAAAATAGCCGACCGCCTGGCCTGAAAACAAGCCGACCGCCTGGCCTGAAAACAAGCCGACCGCCTGGCCTGAAAACTAGCCGACCACCTGGCCTGAAAACAAGCCGACCGCTTGGCCTGAAAACAAGCCGACCGCCTAGCCTGAAAACTAGCTGAACACCTGGCCTGAAAACTAGACAACCGCCTGGCCTGAAACTAGACGACCACCTAGCCTGAAAACTAGCCGACCGCCTGGCCTGAAAAGTAGCCGACCGCCTGGCCTGTAAAGAAGCCGACCGCCTGGTTGAACCCCCACCAGTCCTGATGCTGACTCCGCCATCACACAACTCTTCAAGCAGGTGTGTGCTTGTCTAAGGGCGTTCACGTAACGCTTGCGCCCACCTCACTTTCCCAGACTCTGTCCCCCACCGGCCACCCACCCTTGTACCTTATCTCTCTCTCTGCCAATGCAGTTTGTTGAGTTGTCGACCAAAGTTGGTGGTCGGGGCTTTCCATCAGATCATGATGCTCTACCCGATGTGGACCGGGGAACCTCCTCACCTGGTGCCATCAGGAAGTCGGGAATATCTCCTGAAGATTGGCGGCAGGATGCCGCCACCATGGAATCTATGGGCGGCCTCGGCCCTTACTGTGAGGCCAGCAACCAAGTGGAAGCTACACTCAGATCAGGGGGCATGTCCTGTCAGGCCAGCAGCCCAGCCTGTGAACACCGAGCTGAAGCCACACTTAGATCAGGGGGCATGTCCTGTGAGGGGGAGTGTGGGTGGACTGGAGAGCATTCTGGGGTCTGCCTGAAGCCTTGTCGTAACGCTGCAGCTGACCGCAAGGATGCTGCCTCCGGAGGACATGCACTGGGGCTGCATGCACCGCAGGATCTGCCAGAAATGATGTTCATGCTGCATGGGCGGAGGGCCGTGGAGCAGGTCGGCTGTGCGCCGCACCTACCGACCTGCAGCGTCTCCTCCTCCGGGTCTGCTGCTCAAGATGGGGGTCCGGCACTGACGGACAAATGGAGCAATGCAAGATTGTTTGCGGACGTTCCCATGGAGGTGAGGTGGCGCAAAGCACGGGAAACTGAATTGGTAGCTTTTGTGTACAGTCCAGCGGAGCATGGCCGTTGACAATGCATTGGGTTCGCTGTTCCATGCCTGTTCCCCTACCCCTCAGATTTTGTTTGTAGCTCGGCTAATGGTCGTACCCAAGCAAAATCGAGGAACCTTAATTTTGTTTTTAGCTTCGCTGATGGTGGGGGAAAATCTTAGGAGCTATTTTGTGTTCGCTTTACGTCCATGCAAAATCTCATGCTGGCACGTGCTCGATGATTGCTGGTGCGCGTCGTGCATGTTGCTCAGGTCCTGGAGAATGACGGGGAAGGGGAGAGGACGCGCCTTCTTGCGGGGATGACTACATCAGGAGCAGCGTCGCAGCAGCGACGTGGGCCGGCGGGGCCCATTGGTGCTGCGCCTGCATTTGAGATGAAGTCTGAAACAGTTGGGGCCACGCGCACGTCCTCGGCGAATCTAGATCCTATTTCCTTTCCTCTTACAGAGGAAGGATACTTGTCGCAGGTGTGGTGTGTTTATTAGGGGCTGGCGCTCGTTCTCATGCTTTTGTTTAATTTAGCCAGCCCCCTATCTTAAAACATGCACCTACTTACACATGCATGAATAAAGTGTGAAGGATAAAGCACCCTGGCTGATGAAGTGTCAGGAAAACATCTGCCTGGCTGGCTGTTCCGTAGGCACACCAGTCAGCAGAAGTCACTCCTCACCACTCACCACTTTCTGAGCAGGGTCAGAGGTGTATCGTCATTAACTCAACACTCACCAGCTATTGTTCTCTCCCCCCTCCATCAGGTGCGGTGGTATTCCTTCCAATTCATCTTGGATGAGGTGGTCGAGGAGCTGGAGGAGGCTTTCCTGGCTGTGTCTGCTGTGCTCAATCAGCTGCCTTATCCAATTCGATAGCTGCTGTGGGCGTTACCGGCATGTACATGTCTGCCACCCCCTCACATAAGAGGGGGGCATGGCTGCACCATGGTCCTGACAATGCATGGTTGCTAGAATTTAGCGTTTAGTCATTCCCTACCAGCCCCTCACGGCCAAGCGTTCAGCAGGGCGCAGCGGGTATGCACCGTTCTATACATGTCTCCCGCTGTGACCGAACCTTTATCCGTTGGGGAGGATAATGGAATATGGTTTGGAGTGTGTGTGTCTTTGATGTCCTTTCCGTTGTTTTGCGACGTGAAGAAACGCCAGCGGTGACAGCATCAGCAAAAACACAGAGCGGGAAGCAGCAGCTTCGGCGGCTGCACCATCATGCGGGGCTGGCAACAGCATGGGTGCTAGCGGCCCTGCACTGCCCGCCATGCAGGACAGCAGGGATTCCAGCTTCGTCAGATTCGGGTTACCAGAGGGTGGTTTGGGTGAGGACTGTGCGGCTCTGGTCTGTGAGACAGTGTGCAAGCTCATGGGTATCACTATCATTGTCAGTAGCGCTATCCCGATGGGCAAGCCGGATCCCAATGGCAAGTTAATGCCGAAGATCAAGTTCCGCATGGACAATCGCAGCGAGGCCGAGAGCATAGTATACAGGAGGATTCAGTTGGCAGGAAAGAGTGTCACCATCTGGGATGATATGTCCCCTGCAGAGCTGTCGACACGGCATGAGCTCTGGCCCAAGTCCCAGCTTGCTAAGGAGATGAAATTCAGGGCGTTTTTCACACGTGCTCGGCTCTTTGTCGATGGGGTGGAGGTGGCCGCATGAGTTTTTGCTTTCATTTGTCAGGTTAAGGGGGAGCTTTGACTAAAAGTCCTTGATGGGATGACTATCCCCTTGATTAGCACAATTCCTATTTCTGGTCTCCATATGTTTGTATCATCGTTTATAAATCACCAATGCAACATTGAAATCGCTAACTTCACATATGGTACTCATCTCAATGATTTAAACACACAGTTCAGACTTTTTAAACACATTACTCATTTAGGTTACGCGTCATACAGTTTCTCACCTAGTTCACACATTTTAAAACACTTAAACTCACTGAAGTTTCGCCCATGCATCACACAGTTTTAACACGTACTTATACAATTTCAATCAAACTTTCTTGTTTCCTTCTTTATTTTCCTAGGAGGCGTCCAACCGAACTCTTTTGCACCCACGTCATGTTTTATGGCTGGGGCTAATCTTCTGCACTATGGGGTTCATTCCCACGCTACTGCTCGGTGGTTTTGTCTTGGTTGCTTGCCCAGGGGGTCACTGGTTTTCGCTCGCTGTCCTAGCGTATCTAGTGCCTGTACCGGTGTACGGGTACAAGTCCCATGCATCAAATGTGATGCCCAATGGGACTGAAAAATTCCACAACTTCACTGCTCCTGGGCAACCCTCAGGGGCTGGGTCCAGCTGATGTGAGTGTGCCATGTGCAGTTCCATGTAATGACTTAAATATCACTAAGCAAACAGACGATCCATCATGCCATGGTCCCTGCCAGAATCTGACTGCAGCTGAGGGAACTCGAGCGAACTTTTATTTTCTCCCAACAGGACAGTTGGGCGCCCACGCCCACAGCCTTTTTGAGCAGGGCCCAGAGGTGTAATGTCCTCGACTCGAGTGATGCCAAGATCCAGGCATACTGTATTGAAGATACAGTAAATAAAATGGGTACAAGCCTGGGGATGATGTCGTACCAAAAGCCACAACACAGCGTGTTGTTTTTTGTTAGGAAGCCCAGAAGAACCATTCATCTCGTCATTCATTCACCTTTTTTCGCCTGTTGACAGTCAAGTGGGGCTTCACTCAAGGTGCATGGGACAGGGGCATGCAAACCGGTTCAGAAACTAAATGAAGCTTGACAGCAATCGAAACAAAAGCGAACATGTAGACAAGCAACCTAACGATTATCTAAAATACTGCAGAAGAAAAGCCATAACCAGAAAACCAGAAAAACCAGAAAAAGCCATAACCAGTGGGAGCTAGGCCGAATGTGACCCCATCCGATAAGAACGCTTGGCCTGCTTAGATTGAACCAGAAAGTTTCCTTCACATGCAGATAAATGTGATGTGACGGAGAATTCCTGATCCAATTTATCCCTGAGGTGATCAGACCGGGGTAGGCCTAAAACCAGTCAAAGGCCAGGAGGTAGCTGAAGGGTGGCTGGAGTGTGAGGCAGCTCCCACCTTACTTGAACAAAAACATAACCCCTGTTGATCAAGACACAAAACCCTCTCTTTCTCTGCAAACCCTACATCAACACAGACCTAAAACTCCGCTACAAGCTTTCCATCCCCCTGTTCAGTGTTCAGTTTAAGCGGCTGATGCAGAATTCGGCCACATCACGTCCTTCAGAAACAGGTCCTGCTAGTGTTGTTTCTAGATGTAGGCCAGACAAGATCACAAGATGTGGTCCCCATCAGCCATGTGTTGGCTGCCCAAATGCCCAATCGCCTGCCGAATGATATATGCACTTCAATACTCCGACCCAGCATTGACAAACCTAAGCTATCCTCCATCTACGATTCAGCAACATCATGGCCTGTAGCCGAGGGGGAACAAGGTGCCTGACTGCCTGTTGCTTAAGCCGCCGGCTGTAGGCAGATCATGGTTTGGTCCCAGCGGCCCTGTGGTGGCCGCCCATCAGCCTAGGGGCGGGTCCCATCTGAGGGCCCAAGGCACAAGTCCTGGTACTTTGTTGTAGCTCTCGCCCCCGAGTTGTGCGTCTCATGGAAACGCGCCGCTTTCACCTGTGCATCTACGCCCAGCTTACACAGCTGCACTGGTATCCCCTCTCCTCCAATATCACCTCCGGCAACCTCGCCCCGAACGCTATTTGCATCCCAACTTGTTACCAGACATGCAACTGCAATACCAACGTCTCTGGTGTACACATGGCGTAATCTACGGAGGGGGCTGAAGAGTGTAGGGGCAGGGATAGCCAATCAAGCGTGTGAAAGTCAAAATACGAATGCTCGGCAGAAGGCCCCCACCTATCCTCGATTCCGCCTCTATTCCATCCCACCAACCGCTGCGTATGAAAGGGTGCGTGCGCGAGGTGCACCCCGGAGCTGCACGGATAAATCGCTGAGTAGATAGTGAGTACGCGTCCTGGGCTCCTGGCTTTACCTTGGCCAGACACTCCGCGTATGCTTGGACTTTGCCGCCCAACCATGATATGCCGCATGATATGACATATGGAGGTATGTTGTTTCGGCATCGGCTCGCTATGGGCGTTGCGTGCCCGAAGCCATGCAGGACTGGGATGGATCCACATCGCCAACTCAGCAGCTCATGGTAGCTGCCACTGGTAGTTGCCGAGCATCATCCTTTCCGTCCATCCCAGTCCAGGGTGGTCCGGCATATAAAGAGTAGCCATGAAGTACGCAAGCTACGCTTCAGTGCTTTATTACCGACTTCCATTCCTAAGTCCCAACTCCTGCCTCGCTCGCTCGGACTCATGCGTTCTTCTATTCTTTCACGGACTTCAGTATCCTTGCCCATGGACGAACAGACCTGCCTCGGAACAGTGATCGATCGCATGCGACAACTCAGGAGAACATTATTCTGTAGGTATTTTCCATTGGCACGATTACGGATCAGTTCACGGTGTAGGTCTCATGCCGAAATTTGCTCTCATTCAGTTGATATGGTTAAGTGTTTATCAATACCCACCTTAACTACCGGTAACCCGTAAACTAATTGACGGCCTTCTTGTCCATTCATGGCAGCATAGCTACCATGCTCATTGCTCATGCACTGCTTCCATGCATGTCCATGCAATATTTTTATGTCCATGCACTGCGTCCATGTCCATGCAGTATTTCCATGCCCATGCACTCCAGTCCTGCCATGCATGCCCATGCACTCCTTCCATGCCCATGCAGTAATTCCATGCCCACGCACAGCCACCATGCCCATGCATTGATGCCTAAACCCTGAAGTGATTCCATACCCATGCAATGCTTCCATTTCCATGCATTGCTTCCATGCCCATGCAATGCTTCCGTGACCACGCAATACTTCCACGCCCATGCATTTCCCCCATGTCCATGCACTTCTGACACAACTCGACCCTCAAGCTTACTTCGAATCTCGATGATAATGGGCGCTGATCCCTGGATCCATGCCTCATCACAGCATGTATTTGTTGATTTTGTATGTTGCTTGGCCTGTGCAGGCCAGGATCTTGATCCGGAGCAAGAAGGGTCCGAAGTTGCTCACCCTACAGCGACAGGTTGGTGATGGGACTTGTGAATGTTGGGAGGGGCAGCTGCATTGCCCAAAGCTAACTTCGTCAAGCTCGGCGAGCAAGGAGATGGTGGGGGACAGAGAGCTCCTCCTGTACGTGCTTAGGCTATGCATGGCGATTGTGCCGCGAGGTGCCGGGTGGAATTTTGAATGCCTATGGTGTCAGCATGACCATGTCGGTGGAGTGCGATATGGTGTCTGGCAACTAGTCTGAGGGATCCTGATTTCTACCGCGTCTTTCCAAGCAAGTCTGCGTGTGGGGGAAACATATTGCCGAGTCTTACTTCACTTCCCCCCACTGCCCAGGTATCCTAGACCCCCCGCCCGATGTGCTGGCCATCATCGTCTCAAAGGTGGAAGGCAAGAGAGCGATACAAGCAACATGCCATGCCCTGCACGAGGTGGTCAAGTCAGCAGTCACGGCTCTCACTTTTGGAGGTGATTATACAGACGTGGATGATGTCTACAAGCTTGAGCGAGATAACCTTCAACTGCGCCTCATTCTGCTATACGGACCTGATCCTTCTGTCTGTTTGCACCGGACTGCATACCCCTCGTTTCAACAGTTGCATGGGATGCAACCTGGTACCTCTAGCAGTCTCAGTCACTGGACTACGGACTGTCAGCTTCTACAGAAAGTTCGGAGATATAGCCTCAACATCTTGCAGCTTGCAGCAGACTGCAAACTCTTGCCGCTTGCGCTGGACTGCAAAGTCTCAGTTTCATTAACTGTTGCAGCGTTGAAGACCTGACTCCTCTGGCTGCATGCATTGGACTGCAAAGTCTTAGCTTCATCAGTTGCAGCAGGGTTCAGGACCTGGCCCCTCTGGCTGCATGCACTGGACTGCAAAGTCTCAGCTTAAACAGTTGCGGAAGTGTCAAGGACCTGACTCCTCTGGCCGATTGTACTGGACTGCAAACTCTCGACATTACCAATTGTTACAGAGTCGATGACCTGACCCCTCTTGCTCTACACAATAGACCACACATTATTTCCAGCTGAATGGCTCGACATCTCTACCCAAGTGCACTAGATCGAACGAGCGAAGAAACTGTGTGCCCCACCCGCTGAACGTTTCCGCTTCACCTGGATATGTTTGGCTTCGTTCTGTCAATGGCATGAGTGGAGGATCTTGACTGCCACTGACATGGGGTCATAGCTTGTCTTAACTGATGGATGACTGCGTGTGGGTCTCATGCGCTGATGGATCCTCCTACCAGCCGGGATTTAGTGGCGATAACGCTTACATGAGTCATGCTCTCCTGATCTGCCGGTACTTATTTGTATGGTTGTGGTAGCCAGGGTCGTTGCCTTGTGTGATGTGTCATTCTGATGTGATATCTCTTAACCACATCATACAATATTCCAGGTTACAATTAGGTTGACCATCGTGATGATACAAGTAGCATGATCAGCATTTTCGTTATTTAATCTCCCCCGCCAGCCCTTTTGCTGTGAAGCAAGTGTGATGTTGTTTGGTTATTATGTATAGGCAACAAGATGATTTATGCTGTCCGCAGCCCTATCTTTTAAACATATTACCGGTAGTGCCCTTTATTGCTGTTAAATGTTGCTGGCGTCCATCCACACACTGCTATCATGTTAATGGAGGCTGATTGCAAGTAGCGGCACCAGGGGGGCCGCACCCTCCCCTTCATCCTTTTCATCTATGTTTTCTCTTTCTTTGTGCCTACTGTTGATGTTGGCTATGCCCGCAGATAAATGTTGGTCTACTTGGGCACTATACGGACCCATCCCCTGTGAAAAACAATCACAATATAAACAGAAGAGAGTATGAGACCAGGTATGAGACATTCGACCCTGTGCTCACAGAAATTCCCCTTGGGGATCCAGCCAATGGCGTGTTGTCAGATGAGGAGCTTGCTGAGGTGTGGGCCCTCTTATGGACCCTCCAGCTTGAGCCATCGGAGTTAGTTAGGTGTAGGTTCGGTCCTCGTCTTTCATGTTGTGGCCGCATGGTAATTTGTGGTTACTGCTGCCAGCTGCATTATTGTAGCTGTCGCTAGTAGGTAGGCACTTGAAATACTCTGAGACTAGAGGAATCATTTGTTTACCAGTATGTAATATAAATGGGGCTGGATAGGAGCAATGTTCGCTTGTCTCACTTGCGTATGCATGCCTGATTATTCCGTCCTTGCAGCACCTTTCCCTTGACTACCACACCCAATCATGTTGGCGAGCCTTTCCAAGTAATCCATGCAGACAGAAACTTGATGGTGGGAAACCCCATGGGCGCTCATTCAAACCCAGCTCTGAAATAGGGGGGACACTCACTGGAATTTGATGGGCCTTGCTCCCTTCATTCTTCAGCAGCCTGTCTATTGCCTCCTCCTGCAGCTCCAACGCCCGCATGAATAGGGGCAAATGATTGATTAAGCAGTGGAATCATGGCAGCATGCCTCCTCCTGTGGGCAACAGGGGGACACGATAAAATGGGGTGAGGACTGAGGACGATAGACATGCATGAGAGGCGTTGTCAGTAGTCACTCCATGGAGAGAACAGTGCCAAATGATAGCTGTCTAGCGAAGTGCATGAAGATGAAAAGCAGCAGCATTTATCACTTTTGAGGCTGGATGAGCTGCAAGCGGTACGCTACATGCCTACGTGGGTTGCATGCACGGGCTGCATGGGCTGCATGCTGACCCATGCTTAAATCAATCTGTTCCTCGACCCTTTCGGTGTCGCTGGCGAGAGATGTTCCTGCAAAAGGTGGGCAGCTCAGGGGTTCCAGGTCAGGATGGTGAAAAGGCTGTTTGGATCAGGGGACCCTGGTCAGGTTGGCTCTGGAGCAGAGAAATTCTCACTCACTGACTTCTCAGTTGGGCGCCCACGCGGCCGAGCTTTGAGCGGGCCCAGAGGTGTAACGTTATTGACTCACTGACTTCTCACCAGGCTGCTCACTGACCACTGCTCATTTCAAATGTCGTATTCCTCGAGGCAGGGGACACGCTGGAAACCCTGCTGGAAACTCCTGCTGGAAACGCTCAGGTGGCTCAGGCGTCATCTTTCTCAAAATCCACATGTACACGCTCTTCAAGGACTTACACGTGTTTAATCATTCACGGAATCGCCAGACATCATCGAGGTTTGTCGTTCCAGCGATCCGGGTTTACATTGACGGACCTCAGTCGAACGTAACCATGGGTGCGTGCCTCGAACATTGCTCCGTCTGACATTTAATACCTCCCTTATATGTTGGCTTCTTAGTTTTGCGAGAATAATCATGCATTGGCGAACTCATGCTGGCACAGATCTAGGTATGCCAGGTCGGTGCTGCCAGGGGTGCAGCTGCTACAACTATTTTTCGAACCCTTCCTTGGATTTCAGGCACCAAGCCTTGAAGGAAGATGTGGTTTACTTTCGTTGTTTTATTGGTGATCATGCTGCATGGGGGTCCCCACCGACAGGACCCATTCATAATTCCAGATTTCCAGTAGTAAGAGCTTCAATAATGCCTCTCGCTCTAGATCCATGCCTAACGACTCATTTGCTTAAATGTTGAGCTGGCCATGGGAGCTGCTACCTTGATGATACAAGCCAAGCGACCTATTTGCTGACACATGCATGTTTTGGCTTTCCCAGGCCCGAAGCAAGCACGGTCTGAGGCTGCAACCCCAAGAGCGGGAGCGTCCGACGTGACCGCTGAGACAGGTGGGTAATGAAATATGTGTGGGTGGATGCATGTTAAGCACTGATTGATAGGAGGGATAACCAGGTTCGCCGTTTGAGCCCAAAGCAGTTAAATACCACACCATGATGCTTGTCTTCAAAACAGCCAAGCGGCTACCGGCAGTATGGTTTCCCAATTTGTCTGCATGGCAAAGCTGCATGCTTGCATGGTGGCTCTTGTTTGTCAGTTGAGTCCCATGCATGGGTATTGACAGGCTGTGTCTTGTACTTTTCAATGTCCAGGTTAAATTAACGCAAACCTGATATGTTGTGTTTCACCAACCCCCTAGGCATCCTGGATCTTCCACCCGATGTGTGGGCCATCATCCTGTCCAAGGTTGACCAAAAGGCTTCAATACGGGCAACCAATCGCACCTTGCGTTGTGTGGTTAATACTACAACAACGGCTCTCACTGTTAAAAGGGTCGAAGGCCTAGCGCTTCTGGCCGTGTTCCCAGGATTGCAGACTCTCATCTTCATTTATGGACTTAAATGTATAGGACATTCAATGAACTTGACCCCTCTGGCTGCGTGCAGTGGACTGCATACTCTCAGCTTGAGATGCTGTAGTCAAGTCGAGGACCTGACCCCTGTGGGCGCATGTTTTAGACTGCAGACTCTCAGCTTGCACGGTTGTGGTGGAGTCAAGGACCTGACCCCTCTGGCTGCATGCTTTGGGCTGCAGACTCTCAGCTTCGACACTTGTGATGGACTCAAGGACCTGGCCCCTCTGGCTGCATGCACTCGAATGCAAACTCTCAGCATCGACACTTGTCATGTAGTCAAGGACTTGTCCTTTCTGGCTGTGAGCATTCTGCTTCAGACTCTCAGATTCAGATGCTGTGATGGAGTCAAGGACCTGACCCCTCTGGCTACATGCATTGGACTGCAAAATCTCAGCTTCACCAGGTGTGATGGAGTCAAGGACCTGAAGCCCCTGGCTGCATGCACTGGACTGCAGACTCGCAGCTTTGACTATTGTGTTCGAGTCAAGAACTTGTCCCCTCTGGCTGCGTGCACTGGACTGCTGACTCTCAAATTACAGCTTTGTTGTGGAGTTAAGGACCTGACCCCTCTGGCTGCATGCATTGGACTGCAAAATCTCAGCTTCCAGGTGTGATGGAGTCAAGGACCTGAAGCTGCTGGCTGCATGCACTGGACTGCGGACCCTCAGCTTTGATTATTGTGTTCGAGTCAAGAACTTGTCCCCTCTGGCTGCGTGCTCTGGACTGCAGACTCTCAAATTACAGCTTTGTTGTGGAGTCAAGGACTTGTCCCCTCTGGCTGCATGCACTGGATTGCAGACTCTCAGCTTAATGCATTGAGCTGGAGTATAGGACGTATTCCCTCTGGCTGCATGCACTGGATTGCAGACTCACAGCTTAATGCATTGTTGTGGAGTCAAGGACCTGTCCCCTCTGGCAGCATGCACTGGACTGTAAATTATCCAGTAGCGTGCATGACTTGACCCCACCATGCGGCCAAGTGCACTTGTTGGTGGTGGTATAACGACCCAAGCCACTGTTCCAACTGATGATGATGAGCGCTTGTTGTGCCTATTGTTGGCCACATTTGGATGTAGGTAGGTGGAGCAAGCTCTAGATGGGCTGCATTGATGTCTTCATAGGAAGATGGGTGAATGATGGGTGATTCCTGTGGTTTAAAACTGCCTCGTGATGTTGGTTGGAGGGGTCTTCAATTCTGATCAGCTACTTAGGGTGGGGTCAAGTGTTGAAGTGGAGGACCTTGACTGCCAGTTGGGCTCAATGCTCGTGTGAACTAGTGCTTGTGTGTCTCCTACAATGATGGGGCCCTCAATCATAGAAGTGGTGATGGCCTATGCTAATTGTTGCCGGTTGGTGATGCCCGCAACTATGAAATATGAATGGTGTTGAATGTCATGGTAACCAATATCGATCTCTGATGAATGTATGCCTCGAGGTTAAGCAGATGTATCCAAGGTTATCTGGCATGGCCATCTGGGCCCAACTTCCCTCAAACAAACACATCAGAATGTGATGCTCTGATGGATTGTAAAACTTTCCTCAAACAAACACATCAAACTGTCCCGGCAACTCTGGTTTGAAGACTTCAAGATTGAGGCATTTTTGCGTGGTAGCCGGGGACAATTGGGAGTGTTCAGTGATGAAGCCTCACTCACCACTTGTCTCCGCAATCCAAGGTTGCACCTTCACCAGCCCCCATTTACCTTTGCCCACCTTTCTGTCTCGTTCGTTTGCCTAGTATACCGTAATTCCTATCGATGACTCGATGTATGTAAGAAGACTGAAGTCACTGTTGGTGCGGTACATTCGGGAGGCATATCTGTTTGTACCAATGCCCATTTTTTCTAAGGGAACAATGCCATTAGTCAATGACGAAACACCTATGGGCCATGCTCCAAAAGGCTCGGCGCCATGGGCGCCCAACAGTGAAGTTGGGAGAATAAGAGATACCGGTAAGGCAACAGGGGTCAATGACGTTACACCCCTGGGCCATGCTGCAAAGCTCGGCCGCGTCGGCGTCCAACAGTAAGGTTGGAAACTAAAGAGAGAGAGGAATGAGACCCCCTCAAAAACAAAACAAAAAGTCCTAATCCCCAATCCAACTACCAGAAGCTAAAGACGTCTGGGCCATGCTCAAAAGACTCGGCCACGTGGGCGTCCCACTGTCAGAAAAGGGGGGAAAGGAGAAATGAAAAACAGGAAATTATGGCGCATTCAAAAAGCAGGCACATGTCCCAAGCGAGACCGTCGGTAAAGGCCAAGAGAAGTTGGAGAGCTAGAATCCCCATGCAAGTCTCTCCCAGGAAACCATTATAGCTACAAACTGAGGCGGCCTTCATGGGTCGCCTCCAACTCCCATCTTCTAGCTGCCCCTGAGGCGGCCGTCATGGGTCGCCTCAAACTCCATCTCCTAGCTGCTCCTGAGGCGGCCTTCATGGGTCGCCTTGAACTCCATCTTCTAGCTGCTCCTGAGGCGGCCTTCATGGGTCGCCTCAAACTCCATCTCCTAGCTGCTCCTGAGGCGGCCTTCATGGGTCGCCTTGAACTCCATCTTCTAGCTGCTCCTGAGGCGGCCTTCATGGGTCGCCTCAAACTTCATCTTGAAGCTGCTCCTGAGGCGGCCTTCGTGGGTCGCCTCAAACTCCATCTTCTAGCTGCTCCTGAGGCGGCCTTCGTGGGTCGCCTCAAACTCCATCTTGAAGCTGCTCCTGAGGCGGCCTTCGTGGGTCGCCTCAAACTCCATCTTGTGGCTGCTTCTGAGGCGGCCTTCATGGGTCGCCTCAAACTGCATTTTCTAGCTGCTCCTGAGGCGGCCTTCATGGGTCGTCTCAGACTCAATCTTCTAGCGGCTCCTGAGGTGGCCTTCGTGGGTCGCCTCAAAACTCCATCTTCTAGCTGCTCCTGAGGCGGCCTTCATGGGTCGCCTCAAACTCCATCTTCTAGCTGCTTCCTGAGGCGGCCTTCGTGGGTCGCCTCGAACTCCATCTTCTAGCTGCTCCTGAGGCGGCCTTCGTAGGTTGCCTCGAACTCCATCTTCTAGCTGCTCCTGAGGCGGCCTTCATGGGTCGCCTCAAACTCCATCTTCTAGCTGCTCCTGAGGCGGCCTTCGTGGGTCGCCTCAAACTCCATCTTCTAGCTGCTCCTGAGGCGGCCTTCATGGGTCGCCTCAAACTTCATCTTGAAGCTGCTCCTGAGGCGGCCTTCATGGGTCGCCTCAAACTCCATCTTCTAGCTGCTCCTGAGGCGGCCTTCGTGGGTCGCCTCAAACTCCATCTTCTAGCTGCTCCTGAGGCGGCCTTCACGGGTCGCCTCAAACCCCATCTTCTAGCTGCCCCTGAGGCGGCCGTCATGGGTCGCCTCAAACTCCATCTCCTAGCTGCTCCTGAGGCGGCCTTCATGGGTCGCCTTGAACTCCATCTTCTAGCTGCTCCTGAGGCGGCCTTCATGGGTCGCCTCAAACTCCATCTCCTAGCTGCTCCTGAGGCGGCCTTCATGGGTCGCCTTGAACTCCATCTTCTAGCTGCTCCTGAGGCGGCCTTCATGGGTCGCCTCAAACTTCATCTTGAAGCTGCTCCTGAGGCGGCCTTCATGGGTCGCCTCAAACTCCATCTTGAAGCTGCTCCTGAGGCGGCCTTCGTGGGTCGCCTCAAACTCCATCTTGAAGCTGCTCCTGAGGCGGCCTTCGTGGGTCGCCTCAAACTCCATCTTGTGGCTGCTTCTGAGGCGGCCTTCATGGGTCGCCTCAAACTGCATTTTCTAGCTGCTCCTGAGGCGGCCTTCATGGGTCGTCTCAGACTCAATCTTCTAGCGGCTCCTGAGGTGGCCTTCGTGGGTCGCCTCAAAACTCCATCTTCTAGCTGCTCCTGAGGCGGCCTTCATGGGTCGCCTCAAACTCCATCTTCTAGCTGCTTCCTGAGGCGGCCTTCGTGGGTCGCCTCGAACTCCATCTTCTAGCTGCTCCTGAGGCGGCCTTCGTAGGTTGCCTCGAACTCCATCTTCTAGCTGCTCCTGAGGCGGCCTTCATGGGTCGCCTCAAACTCCATCTTCTAGCTGCTCCTGAGGCGGCCTTCGTGGGTCGCCTCAAACTCCATCTTCTAGCTGCTCCTGAGGCGGCCTTCATGGGTCGCCTCAAACTTCATCTTGAAGCTGCTCCTGAGGCGGCCTTCATGGGTCGCCTCAAACTCCATCTTCTAGCTGCTCCTGAGGCGGCCTTCGTGGGTCGCCTCAAACTCCATCTTCTAGCTGCTCCTGAGGCGGCCTTCATGGGTCGCCTCAAACTCCATCTTCTAGCTGCTCCTGAGGCGGCCTTCATGGGTCGCCTCAAACTCCATCTTCTAGCTGCTCCTGAGGCGGCCTTCATGGGTCGCCTCAAACTCCATCTTCTAGCTGCTCCTGAGGCGGCCTTCATGGGTCGCCTCAAACTCCATCTTCTAGCTGCTCCTGAGGCGGCCTTCATGGGTCGCCTCAAACTCCATCTTGAAGCTGCTCCTGAGGCGGCCTTCATGGGTCGCCTCAAACTCCATCTTGTGGCTGCTTCTGAGGCGGCCTTCATGGGTCGCCTCAAACTGGATTTTCTAGCTGCTCCTGAGGCGGCCTTCATGGGTCGTCTCAGACTCAATCTTCTAGCTGCTCCTGAGGCGGCCTTCGTGGGTCGCCTCAAAACTCCATCTTCTAGCTGCTCCTGAGGCGGCCTTCATGGGTCGCCTCAAACTCCATCTTCTAGCTGCTTCCTGAGGCGGCCTTCGTGGGTCGCCTCGAACTCCATCTTCTAGCTGCTCCTGAGGCGGCCTTAGTGGGTTGCCTCGAACTCCATCTTCTAGCTGCTCCTGAGGCGGCCTTCGTGGGTCGCCTCGAACTCCATCTCGAAGCTGCTCCTGAGGCGGCCTTCGTGGGTCGCTTCAAACTCCATCTTCTAGCTGCTCCTGAGGCGGTCTTCATGGGTCGTCTCAAACTCCACTGGTAAGGCAACAGGGGTAAGAAATGGAAAGAGAGGAACACAAACGAGAATGAAATTACCCTTCCCACCCCAGAAGGAAAGACAGTGCGAAGGCACCCTGCCCCCAAGGAGTCAAGTTTCTGAACAAAATTGAGGGAGGAGATAGGGAGCAAAAGTGGTAATAAAGAGGAAAAATCACCCCCCCTCCCGAATGTGAGGGAAATAAATCCGATTTCCCAGCTCCCCAAAGAACTAGCCCTCAAGGATGTTTACCTCCTGCCCCCCAAAGCCAGTACTTCCCAACCCCGGGATATCTGGTGAAAGCAGTGGCTCCCTCCGGAGGAGCATGCCCAACCCCTTCGATTATCCCCCTGCCATTATCCCCCAGCGATTATCACCCTGCGATTACCCCCCTGCGATTATCCCCCTGCGATTATCCTTGACGCTAGGGCACTGGAGGCAAACATGCCTCGCCATCTCCCCTTGCCCAGCACCGCTGGCAGCAGTGTGTCTCACGTTGTTGACCATTGCGCCGTCCTCTTGTGTCTGCCGTGCTAAGTGCACCAAACCACTGCCATAAGCAAGTCCAATGATCAGTTATGGCGGTGAGCATGCTAGCATACAGCCACGGTACAGAAGGCTAGTGAAGGCAATGGATGGGCTGGTGACTACCAGTGTCAAGGGGTTGCCCTTCTTGTAAACAGGCTGAATCCTGACTGGCTGCCAGGCGCTGAGCATTCTTCCCCGCACCGCCATCGTAATCATCCACGCATGCATCGTGTCCCTGATCACATGCCGCTGCTCCCCCTCAGAGTTGTTGTCTACCAAGGCCAGCTTGATGAAGGGACCTGCCATACCATCCATGCCCGCTGCGGTATGCATGCGCAAGAGGGGGGGGAACTGTCACAGCAGGAGGCTAGCTGCTTGGCGGACATGCCCAGGCCTCCATGCTGCATGCTGACAGGAGATGGACCTGACTGGAGCCCTGGCAGATGGGGGCGTGATGGTGGTAAACTGCTGCCGCATGTGTACCTCCCACCTCTGACAGCGGTAGTGGGGCAGGCCTGCCGCCTCAGTCTCTTGCAGCTGCTCCCGATAGATGCTGTAGTCATGATCCTGCAGCCTGTCCGCTATAGCCGCAGCCGCATGGCGTGTGTTTTGCCGGCGACGGGGGCATACTTTGGACTTGTACTGCTGCCTATCTGTCTAATGCTCTGGCCACGAGGCAATGGTCAGCGACATCGGTTGCAGCTCAGCATTCGCTTTCTGGACCTCCTCATCCCACTTTTGAGGAGGCTGATGCTGCACAAGCTGGGTATACGGCCCGCTTACACGCGCCTAACCAGCAGTTTGGGCTGCAATTAAAACTGCGGCCATGAACACCACTGCAGCAGCTTCCTCGTCGTCACCCGCGGCGATGACCGCTCTGAAGCGCTGTTGGCCCTGTTCATTGCCGGCCAGCTCTATGCTGTAAATCACTGATCTGTCCGCTTTCCAGGTCAGGGTGGTCCTGTTGCTTCTTGCTTTCTGGCTAGCTGTAGGCTGACGTCCCCCCACTTCAATTCCGCTATCTCCCGGTGGCTGGCCTGATGGTGGCTCCGATCGGTCGATGATCCCAGAGATCCGATCCGGTGGGCACTGGGCAACACTTCGCTGGCCCCCACCTGCCCCAACAGGATGTGGTGCACAGCAATGTGGTCTACGCAGGACTGGGCTGTAGCTGGGAAGGTCGCGTCCTCTTGATCTCCCTTGCCCCTGTGAGCAACAACATGCCGGTGCCCGGTTGCCGCCGCCAGGTTGAGCAGCATCCGGGGGGCCTGTGGCTTCACTGTTCTGGGCGGCTCACTGAGGAGCGCTTGGCACATAGCGTCTCAGGCACATGTTTGGATTGCACAGGCATGATCCGCACCGCTATCCGGGAGCTCGCTGCCATGCCAGTCGTCCCCATTGAAGTCCCCCGCCCTAATAAAAATGCTGCGCTTGCCAAGATGCTCTGCCTCTTTTTGCAACTCCTCCAGGCGCTGCTCATACTCCCCGGCGTCATGATTGTGATCAACTGGAGTCCGGAGGCAAGTATACACAGGACAGGAAAACTGGCCCAGGGCTGCAGAAATATGGAATGCAGCTGTCCACTGCATTCCAGCCAGGCCAATCCCCTGTGGCTCGAGGCGCCAAATTATCAGCAGCATCTGAGACTTTTGTTAGCCTGCTGACAGGGAAAGAGCCCTGGTTCCTCCAAACCCCTTCGATAGACCCTGAGCAAAGCCCGGGGCCGGGAGATGGAAGCCTACTACCTGATATGGCACTCGAAAGGTACGATTTGTCGCGCATCCAACATTTGATATTTCTACAAGCTTCCTTACTAATACGAGATACGCAGCGCCTGCACTGAGACGAGGGGTGAAAGTTAAACTTACCGGCAGCGGCTTACATCCACGGGTGACACGATGGCAAGACGCTGTGCACAAACAGGATTCAAATGCTTCCTGGCAGCTTGCATGAGCAAGGCTGAAAAACAAGCGCCTTTGAGCTTCGTTACTGGTAAGCATTTGCCCGGCATTTGCCCTCACTTTTTGCACTTGAGAATTTTTGCTTTTGAGGACTGTGCATCACGGTGAGCTGTTTATCATGCCTGCCCTCCCAGCTGCCCTCCTACCCTCGTCGACATCGCCTCGACTGTGACATGGTACATCCTCTTGATTCTCCATGCCCAGGGTCGCGAAGCCTCATGTCTTCGTCCATGCTGTCATCCTCCTCTGACGACGCGTCAAGGCCGTGGCAGACAGCAGTTCCTGGTCTGCCTGGTGGCAGGCCTGGTCACGCTCTGATCCCGCAGATATGCACCTCCAGTTCCTCCTGCCAATGTGCAACCTGTAAAACCAGCCCCGGGCTGGTGGGGTCCATCCAGCAACAGCTGATGTGGCGGCGCTCCATGGCATGTTCAGCAGGTGAGCAATGGGCAGGGGCCGGTGCATGGGCTTTTGTTTGTATTCTGCAGGTATTCACTCTTGAAGCGGATTGTGCACCAAAATTACGCTGAGTGTCTGAACGGCGGCTTACTGGCTTTTCTCTCAACCGGCAAGCCCCTTTCCTGGAACTGAGCAGTGACGCATCAAAATACGACTGCCGGTATTCAGCTGCAATTTGGCGGAATCGCGCAGCGGCAGGCCACGATTCTGCTAAATTGCAGCTGAACACCGGGGTCCCAGTGCATCATGCCCTGGTGCCTGTGCCACTGCGTTTAGGCCCGTCATGGCTCACTCCCGATTGGCCCATTCGTGGCCACCCGGCCGACCCCCAAGGGCAATCTGGTTCACAATAAAATGTGCACTGGACTGCGGTACCATTCCAAAGCTCGGACTCCACTGTTGCATTAAGACCCTCTAAAATTTCTCAACATAATGTCTTTTGGGGGGGCAGCTTTGGCCTCATTCAGTCAGCTTTGTCTTTCATTCCCAACACTGGTGATCCCTGGAACTTGTGTCCACTGTTTCAAAATATCTCCAAACCTGTTGCCTCTGGATTTCATTCCTGCGTCACTGGTAAGAGATTGTTCGCTAGTGGCTAAGCCATGGGGTATGCTGCTTCTCCTGTCAATGTCTTGTTTTTGCAGTTCCCGAGCTGGTGTGCAGGCACCTGTCCCATGCATCAATTATGATGCTCCGCTTGACTTCTTAAGTCACTCTTCAAAAAATGCATTTGGACAGGACTGGGACACACACCGCCCAACGTCATCAACATTGAGAGTTTGGCCGCCAGGACGTGGAGACCTTCCTAGAGATAGCAGCTGCCATTGAAGCGGCCTTTACTTAGGTCATTGTGATCTTCTCCACACGCGTGTCACCTGCTGCCTGTGCACAGGACTGGGACGCGCACCGCCGAAGGTCATCAATATTGAGTTTGACCCCCGAGATGTGGAGGCCTTCATTGAGATAGCGGATGCGATTGAGGCGGCGTTTCCCAAGGTTATTGTGAATGGCAACGAGGCGGCGGAGGGCAGGCCAGGATCATTCGAGGTCACCACTGAGGATGGCGTCGGGTTGTACAGCCGGATGTCTTCCAAGAGGATGCCCAGTCCCATGGACATTCTCAACCGCATTTCCAATCGCGCCAGTTTCCTTACCGGAGATACTGATAAGGAGAACAGGCCTTTCTGCGGATAGGTAGGTGTGGGGATATGCATAGACGTAGTTCCACACTCTCTCCCTCTTTTCCCGCCCTCCTTTGCCCCTCTTTTTAGGTGCAATGTCATTGACTCTCTCTTTCAAGACGAGGAGCAGCCTTGTTTAAACATGGCACGACTTAATGCTGATGACTAGATACTCTGGAGAGAATCCATGGCACGTCTAATTAAGCTATGCATTTGATTTCTTACTTATCCGGCACGGTTGAGAAGGGTTCCGTCGATAAGAAGATGACAGAGCTCTTGCTTGGAGTTAAACAGGTGGAGGGCAATGACAGTAGTGATTGACCTGAGGCTGTTTAATGTACGCCATAAGCGTGTTGTGAGCTGAACGTGGATGATGCCGGTTGGCTGCAAATACGACAGGGTGAAAGCATGCGACCCATGGCATGTTTTTGTCCCAGATGTCAGAACAAAATCAAAGACACCACACAAGTACACTAGAGTAGGAAGGTACAGGAATGATCAAATGACGAAGGAGATACTGAAATCATTGCTGGTCATACTGAGCCAGATTCAGGGCCTACTCATATGGTGTCAGGACCCGAACCAGTTTTTTATTATTGGAACACAAGGGTTTCCACCTGTCCAGGAGGTGGGCCCCCCTGCCGTGTAGAGAAAAACGTACAGATCCCAGAGGAAAGGAAGAGAGGTCAGGAGGCATGAGCTTTTGCTTGACTGGGTAGCCGGATTGCACAGCATGATAGGCTCAACCGATGCAATAGTTAACTGATGTATGGAGATGCATAGGCAGGACATCAGGGATCCATGTGTCCTCCTTTGCCCTCCCCTCCTGATCAGCACAAAAACGAGCGACCACCACAGTGCTGCATTTGCGGCCAGGACCCCTGGTGCACAGCTTCGAATCGAAGCCTTCCCTGCCTTTAAGGATTATCACCAAGAGTGGGCCCAACAGGAAGGAACAGTCATGAAATACAGTTTCTGATTGAGAAGGCCAGGAATGGAACCTTTGTAACAGCCCCGCCTTAAGTCACCTCAAGAAAAGGGCCTCCATGGGGAGATACACGAGCCCCTTTCACTATTTGTCCAGTTGGGCGCCCATGCAGCCAAGCCATTGAGCAGGTCCCGGAGGTGAAACGTGATCAATCAACTATTTGTCTTTGTCCTGCTTCCAGTTGGTCTTTTGCGCTGCCTCTGCCTCCTGGCTTGCTTTCTTGAACTTGGGCAGTAGCCCCTTGGCCAGCGCCTGAGTCGCCTCATAGCCCAGAGAGGCCGGCAGCCAGCGCTTGAGCTTCTTTGCGGCCTCGCAGCCGCTCTTGTAGTACCGGATGGCAAGGGACAAGGCCGCCAAGCGGTCCTCATCGGGTTCCACCGCCAGCATGGTCAGAACCGAGAGGGAGAAGCAGGTGTCTGGCAGCTGCACCAGGTCGGCATCAGCGTGCCTGAGCACCTGCTGGTAGTGGTGACGTGCAGCCTCAAAGTCATGCCTGCATATGCAAACACAACAAAACGGTCAGGGCAAACAAGCGGGAAATAATAAGTGGTGTCCTGCAGCCTGAAAGCCATGCCTGCAAGTGCACACACTCACACACACACAGACACACACGGTCACGCACACATCAAAATATTATGCCATGAATGCGGAAAACAAATTTAGGTGACGTGCAGCCTAAAAGTCATGCCAGCAAGTGCACGCACATACACACAAACACCAAATCAGTATTCACATTAATGCGGGAAACGATATAAACCAAACGGAGGCGTGGCGTGGTGTGAGGCGTGAGGCGTTGCGTTTAGCCTCACGGTCGTACCAGCTTGTGCACACTGCACACACACATACAAGCACACATGCACAAACGCACATGCACACACACACACCAAAACGGGAATTGCATCAAGATGGGAAGCAATGAGCGGTGGTGGTGGGGTGAGGGAGGGTCTTTTGATTGTGTAATACGTTGGCCTGTTAGGCCATTGGCCAAGGAGTCCATGCAACATAGTCACATAAATGGCTGCCCAAAGGACGTTCGAGAGCATGCACGAAATGCATCTACACCATCGTTGAGAACCACCGATCTAATCATAGGCAGGGGGGGACCTCCAACCAATGTCAGGGTGCGAGGGGCACAGTGCTCAGCCTGGCTACCCTCCCACTACCATTGCATCAGTCCCCCCGGCTCACCGGGCAAACAGCCGTGGGCCGCTCAAGGTTTGGTCCCCGGTAACCCACTTGTGGCCGCTCAGCGCACCCCTTCCAAAGAGGGTCTGGCACACTCTCAAATACGCACTGGCTGTGCTTAGTTACGGGTTCAGATTTTAGAGGAAAACGACGAGAGGTTTGTCCCGCAAAGAAATATATACTGGCTGTGCTTAATTTGGGGTTTACCGGAGAGTAAAGAGTTGACAGACCGGAGGTTTGGCTGACCCAGAAATACTCACTGCCCGTGCCTCGTTTAGGGTACAAGGGTAAAGAGTTTGGAATACAAAGACCTGAGGCCTGGCACACACACAAGCAAGCAATGGCTGCGCCACACTCACTTCCGCTGCATCAGCCCCCCCAGCTTGTAGTGGCAGAAGGCCAGGATGTAGCTCCTCTGGATCAGCGGGTCCACGCCGTGTGCGCTGATGTTGCTGCCATCCGGGTCCGCCTCCGCCAGCCGAATGGCCTTGTGGAAGTCCCGCGTGCAAGCCTCGACGTCGGCCAGCGTCTCAAACCTCAAGCACCACTCCGCGCGCAGCTTGAAGGCGATTGGATTCTGCGGCTGCAGCCTTACGCACTCATCCATTCTACTCTTGACTACCCTGTGAAAGGGCGGAGATGAACAGAGTTTAGATTCTGCGGCTGCAGCCTTAGGAACTCGTCCATTCTACTCTTGACTACCCTGTGCAAGAGTATGGAATGACAGATTTTGGACTGCGATTGCAGCTGCACAAACACGTCCATTCAGCCCTGGACCACCCTGTGAAGGGGCGAAGATTAACAGAGTTTGGACTCTAAAGCTGCAGCAAACTTGTCTGCTGACTTTATTCAGCTCTTGACCACCCTCTGACAGGGCGGAGCTTAACAGAGTTTCTTGTTGTGTGCACCAGACCATCTTTCGCTGCCGCTGGGTAGTCAGCCAGTCACCACTGGGCCGATGGGGACCAGATCCTAATTGGCCTACGGCCAGTGGTCCTAGCAGCAGGGCTTCCTGCAACAGGCCCCCCCCAGGACGTAGGCCATGATGCAGCTGAATTTTCGCTGAAGCACCTTCAATTTACGGTGGCGGAGTACCCAACCATGTGTCAGAGGGATCAAGGGGGACAAAACGAGCCAGGGCATGTCATATGCCCCATTCAATAAATTCGGTATACCGTAGATTTGTTTGACCTAACCTCGGGTTTGAAAACAAGATTTAGTTTAAGGCTGCCCTCTGGGCAAATTATCCCCCCGAACTCTAATTTCTGACTGAAAACTGGCGTTGACGATCAATAACAGTATATGCATGGATCCCTCAACCCCAGATAACGTTAATTATGAGGGAAGGGAAGGCAAAGCAAATCTCCGGTATTTTAGGTTGGGCAATTCATGGTCATGACGATCGGTCTCATCACGGTGTCTCGAGAATTTTACGATTCTTCATTCAGAATGTTACTGCTTTACTGCGTACCAGACCGTCTTACAATACATTTGAGTCCCTTTTATGGTCAGAGCCCAACACCGGAAATATGCCCCCATCAATCAATAAGATGCGTTGAAGCAACCTCGTGAGGACCTTGTCTTCTTCCTGCTTAGTCACTTCAACCACAGCATTCAGACCTATGAACCCTAATGCTGCACACCTGCAGTCCTCCTCAAGCCCTAAGACAGCTCAAACCCTAAGACTTATACTCTAATGCAGCACACCTGCAGTCCTCCTCAATTAGACATGCAGCGGCAGCCTCACATAATGCTGTGTGCATTTGGATCATCACCTTCACCACAACATACGGAACCCAGACCTCTGAATCCCTGATCTTCCCAATGCTGCTAACCTGAGGTACCCTTCAAAGAAATGTGCAGGAGAAGCCTCACACGCGTCTCGTGCTGATTTGTCTCAACACCAGTACAACATATAGATCCCTGACCCCTGGTGCCCAATGCTGCAGACCTGAGGTACCCTACAATTTGATACATAGGAAAAAAATTGCACAGATCTTGAGCTGATTTGGATTAATGCCTTCAGTTCGGCATGAAGAACCCTGACCCCGGGTGCCCCATGCTGCACACCTGTAATCCTCTTCAATGTCCGGAGACGGCTTGCCGTAAAGCTCCACCACTGTATACAGCAGCAGGACCAAGTATGCCTCTGCCAGCATGGAATGGTACAAGTCGCTCTGGTTGCTGAGGTCCATGCAGAACAGGTCACCGATAAGCTCCAGGCGCTGCTCAAACTTGGTTCTCCACCCGCAAGCCATCTCGTCAATCTCGACAGCCTTGGCGAAGCACTGAAGGCAGCTCACATGATCTCCAGGCAAGCCCGATTGGAGTCTTTTCCAGCCCTATTGGATGAAGAATTTAGCAGTATATTGTTGATACAGCAGGACATGTCTCCATGGGGGCGTATGAGGTTTGGGAAGGAACGGCAATCAACGGAGCATGAAACTTATGACAGGCCTCTCTCATGAGGGTATAGAGGTTCACTTTTTCTATGAATCATACTTGTATGGACGCATGCACAGCAGTGTCCTTTCGATGTCACACACTCATGCGTCACTCCTGAAGTCCTTAGAAGACTGCATGCATGATTGCATGAAGGACAAAAGTACCTCAGCAAATAGCTCGGCTGACTTCGCCAGGCGTTGACGCGTCTGAGACTCTGGTTTGAGCTTCTTGTACTTAACGTTCGCCAGCAAGGGGTTCTTGTTGATTTTCGATGCGGCATTTCTGTATGATAACAGGACCGACACACAGATAGACACGGCAATCACCACCCCAACCAAGTACCATGACGTCTGATCATCCATCTATGGCGAGGACACACTGCATACCGATTTGATAAACATTTGAAAATAATGAAGAAGTGTGTACGGTACCAGATGGAGCTCCACACAGATATCTCACTCAATGCTAATGCCTCTCGACTCTACAGGCATCCTCCTTGGCAAAGCGTTTACTACTTCATTTTTGTTTCAGCAATTACATCACTCAGCACTGTCGTCTTTTGGTACAAGGCCTTAACTGCCTTTGCCCAGGTCCTACTGCGACGTGCCGTTGCTGCCAGGCTGCCTTGTTACGCAGGTGGCTGGATTCACAATCTTACCGCTTTTCCCGAAGCTTGGTAGTCATGCAGCAGGTGATTCAGAGGGAGGGATAAACTACCGGTGCCGTTTTTTACAAATTGGTATCAGCCGTACGCGCCATCCGTTGTCCGAGCGTACAACGAAAACCCCGTTCCCTCATCAGGAATTTGTCGACGAGCTCATGTCAAGAGTCAACGCTCTTCAGCAGCAGAACTCCATGCTGCTCGGCCAGATGGCGGGGACAGCCAAGCTGCTGAATGCTGCAGTGTCTGAGAACAGCATTTTAAAGACAGAGCTGCATCAGACTGAAAATACACCACGGGTAACGCCTCGTGGCTCTATGGCTACCCAGCAGGTGGGCTGAGCATGACTAACATGGGAAAGCCATGCTGCATGGGTAGGTTCGCATGGCCGTGTCATGGAGATGGCTTGATGGGACTCAGAAATGGGCATCACCACGAGCTGTAACCAAAGTAGTTACCAAACTGTACTTTAAAACCACTTTGGGTCCACGCAGGCAATTTCCCCCCCCCGTCACGTAGCCAAAAAGAATTAAAAAACAATCACGCAGCGGCAAAATTTAACTTAATTAAACGCCGCACAGCAGGTAATTTACTTCAACGTCGCGCATCAGTTCAAATAATATTAATTTCCGTCCGCGCAGCACTTTCAGTCAGTACAGTAAAACTCGGTTAAAGTTAGAGCCCTCGTTTGATTCTAGGAAGGATAGTACACTGGCAGCAATACTCAGCAAAGGCGTTATCCTCCTCATCCGCTGGTTCCTGGCCTCATGAAATGTGTGGCTGTTGGGGCCCCGAAACGTCAGCAGTCGTCAGCACCTGTCTCTGCCCCCAGGATCGAGCTTCGCTACGGGGACTGGCGTAAGGATCTCTCAACGGATGTCAAATCAAACAGTCGCGGGCTAGCGCGCGGCTTTTTGACATCTGCTGTTTTTAATTCTTAGCACGGACCCCCCAAAAAATGTTTGGGCACCTGACTGACACTCCGTGCAGCAGCGATTTTTGAATAATTATAAGCCACTAAAACAAAACATATGCCACTAAAACAAAACCTGTGCCCCACCCTTCGCCATGGTTAGAAACCGGTGTGGCTTTGGCTGTTCTATTTTATATTTGCTCAATGACCAAGGGCAAATGCATGCTCTTACAAAATGCATGAAGGTCTAGGCTGGGAAAATGCCATTATGACACTTGGCCATCCCTCTGTGTGCATGACATGATGGTTTCATGAAAACAGGCTGCAAGTCTTATATCTTGAGTTTAATTCTCAATCATTTCTTTCCGCTCCAACACTTGATTTGTCTATGAACCGGTACTCAGTGATAATAGGAGCTGTCGGCAATTACCTTGCACATAGCGGAAATGAATCATCGACTCATCCCCATTCATACTGTTGTACTGCCACACAGGATCAACAACCAAACGATAATGGGCACCAATGACAGCTCCATTGCTTTCAACCTGCTGCGGAGATCTCCAACAGTTGCCGGGTACATGAGATTATTAATGGGACGCCAGAGAGTAAGGGCTGACTCCCTTACCGTGAGCATGGTAGCTATGAACCCCATGTCTTTTTCAGCAGGTCCTTAGGTTCTGGAATATAATTAATCTGAGGCCTGACGATGACCTTGGCTTGTGAAAACGGCATGCAGGAAAGATATTGCGAAGGCTGGTACTTCACTCAGTTAGGCCGTTTTTTGTCATCGATAATGATGACCCTGGGCGTTGATTTATTCACTGGGCCCTGCTCAAAACGGTACAGGTACGTGGTATTCCTGACTCAGAGCGCTCAGGGTTTAAGTTGTTCACGTTCTCCAAGTGGTTCCAGGTTGAGCGTGATGTGAAGGAGACTTTCTGGTACAATTTGAGCAAGCCTAGTATGTGTTTGCTGCAGCCCAGTACCGGATGGGATCGCATTGGCTGAATGCTGACTTGCTGAGACAGGGCATTTAAAAAAACAGTTGTGCCTCGTAGCGAGAGGCTATGCAAATGCTATAATCTTGTATGTCGGGAGGATTCGCTTAACATGCTGCCCATTTTATACCGACCTTCGATTTCAATTTAACCTTACTTCCCATCTTTTTCTATCAGACGAGGATGTGGCCCTGAAACGGTACACAAATGGAGTGTGGGGCAAGCTAAATGCAGAGGTTTCTGCATCCGCATGTTGGAGGGGGGTGGGTTCTTTTATCTTTCAGTGCACCAGTATGATGTTGATGGCAAAAGAGAACCATCTCAAAACTCTGCTATATATTCCGTTTCCCCTCTAATTTTCTAGGCGGTGCTCACTCAAACTCTTTTGCACCCACGTCATATTTTATGACTGGGGCTTATCTTCTGCATTGTAGGGTTTATCCCCACGCCACTGTCTTGTGGTTGCCAAAGATGCTACACCTCTGGGCCATATACAAGAAGGCTCGGCCGCGAGGGCGCCCAACTGTTCAGATGGGAGAAGATAAGAAACTTAAAGGAACAGGGGGCAAAAAAAGGAACAAAAGGAGAGGCTGGGAGGGCAACCAAGTCCGACACCTGAGCTCCTCTAAGTAAATAACGTTTCACCACTGGGCCATGCTGAAATGAAGCTCGGCCACGTGGGCAAACAAAAAGTCAGCTAGGTACGTCAAGGCACGAGGAAAGAAAGGATTGCAAGTTCACCCACCAAACAACAAGAACAAGAGCCCAGGCAAATCTTATCCCCTGACCTGAAGAGACGCCTTCAATAAGCTCAACTGAAAAATGAGCTCCTCTAGTAATTAGCCTTCAAGGATGTCTACAATAGCGTCCACGAAAGCTAGTGAATCCCACCCCTGCTCAGCCTGGTACAGCTGGTGGAAGTCCGTGGCACCTCTCTGGGGACCAGCCCACCCCCGCTCCCGTAACTGCTCTCTGACACTGGGGCATTGGAAGCAAGCATGTAGAGGATCCTTGAACATCATCGTTGGCAGCAGCGTGCCTCTCGCCGCTGACCGCTGCGCCATCTTCTCGTGTCAGCCGTGTTGATCGCGCCGAGCCGCAGTTGCAAATTTGTGCGCACACAAGCACACTCCCTCGTGTTGGTGCGGCTCCCGGCTTGTGCCAGCACGGCGCCCGCCATGGTCTGGAACCAGGCGCGGTAGGTCGCCGCAGAGCTGTGCTCAGTGGTAGGGTCCCTGGGGTCCCCTCCCGCCGCTTGCGTCCACCTGTGCGTGCTCGTAGGCTGTGACAACGAGAGCCAACACCTCTGTGACGGGTTGGTACTGTTGGTCAGCAGCTGCCCCCCGCTCCAGCTCCTCCAGTCAATGACATTACACCTCTGGGCCCTGCTCAAAAAGGCTCGGCCGCGTGGGCGCCCAACTGTCCTGTTGGAAGAAAATAAACTTCATTGACCGTAAGATGGAAAGAAGGAGAAGAACACAAAGGAGAACGAAATACCCTCGCCAAAAGGAAAAGGCAGCCTGAAGTATCCTTGCCCCTCTCAAGCCTGTTCCCCAAGAAGGCAAAGAAAAGCAACAAAACTAGGCCTCAATAAAAGCCTTTCATCCAAGCCTGCCTCAGTGCAACTCCCAGCCCCAGCCCCAGCCCCATCTCCTCCAGTGTACCCAGAAGATCAGAGCACTAGGTGCATCCTCCAGTGCCCTGGCTGACTGCAATTTGCATATCTGCTGCCATGGCCTCTGCCACTAGAGGGCTGTCTTGCTGTGCTGCCGGTGCCACCGCTGCTTTGTAGAAGTGGAGAATATGGGTCCACCAGTCTCACTGTTATGGTTGGATCTGCAGCTCTCTCAGGTCCCCCCAGCTGGCGGCTGATGCGGGCAGCCCTGCAGCCTGGCGTAAGTGCTGAAGCAGGCTGGACTGCATCTTGTTGTGGAGACATTTCTACGGCCGGAAGTGGCTAGTGGCCCACACCACGTTGCCGTAATTGGCTGCAGGCGCTGCGTAAGCAGCTGCTACCTGATGCCTGTTGGTAGATGGTGTCTTGTGGTTGTGGGAAACTTGCTTGCTCAGGAGGGTCAATGGTTTTCGCTCGCTGTCCTCGCACATCAAGTCAATGACGTTACACCTCTGGGACACATCAAGTGCCTGTACCAGTTTACGGGCACATCTCCCAAACAGTAAATGTCAAAATGAGAGCTTCTGCTGGCCTGTAAAACTTCAAGCCTCACAAGGTTTGCCAAGCAGATGTGACCAGACTGCTCAGTGCTATCGCAGCACCCGCTGTCGCTACGTCTGTTGACGAGATGTCCAACAAACCCTGTTGACGCAAGGGTTTTATACTTCAAACAGCGACGTATCAAGTATCGGTAGTTCGGTACCCGCATAGGGATCGCTGCTCTCTCGGTTCAATTTCAGATCACAAGACGGTATCCTTTGCGTCAGTGGCAATATAATTTGAACCTCACAGCACCATTGAACGAGACTTCCAAGAATCCAACGGAGTAGCAACGCATCCAATCACTGTGGGATTTTGAAATCCATGTTGAGCCAGCAGACGCTTGAGGAGACTCTTTCTCAGGGTGACGTCATCTTGAGATTCGCAGACGGCCGCTCCGTCAGGGTGCATCGGACCATTCTTAGGCTGGCTTCTGCTGCTCTGCGATCGTTCCTGCCAGAATCTACCTCGGACCACGAAGCACCAGCTTGTAAGAGGCTTGCCATCCAGAGTGCTGTTGATGCAGCATCCTCTACTCTGACAGTAAGTGAACCCAGTACCAGCTGACTGAGACCTCTGGGTGCTCAATTAATAGATCCCGTGTAAAACATGATCCTGTATGGATGTTGATGCATGGTGCATCGATGATCCCTGTATTCTTGAAATTCGCACTTGAACATTTGGGTCGCTGAACCCCTCCTCCCCCCTATCAGTATGTGACTTAGTCCCTGGTTTCGGGTGTGCTTGTCCTGTTTGCAGTTTTTGCGCCGTGTTGCGGGCCTAGGGGTAGTTTGGGCCTTTTGGTTGGCTGCTAGATTGTGAGTTGTGTCTTTGTGGGTGGGGGACTGGGGGGTATGCCGTAAGGTTTTTCTCTGCCCTTTGCCCTCTTAGTGTCCAGACAGCTCCCTTTCTGGCTTCCTGTCAGCTCTTGTCTCCCTCTGTAGGTTGGGTATGGTCTTTAAGGTTTTAATGGAGACGTTTGCAGCAGCTTTCGGGTGGGATTCTGGTGGTAGTGTGCTTTAGCTAGAGGGTGTCGAGGCGGGGTGTCAGATAATTTTAGACCTTAATTGAACTTTCTACTCATGAGTTATTGCGGCCGTGTGAGTACTTGTTGGTCGTGTGCCTTTCCTGTTCCTGCTCGCCTTTACTCAGCTGTCAACGAGGGCCCCATGCGCACCCGTGCTGTTTAGTTTGTGTTCGCGTCTCAGGTTTCTAAGGTTGAGCGGCCGGTCTGACACCTTGTTAAGTCCTAGCAAAAGAAAAGAATGAAAGGAGGCCGTCGCAGACATCCCCATGCGGCCATCCCTGGCCTGTGAAATATCGGTACCGTGGCCCATCAAAAGTTGTGAAATTAAAATGAATGCGCTGAATTTTATATCTCCAATTGTATGCAGTTTCGTTTGCACCAGATGCACAGTACGATCAGTTTTGGGTGTGATGGTGCAGACTGCACAAAGATTAGTGTTTTTATCCTCCCTTGCTTGACCTCTTTTGCTGCCTTAGCGAGCACATGAGTGAATGCCAATACAATACACAAATCAAAATGGTACACCACATTTTTATTCCCCCACCCCCACAACCATGGCTGTTATTGCATGCGCTATTTACCTTGAACTGCCCGTTGCACATTGGTTGAATATTGAATGCTGAAAATTGGTTGAACTGGTGCCAGTATAAATGACCCCCCCTACCCCCATCATGTTAATGGATGCTTGGAGGACTGGATGGAGGTTCTCAGGCTATTGTACAATGGAGGTAAGCTTTGTACATTGGCTGTGCCTCCTATCAGAGCAGCCTGGCATTTCCTGGTGCGTACATCATCATCTAATGCCCACTGACAACGACCTTGCAGTGACCACCGAGGAGGCAGCCGCTGTCACCCCGGACATCGTCTTCCGCATCCTCCCAATTGCAAACAAGTACGACATGTCGGCCGTGCTGAAGCGGTGCTTAATCGCCTTTGATGCAGCTAAGCCTCAGTTCTGGAACTCGCCTCCTGAAGCTGCGCCGAAGCCAGCATTGGTATACGCTAAAAGCCCAGCACCCAGCATTGGTATACGCTGACAGCCCAGCACCCAGCATTGGTATATGCTGACAGCCCAGCACCCAGCATTGGTATACGCTGACAGCCCAGCACCCAGCATTGGTATATGCTGACAGCCCAGCACCCAGCATTGGTATACGCTGACAGCCCAGCACCCAGCATTGGTATACGCTGACAGCCCAGCACCCAGCATTGGTATACGCTGACAGCCCAGCACCCAGCATTGGTATACGCTGACAGCCCAGCACCCAGCATTGGTATACGCTGACAGCCCAGCACCCAGCATTGGTATACGCTGACAGCCCAGCACCCAGCATTGGTATACGCTGACAGCCCAGCACCCAGCATTGGTATACGCTGACAGCCCAGCACCCAGCATTGGTATACGCTGACAGCCCAGCACCCAGCATTGGTATACGCTGACAGCCCAGCACCCAGCATTGGTATACGCTGACAGCCCAGCGCCCAGCATTGGTATACGCTGACAGCCCAGCACCCAGCATTGGTATACGCTGACAGCCCAGCACCCAGCATTGGTATACGCTGACAGCCCAGCACCCAGCATTGGTATACGCTGACAGCCCAGCACCCAGCATTGGTATACGCTGACAGCCCAGCACCCAGCATTGGTATACGCTGACAGCCCAGCACCCAGCATTGGTATACGCTGACAGCCCAGCATCCAGCATTGGTATACGCTGACAGCCCAGCACCCAGCATTGGTATATGCTGACAGCCCAGCACCCAGCATTGGTATACGCTGACAGCCCAGCACCCAGCATTGGTATACGCTGACAGCCCAGCACCCAGCATTGGTATACGCTGACAGCCCAGCACCCAGCATTGGTATACGCTGACAGCCCAGCACCCAGCATTGGTATACGCTGACAGCCCAGCACCCAGCATTGGTATACGCTGACAGCCCAGCACCCAGCATTGGTATACGCTGACAGCCCAGCACCCAGCATTGGTATACGCTGACAGCCCAGCACCCAGCATTGGTATACGCTGACAGCCCAGCACCCAGCATTGGTATACGCTGACAGCCCAGCACCCAGCATTGGTATACGCTGACAGCCCAGCACCCAGCATTGGTATACGCTGACAGCCCAGCACCCAGCATTGGTATACGCTGACAGCCCAGCACCCAGCATTGGTATACGCTGACAGCCCAGCACCCAGCATTGGTATACGCTGACAGCCCAGCACCCAGCATTGGTATACGCTGACAGCCCAGCACCCAGCATTGGTATATGCTGACAGCCCAGCACCCAGCATTGGTATACGCTGACAGCCCAGCACCCAGCATTGGTATATGCTGACAGCCCAGCACCCAGCATTGGTATACGCTGACAGCCCAGCACCCAGCATTGGTATACGCTGACAGCCCAGCACCCAGCATTGGTATACGCTGACAGCCCAGCTCCCAGCATTGGTATACGCTGACAGCCCAGCACCCAGCATTGGTATACGCTGACAGCCCAGCACCCAGCATTGGTATACGCTGACAGCCCAGCACCCAGCATTGGTATACGCTGACAGCCCAGCACCCAGCATTGGTATACGCTGACAGCCCAGCACCCAGCATTGGTATACGCTGACAGCCCAGCACCCAGCATTGGTATACGCTGACAGCCCAGCACCCAGCATTGGTATATGCTGACAGCCCAGCACCCAGCATTGGTATACGCTGACAGCCCAGCACCCAGCATTGGTATACGCTGACAGCCCAGCACCCAGCATTGGTATACGCTGACAGCCCAGCACCCAGCATTGGTATACGCTGACAGCCCAGCACCCAGCATTGGTATACGCTGACAGCCCAGCACCCAGCATTGGTATACGCTGACAGCCCAGCACCCAGCATTGGTATACGCTGACAGCCCAGCACCCAGCATTGGTATACGCTGACAGCCCAGCACCCAGCATTGGTATACGCTGACAGCCCAGCACCCAGCATTGGTATACGCTGACAGCCCAGCACCCAGCATTGGTATACGCTGACAGCCCAGCACCCAGCATTGGTATATGCTGACAGCCCAGCACCCAGCATTGGTATACGCTGACAGCCCAGCACCCAGCATTGGTATATGCTGACAGCCCAGCACCCAGCATTGGTATACGCTGACAGCCCAGCACCCAGCATTGGTATACGCTGACAGCCCAGCACCCAGCATTGGTATACGCTGACAGCCCAGCTACCCAGCATTGGTATACGCTGACAGCCCAGCACCCAGCATTGGTATACGCTGACAGCCCAGCACCCAGCATTGGTATACGCTGACAGCCCAGCACCCAGCATTGGTATACGCTGACAGCCCAGCACCCAGCATTGGTATACGCTGACAGCCCAGCACCCAGCATTGGTATACGCTGACAGCCCAGCACCCAGCATTGGTATACGCTGACAGCCCAGCACCCAGCATTGGTATACGCTGACAGCCCAGCACCCAGCATTGGTATATGCTGACAGCCCAGCACCCAGCATTGGTATACGCTGACAGCCCAGCACCCAGCATTGGTATACGCTGACAGCCCAGCACCCAGCATTGGTATACGCTGACAGCCCAGCACCCAGCATTGGTATACGCTGACAGCCCAGCACCCAGCATTGGTATACGCTGACAGCCCAGCGCCCAGCATTGGTATACGCTGACAGCCCAGCACCCAGCATTGGTATACGCTGACAGCCCAGCACCCAGCATTGGTATACGCTGACAGCCCAGCACCCAGCATTGGTATACGCTGACAGCCCAGCACCCAGCATTGGTATACGCTGACAGCCCAGCACCCAGCATTGGTATACGCTGACAGCCCAGCACCCAGCATTGGTATACGCTGACAGCCCAGCACCCAGCATTGGTATACGCTGACAGCCCAGCACCCAGCATTGGTATACGCTGACAGCCCAGCACCCAGCATTGGTATACGCTGACAGCCCAGCATCCAGCATTGGTATACGCTGACAGCCCAGCACCCAGCATTGGTATATGCTGACAGCCCAGCACCCAGCATTGGTATACGCTGACAGCCCAGCACCCAGCATTGGTATACGCTGACAGCCCAGCACCCAGCATTGGTATACGCTGACAGCCCAGCGCCCAGCATTGGTATACGCTGACAGCCCAGCACCCAGCATTGGTATACGCTGACAGCCCAGCACCCAGCATTGGTATACGCTGACAGCCCAGCACCCAGCATTGGTATACGCTGACAGCCCAGCACCCAGCATTGGTATACGCTGACAGCCCAGCACCCAGCATTGGTATATGCTGACAGCCCAGCACCCAGCATTGGTATACGCTGACAGCCCAGCACCCAGCATTGGTATACGCTGACAGCCCAGCACCCAGCATTGGTATACGCTGACAGCCCAGCACCCAGCATTGGTATACGCTGACAGCCCAGCACCCAGCATTGGTATACGCTGACAGCCCAGCACCCAGCATTGGTATACGCTGACAGCCCAGCACCCAGCATTGGTATACGCTGACAGCCCAGCACCCAGCATTGGTATACGCTGACAGCCCAGCACCCAGCATTGGTATACGCTGACAGCCCAGCACCCAGCATTGGTATACGCTGACAGCCCAGCACCCAGCATTGGTATATGCTGACAGCCCAGCACCCAGCATTGGTATACGCTGACAGCCCAGCACCCAGCATTGGTATACGCTGACAGCCCAGCACCCAGCATTGGTATACGCTGACAGCCCAGCACCCTGACCCGTTCTATTTGAATGGCTCGCGCTGGCTGACTCCCTTCAGTATACGACCCTTGTTCGGGCATGTCTGTCTCGGCTATCCAAGGCAACAACAGCAGCTGGTTCGCCCATCCTTGGTGCCCTGTGCAGCCCTGCCCAGAGGGCTCTGCTGGACTCCGTCATGAGACATGTCTGGAGGTCATTGACATGATGTCAGGCCTGCCGTGTGGGTTCAAGGTGAGGATGACATGCTCTATTATTTACTTATTTGAGATCTATCTTGTTTCGGTTTCTTCAACATTTATCTGAAAGATAGTCCATGCCGTTGGAATGCGGCTCTGGCCTGATGCAAAAACCCCCTCTGTCGCTCCGGCCCTGGTGGCCTGGTCTCTCCTCACTGCCACCTCAATCACAGAGAGGTTCAATTGTGATGTATTACATTTTCCCCCCTCGGGCCCTCTACATCCACAGGGATCATGTGTTCCTCGGATCTGTCAACCCCCGTCAATGTGTTGCCCATTGCCAGTAGCCAATGTGAGTACCATGGTTTTTTGCCTGTGTGCTGGTTTTGACTCGCCATCATGATAAAATGACGGCATGCCATTTACTGACATTTTACTCTACTGACTGTACTTCCTACCATTTACTTTGTGGAGGTGTAATGTCTGCCCTGCCCTGAACTCAGCCATGCCTGCCATTTTTCCGTGTCCAGGCTGATGGCCATTTTGTTGATAGCACTGACATCATTATGGCAAGCTGCTTGTGGAACTCCCAGCTGGTTTTTGCCTCCGGCCATATGGGCTCAACTCTCCAAGTTTGGGATATTGACAATCAGCGGACAGCAGACTGCGTACCTACTATGTAGGCCGAGAGCTATTCCTGTGTCTTCAAGATTCATGTCAATGCCAATGGACTGGCACTTGTTAGCCATAAGTCTCAAGTCGATCAAGGGTCAAGTTTCACAATCTGGGACCTAGCTAGGCGTCACGGCTCCGAGGTGCATTTCAGCCTATGAAACCTAGGGGTGAGGAATACATTGAAGCTGAACTCAGCAGATGGCACGGCGTCAGCTGCATTGGTTATCGCGATAAGTATACTGACAGCGAGATCCAGGTGTGGGACGTTGCCAAGGATGTCATGGCCATGCCGAGCCTGAAAGGGCACAAGAGCCGTGTCAGAGATTGGAAATCTTCGGGGGAAAGAGCGCAATCATTTCATGCTCGGATGACGGGACTGTGCGGCTGTGGGATGCACGCGCGGGCAAATGTGTGCGAACAATGGAGGGGCATCGAGGTCCAGTCATCAGCATTGGAATTGATTTGGGCAGCCGCACGGCTGTCAGCAGCTCTGAAGACGATACTGTCAGGGTGTGGGATATTGGCTCTGGCTTGTGCAGAGGCTCTGCGTTTGACGATGAAGCCTTCGGACTCAGCCCCTACTCTGAGGTTGCCTTGGACGCTTCAGGAACCACTGTGCTGGCATATCGCCTCAACGAGCAACAGCTGAGAACCTGGGACCTGTCCAGGCAGGTGGCTTTGGATGACTACCGGGTTGAAAGTGGTGAGGTCAAGCTGAGGTCATGGTGCCACGACCCTGGCCTTACCACGTTGTGCCATATTACAGCTGCCCCAATGGCGGACAACAATGACGGGTTCTTATCCAGCATCCATATGTGGCGCTAGAGTGCTCCAATAAGCTCAAAATGTCGAACGTGGAGGTGCCTTTCTTACCCAGACATTTTGTTTCAGAATCGCTGCAGTCGAGACCATATGTTCAGCAGATGTCAGGGGGGCGGGGTATATTAATTTGCAGGGTTTAAGCGGGGAGAGGGGTAACTGTCATGAACGGTTTGGACGGAATTTGTGACGATGATGGACTGAGGTCCCATGTTGTCTGTGTGTTATAGGTTCTATGTGCAGTTTCAGCCCACCTTGCAATTCGCCAGAGATGAAAAAGAGGGAAACGGAAACACGGTACCTTCTGTATTTGAGCGCTACTTAGTTGGTCAACTGGCAGCTTTGCACCTCTGACCATGCTTTTGACTGATGGGAGTAGTCGACCAGCAAACGTTTTGTACCCGGAACTCAAGAGGCTGGAACTTCCTTGGCCTTTCTTTGCCAGCCTTTTGTCTGTCCCTTCACTTTATTTCCCCCTTTTCCTGCCCCTATTAGTTAGGTGCCCACGCCGCCGAGCCTTTTTGAGCAGGGCCCAGAGGTGTAACGTCATTGACATGTAACTCAGGATTGATATACCATAACAATACACGTGCTATGATGGCATCTGGAGGAAGAGGAATGCATGGCTTGGTCTTGGTCGTTTACCATTTGATGTCAACAAATATGTCAATGTGTGGATATGCTTGATTTCGTGGTTTGTCAGCAGTACTTGTCCCATTCTGCAGATTGCGTGAAAGAGGGAAGCGGAACAGAACGCGCCCTAGCTTACTGAACCGATGGGCCATTATCAAAGAACCTAAAATCCTATGTATTCCAGATAAGTTCTGATGCCCATGAAAACGTGCAAATAAATCATTGTGAACTGTTCGATGTCTTCAGAACCCCATTTTTTTGAAGCTTCTTGCGAAGGAAGAGGGTGCATGAGAGCAAGATGATTCTGCATCACCTTAATGGTTTCATATAATTGCATCCACTGCACATAAGCATCTACTCCACCATTTCCCTGTTGTTCCTGCTCCTCAGGATGACTCGAAACTTTTGACATCTACAACTTGACACCCGCACCATATTACTTGTACCCAGACATATCCATGGCGTAACACTTTTGGGATCTTCCCCAAAATGCTGGGCTGTATCGTTGGAAACGGAAACAGAGCAAAGAAAGGAAAATCCCCATTTAAAAAGTGAAAGGAAGTCTGAATCCAGGCCAACTGAAGTCTAGCCCTGAATAAGTCAATGACGTTACACTTCTGGGCCATGCTCAAAAAGGCCGCGTGGGCGCCTAACCATAGGGTTGGGAGGAAAGGACGGCACAAACACAAGGAGGCAGGAAAAAAACGAGGAAAAGTTGGAAGCCCTGAACAAGTTAAACCACATCTTCCTAAAAGTTAGGGCCTCTCACCCATCTCTGTCACAATACACCTGGCGAGAGTCCATGGCGCCGTCTAGAGGGCTTACCCACCTCCACTCCCTTGGACTTTCCCTGAGGGTAGGGCATTGAAAGTAGCCATGTAGCACGTCCTCCACATAATCACCATTTCCTTTTGCCCAATATCGTTGTGTCACGTTTCTGACTTCTGCGCCATCCTCTAGTGTCGGTTGTGATGACCGCGCCAAGTCGCAGCCTTAACTGCCAAAGACATTACACCTCTAGGTCCTGCTCAAAAAGGCTCGGCCGCGTGGGCGCCCTAACTGTGTGCACACATGAGCACATGCCCTCTTCCTCCCAACTTTTTTTAGTTAGGCGCCCACGCGGCCGAGCCTTTTTGTGCAAGGCCTAGAGGTGTAACGTCATTGATATGCCATGTTCCTTGTAGGTGAAATTCCTGGCATGCCAAACAAGGCTCGGCAGGCGGCCGTAGGCCTGTGTTCTGTGGCAAGCAAGGTCCTTGGGGTCTTCCCCTGCCGTCATACCTAGAGGCGCCTGCTCGTAGGTTGCGTCCACTGGTGCCAGTAACTCTTGTGACGAGTAAGTAGTAACGGCGGTATATCAGTCGCTCTCTGGGGACTGTTGTTTGCCTGTTCCTAGCTCCAACTCATGGAAGGCACCTAGCAGTGCACTGCACCAGTTGTGCCTACCGGTGCTCTGCCCGACCGCGAGCTACTACACGTAGGCTGCCATAGCTGCTTCCATGAGAGGGCGGTCTTGAAGGACTGCCAGGGCTACCTCTGCCCAACTTACACCTCTGGGCCCAGCTCAAAAATGGCCTGGCCTCATGAGCCCTCAACCAAGGTAGCACGATCCGGATACGCTTCTGCTCCGGTCCGCTCCGCTCCGCTTCAATACGGCGGGCTTGGAGTATCAGTACTTTTCAGTCAAAAAACATTTTTTAGGCACATACTGGCATACACACTAGCAAATAGAGACATGAAGATGATTGCAGGCCAGCAGCCAGCCCCCATGCATGCCCAGATGCGGAGATGCCCCCCCACTGGCCCCAAAGTAACCATGCATCCATGCAGCATGCATGCATGCATATTAGTCACCATGCAAAATGCTGTGGCAAAACAGATAATGATTGATGAAGTCCCCAACTCCTGAACTATCCAAACAGTAACAGCCACAGTTGGCAGTTACCATGCATGACCAATATCCCCTGAGATTTCCCTTTGCCCTTCAAATCTACAACCTCGCCTGATACCGGTATGCCATGCCGAATTTCGCGAATTTGTCCCAGGGTTCTCCGGGTGAAGGCTAGGTTTTCTAAGCTCGTGAAGTGCTGATCCATCGATCGACTAGAATATGGCCAATATGTCGGATACCCATGGCTTGTATACACTGGTGTCCAAGAAATTCCCAGCGGGCGGTCCGAAACCTGACAGGTGACTACAGCACCACCGATTCTGTGTTTCCATGCAGGAAAACCACTTGTAAACAATTTTGAGAAAAGCGTTTGACAGTGTGAAAAACAATTGAGAAGTGCTATGACGACTTCTAGAACTCGGACCAGGCAGCAATATTTTCCTAGGTTCCAGATCCCGGTTTCAGCTACGACGCTCTTTTCTTTCTTCATTTCAAGCGATGGTGCGCGCTATTGCATGCGACCAAAATCATCCACGTCCTTGTCATCAGTTCTCTTTTGCCAACGTTCGCATATTGATGTTTATGACGAAAGCAACTCGCGACATCGCGATCATCTGATGGTTTAGAGGCCATATACAGCCTTAAATACGGTACGCTGGAAAGCCTACCTGTCCTCAGGCTTTGGGGCTGGCAGCGGAGCTTGCTGCAGATCTGCATGGCTTTCCCCCAATTTCCAGCCCAGAAGCTTGGAGCTGGTTCCACAGGAGACTATTCCAATTGAGCTGCAGCGCTCAATGCACATGCGCATCGCACCCCTCGTAAGCATTGCACTGCAGCCATGAAACACAGCGCCCCGTCAGCGTGCTTAAGGGCACAACACCCTACTTGCAGGTACAGCCAGGCACACTGCCGCACCCATGTGGCATGTGATATATACATTGAGCCTTACCTGCATGCACAGGAATTCACCCTTAAATGTGCAGCGCCCAACTTCCATGCCTTCCGGTAGTGTCACACCAAAAGCACATCCCGTTGGAAGAGAACATTTATGAAGGGACAGGCTTGGCCACTCGGTGCCGCATGTTCGTGCATCGTTGCACACGCACTTGCAAAGCGCAGCACCTGCCCTTATTTACTATACCCTGCTGGTGGGCAGAGCGGTGCGCAGCACCTGCCCTTGATTACTATACCCTGCTGGTGGGCAGAGCGTTGCGCAGCACCTGCCCTTGTTTACTATACCCTGCTGGTGGGCAGAGCGTTGCGCAGCACCTGCCCTTGTTTACCATACCCTGCTGGTGGGCAGAGCAGTGCGCAGCACCTGCCCTTGTTTACTATACCCTGCTGGTGGGCAGAGCGTTGCGCAGCACCTGCCCTTGTTTACTATACCCTGCTGGTGGGCAGAGCGGTGCGGAGCACCTGCCCTTATTTACCATACCCTGCTGGTGGGCAGAGCGGTGCGCAGCACCTGCCCTAATTTACTACACCCTGCTGGTGGGCAGAGCGGTGCGCAGCACCTGCCTTTGTTTACTATACCCTGCTGGTGGGCAGAGTGGTGCGCAGCACCTGCCCTTGTTTACTATACCCTGCTGGTGGGCAGAGCGTTGCGCAGCACCTGCCCTTGTTTACTATACCCTGCTGGTGGGCAGAGCGGTGCGCAGCACCTGCCCTTATTTACCATACCCTGCTGGTGGGCAGAGCGGTGCGCAGCACCTGCCCTAATATACAATACCCTGCTGGTGGGCAGAGCGGTGCGCAGCACCTGCCTTTGTTTACTATACCCTGCTGGTGGGCAGAGTGGTGCGCAGCACCTGCCCTTGTTTACTATACCCTGCTGGTGGGCAGAGCGTTGCGCAGCACCTGCCCTTGTTTACTATACCCTGCTGGTGGGCAGAACGTTGCGCAGCACCTGCCCTTGTTTACCATACCCTGCTGGTGGGCAGAGGCGCAGAGCGGTGCGCAGGACCTGCCCTTGTTTACTATACCCTGCTGGTGGGCAGAGCGGTGCGCAGCACCTGCCCTTATTTACTACACCCTGCTGGTGGGCAGAGCGGTGCGCAGCACCTGCCCTTGTTTACTATACCCTGCTGGTGGGCAGAGTGGTGCGCAGCACCTGCCCTTGCAAGCTTGGTTGTGTCCCACCTCTGACTCAGTGGGCCCCCGGATGGATTTTGTTTCGCCAGGGTTGCCCCCTGAGTCCAGCATCATCACAGTTTCATAGAGCGAGCATGAATCCGGTCCTCCTTATATCAGTACATCAGTATATATCGAGGTATATATGCATGATTTGATTTAATCTTGCCTTTTGGCCAGAGCCATGCATGTGGCAGTCCAAATCCTTTGAGCTATGGTGCATGGCGGAGTGAGCTGCTGTGAGCAATACAGTTACAGTGAGGGAAAAGGCACGGCCTTGGCTTATTCTACCCTGTTCATTCAATCAAGTCAATGCCGCCATGCAAGACACACTTTAACACCTGAATAATCGGATTAGATACCGGTAGGTGTTACCAAACAACTGCATGTCATTATGTGATCAACTGATCATGGGGGCTCACAGTCTTGCATGCTTGATGTATGAGGCTTGGCACAGCATGCAGGTAGAGGCTTAGCAAGGTTCAATACATCTAGGGACCTTCCTTTGGCTTGGCAGTGCTGGCAAAGAGTGTCGCAAGTTTGGTCGGTAGATCAACGAGATCTCTGGTTGGAAACAGTGGTTGGAGGGTGAGCGCCGTGACCGCGGCAAGTTCGTCACTCTTCACACCGGCAGGAAAACTGTGTCCAGTTTGAAATCGTCTTGAATCGCTTGCCAGAACTGATTCGAAGTGCTTCTGATGGAAGTTCCTTCCCAGGATGTTCCAAATGGGAACGGGCTCGCAGCAGCTCCCTCGCCTGTCGCCCTGGTCAGCAGCTTTGAGCCTCTGCCATTAGTTTCGCAGCGGGAACAGAGGCACGTCTACAACGGTGAACGCACAAAGCGCAGCGAGTTCCTTGCGAAGCCTGCAGGCAATCCGCTGGATGTGACCGCGGTGGCGCCCTACCAGGCGATGCCCGTCAAGGGCCCTTTGATCACGCACAACACCGCGTCTGGTTTGGAAGTTGTCGAAAATGGGCTGCTGTCGAGTGAGGTGCGTGCAGCCGTGCCAGGATCGCGGGTGAAGGCCGATTCTTCTCCATGTTCTCGACAACTTCCATGTGGACACATATTCGAGCATGTCTCCTGTGCGGATGTAAAGCGACGTGGCCTCCATGTGCTGCACAGGAGCGCGAGGCTGCCATGTACAAAATCCTGGACGAGTACACCGAAAAACTTGTGGACAGGACCAAGCACCACCTGGTAAGATACTGGCAGCTGGTTGGCCATGCAACGCTTACGCCCATGCAGCGAATGAAAAAACATGGGCAACCGCCAACAAATAGCAGCCATGCAACACCTGCAGATCCCAAGTCTGAAAACCTGTGGAATCTGTGGATCGTTCAGCATGCATGGCGGCAGCTGTTCATTTGCATCGCGCACAAATGGCGGACCATGGCGCTATCCCCAGACCTATCATAGGATGTGGCCCTCAGGGTGTTTTTGCTTTCCAATTTTGGGTACTCACCTGGGTCTTAAGTTGGGGAACAGGCGGTTTTAAGTGTGGCTGCACTGCAGGTCTGCTGTGGCTGAATTGTAGCCGAAATACGCTGCACAAACCAAACTGAACCTCAGTATGAACATTGCTGTCCTCTAATATGTCTATTTAATCGGGGACTGAAACCTGATGCATGCTATGTTGCTCTGGATTTAAAAGCATTGAGCTGCCCTAGCCGAGGAGGTACATGGCGCAAATCATGCACTGACGGAAGGGTCACACATACACCCTTCTTGCAACACCCTAAAATGGCCCTCAGGCTTATCCATACGCCCTACTGAACCCTGAAACGATTTTCAGGGTTACCCTTACAACCTGGACTTTGACTTCACCGCATTGGAGAAGCTGGTCAAGTTCAGCATCAACAACCTGGGCGACCCGTTCATCGAGTCCAATTACGGTGTGCACTCCAGGGAGTTTGAGGTGAGGAGCACCCAGAACCTTTACCCGGGGTTGCGCCTCGCACTTAACAGGGTTATGAGAGAAGATCTGGGCATCAGGTGTGACTCGTATGAAGCATGGGGCATGAGGAATTAACAATAATAGGTAAGCTCTCGTGGGGACAGGTGTGCAATACCTGTTGCGACGGGAGTGCACCCAAATGGCCCAGTTAGGTAGCCTTTTTATGGGCAGAAGGAGGATTGTGCCATATTCACCGGCTTGACTGTGCCAATGCATCCAATTAATGGCTTGTTTTGAATGGGCCTGCAAGAATGGACGGGAGAGGAGCGTAAATCGAGCCCTGCCATCAGACTTGACCCTGACACCCAGGACAACACGGCTTGCACAATGATTTGAAAGTCATGTCATGTTAGCGTGCTTTGGTATACCTGATCAAGCCATCCTCTTAAGCCCCCTCTCGTTTGTATTTCTTTTCTAGTGACTCAGCTACATGTCAACCTCAATCTGCCCTCCGGCCAGAGACCCAGACGTGGCCAGCTGGGCTGCTTGGGCCGCTGGCTGAAGGCCGGTCCAGGTTTCGACCCCATCAGGCCAGTGGCGGCCGCGGGGCGGCCTGCTAAAGGTGACCTCGTAGCCGGGAAACAAACCCTGTTCCTCATGACTCCAGGTGGGCGTTCTCAACTGGTTTGCTAAGCTGTGGGAGATTGACCAGGAGGAGTACTGGGGATACATCACCACCTGCGGCACGGAGGGCAACCTGCATGGCATCCTCACAGGCAGGTTCAGGGTTAGGGGCCACTACTTAAACCCTAAACCCTGGGGGCCACGTCACTACATGCGTTGCAGAGGGCAACATGTGTATCCTGCATCTTTACAAGCAGGTCACAGTGGTATCGTTTTTTGTTCAGTTGAAGGGTGACCCCATTCACACCCCAAAACCTGAACCTGGGGGTCCATCACGTGTTTCAGTGGCCTGGAGGGCAGCCTGTACGGCATGGTCACAGGTACAGCCCATGACAGGTGCCTGCTGGGCGAATAATGACCTGGGATGGAAATAACTGTTACAACTGAAATTTGAAGGCCAGGTTATTCTCTACGCATATGGTGCGATTGGCCCCCAAACTCCAAGGAAATCAATGGCAGGTCATACCGTTTTTCTGTTCTCTGGAATGTGTGTTTGCAAAGTGCGAGTGCAGTTTACCCCCGAGAAGGGAAAACCTCCTTGGTCGCATGCCATCCTGCATTCTGTGCCCTGAACTCTAAATATTATACCCTAAATCCGTGATCCTGAACCCATTACCCTAAATTCTGATTCCGTACCCCTAAATCCTGAACCCACAACCCTAAACCCCTCTGATTCCGTACCCCTAAATCCTGAACCCTAACCCGTAGTCCTAAACCCGAATCCCACTATCCCATAGTCCAGGGCATCACACCATGCAGGTACTTCTGATTCTCTTGAAGTGAGATTGAGGCCTGATACCCGGGGGTCATCCTTGTTGCCGACACCCCAGCCCTCTTCATCGATCCATTCATGTCAAACCTGTCAGAGCTCAGCCTGAATACCGGTCTACGCTTTAGTCAACATCCTGGGTCTCTGAAACTCATACGAGTCATGAGACCCATGAGTCATGACCCTTGACCAACCCAGGCGGGAGGACCTGCCTGATGGCATCCTGGTTGGCATCCTGTATGGCATCCTGTGTGGGAGAACCTGCCTGATGGCAACCTGTATGTTGCAGTGGACATTCTCGAGTTTCTGACACTGCTCATCCCCTTTTTCGGTAGGGCGGGAGAACCTGCCTGATGGCAACCTGTATGTTGAGATTGATATGTCCTGAGACTCTTAACACCGCCCCCCCCTCATCTTGTAGGGTGGGAGAACCTGCCTGATGGCATCCTGTATGCTGAGATTGATATGTCCTGAGACTCTTAACACCGCCCCCCCCTCATCTTGTAGGGCGGGAGAATCTGCCTGATGGCATCCTGTATGCGAGTGCCGAGAGCCACTATTCGGTCTTCAAGGCGGCCCGTATGTACCGCATGGATGCAGTCAAGGTGGGGTAAGGGAGGGGAGTGGAATGGGACACAGTGTGTACTGCATGTATTGCATGGATGCAGTCAAGGTGGGGTAGGGGGGAGGGGAATACGGCACTGCATGTATTGCATGGATGCAGTCAAGGTGGGGTAAGGGGGAGGGGAATACGGCACTGCATGTATTGCATGGATGCAGTCAAGGTGGGGTAGGGGGAGGGGAATACGGCACTGCATGTATTGCATGGATGCAGTCAAGGTGGGGTAGGGGGGAGGGGAATACGGCACTGCATGTATTGCATGGATGCAGTCAAGGTGGGGTAGGGGGGAGGGGAATACGGCACTGCATGTATTGCATGGATGCAGTCAAGGTGGGGTAGGGGGGAGGGGAATACGGCACTGCATGTACTGCATGGATGCAGTCATGGTGGGGTAAGGGGGAGGGGAATACGGCACTGCATGTATTGCATGGATGCAGTCAGGGTGGGGAGGGGGGAGGGGAATACGGCACTGCATGTATTGCATGGATGCAGTCAAGGTGGGGTAAGGGGAGGGGAATACGGCACTGCATGTATTGCATGGATGCAGTCAAGGTGGGGAGGGGGGAGGGGAATACGGCACTGCATGTATTGCATGGATGCAGTCAAGGTGGGGTAAGGGGGGAGGGGAATACGGCACTGCATGTATTGCATGGATGCAGTCAAGGTGGGGAGGGGGGAGGGGAATACGGCACTGCATGTATTGCATGGATGCAGTCAAGGTGGGGTAAGGGGGGAGGGGAATACGGCACTGCATGTATTGCATGGATGCAGTCAAGGTGGGGTAAGGGGGAGGGGAATACGGCACTGCATGTATTGCATGGATGCAGTCAAGGTGGGGAGGGGGGAGGGGAATACGGCACTGCATGTATTGCATGGATGCAGTCAAGGTGGGGAGGGGGGAGGGGAATACGGCACTGCATGTATTGCATGGATGCAGTCAAGGTGGGGTAAGGGGGAGGGGAATACGGCACTGCATGTATTGCATGGATGCAGTCAAGGTGGGGTAAGGGGGAGGGGAATACGGCACTGCATGTATTGCATGGATGCAGTCAAGGTGGGGTAAGGGGGAGGGGAATACGGCACTGCATGTATTGCATGGATGCAGTCATGGTGGGGTAAGGGGGAGGGGAATACGGCACTGCATGTATTGCATGGATGCAGTCAAGGTGGGGTAAGGGGGAGGGGAATACGGCACTGCATGTATTGCATGGATGCAGTCAAGGTGGGGTAGGGGGAGGGGAATACGGCACTGCATGTATTGCATGGATGCAGTCAAGGTGGGGTAGGGGGAGGGGAATACGGCACTGCATGTATTGCATGGATGCAGTCAAGGTGGGGAGGGGTGAGGGGAATACGGCACTGCATGTATTGCATGGATGCAGTCATGGTGGGGTAAGGGGGAGGGGAATACGGCACTGCATGTACTGCATGGATGCAGTCATGGTGGGGTAAGGGGGAGGGGAATACGGCACTGCATGTATTGCATGGATGCAGTCATGGTGGGGTAAGGGGGAGGGGAATACGGCACTGCATGTATTGCATGGATGCAGTCAAGGTGGGGTAAGGGGGAGGGGAATACGGCACTGCATGTATTGCATGGATGCAGTCAAGGTGGGGTAAGGGGGAGGGGAATACGGCACTGCATGTATTGCATGGATGCAGTCAAGGTGGGGTAAGGGGGAGGGGAATACGGCACTGCATGTATTGCATGGATGCAGTCAAGGTGGGGTAGGGGGGAGGGGAATACGGCACTGCATGTATTGCATGGATGCAGTCATGGTGGGGTAAGGGGGAGGGGAATACGGCACTGCATGTATTGCATGGATGCAGTCAAGGTGGGGTAAGGGGGAGGGGAATACGGCACTGCATGTATTGCATGGATGCAGTCAGGGTGGGGTAAGGGGGAGGGGAATACGGCACTGCATGTATTGCATGGATGCAGTCAAGGTGGGGTAGGGGGAGGGGAATACGGCACTGCATGTATTGCATGGATGCAGTCATGGTGGGGTAAGGGGGAGGGGAATACGGCACTGCATGTACTGCATGGATGCAGTCATGGTGGGGTAAGGGGGAGGGGAATACGGCACTGCATGTATTGCATGGATGCAGTCAAGGTGGGGAGGGGGGAGGGGAATACGGCACTGCATGAATTGCATGGATGCAGTCATGGTGGGGTAAGGGGGAGGGGAATACGGCACTGCATGTATTGCATGGATGCAGTCAAGGTGGGGTAAGGGGAGGGGAATACGGCACTGCATGTATTGCATGGATGCAGTCAAGGTGGGGTAAGGGAGGGGAGTGGAATGGGACACAGTGTTGCCTAGCAGGGCAGGGCAGGGACAGGCCGGGGACGAGAGTGGGTGGTGTGCGCACCAGATAGAATGATGGATGCAGTTTATGTGGAGGAAGGTGAGGGGAAGGCGGTGTGGCATGGAGGAAAACGGGGGACAGGGCAGGGACAGGCCGGGGACGAGAGTGGGTGGTGTGCGCACCAGATAGAATGATATATGCAGTTTATGTGGAGGAAGGTGAGGGGAAGGCGGTGTGGCATGGAGGAAAACGGGGGACAGGGCAGGGACAGGCCGGGGACGAGAGTGGGTGGTGTGCGCACCATATAGAATGATGGATGCAGTTTATGTGGAGGAAGGTGAGGGGAAGGCGGTGTGGCATGGAGGAAAACGGGGGACAGGGCAGGGACAGGCCGGGGACGAGAGTGGGTGGTGTGCGCACCATATAGAATGATGGATGCAGTTTATGTGGAGGAAGGTGAGGGGAAGGCGGTGTGGCATGGAGGAAAACGGGGGACAGGGCAGGGACAGGCCGGGAACGAGAGTGGGTGGTGTGCGCACCAGATAGAATGATATATGCAGTTTATGTGGAGGAAGGTGAGGGGAAGGCGGTGTGGCATGGAGGAAAACGGGGGACAGGGCAGGGACAGGCCGGGGACGAGAGTGGGTGGTGTGCGCTCCATATAGAATGATGGATGCAGTTTATGTGGAGGAAGGTGAGGGGAAGGCGGTGTGGCATGGAGGAAAACGGGGGACAGGGCAGGGACAGGCCGGGGACGAGAGTGGGTGGTGTGCGCACCATATAGAATGATGGATGCAGTTTATGTGGAGGAAGGTGAGGGGAAGGCGGTGTGGCATGGAGGAAAACGGGGGACAGGGCAGGGACAGGCCGGGGACGAGAGTGGGTGGTGTGCGCACCAGATAGAATGATATATGCAGTTTATGTGGAGGAAGGTGAGGGGAAGGCGGTGTGGCATGGAGGAAAACGGGGGACAGGGCAGGGACAGGCCGGGGACGAGAGTGGGTGGTGTGCGCACCAGATAGAATGATATATGCAGTTTATGTGGAGGAAGGTGAGGGGAAGGCGGTGTGGCATGGAGGAAAACGGGGGACAGGGCAGGGACAGGCCGGGGACGAGAGTGGGTGGTGTGCGCACCATATAGAATGATGGATGCAGTTTATGTGGAGGAAGGTGAGGGGAAGGCGGTGTGGCATGGAGGAAAACGGGGGACAGGGCAGGGACAGGCCGGGGACGAGAGTGGGTGGTGTGCGCACCAGATAGAATGATATATGCAGTTTATGTGGAGGAAGGTGAGGGGAAGGCGGTGTGGCATGGAGGAAAACGGGGGACAGGGCAGGGACAGGCCGGGAACGAGAGTGGGTGGTGTGCGCACCAGATAGAATGATATATGCAGTTTATGTGGAGGAAGGTGAGGGGAAGGCGGTGTGGCATGGAGGAAAACGGGGGACAGGGCAGGGACAGGCCGGGGACGAGAGTGGGTGGTGTGCGCTCCATATAGAATGATGGATGCAGTTTATGTGGAGGAAGGTGAGGGGAAGGCGGTGTGGCATGGAGGAAAACGGGGGACAGGGCAGGGACAGGCCGGGGACGAGAGTGGGTGGTGTGCGCACCATATAGAATGATGGATGCAGTTTATGTGGAGGAAGGTGAGGGGAAGGCGGTGTGGCATGGAGGAAAACGGGGGACAGGGCAGGGACAGGCCGGGGACGAGAGTGGGTGGTGTGCGCACCAGATAGAATGATATATGCAGTTTATGTGGAGGAAGGTGAGGGGAAGGCGGTGTGGCATGGAGGAAAACGGGGGACAGGGCAGGGACAGGCCGGGGACGAGAGTGGGTGGTGTGCGCACCAGATAGAATGATATATGCAGTTTATGTGGAGGAAGGTGAGGGGAAGGCGGTGTGGCATGGAGGAAAACGGGGGACAGGGCAGGGACAGGCCGGAGACAAAACTTCTGTAGTAAAATCTTCAGATTTTACGACGAGAGTGGGTGGTGTGCGCACCAGATAGAATGATGGATTCAGTTTATGTGGAGGAAGGTGAGGGGAAGGTGGTGTGGCATGGAGGAAAACGGGGGACAGGCCGGGGACGAGTGTGGGTGGTGTGCGCACCAGATGGAATGATGGATGCAGTTTATGTGGAGGAAGGTGAGGGGAAGGCGGTGTGACTTGCATCACATATATTCAGTCCTGGTGGGAGGAATTAGTGATTAAAGAAGAGTTGCTCAAATGGGGTGGCGTTTGTACCGAATGGGTGTAGTTCAAGGCGGGGTACGGAGAGGAGACTGCGGTATACAATGTACCGTATGTCCATCTTGGATGCCCAGCGTGTGAATAATGTGTGTATATATGAAGGGCACAAGTTATTTTTTATTGTGTGCACTAGGACGTTGCTGGGCAGCTACAACTGGGTCGATGGGGACCCCTGGTTGACCGGCTGATAGGTGGTCCTAGGAGCAGGGCTTGCTGAACCCTGGCTGTAGGCCGTGATGTAGCTGAATTGTAGCTGAACACCCTAAATATGCAAGGCACCTTCATTGGCTGCAGGTCAAGACTCTGGAGACCGGTGAAATCGACTACAGTGAGTTGCGGGACCAGCTGGAAAAGAACAAGGGCAGGCCCGCTATCCTCAACGTCAACATCGGGACAACGGTCAAGGGGGCAGTGGATGATCTGGATAAGGTGCAGGGTGGGGGTGGAGGGGGGGGGGCGGTTGACATATAGCAGATAGGTATGGAGTATGAATAAGGTGCAGGGTGGGGGGGGGCGGTTGAGGGGAGTGAGGGGATCAGGGAGGCTCGAATGGGTTGAGTATTTTCAGGGTTTCAAATGTTTTGGGGGTTCATAGTTTCAATTGGATTTAAGATATAATGGGTTTCAGAATTGAACATGCTTTTGTACAAGGGTTGGGGAAAAGGCAAGGGAGAGGGGAGGTGATACGCTTCAGCCTCTGAATCCACTGTGGGTGCAATGCTGCTGCATTCTCTTTTGTTCACTTAACATTGACTGGTACTTACGAAAAAGGCCATTGGGTGGATGGAAAATCCATGATGCTGTAAGAAGAGCTTTTATCTCACATCTGTGTTAAAAAGAAGACGGACAGCATGTGATGTCGCAGTTCTTAAGTCTTGAACATGTGATGTTGCAGATCTTGTTGTAATCATGCTTGAAGGGCATGCGTTGCCATAGTCCTTCGCCCTCGCCTCAACAAATTTATGTAATATACCGGTAAAGGAATCTAGGCTGCACAAGGTGTGACTCAACACCCCCGCGAATGGCTCCTTTTTGTCCAGCTGGCCTCTGTGGATCTAGATTCTGGCGTTTCAAAACATGTGAGTTCAAACTTGTACTTATCGCAGCTGTGCCCGCCCCCCGTTGGTCCTCGCGAATGGCCTTGTGGCGTCCTCCCTGCCCCCCTCCTGCAGAACCAGATCCTGACGCTTAAAAAAAACCCGGTAACATATTTAGTTAACAAATATCAGAAAAAATTCATTTTAATGTAGAATACAAATACAAAATGTTCAGAAATCCCCCTTTGCCAGTATTGAATAGCCAAATGCCCCAATGGTGTCCCCTCCCCCCCCCTTAATCGCGCTTCTCCTGACCCAGATCCTGGACATCCTGCGTGAGACCGGTTACCCCGAGGAGCGCTTCTTCATCCACTGTGACGGCGCCCTCTTTGGCATGATGATGCCCTTCCTCAAGGACGCGCCGATGGTCACGTTCAAGAAGCCCATCGGATCGGTGTCGGTGTCGGGGCATAAGTTCGTCGGTGCGCCAGTGCCCTGGTGGGTAACATTAAGCACGCCACCATAAACCATTATTCGAACGACCCAAACATATTTGGAGGGAGGGAGGGTAGGGAGAGGGAGGGAGGGGCAGGGTGACAAGGGGGGAGGCAGTGAGAGAGTTGGCAGAACGTTGGGGAGAGGGGTCGAGAGGGGTGGGGGAAGGGCAGGGAGGGGGGGGGTGTAGGGAGAAGGGGGTAGACACATGTTGGTCGAGGCGCTTGCATCACGGTGTGCGGGCCCCTCTTGCTCATCTGCTCTCCATCCTCTTCTCCTCTTTTCCCTCTGTCCACGCCCTTCATCCTCCCATTGCCCTTGCTGCTGCTGCCTTTTATCGTGTGCTGATCTTGTGGTACATTGTAATATTGGTTGTCCAAGGGTAAAGGGGGAGGTCTTGGAAAAGGGAGGAAGACTGAGTGCAGTAGACTTGCTTTGCCTTCCCTCATAATTAATGCTGTTTGGGGTTGAGGGATCCATGAATATACTAACTATCGATTGTCAACGCCAGTGTTCAGTCAGAAATTGCGAGTTTTGGTCGATAATTTGCCCTGAGGGCAGCATATAAAGATATCGTTTTGTCATAGCCGAGGGAAGGCACATCAAATCAACGGTAAGTCTAAACCTAAGCCCTGAACCCTCAACGCTTAACCCTAGACTAGGTCAAGCATCTTTGCTGTTGGCGGCATCTTGCCATGTTCCTGATCCTGCGGGTGTCTTGACTCCTTATGTGCTTGCCTTCACCCTTGCAGTGGCATTGTCATCACGCGATTCAAATACGTCATGGCCTTGTCAACAGATGTGGAGTGAGTGGCTTGCACACCTAGGGCCTGCCTTCATGTCCCTGTAGGCTTGCACACATAGGGCCTGCCTGCATGTCCCTCTAGGCCTGTACACCTAGGGCCTGCCTGCATGTCCCTCTAGGCTTGCACACCTAGGGCCTGCCTGCATGTCCCTCTAGGCTTGCACACCTAGGGCCTGCCTGCATGTCCCTCTAGGCTTGCACACCTAGGGCCTGCCTGCATGTCCCTCTAGGCTTGCACACCTAGGGCCTGCCTGCATGTCCCTCTAGGCCTGCACACCTAGGGCCTGCCTGCATGTCCCTGTAGGCTTGCACACCTAGGGCCTGCCTGCATGTCCCTCTAGGCCTGTACACCTAGGGCCTGCCTGCATGTCCCTCTAGGCCTGCACACCTAGGGCCTGCCTGCATGTCCCTCTAGGCTTGCACACCTAGGGCCTGCCTGCATGTCCCTATAACCTTGCACACCTAGGGCCTGCCTGCATGTCCCTCTAGGCTTGCACACCTAGGGCCTGCCTGCATGTCCCTCTAGGCCTGCACACCTAGGGCCTGCCTGCATGTCCCTCTAGGCTTGCACACCTAGGGCCTGCCTGCATGTCCCTCTAGGCTTGCACACCTAGGGCCTGCCTGCATGTCCCTCTAGGCCTGCACACCTAGTGCCTGCCTGCATGTCCCTCTAGGCCTGCACACCTAGTGCCTGCCTGCATGTCCCTGTAGGCTTGCACACCTAGGGCCTGCCTGCATGTCCCTGTAGGCTTGCACACCTAGGGCCTGCCTGCATGTCCCTGTAGGCTTGCACACCTAGGGCCTGCCTGCATGTCCCTCTAGGCTTGCACACCTAGGGCCTGCCTGCATGTCCCTGTAGGCTTGCACACCTAGGGCCTGCCTGCATGTCCCTCTAGGCTTGCACACCTAGGGCCTGCCTGCATGTCCCTCTAGGCCTGCACACATAGGGCCTGCCTGCATGTCCATGTAGGCTTGCACACCTAGGGCCTGCCTGCATGTCCATGTAGGCTTGCACACATAGGGCCTGTCTGCATGTCCCTGTAGGCCTGCACTCCTAGGGCCTGTCTGCATGTCCCTCAAGGCCTGCACACCTAGGACCTGCCTGCATGTCCCTCTAGGCCTGTACACCTAGGGCCTGCCTGCATGTCCCTCTAGGCTTGCACACCTAGTGCCTGCCTGCATGTCCCTCTAGGCCTGTACACCTAGGGCCTGCCTGCATGTCCCTCTAGGCCTGCACACCTAGGGCCTGCCTGCATGTCCCTCTAGGCTTGCACACCTAGTGCCTGCCTGCATGTCCCTCTAGGCCTGTACACCTAGGGCCTGCCTGCATGTCCCTGTAGGCTTGCACACCTAGGGCCTGCCTGCATGTCCCTCTAGGCCTGCACACCTAGGGCCTGCCTGCATGTCCCTGTAGGCTTGTACACCTAGGGCCTGCCTGCATGTCCCTGTAGGCTTGTACACCTAGGGCCTGCCTGCATGTCCATGTAGGCTTGCACACCTAGGGCCTGCCTGCATGTCCCTGTAGGCTTGTACACCTAGGGCCTGCCTGCATGTCCCTGTAGACTTGCACACCTAGGGCCTGCCTGCATGTCCCTCTAGGCTTGCACACCTAGGGCCTGCCTGCATGTCCCTCTAGGCCTGCACACCTAGGGCCTGCCTGCATGTCCCTCTAGGCATGCACACCTAGGGCCTGCCTGCATGTCCCTGTAGGCTTGCACACCTAGGGCCTGCCTGCATGTCCCTCTAGGCCTGCACACCTAGGGCCTGCCTGCATGTCCCTCTAGGCTTGCACACCTAGGGCCTGCCTGCATGTCCCTGTAGGCTTGCACACCTAGGGCCTGCCTGCATGTCCCTCTAGGCCTGTACCTAGGGCCTGCCTGCATGTCCCTCTAGGCCTGCACACCTAGGGCCTGCCTGCATGTCCCTGTAGACTTGCACGCCTAGGGCCTGCCTGCATGTCCCTCTAGGCCTGCACACCTAGGGCCTGCCTGCATGTCCCTCAAGGCCTGCACACCTAGGGCCTGCCTGCATGTCCCTCTAGGCCTGCACACCTAGTGCCTGCCTGCATGTCCCTCAAGGCCTGCACACCTAGGGCCTGCCTGCATGTCCCTCTAGGCCTGCACACCTAGGGCCTGCCTGCATGTCCCTCTAGGCCTGTACACCTAGGGCCTGCCTGCATGTCCCTCTAGGCCTGTACACCTAGGGCCTGCCTGCATGTCCCTCTAGGCTTGCACACCTAGTGCCTGCCTGCATGTCCCTCTAGGCCTGTACACCTAGGGCCTGCCTGCATGTCCCTGTAGGCTTGCACACCTAGTGCCTGCCTGCATGTCCCTCTAGGCTTGCACACCTAGTGCCTGCCTGCATGTCCCTCTAGGCCTGTACACCTAGGGCCTGCCTGCATGTCCCTGTAGGCTTGCACACCTAGGGCCTGCCTGCATGTCCCTCTAGGCCTGCACACCTAGGGCCTGCCTGCATGTCCCTGTAGGCTTGCACACCTAGGGCCTGCCTGCATGTCCCTGTAGGCTTGTACACCTAGGGCCTGCCTGCATGTCCCTGTAGGCTTGTACACCTAGGGCCTGCCTGCATGTCCCTCTAGGCTTGCACACCTAGGGCCTGCCTGCATGTCCCTGTAGGCCTGCACACCTAGTGCCTGCCTGCATGTCCCTCTAGGCCTGCACACCTAGGGCCTGCCTGCATGTCCCTGTAGGCCTGTGCACGTAGGGCCTGCCTGCATGTCCCTCTAGGCCTGCACACCTAGGGCCTGTCTGCATGTCCTCAAGGCCTGCACACCTAGGGCCTGCCTGCATGTCCCTCTAGGCCTGCACACCTAGGGCCTGCCTGCATGTCCCTCAAGGCCTGCACACCTAGGGCCTGCCTGCATGTCCCTCTAGGTCTGCACACCTAGGGCCTGTCTGCATGTCCCTCAAGGCCTGCACACCTAGGGCCTGCCTGCATGTCCCTGTAGGCTTGCACACCTAGGGCCTGCCTGCATGTTCCTGTAGGCTTGCACACCTAGGGCCTGCCTGCATCCCTCTAGGGCCTGCCTGCATCCCTCAAGGCACTTTCATTGCGCTTGAGGCAGCGTAATTGAGCTTGAAGTAGTGCGTGCATGTGTGAAGTTGTGTGGAGTTTTTACAGTCCAGCAGAGCAGAGCAGCACATTTGATGCATAGGGCAGGCGAATCCATGCCTGGGAGACGGGAGAGGATTCTCTTCAGGGGCGAGGGGACTTCTCCTCTCCCCCCCATTACGAACTTGGAAACAATGTGTGTGCCTATGGACGGACCCAGACTATCCTCCGCCACCGTTTTCTTTGCTTTCCAGATTTCTGAAAATATTTCCATCATCTTTCACACCATGCGTATGAACAATCATTTGCCGGGCACGTGTCAGCCACGCAAAGCGAATAACATTGACTCAACCCTGAACCCTAAACCCTTAGCCGTGAGTTGCTGGTGATGGGTATCTCAACAGCCGGGATGCAGCCATGATGGGCTCCCGCAATAGGAATGCCCCGAATGTTTCTTCCTTTCCTCAATTTTCGCGATTCAGCTTTTTTGAACTCAAATTGTGCGTATATACTGACAGGTACCTCAACAGCCGGGACGCGACCATCATGGGGTCCCGCAATGGGCATGCCCCGATCTACCTGTGGTACACCCTCACGCGCAAGGGGTACGAGGTGCGTGAGAGGGCCAACCCTGAACCCTGAACCCCAAAGCTGTGGTACACCCTCACGCGCAAGGGGTACGAGGTGCATGAGAGGGTCAAGTGCTTGCATGTGTTTTTCCTGGCAAAAATGCTCGGGTTAATACGGCTGTGACAGGGGGGCTTGGAGCAATTATAGGAGATAGCCAGGTAGATAGCCAGGTAGAGATCTCCAGGTAGATAGGAGATAGCCAGGTAGATATCTGATGCAAGGGCTGCTTGGTGAGGGGGATGAGGGTTCCAGATGCACCCTGCACCTACGCCTTCAAGCATATCTCATCATGTGCTGCTAAGTCTAAAGGAGGCAATCGGTGGCAGGGGAGGTGCTTTGGACTGAAATACACTTTCAACGTGGGCAATATGACGGCTCTTTCACCCTCTACTAGTCTACTGCAGATTCATTCGTTTTGTCCATACTGACACGACCCTCCTCTCTTACCTGGGTGCACCTTTTTGACGTACACCCATGCCCTATACCTTGGACACATACCCTATGATTTAGAGGTTAAGGGTCATAAACCTGGAACCCTAACCTTATACCTCAACCCATGATTTCCCTGGGTTGCATGCGCCTGTGCCCCAGGCTCATGAAGGTGCCGTGGGGGGTGGACGTCTCTTCCCGTTAGGCCGTTATTGTACATAGTCTGCAACCGACCCTTCAAGGGGATGTTCCCCATGCATGCAGAGCAGCGTTAAGTGCTGTCACAAGACTGATGACCACCGGTGTTATGTGCCCTGTACACCCTAACCCCATCCGCCATTACTCGATCAGAGCCTGCGCTCCAGTGGCTGAATTATAAAATAACCACCCTGAACGCATCCACGATCAAGGCATGCGCTAAATCCTTAACCATGAACCTTGAATCCCGCCACTGTTAGGGCTTCTGCTGAACCCTAAAAAGCGAAATACCTTCACCCCTTATTTAGCAGGGTGCACGCTTACCCCCTTCGCTTAACTGAAAACCTTAAACCCCTTCACCAGCAGGGTATGCGCTGAACCCTAAACCCTTTCCTCGTCACCTATCTGAGCATGCGCTTAACTTCAAGCCCTCAACCCCTAACCTACCAGAGCATGTACTGAACCCTGCACCCTAAACCCCAACCTACCAGGGCATGTGCTTAACCTTAAACCCTCAACCCTATCAGGGCATGCGCCGTGATGTTGAGAGGTGCATGCGCAACGCCGAGACGCTGAAGCAGATGCTGGGCACAGCCGGCATCAAGTCCATGCTCAATGAGCTGTCAAACACAGTCGTGTTCGAACGGCCGCGCGAGGAGGCGTTCGTGCGCAAGTGGCAGCTCGCGTGCGAGGGTGACATTGCGCACGTCGTGGTGATGCCCAACGTGGACATTGCCAAGCTGGAGGAGTTTGTGGCGGACTACGTGCAGTGCCGGGCGCGCGCGTCGATCGCTGCCGCGATGCAGGTTGCGGCTGAGGCGCGGGCGGTGGATAAGGTCAAAAGCTCGCAGGATTTGAGCGGATTGGCAGCAGCTGCTGTTCTCTAGGGCCCCTTGGAGGGTGTGTTTGGCAGGCTTCGTGAAGATCTGGGCACGTGCGCATGGATCGTTGCGCCCAAACAGGTCTCTTCTGAGGCAAGAGTAGTGGATAAGGTCAGCAGGTGAGGAGCTCGCGGGACTTGAACGGCCTGGCTGCGGCGGCGGCTGCTACAGAGGGCCGCAGTGCCCTTAAGGAGTGACCTGGGTGTCTTTACTGTGAGTGACTGAGGGGGCGCTGCTGCCGCTCTAGTGCCCTAGAAAGATAGTGACCTGAATGGCTGGTTTTGACAGGAGCTCATGGTTGCTGCTGATTTTATGGAGAGTGTGGCTGTCGTGCCGCCTTGTCTGGTAGGAAACGACCTTGGGAGGTCCCTGACCAACCTGGCTGCCTGTGGGAGTGTGATGCTGGTGGCTGTGAAGTGTGGAACAGGAGAAAGGACTGTGAAGTGTGGAATGGAGAGAAAGGGTGCATGCCGCCCCTTCCTGGGAGCGGACAGTGCACGGGGCCGAGGCCTGAAGTGTGCTGCAGTAACTCGTTTCACTTTGATTGACGAGATATGTGTTTTTTCTCAAAAGTATCGTCTGAAGGGGTTGATGTTTCATAATTTCAAATAACGTGTTATTGGTTGAGGCTTTTCTCTACCTCGTAAATATATTGCGTGGGCAGCCGGCTCATTCAATTGTTTAATTTTTGCATGTGTAGGTGTAGCCCTGTGTGTGGGGGGTGCCCCTTGGAGAGTTTTGGTACGTAGGGCTGCTTAGTTTTACCCTCTTCCATTCTACACAAAATTTATGCATCTGTACCGTTACTTGGCTTATTTTATTCTTGTGTTGCTGTCTGCAGATTCAAAGCAGCGTTTGATTTTCACCTCCAAACTAGAGGGAGCACGGATTTGTTTTCTGTTTGTCTTCATTCCTTTCATTAGTGCGAGCTACACTCGGAGCTAAACCAAGCACCCACAGGCATTTATGCTCTCGCATCCTTGCCTCGATGGCGGCTACCGCAAGATTTGAATTCGAAATTTCACAAAAATGTAAAAAATAGCGCGAGAGGTTCGCACCTGCCCATCCCCCTCTCCTGGTACAATGGGAGTCACGGCAAGGCCGCGCATGGGACTTCGAACCACAGAAAGAAAACTACGCCCCCCTAGGGGCGTGCGGATTAGGGGAACAGCACAGCTCGTGGACTTCAAGCCACATACTGCTCCATGTGCTGCAATCAGTAAACTCTGCCGTGTCAGCTACCGTCTATCTAGAAAACAATTATCTCCTCTTTTTGCTTATGGCCTCGTTGTGATGAAAGATTTGGGAATCAGTAGGCATTGGTGAGCGGTACGTGTGGGGCTGTGCGTTCCCAGGAACAGCTACACAGCAATTACGGCCCCAAAATGGATGACGATACCGGAACCAGACGAGGGCAGGACAGTGACAACCTAGCATTTTCAGTGCTGTAAGCAGATTTTGAAGAAGGGGAAAAAATCCTCTGGGTCCCGTTAGCAGTATCTCACATGCTCTAACATTCCAGTGTTCTCGTTCTTTGTTGCAAGAGCATTCCCAGTCCCAGCCTTGTCTGTTGGATAAGCATTACAACATTAGGAAAGGGAGCACATTCTGTAAATTTCAAAAAGAACTTAAAACCATGACTATGGGCGTTTCGATACTGCAAAATGTGTGCAGAAATAACACCAGTTAAGCAGAGGGTCCAGTAAAATATTTAGGTGTAAGATGCGTGGCTGTACACGTTTGCCAGCGCACTAGTGTTGTGATAGAGCATATACTGTAACATGCATATGTCCATCCACATTCCGCAGTGAAGCTGCTGATGGAGCAGGAAATGTCTGGAATTCGCTGATACTCTAGGGTACAAAGGAAAGCTTATCAATGAGATAATTAATTCAATCATCACACAACACGTCACATCCGGTATCAGCCTCCTGAAACTACTGAACACCTTTCACAACAAGACGTTGAATGGTAAAATACTGCATCTGCTTTCAGAGATGTAATTTACAAAACTGGATCTACCTCAATTATCTTTATAATTCAACAACAAGATTTATCCCTCGCTTGATGATCTCACTCTCAAATTGATTGCCTGATCTATGTCACGGAACCCATTGCAGGTGAAGGAAGCACTACACATGATACACTGAACTACTGAGGCATAACATAGGTCAAAGGTGGCAGCATTTACCCCAGCGCGTCTCAGCGCACAAATCACACCAATCCATCCTACACTACTACTCGCAAAGAGCAACAATAACAAACAGTCCTACGACAAGGGCAGAGGACAAAGGTAGCACCCATCATATGTCACTCTCACTCTCTCCATCAAGATACATTGTGATCCATACAGGCGGAACACGTTGTCTAATCAGTTCAAGAAATAGTTTGAGAGGATTTAATCAGTTCTTGTCATCTTGACGCAGCAAACGCAAGCACACAGCAGCCTGGCCCAGGTAGCTATTTATACAGAAACAGTGTTCAACTTACAAGCAAGATGATTTGGGGCGTCCTTTGCAGCGTACATCTAGTACCTGGAGGCCCCTCCGGCGGCTTCAACTTGCACCCGATGCTGCACCATAGCCTTTTGAAGTCTGCTTCTCTCTTCAATGAATGCAGGATTAATCAGGTACCTACAAGTATGAAATGGAGGAGATTCAGTCGAGCATGCTTGAGTTTCACAGTGTCCAAAATAAATAGCCTTAGAAATACATCCCCAATTGATCCATACCGCCATGTTCAGATAGAGGGCTGCCCACGCCGGGTATCAATGGCTGCATGCCAGGCAAATAAAATAACACCGCATTCCGGCAAGGTAGCTTAGAATGACAGAATGTGTCCCCGGCCAGGAAGTGAGCACTGTCCTAGCTAGGATGCAGACAATCTCCCAGGATTCAGGCTCACGTGTCATTTGGAATGTCAATTGGGCTTGAGGCCGTCCTGATGAGCTCCGGATTGTTTTCAGCAGTGACGTCAAATCCAGCCAAAGCTTCGCGGCTCACATTCGAAGCAAACGTTGGTGACTCCAACGCAAGCAAGAAGCAGTTAGACTCCACACCATCAGAGGAAATATAGCCTGCCGGTGCAGACCCGGCCTCGTTGATGCGCCGTTGCATCAAATTGGAAGCCACCAGGAGGTTGCTCAGCAAAGATGAACTGCGACGTCGGCTAACCGTCGCATACTCATTACGTGGTGGAGAAGCACTAACAGACAAGACAGAACCAGCAGGGTGGCTAGCAGAGCCCTCGAATCCGTAAACCGGGACGGGCAGCTCAACCAAAGCCAGGCATTTCTCGCTTGCATTCATCATCATCAAGGCGAAAGCACTTGATAGCAGTCCAGAGGGTAGATGTGTAGAGAGAAAACACCGACGAGTAAATTGAGAAGGTGGAAGTGAACCTGGCCGAGATGTTGCAGTTCACTTGGCCTTGCTCGCGTGAATTCGTTCGAGTGTTTTGGGGAAACGGCCTTTTGTTGCCTTGTACTGCTGTACGGCGTTTGCTTACTAATCCCTACAACAAGCTGGTTACTATAGCCAGCTGGACCCCTTCTACAGACATGGCTTGTATTAACACACGCTGTCACACGCACCAAAAAACATCACCAGCGGTCCAGCATCACCCAACATTCAACCCGCAATGTAGCACCATCACCCAGCATACTCAGAGCGAAAACAGAGGCAGGGACACCTCCACAGTTTTCAGGACACACGAGTCACTCGGGGGCTGCGCGAAAGGCACAGCTTTACAGGTTTAAACACGCTGTCAGCAGCACAGTCGATGCAGTGTCAGCTAGAGTCCAGCTGGCACTTCGAGATTTGGTCCCACCCCAGGCGAGCCAGCTTCTCAAGCTCAGGCTGTGTTTCCATTGGAGTTTGAGGTGAGGAGTCGGAGCGGTCGATTTTGTTCGGTCCGCGCCAGGTTTTGGGCCGAAGCAGAGACCAAAATTCTGCCTTCGTTTCCATTGCATGTCCAGGGTGGCCGATTCGCATTCAAGAACCTTCGCATACAAGGAACTTCGAAATGTCGGCCCATTCCTTGGTAGTTGTTGGGTCGCGTTTACTGATGTGCTGCAAAACGTATCACGCTGTCAATCGTGTCCAAATGTAGTAGCATTGGGCGCAGCTGGCATCAGGTTTTGAAATTTCTGCACTTAGGCAGCTTGACTACGTAGATCAAAGTAAGCAATGGTTCATACGTCTACTATTGCTTTATTTCGATTCGGTCGCGCATGCTGCAACGCAACGGCAGTGTAGCAAATCGTCACGTGAGGGTCCGTGTGATCGGACAGACAGTCGACTTATATCGAACCAGCAGAGTTTATCAAAGGTATCAATAGAAGAGAATGAGCATAGGGCTCAAAAAAACAAGGCTGCGAAGTATTGTCCGAAGTATTGTCCAGCTGGCGTTTGGAGCGGTGTCCCCCAAACTCACTTCGGGTCTAGGACCCGAAGTTTGTTTTGGGTGACGTTTGGGCAGAAGCGGCGGGGACATCAACCGTCGACTCGACTGACTTTAGCGTCCAATGGAAACGTTTTCGTCGGAGCGGTCTAGCTGGCGCCTAGCTGGCATCCCGCTCCGACGTCAAAACAGCCAATGGAAACACAGCCTCAAGCTTCCACGTTCCTAGGGGAAGCCAGGGGTGCAGGGTGGGACCAAATCCCACCCTTGGCACAGAAGGTTAAACGAACATGTCCCCACAATCCACAATGCTGCCGTCCTCTGCTCCTGCTAAAGACTGAATGCACATTGCAAGTTAAGATTGGGTTCGTTTTACAAGATCAGTCGACCTAACTTCACAACATCGTTCATGCACTCAGTTCTTCTGTCAGCATGCGGCCCCAGAAGTGCAGTATGTACGCCACCTCTGCCAAATAGACTCATGCCTAGACAACCTGCCTTAAGGAAACGTTATTGACCCTGCATTAATAAGGAAAGGAAGGAACTCCGTTTCAAGGCGTGGATTTAAGGCGTGCCTTGACGGACTGCCAGATGCCGCAACCCAATGTGTGTGCGTCAGCTTTTGTGGCAGTACAAGCATGACACAGCCATTGACAACACATCAGTCTCATGTCATTACTGAAGAGTGCCTATGGCTAATTGAGGCCAGCTGTATTCTGAAGTACTGGTAATGAACTCATGCGAAATTACTGGAATGCACATTACTGGTGAATGTGATACAACTTACGGTATCATGCGGAAGAGCCTTGCCCATGGTGCACCAGAGGCAAAGTAGTCTTACATATGCTCATGCCGCCCCTTGAGGCAAGCCCCCGTTGAAAACTTCATTAACTTCAGATGTGAGCACTGCCATATTTCAGCACTGACACATTGCACACAAAGGCGCGAGCAAAGTAAAATTACGCCAAGAGTCTAGCTGACACATCAAGACGATGGAGGTCTGAGCCATGCTCCTGCCCCTGTCTGACGCCTGCTTACCAAGTTTGCAACATCAAAAATTGCTCCCCGTTCTACATTTACAGCTAAATCCAGCTAAGGGTACACGCAAGGATACACTATCCCCACACCGTCTTCATAAGTAGAGCAACCCCTAAACTAAGCAACCTATAGCCCAAGTCAAAGTACGGTAAAATCTGCAAGGCATGTACTGCTATTCGGAACGGATGGTCCCTGCTTGGAAAAATTATGAAACCTAAATCTTGTAGGTGACTTAGGTTCCATGGGTCCAGCCTGTAAGGCATGCAGTGTCCCCCAGGATATGATATGGCATCCTGGCACATGCACGTTTGAATCAAGCTGGCAAGCTTCGTCGGAGACCAGGGCTCCACGAAGAAGAGAAGACGACAGGCGTGGCCATCCCCTCAAATTGACTTGAGCAGTCTCTCCACCTGAGCGTCCGTGAAAGTAAAAGACTAAAAACCAGCAGGCGACAGCAAACTGCCTCAAAGGCTCAAACATGTTTTTCACACCTGTTGCCCACTTCAAAATGCAAGACCACAGAAGGTTACCCAGAGGAGCAGGGTATCCTTCTGCTTGGGTACCGGGCTGCCGGACGGTCGTAGCCCCCCTCGAATGGGCCCAATGGAGGCCGTCCAACAGCACCCATAAGGTGGCCTGGCGAGCACGAAATACAACACTGCCCCGCATCTGCTCACCTCATCCCTCGCCTCTGCCTGCACGCGCCAGTCATCCTGAAATCCCTCCAGATCCTCCAAACGTGCCATCTGCTCCTCGATGCCCACCAGCTCAGCTTCGGGGACCTCGATGTCCATTTCAACTTCAATTTCAATCATGTTCATGACCCTTGCATACCCATCCAGTAGTTCCAGTTTCTTTCCGAGCCTGCAAGAAATAAAAGCAAACAGTTAAGGCAATTTCTGTTAAAGCCTGCCACTGGTGCAAAGCAATGCAGTTGCTTTTCCAGCCTGCAATCAATACAAGGCGTTTGTTTTCAAAATCCAGCTGAATTTCGGCTGAAACGCTGAAAATTTCCGACGTCAACCAGCACAGCCAGCATGAGGGCCGTTTGCTGAGAGTAGCCCCCTCCTGACCCTGGTATGTCCACTAGTTCCAGTTTGTTCTCAAGCCTGCAATGAGCCACCAGCTGAGACGAGCCCCTCTAGAAGGCGTACACCCTATCCCATGATAAGTCACGCCACGCAACCCCTCTTGCTTGGCAATTCACAAGATATCAGCAAGCAGAGTCAAAAGACAAAGTGATCCTAGACCACACCACACACTTGCGGTTCCCCTTCTCTAAATCAGGACGCCATGTTACCCGCTACCAGCCTCTGTGCTGTGCTGTCTCCTCCCCTCCTGAAGCCTCCACCCCCTTCACACGGCCGCACCTGCCCTCGATATTCTGCCGCGCTAGTGAGACCCTGCTGATCCGCGCACTGTACGCCGTCGCTGTCTGCCCCACCGACTCCATCTTGGTCTGCAGCTGCCACAACCTGGCCAGCACCCTCACGTCCTCATTCGATTCGCGGGTCACTTCGTCGCACTTGCCGGCCAGCATGGCATACTGACCCAGGAGCTGCTGCCGGATATACTCCATGGACACGTCGCGGTCCGAAAGCTGCTTCAGACGTGGAACCAAGACGGTTGTCCCTGTCAGTACCGTCCCTATGGCTGCAACGGACCCTGCTGCGATCATGGCTGGCAGCGCTGGATCCAGGATGGAAGAGGCTGCATCACCACCAGCAAGGATCACCAGCGCTGGCAGCACCCAGCCGGGCACAGTGCTAGCTTGAGCTTCTGAGGACGGCGGCCGCATCAGCTCTGTCACTATCCCAGTCCTGTGATTAGTGGCTTGCATGGCTTCGCCAGGCAGCCTGCCGGGGGGCGTGGCTGAGAATATGGCGCGGCTACCTTTCCGGCTGTTTTTGAACGGCGAGGCGACGATCGTCACGCGTTCGGAGCTCTGAGCTGGAACGTTGGACGACTCGGTAGCGCAGCGGAACGTGCGCGAGGTTCCGTCCGGAGCTTGCACAGTCAGCGTGTGCACAGCTGCTGCCGCTGCAGAGCGCTGCAGCCCCACAGCACGTGCCAAGATGAACAGTGGGTTGGCTGCTTGTGAAGGGATCGCCTCGGAGCTACAAGTCAGCACCTTGCCGGTGAATATTTCGTACTCATACTTGCTATATGCATCCGCAACAAGCTTGAGACCCTCTTGTGGCTGAACGACTGCGAGAGTTCTGCCAGGGGCAAGGGGCGAGCTAATGACCCTCCCAAAGCCAACGTCCTCATGACGTGGGACGCCCTGCACACGGATCTCTGAGATGGTTTCCAATGCCTCGTTGATGGCGATCTGCCGGCAGAGTCCTAGCAGAAGCGAGCATGTCGATTGGATTGTCGACACTGGCCATGAGAAGCTTCTGCCGCTTCTGCTTTTGCTGCTGCTGGACACAGATTGCATCCGGCGACGTGCCGCACGCATGGCAGCATGCATTGACACTGCTAAGCGGACATTCCCCTCGTCCAGAGCTGCATTCATGAGCTCGCAGCAATCCTCTGCTGTAATTTCTGCTGCTGCCTCCTGGCGCAGCATCTCTGTCGCCTCTGCGGCGTCGCTCATGGACAGCAGCTTCCTTGCTGTGCTCCCATGCGATGCCATCCATGAGGGTGCTGAGGCAGTTGGGTCAACGCCACTGTCGGCCTTGGAAGGGCCAGGGCTTCCTGTCTCGCTTGTAGCACTGCTGATTCCCTGGGAGGCTGCCTGCGAAACAAGGATAGACACAGTTTGATGTCCATGCTATCTGGCCATTTGTCAGGGAGATACTTCATATGTTGAAGTGACACGTCATGTCTCGCACCCAGCAAGCTCTAGAACAGATGATTCCATCGTGCGCTAGTTGCAAGAACCTCGTTGCTGGCCGAGGAACTCGCAAAATATTGGCGTGGCAAACAACCCGACTCTTTTGTTTTAGCCTGCCGGGCAAGAGCCTGGCAGAAACAGGCACTGCCATGACCAATGCGTTATAGAGTAAGAGATCTCCCTATCAAAGCGATGAGTACATAGGCCAATTGTCACCAGGAGTGCCACGTGCGATCCAGCGACCTATGCGACAAGTGCTATAGTGGCAGATTTTCATTTATAAGGCATTGTGCTAGCTGAGCTTCATTGCCCGTGAAGCATCGCGTTTTAGTCTGGTTTCGAGACAACGAACCCCTGATTCAACTGGGATCTAAAAGTACGCCGTGTCGACCGGTGGTGTCGACGCAGCTATGCGCCGGGTCTGAGCAGTCGAGTCATGGATTTGAATTTTGGAGCAGCTCTTTATTCGTAAGATGTCCGATCCTAAGTAAACGGGCACGAACCAACTAATATAAATATCAGGGAGCCTTCAGGTCAATATGAACAAGTATCACAAGTGAATGTAGCATGTTTGCATGGCGTTACGCTTCTGAACAGGGGCTTCTGAAGCTGAAACCGTCCCTCGAATCGCAGCTACGAGAAGCTTGGCCGCGGAAAACGTAGGGCTTGCACATTGGAACGATGGGTTTGTACTGTCGGTAGCTGACACCTGTCTTGAAACTGACAGATTCCACGGTGTACAAGGGGCGCAAACAGAAAAGTATACATTATTATGCGATCAAAATCGTGGACAGGGATCAGAAAGCCAGGGTGCTGCAGGAGGTGCAGTGGCTTAAACCCTCATGCCAGCATGGGGCCATACTCACTCCTGTCCTTGCTCATTTCCAGGTCCGCACCATGCATGCCCTGGACCATAAAAACGTCCTGAAGTTCTTCGCATGGTGCGTGCGTGAGGTCGTTGGTGCATGGCACCAGGCTTGCATGCATCGAGCCCCTTCCCACCCACCCATGACTGCATTGTTGTTGTCCCTGCTGGCGTCCTTTATCCCACCAGCCCATGCAGGTATGAAACCACAAACCACCTATGCCTTCTCCTGGAGTACTGTGTGGGCGGGGACCTGCTGTCCCTGCTACGCCAGGATGTGTGCCTGCCGGAGTCCTCCGTGCACGACCTGGTCGTGGCTTTGCAGTACCTGCACTCAAACTCGATTGTGTACTGCGACCTGAAGCCATCAAATATCCTGCTTGGCGAGAATGGTCGCATGAAACTCGGAGGCTTTGGCATGTCCCGGCGCCTCGCAGATATCAACAAAACGCCATTCACCGCGCTGCCCCAGGTGGGATGTGGGACTGCTTGCTTCAACCTGCCCATGGCTGAGGGCCCTCTCTCGGAGGCTGGATTTGCCATGCCTCGCATGATATGCCCATGGGTCACATCTATCTCTTCTGTCCTGATGACTAATTTGAAATTGGGGCTGCTGTTGAAGCTGCTCTGCCTTATGGTAGCCCAATCCGGCTGAACCTGCCGTATCGAGGTATATCGTGCCGTATCATCACGGCATGGCACACATCAGACACGCACGTGCCTTATTGGTCAGTGACCACGTATCTCCCAGTGACACTTAGTAACCAACCAACAATTCAATGCTGAGCTGCTGATCCTCGTGCTTGGGTCACTGGTGGGTTATTTTAAAGCCTCAACTCTGCTTATCCGTGCTCGTTTCTTCGTCCCATTCCCTGCTGCCTTTCTCCTTCCCACACTGGTCCAATGCTCCTGCCATTCTTCATGCCCCCCCCCCCCACACACACACACACTCAAATGTTTGACTTGTAGCTAACTTGTATCCGAGTGGTACCCTCACAGGCACATGTCCTGCCTTTCTTCATCCTGTTTCCTGCTGCCCGCTGGACAGGAGCTGGTAAAGCATGCCTTCTGGCAGGTCCAGCTGCCGTCCGTGGACATGCCGCCAGAGCCCATGCTAATCCGTGGACATGCCGCCAGAGCCCGTGCTGATCCCCCAAATTGGCAGTCCCGTCCATAGCGGTATCTTCCTTTTCGTTTCGAATGGATGCTTGGGTTTGAGCGTTGCCATCCTAGTTGCGGTGCTCGAGGGTGAGGGGCCAGGCACGGCGCCAGCCCCCCTGGCACTACAGCAACCAGGGCGGGGAGGAGAAGGCCAAACTGCGGGATGAAGCGGTGAAGCACATAGCGGCCTCGGGCGATGTTGGCATGAGGGCCTTTGCTGGGCAGCTGGCAGTGGAACTGGAGCCCTTTTTCTAGGCTTCAAAGAATGAATGGAGGGACAACTAGGTATTGTGCATGGGACTCTGGCCTCTGGTGACTCCACATGAACCCACTTAAAAAAGTTTGCAGCATACCAGTCTCATGTATTATATTTATGTGGTTTGCAGCATACCAGTCTCATGTATAATATTTATGTGGTTAATGGTTTTGGTATTCGAGCTTAAGAATATTTGTGGAGCGCTAAGTTTCCAGCAGGTTAGCTACAGGTCGCCAGACCGCAACACAATTTATTGATCTTAAAGAACATCTCACACATGCCTCATACGTTTTGTTATGTGTAACTACTTCATTTAGACGGAGGGATGATGACCTCGATAAGAAATCTAATGTTGTGATCCACTTGGGTGCTTGGCATCTCCTGCTACTTGACCACGATGGCTGTGATGTGCGCTTCAATAGCAGACTGTACCCGAGTGACTGAAAGGAACGGAAAGGGATAGGGTTTGGGTTTTAAGTTGAGTTCACTGGGAAATCGGTTACCAACCGCCAAAGTGGGACCTGTTTTGAAAGGCTCGTTCTTCGCGGTCGCCCCACTGTTTCGAGTCATGTTTTGTTCCAATGGCGTATCTCGTGGCTCCCGACCTTATGACAGTGCAGAGCAATGGAGGCGCTTGGAGTGCATCGAAAGAGCCGTACTTTTTTGGGCATGCTATTTTGAGGGGTTTGCGGTGAAAAGTGGTGCCGATTGCAGGAACAGGCCCTCGCGTTGCTGTCCATTGTGCGCAAAGTCGTTTGCATGTTTGTACGCAATGTATGTGCTCGTGTTGGGGCAGCCACGTCCTCGGCCAAGTTGATTTCGGACTGACCACACCGAAAGTCCATACTGCACAGTACGTGTCATGCACTTGCGTTGCGCTCCTTTAAGCGCAAACTTGTTGAACAGGTAAGGCATGGTTGCCTGGCTGCTCGCGTTGATCTGCAGCGCTGCAGCCAGCACTTGACCAGGTTTCGAACTTGCAGGATGACAGTTGACACTGCAGAACATGTGAAATACGATCGTAGGGACTATCGCGCAGCTTTGTTCCAGGCGCAAACTCGTTGTCTAAGCAAGGGTTGGCAGTGTCGGTAGATTTGCTTGCCTCCTTCAGTTTCCCGTAAATGAAGTGCGACGACCTTTCGACAGAGCGTCCAGTGCCATGCATGCACGAACAATGTCATCCAAGCACAACACAACTGCAGCAGCTTAAAAGAAAACATATATGCGCACTCACAGGTCAACATATAAGAACCTTTGTCTGTTCTGATTGAGGCTTCGGGACCTGCTGCTCAGGTTTGGCCACCTGCTGCGTTCGGTGTGCAAACAGGCTGTTGCTGTGTGCACAGTATCACCCACGGCATGAACCCTATTATTGACAGTTCAAGCTGAAGATAATGGCACGGACCATGTGAGCATGACCAGCTGCTATGCAATAAGTCTTCGCACAGGAAAGCGTCCCACTTCATTTTCTGCTCCTACCTGTTCACATGCACATGCCCTGCAATTAATATGATGCCGCGCCGGACTGTAAAAACAAGTGCTAGGCTCACATGGTGGCACAGCTGACATTCACAGCCCAGAAGCAACTAGACACACGCACAAGGACGACAGTTGACACTAGGTATTGAAACTGCAGAACATACGCATGCGTATGACCTTTATTTGCTGTAGGTGCTACGTTAGATGGCAGGCGTTGAGATGCCCCACAAGTGCAGAAGGCAATTACGGCGTGGCAGTGTGCCAACGAAGGGGCAAGTTTGGGATGGTTAGGGACAGATGCCCGGCACATGTGTCGAGGCACATGTGTTGAGTAAGAAGAGAAGAATACCTGGAACGAGCCAGGCATTCTCGAAGTACCACAAAACATAATGGATCCGAAACCAAAAAGAATGTACAAGCCACCCCTGCGTGCGGTGCACCCATACGTCGTGACACATGTGCATGTGCCCTGTCAGGACTGGGAGCTAGGGAGGGCGACAGCCATGTACATTCAGTGTCCAGCATGCACAGTTCACCGAGTCACACATACATTAGATTGGTGGACATGAATCATAAAGCCAGCTGCAAACACAAAACTATATCCGAAACAGCTACCGGTGTACCGGTTGACCACCTGCCGTACGTGGAAGATTGAGCGTAAAGCAATAAGGCGCGCGCCTTTTCGTTTTGTGTCTTGACTTCAATTCAACACAAAGTTGTCCTTATGTCTGTGTAACTACTGACCGCGATCCGAAGATATACGCTTTCTGAACACATCTGAACACTTGAGCCTTCGGGCTCAGATTCCAGCGCCCCAAACATTCCGGTGATGAGGAACCGAGGTCGTACCGAAACAGCGACACAGCGCCAAAGAAGAACTGATAGGAAACGTCAGGGTAGACAGATGTAGGTTGCTGCAACTCCGGTTCTGTTTGTTCACCCGATCTCAGGGCCATCGATCGTGTCTTTACACCTCTACCATAAGTGTGCCTGTTGTCCTATGCGGCGTCCAGCTTTGCGTTTCTTTGACTAACAAATGCATATTATGCTCGTGGCAGAAGTCGTGTCGCCTTGCGTCGTATCGGCGCACAACAACGCGGCTCTGCACTTGCTGCTACACCATCAAACAGCCTAGCACACCGCAGCAGATTTCAGGGCAGCCACGTCACTCGGGGGCTGCGCCATAGGCACAGCTTTTACAAATTCACTTGCCTCACAAATGCTGACCTTCCGTCATATACGTTACACCACTGGGCCCTGCTGAAAGGCACTGCCGAGTGGGCAACCAACAGTGAAGCTGACCTTCAAAACCGGTATGAACCTGTCCTCAAGCAAGGCCGGTGCATCATGATCATGCACAGCTATTCTAGCGTATTTGCACCAAACAGGCTTAAAAACAGAAAATTAACTCAAACAGCGTTTGGCTAGGTCTAGAGCCAATAATGCATGCGTTGCATTCTCAGAGGCCTGCCGTATATGAAATAGACCCAACAATGGGGTCCCTACACCTGGGATGTGCAGAGAAGCAATCTGATGACCCCCTCTAGATAGTGAGCACTGTCCGGATGCCAGCCTTGTCCACCACCTTGATGCAATAGTGCGCCGGCGCCGTCACCAAGCGCCGCTTCACCTCCTCAATGCCTGCCAGCATCATCTCCAGGGCCTCGGCCTCACTGACGTCCGGGCGCCACATCTTGTCAAACATGGACAACACAAACAGGGCTCCTGCATGGCCAAGACATTGGAGAGCGTGTCAGGGCAAGCGCACGTACTTGATGCAATATCGTGGGCGGAGCACGCACTAGACTGAAGGATGGCATTCCAATAAAGTGCTCATGCAGGGCCACGATATTGAAGAGAAAGGTGTTCAAGGCAGCCAGCAGCCAATGCCAAGTTGTGGGCAAAGCACACACCACATTGGCGTTCAATTGGCGTCCAGCACGTATGGCAGAGCAATTACACTGCTGTCCCGAGCCAGAGCTTATGAGCGATGACATTCCGAAACAAGCTTCTAGACCTCACGTGTGTTTCAAGTGGCCTGCATGGCCATATAATATTGCGCCAACTCCTTACAAGCAACTATCCAAAGCCGCTGCCCCAGCTCAAGAGGAACTGACTAACTGAGCAGCACCTTCTTCGCAGCAGTCCACAACCCACCATATCCAGTGCCTCCAGTGTTGATCTTGTTCAGAGTAGCTAGGTAGTCCATCCAGTACAGGGAGGGGCCGGTAGCCTCGTCATACCCCGCAAGCAGCAGATTGCAGTGGTACGGAGACTGCGCATAACGAGAGCATTGTTTGCTAGGAGACAGGGGGGCAGGGAGTGTGAACAGTCATAGCCCCAGGGCCAACCGTTGCATCATGCCTTGATGGGTCAATGGTCATGCATGCATGCATGACATGGCCTATGACCTGGCCATGACCTGCCTGCCATAAAGCGCAGTTCCTATGGCATGTAGTCATGCATGCATGCGTGATCAGGCTATGTTGGCATCATCAGGAGGTACATGGGTCTCCATAGCATGCGGCCTTACCTTCCGCAAGGCTGTGGCCAATTCTCCTCTCGTGTAGTGAGCTACAGATTTGGTGCTTAGCCGAGTCCCATTCCTCAACGCGTTCAGCTTTACATTTGCAATAATGTACTCAGAGAAGTTTACTCGGTCGCCCGATTCTCCAGATAAGCAGAAAACCTTGTGATCGTCGATGGGCACGATCTTGTCCTCGTCGTGCTTGATGGTGATAATTGAATGCGCAGCAGAGGTGTCGCTGCAGACCATGACGAAATCTTGCCCTTTAATACCCATGAAGTAATCCATGATGTGGTGAAGCGACTAAGGCCCTCCTAGCACAAATCTTTTCCCTCAGATCTGTAAAGCAAGTACGTGCGACTTGTTCCTGAAGATTGAGCCTGGTTATATATTGCGAATATGATAGATATCGGTGGGCACTGACACTGTGGCATGGTTGCATCTCGTAAGCGTACGGTATTATCCACACCTTGCTTCAAATCCACACCTGTTGCGTAAGAAGGTGCCAGCGCCAGTGGCAGGTGGTGTGGTGAATGGATTATATGCTGTGAAGATTATCAAACTCTGTAAGGAGTCTGAAGGGTAATTACTGGCTCGAGAGGTCTCTTTTACCACTACGGTATCTAGGATTCTGAGGAGTTGACAGACTAATGGCCAAATTTGCATCATGACCAAATCTGGCTTACACACTGGAGCGCGCCAAGAGCCCCAGAGGACTGCTGCTGGTGTTAAAGGCCAGTCAAGGCATGCAATTTTATGGAATGGGACATTTATTTCAGTCCTAAAGCGCCATGTCCAGGACTTCTCGTCACTGACCTCCGTCCCCCTCTGGATGGCAGACCGTGTCACCCAGCCATTCCTTCATGGGTGTCTGTGGAGCGGGCGAGCATGTTGCCTTACACCTCAGCCTGCCTCTTGAAGTAACATGGGATGTTGACAGTCGCCAGCTCCAGACCATGTAAATCATCGCCTTCGGTTCAGCCCCCGAGTTATATTCATGCGGCATGTGTCACTATACGTGCCGGCAGTTACACTGGCAACATTAGAGACTGTGCGTGATTGCATGCCTGCGTCGTGGCTGGTGCGTGAATGCATTCAGTGTGCTACTTGATGTGGCATGAGCTGTACGCAGGTATGAAGTAGTGTGATGGCTGGTGATTCATTTTGTGTAGGCTTCTGCGCAGGGGGGGCAAAAATAAAAGTTATGCACCCCATCATCTTAAGTTGTAGAGCTTGACGAGAGCTTCCCATATCTGGTCTTAAAATTGTTTTTGGCCCAGGGGGCTGGGAGATACGGAGGGGCAAAGTGGGGGGGGAGGAGGGGGGTAAAAAAAAACATTTTTTGATTTTTTCATCTCTTTACTTTTAAAAATCAGATTGAGACCATAGCTACACCGTTGCATTCCTACTGTCATTTGTTACAGATATGCATCATAAAAAATTCCACACAGAATACCAGACCCTTCCTGGCATGCAATTTTGGCATGGGGGGGTGCCATGGCTCTGGAACCACATGCTCGGCTGTGCGTACACCCATTATGGACTCAGACGGTGTAGCTGCATTGGTAGTTGCTATGAATTAAGCAATGACAACCTGCTGTGAGCATTGTTTGAAGGTCTTAAAATTCACCAACACCCCAGTGGCCCTAAAGAATTACCAACAGGGGAAAGAGTGCAAGAGAGGAGCTGAGAGGCTGGCCAAGGAGCACTCGAAGAAGCGACAGCGCACAATCACATCATCATATTCCTCTTCTAATCCTGCTACGCCTTCAGCTCTTGCTCAGGCTGCTGCTGCTACTATCGAGCATGCGGCTGCCGTAGAGCCTCTCGCTCTAGCAACAGCTGCTGGTCCTGCTGCTGAGGCTTCACCCGAGAGACCGCAGCAGCAGCTCCTATCTTTGGATGTAGCGACCCAAGCGACCCCTGATGTTGTGGTGTGAGCATGTCAGCTGAGTTCCCGTACAGAGGCGATGATGCCAAGCCCTGGCCATTTTGCGATGACACCCCCCGAGAGTTGGAGGTTGAGTCAGCAAGAATATGGACCATCAACAGCTGGGGATGCGCCGACTGTGTGCAAGGTGCATGGCTGTGGGAAGGTAATCAAGCTATCAGCTATGCGGTTGCACGTCGGATCGCACATCTTGCTGCGCCAATGTGGGGCAGCGTGTAGCTTGGAGCCAAGTGGTGCACCTCCTTGCACCAACAGACCAGTGGCTTGCACCATCTGCAGGAGCATCGCGGGCACCGTCCGCCCTTATGTGTGGAGCTATCACTTCCTAGATCACATGGAGTCAGCCCAACATGGTCAGGAGCTGACGGAGGCAGATGTGACGAGATATGCCATCAGCGCTGAGGAGTTTGAGGGGGGGGTGGGCAAGGAGCTCCCCAAGAAGCAGAAGACCAAGCTTCTGAAGGAGCACATCAGCACGCTCAAGTTCCTGAAGGAGCACGACCAAGCTTCTGAAGGAGCACGTCAGCACGCTCTAGTTTGCGTGCGAGAGTCCTCTCGTTTCTGAAGCCTCATGGTCTCTAGCGTGGATAGGTAGCTGACAGGTGGTAGCAAGAGCATTGGTATATTCTTTTGTTTCACCACTTGACATTTGTGACCCATCTACATTTATCAACACCATTAGAAGTGCACTGTTGAGCTGATTGAAATTGACCCCGCTCCCTCCCTGAACTTCTGGTTTTTGACTGGAAAATTAAGGTTTTACTAGGTTCCGGAGGCGGGGGGGGGGGGGGGGAGGGGGGGTAGCCAGGGGGCGTTTCACATTTTTTTATGATGGGGTCTTTGACCTTTTTTTGCCCCCCCCTCGGGCTTCTGCTGAACTAAAGGTTTCGTTTGCATGGGTGCCGTTGCCCTGCATACTCGTTGTAGTGAACTAATATCTGTCTCCTGACTGCGGCATGCCCATAGCATTGTGACTAGGAGCATATCAGGACGGCTGGTGCCATTCAGGAGAAGCATGTCTGCAAAAGTAGGGTTTAACTGTTTGCTTCCAGTGCGATAGAAGTAGCACCTGCCACCCGTGCAGATGTGCATTGTCTGCAACCCAGCGGCTAAGTTGCCCACTAGTGTGCATGCCTGCTGCAAATTTAAAGTGCTCACAGAGTCACAGTGCATACTTGCTGCATTGTCAATAACGTTACACCTCTGGGCCCGCTCAAAGCTCGGTCGCGTGGGCGCCCAACTGTTCAGAAGGGAGTAAAGAAGGAACTAAAAAGGAAAAGAGGGGGAAAGGAACAAAAGGAGAGGCCGGGAAGGCAAAGAAGACCAAGTCCAACACTTGCTGCATTGTCCACTTCCCTGCAATCCAGCTGCTTGGTTGCTTCGGTTTCCACTAGTTAATGACGTGACACCTCTGGGCCCTGCTGAAAAGGCTCGACCGTGTTTGTCCACTAGTGCCACTGCATGCATACTGCAGTTGACTAGGGATCGCGGCTGCACAGCGGTCCGCCCTACGTTATCCTGGAAATTGATAAAATATACTCGGTCTTCAGTGGAAACCTGGCTCTGGTGGGCTGGTGGGGGACACCCATGGAGGAGCGGGACTCTGGGCACTCAGGCTTTGAGATTGGCTGGATGGATGGGGTTGCATAAAAACAATTTGGAACAATGTCTCAATTGTGTGTGTCATGCTTGGGCAGGGGCCTTGCTCATCAGCGCTGTTATCTCATCTTGGAACACACCTGCTCGCTCAGCAGTCCTTGTGCCTTGTCATACTTGCACCAGCTGCAGCAGTATTCAGGTGGTGCAAGGGCGCCGATCTTTATTTAAACAAGTCTCAGCTGACATTTTGCTACAGGACGGCCTTAGGCTGAAGGGGGCTCGAGCAGCAAGCCTTACAGTTTCGGCCACTGGCCGTAGGACGATCAAAATCTGGACCCCAATGGCCCACTGGCGGCTGTCCTAGGGCCCCCATAATGTGACCTCGCAATTTTGTTTTCCAAAGAAGGTGCTCGGGATGCGCATGGGGCGTGCAACCGCAAACTACTTCAGGTATCGGTAGTTATGACGAATGAGCCTTCTTTGGCAAGTGGGGACTGTCAGGGCTGCAGCCTGCAGCTGATAGCAAAAAGGCTGAGATCATCAACAATTGGGCACCGTTTCTCGATTACGGTACTACTTGTAAGAGAAAGAATCTGATGGATGCAACAGTTGACTGGTGCGCCACCAAGGAATCGTGCAATTTGAAGCGTTTTTATATAGTGTGTACATGACTTTCTTTCCTGATGCTAGCTGCATTTGCCGTTTCGTGTTCAAAGCAATGTTCAACCCAAGGAGCCGGATGATATTCCAAGATGTCGCCCAGGGGGTTTCGCTGCTGCCTCTAGGTGCTGGCAGCGCGGAGGATGAAAACAACAACCAGGCTTTCATGCCAATGACGTTACACCTCTGGGCCCTGCTCAAAAGAAGGCTCGGCTGCGTGGGCGTCATACTAAAGAGTTGGGAGGAGAGATGGAAAGAAACACATAAGGGGGCAGGGCAAAAAGAAAGGAGTAAAAAGTGGGAAATAAAGTGAAGGGACAAAACAAAAGGCTGGAAAAACAAAATACAAAGGATGTTCCAACCTCTGAAAAAGTCTACGCCTCAACGATATCTACCAGGCTTTCATGCACACATCTCTGTCCTCTTCCCGACTGCATCAAAAACATCGCAGTCTCCCTCCCAGCAGTGGATCATCTGTCTGAGTTTGCACAAGTACTGTCCTACCAGGCTGTATTGAAGTCCTAGCATCATGTCCAGAACTTCGCGACGCTTGTATGCCCCCTTCTGAGTGGCAGGAAGTGCCACCTTGCCATCACATGGGCATCCAGGGAGCAGGTGTGCATGTCGCCTTGGACCTCAAACTGCCTCCTGGAGCAACAATTCCAGATAAGCAGTGCGGGGACACGGAATGCACTGTGGAGGCTGATGTGGGCCCCATCCGGATCACCAGAGTAGCACGCCACTGAGGTACTGTGCATGCCTATTGCATTGTCCTTTGTGCATGCTTGCTGGCTACAAGGTTGTCCATTATGCACGGCTGCCGCACCTCCCACCCTGATGCGCAACAAACGCACTTCCCGCACATGCGCTATCATGCAAAAGCCAATCAACGTGCACTATGCACCAGGGCAGCACTAAGCCCTTTGACTCGGCACACCTCGGTCGCAATGCCAGACGTTACTTGTTCTGGAAACATCGAACATACACCCAATATGAATAGCAATGTAGGCATGTGCTTTAAGATTCATAAATGAGTGTAAAATCCCAGGCATTCTTGAAAGTCTTGACCTGGTGACCCCCCACTGGACCTATTAATAATTGCTTGCAGTCAAAACTTAAGACAGCCACTCCGGTATGTTGCCTATCCACATCTGTCGCCCTGACTGATGTACAGCTTTATACGATGTGTTATTGCAGATCGCGGGCCAGCTTCTGCCCAGACAAATACTAGGCATCCCACCTGCCACAGTACTCCACTCTGCTTTGTGTGATGCGGTGCAGCTTCTAGCCATGCCTGTCACTGCCTCACCCAGAGCAGAGCAGGTGCGTTAACATGCGCAGTTGCTCCTCTGTTTACCATGGAGGTTCTGCCCACTGTCACCCACGTTTCCAGCTCAACTCACTGCTCAACTCACATTGCATGCCTAACGTGCGCAAGCATATGCCCTGAATACTCAGCACTACAATGTGCCTAGATTCATGGCCGTAAAGCCCTCCTCCACATGCTGTGTTGCCATGTCTTGCCATGTCTGGTGATTCACCTACAGCTGAGCATGCTTCCTGTTTTAATGATGCCTACCATGAGTGTTGTTCTGCCACCCACTGATGAGTATGTCTGCAGCTCCAATCACTGTGCATACCACTGATTCCACCCATTTGCATGACTTTCGCCGTGACGGAGTCATTCACGTGCCTTGCCGCAATCTGCATTCGATGGCATGTCAGTGAGTATGTCGAATCGCAGTGCTGATTCGTTTTTGGGGGAGGTCCGGACAAGCTAATCTTCCCTATACCATCCCAAGTTTGCCAGAGAGGTCAGACGATTTGAGAAAAAAGATATGGACCTCACCCATGCATAAGCCTCTTTAAACCGGTGGGGTTAAATGGTTCACAGGTCCAATACTCCAATCCATGGAGGCACACTGAAAAAGCAGTTTCAGAAAGAGGAAATGAAACAAATTTCAAAATTTGCCATGGACGCCATGCAGATGAACGCCGGCCACCTTCACATGCCTTGGCAGTCTTGGCAAGGTTGATACAGAGTTACAGACCGCTCGGACGGGTCGTCCCGCCCTCGCCAGGGGATGACCTTACGGAAGGCATCCGGAGGAGCGCCACGAGCGGCAATAGGAAGGCCGTATGAGGATTGATGATCGGATCGAACCCCATGCATTGCACTTGATAATAACAGGTGGGCGCACCTGCAAGCTCGGATGAAATGAAGACAGCTGTCGCATCCATTCTGCATGCCGCTGAGCATGCATTCTCGAGGGTGACAGTTTCTCTGCTGATATCAATACAGCGGATTTCCTGCTACTGTGCTGGGAGCAACAGCAGGCTGCATGACGGTGCGACCAACTCAAGAGACATCACGACTCACGCGGGTTACGAGCCTTGGGGAAACGGCCCATATGTACTGAGGGACTTGTCGGACACTATTATGGTATCCCTGAAGTATGCGAGCAAGGATCTGATGCGATGTACTAAAACCTGCTACAGAAGATCCAGATCCAGACGTCGAAGTACGACTTCAAAATATGAAATCGATTAATGAAGAATGACCGAGTTGTGACCGGTGACAGGCCATCTGAATTTCGACATGTCTGGCAGGGCCCGCTCAAAACTCGTTCGCTTGTTAGAAGACTTGAACCCCAGGGACAGTTTCCAAAGCGCAGGTGACAATGCGTCAGTGTCGCATGAAGACGATGGGTCTCGATTCGACGGTCGAGCCCGTGACCAAGAGGACCATGATGACCAGACAGAGCGCTCCTCGGATTCTGGCGGGTCAGATGGAGAGCCCTCTCCAGCCAAGCCCTATGCTGCTGTGCCCTATGACCGCTTTGCACTGCTTGAGCGGCGCGCCCTGCAGCTGCTGAGTGAAAACAAGGCTCTGCAGGCCTCGCACCAGCAGCACGTCCGAGCTGCAGACCTCGAGGCCACTGAGCTGCGAGCACACCTTCGCACGGTTCTCGAGGACATGGAGCAGAGGCAGCGCGAGGTGGAGACCAATGCGCCTCTCGTCCGCACCCGCCTTGAGGACTACCGAGATCGCCTGCAGGACCTGCGCATTTCAGAGGCGCAGTATCAGGAGCTGCTGGGAATGCCGCCAGGGAGCCTGCATGTGCTGGACCAGGTCAAGGTGGGGCAGGGCTCCATGCATGCAAGCCATGGTGTCGATGGTTTCGGGGCTGAAGAACATGAGCGTGGCTTGCAGGCTAGTAGGCTACCCTTTCAACAAAAATGTTTTTCAGGCAGACAGGGATCCATGCCCGTTGGATCAAATGACTAAATAAGCTGAGAAGGCGCAGTTCTGATTATAATGATGTTGTGCTGTACTGGCACGGACATGTGAGAGGGGGTGACAAGTATCTGAGGCAGAAGCTTACAGGATCGGCACGAATCCCTTCGGCACCTGCATGGTGAGGCTTCCATCTCTGCATTCCTCTTGTGTGTTGCGCTGCTCACAGATGGCACAGCCTATGACCTTAACCGCTCGACCGCAGCATGATTCGCACAGGCTTGCGCTGTTATGCTGAAATAATTTGAACCGTTACTGGCAGTACCGTCATGGGTGGCATCGGATAATATGTGGGTAATACCGATGATGGTAAGGCATTGGTGGTTTGAGGACTCTAGGGGCACATGAAGCATCAGGAGGGTCAGCATGGTGGTAGGTGCCGCCTGCCTCACGAGACCTCCCTCTGCTTATCCTGTCGCATGTGGCGCTGCCCGCAGGTGGCAGCCTACGAGCAGACCCGTGAGCTCTCCCGAGAGGGGGAACAACTGAGGCTTGCGCTGGCCACCTCACGGGACTCCGCGGCGCGGCTGGAGGAAGAGGCGATGCGCTTGCGCAACGAGACCGCCCGCGCCAGCGCCGCGCTGGTGGAGCGGGAGCGGGAAGCCCGCGGCGCGATGGAGGGCTTTCAGTCGAGGATAGCGAGGCTGACCTCAGAGCTGGAGCAGGTGGGACCGCCCTGATGCTTGGTCCCAAGGCTTTGTTCCTTTAGCGGGAGCGAGGCACTGAGGCATGCCTATCAGGTGCCATTCGGTGCACCTTGCACCTGTCACCTCTCAACGAGTGGGCGTCTGCGACGGTTAGGCGCGAGCTAGACTTCAGACTCTGTCCCCGGGCAGGCGCTTGCTGCATAGTGCTGCATGGCACATATTTCATCCTGCAAGCTTGCCGCCATGGGACTTCCATGTTTGGGGGGGGCCCTGATCCGAACCATGCTGAAATGAAGCTCGGCCACGTCGGCACTAGAAATAAGTGTATGCGGTTCGTTGCACCCGGTACCTTTTTTGCCAGGATTGAGGCAGTGGGTTGGGTCTCTGGATGCCCATGCAACTCTCCCATCCCACCCCCACCGGACAGGCCCTAATCCGCGCCGAGCTGAACAGCGCCAAGGGGCAGATGTACGACGAGCTGCGTCAGCGCGCCGAGCGGTCCGAGGTGGAGAATGCGCGCCTGCTGGTGGTCGAGGCCACGTTCCGGCGACTGGAGCAGCAGGTCACGGAGGACTCAAAGCAGCACCGGCAGAGGGAGCATGGCCTGGAGATGCTGCAGATGGACAAGGCGTACCTCAGCAAGCAGGTGAAGGGAGGGGGTGCGGGCGGGGGGTCCTGACTGAGCTGGCAGCAGGTGTTCAAGCCCTCCTAGGGTGACAGCCACTCTGACTGACAAAGCAGGTGAGGGGTGGTGTGTGTGTGTGTGTGTCTGGAGGGGCCCTGAGCCCCTGCCTTGCCAAGCAAGTGAAGGTTGGTGAGTGTGTGTGTGGAGGGGCCCTGAGCCCCTGCCTTGCCAAGCAAGTGAAGGTTGGTGAGTGTGTGTGTGTGGAGGGGCCCTGAGCCCCTGCCTTGTCAAGCAAGTGAAGGGTGGTGTGTGTGTGTGTGTGTGTGTGTGTGTGTGTGTGTGTGTGTGTGTGTGTGTGTGTGTGTGTGTGTGTGTGTGTGTGTGTGTGTGTGTGTGTGTGTGTGTGGGCCCTGAGCCCTTGTCTTGCCAAGCAAGTGAAGGGTGGTGTGTGTGTGTGTGTGTGTGTGGAGGGGCCCTGAGCCCCTGCCTTGCCAAGCAAGTGAAGGGTGGTGTGAGGGTGTGGAGGGCCCCTGAGCCCCTGTCTTGCCAAGCAAGTGAAGGGTGGTGGTGTGTGTGTGTGTGTGTGTGTGTGTGTGTGTGTGTGTGTGTGTGTGTGTGTGTGTGTGTGTGTGGAGGGGCCCTGAGCCCCTGCCTTGCCAAGCAAGTGAAGGGTGGTGTGAGGGTGTGTGGAGGGGCCCTGAGCCCCTGTCTTGCCAAGCAAGTGGAGGGTGGCGTGTGTGTGTGTGTGTGTGTGGAGGGGCCCTGAGCCCCTGCCTTGCCAAACAAGTGAAGGGTGGTGTGTGTGTGTGTGTGTGTGTGTGTGTGTGTGTGTGTGTGTGTGTGTGTGTGTGGAGGGGCCCTGCGACCCTGCCTTGCCAAGCAAGTGGAGGGTGGTGGTGTGTGTGTGTGTGTGTGTGTGTGTGTGTGTGTGTGTGTGTGTGTGTGTGTGTGTGTGTGTGTGGAGGGGCCCTGAGACCCTGTCTTGCCAAACAAGTGAAGGGTGGTGTGTGTGTGGAAGGGCCCTGAGCCCCTGTCTGACCACACAGGTGAGGGGTGGTGTGAGGGTGTGTGGAGGAGCCCTGAGCCCCTATCTTACCAAACATGTGAGGGGTGGTGTAATGGTGGAGGGATCCTGCGGTTCTGACTAAGTGAAGCGAAGGCAACTCTGAGTCCCTGACTGACCTGATTGCCTGGGCTGGTGGCAAGCCTGGCTAGCAGGCCATCCTGAGTTCCTGACTGACCTGATTGCCTGGGCTGGTGGCAAGCCTGGCTAGCAGGCCATCCTGAGTTCCTGACTGACCTGATTGCCTGGGCTGGTGGCAAGCCTGGCTAGCAGGCCATCCTGAGTTCCTGACTGACCTGATTGCCTGGGCTGGTGGCAAGCCTGGCTAGCAGGCCATCCTGAGTTCCTGACTGACCTGATTGCCTGGGCTGGTGGCAAGCCTGGCTAGCAGGCCATCCTGAGTTTCTTACTGACCTGGCAGCAAGGGGGGCAAGGCAAGTAGGCAACCCTTGGGTATAGGCAACCCTGACTGACTAAGCTGCCTGGGGTGGAGGAAACCCTTGCTTGAAGGCCAACCTGAGTTCTTGACTCATCAAGTTGCCTGGAGTGAAGGACTGAAGGAAATTCTGGCTTGATGGCCATCCTGACTACCTGCCTGACCGGATGGCCTAGAGTGAAGGGCTGAAGGCTGCTTTGACTCATCCGTCTGACTGCATCTCCCCCAAGGTCGAGTTCATGGCTGAGCAGCAGAGGAAGACCCAAGGGGAGCTGGAGATGCGTGAGGGGCAGGTGTCGGAGCTGCAGCGCTCGCGCAACGAGCTTTACGAGAAGCTGATGGAGGCGGAGAGCGGGCGCGCGCGCCACGACGAGGCCCGGCTGCACAAGGAGCTGGCTCAGCTGCAGGTGCAATCAGGGGGCATGGAAGAGTTTGGGCGTGGGATGAGGCAGGGTTTTGAACAGAGATTGCTCGTGCTGGCCAGCCGCTGTCTTCACTCTGGGCTCCTTCCTAATCCCACCGTACCGCTGTTTTGTCATGACATCCGCTGTCCTCCTCCTCACCCCGTCCCCTATCTCACTCTTGGCTCCTTCCTAATCCCACCATAACGCTGCTTCGTCATTCCATCCTCCTCACCCCGTCCCCTATCTCACCCTTGGCTCCTTCTTCATGCCTCTCATCACGGCTGATGCATTAACTGTCCCCACCCCCCTGGCCTCCTTCCCGCACTTACCTCCTCTGTACCATCTCCCACTCCCTCATCCTGCGCAACGACTCAGGCGTCAACTCACGCGGATCTGGAGCGGATCCGCGTTGAGACGGCTGAGACCTATGAACGGGAAGCTAGGCTGTTACGTGAGCTCCGGGACCAGGCTGTGGACGAGTCCAGCCGGGCGAGGGTGGCGCATTCAGAGCTCCAAGTAGGCTTGGTTTTAGGAAGGATGGGGGGGAGAGGGTAGGAGGGTGAGGGGCCTTTGCTTGGTAGTGAGGCTGTTGTGTGAGCTCCGGGATCAGGCTGTGGACGAGCCGGTCGGACAAGGGTGGGGTACTCAGAGCTCCAAGTAGGCTTGATGCGTGGAAGGGAAGGGGGCAGTGAGGGAGAGGAGGCTGTTGCGTGAGCTCTGGGATCAGGCTGTGGATGAATTCAGCTGGGCGCGGGGGATGCACTTAGAGTTTCAAGTACGCTTGCTGCTTGGAAGGAGCTTGGAAGGAAAGGGGGAGGGGGGGAGGGGGGCCATGGCTTCCATCTTCAATGGCGTGCTTTTAAGGGGTGGAGAGTGAGACATTGGGCTCTTAGCTTGAATATTATGTTGAGGAAATGCTCGTATAGTGTGGGTTGAGGCGGCTCTAGCTGTAGCCTGGTCCACTGTGCAACAATAGGGGGGCTGCGTATCATGCTGACGGCTGTGGTGCAAGACATGCTCAGGTCATGCTGAGTGCTGACCAGCTTCTGTCCCTCCCCACCCTGCAACCCGATTGGGCATTCCCCACCTCTCCGCTCTCCAGGCCGTGTACGACAGGTCCGGCGCTGTGCATGCGGACGTGCATAGAAGGCTGGAGGGACAGGTTGTGGAGCTTCAGGCAGAGCTGCGGAATAAGGCCTTCGAGCTGTCGCACCTGCGCGTGGTGATGGGCGAGAAGGAGGGCTTGCTGGCGCAGACTGGAATGCAGGTGGAGCTGCTGCAGGAGAAGGTGCAGGTGCGGCTGGATTTAGGGTTTAGGGTTTAGGTGGAGCTGCAACAGGAGAAAGTGCAGGTGCATCTGGGTGCTAGTCATGAGCTTCTGAGCTAGCCCAGCTAATGGTTCAGGGTTAAACAATTAGAAACCCAAGGTGGTGCTGCTGCAAAAGAAGGTGCAGGTGCGGCTGGGTGCCAGTCATGAGCGTTGTAGGCAGCAGCAACAGCAGCAATGGCACTGTCCCCAAGGAGGCTTCAAGCTGTCACCTGCAGCTGTCATGTGCATATGTAATCCAAGTGAAATGGATCACCCTCAAACAAAAGATTGTCGAACATAATATGGTATGTGTCAGCACAGCCGCTCCTCCCTGCTGTCACTATGATTCCCTGTGTGCTTTGGTTTTGAATATGCAATTAGCATACACCTTCCGCCGCCAAATTGAAGTATCATGTGCCACTGTGCAGTGTGCACCAGCATCACCGTAAACACCCTGCCTCACCTCACTCTCCTAAGGTGCTCCGAGACCGTTGCCGGGCGCTGGAGACTGGTGCGGACGCCTCAAGAATGTCGGGAGACCCCTCCAAGATGGTGGTGTTGGCAGGCAGGCCCCATGCCCCAGGAGGTGCCCCACATGCGCATCATGACCCCTCCTCGTCCCAGCTGTCAGTCTCGGGTGTTCACATGGAGGCGCTGGCGGCTGTGCGGCGTGAGAGGGCAGAGCTTGTCGCACGTGTCACATCCCTGGAGGCTCAGCTCAAGGTGAAGCATGCCGGAATGCTGGGTCACTGGGAGCTTCCAGGAGTCGTTTTCTGTGAGGGTGAAGACAAATTTCTTGTGGGCACGGAACACAAGTTTTATGGGGCACAGATTCGCAGAACATAAATGAAGGGGCACAGGACAGAAATTAAGGGGTACAAAACAGGAATTTAGGGGCACAGAACAGAAATGAAGGGGCGCAAAGCAGGAAACAAAACAGAAATTACCGTATGGGGCACAGAACAGAAATAATGGGGAACTAAAAAGAGGTACCGTTTGCGATGCAGAACAGAAATTACAGGGCAGAAAACATAATTTATTCGTCGAGGGCACTAAAAAGGCGTTTGTGACATGCGTCCATATAGGATAAACTCAAACGCAAATTCTGTGACAGCCCCAGGGTGGTGCTCGCATGTTGGGCAATGTTCGCAAGCATCTTGGACATAAAGGCCGCGTGACGCACCCTCTGACTTGTGCACCGGGCTGTGTTTGAGAACCCCAGGGTGAGTATCAGGCGGGGCCTGCTCTCGGTCGATTTGAGATCCTGCCTTCCTGTGTTTGTGACATGAATTTGATTGATTTTATGCCTGTGCACCCTCCTGACTTGTGCACCCCCTGCCGCAGGAAGCACGCGCCTCTTTGGAGCTCGTGGGACAGCCGCACTCCTTCCTGTTGGGGCAGCTTGCGGCTGCAAAGGCGCGGGCCGAGGCGGCGGAGGGACGGGCGGCGGCTACGCGGGCGCAGCTGGCCGAATGTGAGCGGGGGGCCTCGAACTCTTCGTCGCAGTGCGATGCGTTGAGGCAGGATCTGGACGCCCTGCTGGCGCAGCGGGCTGGGCTGGACGAGATGAAGCGGATCGTCATGCGAGCGATGGGCGCAACGCCCGGTGGCGGCGGGATGCCTGTGGCTGGGGGCGCAGGTGTTGGTGCTCCTTTGTTCATCCAGGGGACCGGTACTCATGGTACGACCACCATCATGGCGGATTGAGCAATTAGGGAGATGGGGTGAGAGGCAGAATGTAGGGCAAGCCATGGTGGCATGACAGCCTGACAGGTGTTGTTACGTACACCGTGCTGAGGGCACTCACAGGCGAGCAGCGGACGGCTGGCGGCGTAATTGCCACAGATCCATAACGTTGCTGTTTTCACCAGCAGCCCATGGTTGTTGTTGACCCCCCTTTTTATAAGCCAAAATTCTCTTGAGAGCAATAGTGAACGATTAAATGTGCACCTTAAAACAAGCCTTTGTTGACCATTTCCAATCACAATCATTGAGTTTCCTATGATTGTCTCACCGAGCCATTTAAAATATATCCCTCATAGATCATCATTCAGTCTTGAGTTTGCTCTGATCATCTTCCGCTGTAGTTATTAGCGAAGTTTCCCAAATTTCCCACCATGAAGAGAGTCACGTGACTGTCCTCACAGAATTTAGCACCAGAAATTCTCAGAAATCAGCACCAGAAATTCTCACTTAAGTTACGCATCACATAGTGCCTCACCCAGTCCACAATTTTTTAAAAACACTTAATCTCATTGAAGCGTCGCTCACGCATCACACAGTCTTTACACAGACTTATACAAATTCACTTAGATCATCTTCTTTCCTTCTTAATTTTCCTAGGAGGCGACCAATCGAACTCTTTTGCACCCACGTCATGTTCTATGGCTGGGGCTAATCTTCTGCACTATGGGGTTCATTCCCACGCTACTGCTCAGTGGTTGTGTGTTGGTTCCTTGCCCAGGGGGGTCACTGGTTTTCGCTCGCTGTCTTAACGTATTTAGTGCCTGTACCGGTTTACGGGCACCAGTCCCATGCATCAAATGTGATGCCCCGTTGGACTGTAAACACTTCACTTCACCAGAGCACTCATAAATCAAAGCAGGGACTCCGTCTGTGAATATCCCTTTCAAGGGATATACTGGTACCGGTATTTCCATTCTCTGTGTTAATTAAGTGCTAAGAACCAGGGACAGCTAGCTGTAGTGAAGGAAAACAGTCAGTCAGTTAATAACCGAAGAATCAGCTATTTTTGTCTTAGCGCTTCTTGAAACAGCGGTACATGACGCTCGTAGAGCGCTGCTGTCATTTGATATGATAACAGCGGCTTCCATTATCAGCGGCTTCTAGTATGATCAAATTCAAACAATGATTGTGGATTTGTGGTAGCTTCACTTTAAGCCCAGTGAGCACCAGGAATCTTGGCTTAAGAAGTCTGGTGCTTTGCCTCAGTGGGTAGGCTGGTGAGCAGCCCGTCCCCAATGAGCCCCGGTCTACCTAGGAACCTATAAGCTCATGTCATGCTGCCCAAGGTACTTAGTCGTTCGGTGCATCCCTGATTTCTGTCCCACCGGGTGATCGATTTCGCCGAGGAGCTCCCGCGTTACCTTTTCGTTTCGAGCCAGCGGCGTGATGAATCCACCATCATATTGTTGATGTGAAGCCATCACAGCTCATGATGGACAACTGTCGAAGCACCCGGGTCGACCAGACCGCATGAGGCAGTCGCCACCGGTTGCCACGTCGACACCCCTTGGCGATTCACACTGTCGTCGCGCTTTGGGGGGAATTCACTATAAGAACCATCGTGCCATTGGAAATCCTTAAACCATGAGCAGCCTGCATACGCTTGATTCGGCTCTATCTCGTGGTGACATTACTTTAAACTTCTCCGATGGACGCTCCGTCAGGGCGCATCGGAGCCTTCTTGGGCTGGCCTCTGAGTGAAGTTCTGGAAAGTTTCCTGCCGGAAGCCAGGTCGGACCACGACGATCCAGCTCGGAAGCGACATGCTAGCCAAGCTGCAGTTGATGCAGCATCCTCTACCGTGTCAGTAAGTGAACCGAGTATCACATGCTTGAAATCTCTGTGTGGACAAATGGTAGATCACCTGGATCAATATCCCTGCCACAATGCGGATCAATGGACCTATGTCCCATGATGAGAAGGCTGTCATACCCACACACTTCTACCCGGTACATGGGTGACAGTGTTACACCTGCCCATGTACCATTATGGTGATGGTTGGCTATACACGTTAAGCATCCAAAACCGAGCGCCGTTACAAAGAGCGCCATACGCGAGGTATCATTCAAACTCCAGTCATTTGAAGTGTTATTTGCTCCAGGTGTAACATTTCATACGGTACGCTAGTCAGGCATACCGTACTGGTTACCAGTACGAATCATAATGTGGCAACCATAATGTGGTAACCAAACACTTAGTTTAGCAAAGCCGCAGTTCAGTTGCGCGGTAGCGAACTTAAACAAGAATTTGATCGGGCGGATTTCGGCGCCGGCGGAGCTCTTTCACAACATAATTACTATCTTATATGACCAAACTAGTCATTCCAATGCGACTGGGAAAACCCTGATGAGTGTGCAAAGAGCAGCTCATAATTTTTGTTTATTATTTGGTCCTGACTGGTGGGGGATGGGGGCAATAGGAAGTCCTAACCCTCATCCTCAAAAAATATGTTTATTATCGACCCCCGGCTGACAGCCAACCCACCCCTGTCCTTCCAGAACCCAGTTAAACCTGAACTTCCCAGTCAAAACACAAAATTATGAGACACAGTACCGCAGTCATCATTTGGGTATGCGCCCCCTACAAATTCTTACACCGTAGTGGTCGTTAGCCTTTGCGGCATCCCAAAAATATAATTGTTTAAATTTATCGAATGTCCTTTTATTTTATCGTGCAGGCCAAAACAAATGAAATCACCAATTGCGGCAGTCAAAATTAGCTCGCAGGGCTATAGTTGCAATCGATGCAACTGCCAAGCATCACCGTAAAAACTCAAAAGCCATTGTTTGAGGCATGGGAAGTTCTGTATCATCAGGTATTCCAGCAACCAAAGCAATGCAACGAACCACCAATCTTCCAGATCCTCCTCCTCTACCTCCTCCTCTGAGGCCGGCTTAATTGCCTAGTTTGCAGAGGCATGGGATTCAGTCTCGGCTGTTGGTTATGTTTCTAACTACCTAACTACCTAACTACCTAACTACCTATCTACCTAACTACCTAACTACCTTAGCTAAACTTCAAAATGTGTCATAAACGGGAGACTCTAGGCATTACAATAGCATCTAACGCCATCTTGGATATATGCACCTTGAGCACCTGCCCCCTGTGCTTCTTAGTGACCTCCTTGCCCAGCTTCCCCTCTTACTCGTACCCTCAACGCTCTTGCAGATGGTGCAAGCCACTGACCTGTTGGGGGCAAGGATTGTTATTTTCTTTCTCTCTGAATTCGGACATTGGGGGAGACCCCCAGCCTGGCCCCCCCTTCCTCGTTGCCCCACCCCTATGGACCCCCCACCTGGACCACAATCATTTCAACACCAGATTTAGAAAGACCTCATCATGCTCTACAACTTTGGGGTGTAAAACTTCTTCCCCCCTTTCCTGACTGGACCAAGCAATATTGTTCTGACTACCACAGGTTGATGGATGCTTGGAGGACTGGATGGAAGTGCTCAGACAACTGTACCGCGCAGGTGAGCTTGGTTTATCGGCTGAGCATTTATCTCAACTGTCATGTCCCATACCGAGCGATGAATGCCCATTACCCTTGTCTATCTTGCAGTCATCAGAAGGGGACATCCACACTGAACCCGGCCATAGCCTTCCGGATTCTGCCTATTGCACACCAGTACAACATGCCAGCCGTGCTGGAGCTTTGTTTAAGTGCCTTTGATGCAGCCAAGCCTCAGTTCTGGCACTTGCCTCTTGCTTCTGCGCGATCATCGGCATCAGCTGCCAGCTCAGCATCTAGCCCATATCTGTTCGAATGGCTCGCACTGTCAGACGCCCTTCAGTACACGCCCATGATTTGAGCATGCCTGTCTCAGCTCTCTGAGGCGACAAAGCCAGCCGTCTCTCCCATTCTGGGTGCTCTGTACAACCCTGTCCAGAGGGGCCTACTGCGTGGGCTCCGTCAGGAAACCTGTCTGGAGGTCATTAATGTGATATCCAGCCTGCCGTTTGGGTTCAAGTTGAGGGTGTGGGCAACGTTGTTCAAGGTACATATTGGTCCACCTCCACTCGCGGCCTTCCTGCTCGCTGGGGTTCATACTTGCACGAAAGCTTATAGTCACGTTTCCGGCAAGGCATGACATGTGTTAGCTTAAAGCACCATCTGCGGGCGTGTTCCTTATAAGTCCGCCACTCTTCCTCTGCTGGCGCCCCTCGGGACCCTGAAACCCTCTAACGCGTTAGAATGCAACGCTGTCCCCTTACCGAACTCACCTGCATTGTTGATCTCCTCATTACACATTTATATACCTATGCCATCCAGCTGTATCTTGCTGTTGAAATGCAGCTTTGACCTTTTGAAAAAACAATACTGAAATCTGCTGTAGTACGACCCACTTGACCTGGACCCTGCTTATCACTACTTCAATAATTGAGGAGTCGCGTTACATTGCTTTGCGTTTATGTTGCTTAGCATACACAGGGATCATGTGCTCCTCGGATCAGCCAGTCCCCGTCAGTCAAGTACGCAATAAGGGCGGATGTGAGTAGGAGGGGGGAGGGGGTAGTGGGGATTTGCTGGTTTGAATCCGCCTCAACTATACGATCGCATCGGAGGGGTTCTCTATTCATGGAGAGTGACTGACTTGAATTCGGCCTTACCTGTCTTTTCCGTTCCCCAGGGTGATGGCATTCTTGAAGATTGGGTTGAAAGTGATACAGGCAGTCTGAGTTGTGTGTGGAACTCCCAGTTGGTTTTAGATGTCAACCATGAGGACCAAGCGTATCTCCAAATGTGGGATATTGACACTCACTACAGACAATGGCAGGTCGCATACCAATTGGAGCTGGGAACGAGGACAGCATGGCTGGACACCTTGACGTCATTGCCAATGAACTGATATTGATTTTGAGTCGGCCTGATGACATCTGCAATATCTGGGACCTGGCCACTCAGCCGTCAGCTCCGAGGTGCATTTGAGCCAGCAGGTGCAAAAGGCATGTGGGACACTACATGGCACGGTGTCAACTGTGTTTTGTATCGCACTCTAGAGTCTAGATGCTAAAAACGTGATCAGCATGTGGGACATTTCCCGGGATATGGAGGCTCTACCGAGCCTGAGAGGCCACAATGACACAGTCATAGGTTGGAAATCCTCGGGGGAAGCCAGCTTGGTGATTTCATGCTCGGACGATAAGACCGTACGGTTGTGGGATACTCGCACTAGTGTGTGTGTGCGCACCATGGAGGGACATCAAGGTGCAATACACAGCGTTGGAATGGATTTCAGCGGCCGCACAGCAGTCAGCAGCTCATAAAGTGATCAGACCATCAGGGTGTGGGATCTTGGTACCGGCCTGTGAAGAGGCCTGGCCTTTGAGGATCCATGTGGTCGTGACAGGTGGTCTGATGTTGCCCTAGACGCTTCAGGGACCACTGAGTTGGCCTCATTCTCCAAGCGTCAGCGGCTGAGAACCTGGGACCTCAGCAGGCAGGTGGCTTTGGATGACTACAAGGCTGAAGAGAGGCATAGACTGAAAGCATACTGCCACGACCCTGGCATGACGACTGTGTGCCTTATCACATCTTCTCCGGTGGAAGGGGAAGGTGCGACCTCATCCAGCATCCTAGTGTGGCGCTAGAGTGCTCTCTGCCTAACATTATCATGCCTTTATTTGTGAGGATTATTTATTTATGTACGCTGCATGGATGAAGGTTGCTTCACCACATGATCGGGGAGAGTGAAAGTATGATTATTTTGCAGTTTATAAGCTTGACGGGCAGTTGAGCATCAACAGTTACGATGCGTCTTCTGATTTTGCTGGCGTGATGTCCCCTTGTTGACCAGGGTTACTACTTTAGGGTGCTTTGGGCACAAGTCAGCTTCGAAAGGGTCTATGGCCAAGGGGTTCAGGTACACCGGATCCAGCTGCTTGGGTCGCCGGCCATAGGCAGTCCAACGTTTGGTACCCATGGGCCTAGCGGTGGCTACCTGGTCGCCTGGTGGTTTAGGGTGCACTAAAAGAAGCTTGAAGGCTGACTAGGCTTTCCTTGTCTCCCATGTATTTCCCGAACCTAGCCTCTTCTTTGTGTTGTACGTCAAAGTTGCAATCCATCAGAGATTGTTCAAAAATCATGAACAATGCCATCATAGTGATCATACCGGTAATTACGGTAAAGCGGTACTCCTCTTTCGGTACTGTACCGCCAGTAACCGATAATCTGTACCTTTTGAGCTTTGCTCGTACCACCTGTGTTCCTTGTCTAGGAACAGTGGATGATGTCACTCGTTTGATCCATCAAAGCGTTACATTTGCTGTATATGGGGTATCCGCAAGCCGGTTCAACTAAACAGATGCAGATGTCGGCAAGATTGGCAGCTTGATTATTAGCCTTGGATGCTTTTGTTTCTGATCTGTTTCAATATGTAACAGATAGCATATCAGCTTCTGTCAGGTCACTTGTTTAAAATGATTACCAACAGCAGTTAGGGTCTATTGCTAGTGAGCATAGAGAGTTAAATAAGTTCTGCCTGAGCAAACCCTGCTCGTCAAAGAAGAAACCTAGATCTGCATCCGAATTAAGGGGAATGTGTAATGGACTATGCAACACTATTGGACCAATATAATCCTACCGATTGTTCGGTTGCCGATTGTTCTGGTCATTGCTGAACACTAGGCGGCAAGTGACAACGGGGCATTGCAACATGTACCTAATACATATAATACAAAACAGTGGTAAAAATTCTGCCCATACCGGTTTGATTATGAATTGAAACATAAACCAGGAGGGCCTTCACGTAAAATGTGCCAGCTGCAACAATTTTATTATGCGCCGTTCAAGAAGCATCTGTAATGGCCCTCTGGTGATGGCGGATACACCCACAGACCCTACTCAAAACTCTCTCATAACTTGAAATTTGATTCTGAATTTCAGCCGTGCCCCAGGCAGCACTGGTAGTTAAGACAGGGGGCACTGGTAGAAAACAGGAAGGGGGCAAAGCAGGGCGGGTCAATGAATGCTTGCTGTAGCTTTTTAACATAATTCCAACTTTCAGCATTGGTTTTGCCAAAGAGGAAGGTGGGTGTAGGGGGTGGATGTGATGTGCCTCCGCAGTGAGGGAGGAGGTAGAGCTGGCCTTCCAGCTGTCTGGACTGAAAGAGGAGATCCAAGCGTGATAAAAGAGAAGATGAAAAAACGGAATAGGAGGTCCAAGAGCAAATGTGCCATTAAGAGGAGCGAGGTGCAGAAAAATAAAGAGGGGATTCAGAAAGTGAGTTAATCCAAAATCAAGGTTGCAGTGAAGAGGAGATCCAAAGAGCTATAGTGAGATAAAGAGTAGAGGCGGAACAGAAAGAGGAGATCCATAAAACAGGGGGATTTAAAGATTTCAGAAGAGCTTCAAACCTTGACCCCCTCTTTGCGGCAGTTGGCCAGGCCCATTCAGATCGCATGTATGGACACCCAAGAGGGGTCATGCCCTGCTGACAAGTCAGGCCCATGAGCCGATTGATTTAACAGCTGTTTGTAGGATCAGCTCCGGCGCCTGACTAGCGCCTGACATGAACGTGCAGTCATGCATGCGTGCATCATTGAGGAATGCCCATGCTTGGGCCCTGTACTTGTTCAGGGGAAAGGGTATAGGGTTCAGGGTAAAGGGCTCTGAGGATCAGGACTCTCAGCAGCATGGCTTGCGCCGTGTGACCCACAGTATTGATTTAAGCGCGCCAAACCACGGGTGGGTTCTGCCGGGCGGCCAACACTAAGTTGATTGGCACCAAACCTTGACTGGCCTGCCGCTGGTGATCCATGCGTCAGGGCAAACTTCCCCCAACGTTCATAGGTCATAATTTAACTGGAATGTCGATGAAACGCGCTAAAATAAACACGGGCGACCCACCTGTTCAATAATGGCTTTGTCAATGAGAAGCTGCTCATCCTGTACTAGACGGTACACAGCCTTCCAGGAGGAATCGATGATATCTTTGGAGCTGAGGATGGCAGACGCGTACAGCAGGTCTTCATACATGCTAGTGCTGGCACAGGCGCTGACGGTCAGGACCTGGGTGAGCAGGAGTAGCGGGTCTTTCAAAACATCTCTCCTTTGTAATGAAAAGCGTGCTCAGCTGATACAGACTAGCAGCTAAACCACCTAGTGTAGTTGCCCAGCCAGGATAGAGCTAAATGGCCGCTGGGCAAGATGTTCACGACATAATATACGTCTGACCCTCCAGGCTTCTGCCCAGCCCCACTGAATTCCAGGTTTCAAAGACCTCATGATAAAGCAGTCCAGCCACATCCTCCTTCAGGATGCAAGGGTGGATATCACTATTCCGCACCTTTCGATCTGCAGCAACCTGCCTACATGGGGCTCATACAGGCTGTTCAGCAGCCGTGCATTCTTCATGCCGGCCTCCTCCTTGTGCAGGTGGGCGGATGCGTAGTTGTGCTGCGATTTACCGACACCAGTGTTGCTCAACTTGCACCCAGGTGGAATGCGCATATGTCCACCATCCCTGCAGCATCAGTGCAAGATTTTGTGTGTGTATATTTTACAGTGTTTGTGTGTGTGTGTTCAAATAAAATACATACTGATATTCAAACGACAAGATTCCTACCGCAGGAAAAGCAAGGGGACAGGGCTCATGAAATTTTACATGTTAATTTAATTTGAAATGACATCGGGATCCTAAAGCAAGGAAAGGGATCTTGGATGTCCACCAGTATTTCAAAGTGACTGAAGACAGGGTCTCACTGCAGGGGCTGGCACATTTCAATATACGTATATAAGTATATAACGTTTACATTTGTCTGAAGCGGTAGGGGTCACTTTTTGTTACACCCGATCAGACGCTGCTTGTTATAGAACGAACCTTGATCGGCCTCAGAGGCTAGAGGAATGTGTACTGGAATGTGTTTTGGAATTTGACCGATTCCTACCGGCAGGAGGGCCTGTCATTGCATGTGCTGCCAGCAACATATCTGCCCTCCTATAAAACGCAAAGCCCAAAGTATCCAGGCACACTTCCCTGTCGGCACTCTTCCATGTGGACCAGGGGGAGCTGCAGACTGCGAAGATCTGTTTTTCGAATCGCATAAAACCGTTAAATTACTTGCCAGTCTTGCAAGGGCGTAATGGTAACAGGTCTTTACATATGTAGCCCAACGTCAAACAGCATGCTCACACAATTGGGCAGTGGGCATAGCCACCTTATCTCCCTGGGCTTCGAAGAATCGCCCCCTTTTTGCCATCGCAATTTCGAAATCGACCGCCTCGTCAAGCTCACCCTGGCATCATTATGCGGCCTGCTGCTTCCGCTGCCTCTGCAGTCACGTCCCAGGGGGCAGGTCCTCCAAAATTTCAGGATCGGGGTTCGGAATTCAGGGCAGGGAATAAGGCTCAGGGTTCATGATTGGTGCATGTTCAAATACTGGGTCTCAAGTATCAACCTGCCTATTTACAGTCCTGAAATGACCTGCCTGGTGGCCACAATTGGGATGGACAGATTCTGGGCTGAAAATGTATCTTCGGCCTCTGGGGCCCAAGCAGCAGGTAAGTAAATGCGACAAAGGATTAAATACACAGGCCAGGCCATGGAGGTTACGTCTCAGGGCCAGGGCATTGCAAGTGAATCTGGTCAGTGATGAACTCAAGCCCACAAGTGAAAAAAGAGGCATCGCACCATCGATGTATCTAACATACAAACCAGTGAAAACAATTTTCACATACCAATATAAACGAAACACAAATCAGGAATGCAAGTTTGTCAAATGTTCCAGCGTCTATAATGGTATAAGCTGCCGTTCAAGAATTATGGCAGATGCACCCACAGACCAATTCACAGACCCCATTCAAATCTCTGTCGTAATTTGAAATCTAATTCTGAGACTCACCAGTGCTGCTGCCTGAGGCCCGTGCCCCAGGCAGCAGCACTGGTAGTTAAGATTAGGGGCACTGGCTAGAAACAGAAGGGTGGAGAAGCAGGGCGGGTCAAGGCTGGCTGTAGTGGCCCAACGTATTTCGACGAGGGCCACATGCGCACCCGGGCTGGTTTTTTGCGTTCGCGTCTCAGGTTTTTAGGGTTGGGCAGTCGGTCTCACACCTTGTTAAGTCCTAGCAAAAGAAAAGTGTTTTCATCATTGGCTTGCCCATAGAAGGTGGCGGTGAAGGAGAAGGCAGAGCTGGTTACCAGCTCCTTGGACAGAGTGAGGTGCAGGGAGGTGAGGAGATCCAAGTGTGATAAAGATGGTCCAGGAAATAACGAGGAGATCCAAGAGATAAGGTGCGGTAAAGAGGAGGTGCTGAAAAATAAAGGTTTGCAGCAGTCCAGAAAATGAGAGCTTTGGAGAAGTGATCATGGTTACGGCTACGAGTCTACCAGGCTGTCCCACAGCCACCAAGTTTCCAAAGGCCTCATTGGGGCCTTACCGCGACTGGTCTATGGCTTGTGGCCCAAGCAGCAAGGCTGGCCGTGCATGGGCCCTCAAACCAAAAGACAGGAGGAAATGCAACTGAACTGAAGCCAAGCCGGAAAAGGAAACGTTGCCACACAGGCAAGGTATGGTGATCTGCTGTGAGCCATCCAGCAACAGTGAGGGATGAGGCTCGACCCTCAGCCCCTTGTGCTACTTTGTTGCTTTTTGAAAGCCCTCTACCAATAGAGCCATGCAATGACATCAGAGTATGATGTATACGACACAATATGGCCACAATGCAGTGCAGACATGAACCCCTATGGTTTAGTGTTTATGTAGGTTGCATCAGCTACACTTCAGATACAACCCGGAATACGGCTGCCAGGGTTTCGTGCAGCAATGCCATCCATTCAGAGGTGGGATGCAAATTGGCATCAACTTTGTGTCCATCGTTTGTGCAGCTCTGGCGGGTAAAACAAGATGAGCAGCGTCATGGCCCCTCCTCTCATGGACTACTACTACCGGGCTGCATATCAAATCTAAAACGTCACCCACCTGGCAGGTTTATGACCAAGACACCCTGCCTCGGATGCCCGCAGTCTGCCTGGAAAGTGGTAAGGATTTATTTGAGGCTGATTGCGTGCATCCATTCACCATACCTGCAGCATCAGTTTGAGAGACAAAGAGTATGTATGTGTGTTATTTGGGCGGGGCGTATGTCCGTATGAGAGCTTGTGAGTGTGTTCAAATAAAAAACATCTGCATTCAAACTACGGGATCCCTATAAAACAATATCAGAGGAAAAGGGCTCCATTACCCTAACATGTAATTTCAAATTTGAATGAGGACAGGATCCCAATGCAAGGAAAGGGCTTTTGGATATTCACCAGCGATTCAAATAAGAGTGAAGCCAGGATGTCACTGTAGCTGGTACAATTCAATATAATTATATAACGGTAACATTTGTTTTACAATTTGCGCGTCGCTTAAAAATAGTGTCTGATCAGACGCTGCAGGTCACAGAAGGGACCCAGATCGGCCACAAAAGCAAGGGAAAAGTGTTTTGGACTGTGCACCTGTATTGGACCAATCCTCCTGGCAGGAGTGTCAGTCATGGCATACGCTGCCGGCAACATGTCCGCCCTCAAATAAAACACAAAGCCCAAGGCATCCACACTCCCCTGTCGGCAACTCGTGGACTGTGAAAATCGTTTCTTTCAAGTTTCAAGAGCCTTGTCATGTAATCATTGCCTGTCATGCAAATGCTTAATGATCGCAGAAAATAAAGTAATGCAAGAGGAAGGGTGCAATAAAGAGGAGGCCCAGAGGGGGAAAATAATACCCAAGATTCCCAATGCAGTTCAGGTAAAGGCAGAATAGGAAAAGGCCTTACAGAAAAGCCAAGTTGGGTTATAAAAGCTGAAGACCTTAGATCTCCTCCTTACGGCATTTGGGCAGCGCCAGAGATATCGCAGGCATGGATGGCCGAGTGGGGTCATGCCCTGTTATTTAGTCAGACACCTGAACAGATGCACCTTATTACAGCCGCAAGCTCACTTGGATCAGCTGCCTGAATTGAGCATGCGTGCATCATTGAGGAATGCCAACACCTGGGCCCTGTACTAGTTCAGGGGGAAGGGTACAGGGTTTAGGGTGAACAGCTCCAAGGGTCAGGTCTCCCAGGAGCTTGGCTTAGTTGTGCGGTTTGAACCACAGTATTTATTAAAGCATGCCAAACAACCCGTTGGGGGCTGTTGGGCGGCCAACATCAAGCTGATTATGACCAATCCTAGCCTAGCTGGAGGCCGGTGGTCCAAGCGTCAGGGCAAACTGCCCCCAACTGCCATAGGCCATATTCTAGTTGAATTATATCTGACGTGCGCTAGATTAACATTGCAAAAACACCTGCCCAATGATGGCTTTCTCAGTTAGCGGTTGCTCATCCAGTTATGAGCGGTACATGGCCTCTGAGGGGAGCTCGAAGGCCTCTTTGAAGAAGCCAAGAATGGCAGGTCTCCAGTGCTGGCACAGTCGTTGATGGTCAGGACCTGTGTGTGCAGGAGTCCTGGGTCTTTCAAATACCCGCATCTTACATGGAAAGCGAGTTCAACTGATTCAGACTGAAAGCTCAGCCACCCTGTGAAGTTGTGCATGCCACTGCTGTGTGGCTGCTGACCAACTCGTTTATGACAAAATACCGGTGAGTATATACCACGAATGAATGCATATCTTGTGTTCCCCTTAAGACTTCGACACAGCCCCACAGCATGCCAGGCCTTAGGGACCTCAAAGGGTCCAACCACATTCTCCTTCAGGAATCCAGGATGCCATGGTGATGTCACTCTCCTCCTCACCTATCTATCTGCAGCTTCCTGCCACCATGGGGCTCGTGCAGGCTCATGCAGGCTATTGGGTCACTGCGTGTTCTTCAAGCCGGCCTCCTCCTTGTGCATCTGCGCCGGTTCAGAAGCACACCTTTTGCATGGACTTTACAAGGTCTGAGACCGGCCGCCCAACCCTAGAAACCTGAAGGACTAACACAAAAACAACAGCCCGTGTGCGCATGGGGCCCTCGTCGGCTTCTGAGAAAAGCACATGGGAGTCGCCAGCTAGGTCGACCCCCATGCCCAACAGACGATTCACACCCTGATCCACCCTCCCGACCCCGACCCCGTCGCCGTGTTCTGCCGTTCAGAGGAGTCGACATGTTTGTCCGGAGTTTGCTGGGATTTAGCGCTCATCAGAAATCAACACAAATAGAAGGAAGAAACTCAACGAATCACATCTCTGGGAATCCGTAACCAAATGAGCAGTCAGCGTACGCTTGAAAATCGTCTATCTCAGGGTGACATCACGTTAAGCTTCTCAAATGGACGCTCCGTCAGGGCACATCGAAGCTTTCTTGAGCTGGGCTCTCAAGTTCTTGAGGGTTTCCTGCCGGAAGCCAGGTCGGAACACGACGATCCAGCTCGGAAGAGGCACGCTAGCCAAGCTGCGGTTGATGCAGCATCCTCTACCGTGTCAGTAAGTGAACCAAGTGTTAACTGCTTGAGATCTCTGGTGCAAACAGTAGGTCATCATTATCTGGTCCTGACTGGTGGGGGGGGCGGGCCAAAAGAAAGTCCTGACCCCCCTCCTCAAATCAAAACATGTTTATCAAGCCCCAGTTGACATCTAAACCAGTCCTGCACCTCCGGAACCCAGTCAAGCCTTTACATCTCAGTCGAACAGCAGAATTATAAGGCACATAACCGTGCACGGCGTTTGGGTCCATGCACCAATATCATGCACCCCCCTCTAAATTATCTTATTGGATCTCGCAGGGTCAGCAACCATTCATAAATTATCCACATGAATTGATACCGTACGTCCGCGGATTCGTGAGATCCTCACTAATTAATTGGTCATGAAATGTCGAACTGACAAAACATAAGTCAGGCAAGGGACCCAGCCCTGGGTACTGGTTACTTACCTACCTACCTACCTACCTACCGTAGATTTGATTTGCCTTCCCTCGGGTATGGAAATTTGAATTATTTTAAAGCTGCTCTCCGGGCAAACTTTCAACCAAATCTCTTTCTAACTGAAATCTGGCATTCATAATCGATGATTAATATATTCATGCATGCCTCAACCCCAAAGAACGTTAATTATGAGGGAAGGCATAGTAAGTCTACAGAACCGTACATTGGGATAGGGTTCGTGTACCCATGATTTGCATATATGATCAGAATCACCATGCAGACAAAAAGACACCACTCCGCGCACACCCCCAAAAGTAATCAAGCGCGAAGTAAAACGGTTTCTACGGTACCCTTGCTGCAATTCAAAATGCGCCAGAAACAGGAGACGTTAGACATCATTCTAGCATGTCACGTCAGCTTGGATATATGCACCTTGCACACCTTGCCCCTGTGCTTGTTAGGCACCCCCTTGCCCAGCTACCCCTGAGCTCACACCCTCATCGCTCTTGCATTTGGTGCATACAACTGGCCTGTTAGTGCAAGGATTGTTATTTCCACCACTTTCAATTTGCACTTTGGGGCAAACCCCCTAGCCTGACACTGAGGGACACCACTTTCCACTTTCTCCCTACACTGACCCCCCACCTGGGCCACAATTGTCTTTAATACCAGGTTTGGAAAGCTCTCATCGAGCTCTGCGACTTTGTAGGGTGTATAACTCCACTTTTTGCCCCCTCCCCCCCCCTTCTTTGCTGACTTTTCCTAACGAGAATATTCTGTCTACCACAGGTTGATGGATGCTTGGAGGACTGGATGGAAGTGCTCAGGTTACTGTACCGCGCAGGGGAGCTTGGTTTGTCGGCTGTGTGTTAATCACAACATGTCCAATCATCAGCTTCTAATACCCACACACTAGCGGCTATTTGACTGTATGTTTTGCCGCAGCCTAGGATTTCCAATAATCAGCGTCTTATCACTCTTATGCCAACAATGCCTGTGTATGTTGCAGTGATCAAAGGGGGTGCATCCACACTGACCCCAGCCATAGCCTTCCGTATTCTGCCCATTGCGCACCACTACGACATGCCGGACGTGCTGGAGCTTTGTTCAACTACCTTTGATGCAGCCAAGCCTCAGTTCTGGCCCTCACCTCCTACACCTATGCAATCGTCGGCAGCAGCTGCCAGCTCAGCATCCGGCCCAGATCTGTTTGATTGGCTCGCGCTGTCTGACTCCCTGCAGTACACACCCTTGATTCGGGCATGCCTGTCTCAGCTCTCTGAGGCGACAAAGCCAGCTGTCTCTCCCATTCTGGGTGCTCTGTACAACCCTGACCAGAGGGGCCTACTGCAGGGGCTCCGTCTGGAAACCTGTCTGGAGGTCATTAATGTGATGTCAGGCCTGCCGTTTGGGTTGACGGTGGGACAGACAGACAGACAGAGACAGACAGACAGACATAGACAGACAGACACAGACAGACAGACACAGACAGACAGACAGACAGACAGACAGACAGACAGACAGACAGACAGACAGACAGACAGACAGACAGACAGACAGACAGACAGACAGACAGACAGACAGACAGACAGACAGACAGACAGACAGACAGACAGACAGACAGACAGACAGACAGACAGACAGACAGACAGACAGACAGACAGACAGACAGACAGACAGACAGACAGACAGACAGACAGACAGACAGACAGACAGACAGACAGATAGATAGATAGATAGATAGATAGATAGATAGATAGATAGATACGGGCTGACTCCGTTCGCCCCCGCGATCTCGGCCGCCCGGGGGGCCCTGCCGAAAAGAAACTTAGGGCACACAAGCACACGTGTACCGCGCATGGTCGGTATTGCATCTTTCACTTGAATGCCCCGAGCCATACTTCACCTCACTGAGGTCAGGCGCGCCCGTCCCCGGGGTAGATATAGGGTGAAGAACTGAAGACGCTACATGCTTACACATCGGCCGCTTCTGCTGAAGCGATGCGGCCTTGCAATCTTGAACAATTGACGTCAAAATTTGTTGCCGCAACAACAGGCGAAGTGTAAGCGTGACTTGTGTGTGAGGCCTGGGTCCTTGGGTGGGTCAGGTGTGCGTCTCGTGGTCGACATGAGAATGACCCGATGTGACCCACCCACGGACCTAGAAGGAAGGTGCCCCGATGACGCTCATTGACATAGGATGCCGACGATTGACACCACTCATTCGAACCGTGACCTCAAATGACATTCCTGATGTGAGGATGATATAAAACCTGCACCACTTTACTGTCCCTTTACTTCTCGTGTAAAAGCGTCTCCGAACATATTTTTAACACACAACTTCTTGCTCAACTACATAAGTCTTGCCGTGTCGTCGGCTTCTCCCAGCCAGTGTATACCACAGATTCTCAATTAAATACCCCTGGGCAATCGTGACTTAAAGACCAAAAAACGCAGAGGAAGATGGACACTCATGGTGGGTTGCGATCGCTGGTTGGCCTGGACTTGCATGCGAAGGCGAGGGCTGCCAATCGGGGGCCGCCCTACTCGGAGCTTCGGAACCGAACGGCTATATGATGTGCAGAAACTGCAGAAGCCTGCACCCTTGTCAATCCGTAAATCGATCATTGTATCCCCTGATCTATGTTGCCATTGTGCACCGTGCATGATGACTAAGAAGTACTCGTGTTAGACGGCAAATGTATTCGCAGCCACCCAACAAAACCAAACAGCATCCCTGACCAATCGCAGGGCACCTAATACCTGCTGAGGCTGAGGATCAAGAGCGCTCCTTTTCTTCGTCTATCGAGGATCAGCACGTCACAGTGAACGTGCCTGTGCCAATTTTCCCTCTTCCCGAGAAGACTGCTCTTGGCACTCCAGGGGTGTCCTCAGCGGCACCCCATCATGCATGGAGGGAGCCGCATGACTTCCTGAAGCCTGCAGTCGGGGCTAACGGAGCAGGGAGTTCAGAGGGAAGCTCTGCAGAAGACAAGCCTGCTGAAGCAAAGCCCATCAGCTTCTTCCAACTGTTTCGGTAAGGAGGCAGTTGATTCATTGATTGGATGGAGGGTTAATCAATGCTGTGGCTACCAATACAGTGTCTGCTACTGTTCCCTTACACTCAATACTTTTCCAGCAATTTTTTCATCTGTCTGCCCCCGATGCCCTTCCCACATACTTCCCCAGCATCTTACCCGTCAGCCCACCCCTGTTGCCCTGCCCCCACTCAGCTATGCGGACAACCTGGACAAGCTTGCCATGCTCTTCGCCTTCATCGGTGCTGTGGGCAACGGCGCCCTTCTCCCCATGTTCTCGCTCCTGTTTGGGGAGTTCACCAACGCGTTTGGCAGCCCCGACATGAGTGTATTTTTTGACGTCATCAAGGGGCTGTCACTCAAATTCTTGTACTTAGGACTGGGCGCCGGTGTGGCTGCCTTCTTCGATCAGAGCCTGTGGACATGGACGGGCAACCGACAAACCAACAGACTCCGCAGCCTGTACCTGGCCTCAGTTCTGGGTCAGGACATCGCTTTCTTCGATACGTCCACAACGGGCACCGGCGGCATGCTGCAGGTGGGTGGGAACTGGGAACTACCTGGCTCATTGCACTGTAGGATGTTAGCACAGTTTGGCTGAATCAGTGCCTTAACATGCTGTTTCGTGCGAACTTGATAGCACGATGTGGCTAGATCTGTGCTGCATCACGCCATCTTGATGGAGGACAATCTTGCTGAATCCGTGCTGTCTCCTGCTACCCTTCTGACTCTGCTTCAGCTCGCCATCGACTTGTGACTTGTATGTGTGAGCCCCAGATGGTGTATCCCTCCAGTGCCCCAGCTGTTAGCCTGCTGCCAACTTGGTGCTGATCCACCTACTCTCTATTCTGCATTGCGTTCAGGGCCTCAACCAGGACAGCGGTGACGTCCAGATGGCCATGAGCGAGAAGCTGGGCCAGCTGATCAAGAACGCCAGCACCTTTGTCACCGGCTTTGCGCTCGCCTTTGCCAAGGGCTGGGACATGACGCTCGTGATGCTGGGCTGCATCCCGCTCATGGGCGTCGTCGGCGCCTTCATGACCCGCACCATCAGCCGCTCGACGCAGAAGCAAAACATGGCCTACTCCAAGGCGGCCATGATTGCCCAGCAGTCCATTGCCCAGATCAGGACAGTGGCTGCGTATACCCAAGAGCCGAGGATGGTGCAGGACTACTCCCGGGCGCTTGCGGAGCCGATGCAGGCAGGCATCCACCAGGCATGGGTCATGGGCCTCACCTTAGGATCCTTTCAGGTATGCTCTCGGCGGGATGAGTCGCGCCATCGTCGGCCCACTCTTGTGTTAACCAGCTCAGGCTGGTGCTCATCAGCTCTTGGATTTATCAGCTTAAATGTATTGATCAGCTCATTTGCGCATCGATCAGCTAATGTATGCTTTTATCTGCTTGTAAATGTATGTATCAGCCCACTCATGTATTTCAGGTTTGGTCCCAACTGAGCCTTTTGAGGTGTCCTGGCAAAATAGTGGAAAAGCCGAAGAAAAACGCACATATTTGGTAGCAACCATGCCTTTCCGCACCCCTTCTATCCACCTTCTACCCACCTACCTGCCCCACTCAGTTGATCATCTTCGGCAGCTTCGCCGTCGCCCTCGTGTATGGTGCCTTCCGTGTGGCCGCCGGCGCCTACACCGGCGGAGATGTCATGAACGTGCTCATCGCGGTCCTGCTTGGCGGCTTCGCCATCATGCAAGGCGCACCCAACATCCAGTACGTCATCAAGGGCAAGGTCTCCGGGGCCCGCATGTTCAAGCTAATCGAGCGCCGCCCGGAGATTGACATTGACTCTGAGGTCGGCGAGGAGCCCAAGGCGGTTGTCGGCGAGCTGGTCCTTAAGGACGTCACCTTTGCCTACCCCGCCCGGCTCGACGTCCCCGTCTTCAGCAACTTCAACCTTGTCGTGGCAGCCGGCAAGACCATGGCCCTGGTGGGCAGCAGTGGTAGCGGCAAGTCCACCGTGGTCGGCCTCATCGAGCGCTTCTATGACCCCCAGGCCGGCGTGGTGCTGCTGGACGGGGTGGACCTCCGCAAGCTCAAACTGTCCTGGCTGCGGAACCAGGTGGGGCTGGTGAGCCAAGAGCCCACGCTGTTCGGCACCACGGTCCGAGAGAACATCGCCATGGGCAGGCCCGGGGCGACGCATGAGGAGGTAGAGGCGGCTGCCAAGGCGGCCAATGCACACGTGTTTGTGGAGCGGTTGCCCGAGGGCTATGACACGCATGTCGGGGAGCGGGGCATGCAGCTGAGCGGAGGGCAGAAACAGCGCATCGCTATCGCAAGGGCTGTGCTCAAGAACCCTAGGGTGAGTTTCAGGCGGGGCCCACTCTGCGGTTGACCTGAGGTCATGCCTTCCTGGTGTGTGTGAAATATTATTGATTGGTTTGATGCCTGTGCGCCCTTCTCTGGGACCACCTGCCTTCCGCTGCTGAAATGGGCGGCCCTCTTATGCTGCCAACTGGTGGCCTACCGGGGGAAAACTGTGATCCTCAATCTTTGGCTGAAGATATTCACTTATCCCCAAACAGATTTTGCTCCTGGATGAAGCCACTAGCGCGCTGGACACCGGCAGCGAGCGACTGGTCCAGGCAGCGCTCGATAGCTTGGCGGTCGGCCGCACCAGTGTGGTGGTGGCGCACCGGCTCTCCACCATCCGCAACGCCGACTCGATCAGCGTGCTGTCCGATGGCCGGGTGCTGGAGCAGGGCAGCCACGAGGAGCTACTGAGGGACCCTGCGGGCGCTTACACCGCCTTAGTGAAGATGCAGATGAGGCACGGGGACGCAAAGACGGGCGCCGCGGGGGCTGTGACTATGACTGTTGTGGAGGAGGAGGAGGAGCTTGATGAGGACGAGGCTTTGATGCATCGTCTCGGCTCGGGCGCTAGCGCTGGTTTGGCCAAGGAGTCCGTCCATTCAGCGCAGACGGTCAAGCCTTCGCCCCTGGAAGCCGTAGTGGTCTCTGGTGATCCCTCGGCCAAGCTACGCACCCCTGCCGATGTTTTGCTGGACCAGCAGGCGAAGAAGAAGGATGCCTTGAAGGAGATGGAGAAGCTGGAGTCTCAGGACGCAGACGTTTCTATGAGGTAAATGTTGGCAAGGATGGGGGGAGCTACTAAAGGCTACTGAAGCAAATCACTTGCATGGAAGCAATGCGCCTGAAACGAAGCGCCTAGGGCAAAGCTAGCGTATTCAGCTTGCTACTTGCTTGGCCAAGCTGTTAAGCTTTTTGTGTTTTTGTTGTTGTGTCTGACTCCTGGTATTCACCTTGCATGTGCCATTCTGCGATCACCACAACACAGTCACACCTTGACCAGCACATGGCCAGTGGTTGGTGCAGCATGCCTTGACTCGGCTGAAGAGATACCGAAGCGCGCGAAATGAACGCTGAAGCTTGCCTGTGTCTGCCAGCTTGTGCCCTCCCCCTGAACACCCAAATAACGATCCTTGCCCTCATACTCTCTCCCCTCCAGGCGCCTGGTTAAGTTGAATCTGCCTGAGTGGCACTACGGAATCATGGGTGTGATTGCTAGTGCAGTAGCTGGCGGCACCAGCCCCGCCTTTGCATTCCTGTTTGCCTCCATGATCACCATCTTCTACGGCAACAGCCCCGCTGCGATCCAATCCGCAGCCAGCTTCTACGCCGGCATGCTGATCGTGGTGGGGGTGGCTGCCTTCCTGGCCGTGATGATGCAGCAGGCCTGCTTTGGCACCATGGGACAGAGGCTGGCTCTGCGCGTGCGGGAACAGCTGTTCAAGGCCATCCTGAGGCAGGAGGTTGGCTGGTTTGACCGCGAGTCCAACAGTAGTGGCGCGCTGGCGTCCATGCTGTCCAATGATGCAACGCATGTCCGCGGCGCGGTGGCTGACGTCGCCGGTCTGCTGATCCAGGTGAGGGTGTGGGTGGTTGGGGGTCTGCTGATCCAGGTGAGAGTGTAGGTGGGTGGGGTCTGCTGATCCAGGTGAGGGCGTGGGTGGGTGTGGGTGTATTTTTATTTTCGACCACACGATTTACTAGCTGATGCCATCAATGCTGTCCACGCGCAGTCTCCTTCGGAGCTTTACTCCTCATTCTTCACCTCCAAAAAGCTGACCCGGCTCTGGCCCTTATCCCCTGGCCTGTATAACCTGTGTATTCTCGTCCCTTTAGGCGCCTGGTCTTCCCACTGTTCACAAGTCAAATCCAACCTGCCCTGCCCCTGCACCCTGTCCCACAGAATCTGACGACCCTTGCAGCTGGTTATGTGTTGGCCCTGGTGTTTGATTGGCGCATGGCCCTGCTGGTGACGGGGATTCTGCCGCTGATGGTTATTGCCCAGTCGGTGGAGGTCAAGTACCAGATGGGCACAACAGGCAGCGCTGATGAGCTGTATGCTGGAGCCAACCAGGCGGCCAGCGAGAGCATCTCTGGGGTGAGCATCTCACACATAAAGATAATGAGTATATAACTGCTCTCTCCTTTTCATCAATTGACTGCAACGTTTGAATTCACCTTTTCCTGCTGAATTGTTTGAATTCACCTTTTCCCCATCTCCTTGTTTGAATCTACCTTTTCCCCCAGTGAATTGTTGAATTCACCTTTTCCACATCCCCCGATGCTCACTGCCCGCTTCCCCTGCCCCTGCTTCCCCACGCAGATCCGAGTGGTCCAGAGCTACAACCTGCAGCAATCCGTCATCGCTCGCTACGATGCGACCATGGAGGATACAAACAAGCAGGTCAAGACCCGGTCTCTCGCCATAGGTTTTTCATCCGGCTTCGCAGCTTTCATGATGTTTGCGACCTACTCCTTGGTGATCTACTTTGGAGGCTACGAGATTGTCAGTGGCTTGACGACGTTTGACAACATGCTGAAGGCTTTCATGTCGATTCTGTTCGCAGGTATGAGAGCTGGGAATGTAGAACATGGGTCTCTTTTGATGTTTGTAGGTTTCGCATGCCGCCTACCAGCGTTGATTCTTTGAGTGACTCAGCTACATCTCAGCTTCACTCCGGCCGTTGGCGTTTCTGCTTTGGTCACCAGTTGCAGGCCGGTCCAGGTTTTGTCCTTATTGGGCCTTTGTCAGCTGCCTACCAAACATACATCAGCTGTTTTGAAACACGTTGTCATTCTCTGTCTTGCACTTCAACACATGCTCAATCCTCCCCTTCTCTTGCACTGATGTAACCTCCCCAGCCCTTGCCTTGCACTGGCAAATCGTTGCTTCTCTTGAATAATCCCCTCCCCTTGTCTTGCATACACCCATTCCCCCTTTTCCTGGCGCTGACCTTTCCTCCCTTGCCTCGCCCTTTCCCTTGCCTTGCTCCAGCTATCGGTATGGCCCAGGCCGCAGCGGGCTTTGGAGATGTTGGCAAGGCCAAGGTGGCCGTGAAGAGCATCTTCCCCATCATCGACCGCCAGCCCCTGATTGGCGACAAGCCGGACGCCGACGCAAACAGGGACAGCAGTGCTGAGGCGGGCGGTGCCGCTCCCAGCGGTAGCATCTGCAAGTCTGGCGTGGAGGGAATCAACGAGGTGTCAGGTTCCATTAGCTTCCGTGACATTGACTTCAAGTACCCCAGCCGCATGGACGTGACTGTATTCAAGGGCTTCTCTCTGGAGGTACCCGCCGGCAGGACGATGGCTCTGGTGGGCGAGTCCGGCAGCGGCAAGTCCACGGTGGTTGGCCTCATCGAGCGCTTCTACGATCCCCAGGCCGGAGCTGTACTGCTGGATGGCGTGGACATCAGGCAGTACAAGCTGAGGTGGCTGAGGCAGCAGATCGCTCTGGTCAGCCAGGAGCCACTTCTGTTCAGCGGCTCCATTTTGGACAACATCCGCTTTGGCAGCACGAATGCTACCATGGAGGAAGTGCTCATGGCGGCTGAGGCTGCCAATGCCCGCGCCTTCATAGAGCGGCTGCCCGAGGCGTATGACACCAAGGTGGGCGAGGCGGGCATTCAGCTGAGCGGCGGCCAGAAGCAACGCATCGCCATCGCCCGTGCTATCATCAAGAACCCCAAGGTGCTCCTCCTGGACGAGGCGACTAGCGCCCTGGATGCGAACAGTGAGGCGGAGGTTCAGGTGGCGCTGGACCGCATCATGGTCGGACGCACGAGCCTGGTGATTGCGCACCGGCTGTCCACCATTCGCAACGCGGACTGCATTGCTGTGGTGTACCGGGGGGTGATCTTGGAGAAGGGCAGCCATGAGGAATTGCTGGCGGTGCCGGATGGGAGCTATGCGCGTCTGGTGGACGCGCAAGGCCAGTCCCAAAAGTGACGTGGAAGCTGATATACCCTTCCTGAAGTGTTTTGAGTAGCTGGGCGTGTGAGACCCAGCGCTGAAATAAAGTGGCTGGCACTGATGCTACCCACTGACACACGAGTAAAATATGCCTTCATTTATGAGATCAAAGTATTCATCACCGAACGTTCGAATTCCCAATTTGTACATAAAGGATTGTAGTGTACCAATATTTTATTATAAGTTTATTTTCTATGATTTTGTGAATTGTTGGCATTCTGCTGGTTGTATGATTTTATGCTCATGACATGATTTTTTTGTCACTGACCAAGTCTTTAACCCGGGATTGGCTGAGGGTATTATGATTATTATTTTCCTTGGAAAAGAACGGTTGGACAGGTGCTCAGATTCTGTAACGTCCTGATGTTCACTCCAGAGAAAATTGGCCAACCGCTCCTTCAGCCCTCTGTGCCAGATGTGAGATGATGGTCAGATGTGAGATGATGATCACAAATAATAAGGGATCATGTCTAAAAAAATACCTACAACATACCCACGAGATAGTATTATGTACTCCATTGGTAAGTGACCACCTGTGTTCAGCAAATATTCCCTCTTCGTACAGAACTCAACACCAGTGGCCATGTAAGAAAAATAGCAATCCACATTGTGCCGTGGCTATTGATCCTGCTGCTCTGTCGCATGCCCACTTGCTTTAAAGAGTATTGCCCACCAGCCCCGAACCTAGTAATTCACGCAGATGTTTGTTGTTATCGTTTCGGTGTCTCTAGTCCACATGCTTGATAAGGGTTACGCACCAGTGCCCCAACTTAGTCCATGACATGACATATCTGGGCCTCCAGTGCCACTACTAAGTAAAAGTAAATGTAGACTCTTTAAAGATTGAGATTCGGATATTTATCACAAAAATACACGACCCAAGCCATATCTCCCCTTCCCGTTCCTGTCGCCGCTGCTGTTGTTGTTGTGCCTCAGGTCCACGTGCTTCACGAAAGGGTTGCGCGCCAGTGCGTCCTTCAACACCCGCACGCCCTCAGGTCCGCAACGGTTGAATCTCAGGTCCAGTTTCTGCAGCGACGTGTTGCTGGACAGCATGGCAGCCAGGGCGATGCATCCCTTGTCATCCACCTGAGGACAATGGGTTGTCGTCACTTCATGTGATGTTACAGCAGTTTCACCGCGGGTCTAGCAGAAGCAACAAAGTGGTCAGCAAGGCAGCCAGAGCGATGCATCCCTTGTCATCCACCTGAGGCAGGGAGGGGATAATGGCCGGGGTCATGATAGAGGACCCTGAACTCTGATGCTGTGACGTGTTGTTGGCCAACATGCCAGCCAGAGCAATACAGCCCTTGTCATCCACCTGAGGCAGGGAAGTAATAACGGCCGGGGTTCATGATAGAAAACTAACCCTGAACCCTGATGCTGTGACGTGTTGCTGGTCAGCATGGCAACAGCCAGAGCGACATAGCCCTTGTCATCCGCCTGAGGGAGGGACAGAGGTCACCATTGGTTTTCAAAAGTGAGGACCCTAATGTGAGCATACCAGCCAGATTAACACGGTCCTTGTCACCCACCTGATGATCACGGTTTCGGATTTTAAGTTAAGCGTTTATGGGATAGGGGTTGCAAGTTGCAGGCTAAGGGTTAAGGACTGAGGGTTTAGGGTATAGGGTTGCAGGTTGACGGTTTAGGCTTAAGGGTTGCAGGATAAGGGTTTTAGGGTTTGTGGTTGAGAGCTGAGGGTCCTGCTCTCCCTCCCCACACTCTGCCCCAGAGACCGGTCTCCTCCTCCACCTCCCCCCTTGCCATTGCCCAGGCAGATCAATCGCAACGCGCTACCCACTCCAGTCCTCTGCTCCCTGTCAGTGCCGCTGACCGCTGCAAGGGCTGAGGGGAGTGCCCCCCCTATCTTGTGTCTCAGAGGTCAGTTGGCTCTTCCACCTCCCACCTTGCAATTGCCAAGGCCGGTAAATCACAACACACTAGGACTTCCATTGCACTCTCATTGCCCCTCAACGGGCTGAATGTGTTTGCCCCTCCCCCCCCTACCTCTTACCCCATAGGCTGGTCAGGTCTTAAACCTCCGACCTTGCAATTTTGCCAAGAGTTTATGGATTAGGGTTTAGGGTTAAGGATCCGTCAGCGCTTCAACCTCCCACCTTGCAATTGCCGAGGGTTTATGGATCAGGGTTTAGGGTTAAGGCTGATGAGATTTTGATTTAGGGTTAAGGCATTAGGGTTTAGGGATTCGGGTTTATGGATTAGGGTGTATGGATCAGGGTTAAGGGATTAGGGCTTAGGGTTTGGGGTGAAGTGTTTAAGGTTTAGGCTTAAGTATTTAGGGTAAAAGGGTTGTGGACCGGTCAGCTCTTCAACCTCTCACCTTGCAGTTTCCGAGGGTTTAGGGTTATTGGCTAAGGATTTATGGCTTAGGGTTAATGGAAGGATTTATGGTTTAGGGTTAAGAAGCTGGAGAGCTCTTCCGCCTCCCACCTTGCAGTTGCCCAGGCCGACGAATCGCAATGCACTAGGACCTCCACTGCGCCCGCTCAGTGCCACCGCCAGTGCATCAAACAGCTTGGGGCCGGGGGGGAAGTCGGGATACTGCAGGGGGGAGAGGAGGGGCAGTAGGGGGTATGGAATTCCAGGTATGACGTAAAGAAAGCTGACTGGCCTTTAGGTAAATTAACTAAAATATTAAATGATTAAAGCTGACCTGTCCAAGAGGCAAAGCTATTAATCAAATAGATAATTGAACCCGACCAGTCCAAGTGGTAAGACCAGTAATGAACTAAATTAAGAAAGGCGACTTGTAGGGGACGCAAAGAAAAACACAGATCAGTGCAAAGAAAAATACTGTCCGCCAACAAGCAAGTAATATAGACATGTCCAATGACGTCGAAGAAAAACGAAAATAATTATATCCAACCTGTCTCCCAACCCTGTCCACGAAATAAGCTTGTGATACCAGTTAGGCTGACCTGTCTCTAATGTTCAGATATTCAGCCCAGAGATGCATGTCTCCCATACTCACGAAATAGATGAAAACATTATTTCGATCCGCCTTCCTCGCCCAGGAAACAAAAGAACCCACCCGACCTGTCCAGGAAACAAAATAAACGTAACCAGGAAATAAATAAATAAAAACAGCGCGCATGTTTTCACAAATCCCCGAAACAATCGAACCCAACAAGATGATATTCACCCCCAAGTGCAGGATAGAAATATATAAACAAACCCAGCTCACCTCTCCTCCCAGGCCCATCACCCACTAAATAACGATTCAATTAAATCCACCGCACCTGGCCCCCGTATCCAGCTGCTCTAAGGTGTGATTGCAGCAGGCCAGTCCTCTCATGCCCACAAAGCAGATAAACAGCGTTAAGCAAATACAAAAATGAATAATTGATAGATACCAAAACTTAAATAAATGATTCCTGCTCACCTGTCCCCACAAGCCCAGCTCCTCCAGGACGTGGCTGCAGCAGATCAGTCCGCTCATCCCCACAGAATAAAAAATAAAAAATACATGCAATAATAAACAATCAATTGTTTAAGAAAGAAATCCAGCTTACCTGCCCCCCCATGTCTATCTCCTCCAGCGTATGATTGCAACTCAGCGCCTCCACCACTGCCTGATAGCAGCACTCCCGGGTGTAGGAGGGGTTGCCTGTACACAGCAGTATGAACATCAGTACGAACAAGAGTGCGATCATCAGCGCCTCCACCACCGCCTGTCAGCAGGTCGACACTAGACAGGTAGTAACACCCTCCCGGGTACAGGAGGGGTGGCCTGTACAGATCAGCAGGGACATCATGGGAAGCAACAGGAACAACAGCAACAACAGCAACAGGAACAGGAACAACAGCAACAAAAGCAACAGGAACAGGAACAACAGCAACAACAGCAACAGGAACAGGAACAACAGGAACAACAGCAACAACAGCAACAACAGCAACAGGAACAACAGCAACAACAGCAACAACAGCAACAGGAACAGGAACAACAGCAACAACAGCATCGCAAGGCGCGGGGCAGGAGAAAACAACAGTCGTGCTGGTAGAGGGAGGTAGACAGGACAGAGACACTCCCAGGCTTGCGGGGGGGCGGGGGGGAGTTGAGGGTCGGGATTCGAATTCTACGATGTGTCTAGGATTTGATTGGTTTCGACAGGTTTGAATTTCGCCTCTCCGTACTTTCTTCGATCCAGAAACGTTGAATTCCGCCTCGTTCCCGTAAAGTTTGAAAAGCGTCGCTACGTTTGTATCGTTTGGGCGAATGAAGCCATGCGGCGTTGCTGAAATTGATTTCTGGAATACGTACTCTCGTATCTCTTTCACAGAGCTTGTCGCAGCCTCTTTCCTTGGGCTGGATGAGCACAGCCAGTCATGAGGAGTTTGGGGCTCGCTGAGAATATGGTTTAAGATAAAACGCGAAACAAACGGGTTGAAAAAGCTTTCGGAGAGAGCCCCACTAACAGTATCGGACAGGCCCAGGCGCAGCAGCTCTTAGTTCAGACTGGAGGCCAGCAGCAAGTGTTGCAACACCTCTGCAGCTGTGTGCCCCCGATGTACATCGTACCTGTACAAAATGCAACACCAGCCCCACTACCACCGCGTATCTGACAGGACCAGGTGCAACGGCTTAACAGTTCAGACTGCCGGCCACGCCGCTCCTTCTGTGGAGTGTGGACCCCTCCCGCTTCATGAAAACTAAAAAACCGAGGAGCAAGAAAGCTCAAATGTGACCCTCCCCCCCCGCTTCACCGCCTATATCTGACAGATTCACACCTGTCACCCCCCCCCTCCACCGCCACATCTGACAGATACACACCTGTCACACCCCCCCCCCCCCCCCCCTCCACCGCCACACCTGACAGATCCACACCTGTCATCCCCCCCTCCACCGCCACACCTGACAGATCCACACCTGTCATCACCCCCTTCCACCGCCACACCTGACAGATCCAAACCTGTCATCACCCCCCTCCACCGCCACACCTGACAGATCCACACCTGTCATTCCCCCCCTCCACCGCCACACCTGACAGATCCACACCTGTCATCCCCCCCTCCACCGCCACACCTGACAGATCCACACCTGCCACCCCCCCTCCACCGCCACACCTGACAGATACACACCTGTCACCCCCCCTCCACCGCCACACCTGACAGATCCACATTCCACACCTGTCACCCCCCTCCACCGCCACACCTGACAGATCCACACTCGTCACCCCCCTCCACCGCCACACCTGACAGATCCAGGCGCAACAATGTGGAGTTCGATTTGAGGCCAGCGGCCAAAGCCGCAACGCCGCTGCGGCTTTGAACCCCTCCCGAGATGTCCCGGTTGATGTCATTGTCGCCCAAGTCCAGCACACGCAAGCAGCGGTTGGAGCGCAGCGCCTGATCAAGGAGGGGGAAAAGATGTAAGCCAGATTGAAAAGCGTGGCTTTGTTCCTCTCATGCATTGTCCCAGTTGATGCCATAGTTGCTGAAGTCCAGCACACTTGCAAGCAGGGGTGGGAGCACAAGGTCACATCTAAACAACGCATGAGTAAGGGGTGAGGGGTGAGGGGTGGGGGTGCAGGGTGCGGGGTGTGGGGTGTGGGGTGTGGGTGAGGGGTGCGGGGTGCGGGGTGCGGGGTGCAGGGTGAGTGGTGAGGGATGAGGGGTGCGGGGTGGGGGTGAGGGGTGGGAGGTGCGTGTTGCGTGGTGCGGGGTGTGGGGTGAGGGTGAGGGGTGAGGGGTGAGGGGTGGGGGGTGCAGGGTGAGGGGTGGGGGTGAGGGGTGAGGGGTGAGGGGTGGGGGTGGGGGTGAGGGGTGAGGGGTGAGGGGTGGGGGGGTGGGGTGAGGGGTGCGGGGTGCGGGATGCGAGGTGTGGGGTGAGGCCCGCGGCGTCCTTGCTGATGCCATTCTTGTCAAATATCTACACACATACAAGCAGTGGTTATAGTGCAACACCTCATCAAGGAAGGAAACACGAGAATAATCCTTATCTAGGAGGGAAGGAAGGGGGAAAAATAATTGACACTGAAGTCCTGCACACACACAAGCAGGGGTTGTAGTGCAATTTCACCTCAGTAGGGAAGGAACAAGGGATGAAAGGGGAGAAAAGGGAGAAAATGGGAGAAAAGGGGGTGGAAAGGGAGAAAAAGGGAGAAAAAGGGAGAAAAAAGGAGGAGAAGGGAGAAAAAGGGAGGAGAAGGGAGGAAATGGGAGAAAGAGGGAGAAAAGGGGGAGGAAAGGGAGAAAAAGGGAGAAAAAGGGAGGAATAGGGAGGAAAGGGAGAAATGGAGAAAATGAGGAAATGGAAAAAGGGAGGAGAAGGGAGCAAAAGGGAGAAAAAGGGAGAAAAAGGGAGAAAAAGGAGAAAAAGGAGAAAAAGGGAGGGAAAGGGAGGAAAAGGGAGGAAAAGGGAGGAAAAGGGAGGAAAAGGGAAGAAAGGGAGGAAAAGGGAGAAAAGGGAGAAAAAGGGAGAAAAAGGGGAGTAAAGGGAGAAAAAGGGAGGAGAAAGGAGGAAAAGAGAGGAAAAGGGAGGAAAAGGGAGGAAAAGGGAGGAAAAGGGAGTGAAAGGGAGGAAAAGGGAGGAAAAGGGAGGAGAAGGGAGGAAAAGGGAGGAAAAGGGAGAAAAAGGGGAGAAACGGGAGAAAAAGGGAGGAAAGGGAGACACGGGAGAAAAAGGGAGAAGAAGGGGAGGAAAGGGAGAAAAAGGGAGAAAAGGGAGGAAAAGGGGGAACGGGAGAAAAAGGGAGAATAAGGGAGGAAAAGGGAGAAAAAGGGAGGAAAAGGGAGGAAAAGGGGGAAAAGGGAGAAAAAGGGAGGAGAAGGGAGGAGAAAGGAGTAAAAGGGGGAAACAATCCCGATCAAGGAGGCAAAGAGAATGCAGCCTAGTCAAATCATGATATCGAGCCTCTGCTGTATTGTCTTGGATGATGCCGTTGTGGTCACCTACTACTGGAAGCAAGGGGCGGCAGGAGTGCTGGGCCAATTATAGTCCTTACGGTGGCTGAATTATGTAGCTGAGTGTCAGTCACCGCAAGCTAAATTCAGCAACTTTTACCACTAATGGACCGTAATTCCTCACAGTATTTCTGAATTACGGCGCAATGGCACACAGCACTGGTCGGCAGGCAACGCCAGGTCAAACAAGGGAAGAAACAAATAAAGCACGGCTAAAACATGACACTCTCTGTTCTCTGTTGATGTGTCTCTCTGATGCAATATCACATTTCATGTCGTTTTTTGCCCAGGGCCCACAATCACAAGCCAGGATGGAGGTAAACCCTAAACCCTTAACCCTAAACTAGGTAAGTCGATGGACAGAAAGCCAGGTTAAAGGCAAACCTAAAAAACGTAACCCTAAACTAGGTAAGTCAAAGAACAGAAAGCCAGGTTAGAGGCAAACCCCCACACTTCTCACCTCGCCCAATGCGGCACAGCCGGCCGAACCGATGGCGTTGCCACGCAAGACAAGCTCTTTCAGGGCACAACCTGACGGTCCAGATCCACTTGATCCACCAGATCCAGTGGTGGATCCAGGTGCAGATCCAGCGTCCATACATATCCCAGCAGGCCCTGCCTGCCGGCTTGCCAGTGCAGCAGCCAGGCTGGCAGCCCCTTCATCGTTCACACCACATCCTGACATATCCAAGCTGGTCAAGGACGAGGGGCGGCAGGCAGCTGCCCTGCAGCTGCTGCCGCTGCTGCTGCTTGGCCCGCAGCTCAACCAACTGCTTGACATTCCGCCTCCCATTGTGCCCCTGCCCGCCCCCAATCCTGGTGTGTCTCCCACTGGGATTCCCGTTCCTGCTCCCACATGTTGCCTGCTGCCAACACCAGATCCCGCGCCTGCTCCTGGCCCGCCGTCTCCAACCATGCCACTGCCCGCCCCCGACTCTGGTCCGCCGCCCACTGACAAGCCCCATCCCACATCTGTACCCATTCCCCTGCCACTGCCCGCTCGCGCTCCTAGCGCCCGCCCGATGGCTGCTGCGCCTGCCGCCCCGACGGCCCTGTTGCCGGACAGGTCCAGGCGCGTGAGGGTGGTGTTGTGCAACAGCATGTGAGCCAGCGCCTCGGCAGCCGCTGGATTCAACTGCATGAGGGATCAGGTTCGGATCCATCAGATCCATCAGATCTATTAGATCCATCACATTGAGCCAACCTGAACCCTAAAGCATCATGGGTTACGGGTCATGCCCCACAGCACGAGGCCCGAGTTCCGCTCCAGAGCCCATGTCAACACGACCAGTCGTTTGCAACAGCTCCTCCCGTCCTACCTGGCAGATCCCGCCCTACCTAGATCTATCAGATCCATCAGATACAGAAATCTAATGGCTGTAGCAGGTTACAGCTCAGGCCCAGCAGTACGAGGCCCAGGTCCAGATCCAGAGCCTATTCATACTCGGCCGTCGCGGCTTACCCGATTTGCATCAGCTCCTCTTGCCATACTAGCAGATCCAGAAGATCCAGGAGATCTAGAAGATCCAACTAATATAGAGGATCTAGAAACTCCGGTTTACCCAGCAGATCCAGAAGTTTACTAGGTTTCAGCTCAGGCACAGCAGGTCCAGTATGTTCAGTAGATCCAGACGATCCAGTAGATTTAGAAGATCCAACAAACAAAGTGGCCATGCCAGGTTAAAGCTCAGGCCCAGAAGCGCGCGGCCGGGGGTCTGATCCAGAGCCTTTTCCTACTTGACCGCCCTGGCTTACCCGATTTGCGTCAGCTCCTCCGCCCTGAGAGCCCCTCCAGCAGATCCAGCAGATCCAACAGATCCATAAAGTCTAGTTGCCTCTGGCCCAGCAGCACGAGGGCCACGCTCCCCTCCAACACCCGGGCCGATACGACCACCCAGGCTTTACGATTTGCCATACCTCTGGGTTCCCACCCTTCCTAGAGGATCCAGCAGATCCAGCAGATCCAGAAGCAGATCTAGAATATATAGGAGATCTAGCACAGCTCGTCGCCACAGGCCCAGCAGCACTGGGCCCTGTTTCCCTCCAGCACCCATGCCAATACGATTGCCTAGATCCAGCAGATCCAGCAGATCTGGACGATCGTTATGGTTGCCTTACCATGTCACAGCTCAGGTCCAATTGAAGATGGCCCGTATTCCCCTCCAGCACTGGGCCGATACGACCGCCCCAGCTATTCAGATTTGCCATATATATGGATGCCCGTCCTACCTAGCAGATCCAGCAGATCCAGCAGATCTAGCAGATCCACCAGACCTCAAGGATCTGTGAGATCTACCTCGTCTCCTTACCAGGTTGCAGCTCAGGTCCAGCAGAACCAAGCCCGTGTACCCCTCCAGCATGCGCACTAACGCAACCGCCTCGGCCTCGTCGATTTGAGTTAGCAGTGGGTCTCCGTCCTTTCAAGCAGATCCAGTAGATCCAGTAGATCCAGAGGATCTACCCTGTCGCCTTACCATATTACAGCTCAGGTCCAATAGAACCAAGCCCGTATCCCCCTCCAGCATACGCGCCAACGCCACCGCCCCCAATTTGCCAATTTGAGTCGGGTCCAGTGGGTCCTGGCCAGGCCTCTCCCGACTGCCACGTAAGCGAAGGGAGCGCAGCGTGACATTATGCTCGAGCGCAGCCGCTATACTTGTGACGATGCGATCTCCAATGCAGCACTCGCTCAGGTCCAGGTGCTGAAGGGGGCAATGCGACAGTTTGGCTCGGGATGGGGGAGGGGGGGTATAGAGTGGAGCAGGGCAGGGATGGGGGGGGGGATAGAGTGGAGCAGGGCAGGGATGGGGGGGGGGGGGGCATTGTGTGGGGGAGGGGGGGGATAGAGTGGAGCAGGGCAGGGATGGGGGGGGGGGATAGAGTGGAGCAGGGCAGGGATGGGGGGGGGGGGGGCATTGTGTGGGGGAGGGGGGGGATAGAGTGGAGCAGGGCAGGGATGGGGGGGGGGGATAGAGTGGAGCAGGGCAGGGATGGGGGGGGGGGGCATTGTGTGGGGGAGGGGGGGGATAGAGTGGAGCAGGGCAGGGATGCAGGGGGGGCATGGTGTGGGGGAGCGGGGGGCAAGCGCAGTGTGGAGGAGGGCAGGGGCACGTGCAGCGTGACGTAATGTTTGAGTGCAGCTGCTATTGTTGTGGCGATGGCATCTACAACACAGGTCTAGGGGGCTTGGGCCTGGGCCTGGGCCTGGGCTTGGGCCTGGACCTGGGCCTGGGCTTGGGCTTGGGCCTGGGCCTGGGCTTGGGCCTGGGCCTGGGCTTGGGCCTGGGCCTGGGCTTGGGCCTGGGCTTGGGCTTGGGCCTGGGCCTGGGCTTGGGCCTGGGCCTGGGCTTGGGCCTGGGCCTGGGCTTGGGCCTGGGCTTGGGCCTGGGCCTGAGCCTGGGCTTGGGCCTGGGCTTGGGCCTGGGCCTGGGCCTGGGCCAGGGCCTGGGCTTGGGCCTGGGCCGGCGCCGCGGCCGGACAGGGTAGGCAATTCAAACCCACAGTTTGCAAACATGTTTTCGGCACCTGCAGCCATGTGTAGGACTTGATAAACCAGGACATGACGATCGCAGACTCGTACGCGAGCGGGGAGGAGGAGAGATCCAGCACCTCCAGCCGAGGGTGGGGGTAGCGGCTGGAGAAGGACCTGGGGGCAGACGTGTCGGTCGCGGCCTGCGGCTGCTGCTGTTGCTGTTGCCAAGTCCCTCCGTCTTCTACAGCCTCTGCTGCAATCAAGGCGGTGCGCCTATCCGCGTAGGCGTACATCGTCTCCAAGAAGTCGTCCCCAAAGGTTCCCATGCTTCCGCCGCGTAGGCTCAGTTGCCTTAGGCGTGGGTGGTTTGATACGCCAGCAGCGAGCGAAGTAACATCTGAGGAACTGATACCCGTGGTAGCACCTTCAGGTCAAGACATAAGAGTGGATTCAGTTAGATCTGGGGGGATCTGGGAAAATCTGGGTAGATCTGAACAGTTGTTTGGTGGTGAGCTGCCATGCTAGCGGTCAACCATGTGACATCTGAGTAATACCCAAGACACCACCGGTGGGATAAAGACATAATTAATGCGGATCAAGAAATATCTAAATATATCTGGGTAGATCTGGATAGATCTGAGCAGTCATTTGGTAATAGGCTGCCAAGTGCCAAGCGAGGCCGTGACATCTGAGCGACCGGCCAAACCCCATTCCTTTACCCTTGACCATTACTTTCACCAAACTCTATGCTACTCAGGTCCAGGAGCTCCTTAAACCCTAATCCCTAACCCTGACTAGAACCCTTTACCCTGATCCCTTAACCCGAATCCCATACTCTCACCAAAGTCTATGCTGCTCAGGTCCAGGAGCTCGAGCGCCGACGACGCATTGTAGGCCAGCCCGCGGCCAATGGCTCTCATCCCCTCCCCGCCCGGATCGTTCGTCGCACCGCACCGCGTCACAGACCGCGCACACTCCTCGCCCGCAGTCGTGTCGCCAATGGCCAGCAGACACCCGTCCTCCTCCTCCCACTCCTTCACCGCCTCCTCCTCCTCCAGCACATCCTGCTCCGGAACCTCATTGGACAGCACTAGGCGCCGTAGAGTAGTGTTGCAGTCCAGCATGCAGCCGATTTCGACCCCTGCTGCTGAGCCTAAGCCGTTACGAGTCAGGTCCAGCGAAATAAGCGATGAGTTGGACCTGAGTGAATCACGTTGTCAGTTACACATTGTCAGTTACACATTGGCAGTAACACATTGACAGTTACACATTGTTAGGTACAATTGACAGTCATAATTCGACAGTTACACATTGGCAGGTACAATTAGCCACTACACATTGACAGTTACACATTGGCAGATACACATTGGCAGTTACAAATTGGCAGTTACAAATTGGCAGTTCCACATTGGCAGTTACACATTTGCAGTTACACATTTGCAGTTACACATTTGCAGTTACACATTGGCTGTTACACATTTGCAGTTACACATTGACAGTTACACATTGGCAGATACACATTGGCAGTTACACATTGGCAGATACACATTGACAGTTACACATTGGCAGATACACATTGACAGTTACACATTGACAGTTACACATTGGCAGATACACATTGACAGTTACACAGCGACAGTTACACATTGGCAGATACACATTGGCTGTTACACATTGGCAGTTACACATTGGCAGTTACACATTGACAGTTACACATTGACAGTTACACATTGGCAGATACACATTGGCTGTTACACATTGGCAGTTACACATTGACAGTTACACATTGTTAGGTACAATTGACAGTCATAATTCGACAGTTACACATTGGCAGGTACAATTAGCCACTGCACATTGACAGTTACACATTGGCAGAAACACATTGGCAGTTACACATTGGCAGTTACAAATTGGCAGTTCCACATTGGCAGTTACACATTGGCTGTTACACATTTGCAGTTACACATTGACAGTTTCACATTGACAGTTACACAGCGCCAGTTACACATTGGCAGATACACATTGGCAGATGCAAATTGACAGTTACACATTGGCAGTCACATTGGCAGTTACACATTGGCTGTTACACATTTGCAGTTACACATTGACAGTTACACATTGACAGTTACACAGCGCCAGTTACACATTGACAGATACACATTGGCAGTTACACATTGCCAGTTACACATTGACAGTTACACATTGGCAATTACACACTATCAGTTACACATTGTTACAGGACACTAGCATGTAATAATCCTTCAGGGTGCACCATTCAAGGTCCAGCGAAAGAAGCGCTGTGTTCGACCAGGGTGCAAAACAAATGCTTGCTAGTAACGAACGTTAGTTTTTTACGGGACATCGGTAGGTCACACACATTCTGGTATCCAGGATGCGCAGGCGACCCCTCCCAGGTCCCAGGTCAGGTGATGGTCCCAGGTCAGGTGATGGTCCCAGGTCAGGTGATGGTCCCAGGTCAGGTGATGGTCCCAGGTCAGGTGATGGTCCCAGGTCAGGTGATGGTCCCAGGTCAGGTGATGGTCCCAGGTCAGGTGATGGTCCCAGGTCAGGTGATGGTCCCAGGTCAGGTGGTGGTCCCAGGTCAGGTGATGGTCCCAGGTCAGGTGATGGTCCCAGGTCAGGTGATGGTCCCAGGTCAGGTGATGGTCCCAGGTCAGGTGATGGTCCCAGGTCAGGTGATGGTCCCAGGTCAGGTGATGGTCCCAGGTCAGGTGGTGGTCCCAGGTCAGGTGATGGTCCCAGGTCAGGTGATGGTCCCAGGTCAGGTGATGGTCCCAGGTCAGGTGATGGTCCCAGGTCAGGTGATGGTCCCAGGTCAGGTGATGGTCCCAGGTCAGGTGATGGTCCCAGGTCAGGTGATGGTCCCAGGTCAGGTGATGGTCCCAGGTCAGGTGATGGTCCCAGGTCAGGTGATGGTCCCAGGTCAGGTGATGGTCCCAGGTCAGGTGGTGGTCCCAGGTCAGGTGATGGTCCCAGGTCAGGTGATGGTCCCAGGTCAGGTGATGGTCCCAGGTCAGGTGGTGGTCCCAGGTCAGGTGATGGTCCCAGGTCAGGTGATGGTCCCAGGTCAGGTGATGGTCCCAGGTCAGGTGGTGGTCCCAGGTCAGGTGGTGGTCCCAGGTCAGGTGATGGTCCCAGGTCAGGTGGTGGTCCCAGGTCAGGTGGTGGTCCCAGGTCAGGTGATGGTCCCAGGTCAGGTGATGGTCCCAGGTCAGGTGATGGTCCCAGGTCAGGTGGTGGTCCCAGGTCAGGTGATGGTCCCAGGTCAGGTGATGGTCCCAGGTCAGGTGGTGGTCCCAGGTCAGGTGGTGGTCCCAGGTCAGGTGATGGTCCCAGGTCAGGTGATGGTCCCAGGTCAGGTGGTGGTCCCAGGTCAGGTGATGGTCCCAGGTCAGGTGATGGTCCCAGGTCAGGTGATGGTCCCAGGTCAGGTGGTGGTCCCAGGTCAGGTGGTGGTCCCAGGTCAGGTGATGGTCCCAGGTCAGGTGATGGTCCCAGGTCAGGTGATGGTCCCAGGTCAGGTGATGGTCCCAGGTCAGGTGGTGGTCCCAGGTCAGGTGGTGGTCCCAGGTCAGGTGATGGTCCCAGGTCAGGTGGTGGTCCCAGGTCAGGTGGTGGTCCCAGGTCAGGTGATGGTCCCAGGTCAGGTGATGGTCCCAGGTCATTTCACCTGGCCTGGTTCACTTCAAGTCAAATCGAGAGAAAACAATGACAGTGTGGGGATGGGTTGTGAGGCCGTAAGGGTGACGTCAAAAGGAAGTGTGGGGCCGTACAGGCACATGTACCTGTGTGGGGCCGCACAGGCGTTGTACATGTGTGGGGCCGCACTGGCACAAGTGCACAACGCACCCAACAGCGTTTCCCGACAGGGTTCCCGTGGTTTCCTCAATTTAAACCCTGAACCCTAAACATTGACCCCCAGCAGCGTTTCTCAACAAGGTTTGTGTGGCTTTCTCAATCCTCGCCACAAGGCGTTTCATTCCTCAAGGGAGGTATGTACGTCAGGTGCCGTTGCGTTAGCTCCTTCGTTTTTGCCCGCCGATTCGAGCAGCCTACCCTCATAATGAAAGTTGTTTGAGGGGGGGGGGGGGGGGGGTATGACCAAGACTCTGAGGGGTAGTTATTTTGGGTGAGGGGTGGTGATAAATATGGTAAATCTAATATCCAGATGAGAAATCGCGGACCCCGCTTTGGGGCCTCTATTGCAGGGCCCTCAGCACAAACACACAATGTCTTCAACAGTTTATGTTTTATTATAATTAATATTTATTTGGGCGATGCAAGTAGACAGTTCTGTGCTCTCAAATGATGGTGTATTTGTACAACAAAAGCCATTAAGCATACACCCAAACCCTAGCCATAAACCTGAACCCCAAATCCACCCCCACTCCAAGTATGCCTCCTCACCCAAAAATCTAGCCAACGGCTGCAAAACTGTGCCCCCCCATTATGCAAAGCCCCCCCCCCCCCCAAACGCACCCCTCCCCTCATCCCGTCCGCAACACACATCCTCCCATCACCTGACCCCCCTGAGCGCGACAGGGCCAGATCTAGATCCAGATCCAGTGCATCCCTCCCCTCACCCTGTCCACCACACACATCCTCCTCTCACCTGACCCCCCTAAGCGCAACAGGGCCATATCTAGATCCAGATCCAGTGCACCCCTCCCCTCACCCTGTCCACCACACACATCCTCCTCTCACCTGAGTCCCCTGAGGGCGACAGGGCCAGATCTAGATCCAGATCCAGTGCATCCCTCCCTTCACCCTGTCCACCACACACATCCTCCCCTCACCTGAGCCCCCTGAGCGCGACAATGCCAGATCTAGATCCAGATCCAGTGCATCCCTCCCCTCACCCTGTCCACCACACACATCCTCCCCTCACCTGAGCCCCCTGCCAATGGCCCCTCCGCCTCGATCACCAACAAGGTTGCATCCCAGATCGAGGCACCTCAGTGTTGAATTGACAGCGAGCGCCTCCCCAAGCGCCACGCCGCCATCCTCACAGACCTACGGCAAGGAAGTACGCGTCAAGTACCCGATCAACACTGGAGGTTTGTGGGCTACTTATTCCATAAAGGTGGCGCTGTAAGACGTCAATACGAATCCTGCCAATGGCACTCCCGCCTTGGTCACCAACAAGATTGCATCCCAGATCAAGGTGCATCAACGCTGAATGGACCGCAAGCGCCTCCCCAATCCCCATACCTCCGCCCTCACAGGCCTGTGGTCAGGGTTTGGGGGGGGGGGGTAAATTAGTCCATAAGGGTTTATATTTTGACCGCAAGCGCCTCCCCAACCGCCACACCTCTGCCTTCACAGGCCTGTGGTCAGGGTTTGGGGGGGGGGGTTAATTAGTCCATAAGGGTTTATATTTTGACCGCAAGCGCCTCCCCAACCGCCACACCTCCGCCCTCGCAGACCTGTGGCCAGGGTTCAGGCGTTAATCAATTACTCAAACCACATGAGGTATTTGGGGGCCGATTGGTCCGTCCGGGTTTAGGGTTCAGGCGCCAATTAGTACATCTGTGCTAATTTGACCGCGGGCGCCTTCCCAGCCGCCCCCTCCCCCTCCACACGCACACATCCACTCCTCCCTCCCATCTGGTTGTGGTTTATGACCAGATGTTCATGTACGCCCCCCCCCTGCCCACACACACCCATACATCCACCCCTCACTCCCACACAGACATCCACTCCTCCCTCCCACACACACATCTACTCCTCCCCCCTCCCCTCTCCCCCTCACACACACATCCACACCTCCCTCCCACCTGGTTGTGTCGTATGACCAGATGCTTCAGGCGGCTGTTATGCTCCAATGCACTGGCCAGAGCAAGGGCCCCTGAGTGCAAGTAGGGGCACTCTAATTAATCGATATGGGTAGATGAATGCAGCCAGCGTACCGCTTCGGCTGGCACGATGCATCCAATATGAAATCCTAGAGTCAGATTACAATTCCAGGTGAAGCCCAGGTGAGGTCCAGCAGCCAAGTAATCAGAGGTGCTGCTGCGCAGCACAAAAAACGGCAGAGCAGTCGGGTATGTGACTTTTCAGAGGGCAGGCGCAGCCAGGTGCGGACGGGGACACCTTGACCCCATGCAAACCCCCTCGCCATGTTGCAGGATTTCAAAATATTTGTCACAACTCTATCGCTGGCTAAGAGCGTGTTTTTAATGATGCGTATCGAATTGCGCATAGAGAAGCGAAGCCACAGCTCTCGGCCTGTCGCGTGACACCAGGGGACAGCGTGACGACACCTTGCGTCATCCGCTGTGAGATCCAGCCTTGGTAGCTGAGTTTCTCATTTCTGCACCTCGGCCTTTGAGGTCTGACAGGAATAACTTAAATAAATACAGCCGGTTGATTTGCGCTGTAGCGCATAATGTTTCCGGGACGTTCCAGAAACATCGGGCTGACGGGCGGACGGACGGACGGACGGATACGGGGTGACTGTGGGGGCTTCGCCCCCGCGACCTTGGGCTGCCCGGGGGGGCTCTGCCGAAAATGCATGTATGATTCCAAGTAAAGTCCAGCATAAATGCAGGCATCATTCCAGGTTAAATGCAGGTGACATGTCTGGTAACGTCCAGCATAAATGCAGGTGAGGTCCAGCATAAATGCAGGCATCATTCCAGGTTAAATGCAGGTACCATGTCTGGTAACGTCCAGCATAAATGCAGGTGAGGTCCAGCGGAAAATGCAGGTAAATGCCAGGTTAAGTCCAGCATAAAATGGAGGTAAAATTCCAGGTTTAAATCCAAGTTTGCCCCCAGGTTCACATCCCATGCATGGTCAAGAAGCATATACTTTTGCATGACTGCATCCAGAATAGTAATAGTTCAGATTTGGGGGGCTCAGATTGGCAATAGTCTTCAGAGGGGACAAAACTGACGGTTTGGAGCGAAGTGAAAAGCCCATTAGCCGCTGGCCAAAGGGGTGCTCCAGGGTAACGGGGAGCATCAGAAGCTAAAGCGAAGGTTAGGGTGGGTGGGTTCGAAAGTAAGAGGAGCTTCAAGCTCAGACGTAGAGGAAAAACCTTTCCGTCTGAATCTCTTTCACGAGCTTGGCTCCTTTACGCCCCATATAGGGGTTTAGGGTTACGATCGAGTATTTCCACTCTTTTAGCCCCCCAAATCCTTCAGGTTTGTGCATTACTATGCTCCCAACCTTGCTCATTTCAGGCTTGCATGGCAGCATCTAGGTCAAATTCTGCATGCAGGTTCAACATGAGACATGAGGCATTTTAAAGCCATGTTTAAATGCTACTAGGGGAGTGGGGGAAGGGGGGGTTCGGGGTTAAGGGGGATTAATCCAGGCTTAAATCCAGATAAATGCCTGCTTGCACCCAGCAGGTCCACATCCCATGATCAAGCTGCATCTTTTATGCCTGTTTCCAGAATAGCTTTAAGCATTGGCGATTGTAGGCCTGCATTTCAACATCCAGGTTTAATTCGATATTTTGTTTCCATCTGTTGCAGGCCGCCCACCAATATTGACGCGCAGTTTATCGCCGTGAATAAGAATCGACGCGCAACGGCCTGCCGGGGGTGGGCGCGGCCGGAGGGGGGGCGAATTTCGACGGGGGGGACGTCCGGAGGCATCCTTTGGCTTTTATACTGACAGGCCGAAATACGTGCCCGCCAAATGAACATACCGCCTGTTCGGGAAGGTGGAAGAGCACCTTGTCCGCAGATCGCATTCCACAACCTTACGTACGACTCCTCTCGTCTCACCTAAAACCTGTCACTTTCCAGTCCTCACTTTTCACTCGATGATCATATCACTCTTCACTCCTTGCTCACCACTCCTCCCTTCTCACTCTGAACTTCTCACTCATTTCTCATCACGCCTCACTCCACACTTCTCACTCTTCCCACCACTATTTTGTACATCTAACACCAATCAGATTGTCGGTATCACTCCTCACATCTGCCCCTTCCCACTCTCTCACTCTATCACTCCTCCCGTTACAGGTGTCACACCTTTGTCGCCAATCATGTTCCGTCCGAGCAGCAGCTGCTCCAGCACTACTGCCCCCGCCGGCAAAGAGACACTCGGCGGCAGGATGCAGTCAGCAAGAGGTACACCATCCCGGCCTGGGACCTCCGACAGGCCTTCCGACTCTGCCCCAGAGGTGGAAAGCACTGGCTTGCCTGTCCCCAACCGCCCAGCAGTTGACAGCAACCGCTCGCCTGACCCCGCCCGCACAGCATGACGTTCAACATGGTGGTGGACAATGGTGGACAATGCGGCCGCCAAAGCCGCCACACCAGCATCCTCGTGCCCCCCTCCCGACCGTGCGGCAGTGGAGACTTCACGATTGTCTCTCTCTGACCATGCCGAGGTGGACAGCGCGGCCGCCAGAGCCGTCACGCCAGCATCGCCTAGCCCGTTGCCCGTCATGTCCAGACGCATCAGCGTGCGCCATAGGCTACCGCAGCCGACCGCCCACCCGCACGCTCTGGCCACTCCTGTACCTGGCATCGGCATCGAGGAGGACGCCCCCGCACCAATGCTTCTGCTGCTGCCTCCCGCTGCCGCTACCCCGCCTGCTCCCGCTCCTGCTTTAGTCACCTCTCCTACAGCCGGCACGCAAATCGGGCAGGACAGGAGCTGGCTCATGAGGCGGCCGCCCCTGCGACCGACACGCAGCCGCCGTAGACACAGCGCCCTCAGCATTTGCGTCCTCACTACCAGACGCGACAACGATTTTAAACAGCTCGACCGTGACCGGCGGGAAGCAGCGCACCCGTCCGCTCCTCCTGCGTCGTCTTCAGAGCTGTCATCATCTCCTTCCTCTTGACTGCACTGCGGCTGGGCTGGGAGCAAGAGATGCATGGGGAGCAGGCGCAGCCCGCATGGCGACAGGCGGGATCGGCAGTGGGATGCGCGGGGCATCGGCCAGCTGCAGGGGGAGCGCGGCAGGGCCAGATCTATATCTAGATCCAGATCCAGTGCGTCCCCATTTCCGTCTCCGACAGCGGCATCCTCCTCCTTAACTTGATCTAGATCCGGCCCTCCCTCTGCAAAGCACTCGCCACCCTTGATACAAGCATGGGCGCCTCTGGATCCGGACACAGGCCGCGACCGGCCGGATCTAGATCCGGATCCAGGGGGCCAAGGAGATCTCGGCAGCGGCTCCTCCCCGAGCGTCGTGTTGACGGCGTCGACGGCATCGCAAAGGAGCCTGCAGGCTAGCCTGGCAGAGCCCGCACTGGCCCATCCACCTGGAGGCAGGGGAGGAATGAGAGTAGGGACATAAGGCAGAGGTGGGGCTGGAGGCGGGGGAGGGCAGGTGATTTCAGGGGACCACAGCGTGTAATGGTGGTTATGGGCAGGGTTACCCAGTACGGGCCGTATTGGCCTAAAATCCCGTACCGTATCCGTACCGCACCGTACCGTTTGCAACACGGCCAAGTACGGCCGCCATTTCCTGCACTGCATGACTGCATGGGAGCATAAGTGCACAGACCAGTCAGACATATCAGGATGGACGTAGGGGCAGCGCTGAGAACAAGTCCTAGGATGGCAGCGTACACGGCTGATGCGCATTGGATTTTGCAGCCGTGCGTCATCATCGAAGGCTGGCCAGGCCAAGAGTGGGCGATGTAAATTTAGCGATAAGATGATCGTCGGCACTATATGCAATTTACAAATCACCTCGCGGGCATAGCAGGACAAGTTGCGGCGTGTAAAAGGGTAAGGCGTTATTAGGACGGGTGATACATGCATACAGCGGTGATGTCGTGTGATCGTCTCCCTCGTCTGGCAAGTCCACAAAGTTCACAGTCGTGTGGACTGTGACAGGACATCAAAATCTACGTAAGCTCGCTCGCTTCCAGAGGTAAAGAGGCGGTCGTTGCTCGTAAAAGTCCAAGTCTACTCGAATACTCAGTGGCAATAAGACACAACTTGGCGCCAAGTCACAATCCAAAGCTGCATACCGTACATGGAGGGAGGAGGCTAGGAGTGGTAGGAGCATCCGTGTCCAGGACTCCCATGAGGGAGGCAAGACACAGGAGCTCCGTGTCTCCTTACGAAGTGATTTCCATGCATGCCATGTAATGATGCAACTCAGCAACTATGCAAGGTGATTCTGAGGCCTCTTGTTTCTATTGCTAGATTCATGCATGCAAAATTTCATGTGCCATGCTGGTGGGTAGCGTTTATATGGACTGACTGAATTACTGAAATGCTGAATGGCATGTTGGAACATTGTAATGGCGATGTGTGAGGAGTTTGGGATTGAATCAATGATCATATTTTCCCCTAGCATGTCAGCATGGTAAATCTGCAAGCATGCATGGAGATCCTAGGTGTTTATTTGGGGGCCATGCAAAATTGCATGGGGGCTGTCATGCAGCCATGCAGTATGTCAGGATGTGCATGGGGTCGAACAGTCATGGGAGTGTTGCATGCATGTGTTTCTCCGTGTGGATCCTGCTGTTCAGAGCCTTGAAAATGCGAAAAAATCTTGGACCGTATTGCCCTACCGTATTGTCCCTTTTGCCCGTACCGTATCCGTACCGTACCGCACTGTATTCCCGTACCGTGTTTCCGTACCGGGTTACCCTGGTTATGGGCCCCGGCTCTATCTACGATTATGGAGGGGGGGGGACTTTATATCGGTGGGTCTGCCCAGGTATGAACGGAGTTCTTTTGAAGTGACATCATTTAGATGACTTGGCTAGCAGCGAACGCTTGGTGCGGTCGTGTGACCTCATTGTAACAGGAAGTCCGAACAATGCAAGTCGAAAGCCTGAACTGCTTCATATGTGGACGTCTTTGTTAAAACCTGTAAGTCAGGGTACCCGGAGCAACCTTACGACAGGGAAGCTGTGCCAACAATGACACTTTTCTTGCAGCAACGACCGCATGTGACGAGTGACATTTTGAATCGCAGCTGTCATTGTCGCTGTCACTTGCCGAACGCTTGCTGCATTGCTTTAGCGATATGTAGCTATTAGCAGCGAATAGGCATGCGACTGACATCGAGCCAAATCAGTATTGATCGACGAGCCAGACCAGGCATTCCTGGCAGTGACGAGTGTGAACACATACAGTTCGAATCCCAACTGTCAGCTGTAGCAGGCACGCTGCCTGGCAGTCATCGCTGTTCACACTCTGACTCACGGTAGCAGTAAGTAGCTATCTACGCCAGCGATGTAGATGTTAACATTAAGATCGCGGTGACGAGCGAGGGCCAGCGAGGACTGGTTGACGTCGGTCGGTTGCTGGTCAGTTTGTACATCTTTTTTGGTGTCTTTAATCTACTGTGTAGCCGTACACTGACGACTTGTACATCTCTTTTGGCGTCTTGAATAATAGGCCGGGGCAACAAACAGCTGTTACCTGACATGGGTATTACACCAATGAGGCAGGCTTTAATCATGAACAGTAACGTAGAAACCAGCAGGACCAGACCAAACATAAGACCCTGAACATAACCCGAGGAGATAACACACAGAACTGGACACCAGAAAGACAGAAAGAAAGAAAGAAAGCTACGCCCCTGGGGGGCGTGAGAGTTAAGGGAACAGCACAGCCTGGGCTGAAGCCACATCCGCGCCGTTACCGTGAGAAACAGCAGGACACCATACTGGCAACAGTGACTAGTGATGCCGCATGCCTAGCGCAAGTCAATCTGACCAGATTCTGCATACGTTCGGTGCAAGATGGCCGCACCCTAGTTGTACGGTATGCATTGTTTTTACGAAGTGAACGCATCCAGCCTTTTGCGAAAGGGCCAGGCAGAGCCTGCCGGGAAACCGGTGCGACGAGAACCAAAATAAAACCTACAACACACAACAAGGAGGCAAAGGGGAAAACCAAAGCATCAAAAAAATAGAAACTAGGAGACCCTAGTAAAAGCTCGAAGATGTTTATCAGGTGCAGTTGTAGCCCTTACACTCATTGGGTGCATGAGAGCCATTCTGACATGATGTTGCACACCCGATAGCCCACCCACTGCACAGGCCACTCACTGCACAGCCCACTTACTACACAGCCCACTCACTACACATCCCACTCACTACACAGCCCACTCCTTGCACAACCCACTCACTGCACATCCCACTCAATACACAATACACATCCCACTCACTACACAGCCCACTCACTACACAACCCACTCACTACACAGCCCACTCACTTCACATCCCACTCACTGCACAGCCCACTCACTACACATCACACTCACTACACAGCCCACTCACTACACATCCCACTCACTACACAGCTCATTCACTACACAGCCCACTCACTACACAGCCCACTCACTACACAGCCCACTCACTACACAGCCCACTCACTACACAGCCCACTCACTACACAGCCTACTCGAGTAGTACTCGCTACACATCCCACTCACTTCACATCCCACTTACTACACAGCCCACTCACTACACAGCCCACTCACTACACAGCCCACTCACTACACAGCCCACTCACTACACAGCCCACTCACTACACAGCCCACTCACTACACAGCCTACTCGAGTAGTACTCGCTACACATCCCACTCGCTACACATCCCACTCACTACACATCCCACTCACTACACAGCCCACTCACTACACAGCCCACTCACTACACAGCCCACTCACTACACAGCCCACTCACTACACAGCCCACTCACTACACAGCCTACTCGAGTAGTACTCGCTACACATCCCACTCACTACACAGCCCACTCACTGGATGTTAGAGACACACTCCTCCCACTGGGGGATTCATCCAGCTGCAGCAGAGCCGCAGCCACCAGGTCCAGGGGCAGGTCAGCCAGGCAGGTGCCAACCATGCTTGTTGTTGCAGCTGTGGGAGGGAGGGATAGGGTTCAGCAGGTGGGGGCAAGGAAGTGAGTGAGGGAAGATGAGGGCTGCCTACAGGCATGTCGAGGGAGCTGCCCCTAGGTCCTGGGGCAGGTCGGACAGGCAGGTGGAGGGTACAGAGAAGCAGTGAGGCAGTGAAGGACAGAGGGATCGCGCCAAGAGGGGGCAGGCCAGCCAGGCAGGGTGTAAGACATAGTTTTGCAGCTGTGTGGGGAGGGGGCAGGTTTCAGCATGCCCAGGGTGCTGTCGCCAGTTCCAGGGGCAGGTCCAGGGGCAGGTACAGGTGGGCGTGAGCGGGGGAGGACCAGGGTAGCCTACAGGCATGTGGAGGGTGCTGCCGCCAGTTCCAGGGGCAGGTACAGGGGCAGGTACAGGTGGGCGTGAGCGGGGGAGGACCAGGGTAGCCTACAGGCATGTGGAGGGTGCTGCCGCCAGTTCCAGGGGCAGGTACAGGGGCAGGTACAGGTGGGCGTGAGCGGGGGAGGACCAGGGTAGCCTACAGGCATGTGGAGGGTGCTGCCGCGAGTTCCAGGGGCAGGTACAGGGGCAAGTACAGGTGGGCGTGAGCGGGGGAGGACCAGGGTTGCCTACAGGCATGTGGAGGGTGCTGCAATCCTGTGCAGGGACTGGTCGGTTTGGCAGATGACATCCAGGCAAGCAGTTGCAGCTGTGGGGGAGGGGGGGGAGGGGAGTGATCAGCAGGTGGGGCCGAGGGAGCGAGTGGGGAAAGAGGGGGGGAGGACCCCTGGCTACAATCTGGCCCAGGGACAGGTCGGCTAGGCAGGAGGAGGGTGCTGCGAAGCAGTCAGGCAATACAGATAATATCATCGTGCCGGGAGAGGTACAGGTATTGGTCTTGATGAGGCCAAAATCGCAGCCCAATCAAAGGAAAAATTTTAATCCATCATGCCCCTTCCTCACATTGATGGCCGAGGTGCACATGTGGTAGTGCATGAATACATCGGTATGCTTGGCAAAGCTTCCATGCATCTCCATGCTTGACAGTGCATGCATGAATCATCATGCATAGCAGTGCTTGCAAACATCCCTATGCATGGCAATACATGCAACCTCATGCATGACAGTGCATGCATATATCCCTATGCATGGCAGTGCTTGCATACATACCCATGCATGACAGTGCATGCATACATCCCCGTGTATGGCAGTGCTTGCATACATCCTCATGCATGACACAGCTTTCATACATCCCCATGCATGTCAGGGTATGCATACAGCCCCATGCGCGACAGTGGTGAATATATCTCCATGCATGACAGTGCTTGCTAACACCCCCATGCATGACAGTGCTTGCATACATCCCCATGTATGACAGTGCTTGCATATATCCCCATGCATGGCAGTGCTTGCTAACATCCCCATGCATGACAGTGCTTGCTAATATCCCCATGCATGACAGTGCTTGCATACATCCCCATGCATGACAGTGCTTGCATACATCCCGGTGCATGCCAGTGCTTGCATACATCCCCATGCATGTCAGTGCTTGCTAACATCCCCATGCATGCCAGTGCTTGCATACATCCCCATGCATGCCAGTGCTTGCATACATCCCCATGCATGACAGTGCAGGAAAATATCCCCATGCATGGCAGTGCCTGCATGCTTACTGTCTGTCCATGCACTGATGTTGCCCCGAGGTTGGAGCCTTGGCAACCAGGTATGGAAGCTGCTGTGTAAGTCCACCCTGTGAAAGTCTGCGCCTACATCATATGCATGACATCGCATGCAGAATCTCATGAATGTAATAATCAGGCGGCCGCTGGCATGGTTCCCATGCATGCGCTTGTAACACATGTGCTGCACTGCTGCCATGCCAGTCCATGCATGTCTGCACCATGCATGCCATCCCATGTGCGTATCCTCACTTGCACTAGATGCTTCTCCATCAGCAGATGGTGGTGATGATGGCGGCGGCTTTGAATCGTGGACCGTGTTCATCTCCTTCATTCCCCACCGGAAGAAGCTTGGAAACCAATACCGGTACTGTTGCTTGTGAAGTTGCTCCTGCTGCTCCTGCTGCTGGTGAGCAAGCGACTGAAAAAGAGGCGCAGCTGCTGTTGCTGTTGCTACTGTTGCTAAGGCTGCTGCTACGATTCACTGCTGGAAGAACTTGCTGACCCTCGAAATTTCCCATGGGCTGTCGGTGTTAATCATTTAATCAAGAAGGAAACCTGAGTTGAGAGATCGATCTCAGGATTCGTGACACATGCTCTGTCCATGGCGTGAGTACGTTTTCGCACGTTGCTCCTTTCAAATGCCGTGTTTGTGTCGATGATGTACGATCAGTTGGCTCCTGGCATGTCGACGCGTATGTCGACGTCACACTCCTGCCACGCTAGGCCCACCCAAAACTTGGGTTTCCAGATCCACGACTCAGGTTTGAAGGGTTGGGCGGCCGGTCTCACAGCTTGTTAAGTCCCCGCAAAAGAAAAGATCCAAGTGGACGATCAGTCTCTCGCGTATTAGAGAGACTGTTTAGGATGAGGGATGACATGCGCACATGCTAATCAAATGTCGGAGGGCAGAGGAGGCTATGCTTTTCTTAGAACTTCACGAGGTGTGAGACCGGCCGCCCAACCCTAGAAAACCTGAGACGCTGACACACTAAGAAACAGCCCGGGAGCGCATGTGGCCCTCGTCGGCAGCCGAGAAAAGGCAAACAGGAAACAGGAAAGGCATACGACCAGCAAGCACTCACACGGCCGCAATAACTCATGTGTAAAAGGATAGATTAAGGCGGGGGGGGGCAATAAAAAATCGACCCCATGCCCCAAATTTGTAGAGCTTACCGAGAGCGACCCATTGCTGGTCTAATTTTTTTTATTTGGGGGTAAAGATGGGGGGGGGGCTCCAAAAATCCCAAGATTTGGAAAACAGTGTATATTTTTTCTGGAGGTATGTTGAGGCTGGCAGCGGCACCTCTGTGTTAATGACATGAACCCCTGCTCCCATACTGAGGGTACGGCTCCATTGGACACAACGAATTAGAGGGAGTAGTAGGCAAAGAGGTCCCGCTGAGGGAGAGGAAGAAGGCAGTGGGGGAGCTCATGGTCAAGATGAAGGTTGATGCCAGCGCATTGCCACCGCCGTCCAGGCCATCTGCCTTTTAGAAACACGTGATCGGTAGCGAGAAGTAGTCGGTTGTCAATAGCCTGGCTAAGCCAGTACCAAAATTGACTGTTGGTATGAATTGTCATCACCTAACGTAGGCTTTTTCAGACGTTGGAAGTTTCTTTGTATCATGTGTTTTCCAGCTTTTTGTTTTGTCCCTTGACTTTATTTCCCTCTTTCCCCCCTATCTTTTGTTCTGCCCCCTTCTGTGTTTCTTTCCATCTTTCCTCCCAACTCTTTAGTTAGGCGCCCACGCGGTCGGGCCTTATTTGAGCAGGTCCCATAGGTGTAACGTCATTGACCTGACGAATTAAAATATACCAGTAGAAACGCCTTGACGAGCTGATAAAAAAAAACTTACATGCCCTGTATTTTTAATATTGACTGAGATATTTGAATTTCAATGGGTCCCGGAGGCAGTACGTTGGTGGGTGGTAGGTTTGGGTGCTCGTGTTGGGGGGGGGGGCATCGTAGGTTCCCTGGTTCTGTTTGCACCCTCACCCTCGGATTAAGGTATGAAAACATAACCCACCCCTGCACCCCACTAGCTGAGAACACACTACCACCAGAAATCCACCCCAAAGCGTGAGCGAACGTCGCCACCTTAACCGAGAGACAGCATCCAACCAACAGAAGGAGACAATAGCTGACAAGAAACCAGGAAAAAGAGGAGCATTGAAAGGGCAATGTGATAACCGAAGGCATAACCCCCGCCCCACCCGCAAAGACACAAGTCAAATATATTCTGAGCTACTGGTTTTTGCCCTCGTTGACTTCTAACATATTATTTAGACATGACGTTTTCTGTTGATGATGTGGATTGCCCTTTTTCTTGCATGGCCATGGGTGTTCAGAATTATACGTTGAGAGACTATCGGGTATATGCTGCTGCTGATTCCCTCATTAATTTCAATCATTTGGCACAAGCTGTTTACATAGCTGCAGGGTCCACGCAATAGATACATAATGTCACCCCAACTGTCAGATTCATTGTTGATGGCCAAAACTAGTACATAATCACAAGACTAAACTGCATGCCAGCAATTTTTAAAGTCTCCAATAACTTCGAACTTCTGACAAAATGTTCAAGAAAAGTCGGAGTAGTGTGTTAATGTACAGTATACCAACTTCCTTTCTAACATCTGTACACATCCAAGCCTTTCTATCCTAAACTCCCTTTAAGTAAGAAGGCTTTTGCAACCACCTCGAGAGCATATGTCCACTGCCCTATGCAAAACAGGGGCAGGACCAATGTCGCCGTTTACTTGACATTGCCGTTCATACCCATAGGGAAGAATCCCCCCTTGCCCGAGCCCCCAAGGTACACAATGGCCAGCACTTGAGCAGGGGTGCGTGAGAATGGCAACGCGTCGGCGTTGGCAGGCACCAGGATGTTCGCCTTGGTTGTGGGGTCGATGATGCCCATGTCATCAGCCGCGCCGGAAACAGCGGCGCGCAAGTTGGAGATGGCCTGGACGATTGTGGACACGGGCACACCTGCACACAGCATGGGAGCAGCTTAGAGACTGGCTATCTGCAGGAAGTAGGCAAGCAACGTCATTGCCTGGGGTGCACGAGAAGCACAATGCCAAATCTCTAGATGCGCTGGCTCATTACGTACGGCAGTGCCCTTTAGTTAAAATTTTAATCAAATTTCCAATCTTTTTTGAAACAATAAAGCACTGTGTTCATTTATGATCCTTTTCCCCTGCTTGGGACCAAGCATATCACTCACCGTAGGGGAAGACAAACTGGGAGGCCATGTTAATGAGCTCCGTGCGGATGGCTCCGGCATGATAGGCCTCAGTGCCCAGGAGTCCAGCAGTGGCTGACCGGAACGGGGCTGTCACCAAATTGATAGCACCCTGCAAGGGGAAAATATTGAAGTTAGAAACGTGGTACACCCAGCATAATGTTTAGGAGGGTCAGGATGCATTTGCCCATTTCAGGCAATGCTCAAAAGCTCAATTTGCAAAGAGAGTACAGGCCTCGTGATGCCACGTACATGGTAAGCTGTGACACCAACGTCCTCGAAAATGAAAGCAGCATGGTAGAACAAGACGTCATCGCCATACCTGCGAACATGATTCACAGATGGGATCAGTAAAGAAGCAGTGATAGGACAGGTTTCAGAGCTTGCTTCGCATCCATAACTACCCGGTATACTGAGCACCACACAGCAAATAAAACTGTTGTGCCCCAAGATTAAAAAATAATTCCACGCCACAATAACGGAAAATCATAATTACCACGCCGCAGATTGACTCACGCATCAAATGTAACGGGCAGGACAGTGTTGAAAGCCGCATTTGTAGCAGCTCCGAAAGCTGAGCCAATATTAAGCGCGGGCTGGTCAACAGGTGTTGCGCCGGCTGCCACGAGCGCAGACCGTAGGAACACGACATGGGCCAGCTCATCCTCGTAAATATCCATTGCCAGGGCTTGAGCAGAGGGTGAGAGCAGGGCCTTCTTGCACCCAGTGGGGGCAACGCCATTAGTACCCCATAGGCTGGAATTAATGGGCTTGCCGGTGGCGGCGCAGCTGTAAAAGTTGGCCTCAAGGTACCTGCAGGGATGGACGTTGTTGGATAAGCAATAGCAGTAGAGGAGAGGAAGCTCAATAGCTCATTTTGCTGCCGACTCAGCTAATAAGACTCAGTATTGCCTTGTCAAGCCATGGGCTTGCATGCTTTCGAGTGTATGTGGCAAGCTGTGTCTAACTGTCAACTGCAGTTTCCGCACATAGCAGTGACTCTGGCAGTACTTACTCTAGGTTGAGGGCGAAGTTCAACACGTCTGCATCTGTCACAGCTTGGGCCATGCTTATGCTTGCCACAGCCAGCAGGCAGCACAGGGCCTGTCGGACATGGGCAGCAGGGGTGCATGGGGTATCAAGCACAGCGCACATGCAGTTGAATGCTGAGGCAGGTGTCATGCAGTTGATGGGACATTAACATCATGGAAATCACATTCATGCTTGGCTTATGCATCAAGCTACATGCTGCCACCCTACAGTACTGCATAACGCAACAGGTGTGTCCGATAAAGGGCGAATAAGCACGTTGATAGACAACATGCCCGCGTATGAGCCTGACCTTTGCGGTAATCGACATCATAGCGGGAAGGCGTAGGTATGACCAATAATTCAAGACTGCTGTGATCTTGTGACAGGTTGCCGGAAGTTTCGTGGCAGGAGCTGATGCTAAGGACGCAGTAGGGATCGTGAGGACTTGAATTAGTCATTGTTAACAAGTTGGGCGTATAAATAGGAGGCCACGAGAAGGGATGACACGCCTACTCGTACATTGACGTTTTACTGCGATGACATTGACATGGATGACTTTAGGTCGAAGATGGGTGGGTGAAAAAATGAAGCCCCCTGCGAGTCAAAGTGTGTCACCCGTCGTCCCGTCCTAGGTCCGGTCCTAGGTCCGGTCCTAGGCGCGTGTCAACCTTCGTGTCAAAAGTGTCAGAAGCGTCGGTAATCGCATCCGCTTCCGTGTCAGTGGCCAATAAAAGCGAAGCGCGCGAGAGATGGAGCATTCAAAAAGCATCCCTACAGCTTGTACCTGCCCCTGCAATCTCTCACCTCACGTCCCTTGGACGCGCTCAACTTCTGCCCCCGCCATCTGCACCACATCCACCTTCAACCCGGACCGAATCCAATCATGGCATCCTTTACTTTCAAGGTGCGCGAAGTGCGCGACAGCCTTTTCGGTCATGTACTCATGCTGCTACCAGCAGCTTGGAATAATCTGAGCTATTCATGCCGGGTTGCTGACCATCCAGCCTGGTCATTGCGTGTCTGAACTTTTCTTCAGGCCTTGTACTGCACACTGGCGCTGCTAGGCATCAGCCTGTGTCAATCAGCACAACTGGATGTGGATGTTCTCCAGTTTGCACTAAACCTTGAGTGAGTCTACCCGTGCTTGCATCACGCATGCCGATACTCGCTTTTGCCATGATACTGCATGTCCTGAATTACAGATGCTTTTATGCTCACTACAGCCCTTACGCCGCATGAGGCCGCTCAACTTCTCTACTGGCTACTTGTCTCCCATGCCAGTCACAAGCATAATCCCCTCCTGTGCCTTCATCACACGCCCCCTCTATCACCCTAATGTTACCAGGTACCTGGAGGCAAACTTCTACAGCTGTGCCGCCACAGGCCAGCCGATTCCATGCGGCCTCTGGGGCGCAACTGGTGTCTTCCCGACTGGGTGTATGAAGGCCAGGCTGACGGACGCTGCTCGCGCCGTCGCTCTCGACATTGCCGCGGATGAGCTGGCGCATGTCCAGTTTCTGCGCGCAGCCATCATGGATGCGGGCGCTTACCCTGTTGACCAGCCTGAGATGGACATTGGCATGGCCTTCTCCACCGCAGCCAACGCGGCCTTCAACGCCACCCTCAACCCCTCCTTTGACGCGTGAGTCCCTGGATTTGCAGAGGGGGAGTGAAAGATTGAGAGAGGACCATGCATTGCAACACTACGGCATACCTCATATCATTGCTCCTCCTTCCTTCCTCCCCATGACAATAGCATTCCTTATATAATTGTTCCTCACATCTTCCTCCTCATGGCATGCACAAGCCTGTGTCCTCTGTGCATCTATGTGTTTGATTGTGAACCAAAATATCTGAAGTCAATGACCTCTGGGTAAATCTCTGAAGTGCAAACATAAATCTGAACTGCTATAATGGCCTAATGGATATAGTGTGTAACTTGCAATTCGAACTTCAAAACATTTCTGGTTGGTTCTACCTGGTTCTGTACAACGACTATCTGAGCCAGGGCACCTTATGACAACTCAAGACATCATCACACCCTATTGCCTCCCTCATCACCTCACCTTGCCAGCTCACTCAGGCTGCCTAAACCCTAAACCTCTAGACCTCACCTCACCTCTCTCGCTCATCCTGCTGCATGAACCTGGAACCCTTAACCCTTCCTCACCTCACTGCACCAGCTCACATGGCTGCCTTAACCCAACACACTACCCCTCCTCATCTCACCGGCTCACCACGCTGCCTAAACCTTGCACCGTACACCCTACCTCTACTCACCTCACCGGCTCACTCTGCAGCCTGGACCCTAAACGCTACACCTCACCTCACTTTACCTTACGACCATAAGCGGCGGTCTTAATACTACACCGTACACCCTACCTCACCTCACCTCATCGGCTCACCCTGCTGCCTCCCTCAACATTCCTCCATGATCACAGGTATGCCAACGACATCTTGTTCTACCATGCGGCATTCATCTTCGAGGATGTTGGCGTGACTGCCTATCACGTGGGTGCTTGTCCCTGGGGGCTGTTTTTAATGCATGCTTCAATTTGAACTCGCATATCTTTGTCTTCAGTTGTAACTATGGCCATTTTTGATGTCTTCTTTCAGCTGCATCTGATGCGTTTTGTTTCTTTGCGTGTTATGCAGGGTGCCATTGACGTCGTCTCTGCCCCCTACCTGTCGGCTACCTCTGGGCTGTTGGGCACTGAGGCCTACCATGCCGGAGCCATCCGCACGTTGCTCATCAAGTCAGCTGCTAAATACGTCTTCCCGTACGGTAGGTGCAAGGTCGGCAGTGAAGGTTAGGCTGCTACATGTAGTGTGGAGTGTATCCTGACTGTGCTCCTGTGTGTCGCTGGCTTATTCATTGCCAAGCAGGCCATCTGTTCCTGTGTTTACCTGTGTGCCTATTTCCCCGTTGTCCCCATTTCCATGTTGTTCCCCTGTTTCTGATCCCGTTTCCCTCTTTGGGCTTTTTTTCACACACAGGTGTTCAGGTATCCTCCATCGTCCAGGCCATCTCAAACTTGCGCGCTGCTGTGTCCGGCGCGGCTGACGACATGGGCATTATTGACACCACGACCCAGGCTAACATCTTGGTGCCTGCCACCGCCGACGCATTGCCATTCTCACGCACCCCTGCTCAAGTGTTGGCCATTGTGTACCTTGGAGGTTCGGACAAGGGGGGCTTCTTCCCCATGGGTATGAACGGCAACATCAAATAGAGGCACCACTATTCATCAGAAATTAGATAGCTAACAGCCGATGCAGGCACAAATTGTTACAAATTGGTGAATATGCGGTTGTGGCTATTTATGACAGAGATTGACAAAGATTTCATCTGCAACGATCACTGTTTATATTTACTTGTGTGCCATCCGGGATTAGCAGATCACACTTGTATGTAAGATAACTGCCGTTTGCACAGAAAATGAATTATTTTTTTGTTTCCTGTACATTTCCTTGTCGATTTTGTCCTCACTTGTACATACTCGAATGCTAGGCAACTAACGCCGCTTCCATTGTAAGTTGCATGTGTAAGTTAGGGAAAGTGTCTGCTATGAAACGTGTGCAGGATCTATCCATAATTATCGCATCAGATATATTCTCTCGCCAACTGTCTCATGCATGCACTCCTATTGCCCGCCAACCTTGGTCACCTACCAGGTTGGGTGCCCGCTTGATTGAGCCTTCTGAGTAAGCTCTACTGGTGTAAAGTGATAAATTTCTTACTGTCAGTCATGTACCGCCATGCCTTGGCGGTGTACCGGGATGTGACCGTTACCATACTGTGTAGCCTGCTCCAATTTGGCACAGCTCGATAGACAATCGAAGCATCGATGGGCACGGCAGTACATACTACATGTCAGACCATTTGTGGGGGACAGCTGAGCAGCTACCACTACTCTGCCAATGGCCCAAGCAGCAGGGCTTGGTGTACAAAGCCTTGTGTGCCGAAGGCCGGATTTCAGCTGCACTGTAGCTTCAGCATCCAAAATAAAGTCCTCAGTCGTTCTCTGCCCATGGTATTTAAGATCAATTAGTTCGTGTTGGCATGGAGGGAAGGGTGCAAAAAGGTAACTTCTATACCTCATCCTCTACAGTTTAATTAGACTAAATCCACAACTTTGTGTGTAGGTATCAGATTGTGAAAATGCTACACTGTTATATTGCTTACGTCCAATGCTTTCGATTTACATCATATGATATTGCATACGGTACTATAAGTCCTGTACTGTAATCTTCGTTTCGGTCCGCGCACCACCAAATAAATAATTTAATAAAAGTAATTGTGCATACCGGTAGCTATAATAATTCAACATGCGGGTGATAGCAATTTAATAATTCATTTGCACAGCGCTAAAACTGCCGCGCAGCATTGTCAAATAGTATCCTAGGTATATGTTAGATGAGCTCACTCATTACTAACAGAGCTGACACATTCAAGATGATTTAACTCCCAGCCCTGAAACATAAGTCAATATCGAGGAGGGGTGAAGACAAAATTTGACGGTGGAGGAATTAGAGGGAGTAGTGGGCAAAACGGTCCCGCTGAGGGAGAGAAATAAGACAGTGAGGGAGCTCATGTCTAGATGAAGGCTGATGCCAGCGCATTATTGCCACCGCCATCCAGGCCATCTGCCTTCTGGAAACATGTGATCGCTATCGAGCAGTAGTCGGTAGTCAATAGCCTGGCTGAGCCCAGTATACAAATTGACTGTTGGCATGAATTGTGATCACCTGACGAAATGAAACATCTCAGAAGAAGCGCCTTGATGAGCTGATCAGAAGACCCCTGACATGTCAATTGACATGCCCTGTGATTTTTAATTTTGACTCCGATATTTGATTTTCAATGGGTTCCGGAGGCGGTATGTGGGTGGGTGGAGGGCTTGCATGCTCATTTTTCTTTCAGGGGATGGGGTCTCTAGCTATTTTTGTTGCCCCCTCGGTCAGTATATTACTTTAAATGCTGTACGGCCAGTATGGTACCGTCGGACTGGGAGGGGGGAGGGGCTCCCCCGCCCATGCATTCCTCTTAAGCCACACGCATACTCACAGAATATGCCTTCACACGTGCATACTCCTTGGTATTATTCTCAGGGATGTCGCGCCTGAACGGCGTCGCGACACTCGCTACCGGTAGCTGGGCGTAGGAATTATTTGGATCCCGCCAACCCCATGCGAAGGTGACTCATACGGTATGCGGTATGCCGTACCAATTGGACATGGCAATATTGGCCCCTACAGGAACGCGCGGCATGGTGCTCGAGGTTCCAGAAGAATTGCCCCTAAAGAAGTGAAGATGACCAAGACGTGCGGAAGTCAATGCATGACGTAAGGCAGGCGCTGAGGCGTCGAATACCTTGACGCGTCCCCGTCGACTCGGCTCCCCTTGCTGGATAGCCAACAATGGGCTGCTGCGCTGAAGGAGACTCTGTGAAGGAAACATCGGAGGCGAGTGGACTTTGTCCGCATTCGAGCTGACCAGGCAGACCTGCTGCGGAGACGTACCGTCCCGAACACCTTCGAACCCTGCCTGCCTTCGACCTCCGCAGGGTGTCGTCGTCAACAGAAAATGTCGCGATGTTGCATGCCTGCTTCTGTTCGCTTGCTTCTGGGCAGGTGGGTGAGGACCTTTCCATGGGCCCTCCTCCCATGCCCATGCACTCAGGCCCTATTCCGCATGGCTCGATATGTCCTTGCGCACATGGCAGTGTTCCTTCTAGAGCACCTCAGCTACAATTCAGCTGCATCGCAGCCAAAGTTAGGGTAAGGCTAGTGCATCAAGCCCTGCTGCATGGGCTACCGGCCGTAGGCCGGTCAAGCTTTGGTTCCAATAGCCCTGGTGGTGGGCGCCCGGCGGCACCCTAAATGTGGTCTGGCTTGCACTCAAAGATTGACTGGCACAACAATATACCTCAGCAGCCGAACTTCCGTACACCAGTACTGCTTCCATCAAGCTCAGGGTAAAATCCAGCTGCACAAAAGCCAGCAAACGGCTTGGAGGAAGGGGCTCGTGTCGTGGAAGCCAAGAGGGTTGCTAACCTTCAGAACATCCAGAGCTCAACCTTGGTCGACCTTGTGGAGATGGAAGAGAAAAGGAATAGGACACGGTTAAGGTGCTCGTTGGCCAGTCAAAGCTTTTTAGGCCCAATCGACCCAGCAGCAGCTACCCTTCAGCCCAAGGAGTAAGACCTGGCACAAGACCTGGCACACACCAAAAGCAACAACACTAGCTTGCACGTCCCTCTGCCTATCCCTAGCATGCAACAACGGTATACGGTAGCAATGCAGGCTGCACAAATCTAATTTCTGACGAACAGATACGATATCATTGACATCATGAAAACTCCGCATCGAACTCTTATCAGGTCCATCGCTGAGTCATGTTCAGAAATCACGTCATATAATACGCCATGAGGCCATTGTGGATTTAGGAAGAAACTACCACATGCCATATCATATCCATACCGGTACCCTGTTGCCTGGCGCAGGCATGTTTGTGATTGCCCACTTTGCCTTCTTTCCCACTTTGCCTACTCAACCCAGCGCAGGCATGTTTGTGATTGCCTACTTTGCCTACAAGGAGGGTGATCTCAGTAAGCTGATCTACGGAACCGACTCCCACGGCTTCATCTGCGGCCAATCCCAGCCGTTCATGGGATCCACTATAGACCTCACATCCCGCACTGCCCTGTACTACCTGAACCCCATGGAGCTCATGGAGCTCACCTCACTGCCCTTTGCCAAAAGCATCTGCGTGGCCAGCTGCCCAAGCACCCCTCTGTGCTCACTTGGCACCTTCCCCTGCGAGACGGCAGACGCATTCAAGTGAGATCGGGTCATGGAGGGCTGAACTGGGGGTATGGATGGGAGGGTAGAGCTGTGGATGGGGATGGGAGAACATAACTGAGGATACGGATCGGAGGTCAGATCTGGGGATACGGATCGGAGGTCAGATCTGGGGATACGGATCACGGGGCCGAGCCGGGACGCGGATGAGGGGGCAGAGCCGGGGATGGGGAAGGGGGACCGAGCCGGGACGGGGATGGGGGGCAGAGCCGGGGACGGGGATGGGGGACAGAGCCGGGGATGGGGATGGGGGACCAGAGCTGGGGACAGGGATGGGGGGCAGAGCCGGGGACGGGGAGACGGGGATGGGGGGCAGAGCCGGGGACAGGGATGGGGGGCAGAGCTGGGGACGGGGAGTGAATGGAGGGTAGAGCCAGGGACTGGAACCAAAACAGGGAATGTAGGATTTGGCTGGGACAAGGAGAGTAGAGGGGAAAGGGGTCAGAGATTGGTCAGAGAGGCAATGATATGAATACTTACCATGTTTGAATGCCGGTAAAGGCACCGTGCCCTTTGTTTCAAGACAACCCCACTAGCTGCTGTAGAGATCACTCAGGCTGTTGTCTACATCTCCTCTGATACGTGTTCATTTCGTACCGTGCCAGGCCACTAGCTGCTTAAGTGATCCCTCAGGCTGTTGCGTTTATTTCGTACCGTGCCAGACCACCTTCGTGGGGCTGCCGGGCGGCCACCACTGGGCCAGCTGGGACCAAACCATGACCTCCCCTAGTCGGTGGCCCATACAGCCGGGCTTGACGCACCAGACCCCTCAGTCCCCTTCGCTAAATGAGAGCCATAACGCTCTAAATAAGCCCTTAAAAAACATACGAGCCCCTCATATGTTTTACCAAATACCAACCGAGCAGCTGAGACGTGTTGTAAACGGCTGTTGTTCAAAGCAGTACCGTACTGAAAAATGGAGCGTCCAAAATAACCAGCGCTATCCTGCTGCGCAGGTGCCCCTACTACGCCTTTGCCGAGCAAGGCCTTGATGGGCGGATGCCCGGGCTCTTGAAGTCCGACACGGACTACTACGCTAATCTGACTTCCATGGCGCCCAATGCAGACGCCAGCGCTGCCGCCTTCGTCGATGTGGGTAACGGGCATTTTAATTAGTGCATGCCCTTGTAGGTTTCACGCTTTCAGTTAAACATTTGACAGTCTTCGCTGCATGATCAGTCAGGGCAAGTCAGGGCCCCTTGTCAGGAGGTGAGGCAGGCCCCTTGTCAGGAGGTGAGGCAGGCCCCTTGTCAGGAGGTGAGGCAGGCCCCTTGTCAGGAGGTGAGGCAGGCCCCTTGTCAGGAGGTGAGGCAGGCCCCTTGTCAGGAGGTGAGGCAGGCCCCTTGTCAAGAGGTGAGGCAAGCCGCTTGTCAGGAGGTGAGGCAGGCCCCTTGTCAGGAGGTGAGGCAGGCCCCTTGTCAGGAGGTGAGGCAGGCCCCTTGTCAGGGCTTGAAGGTGAAGAGGATGTTTTTCAGGTTGTAGGGGATGATGATCATGATTATGGTGTACGCATACTTAAGGGAATGAGCAGGATGCATTTTGGTCATCCGCAGAGGTCATCTGTGACACTCCCTGAAATACTTTTATTTTTTATTTTCAGCGGAGCATCAGATTGCGGAAGTGGCAGTGTCTCGTTGGCAGGGTCACCTAGGGCAATAAGCTTGGCCATCGCACTGACGCACTCTAGAGGGGAAAAAAAATATATATATATATATATATATATATATGCGACACCTCTCACACTCTCAAACTTGAACACTTATAAGCCCTGAAATACTCTCAAGCAGTAAAACCTCGTAAGCCTAATTCCTCTGTTACCTTCCGCCTTATCCCCCAAAACTACAACCTCCACAAACTTATTGTTTGTCCGTCAGTTTAGAACTTGTGACACACCCATACCTCGCCCCCAAGCTTTCAGCTCATCTTCTCTAACCATTCTTCTTCTTCACCAATCCCCAAAGCACCTACTTCATGAAAACCATCGCCCTAGACCCCCCCACTGTGCCCAAGACCACCCCTGTACCCCTCTGTCACTCTGTCCCCTAGACCCCTGTCTCTGTGCCCTTAACACCCCTCTGCCCCCTAGACCCCTGGCTCTGTGCCCTAAACACCCCTCTGCCCCCTAGACCCCTGGCTCTGTGCCCTAAACACCCCTCTGCCCCCTAGACCCCTGGCTCTGTGCCCTAAACACCCCTCTGCCCCCTAGACCCCTGGCTCTGTGCCCTAAACTACTCCTGTACCCTCTGTCACTCTGTCCCCTAGACCACCCCTCTGTGCCCTAAACCACCCCTGTACCCCCTAGACCACCCCTCTGACACCCTGTCCCCTGCGTTCTCCCCTCGTCAGGCACTCATTGCTCTAGACCTCCAGTGGGTCAATGACTTCCTAGCCAAGTACAATATTAAGGACACTGGCTCCGTGTCTGGAATATATTACCAGCTGACGAGCCAGTTCCCAGGCCAAGGTCCTTGCTATCCGGTGTGGGTGCCCACCAACAACCTACTGAACAGGTGTGTGTGTGTGTGTGGGGGGGGGTCATAAGTTCTGAGCAGGTGTGTGTGTGTGGGGGGGGGATCTTAGCAGGTGTGTGTGGGGTGTGGGGTGGGGTGGGGATCTTAACGCCAAGGTTGAAGCCTCGGTTCGCAATTGGCGCGGACGCCATAATTTACGTCAAAGCCAAGGTTGTGCATGAGTCCGTCGTTGGGGCTAGAGCGTGCATGGAGAAGCGGGACATCCACACATGTGCTCATGCATGGCCAATATGGGCGGTCTGTCAAAGCTTGTCAGACTGCACATATTGGCCAAGGCTGAGCACGTGTGGATGTCAGCACGTCAACATGGCCAATACGGGCGGTCTGACAAGCTTTGACCCCCCTGTATGATTCAAGCTGAGCATCAAACGGGGAGTGGAAGAATTCGTCCTCTTGCCTGCTCTGCACTGTGTATGAATAAAATCAGTGACCCAAGGGGGGTGCTGTTATTCTCTTCTCGCTGTCCTTGTTTATTTAGTACGCTTGAACCCGTTTGCAGGCACTTGTCCCATGTATCCAACATGGTTCTCCGCTGGACCGTCTCATGGTTTTAATTTCATGTAACACCTTGTATTTTGTAAATTTAAAATTTAATCCGCTGCACTCCTGTTGCTGGCAGGTGCATACCGCAGTTCACAGACGAGTTCACGGCTTCAGTGGTCAGCGTTACCGACAAGCTGGCCAGCGCGCTGCCAGCGGATGCAGCAAACACGTTCAAGGACAAGTGGAACGACTTCAACTCGCAGATGTCGCGGTACATCAGTGACACTGCGAGGGGCATCTTCATCATTGCCATCGCCGGGCTGTTATGCAGCTTTGTGCTGTGCATGGTAGGTTGCATGCACTGCAGGGTAGGTTGCTCTGCATGGTAGGGTGCATGGTAGGATGAGAAGCTACCTGCTCTGCATGGTTCATGGGTAGGGTGCATGCACTGCAGGTTAGGTTGCTCTGCATGGTAGATTGGTAAGGTGCATGGTAGGATGATCTGCATGGTGAGGTGCCAGGTGGGATGCGAAGCTTCTTGCTCTGCACTGTCGGGTGTCCTGCATGGTAGGTAGGGTATGGTCTGAATTCACGCACCTGTCTGCCTGACAGATTCAAACTTGCCGTAGGAGCATAGGGGGAGGTGAATGAGGTGCACAGTCTTAGCCGCTTAAAACATACAGCCCCCATTGCTGTCCTATACGGAGCGCCTGCTATGATCCAATGACTGACAAGCACATATTACTCAAAGGACATGTGCATACTTTGATCGGCCATGTGCACCTTGCTTATGTTGCACTTCTTGTTGCACCTTCAAAATGTTCGAGCCTCTTTGATGATTCCTGCTGGGCGGTGGCAACTGTAGGTTGTGTTACAACAGCACATGCAGGATCTCTAATGTACCCTCATGCCCATAGGGTTTGGGGTAAAGGATTTCAAATCCTAAATCCTGAGCCCTGCATGGCAGCACATGCATGACCGCAAAGGCAACTATCCACCCTGATGTACCATTATTCTGTCGCTCATGCATAAAGATAAAAGTTTTCCGAGCTGTTTTCAGAAATATTCCAATACCGGAACGCTGGCACCAAATTACATTTCTTCCCCCCTCCGGATTGGAGGGTCTGGATTTGCTCTTGCTGATGGCCCTAAGACTGCTTGGCAAGCCTGCAGTTCTGGTTGCTTATCCTTCGATTCTTGTGCAAGGCGCTAAACCCTAAACCCTTAACCCCGCAGTTCTGGTTGCTTATCCTTCGTTTCTTCTCCGGCCTCATCGTGTGGCTCATCATCATCATCGTCAACCTCCTGCTTCTGGGCATAACATTGTATTGCTTCAGCATGGCAGGGCTACTTGGGAGCAGCGGGATTGCGCAGGTGAGGAGCGCATGGAGGGATGCATGGCTGGTCGGAAGCAGGGTCAGGGCGGGCTTTTCGACATGGGTCGGGGCCACAGCCGTTTTTTTCTTTCTGACAGATTCTGCGGACTGTGTAAACTTGTGAGGATGATGTTTGAGCTCGTTTTTTCGGCATGGGTAGGCGTGAAGAATCTAACTTACAAGTGATTGTTGTGGTAACAAACTTGAATTGCTTGGCCTGCTGTGGGTTGTGAGTCCGGCACCCACACATGATGCTGTGTGCACGCATGCGTGCATGTACTTGCCCCCCGCAGAGTTTCTACAAAACTACGTGGCTGAACCCTTAACCCTAAAACCCCTAAACCGCAGAGCTTTTACAAAATTACGTCGCTGAACCCTTGACTATAAACCACAGAGCTTCTAAGACACTACACCACAGAGCTTCTAAGACACTACGTCGCTTTATCCTTAACCCTTGATCCCAAACTCTAAACTGCAGAGCTTCTACGACGCTACGTCGCAGTACGGAAACCCAAATACGGTCAGCCAGAGCACATGGAAGGCCATTGCTATTACGGCCGCCGTTGTCACCGGCCTGGTTTTCATCATCACGCTGCTCATGATCTCCAGGATCAGAATCGCTGTCGCGTGTATCAAGGCAGGTGCAAACGAAAGGGTTGCCGGGGTCAATGGGATACCGTACTGTATATAACAAAATAAAAATGTATGAAGAAGACTTGGTGGTTTCAAGCTAAAAGCGTTGAGTGTTAAGAGGACGAGGTTTAGGGTTTATAATTCAGTGTATTGCACTGAGGGTTTATGATTCAGTGTATTGTGGTGAGGGTTTATAATGCAGGTGCGGTCTTGCATTGAAAGGGCAAGTGCAGCCTGTGTCAGGGTCAGATCTGCTTCAACCCCAATTAGAATGCTCTCGAAGAAGGCCTTTGGATGGATGTACTGATGCTGTGATGACAACAAGTGCACCTGTCAGCTGTGATGGACGCTGCCTCCCTCCCTCACTCTCTGCACTCGCTCGCTCCCTCCCTCCCTCCCTCCCTCCCTCCCTGCGCTCGCTCCCTTCAGGTTGCCAGTCAGGCCGTGGGCGCCATGCCGTCCATCATCTTGTTCCCCATCCTCCCGTTTGTGCTCATGATCTGCCTGGTCATCTACTGGCTAGCCGTCACGGCCCTCATGTACACGGCTGGTGAGAGTGCATGGGGTAGTTAGGTGCCATGCGACGATGGACAAGGATGGGTTCAGGTTAATGGGACCAGGATGGGTTAGGGCAAATGGAACAACGGTGGGTCAGGATTAATGGGACCAGGATGGGTCTGGGGCATGGGGATGAGGATGAGGATGGGTCTGGCTAGGATGAGAGGATTAGCTGGCCTAGCTATTATGTCAGCCAGGCCTGAGACTCTGGCGAGCCTTCAACCTCGATTGTTACCATGTGTTAAGAAACGGTTTGCTCAACTTGATTTGTGAGCGCTGGGTCCCATGAGCCTTATGCCGCTTCTATGACAAACAGAACTGAAGCCTGAAACCAACAAGCCTGAAGACTGAAACCAACAAACCTGAAACAAACAAAACTGAAGCATGCAATCGCAGCAAAACTGGAAAACGAAACCAACAAAACTGAACCCGGAAACCCCTTGGATGCCTCCAGGCGAGCTGGCGGCCACGTGTCGTAACCCGGCCAGCTTCCAATCGTTCGGCGTCACCTCGTTGAAGAACTTCAGCGCGTCATCCCTTTACGACAGCGCCACAGCGCCCGCCACCATCAACTGCTTCTCTAACCTGACAGGGTGAGAACGGGAGACGAGGCCATGGGGGGGGGGGCAGGGAGAGAGCAGGAGGGGGAGGGGGGGGGGGGGGGGAGAAGGGGAAAGGAGAGAGCAGGAGGGGGAAATGGGGGGGGGGGGGAGAAGAGGAAGGGAGAGAGCAGGAGGGGGAAATGGGGGGGGGGGGGGAGAGGGATGACCTCCTTTCCAATATTCTGTATGCAGGGATTATCTCCATTTAGGTCCCAAGCTGTGCTGCGCCCTTGACCCACACAACCCCCAAGGGGCTACTTGATTTATATGTACTTGTTCCTCTGCCCGCAGGGAGGATCTCCAGATTGCATGCGGCCAGGACCAGAACTGCTACGTCTCCTACCAGTGGAATGACCGCATCAAATACGCTTTCCTGTACCACCTCTTTGGACTGCTGTGGACCAACCAGTTCCTGGTCGGCCTGTCCTGCGTGACTATCGCAGGTGCGGAGAAGGGGTTGTAGTTGTACCGCTTTCCTGGGTGTTGCACGTTGGTGTTGCATGGTAATCCTGGGTGTTGCACGTTGGTGTTGCACGGTAGTGTATGGCAATCCTGGGTGCTGCACGTTGGTGTTGCACGTTGGAAGTGTATGGCAATCCTGGGTGTTGCACGTTGGTAGTGTATGGCAATCCTGGGTGTTGCACGTTGGTGTTGCATGGTTATCCTGGGTGTTGCACAACGGTGCAGAAACGGTGTTGCACGATGCTGCTGGCTGTTGCGTGGCAGCTCTGATTGCCCTGCTGTAGCATAGTCATGAAGGGTCTAGGTGGCTCTGGCAGGAGGACGAGTCGCACAACCTCTAGTGCAGGACCCGATGTTCAGTCATCCCCGTCCCCTCCGACCAACTGCGCACAACCTGCTTTTCCTTGCATCTCACACGCAATTGACTAATAGCCAGGAGTGCGCAAACATGCACCTCTCACACACCAACGAGCACATCCTCCTCGCTTGACCTTCACTCACACGCCAACGAGCACTTCCCCCTCTATCCCTCACACCTCCACTCACATGCTCATGACAGGCGCTATCGGGTCGTACTACTGGGCCGGGGGTGATACTGACAAGATGAGTACATTCCCCGTTCTTGCCGCCATGAAGAACACCTTTGTGTACAGCCTGGGGTCCATCGCGTTTGGATCCCTCATCATCGCCATTGTGCTGTTCATCAGGTGGGTGGGTGGGAGGGTGGAAGGTAGGTGGTTGAGAGGATGAGTGGTTTGGAGGGTGGTTGGGCGGTTACCAAGGTGGAAGGGTGGTTAGGAGAGTGGGTGAGTGGTTAGGAGGGTGGGTGGGTGGGTTGGAGGGTGGGTGGGTGGGCAGGAGTGTGGTTAGGAGAGTGGGTGGATGGGTGCTTAGGATGGTGGATGGTTTATTGGGGTGATGGGTGGGTGGTTAGGAGGGTGGGTGGGCTGGTGTTTGCAGGGCGCTCGCTCCCTCTGTGGAGTGGCTGGCTGACCCAAGCATTCAAATTGTCGGTACTTCACGTGAGGTATTTTTGGTACCTCGTGATCCTTTGCCTCAGTTGGCACCTGCTTGCACAAACTTCACTCCTGAATTTATGGCAAGGAGACTTGTTTATGTCGTAACGTGCTCTGTATTGGAAGCACTGTCACGGAGAGGCCACGCCGTTGCTCTGCCTCTCAAGCTTCTTTTGTGCATGCGTTGTGACTGCAGGTTCCTCCTTGAATATTTAGACAACCAAACAAAAAGCTTGCAAGCGACAAATAAGATTGCGGAGGTGAGGTTTAGGTTTTAGGGTTAATAAGATTGCAGAGGTGAGGTTTAGGGTTTAGGGTCAATAAGATTGCAGAGGTGAGGTCTAGGGTTAAGGGTTCATCAGATTGCAGAGGTGAGGTCGAGGATTTAGGGTTCATCAGATTGCGGAGATGAAGCATTTTGCTGCAGCTCACTGCCATGTCAAACCTTCCCATGCTCCAGACCTGGAGGAGTAATGAGTCGCCTGCTGCACTAGTTTCCTCATGAAAGCTCTGCATGCCGCTCCATCAGCTCTGCCTCCCTTCTGGTTGCAGTGGCTGATGTGCTGCCTCAAGTGCTGTGCCTGGTGCCTGGAGAAGATCGTCATGTTCATCAACCGGAACGCATACATTATCATCGGCCTTAAAGGCTCCAACTACTGCGCGGCGGCATGCAGGGCGCTGGTGCTCATCATCTCGGTGGGTGTTAAGATATTTGTGTTTTGTGTGTGTGTGGGGGGGGGGGGGCAGTTTGGGGTTTTCTTTTAACGAGTTCTCGCCGCTGCTGCTGGTGAAGCCTTGACGCCTCCTGCATCCCTTTCAGAAAAGGACAGCGCAGATGTCCCACTTGTTTGTTTGATTATATTTCCAGCACTAGGAATGTCAGGAGGTGCTTGGGGTCCGGAGGGATGTCTGTTGGGACCCATGCCCCAAAACCATGCAAACGCTACATGCCCTGAGTAGAAAGAGCTTGTGCCTGAACCGCAAGGCAAAGTGGTGCAGCGCAGCTGAAGCTCTCAGCCTTTGTGCCGCTAGCCTGGCCTTATATGTCCTGAACTGATGGACCACGGCAGGATTTGAAGGTGGATTGAACAGGGATCTCAGATCTGTGTAAGAGGCCGGATCTGTGCAGGCGGCCTATGTGCCGCTAGCCTGGCCTTATATGTCCTGAACTGATGGACCATGGCAGGATCTGAAGGTGGGTTGAACAGGGATCTCAGATCTGTGTAAGAGGCCGGATCTGTGCAGGCAGCCGCGACGTTGCTATGTTTGCAAATCTTGAGCTCTCTCTGTGGTGCAGTGTGATCGCGCTCTGTGTTTCGATAGCGCAGATTCTGAATCCATGAAGTGTCACTCGTTTGGGCAGGAACGTTAAGAAGCTCAGCCATTGGTGCTCATGTCCTGATGTGTATGTGGCTGGTTATGTGACTGAGGTTTTGTGTGAACTGAACTGAACTGAACTGAACTGAACTGAACTGAACTGAACTGAACTGAACTGAACTGAACTGAACTGAACTGAACTGAACTGAACTGAACTGAACTGAACTGAACTGAACTGAACTGAACTGAACTGAACACCTCGCAGAACGTGTTGCGCCTAATGACCGTGAACATCATCGGAGATGTCCTCCTCTTCCTCGGCAAGCTCCTCGTGGCGGCTGGCTGCGGCTTGGCAGCTTTCGGAATGTCAGAGTTACAGTACTATAATGACTCTGAGAAGTATCCCGACACGACACTTTCCAGGTGGGGCCAATGGTGGGGCCCCAAATGCGTAATCTGATGCTAACCCTGGAAGCCCTCAACACAGGGTCTACATGTCACGCCAGTTTCAAGTATAGTGCATATCCCCCTTTGGGGACTGCACCGTCGCCCTACAACTGTTGACTAACCACGCACCAGTACCAAGATGTTGCGTGACACACAGTCAACCTGGCTCTGCTCCCTCTTGGCCTGCTGTATCTCTGCTGCTCCTCAGGAGGCTGCTTGCCCTCCTTAAGTACCCCTGCCTCCCACTCCTGTCCATGCAGCCCCATCCTCCCCCTCCTGCCTGCCCTCCTAATATTCCTCTGCCTCTCCCTCCTGTCCATGCAGCCCCATCTTCCCCATCGCGTTCTGCATCCTGATCGGCTTTGTCGTCGCCCAGATCTTCTTCGCTGTGTTTGAGATGGCGATCGACACGACCATGCTCGCGTTCTGCGAGGACTGCGAGGTGAACGGCGGCAACCCCAAGTGGGCGCCGCCTCTGTTGATGGAGGCCATGGGCCAGGACGTGAGCAAGCCGGCAACTCCTCCCGCCGTCAAGGGGAATGCAGTTGCACCTGGACCTGCAGCGCCTCCAGCAGCAAAGTGAAAACTTGCACACACGCTTGGTAGTTTGCACTGCATTTTTACCAATCTTACAATTGGGTCTTACAATCGTAAATAGTTACATCGAGCGCCATGATGCGTGTGGGCCCTGCTCCCACCAGCCACTCCTAGGAGGTGCAATTCATTATCGCGTGCATTGATGACTCCTAGGATTGGGTTGGCACCTTTGCGAGGCTCTGACACTAGCGCAAGTGAAGCTGTGGACTGCAGTGCCTGCTTCACTGATTTATTTATTTGAAGCCTGCTGAAGCCCCTTGCCAGGCGGGCCAAGCGTTTCATTAAGCCTGGACTGGCAGGGACATTGCCTTAGGAGCAGATGAGGCGCTGCAGCTAAGCGACGCGCACAGTGAAAAAAACGTTCAAGCTGGGTGCTGGACGCCTTGAACTCTTAGGCAGACTACTTTCCATTGGGAGGTTCTGGCTTTCCAGGCGGAAGGCTATGAGGGTGTGACCCCCCTCCTGATTCCTTACATTTATTTCCCCTGCATGTCCCCCTTGCTGGCTCGTTTTCTTTTGCCCAACCGAACATTTGGGAGAGCCTTTTCTAGCAGGGTACAGAGGTCTAAGGTCATTGACCTCCCCTGATTCCAGAGGATTGTATTATGTACCAGCATTGCGGAAGCACAGACTGTGGCTTGTTTTCAGGAGGTGGCCCCCTGCCATGAAGATGGGCAGCAGCAGGGCAATCCGGCTATGGTAACGTTATGAAGAGGGGGCTACTTCAGTTTTGAGCCGATACCTTGGTACCCGCAGTCCATGAGCCCAGATCCTTCATACCGCGGTCAAAGAAGAAGTCTTGCTTCCAGGGTAGGGCCATTTGCGGTCAGCCCCGTCATGGTGTGACGATAATTGCGCGATAATTGTATTGCTATTAGGCTTAATTACATAATTATGGTGTCTGAAAGCAACACTGCTCGCTTCCACCAGAGATTTGGACGCCGAATCGGCCGTGCCTAGTTGTGCATGGCCCCATCGTCAAAAACGTAACACGTCTGGGCCCGCTTAAATCTCGGCCCCTTTGTGTAACAAACAATGACCGGTACATGAAGCATGAACAGCCCAGCATTGGCAGTGAGGGGCACCCCCTGGTGGCAGCATGCCTTTTGAGCATGGCCCATAGGACAAAACCATTGCACCTCTAGGCCCGCTCAAAGCTCAGCCGCGTGGGCGCCCAACTATTCAGAAGGGAGAAAAGAATACACTAAAAGGAAGATGGGGGGAAAGGAACAAAGGGAGAGGCCGGGAAGGCAGTGAAGACCAAATCTGACACCTTAGTGGCATGGCCCATAGGTTAAACGTCATTGTCCCGGTAGCCACAGAGGTATAACGTCATTGTCCCGGTAGCCACAGAGGTATAACGTCACTGTCCCGGTAGCCACAGAGGTATAACGTCATTGTCCCGGTAGCCACAGAGGTATAACGTCACTGTCCCGGTAGCCACAGAGGTATAACGTCACTGTCCCGGTAGCCACAGAGGTATAACGTCACTGTCCCGGTAGCCACAGAGGTATAACGTCACTGTCCCGGTAGCCACAGAGGTATAACGTCACTGTCCCGGTAGCCACAGAGGTATAACGTCACTGTCCCGGTAGCCACAGAGGTATAACGTCACTGTCCCGGTAGCCACAGAGGTATAACGTCACTGTCCCGGTAGCCACAGAGGTATAACGTCACTGTCCCGGTAGCCACAGAGGTATAACGTCACTGTCCCGGTAGCCACAGAGGTATAATGTCACTGTCCCGGTAGCAGCAGGTAGCCAGCCCAACTAATGGCATCCCAGTCAAATAACAAATCAGTCAACTCAGTGGACTGCCAGTGGCAATTAGTTTCCAGGTAGATGTAAGCTGCTGATCCGATCAGTCTTTGAAGAATAAGCGTGCAAGCTGGTTGCTTCAAATTTAGGGCAGACTGCCTAAAACACACGAGGGCATACCCAGAGGTGTAATGTCATTAACACACAAAGCATATGCTGGCGGCTTCACCCTCAAACCAGGCAAGTAGGTCGGCAGCCAAAGTTCACCTACACTGGCAAGTTCATGACGTTACCCCTCCAGGACCCGCTCAAAAGGCTCAGCCGCGTGGGCGCCCAACTGTCTGGTCGAGACAAGGAAAGTCAAGGGGAAGTTGGGAAGAGGAAAGAAAGGAGACAACACAAGGGGGAAATGTATGGTGCAACGACACCAGAAGCAAAAACAGCATAGCGTCGGCAGCCAGGGGCACCACCTGGTGGCAGCAGGCAAGCAGCCCACCAACGACGGTCCGGGGAACTCAAATAGCAGTCAATTAGCAGTTCACTCGCAGGTGAAGGCTACACGCTGAAGCCAGGCACACTTCAGCAGACATGCAGCCGGTAGACATTAAGCTTGCTCATCCCTACCAGCCCCACGCGGCCTAGCGTTCAGCAGGGTCCAGAGGGTATGCATCGTTCTAAACCGAAGTACACATGCAGCCTATATGCTCCTCTTCACTTGTTAGGACCACTATCCCCCCACTTTGACCGCTTGGCAAGCTTGGCCACCGCCGTCGCCGCCTGGTTCATCGCCATCACCGCAGCCAAGCTCTTCTGGCTCGAGGACGCCGGCAAGATTCCGAGCGTACCCTGACCCCGCTGGAACTCAATAGCAGCCCCAGCTCGCAGCTGGTCCGGCCGCACTTGCTCGCGCGTCTGCCGCTTTCGGTCCTGGTCCCTCTCCAGCTGCGCCAGCAAGGATCCTGCGCAGCGGGATCCGGCATTTAGACTTGGTGGTTGAGATATATGCGCTCTCACACACTGGTGCCCATGTGACAAAATGCGCTCAGACAAATGCGCTCAAACAAGTGGGAGGCAGTTATTCAAGAAAGAAAAGAGGCAGACGAGGCACGCCGGACGGAGAATGCGCGCCACACTCGTGCAAAGCATCTGATGCAGGCGTACCGACTCGTCTGTGCAGGGTTGATCTGGAACAGACATGGCTGCTTGCCTACATGGGGCCAATGTTGGCACATGCGTGAGGCAAGCTCAAGCCACTGGTGGCCAGGATTCAATCAAAGCCTTAAGCACAAAGAGAGTAGTAGGGCACTGGCACGCACACTACCACTCTTTGGAACATCTCATCCGAGAGAAGCAGGCACGTCTCCAAACCCTGAAGCTGTTTAATTGGTACCCAAACTGTTTAAATGTAACCCTGTGGCTGTTTATTTGGTACCCTGAAAGTGCCCCCGACTCCTCTTCTCTGCTGACTGGTATCTTGTCCCTCCTCCAACCCCTCCTCCGTCACATCCTCCTCCTCCAACCCAGTTTCCTCCGGGTCCTCCTCCCCACCTCCTGCCCCGTTTCCTCCAGGCCCTCCTCCCCACCTCCTGCCCCGTTTCCTCCAGGCCCTCCTCCTCACCTCCTACCCAGTTTCCTCCAGGCCCTCCTCCCCACCTCCTACCCCGTTTCCTCCAGGCCCTCCTCCCCACCTCCTGCCCCGTTTCCTCCAGGCCCTCCTCCCCACCTCCTGCCCCGTTTCCTCCAAGCCCTCCTCCTGTCCCGTTTCCTCCAGGCCCTCCTCCCCACCTCCTGCCCTGTTTCCTCCAGGCCCTCCTCCTCACCTCCTACCCCGTTTCCTCCAAGCCCTCCTCCTGTCCCGTTTCCTCCAGGCCCTCCTCCCCACCTCCTGCCCCATTTCCTCCAGGCCCTCCTCCCCACCTCCTGCCCCATTTCCTCCAGGCCCACCTCCCCACCTCCTGCCCCGTTTCCTCCAGGCCCTCCTCCCCACCTCCCACCCCGTTTCCTCCAGGCCCTCCTCCTACCCCGTTTCCTCCAGGCCCTCCTCCCCACCTCCTGCCCCATTTCCTCCAGGCCCTCCTCCCCACCTCCTGCCCCGTTTCCTCCAGGCCCTCCTCCCAACCTCCCACCCCGTTTCCTCCAGGCCCTCCTCCCCACCTCCTGTCCCGTTTCCTCCAGGCTCTCCTCCCCACCTCCTGCCCCGTTTCCTCCAAGCCCTCCTCCCCACCTCCTACCCCTTTTCCTCCAGGCCCTCCTCCCCACCTCCTGCCCCTTTTCCTCCAGGCCCTCCTCCCCACCTCCTGCCCCTTTTCCTCCAGGCTCTCCTCCCCACCTCCTACCCCATTTCCTCCAGGCCCTCCTCCCCAGCTCCTTCCCCGTTTCCTCCAGGCCCTCCTCCCCACCTCCTGCCCCGTTTCCTCCAGGCCCTCCTCCCCACCTCCTGCCCCATTTCCTCCAGGCCCTCCTCCCCACCTCCTGCCCCGTTTCCTCCAGGCCCTCCTCCCCACCTCCTGCCCCGTTTCCTCCAGGCCCTCCTCCCCACCTCCTGCCCCGTTTCCTCCAGGCCCTCCTCCCCACCTCCTGCCCCTTTTCCTCCAAGCCCTCCTCCCCACCTCCTACCCCTTTCCTCCAGGCCCTCCTCCCCACCTCCTACCCCTTTCCTCCAGGCCCTCCTCCCCACCTCCTGCCCCTTTTCCTCCAGGCCCTCCTCCCCACCTCCTACCCCTTTTCCTCCAGGCCCTCCTCCCCACCTCCTGCCCCATTTCCTCCAGACCCACCTCCCCACCTCCTACCCCGTTTCCTCCAGGCCCTCCTCCCCACCTCCTACCCCTTTCCTCCAGGCCCTCCTCCCAACCTCCCTCTCCCCATCATTACCAATCTTATCCTCGTCACACAGCCCTGCGGGATCAAAGCAGCTCTGGTTATCGAAGGCGCTGCCGTATTGGTCCACCTGCCAGTGCTCCACTAGCTTCGTGAGGAGGTCTGGATTGCGGTAGGCCTGCATTTAGGGTTAGGGTCCCAGGTCAGGCAGTCTGGTAAGGGTTCAGTAAAGGGTTCGGGTCCAGTCAATCCGTAGGCAATTGTTGAACGGTCCCTTCTGTAAGCTCCTGCATAGCTCTACATAAAAGATGTAGATTCATCATATGATTTTCTAGTATCTGGCGGAATAATCTGTGTAAATATTGTAATCTACACCTTTCCAAAGCAAAACAATAGAAGATAGGGCCCAGCAGTCCACATCTATCTGTAACATAGCACAGTCTGAAAGGCAGGGGCCATGGATAGTCGCCTCCTCTTTTGAGGCATAGCAGTCTGCCGGGGGTGGAAGTTGTATCTGGGCTGCTATGTCACCCTAAACTCATCAGCCTTAAAATTCTATCATCAAGCAAGCCGCTCTCTTTTCTAGTGCACATCAGCTAAACTTCATCTACATCACCGCCTACGGCCGGGGGGCCTGGTGCAGCAAGCCCTGCTGCTCAGGCCACCGGCCAGCGGCCATGGGCCAGTCATATTTGTGTTCCTTAGGGCTTGGTGGTGGCTGACCTGCGGTCCCCCCAAGGTGGTCTGGCGACTGGCGTGCACTGGAGTACCCAGTGATACCAGCCAATGGCGGCGCATGCAGAGGCCCAACAACACTTAACTCATGTTTAACAGCAGTTTCCTGGTTTTGTGCGTTTTATTTTCCCCCTCCACTCTCTCCTGGACTCCCGCTTTGAACTGCCTGACCCTTTCGAAAAAGGCTATGGGTCGTTGCGTTGACTCGGTAGCAAAACCGAAGGGCTGCTAAGGATAGAGGGGCCCACCTTATTTTTGCGTAGGTGGTCGTTAAATGACATCCCCGTAGCCTTCCTTGCGATAATCTTCTTGCATTTTTCCTGCATTGGTCGGAGGGTTCAGGCGATCGCCGTCGGACCGCATGTCCCACTATCACATGACCCGATCTTAAATATAGCAGAACAGATCTCCAATATAGCAGAACAGATCTCCCAAATCCCCGTCACACAATCAGGACTCCGAGGGCTAGGTGTGTGCGCACAATCACAGTCAGCAGTGTAGCCTCTTCAGGCTTCTGTGAGATTCAGCTATCAAAAAATCAACACCTACCACTAGTTCAGGTGGGGGCTCCTCAACAGACGGTGGAGGCAGGCCTTGAGGCAGGCCCTCCAGGCCGAACTGCATCGCAGCTCCTTGCTCGTGGCGATCCGTTCTAGATGTACCGGCGTCAGCCCCTACATTGGTTCCGTCTGTGTTTGGTGATGTGGTTTTATGGAGGTCAGAAACTGTCAAGGGGCATGGACAGCTGTCCCTTGTGCTGCACCAGGGCAGGATTCAAACGTTTGAATACCAGTACCATGGCTATGATAGTATGTCATGATGTCCAGATATTCCGCACGTTGGACCAAAAGTGGCGTGCATGGGGGCCATGCATGCCACATGTAAGCCTCAAAGCTCGAAAGCTGCAAGAATGGAGCCATGCGGCATGCATGCACACATGCAGGTATCACCTATCCGGGTGCCCCATGCACCATGCAGGTATTACCAATCCGGGCGCCCCATGCAACATGCAGGTATCACCTATCCGGGCGCCCCATGCACCATGCATATGAGTGGACCTTGGCCAGTTCAGCATTGTCATAGGTTCAACTGTTCAAGAACCCACACAACTGAACATAGCAATTCGTAGGTGGGCCCGATACTGAATGCCTGTTCAAACAGGTTTATTCCTCAGGTCTGCATGGATCGGACCTCAAGTCCATCCTCTGCGCACCTGCAGCGTCTACGTCAATATCCACGTCCGGAGCGCACCCATGGCCCTGTTGCAGGAACGCGCTCGATCCAGCGCCTGTGCCGTCCTCTTCATCATCACTCCCAGGGACTGTGGCCAGAAATATCGGGAGCTTCAATTTGCGAGCATTATTTTGTGAGCTAAGGGATCAAAACGGTCAAGTGCGCACCAAGTCTCGACCTCTCTAGCACTTGCATCTCCTCCAGTTCATCTTCGCTATCCTCGCCATAATCTCCAAGACCCAATGCATTTCGCGTCATTGAAATATTAATTGGGATTATCACTTCTGTTCGCTAGGGTGGACTTGTTTTTCTTGTCTACTCCCGTGTGTACATGCGATGACATGGAATACTCGTCATGCTGCCTCGTAAATCTGCATGTTTAAAAAGGGCATAAGAAGCAAAGCCGATGCGGCGTGGATTTGGATAAGTACAGGAATGCAGGTTGGGATCAGAGATGTACAGGGACTAGAGTGACAGTTGTCTTTTAGGAAGGGCTCCTGGCCATAGCTGTCCAGGATTCATACACGTTTGACGAGACACCCAAGCCCTGAATCTCTCCCCCCGGCCTGTACCATGGAAAAGAAAGTTGAATGACTATGGGTCTGTCTGAGACTGGTGCAGGTGAGGATGCGCTCACCCCTAAGCCTAGCTGCAGGCATCACCCAGCATGAAGTGGCTTCCATGGAGGGATCAGTCAGTCCAAAGTTCAGCGCACGTTGTATACTTGTGTGACTGTCTGCTGTCTTGACATGAGACTCCTACTTGGACCAGAATACATCAAGTTACCAAGCATTGTTGTAGAGCTCAAGGCAGAAATTTGGCACTGTCAGGCCCTGAAAGGCATTCCGCAGATAGTTGCTACTATCTGACGGCCCAAGAACTCTGGGGATGCGCACCATTACCTGCACACCATGGCAATATGCAGCCTATAATCACAGATGGGTCCGGTCCTCTGGCCCACAAGGAGAAGATTAGACCCCGGCACTCATACCTGTGCTCTGTTCATCATCAAATGCTTGCCCGCTCACTGTGAGTACACCTCCCAATGTCCATTTGGCTGATAGCTGTCCCCCATATGGGAGCTTTTCTAAATCAACAAGCTAAATCTCACCACCGTAAAACTTTTTTCATCAGCTCTGTAGTGTACAATGAAGGGGTCATATCAATTATGATATTTAAAAATACATATGATTGAGCCATATTGTAATCCCGTCTTGTCATTATCTTCCCCTTCCTCCCCACATGTGCACACCCTTGCAAAAGGCACCACGCCAGGCTCCTTGCCTCGCATAGCGGGTTTGTAAATTTTGCCGGCACGGCGGCATTAGTGGGCCTGGACATCATCACCACGCTTGTGCTCAGCGGCCGCAGGCAAGCATGGCACCGAATGTTGCATGTGTCAAGCCATGCAGTTCACATGCCCTTTCATTTGTATGGCAGCATGGTGCCAATACGGTTTTTTGTAGATGCCAATACGGCTTTGTTGGCCTGGCCTGGGGAGTTGCATAAGGATACGAGAAATTTGTACAATGAGGGACTGAGACAAGCCATGAGGAAGGGCATTAGGAAGAGATGGTTGGCATATTGAACCATTGATCTGCACGTTTAGGTGTTTGCATGCATCTAGCACGTGCATCTATGCTGCGATCATATTATGACCACATCCTTTCTGGAGATATTCAACTCTTCTGGTGCATGTGGGTTTGTTTCCGAGCTCCGTTTGAACAACATATATCTGGGGGTAAACAGGGTCTGGATGCAGATTTTTTGTGTGGAAATTGGGGGGCTCAGAATCCTCGAGGAACTTAAAGCAAGGGTAGGAGAAAAAGATTTTCCGGCTAAGGATCTTTCCTGAGCTTGCTACTTGTTCCCCATTCAGGGGCCAGGTTTATAATCTATATCAGTATTCCCACTGTTGATCCCCCAATCATTCAAATTTTTACGCTACTATGGCCTAACCCTGCTGGCCCCTTCGGGCATGCCCCACACCTCCTTACCTGTCGCTCTCAACAAAGCCGCTGTCGCACCTGCTTGAGGACTCCAATATTGAGCCCTCCCATCCCCAGCTGCTATCACATAGAAGCTGCCACCATCCCTGACAGGTACGGGCCCGCACTCCTGGGACCCTCCACCTAAGCGAACGGTTTGAGCTCCCATACAGCGTTTGAGCTCCCATACAGCGTCGTTATGGAAGTCGGGCCCTCGCACCAGGCCTCTGCAGATGTTCAAGTGTTCAGAGCTCGCTAGCGCACACGTTATTTTTCCACAGTGTTTGCCATCCAACGACCTCACAGTAGAGAAGCAGTACACACCATAAACATACGACCCTGCCTGCTATCTCACGGTGTATCACAATGTGAGACTTTCCGTGGCAGTGGGCCCATGATTGCCTCTTGTTCTCTTGCCAGCAACTTAGAAAATAAAGGGTGCTCTAGCCACCCCAGACCAGGTACCAATATGTTGTACCGTTGCCTTCTGAGAGACCCAAGCTAGAGTCGCATGCGCCATCTCCCAGGCATAAACGGGTCCTGGCTGCAATCCCCCTCAGCCTGTCTAAATTACTCTTGCACCTCCCACCTTGCCCGCGTTGCCCTCATGTTGCTTCCCGATCTCAGGGCACAAGCATATATACTCCGCCGCACTGGCGGTGGCTGCCAGCAATGTGGGTAGCCTGCCGCCACCGCCACTGACTGGACGCTCAGGGGGTGGTAGCGGTCTAGGCTCTGGGGCCCGCAGTGGTGGAGGTTCCGGGGCCCGGGGCAGTGGAGACTCGGCGGCCTGCAGCGGTGGTGGCTTGGGGGGTGGCAGCAGTGTATAATCTAGAGCCCGCAGTGGTGGAGATTCAGGGGTCCGTGGCATTGGACACTGAGCGGCCTGCAGCGGTTAAGGCTTGACGGATGGCAGCGGAGTAGGCACGTGGGGCAGCAGTGGTGAAGGTTTTGGGGTCTGTGGCAGTCGAGACTTGGAAGCCTGTAGCGGTGGAGGCTCAGGGGGTGGCAGCGGAGTAGGCATGTGGGCAGCAGTGGTGGAGGTTTTGGGATCTGTGGCAGTCGAGACTTGGAAGCCTGTAGCGGTGGAGGCTCAGGGGGTGGCAGCGGAGTAGGCATGTGGGCAGCAGTGGTGGAGGTTTTGGGGTCCGCTGCGGTAGAGGCTCAGGGGGTCAGCGGTACCAGCTCTGGGGCCCGCAGCTGTAAGGGCTCGGGGGCGACAGCACTGCAGGTAGCCGACCAGCACCCAGCAGCCAGATATCAGATATTAAGCTCGAATGAACTTAATATTTGATGTCTGGATCAGCTGCTGGGTGCTGCCTCAATGGGCAGCGCAGGGCAATAATAAGGCATGCTGCTGCTATGGGCATTGGGTAATTTCATGCTGATGTGGCCGACTTGTGGCCGACTACCAGCGATCGACAGTCATGCTGGCGTGTGTCACCGCGGCATGGATTGCGAAAGCCTCAAGGGTTAAGGGTTCGGGGAACACGGCACTGGTGGTACTAGACACCGATTGCACCACTAGCATAATCTATCGCGCCAAGCCCTGTTGAGGGTTTGGTACTGAGGCCCGGTTGTATCAGCGTCCTCATTCATGAAATGCTTGAAGGCGACAACTGTAGAGAAAGAGCCAATCAGAGTAAAAAAGAATTATTAATCAATAAGTGTACAGTGTACCTGACTAACCGAATGTTGCAACGACAATGTCAAGCTGTCAGACTGGACTACGGAACTTGAGCAAGGCCTGCACATGTTTTCCCGAATGGTTCATATCAGGGTTCATATAATCATGTTGCCTGTTGCTCTGTGGCGCACACTGAAGCCAGCAGTTTCATCCCGATCAGATCCGTCACTAGTCCACTTGTATACAACGCATGTCCACTGGTCTCATGACACAGGTTCAGACATGCTCAGAGCAGGCCGGATGCTGGGCCGGCTGTTCTGCAACGCCTTGCTCATGGAGTGGTAGTAGGAGATGGACGAGGAGAAGCGCTCCAGCAGGTTGAGCAGCGCGATTACCTCGTTTCGCTCCAGCTCCAAGCTTCCCTGAAAGGGAGAGCTGGAGCCAGGCAGCTGCCCGTCACAGTCCGCGGAAGAGAACAGAATCTTGAGCGCAGTTGCAACACCTACGTCAGGAGCAGGCCGTGCTGAGCATCAGAAACCATGCTTAGAAACACCTGCAACATACTCAGCAACACCTGTGTCGTACTGAGCAACACCCGTGTCAAGGGCAGGCCGCTGTGCCGCACCCATCTGCCCGAAGGCCATCAGTGAGGTCAGGGCGTCCAGGTCTGGGGGAGATCAGTGCCCAGCCAAACCTGGTTCAAGCACAGAGAGCACAGAGCAAGCTGATATCCTTTGCAGGGTTTTCTGCCAGGAAAACTTTGGCTTTGCCGGCGCTGCGACTTTGGCTCAGTCGAAGTGTCTCTAATTTTTTCAGTTTACACTTGCCTTCTCCTTCAGTGTCAACTCCTTTTACTCCTTCCTTCTTTAACTATGTTGCCTTCATCTTCAGTATAAACTCAATGTCATCCTTTTACTTTCCCCCCTCTTCGGTGTCAATGTTTTGCCCACCTCCCCCTGAAGCGGATCCCTAACACATGGACGCGGCGGCCCCCCTTGCAGCTCACCCAGAGTTTGCAGCTTGCCCCACAGCTTGCACTTCTCGCAGCCGACACAGTCCATGATCCGCGTGATGTTCTGGAAGGCCTGCTGCAGCTCCTGCTTGAGCAGGTGCCCGTCCCGACCCTTCCACAGGCGCCCCTCGTCAAACGGAATGGGGCAGGATGCCTTCAACGCCTTGTCCCGCACCTGAACAATGTGGGTGAGTGAGGAACATCGTGTGGAGGCGGAGTCTGAGGTGCAGCCCTGAAGGACCACGACTTAATTCCTGCCAATGAACACTCCGGACCAGCGCAATACGAAACACGGTTTTGATTTCACATATCCTCCCCCTCCCCTCCCTCATCTCTCCTCGATTTGCATTGGTTGCTCTTCGCATTTCACAATGCCTGGCCCTTTCGAAGAAATATGTAGAGCGGTGGTACAAGAGACACTGTACTAAAGAGACCGATCTATTCATGAAATTCCATCGGCAGACACCTGCCAGCGAAATATTCCAGCAGCCTCAGTGCTTCCCACCCAACCACCCAACCAGGCACCCACCAGATTCTTCATGAGTCTGGCAGCCAGGTCATCCTCAGCCTGGACCCCCGTGTAGTAGGAGAACTTCTCCAGCAGGGGACCTGCCTTCATCACCGCCCGCAGTACGAAAAGATACGCAAAGTACAGGTTCTCCACTCGCTCCCGCACCCCTGCTCATCAGAATGTGCATGCAGAGAGACTGGTGGGGCCCCGCCAAGACATGACAAGCAAGACAGTTGGACTTCGACCTGGTTCAAAAGACAGCTGGACAACATGTCATGCTTCATGATTACCTAGTCTCACCTGTGTTTCCCAGCCTGCGCTCAAACTCTGGCAAGTTCGGCCCCCAGACGCCGAGCATCTCGTCCAGCAGATACTTCTGCGTGAGGTGGACGCTGATGGATGCATGCATGCCCGAGATGAGGCGGTAGAAGACTCGCTGCTCGTCACCCTCAGCCATGGCACCGTCAGACAAGCACGGCTGGTCGTAGATGCTGCTCCAGATGCGGTGCGCATGCTCGCCCTGAACACGGGGAAGCAGCTGATCAGCAGGGCAGTGACAAGAGGATAAATCAAGCGGCCAAAATGCCTAATTACATAGCGCTAGCAAGTCTCGTACAGAAGCATGTAGCAGGGAAGCTCAGGCAGGGCATATTGGAACTGAATACGTTCTGCAGTGGTGACACAGCCTGAGCCAATTGCCTTGTTATTATGCCCCACCCCGCCTCGCCCGGCAAAAAAGTGCCCACCCCCCCTCCCCCCCTTCTCTCCTGGAGAGCAAGTGCCACTCCTCACGAACTAGGGCTACCTCCAAATGTACATACCTGATACCCTGTGTACCGCTCAGGGTTTGTGATGAGGTTGATGTACAGGTACTCCTCCTCGTGCTCGCCGCCTGCCATCCAAGGGTTGTTGTATCCTCGCCAGCCCCTGAGGTTGAGCAGCTTGGCCTGCATGCCTGGTTCCAGGCCTCGGTCCACCAATGAATCTAGCTCGGCAGTGCCTGCAGGGGACAGATGGCAGAACGCATGATCAGGATCCGGCATCACGGCCCTCCATTAGAATGCCCCCGAGGGGGGTAAGATAAGATGTCTGCAATCAGGATCTGGCCTCCTTCTAATGGACGGCCCTCCATCAGCGATGAGGGACAGAACCCTGTCTGCTGGACAATCATGCTCAGCAGTACCCCAGTGTTTGTTTTTCCAGCTACCATTCCCCCTTCGGCAGGCCGACCCGCCGCTGCCCGAAGGCCCGATTGGGACCAATCCTGACCTACTACAGTAGTCAAGGTCAAAGCAGCATGGCAAGCCACAAATGGGCCTCCAGCCAGAGGTAAGAGTGTAGCTGACAGGTAGCTGAATCAAGAAAACAAAATACACTGCAGTGCCTGCAAGGGGGACGGGACCACTAGATCTGCACAATCAGGATCCAGCCCTCTCGTGGAAAAACCTTCAATCAACAGCGACCAGAGAATCAAGCTAGGCAGCGACCAGAGAATCAAGCTGGGCAGAAAACAGAGAATCAAGCTAGGCAGCGGCCAGAGAATCAAGCTGGGCAGTGCCTGCAAAGGGGACGGGACAACAGATCCGCTCTACCAGGATCCAGCTCTGACGAAATATTTTCCATCAGCGGCGAGCAACGGGCCACCAAACACACAATCGGGATCGGGCGTCCTCCTTTCAAATATTATCTTGATCGGCACCATGCAGTTGCAGAGTCTTAAACAGCTTTGACAGGAGGAGCGTGGAGGAGTGCCTCGAACCGGAGTGTCTGGCTGTCTGCATGCACCTACCCTTGTAAAGAGCAGCCTAATGGCCAGCAATGACAGGCCCCAACTTGGGACTAACACAGGTTGTGCTACAGATTACACTCATAGGCCACACTACATGTCACACTACATGTAACACTACATGTCACACTCACATGTCACACTACATGCAACATTACATGTAACACTACATGTTACTCTACATGTCACACTACATGTTACTCTACATGACACACTACATGTCACACTACATGTTACTATACATGTCACACTACATGTCACACTACATGTTACTCTACATGTCACACATGTCACACTACATGTAACATTACATGTAACACTACATGTTACTCTACATGTAACACTACATGTTACTCTACATGTCACACTACATGTCACACTACATGTTACACTCACATGTCAGACTGCTGCAGTTCTCCGCTGAGCTCCTTGCGGCGGCACAGCTTTGCTCCTCAGCAGTCACCCAAGGCTGAGGGACCTCCCCAGGGTCACATTCGCACACACTGCAAGCCTGCACACACCAAACACGCTCAGTAGGGACAGTGGAAAACACTGAGCATCTTTAAGGCTTCAGGCTTCAGAATTAAACCCTTTCCTGGTCACCGGGGGAGTACCAAGCATCTTTTAGGGGGGAAAGTTCAGCCCTGGCCCTACACCAGGGAAACACCAAGCATCTTACGCTCCTCATACTTGAAAAACATCCCTCGTCCTGCTCAGCTGCTTGCCCTGCTGCACCCTTCATCTAGTCATCAGCATTGTGCCCTGACGAGCATTGCTAGTTGCCCTTGGATAGTGAACTACGCTCGCCTAACGCACTTACTTGCATCATGCACATGGAGTCATCGGGCCACAGAGGACAGTCACAGTAGATGTTGACCTGCAGGATGAGCAGCGAGTTGTTGCCAGGGAGGGTGGGAGTGTGAGACATTTTCCTAGGTCAGAGCCGCCTCCTTTTGGAGGGAAGCGCTGTACATATAGAGAACCGGTACTCATTGCATACTGAACACATACCAGCCATCTCTAATATCCAGTCTCTGTGGTTTGCTTACATAGTCCCATTCAATGTTTAAAAAAATGTCAACCAGCGAAGAACGGTGCAATCAGACACCTTGAACTATATTGATTTACTAGATCAATGGCTTCCCATAATCCTAGAATGGTCCGCACCTTGAAATACCGGAAGAAGGCGGTTTCGACGAGGCTTGCAAGGATGGGCTGCACAAACTGATCGTTGATATCTTCAACGGACTGATACGTGCAGTTGCCTGCAGCGGGTGTGGCAGGCGCAATCAAACTGCTGTTTTGGGCACATGCAGTCTGGGTCAAGGCAGTGGCGCAGTTGGGGGTTTCATCCCTGGCGCAGCCCTGGAAGTGGCACCCAAACAAACTGGATTCCTTATTAAAACTCACAGCAGTCATCCACTGTTCCTTGCAGGTGGCAGGTGCTTGACGGAAGGGCTTCTGCGCTCATGGACATCTGCGCCACAGCGGGGGAAGGCATGCAGAAACATTACAGGATCAGCAGGGAGATAATTCAGCAAGAGCGGAATTGAAAGAATGAATTATGAGTTCATGACTGCTATGGTGAGCGTACTCATGGCGTTGGTGTGTTAGTCCTGCTGCATGAGTTCCCCTCGATCAGTGCCAGCCCATGCACCTCATGCAGTCCCCATGGCAAGCACCGAAATGTCCAATTATTAAATGGCTGTCAGCTGCAGAGATAGGCCCACCTTATTGGGGCTGGATTGCAGACCCGCTAGGTTGTCCTGCCAATGCGATGGAGGCATGGGCGTTGCAGGTGCACTGGCCAGATCCAGCCTTCCAGTGATGCCAGCTAGCTGCTCATGTTGCATGCTATTGCATTGGACACAGCTGGTCGGCTGGCTGGTATGCACTAGAAGTAGAAGAGATAGGAGGAGTGACACAAGGCGTGTTGTATACATGCTACCACTGCTGAGAAGTCGCCTGCCAGAACCGAGTCTTGGAGATTGCTCAACGACGATGTCTTGTGCTGAGCAGGCTATTATGCTCTCTGTGAACTTCAATTCTGATGAAAAGCAGCTGTCCAGCTTCGCGTCCAGTGCTGCGGCTACCTCTGTCGAGGTGTCCCCTGGCAGCTGCGGACGGGCGAACGTCGACAATTACCCAGCTGTAATGTGACTACAGCAGCGAGGACATCTTATTCTGTTAAAATTGACTCGATGCTTCAAAAACTGTGTCGACATCACCGATCGCGGACGACCTGAAAGCTAACGACTGGCAGCAACGTCACGTGTACGGCATCAGTGGGAAATGCCCCATGCGATCATTTCGTTCATACTCCTGCCGATACGAATCCATGCGATCAGAAAGAGATCAAGATTTGGCGAACAGGCAGCTGACTGTCCAGAGCTATTTTGGAGCAACACAAATTATTTAAATTATAAACAATATGCTCGCTTCTAAGAACACCGTCGTCGCTCGCGCCCCCGCTGCCAAGGTGCCCAATTGACCCATCGTATTCCCTCTCTTGCTTTCCTACCGAATACTTTTCCCTGAAGATATGAGCGACTTGTGAACACATTGCAGCAATCTCCATAGAGATCACTAAAAACGCTTTCTGAATCATATGTATCGGTGCAGGCCTCCCGGCCCTGCCGCAAGGCCATGGTCTGCCGTGCCGACGCTGCTTTCATTGGCTCGTCGACCAACCTGGTGAGACCTCGATCGCGCTTAGCAGGGAGGAAGATGAAGAAAACAATCATATGGTGGTGTGTGGGGGCATGTCTACCGCCTGTGTCCAATCATCCGAGGATTTCACTCCTGGCTGCACCTGCGGATCAATCAGAGCATGAAGCAGCAATCCCTGGTTGCTGTCACACAGATCATGGTCGCCTCCACCTCTCTGTGCCTCGGCGCTGCCCGCTTTGGGCTGGCCCCTAGCGCTAAGAAGGGCGCAACCGCCGGCCTTAAGCTGACAGAGAGGAATGTAGACTTGATGAGCAGCGATCCCTCTGGGGTGAGTACATTGGCTTGAAGTTATGCCCTACCCTGATAATCCTGGCATGGAGTCTTGCAGCCTCCAACCCCCGTGTCCTTAAAGCATGTCCATCAGTCACCCCAAACAGCTTGGTTGCATGGGTTGGTTGCCTCATCAATTGTCAAGCCTGTTGACGTTCTCCAATCTCTGTCATGCTGTCACTAAGATGTGTTCCTCTGCGTTGCCTTTCTGCAGTTCACTGCCGCGGATGTCCTGGCTATGTGAGTGCTCATCTGTTTTAATTCGTCAGTCATGTGTTGCAAACAAGATGTCGTGTCCACTGTTCAGTGTTCAGTTTTTACAACCTGATTTTCATAGCCAGGACTGTTTGTGGAAGTAGGCTATCCTTGACAACTGATTGTGCTTGCCTGGAAACTGGATATGTGCTTGCCTGGATTGTGCGTGTGCTTGCCTGGATTTTGCTGGATTGTGCTTGCCTGGAAACTTGATGTGCCGATTGTGCTTGCCTGGAAACTGGATGTGTGTAACGTGGTTGCCTGATATGGTTCCTCTGCTGTCCTGTTCAGGGGCGCTGCTGGACATGGCATTGGTATTGGCATTGTGCTGGGACTGAAGGGCATCGGCGCACTGTGAACGTCAAAAACATCGATCATTTTTGCCTAGTGCTATCACTTTTTAGACAGTCATTGTTGTATTTATGGCTGGGAAGCAATTGAACAGGCATCTGCACTCCGCAGCATGATGTTCACCATATTTGGATTGTATGTCTCACTGGGTCTAGCCCGCCCATCACTGTTCCCTAAACTCTTTGCTTGTACTACTTATTGCAGTCAAGATGCTTTTGGCTTGTAACAAAAGAAATAATGAAGCGCGCATGTTTGCGACAAAAGAGATGGCCTACGTCTGGGAGTTAAACTGAGTGCAGTATTTGCATCCCAGCAACATATGAACCAGGATATGAAATTATGAACCGTTCTCTCAACTCACTATGCCAAATCAGGCATTCTACTAAAACTGCAAATCGCTTTTGTTCTGATGATTACCAGTGACATGGCCGAATATAAATAATGTGACAGGAACAAGTAATTTGTATACGAATGAAAGTCTTCCATTCCTTCTACCAGGTCAGAAGTTTAGGCCGGGTCCAACAGATCAACGACAGTTCATGCATCTCCAATCCATGTCTACATGTTTCACGAGTGGTAATTCTGAGGGTCCCGAGGTTGATAACATTAAACACCTAGGTCATGCTGAAAAAAGGCTCAGCGTCTGAATGGAAGAGGTCAGTGATGTCACACCTTTGGGCCCTGCTAAAAGGCTCGACCGCGTGGGCGCCCATTAGTGAAGTTCGGGTAAGAAAATTAATGAGGGCCCGGCGGTGTAACGTCGTTGACTGTTATAACCCCTGGTTTCATGTACCGTGCTGAATCAATTTCTTCGCCGAAACTTAGTGGCAGTGACGGCCATTGGCACAACCTTCGCAGCAGGGCCTGCATGTATAGAAAGCACAGACATGAGACACGAGGTTACAACTGTTTCCGTACCTGCTGCAAGGGACTCCCATGAAGCAGAGTAATCATGACACTTATGATCCTGCTGATGACGATGGATGGGCATAAGGTAGGCAGCGCATACCAGTTAACTGATTGGCAGGCACTAGACAGATAGACACCCATGCGGCCAAGCCTTCTGAACAGGGCCTAGAGGTCAGTGATGTTACACCTGTCGGCTCTGCTCGAAAGGCTCCGCCGCGTGGGCGTCTAACAATGAAACTTCTGTACCGCACCGTAAAGAGGGGGAAGGAAAAGAAGAGAGGAACACAGGGCCTACTGGTGCAACGCCATGACATGGTGAATTAATTTGCAAGCACTTCGTGCACTCGTGGACTCACGTCTGATATAGAGATGAACGCCGCATGGAGTGGATTGCACCGTGTTTCACGTCATCGCAGCAGATCTTGATCGCCCTCTGGTTGAACGGCTTGGGCACAAAGTCAACCTACAAGGTCATTTGACCAGATGAGAGCCAGCGACAACGCCAAAGTAGGTTGCGGACATGGATGACATCGCAGACCCTAGGCTTGCATGATAGCCACTGACTCTGTACATCAATTTGCCCAATAGTTGCTAAGTGGCATTAGACAGCTTGTGTTGCGGTGATTCCTTGCTGATCATCAAGTTTTGAGTACGGGATAACATGAGGTTGGGTTTTGAGTCAGATACTTACAAACCGTAGATTATCTCAGGTACATCTCAATGGCGCACCATTAGTAAAACAAGGCGTTGGCCTTCCCCTGGCCGGCAGCAGCCTGGATCTATTAAGCACTCTCTTACTCACCCCATGTGTCGTGTAGTTCACCAGGGTGCTGCTCTGCAGCTCAGGCGCCTTGACGCGAGGGTCGCGCGGCTGCGCCCTCTTCGCATCGAAGTCAGTCCTGTGAACACGGAAAACGAACATGTGAGGCAATGCTTCTTCTTTGTCCAGCAGTCATGAGGCACACGGCCATTGACATGCAGTGCAGCCATGCAACCCCACAATTGTTTCCATCCGTGTTTCGCACACCGAACCTTGCTCACGCTACGATTCAGCTATGCATCATGGCCTGCAGCTGTGGAGGTATGGTGCAGCGAGCCCTGCTTCAGGGGCCACTGGCTGGACGCTGGTCATGGTTTGGTCCCAATTGGTCCAGCGGTGGCTGCCCGGCAGACAACGCAAGGTGGTTTTACGCACTCTATCACAGACAGTGGATCCCATTATTCCCTCTCATGACGGCTATACAGGCCCTTCATTAGTAGCACATGCCAGTCTGCAGCTTATTGAGAGATCACACTTGACCTCAAGAGGGAGCAGCGGTATCGCACTAGTAGGCAGGGACCACATTTGACATCAGCAAAGAGTAGCAGCATAACACTCACCCGTATGTCGTCGAGCCCTCAAACGGGATGTTCAAATGCTGATATTTCGGCGTCGGCGCAGTCTGTGCCCTGGTCCCCCAGTCGATGAAGTCGGCCCGGTTGGAGGTGACGCCGTGAAATCGACCACTGTACGGCTGCTCCAATATTTTATTTGGTCTCGACATCGTTGGAGTCTGTTGTCAGGGCAGACGGGGAGGGTGAGGGGGGTCAGGGCAGATGGGGAGGGTGAGGGGGTCAGGGCAGATGGGGAGGGTGAGGGGGTCGGGGCAGATGGGGAGGGTGAGGGGGCCAGGCAGATGGGGAGGGTGAGGGGGTCAGGGCAGATGAGGAGGGTGAGGGGGTCAGGCAGATGGGGAGGGTGAGGGGGTCAGGGCAGATGAGGAGGGTGAGGGGGTCAGGGCAGATGAGGAGGGTGAGGGGGTCAGGCAGATGGGGAGGGTGAGGGGGTCGGGGCAGATGAGGAGGGTGAGGGGGTCAGGGCAGATGAGGAGGGTGAGGGGGTCAGGGCAGATGAAAAGGTTGAGGGGGTCAGGCAGATGGGGAGGGTGAGGGGGGTCAGGGCAGATGAGGAGGGTGAGGGGGTCAGGGCAGATGGGGAGGGTGAGGGGGTCAGGGCAGATGAGGAGGGTGATGGAGTCAGGGCAGATGAGGAGGGTGAGGGGGTCAGGGCAGATGAGGAGGGTGAGGGGGTCAGGGCAGATGAGTAGGGTGAGGGAGTCAGGGCAGATGAGGAGGGTGAGGGGGTCAGGGCAGATGGGGAGGGTGAGGGAGTCAGGGCAGATGGGGAGGGTGAGGGGGTCAGGGCAGATGAGGAGGGTGAGGGAGTCAGGGCAGATGAGGAGGGTGAGGGAGTCAGGGCAGATGAGGAGGGTGAGGGGGTCAGGGCAGATGGGGAGGGTGAGGGAGTCAGGGCAGATGGGGAGGGTGAGGGGGTCAGGGCAGATGAGGAGGGTGAGGGAGTCAGGGCAGATGAGGAGGGTGAGGGGGTCGGGGCAGATGGGGAGGGTGAGGGGGTCAGGGCAGATGAGGAGGGTGAATGGGTCAGGGCAGATGGGGAGGGTGAGGGGGTCAGGGCAGATGGGGAGGGTGAGGGGGTCAGGGCAGACGGGGAGGGTGAGGGGGTCTGGGCAGATGGGGAGCTACAAACCTCATGATGCAGTTGTATATGCATGGCTCGATTTAGCACAGCGTTGAAGGGCCTCAGAAACATCAAAGCAAAGTTGTGATGGCAGCAAACCTTGTCAGTGTCTGTTCTCGTGGCTCCAGTGTTCCACTACAGTTCAGGACCGCAGCTACCGGTCTGTTACATTGTCCTCTGGTCAGAGACTCCATGTGCAGCAGGTTTGGCCCCAAAGGTGACTTTGGCAGGCCGCACCCGCAGCCGACCAAGGTGAACTTGTAGCTGAAAAAATAAACACTGAATGGCCCCTGTGTTCACCTTGCCATCGTGATATGTGTTGTATGTCGTGGTTCCAAGAAACGGTACTTGAGGCATGCCGTCGGCCAGCTTGCCTTCCTTAGTTTGACCATTCACTCGTTTGGGCTGCGCAAAGACAGGAAAACAGATATCGTAAAAAGCGGCAGTATAGCAACAGGAGTGTATCAGGCTGCCAGCTCCAGGTATGTCCAGTCAACTACCGTTAGCAGTTATGAACCAGGCGAGGCTCCAATGATTTCCCAAATTTCCCAAACATCGACAGCTTGTGTGTGTTCTATACCGTAACCAAGGAACCCTGCTGGTAACGTACCGTAAAATCCGCTCTCTGGGTAGTGATGCCGTAAAGCCGGCCTGTGCTTGGCACGTACGGCTGCCTTGGGCGCGCTGCAAATCATAAAAGAGTGGGCCCTGTCAAATACTGTTTTGGAGGCCCTGATGGGTGGCATCATGGACGCTTGGGGACCCTGGCACTCTTCGGTTTATGTTTTAGTGCATGCTACAAAAGCTTTGGGGGGCCATTGGGCCTCTGGCCAGTGGCCAGCACCGGGCGAATGAGGACCCAACCTAGAGCCTTCGGCCGACGGCCCTGGCAGCAGGACCGGTTGGCCATGATGTAGATGACTTGCACATGCAGCACAATAAAATGAACAATGTCACCCACCACGATCCCGGAGAGCATCTTTCTCAACGAACTTGGCCGTATACTCGGTACCGAGCTGGAGCAGTTAGCGCAGGGAGGCAGTCAGTACTAGCGTGTGTGTAATGAAAAGACCAAAAGCCAAATTTATAACTCGAACCCCACCCCCAAGCAGAGCTGCTGCAATCACTACGATGCCATGAGGCAGAGTAGTCCTTCGAGTTGTCCCATGCGCTGTTCACACTTCACAGTGCTGTTCCGATTCGTTTCAGGTTCAGTGCTGCTCCGATTCGTTTAAGGCTCACCGTTCCTGGGGCCCAGACCAATTCCTGAGGTGGACGGCACTTCGGTATGTCACAGTCGGGGCACCAGTTTTTGCAAGTGCAAACGAGCCTCCGCGTGCTCCGGGTCCTTGTAGTGGTTTTGGTAGTTTCCGTCATCTACAGGTCCGCATTGATGTCAGCGATTGATTGCAGACTTACACCAGTGTTCAGACAAGAGATACGATGTTCTTACCACCATTTGTGTGTACGCCTCACTTTCTCGCAGGACTAGCGTGGTGTGCAGGGGTGGTGAGATTAGCAAGCTTTTTCGATGTTATACAATTTACACAACTGGCGCTGGTGTTGGTGTGGTAAGCTTATCAGTGACACAACATATGTCGAGTTGTCGTGAAGATATGGCGGTACTACGTACTGTCTGTCCTCCATGAAAAATGGCCTGCCACACCGCTGTTTCCGCGGCACATGCGAATGACGAGGCTCGCACGAAAGCTAGCATGGTCTCATAGACCCTCATAGCCCAACCTCCGATCTCGTCGCACTCCCATCTGAATTCTCCTATCCCTTCTGTTGGTCACAAGTTGAACGTTGTCTCACTAATGAATCAGATATTACTTGAACATTTGAAATGATGTACGCTGTCATGTAGGGTGCGGGTGCGGGATGTTCTCTGTCAAGTGTGAAGTATCAGTATCCATATTGAACGATGGAGGCGTGGTGGATGGCAGAGAGCTGGCTGGAGGGGGCTGTTTCAACAGGAATTGGCAGTCCTCTAGGGGCCTGCCTCCAGGATGGCAGGTTTTAAACCCATGGGTTGAAAAGAATATAATGATGAAGGAGACATATAATTATCTGTATAATTATTGCAAGCTGCAAACCGGTAGCTTGCTGTGAGCGGTCATGTGGTCATGTGAGTGGTCATCAAGCCACAGCGGCCGAGCTTTGCAGCATGGCCCAATGGTGTAACGTCATTGAAAGTGGCCCAATGCTGCAACCTTTCCTAATCATGGACTCATGGTCCACCATATCTGGCAATGGTGATCTAAAACGGGTCGGCGATAGGCTTGCGGTCCATGCCTACGAGCGCTTCCTGTGCGGTGGCCCTCAAGCTCGGCAGCAGATTGGCGTTGCGCCCAATCTGCAACCAGGTGGACAAGTGGGCATGGGCATGAACCTCTAAAATGAAAGAAGCTGTGCTTCATGCAGGAGTAAAACATTTCGGGAAGGCAATTCAGGAGAACAATAAGCCATGTTGACCCCTGCTGGCCATGCGCACCTGTCTCAGCAGGTCTCCCGTGCGCATGAGGAGGCGTGCCACGTCGCCGTCGTCCAGCGTCGAGTCTCCCATGATTTGTGCCCATGAGGCCCCCGCTGCCCACGCCTCCACTAGCCCAGCCAGGCGGTAGTCGACCAGCAGCGAGTCGTTCCATTGGCTGAGCCCTAATGCGCGCAGGAGCAGGCAGTTGGAGGTGCAAGCAGGGGGGTCAGACACCGGCCCTGGCAGTGGCCGAGACCTGACACGCGCATGAGCAGTCAGCTAGAGGCGCAAGCAAAGAGGTCAGGCAGCACCGCACCGGCCCAGGCAGTAGCTAGAAAATAGCGCATGCATGAGCACGGCTGGAGCATCAGAGCAGCAGCAGGAGAAGCTCGTCAATCCTATGGCCGAGGCCTGATGTGTGCAGGAGCAGTCAACAGGAGGCGCGAGCAGTGAAGTCAACAACACAGGGTGTGACAAAAAGCGCGCAGACATGAGCATGGCCTGGGAATCACAGCAGCAGCAGCGGCAGCAGCAAAATGAACGATGCGCCCAACCGCCCCATTCCCCCGATTACCTGCATCCGCCCAACCGCCCAACCGCCCCATTCCCCAGATTACCTGCATCCGCCCAACCGCCCAACCGCCCCATTCCCCAGATTACCTGCATCCGCCCAACCGCCCAACCGCCCAACCGCCCCATTCCCCCTGCATTACCTGCATCTGCCTGGAGCCCCTCGAGCATCATCCTCGTGGGTTCCAGCGATTCCACTGCCCTCACGACCTGGAGGGAAGCAACAGGGTGAGAAGCCAACCCACGGCATATTGGGTGAAAGGCTGACGAGGGCATGGCAGGCATTGGCCAGAGCGCATGAAAGCATTCATAATATCCATATTTAGACAGAGTTTGAATCCAGTGTTTATTTTTGTGCCCACCAAACCACCTTAACAGGCCGCTTGGCCACTCGTGGGCCAATGGGGACAAAACTTACCTAGCCTATGGTCAGTGGCCCGAGCATATCAGGGCTTACAGCGCACGACCCCACGGTGGTTGGCCGTGATGTAGCTGAAAGGTAGCTGAAGCACCTATCATAAGCAGCGGTAAAGTTCCCCTCATCAGGGATCCATTTCCCATCCTTCATGCGCCTTGAGGGTTCCACCGTCCATCTTCATGTTAGACCTCCTATCCAACCTTCCCACCTCAACCTTCCCACCTCGTCTGACGCGGAGTAGGCAGCCACCATGTCAACAGGCTTCCGGATGACTTCAGCACTGAGTAGAGCCAGCAGCACACGCAGCAGTTGTTAGGCCCGGGGGCTGGGTACACAAACGCAACAGGAAAGGGAAGGAACCCTAGCAGCTGCAATAGGAGGCCAATGTTAGGTCCCGGGTTCAGGCACGCAAATGCTCTGACCGAGGCAGAGGCTGCTCTAAACCCAACCGGCCGCCAGCCGGGGCTATTTAGCTGAAGTGCAGCTGAAGCATCCTCCTATGTAAACTGTGACAAACTGACCTGAGCAATGCTCCAAGGAAGGCGGCAAGGTGCGGTCCGTTGAGCCCTAGCACCGCCGGGTGCGTGAGAGCCAGCGCTAGCCACAGCTCGTTCTGCCCCTGGAAGGAACGCGAGACCAGACCCAGCGGCAGCATGCGCAGGGTGCCTGCCTCAATGGCGCCCACCGTGATCAGCACATCCAGCACGGCCTGGGGCACGGAGCAGGCCGGGGGAATAAGGAGGGTGCATGGGGAGAAGATGGAGGGTGGTGTATCAGCCAGTGTCTGTGTCTGGTGTACCGACAGCATCACCGCGTTTAGTTTATCTGGACAACATAAGTGCTCGTGTTGAAGCACCTCAGCTAAATATCTCGCCAAATCCCGGTCTACATCCGAGGGGTCGACTTAGTCTGAGCTGCCAGCCACCGGCCTGTCAAGGTTTGATCCCAATTTGCCCTTGGGTTGCTGCCCGGCAGGCTGCCGGATGCGCATTTAAACGGACACTGCAACATCGCTGATACTGTGTGCACGAGCCCTCAAAGCAGCCCACAGCCCACGGCCTCATCCAGCAACCAAAAGCCGACAGCCTCAGCCAACAGCCACGAGCCCTCACACCAGCCTAGCACTCAACATGTGAAGGCAGAAACCGCATCGCCACCGTGCCTTCACCTTGCTTTCGCCCCGCCCATCCTGACCACCTTGAATATCAAGTTTTGGGGCCCATCGGTCGGATGGGCCTTCCTGGTTTTTAGGCTCAGCTACACACCAGCTACGATTCAGATACACAGGCTTCTGGCCGGAAGCCACAGGCATGGCCAGAGAGGGCTCTTTGGACCTCTGTCTGGAGGGTGCTCAAGTTTTTGATAATTTCACTTTCCTCCCATCCTGTCCACCTTGAATATCACCCATGTGCCCTCCATGCTGTCCATGCCGGCCACCTCCGCCCTAAGGCCCTCTGCCTTCTTCAGCATACGCCGGGCCTGGCTCATGCTGTCCTGCCCCGCAGAAGAGCCCTTCCGGTGCGCCTCAAGGTCCTGCATCACCTGCTTGAAGGCCTAAGGGGATGCCAAGGGGTTTAGGGATCAGGGGTTAGGGTTTGTTGGTGCACATCCAGTACAGGGCAGCATGGGAGTACTCGTGCAGGGCAGGGCAACGGAGGAGCCCTTCAGATGCGCTTCAAGGCCTTGCAACACCTTTTTGAACAGCAGGGATTAGGGTTAAGGTTTAAGGCCCATTCAGTACAGGGCTGCAGGCGAGTGCTCAGGCAGTACATCGCAGCAGGCGAGTGCTCAGGCAGTACATCGCAGCAGGCGAGTGATCAGGCAGTACATCGCAGCAGGCGAGTGCTCAGGCAGTACATCGCAGCAGGCGAGTGATCAGGCAGTACAGGGCGGGCAGCAGGCGAGTGCTCAGGCAGTACAGGGCGGGCCGCAGGTGAGTGCTCAGGCAGTACATGACAGCAGGCGAAAGCTCAGGCAGTACATGACAGCAGGTGAGTGCTCAGGCAGTACATGGCGGGCAGCAGGCGAGTGCTCAGGCAGTACAGGGCGGGCAGCAGGTGAGTGCGCAGGCAGTACAGGGCAGCAGGTCAGTGCGCAGGCAGTACATGACAGCAGGTGAGTGCTCAGGCAGTACATGGCGGGCAGCAGGCGAGTGCTCAGGCAGTACAGGGCGGGCAGCAGGTGAGTGCTCAGGCAGTACAGGACAGCAGGCGAAAGCTCAGGCAGTACAGGACAGCAGGCGAGTGCTCAGGCAGTACAGGGCGGGCAGCAGGCGAGCGCTCAGGCAGTACAGGGCGGGCAGCAGGTGAGTGCTCAGGCAGTACAGGACAGCAGGCGAGTGCTCAGGCAGTACATCGCAGCAGGCGAGTGTTCAGGCAGTACATTGCAGCAGGTGAGTGTTCCAGCGGGGACCGCAGCCTTGTGTAAGTTCACTCTCTTGAACTTGGCAATTGGTCAACCTGTCCTTAGACCTATGACCCTTTTCACACACACGCATCCATCGCCCGCCCGCCCCCCCCCCCGCCTTCCTTGCTGGTACCTGCCGCTGTGTTGCAACCTCGCTCGCCAACGCAGCCGAGTTTTCCACCATGCGCCATTGCCGGCTGGGCTTGAACTGAAGCTTGACCGCGATCTTTGCTGTGCTGGTGTTGCCAGGTGCGGCGAGGCAGGTGGTGAGGCCCTCTGAGCATCACACGGCAGGGGCATCAGATTATAGTACAAAACTGCCAGCCAGCCACACACAGTAAAAAACAGTTCAAAACTGCCAGCCAAGAGCACACAGTCTGCGAAAGTTTAAAACTGCCAGCCAGGCACACACAGTCAAAAAATAGGTCAAAAACTACCAGCAAGGCACACACACACACACACATGCCGAAGAGGCATGCGTCGGATGGCGTGCCTCAGCTTCCTCGGCATTAGGCTAAAACCACAAAAACGAAATCAAGCCATGGCTGGCAGAGTGGCAGCCTGTCCGTACTCACTAGCGGCATTGCTCCAGCTCTTGTCACGAACCATGGCATGGCTGCTCTGTATCAAGGCCTCCTCTGCAGGGGCCAGGCCGCCCTCCTCGCCCTCCAGGATGCTGACAATGTGGATCGGGGAAACCTGCAGGAGGGTTTGGAAGAAGTTCAGTTCAGTTGCTTAACCACGTCAAATGAATAGGGTTTGCTGACAACTTGCATCGGGGAAACCTGCAGCAGGGTATCCAGGAAGTTCAGTCGCATTGCTGAACCATGTCTAGTGCATAAGGTGCCCGTGTAGCAACGCTTAGCTGGGGGCCACTGGCTTCAAATCATTCAAATTATTCACATTATCCAATATATTCAAATTATTCTGGCATCGACAGCTCCGCTGGGTAAATTGATGCAGAACCTCAGCTGTATGGGAAGGGGGGCGCGTCAGCGCTGGGGCCATTACCAGCACAGGGTGGGCGCACGGATGGGCCGCAAGTGCGCAAGGTCACGAGGCCACTTACATGCCTTGCCACAAGTATCAAGTACGCCATACCAGCGATCCACTTACAAGCACATTTCTGTCTCGCTTTCGAGTTCCTCCAGATGCGAAAAGAAAGGCATACCGATCCAAAAGTGTGAGCAAAGATGTGACAGCCTCTGAGGTCCGTACCCAGTCTCTTCCCCTCCACCTCTTTCCTTCCTCTGGGATGTGCACGTTTTTCTCTTTCAGGGCTGGGGACCCACTTCCTGGACAGGTGGAAATCCTGAATATCACCCCTCAAAAAAAGGAGTGCCGTACCATACCCCCTCACAGCCCGTCATATCAACGGGGGGGGGCACTGTTGTTTTGCTCGCTGTCCTAGGTTATCTAGCGCTCATGCCCCGTGCATCAAACGTGATGCTCTGCCTGACTGTAAAAGCTCCACTTCGGAATTTCACATCAACAAGCACGTTAAACAGGCTGCCAATCCAGGCAGCTTCTGGCAGCTTCTGTCAGAGCCGGCTGCTGATCCCCGCAGAAGTTTTCAACAGATCAAGCAGCTGATTCACGACCCAACACAGGCCCCAGGAGGCTGGTACATGATCAGGTCTGCCTCAGACTTTTTGCCTCCGCCTACCCGCCTCAGTTTCCAGCCCTGGAAGTGCCAATACCTGCATTAGCCCCAGCAACAGCTGATAACACCTCAACCCTCCCACAATAGCGTGTATGGGCATACCTTCATAAGCCTGTTGTCAGCCCCCAGGCACGCATAGGACCTGGAGCTTCCGAATGCACCTCCATCCTCGTCCTCGTCCGGATCCAGGACCAACACAGCCGGCAGCGTCTGCTTCCCGCTCTTAGAGCTGGCCTTCCCCTCGTCTTCGGTCGCAGAGATCTGGAGCATGACGTGGCAGAAAGGGAAAACCAATTCAAAAAATGCAACTCAGACTAAACCAAAAGCAGCACAACGAGAGAGATTTGAGCACGGACATTGGGTACACCAACATTTGATAAAAATCCACCTGGAGCACGACGCGGCGCGGGAAGCCCGTGACCATCAGGATCTTGCGCGCCGCCTCCATCCTCTCTGCCTGCGCCCTGGCCTTGAGGTCCCGCAACCGGGTGCGAGCAAGCTTGACAGCGGCCTACAGTCAAAGGGTGTAGGGTCAAGGATGAATGAATCAGGGTTTAGGGTGCGAGCAAGTTTGATGGTGGCTAACCAACAGAAGAATGGGGTTCAGGAATCAGGGCTTAGGGTGCGAGACATTTTGCCGGCGTCTATCCAACAGAGGATGCGGGTTTTATGTTTAGGAATCAGGGTTTAGGGTGCGAGCAAGTTATACGGCGGCCTGCCAACATAGGGTGGAGGGCAGGGAGGCCCTCACTGGGATGGGTGCGTGGGATGCGTGTGGGCGTAGCAAGATGGGGAATGCCTAGTTAGGGTTTAGGGTCCAAGGTTCAGGGTTCAGATTTTTTCCACCCTAAACCCTGAACCCTAAATGGATGTGGGCGGAGCAAGACGGGGAATGCAGCGTGAAAAAGCGTAGGATGAGGAAAAACAGGATTGTAGGCGCGTTGAATGAGCCATAGGATCAGGGACAATAGGTGGGGCCCAGTTGTTATAATTAGGAGTGCAGGCGCGCTGAGTGGACTAATCACGGTGAGATTTATGGGGAGTGGGACACAGGTCTGGGACTGCCCACCGGTATGCGCGCCATCAGCTGGCCTGAGGATGCGATCTGCGGGCCTAGACCTCAGGATCACCCATTCTTGCCAGCTTGTCCCCTAGAGCATTGTGACATGTCCCCCTGTAACACATTTCTCTGCTTAACCTCAGCTTTTCGCACCCTGATGCTGCTTCACAAATAAAGTCCTAGTACACCCTGACCCACATTAAGCTCCCGAACGTCCAATGACGCCGTCCCCTTATACTCCGCCATCAGCTCCTTTGCCTCGGCTTCCAACTTGTCCGCATCGCTCAGGCGTCGCTCCTGGCCCTCTGTCTGAAGGAAGTTCCCGAAACTGCGCTGGATAAAAGCCCTGCACATCGGCAGACACACATAACAAGCAAGCATTGAAGGGCGGGTTGTAAATTGTAAGGAGTGTCTGATCACAGTGGTCGAACCAGAGCACCTTTGGCAGCCCGATGGGCAGCCATCCCTGGGCCGATGGAGACCAAACTGCGCTGGATGAAAGCCCTGCGCGCCGGCAGAGCCACAGGCATGCCAGCGAGAGCGGGTGAGTCAGGATGGGGGAAAGAGCGAAAGCAGCAAGCATACAGGTTAGGCAAGCACGTGCTTCGCGGAGTCAGAATGGGTCAGAAAAAGCCCAGTGTGCTATGAAGAGCTGAGCGGCAAACGCAGCGGCTCATACCTGCAGTTTACGCCAGTGGCGGCCTGCCTCTCATTTTGTTTAGTCCAAGCAAAAGTTATTTTCGGTGTTCAGCTTGAGTTCAGCTGAACCACGGCCTAGGGTTCAGGGTAATAAGGGTTCAGGGTTATAAGGGCTTAGGGTGTAGGGTTTAGGGTTTCTCTCTAGATATAACCTGGTGGCGGCAGCCCAGTGGCCATTCCTTGTGCACACCTTGAGGCTGGGTAGCTGAGGGCCCCAGCCGGCCAAAATAACCGGCGGACGCATACCTGCCCTGCCCAGGATTGCCCATAGTCGTAACCGGTGGACCCATGCGTGCGACCCTGACTAAGCTGCCCTGTCGCCCCCACCTTGCCTCCTCCAGCGTGTACACACTAAGGAGGTTGATGACCAGGCCGTAGCTGGCGGCAAACTGCGACTTGAGCGGCTCCGGACCTGCCTTGATGATGTTAAAGGCCTCCTCAGCTCCCTCAAACCTGCGCAGGGAGGCAAGGGAGGGGAGGCGGTCATTTTCGAGGGGAGGCAGGGGATGGGAGCAGGGGAAGGGGGGGGGGGGCATGAAGGGGAGCGGTGGTCGTTTTTGAGGGCAGGCAGGGGATGGGAGGGGGGGGGGCATTAAGAGGAGCGGTGGTCCTGGGCCTTTTGGAGGGGAGGCAAGGGATGGGAGCAGGAGGGGGGGCATTAAGAGGAGCGGTGGTCCTGGGCCTTTTGGAGGGGAGGCAAGGGATGGGAGCAGGGGGGGGGGCATTAAGGGGAGTGGCGGTCCTTTCGGAGGGGAGGCAAGGGATGGGGGCAGGGGGGGGGGGGCATTAAGGGGAGTGGCGGTCCTTTCGGAGGGGAGGCAAGGGATGGGAGCAGGGGGGGATGGGAATTAAGGGGAGTGGCGGTCCTTTCGGAGGGGGGGCAGGGAATGGGAGGGAGGGGCGGTGGGGGAATGTCAAGGGGAGCAGGAAGCTAGAGGGGAAGGCAGTGATTTGTTTCATTGATGGTGGCCATGAATTTTTTGGTGCTGAAATCCCCCCTAATTACGCCGCAAGCACGAAAGAACCCCGCTTCTCATAATTCCCTCTTGTTTTGGGGAGCTCTCAGTACCGCGCGGCTGTGCTCGGCTCGGGGAGCAACAACTGTTAAATTCTTTGTTTCATTACGAGTCGTACTCAGTGCTGACTAAAATTATTCTGGGCTAGGTGTGCGCACCCATTACCTAGTGGGGTACTGCACCTGAGATCAGATATTGAAGACCCCAGCTTGCATACAAGAGTCATCACTTTCTACATTCATTGTTTAGAAATGGCACAGGACAGAGAGAACATCACAAAGCAGGATCTAGATCTGTTGAGATCCATGCATGCTAGGCTCCTGCCTGCAACACCATACACCTGTTCTGCAACACCATACGCCTGTTCTGCAACACCCACACACCTGTTCTGCAACACCACGCAGTGCCCCTCTGTGTCAAAGCCTCTGCGCCCCGCCCGCCCCGCCATCTGCGCAGCAGAGTTGAATGGGATATGCAGAATGGGTGATACGTTGTGGGTGATACAAAGGAAAAAAATGAATGAATAACCTGGCCTGAGGCGTGGAATAAGGAAGCCCCCGTCCGGCCGTAGCACCAGGTTGGCTACCTAGAGATCCATGCATCTCATCGGGGATGTACCAGTTCCTTGGATGACATATGGTACAATGAGAGAACAACAATGGCTGGACACAGGTTGCACAATGCCGCTCGGTGACTAAACCATCTGACTCTGCAGCCGGCCAGCACCGCCAACTGCACAGCCCCGTTAATTCAGCGGCACAGCATGGGTGTATAGGGCTTGATTTGCATTTATTGAGCTTACTTTGCCTCTGCAAATACGATCATTATATTACCTATGTGGGTGACAGCTCCTTTCCGCAGCCCGCATCAGGATGCCCCCCTCCCGCACCCTTACCCCACCTGCAGGAGATCGTTGTGCGGAAGGAACTTGACCCCGTCGTCTGTTTTCCGACCTAGAGCTGAGATGATGGTCGTGCGGGCCGGCATGTTGAGGCCCGCAGCAAGTGTCCCTGTGGCAAACACCTAGAACGAGGAGGGGAGCAAGGGGAGGGTCGTCAGAGCTGAGATGATGATGATAGAGCCAGCCAGCATGTTGGGGCCTACGAGGACAGTCCCCGTGGCAAGCACGCGTCGTCCAAAAGAGCTTAGTCTGGAAATGCTTTCAGGGCTGAAAGGTGACACCATGGGTGGTAACATGCTCCCCTCAGCCGTTCTCTATTCCTTTCTTCCAACGGGGTTCTCCTCAGCAGAGCCAAAAATCAGCCAGAGGTAAAAATGGGCCATTTTGGCGGAAGCCGGAAATAAATTATGAGGACTTTGGCTGGAGCTGAAATATTTGGAGGGGCCTTCTACCTGCCTTCGGGGAACAACACCTCAGGAGCGTAAGTTGAAGGCCCACACTCTGATTGATGAACGGCCTGCTTTGGAACAGGGGGCCTGCTTTGGACCCGGGCGCCTGATTTGGACCCGGGCGCCTTATTTGGATTCAGGAATACCTAGGAATCTGAGCGGTGTCTCCCCTTCTCTGATAAACCAGACCATATCGACCGGACAACTTTGATGTCGGACATGCTGGTCCCCCAGCTGTCCCCCAGCTGTCCCCTGGGGCACTCACGATCTTGCACAGCCCTCTCTGAAAAAGCCGCTCGATCAGTGATTTCCACCCGGGCAGGTGTCCGGCATGGTGGGACGCAAAGCCGTTGACCAGGGCAGTCTCCATCTTCCCACGCACCGCCTCTGGCTGGTCAGCCCTGTCAGGCCGCAACAGTAAATGCAGCGCTGAGCCAGGGGCAGGAATAGTGAGATCAGTTCTGCAGGGCACCAGCAGCAGCAAGAGCAGCACCAGCACCAGCAGCAGCACCGGCAGTAGCAGCAGCACCGACAGTGGCAGTAACACCAGCAGTAGCAGCAGCAACAGCAGTAGCAGTAACACCGGCAGTAGCAGCAGCAACGGCAGTTACAGTAACACCGGCAGTAACAGCAGCAACAACACGAGCAGCAGCACCGGCAGTAGCAGCAGCAGCAGCACCAGCAGTAGCACCAGCAGCAACACCGGCAGTAACAGCAACCCTGGTAGTAGCAGCAACACTGGCAGTAGCAGCAACACTGGCACCAACAGCAGCACTGGCAGTAGCAGCAACACCAGCAGCAACGCTGGCAGTAGCAGCATCACAGGTAGTAGCAACAGCACCAGCAGCAACACCGGCAGTAGCAGCAACACTGGCAGTAGCAGCAACACTGACACCAACAGCAGCACTGGCAGTAGCAGCAACACCAGCAGCAACGCTGGCAGTAGCAGCATCACAGGCAGTAGCAACAGCACCAGCAGCAACACCGGCAGTAGCAGCAACACTGGCAGTAGCAGCAACACTGACACCAACAGCAGCACTGGCAGTAGCAGCAACACCAGCAGCAACGCTGGCAGTAGCAGCATCACAGGTAGTAGCAACAGCACCAGCAGCAACACCGGCAGTAGCAGCAACACTGGCAGTAGCAGCAACACTGACACCAACAGCAGCACTGGCAGTAGCAGCAACACCAGCAGCAACGCTGGCAGTAGCAGCATCACAGGCAGTAGCAGCAGCACCAGCAGCAACACCGGCAGTAGCAGCAACACCGGCAGTAGCTGCAGCAACGGCAACAAAGGCGCTTGGGCAGGAAAATGTATTGAGTCCTGCAGGGCACCAGCAGCTGCGGCAGCAATCCACCAGGGGTAATAATGGCTGGGTAATGGCGACCGCAGCATGCGCTTATGTCGACGGGGATCAGCTGCTGGTGAATGGAGTCCTGACAACCGGAGGGGCGCCTTGTAGGCCCGCCAGGGGGGGCTGGGGTTCAGGGTAGATGCTCAAGTTTTTAGGGTTGTATGATGATCAGACGCATCCAGCGGGAAATCGTGACACGTCGCCATCATGGTCAGAGACTCCAGAGCTCATTCCTTGGCATCATCCCTCAATCCAACCCTGGCTGACCCTGGCCGCCAGAGTCCCTTAGAAGGTACCCAACCAAAGTGCCTCATTCTCCTGCTAAATCTCAGCATTCTTTACTGTGGTGCTCATAGTACCTACGCGTGAGCTCCTCCCTTACTGTCCCTCGACACGGCCCTGATCTCCCCCAGCCTGTTTTTGACCCCTGGGGACTTGGTATGCTGACGCAAGTGCCTCTCAATCTCCTGCTAAATCCCAGGATTCTCCACTGTTGTGGTGATGATACCCACTCCTGAGCTCCGCCCTTGCTTGGGTGAACTCGCAGGTATTATTTGGACCCCGCGGGTGCTATTTGGCCCCCGCGGGTAAAAAGCGCAACGCGCCTTTCACCCGCCGGGTCCAAATAATTCTGCGGGGGCCAAATAATGCCGCGGGGGCCCCCCAAAATGCCTCGGGTTAACCGCCAAACTCACTCCATCCGGAAGGAGTGAGTTGCGCGGCTCCCTTGACATGACCCTGATTTTCCTCAGCCTGTCTTAGCCCCCTAGAAAATGTATGCTGACCTCAGCGCTTCAATCTCTTGCAATATCTCTGCCTGCTCCGCCTCCGAGGTGATGGGACCCACTTGGCCCGCCTTGATGGCGTTCATGTCACAGTCCTTGCGGCTCAGGCTGTGTGCGGGAGAGGAAAAGCACAAGGACAGGCAGTTGTGTGTGGGAGTGAAATAGCTGTGAGGGAGTGGAAAAGCTGTGTACGGGAGAGGAAAAGCACAAGGACGAGCAGTTGTGTACGGGAGAGGAAAAGCACAAGGACGAGCAGTTGTGTGTCGAGTGGAAAAACACAAGGACAAGCAGTTGTGTGTGGGAGTGAAACAGCTGTGTGCGACAGTGGAAAAACACAGGAACAAACAGCTGTGATTGAACGTTTCGTGTCTTTTTGGTCACATCATGAGAGGCACATTTCATGTTTTCTTGAACATCATGAAGCACATTGCACCTGTCTCTAAGGGACAGGTCCTCTTAGACAGCTGAGGAGCTTCAGGGGTACTTCAGCTGCCTGTTTGTGTGCAGCAAGCCCTGCTGCTCGGACCCATGGGAGCAGGCGGGTCAAGCTTTGGGTCCCTACCTGCTATCAAGAAATACTCTGCTTGGAGGCCTACGGCTGCGTCCTGCTCCCTAATAGCGCTCACATGAACCAGATGGCCGGGAGGTACTGCAGCCTGTCGAGCTTGCGGATCACCATGTCCATCGGAGGGATGCGCAACAAGTTAACCTGCACACGCACAAGAGAAGGAGACTCGAGTAAAATACGCAAGGCAATCTGCACACACGCACAAGAGAAGGAGACTCAAGTGATAAACGTAAGGTAACCTGCACCCACAAGAGAAGGAGACTCAAGTGAACCAGGCAAGGTGATCTACGCGCCCTCCAGTGTCTATTTCAATGTGCAAACACAAGAGATAGAGGCCAGGGGCGGCAGTGTTAAACGAAGTGCACACCACATCACCTTGGACAGCCAACTGGGTAGCCACCACTGGGTAGCCACCACTGGGTAGCCACCACTGGGTAGCCACCACTGGGTAGCCACCACTGGGTAGCCACCACTGGGTAGCCACCACTGGGCCAACAGGAACTAAACTTTGGCCTATGGTCAGTGGCCCGAGCAGTACAACTTGCTACACTGGGACTAAACCTTGACCGACCGATGGTCGGTGGCCCAAGCAGTAACACTTGCTACACGGGACTCTCTCAGCCGTACGCCGTGATGTAGCTGAATGGTAGCTCAAGCAGACAAACACCCTTGATTAAGCAGTGGCGCTCACAGGCGGGAGAGGGGGAGAGCGGACCCGGCACCCGAGTCAGCCACAGGCAAACGAGGGAGCCTGAAGACCAGGAGCATGCAGTGCAAGCAAATATGTCCAACTGGGGACAGCCACAGCCTTGCTGAGGAATCTTCCGCCCAGCACCTGCCCCTGTACACGACCAACCGCATTCAACACCCCACCACCCACCTTTCGCAATCCCCTACCCACCCTTTTCAACAGCCCACCACCCACCCTCTTCAACAGCCCACCACCCATCCTCGTCAGCCGCCTACCACCCACCCTTTTCTGCAGCCCGTCACCCACCCTTTTCAACAGCCCACCACCCACCCTCTTCAACAGCCCACCACCCACCCTCTTCTGCAGCCCAGTTGCATCCTCATCCATCATCTGCTCTAGGTTGCGCTCCCAGGGCAGCGTCCTGCCCCGCCGGTTGCCAGACAGCGGAGCACCCTGGGCCTTCCGGAGCAGGAATCTAGATATGTGTTCAGAGCAGGCAGGGGAGGCGGGGTAGGGTGGGTCAGCAGTGAGGAGCAGGACCCTGACCAATTGCAGTGCAGGGGAAAGAGGCAGATAAGTGTGTGTAGGCCAATTCTTTCCGAGCGATGATGCTCTTTTATAATAAAACAGCGCTAGCTTTGTGCAAAATTTAGTAGTGCATAAATTGTAGATCAAATACTGTAAAACAAAAAGAATGCCGCGCAGGGTAACCTCCCCCTGGGAACCGAAGTGTGGGGGGAGGGGGGGGACCTAAATGATGGCCAGCCCTGATGATCAGGAAGGGGTCAAGTAGGGGTAGAGGGTCTGCCGGACTACCGCGAGGTTTATGGGGGTGGGGCAGAGGGGTCGAGCCAACGCCCAGCCTAATCAGAGCTGCGTCCAGTGGCATATGAGGAGTCCCTTGGGCCCTGCGGGGCATCAACTGGACCTGGCACTGAGCAGGGGAGGTTCAGTCTGGCCAGCAGGAAGCCACTGGACACTGCATCATGCGCTTATGAGAGCTGCGTCCAGTGGCATATGAGGCATCTTTTGGGCCATGCGGGACAGAGGCATGGGGAGGCCGTTGCATCGGTGCTGGGGACAGGATGGGGATGGCGTTGCCCTGGATGAGGCTAGGCCAGGCTTTGCCCTTTTAAGGGCCTGCCTGCCCAACAGCCTGCCACCAGCCTGCCCTTTTGAGGGCCTGCCTGCCCCACAGCCTGCCACCAGCCTGCCCTTTTAAGGGCCTGTCTGCCCCACAGCCTGCAACCAGCCTGCCCTTTTAAGGGCCTGTCTGCCACGCAGCCTGCCACCTCTCACCTGGCCTCCTCTAGCGTTACCTCCTGCATGTCCAAGCCAGGGATGACCCTCAGAGGACCCTAACCCTCCCATCTCGCCTCCTCCAGCAGACCCACCCTCATCTCCAGGCTCATTTATCTCAAATGGGAGGCCCCGCCGGACTGTAAAACCGTCACATACAACAACAGATCTCCAGGCCAGGGGTGGCCCTAGGGGACCTTTACCCTGAACCCTCTCACCTGGCCTCCTCCAGCAAAACCTCCTTCATCTCCAGGGCAGGGTTGAGCGCCTTGCCCTTACTGTCCAAGAGGTCAGTCACCTGAGGGGGGGGGGGTATCAATTACATGTGCAGTCCAGAATACAACACATGTCAACCTATTGTACATCAAATTGTTGTGCAGGAAAGGGCACGCAGGGTAGCGTTTGCTATTAGTGAGGAACACTGCCGCTAAGGGGGTCCCTCGACAAATGCTCATGAATGAAGAAGTGATAACCTCTGGGTGTGAACAAATTTTCAGGTGTGGACGCATCTTAGGAACAGCAAACTTCAATACCAGTGCGGCCATACTTCATGTATGGTAGCTACATGTTGGGAAGTGTGTACCGGTTTCATGTTTGTGTGAACTTGTTTCACACCTACCCTTAACTTTTTCCCTTACCTGGGTGCCTGCAGCACTCTTGAATGCAAAGTGCCAGTGCAAGGGGACCGGCCGGAAACGGGTCTTGATGGTCTCACACTCCTGGTGCTCCTTCGTTAGGGGAAGGACGGGGGGGGGAGCAGGGCAGGGGTCAGTGTTGAGGGAGGGGATGGGAAAGAAGGACAGGGGGGGGGGGGGAGCAGGGCAGGGATCAGCGCTGAGGGAGAGGATGTGAGGGAGAGGAGGGTCACCTTTTATAGATGCTGTGAGTTGCTGTGAGACGGCAAAGACGAAGAGTAATGAGGTGTGGATGAAAGGCATGGTCGTTTTTAGAAAGCATTCATGGACTCCTGAATGATCGAGCATCTGGCATAAGCGGGCAGGAGGAGCTCAGAGGAGCATAGGCTGGTGGCAGGCATCTCCTATCAGGAGCTTGACAGGCTCGCATGCCTCCCAGCCCCGGGCTTACCCTCAACCGGCCCTCATGAGGTGCTCACCCTCACCTAGGGGACCCTTCCACCCCAACCCTTGGGAATTCCTGATCCCGAACCCTTAACTCGAAACCTTAAAACCCTAAAATCCCAAACCCTGAAATCTCACACTTTAACCCAAACCTTCACCATGGAAATCTATCCCTGTCAAGCCCTCGGGGTTCTAAACCCTAAACCTTAATCTAAATCCTCACCATGAAGATCCCCCCTCCCCAAATCCTTGACACCCTTACCCTTAACCCCGACCTCTGCTCCCCCACAATATACATCAATTCTTAAGCACGCAAGAAAGAAAACAAAACTATCAAAAGAAAGGCGAACGTTGTCACAATGCAAGCGGCATCAGAAGATACAGCCACGGCTACGGCTCTCTTGCCAGCTACACAGCAGGGCCCTGCGGCCGAGGCTGCTGCAGGCACTTCTAGGCGCAAGGCAGATGATGCCACCAGTGACGACAAGGTACGGGCTTGGCCGCACCACAACCCCACGCGGACGTCATTAGGCAAATCAACTACCAACTACAGTCTCACGATACACAAATCGGATACTACCACGGGTCCTAGTAGTCCCGCTGATTCTGTAAAGCGCGGAGGCGAAGCCCTTACCGTCTGGGGCCCAAATTGAGCTCGAGGAGGTTACGCCGCGGCTCCTCCATGACGTCAGAATTCTTAACCATAAACCCTAATCTCTGAACCCTCTACTCTAAACCCTCACCTTGGAGATCCATCCCCCCAAGTCTTCCGGGTTCTTGACAGTTGCCGACATGCACAGCAGCTGGATGTGCCGGGGGCAGTTAATGATTGCCTCCTCCCATACACTACCGCGGCTGGGGTCGCCGAGGAAGTGCACCTGGCAGAAGGCAGGCAGGCAGGCTGGTAGGCAGGCAGGTAGGCAGGTAGGTAGGTAGGTAGGTAGGTAGGTAGGCAGGTAGACAGGTAGGCAGGCAGATGGGCAGGTAGGTAGGTAGGTAGGCAGGTAGGTAGGTAGGTAGGTAGGTAGATAGGTAGGCAGGTAGGTAGGTAGGCAGGCTGGTAGGCAGGTAGGTAGGTAGGCAGGTAGGTAGGCAGGTAGGCTGGTAGGTAGGCAGGTAGGTAGGTAGGTAGGTAGGTAGGTAGGTAGGCAGGTAGACAGGTAGGTAGGTAGGTAGGTAGGTAGGTAGGTAGGTAGGTAGGTAGGTAGGTAGGTAGGTAGGTAGGTAGGTAGGTAGGTAGGCAGGAGGTAGGAAGCAGGTAGGTAGGTAGGTAGGTAGGTAGGCAGGTAGGTAGGCAGGCAGGTAGGCAGGTAGGTAGGTAGGTAGGTAGGTAGGTAGGTAGACAGGCAGGTAGGCAGGTAGACAGGTAGGTAGGCAGGTAGGTAGGTAGGCAGGCAGGCAGGTAGGCAGGTAGGCAGGTAGGTAGGTAGGTCGGCTGGTAGGCAGGCAGGTAGGCAGGTAGGCAGGCAGGTAGGTAGGCAGGCTGGCAGGTAGGTAGGTAGGCTGGTAGGCAGGTAGGCAGGTAGGCAGGCAGGCAGGCAGGTAGGCAGGCAGGCAGGTAGGCAGGCAGGCAGGCTGGTAGACAGGTAGGCAGGTAGGTAGATAGGCTGGTAGACAGGCATGATAAGCTCATCCGATAGTCAGGCAGGCAGTCAGGCAGGCATAATCAGGTCAGCCGGCAGGTAGTAGATGATGTACTCCTCCCATACACTACCACAGCTAGAGTCGCCCAGAAAAAAACCCTAGAAGTAGGCAGACATGCAGGCATGACATGCGCAGCCGGATGGACAGCACAGATGGCAAGCCGGCGGGCAGGCAGGCAGGCTGGGGCGTAGTGTTGAAGCTCACAAAATGTGATCAGCGCAGTCGGCCAGCAAGCAAGTTGATCATGGAAATGTACACACAGCATGAAGAGCACAGCTGGGAGTAAAGCAGTGCCATCACGATGAAGCCTGCAAAGCACGATTAGAAACATGACCCATTGGTGCAAGAGGCTTTGGACATGAGAGCACAGCAAGGCAGGCTAAGCCTAGCGACCAGTGTTGCTACAAATCTTGCCACCAATTTTGATATAAATCCATCTTCGGCAGGCCGCCCTGCGCCCGCGAAAGGCCCGATCCGGACCAAACCTGGACCGGCCTACTACAGGTGGCCAAAGCAGCATGGCTGGCCACAAATGGACCCCCCGGCCAGAGGCCGGAGTGTAGCTGACATGTAGCTGAATCACGGAAAAACAAAGACTGCTAGCGCCTGTCACCCGCATTGATAGCATGGCACTATGAGCTGAGCAAAAGACGTGTCTCCGCCACGCATACACACAAAACACACCCTGCACCTGTCATCCGCCTTCGCAGCACAGCACGTGCGCAACACACAGCAAAGCACGTGTCTGCATGATGTGCATCTAAACACACAAACAAGCACCCCGCCTGTCTCCCACTCCACCTCGTCTAGCACAATAAGCCCAACGTCACCCAGGCGAGCTTCACGCGTAGCACTGCCTCCACCTGCAAAGAAGCACACAGGTGAAAGCTGGGTACACTACCAATTAGGATCAGGGTGCACATGATCAGGGTATACAGGATCAGGGTTCACGGGAGCGAGCTGTGCACTCTGCCAAGCAGCTACCATACTAACAAGCGACGGGGATGTAGAGGAGAGGAGTACAGCAGGTCAATATTTTGGGGTCAAGATATGGTTTAACCATACCTTGACCTTGAGGGATGAGATATCCTTTGTTCTACCTAAACAGAACGGACCTGAATCCCACATTCAAGCTGGAGCCATTGTGAGAGGACAAGATTCGTGTCCATAGGCTGGCTAGCCCCAGTTTGTTCCTGCCCGATCCTGTGGCCCACGGGCCGTGGGCCCTCTTGTACCCAGGTACCCAACCTGCCGTCTCAGGGCACACAGGTATCATCAACAAGTAGTTAAGGGGAGCGGGCACGAGCAGCGCAACAATGATGAAGAGGCTGTGGACGTCTTTTCTTCCAGCTTCGTCTAACCCAGATGCAGTATTTACCAACGTTTAGTTAAGAGTGCTGCAGCTTACATTTAGCTACATCATGGGGCGGTAGGGGGGGCTGGTGCAGCAAGCCTTGCTGTTTCGATCACTGGCCATGGCCCGGACATGGTTTGTTCCACATTGACGGCAGTCCCACGGCATGCTCAAGTATAGGTGGGATGGTACATGAAACAACCCTCTGCCTGCCCCCACCCCCCTCTACCCCTGAAGTGCTCAGTGGCTCACTCATGGTACTGTCATCCGTCAGCTCTGCGGTACGGTACATGATGTTGCGCAGGATCTCCGTGGTCATGATCACGATGTCGGCATCCGTGTTGAGTGACGTGTCGCCAGTCTGCAGCCCGCAGCGGCCGTGGCCAAACCTCCGACGCATCTCGCTCAGCTTCTGATTACTCAGAGCCTGAGGCATGCAGTCAACAGCCAGGTAGTGTGATCATGCGAGACCTTTCCACATTGAAAACAACAATTTATCCGAAGAAAAAACGGGGAGAAGAGGAAGTCTGGCCAATGAAGGCATGACGAAGCCCCAATGGCGACCGTAAAGCCCCTCATGAAAGAAAACCAGAGGGGACCTCCTGCAGCGCTCACACCCACCCCTACCACGCAGCATGCGGCCGTGGGGGGCTGGTGCAGCAAGGTAACGGCTGTAAGGGCCACTAGTAGGCCAAACAAGATTTGGGCTTGGCACAGCATCAAAACCACAGCATCAAAACCAAAGCACCAAAACCAAGCCATCCCCTAGGAAGTTGCCCCCACATCCAATAGGACAAGTTCAGGGACGAAGAGCACCAGCAACCCTCCCGCTAACTAGTTCGACCAGCATTGCCACATCCCCTCCTGCAGGCTAATATTTTAGGCTCGGCCTTGGAGACTGAGACTACAATAGTAGCCTACCACGTCCTTTTACGTCTCCCTCAAATCCTCAAGGACCGATCCTGACATAATAGCCAACCACTTGCTCTTACGTCCTCCTCAACCCGTCCCAGGCTCAAGCTAATATATTAGCCTGCCACATCCTCTCGTGTCCCCCTCAGCCCGTCCCTGACTACGAGGCTGGCTCACCTTGAGAGGCGTGGTGTAAACAACGCGCTGGCCCCTCGCCAGTGTTGCAGCCGCTGCTGCCTCGGCAATGGCCGTCTTGCCGGCCCCCGTTGGGGCACACACCACCACACTCTTATCACCCTCGAGCAGCTTCTCAATGGCCTGGGCGCACACGAGCATGGGCTAAGCGAGGCAAGAGGAGCTGCAAAGTGGGCCCGGTACACGAGGAGCTACAAGAGTGGGGCCGGGTAGGACGTGGAGATTCAAAAGAGGGACAAGGGCATGAGGAGCCTCCTTTTTTGCACTGCTCACTTGTTTAGTTATTTTCTGACCGCGCTCAACTCGGGGCTCTATCTGTAATGAGCTTCCACAGCCAAAATTATCAGCTCCCAAACAGAGGTGCACAGCTATCGTGCCCCCGTACCTTCTTCTGAAAGCTGTCGAGCGGGAACGGGAAGATCTGGCAGATCCGCTCCACGCTCAGGTCCCTACCGCCCTCGGCGAGGAGCGCCTCCAAGGCCGGCTCCCCAACTATGGCAGCTTCGGGGGTTGGAGCGCTGCATCAGGTAATCATGAGGGCTGCATTACCGTGTGTTCTAAAGAGGCTGGATGCTTGAGTGATATCCTTGAGAGTTAAAGCTCCATACCTCATCACGTCAGGTTCAGAGCTTGTTGCTAATCATCCTTATGAATACACACATGTCCCTGATACCGTAGGCCCACTTCTGTCCAGAACCCTAGTTGCTCAGCAGCTGAGGAAAGTCTTGAAATGGCACAAATTTTCCAATACACGTGGTCATGCATAGCTTGTGTGTGTCTAAATTGAGCTGCCCTGAGGCTTGAGGGTGGTACCTCAGAGCATCTTCGCTGGTGTAAGGGTTATCTTCGTCAGTGATTGTGGTCTCTTCAGCTGCTGCATCCGTTGCGTCAGCTGTGCCGTTCTTGGACGCCGCCTCTGGCTCATTGGAGTTTAAACTCTCAGATGTGTCGATGAAAGTGTCCAATTGACTGCTCAAGGAGCTCATGGAGGCCATTTCATTGATGACCTGTACGGTGGCCGGGGCGCTGGGGCCATCCTTACTGGGGAGGCATGGGCGAGGCACCGCTCCTGAACACCTCGCATGGTGTGGCTGGCTTCTGAAGGTCTGGGCATGGCGTTGATAAGGTTGGTGGGTCGGGTCCTGGAGGCGATGAGAGTGTGGCGGCACATGACGCACTTCCGAGTGCTTCAAGCCTATACTGCCGGTCGTCTGAATAATCATGACGTTTTATATTGGCGCGTGGCAGGTATAATACCATGCGTGGCCGAAAGGCCTAAATCTCGTTGAAGCCACCGGGTGTAGCTGACGAAGTGGCTTAATCAACCTCAAGTAGCCGAGCATTCGAATTGCGCAATATCGCTGCGCCCTGGAACATAGCAACAGCATAGAGGAATGCTGCCTCCTTGCTAACCCATAAGTGGTGCATCAATGACGCAATGAGGGCAAAATCATCGAACAACCGGCTCGTGATTATTGCGGTCACTTTGACTGTCATCGCCACTCTGTACTCTCTATCAGAACTGCATCACATCAGCGCTGAACACACAGAGCTAGAGAAACGAAACACTTTTGATACCCATCGAAGCGTGACTGCGGTAAATGAGATTAAGCCTAAACAAGGTAAGCTGAGATTGTGCTTCGGCATTTGTAATAATGTTTATGATTCCGATACGCTATCCATGTAAATATCTTAAACTGAGAGGCTTTTGCCCACTTGACATTTGGAGATCTACGCTTGCGCGCCTCCGTAATGTCATTGACGACTGAAGATAATGCGATTCATAATGCTGCAGCACTTCCTGTGTCAGTTGCAACAGCCAACGCTATTTCAGTGGCAGCTGGTGACAGAAAAAGCTTCGCATATCCAAACACAGAGTGAGACATGCATGAGTCACGCAGCGCAAATTAATGTGGCTTTGGAGTAGGGCATCGGAGCTGGTGATGACAAACCATTATCTTGGTCTGCATGCAGGTTATGGGGCGATGTGGTGACATGGGGCACTAGTAACAAAGCCACATCCAGTGATGACTGTGCCAAGCAGTGCATAAACTATGTGCCGCCAACTGAAGATGATTTTCAATGCAATGGTGCGGAGGATCCATGGCACGTCAGTACGTCACGCATTTTTGATCATGAACCCCTAAATCTTGAACCTTTACGGCTGAAACGTTTGTCTTGTATCTTCAGTGTGGGTCTATTGCGGTGAACCAAGTTGCGATGCTGCGAAGGATCAGTGCTGGCTGAAGCATCTGGTGAGCCAGGCATGTCCTCAGCAATCTTAAACAGTTTAACGCATGCTTATGCCTAACTCACTTAACCCTTTTGAAAGTGTGTGTTTTCAAACTATCATAAACTCATGACCTTGCCCTCCTCTGTCAGGCCCATCCGGAAGCTGCCAAGCCAGCCAAGGAAGGCAAGGATATCCCATGGACCTCCGGCACCCTAGATGTGGACATGAATGCTAAGTCTGGCATGGAATCTGGGCCTGAGAAGGTGTGTTACTCAGACATCTATAACCTTGCAGAATGGTCTTGGCTGTCAGGGGAATGTGCACTACCATGCAACCTTAGCGTGAATCTGGTGCCTTGACCAGACCTCCTGCCCCATTTCAGTGCCAGTATTTATTTAGGGCAGCCAGGTCATCTTTGGGGGGCTGATGGGCAGCCACCTCTGGGCTGATGGGGACGAAAGCTTGACCGGCCTGAGGTGGTGGTGCAGCAGGGCTACCTGCTTCCCCCCCCCTCCGCGGCCGTTGGCCGTAATGAAGCGGCATCGAAGCTGAAGCACCCTTAGATGAACGCTGATGCTAGGCTGCTAATATGTACTCCTTGGTATTTGGCAACGCAGAAAGTGCTGCGTACGTATCACGTGGTGACCTCAGCTCAAGGACCTGCGGTGCACTGGCAAATTCGGATCCACTACTACTGGTAAGGAAAGATGAGGCACGTCCTCTACTGCTGGTAAGGAAAGATGGGGCACATCCTCTACTGGTGAGAAAAGATGGGGCAAGACATGGCACAGCAAAGATGTGGAGGTGATGCTTTTAAGGTTGTTGGAAACAAAGTTGGCATTTAAAGTACTTTGGGGATGGAAGGTCACTGGTAGAGCAGGAGCCAGGGGCGGAATGGCTAGCTCCTGGTGCCGGATGATACGCAGATGTCAAGATGTGATAGGGTTTAGATGGCGGACAAGCTCTTTTGGCCTTTATTGAAGCCACAGGGCATGCCATTGTGTTTGTCTGCAAAAAGACTGTTGCAAAGATTTCATGTCTTCAGGGAATCAAATGTTCCCAATAATACTAGCTACGTAGGTAGCGCATCCTGGGCTTATTAGCTTTCACATCATGTGCTGATAAGAACCGCATGTGATCTGTCAGGATCATAGAGATAGGTCGCCTCTCCTCCCCTCCCCTGCCTTGCCCCCTCCTGCCTCTGGTACACGACGCACGTGGGGAGAAAGGCAGCAGCAAGATTGGTGGCTTCTCTTGCCTGTTGCCACCTGGCCAATGTGACCAGACATGCCTTGTCATCACAGGTACAAGAAGCAAAAGCACCAATGCGAGGCAGAGGGTAACTGCGAGATGGGCGGCTTCACTCGCTTATTGCACTCTGGCAAGGCGGATGAGCTGATGGACGAGATCCCAACCATGGTGGTGGACCCGCTGCCTGCAGACATGGTGGAGCACTCATGGTGGGGAATGGGGATATCGAAGGATGAGCTGATGGACACCTTGGTGGTGGATCCGCTGCCTGCAGACATGGTGGAGCACTCATAGTGGGGATATCGTAGGATGAGGTGATGGACACCTTGTGGGTGGATCCGCTGCTGTTGAACATGGTTGAGCGCTGGTGATATGATGGTGGACCCCTTGCCAGTGGAGGGGGTAGAGTATTCATGGTGGGGAGCTGTTTTTCAAACAGAAATCCTCTTAAGTTCCAAACATACTTCTAGCTTACATCTTCAGGCCGCACAGGGCCTCGACAAGGCTGCCGTGCTCTGCTCCTACTGAGACTCAAGACTCTTTTCTCAGCTCCTTTTATGTGTCCTACTGCTGTCCACTCTGGCCTTCACTTTGATGCATGCAAAGTAATTCGACCCTGAATCGCCGATGGCTGCCCCTGCTATAGAACGTCACCAAACCTGAAATGGCCTGACCTGCTGCATGGTCCTCTTTGCTGCACACACACTAATGTAAGCCACCCAAGCGTCCCTTATCCCTGGTTACTGAATCCTGTTTGTGGGCGTGTAGGTATGTGGTCCTCAACCGGCCGTACGCCTTCGTGCAGTGGGTCAAGGCAGCCAATATTCCCGAGAAGTATATCCTCATGTCAGAGCCGGATCATATCATGTTGCGCCCTCTGCCCAACTTCATGACTTCAGAGGCACCAGGTGAGAAGAGCCTGGCTGTATTTCAGCCCAGATGCCGCTCTGCCGTTTGTGCCTTTAAACCTGTGGGGGGGTAGATAACTAAATAAGGCATGTTGCTGGGCGCAGAATCTGACAATCTCAAGTCAAGCCATCCATTATAGCCCAGCAGTGTTATTTGCATGCTGTGGGTGTTCTGTTAGACTGGATTGCATACTCAAGGTTGCCAGTTCTGAGCTGCATTTTGCACAGCTGGTTGTGCCCTGTTGGTTGCAACCCATCACATCTCCCCCCCTCTCTGGCTGTTTTCCTGCAGCGGCCTTCCCCTTCTTCTACATTGAGCCTGGCAAAAAGGAGCACCAGAAGATCACGATGAAGTACACCGGCCAGATCACGAAAAAACAGCTGGACGAGATTGCGCCCATTGGCAACAGTCCCACCTTCATGTCTATGGTGCGTCAGGGGGGTGATTGCCGCCAGGGGTGTGTGAGCATATGAATGTCTCTGTTTCGAACCCAATGCTTACAGCTTGGCCCAGCTTTCGGCCACCCAGTCAGCTACGCTGTCTTCCTCTTGAATGCGAGTTTGGGTATTTGACTGTCTCAGTTTTCGAACCTCATGCTTGGCTTGGCCCAGCTGCTGCCCCACCTTCATGTCTATGGTGTGTCAGGAGGGGATTGCCGCCAGAGGTGTGTCTGACTTCTGTCAGCTCTTTTCAGTGGGCCTGCTTAACCGCGTGCCGCTCAAGTGGTGATTCTGCTTCATACCATTTTCGTGCTGTCTTGTACAGTCATTGCAACCATAGTCATGTCATCATTTTTTTATTAATTTGCTTCGAGGTGAGCGCATGAATCTCTCTGTTTCGAGCCCAATGCTTACAGCTTGGCCTCGCTTTTGGCCACTCAGTCAGCCACGTTGTCCTCTTGAATGCGTGTTTAGGTATTTGACTGTCTCAGTTTTCGAACCCCAAGCTTGGCTTGGCCCAGCTGCTGCCCCACCCCCTCTCCTACTCTTTCCACCACCTCTCTCCCTCTTTCTCATTGCAGGCGGACATGAAGACCGTGATGCCTCTGTGGATGAACACATCCATCGCCATCTCTCACTATTTCCACACACCCTCTCTCACTCTTTCTCACTGCAGGCGGACATGAAGACCGTGATGCCCTTGTGGATGAACACGTCCATCGCCATCTTCAAGGATCCCGAGGCCAGCAAGGCCTGGGGGTGGGTGCAGGAGATGTACGGCTTCACCATCGGGCTGTGGCTGGGTGGCGTGAAGAAGGTGGACCTCTACCTGCCCATGATGGCACAGCCGCCCTGGGACAGGAACTTGGACATGGCGCCCGGCAAGCCATTCTACATCATCCACTACACCTACGGCATGGACTATAAGCTCACAGGTGTGGACTGGTGTGGCGTGCGTGTGTGTACCGCCTTCAGATCTGGCGAATCTGCCGACACTTGAATTGCATGATGGGTCCGGGCATGAAACGCCCCTCTCTCCTAGGAGGCTGCGAGGTCCTATTTTGCCCTGTGAGCGTGTTCTTGAGCTTATTGTACAAACAAGGTTAAACTGCACATGCCGATGTTCACGCTTTTCTTGCCCCCCCCCCCCACCTCCCACCTCCCACACCTGCCTCAGGCGAGTTCACACCTGGTAAGATTGGAGAGTGGCGCTTCGACAAGCGTGCGTATGGTGGCCGTCCCTTGCCTAGGCACATGGCGGAACCCCCGGAGAAGATGGACAACATGCTGGTCAGGACCCTCATCAACGCGTTCAACGAGGCGACAGCGGCAATTCCTTGCTGGGACGAGTACGAGAAAACCGGGTGCGTGGCTCAAGGACCCGACTGTCGAGATACTCAGCATGGGTGCGCACGATACGATGACTTGTTGATGGCTGCATTGATGCACCACCGCATAGCAGGGAGTGCACCCCCTTGACAGGTGCCGGGTGGTCGCTGTGCATGGCTGGCTTTACAAGCCGGTCAGCCTGTGGAAGCCAGCAGCACCTCCCGTCTCAAAGCAATGGACATTGCAATGGTGCAACACCCATGCCCAGTGAAATTTGCCCATCTTGTTTGTGGGGTGACGCAGCGAACGGATGTGCTGAACTCGAGAAACTGCTGCAACTGCTCCCTTTTGAACGTCTCTCCTCCTTTCTTATGCACCGTACCGGTATGTTATCTTCCAGTTTTAACCAGAGTTCTCTCTGGTTTTAACAATTTGTATTTCACCTTTTAATTGGCATTGGATTATGTTCCTCTCCTAGTCCTCAGTCACTCTTGACAACTTCTTATGTGCCTCACGATGGTCGGCCCCCGGGATCAAATGCCACCCGTAATTCAGGGTTGGCTAGCGGGGTCTCATGTTTGTGTGTCTCACCCATGCTCCCTCTGCCCTTCCCATCACTTACATCGCAGATTACTTTGCTCCCTTTCCCCCTCGCTTACTGGAAAGTGGCTTGGGGTTGTGATACGATTGCCAGTAGGTGGAGCACATTCTCAACTGTTGCTGCCTACATCTTAATTTAGTTCCTAGGAGCCCAAAATTCTACCTTGGCCCTGTAGGAAGCGGCCTTCAGTGGCACGGCCAGGGGCTTTATTTGTTCCGGTGACCAAGGCTATGCCTATGCTCCTGGACCGACCCCTTTGGCAACGAAGGGTTGAGGTGGTTTGACTCAATTTTGGAGTCCCCTAGAATCAGGCCTGTATGGGATTTACTTCCATCTCCGGCCCGTAGCTACACTTTGTAGAACAAAACGGTGATTTATTTGTCTAAGGATGGTTTGTCTAAGGATGCCTTATTAGCCATCCTTGGGCTCAGCCCTTGGAACGTCAGTCGTCATGCGCAACGGAGTAGATTCACCTTGTACAGCTGTAGGAGGCTAGTGGTTGGCCTCAGTGTTATGGGGGCCCTTCTGTCTCCTCCTGACCTCTATCCTTCCTCGGTGATGTGCAGGTATTACCCTTTCGTGCTGGGCGTCTCACCTCATGGTCATGTGGAGACCCTGATTACCCTTCCCAAAATGTGTTGATCTCATATCGTCCACCCTTGTCCGCGTTGCATTGCTATCAGGATTGCAAACAAGGAGTGCGGTGAAAAGCCAGGTGGTTTCTTGGCTTTGGAGGAGGAGCTCAAGGCCAAGGGCAAGACCTCTTAAACCTTGCGCAAGCTGTCCACTGCGCCTAGCCCTTGAAGTTGCAACAGTAGGATATGGACAGCCTCAGCTATGGATGGAGGGTTGCATGTGCTGGGGAAGCGTGCGATTATTAAACACTTTGGCCTCAAGATTGCAGGGATTCCACTAGACTGTGATACACTGACCTGCTTCAACGCATCGTCGTTTTTTTCCAGCACTTCCTGAGAGCAGCAAGATTTCCTGGTAATATTTCAGGTTCAGATTATTTCCAGCGATCTCGTTACACCCCCTGATTATATAAGCAAGTATATGGGCGAATATATGGACATTTAAAATGTGTGAGCGACAGTGATCACAAACATGAGTGCAGGCATGAAGGCAAAATGAATATTTCTCAGGAGGAGATATTAACGAGCCATGTTAATAGCACAGGGGTACAAGAGAGGCACACGAGTGAGGAAGAAATCTAGACCCTGCAAAACAGGTATTCCCTGCAAAACATACCATCTCAAGCTCTCAGTGCAGATATGCATGTCAAGCCACGATGCTGAAGGCACCGCTTTTTAATCTAGCCAGTTGAAACTAATGGATTCAAACTACCAGCACCGGTATGCAGAATTCTGACCTCCATAGTCACTTCAAATACCGACACATTCCCCAGGCTGACACAGTGATTTCAAACAAGTGAGCTAAGCAGGGCTTCTATACTATTACAGGTGTCTGCAAAATGAAAGACAAGTTAAAATACCAAATCATCATTCTTCTTCATCGCTCGACGAAAGGAAGCCATCTGACACCGGCTCAGCTGCTTCTTTGTTAGCATTGCCATCCTCGCTTTCTTTCCGCTCCGTATCCTTCCCCAGGACGTCCTCTTCCCGCGCAAACCGCTGCACGTGCTCTGCGTGAAGGGATCACGGAAATCGCAGTCAGCCAGCTTGCCTTGAATATCTGCCTCAAAACCCATCAGCGGTCACTCACTACTTCATTCTAGCATTCAAATTGAAGATTTCAAACCTCGCTGATCAGAATGATCAGAAGATGACAGGAGAACAATTGGTGGAGGGAGCAGGATGGGGTATTGGGACCATTTATATCATATCCCAAATGTAAGCACAATTGGCGGGACAGTCAAACATTACAAGTAGGGATGTAGCCATGAAATCAAAAAAGCTATGAATCTCGGAGCATCCTCAAAGCTACAAGCTAATGCACAAATATCAGTACAAGCTCACCTTTTACTCTAAGGTTATATGCTTGAGGTTCCCTCATCAGCAGAGATGCAGCCTCGCCATTGAGTGGATCGGAAGGGTTCGGATACAGCAGTAGCTGAGGGAGGAACACCTCAAAGACGTTGACGAGGTCTGAGGGCCATGAACGAGGAGAGGGGGGCCAAAGGGCTATCAGGTTCAGGCTGTCATCAAACAATCCCCATATTCTGCATGACTCTGCATTCCTCCACCATCATGCCATAGAGAGCGGCATGCTAAGAAACGATATGTAAGCAATATTGATGAGACTCACCAAACATTGGGCTCCACGTCTGGTTGATAACATCGAGGCAAACAGATCCAGCGCTGTAGAAGGAGTAAATACCAGCTCAGTACATGCGCATGGTAAAATGAAGAAATGCACCAGTTGCATGGCACCTACGTTTCATCCACATTCGGGTGGAATATCCGGTTCACAAAACCAATCGAGGGTGACTTGTAAGGATAAGCCTCAGGCAGCTCTACGTGCACTTTCCAGACGCCTCCCTCGTATGGACCTGCGATAATTGAATGGCAGGCGTTGAGCCCCGATTGCCGACATTGCATTGGTGCTCGTTCCGGCCTGCGTGACTCACTGTCCTTAGGCCCATGAAAGATGACGTAGAAGTCCGAGGTATTATCGTCGACCAAATCCACTTTCCAGTCAGACATCATCCTGCAAGGGAACAAAGAGGCAAGAAACCCTAAAGTGTTGTCGCCATATCCTCGCTCGCAGCTTCGAGACTCACAGCTTCATGACGTCCATATCCCGACGTTTGGATGGGCTAGTCATGCTGCTTATTATTTTCTACCGAGCACGATGAAGATAACGGGTTCCTAGTGAATGAGGACGGAGGGGCTAGTGGACCGCAAGGCACCCTCCGTACCCCTCCGTACCGACTAGAGATCTCTGGTACTGACACGGCAGTCCTAACGCATCGCACCACAGCATCGCACCCTGCATCGCACTGCGCTTTGTATATTTTTGGAATACCAGCATTGATAGCCGGGTCGAATGGAGGTGGTCGGGGGGAAACAGACATAACTTATGCATTTGCATATCGCCAAAGAACAGCGATCAATGATCGCCTTGTGGTATTATGCCGTACCAGGACCTAGCCTGTACCCCTTGTCGCTTGCCAAGATCATGCATGGTGCCTGGGAGACGCTGAAGCTGTGACCCTGACATGAGGAGGGAGCAAAAAAAGCGAAGCTAGAAGATCCTCAAGGGTGGAGATAATCCAGGATCCAACATACTGAACGAGCTAAACAGAGAGCTGTTTAGATCCGTTACACCTACAAGATCAGGACTGGACACTGGACACCCCTAGCCAGCCAGAACTTTTGAACAACAGCAGCAAAACAGCCGGCAAAGTGCCCAGGACCCAGGGGGGGCAATGACCCTGCTCAAGAACCCACGTCAAGAGTAAATCTGCCAGCAAGGAGGTTTAATATCAAGTTGCCAACTACTGGTAATCAGGTGAGCTAAAGGAAGGGTCTGGAATCATGAGACCTGGCCTCTGTGAGCCCAGTGTGAGGTGGCCATGGTGATCCCAACCAAGCAGGCCCCAACCATAACAAATGTCTCTCTATTTTCAAATTTGCGCTCCTGGACCCTCGTATCCATGCCGGAAAGGTGATAGACTGGCCATGGCAGACAGACGCTTGCAGCTTGGAGGCCCACTAAAGAACAAAACCCAGAGCTCACCATCGCACCCTGTCCGCTGCCGCTGTCGCCAGCAGGCTACCCCCGACTGCTGCCCCTAATGATGTGCAGACAAGCATGCTCTGATAGGTCATGAATACTCATTATGGACCATGATCATCTTGCACCCTTTTGTCTGACGAAAAGGAGGAGATGTGTGTGTGTGTGTGTGTGTGTGTGTGTGTGTGTGTGTGTGTGTGTGGGAGAGAGAGTGCTTCATGGGGTGATCCAAAGACCAAAGCAGCTTACATGTCTAAAGCAATGCCCAACTGGCCCTCTGGCTCCTAAGGCAAGTCCCTTGGCAGCACCCCTGCATGAGCTGTGTCTCTTACAAGAGCTTGGCCCCAGCCCCCAGCGCAATCTGAAACAACTTGGCACGAACGCAATGCTGCCGAAAAGTGCGCCGGTCGGCCAAGCTCTCCGCCTCCTCCTTAAATACGAGTTCCTTACATCCTGCGCTTACTGAATAGCCTATCTACCAGCCAGATCCCACACCCCTGCCAGCCAGATCCCACTCCCCTGCCAGCCAGATCCCACTCCCCTGCCAGCCAGATCCCACTCCCCTGCCAGCCAGATCCCACTCCCCTGCCAGCCAGATCCCACTCCCCTGCCAGCCAGATCCCACTCCCCTCCCCCCCCCTGTCTACCCACTGATGCCCCTTCACCATACCGCCTGCCCGCCATTGCACATTCACTCACCACCTGCCCGCACGTCTGCCTGCAGCATGCCCAACGTGCACCTCTCTCGCGTGGCCGATATCCAGCCTGCGTTTCTGACGCAGCTGCTGGGCCGAGGTTTCACCACCGTCAGGTGAGGGCGGGGCGGGCCTCACAGTCAGGCCAGGAGCCTCAAAGGTGAGGCGACGCGAGATTGCCCTTTGCATACAGCCAGTGGGATCTGGAGAGGGGTCTTGGAGAGCGTGCTTGATTGTGCGGGCAGGGCAGGCTGGTTGGGGTTTCACCACAGTCAGGTGAAGGCGGGGCTGTGCTGACAGTAAGGCCAGCACGTGAGGTTCAGGATCAGGTCGGGGAATCCCGGGGAGCGAGGCAGGGCAGAGGGTGAGGTCGGGATATTCTTGCGACGGTGGAGGGGTGAGGCGGGGCAGGGCAGGGGATGAGGTCAAGACATTCTTGCTACTGCGGGATGGTGAGGTAGGGCAGGGCAGGGGGTGAGGTCAGGACATTTTTGCTACTGCAGGATGGTGAGGTGGGGTAGGGCAGGGCTCTTGCTGTTTTCGCTTTTAGAGCGTGGGGCGGAGGTTAAGGGATATGAGTTGGGGTTGAAGGGCAGCAGTATGGGTCCTGATCTAAGGTTTAGGGTCCAGGACCACTCATTTACAGGTTGGAGTAAAAGGGGGTGAGGCCTTGAGGGTTCATACCAGGGGTTCCCCTGGTTCATACTTCAGCCACTGACCCTGGTGAACTGGAGCTTTGCACCGTTAGCTGTACATAAAAGTGTATGCCGTAGTGCCGTACCTTGTTCTGCCTCATACTTGAGTCTTGACTTGATCACTATCAGGGATGTCCTCCTCGCCTCCCTCGTGGACCTGACGGAGACCCTCAACATCAGCCACTCCCAGGCGCAGGAGCTGCAGCAGGCTGCCAGTGCTTACATCTGCCCTGCTGCCACCTCGGTAGGCATGGCCCAGGGCCCACTCATCAGTGCTTGGACCAGGCATACGAAAAGGACGGGATGGTGGGCGCACGTTGAGACGTGGGGTGTGAGATTGAAAGATCAAACAGCTTAGAAATAGGAATGAGACGTGGGGTGTGAGATTGAAAGATCAAACAGCTTAGAAAGAGGAATGAGACGTGGGGTGTGAGATTTGAAGATCACAAAGCTTTGAAATAGGAATGAGACATGGGGTGTGAGATTGACAGATCAAACAGCTTCGAAATGGGATGGTGGGCACACGTTGAGACGTGGGGTGTAAGATTAGAAGATCAAACAGCTTCGAAATAGGAATGAGACGTGGGGTGTGAGATTAGAAGATCAAACAGCTTCGAAATAGGAATGAGACGTGGGGTGTGAGATTGGAAGATCACAAAGCTTTGAAATAGGAATGAGACATGGGGTGTGAGATTGACAGATCAAACAGCTTCGAAATGGGAATGAGACGTGGGGTGTGAGATTGAAAGATCAAACAGCTTCGAAATAGGAATGAGACATGGGGTGTGAGATTGAAAGATCAAACAGCTTAGAAAGAGGAATGAGACGTGGGGTGTGAGATTGACAGATCAAACAGCTTCGAAATGGGAATGAGACGTGGGGTGTGAGATTGACAGATCAAACAGCTTGGAAATAGGAATGAGACATGGGGTGTGAGATTGACAGATCAAACAGCTTCGAAATAGGAATGAGACATGGGGTGTGAGATTGACAGATCAAACAGCTTGGAAAGAGGAATGAGACGTGGGGTGTGAGATTGACAGATCAAACAGCTTCGAAATGGGAATGAGACGTGGGGTGTGAGATTGACAGATCAAACAGCTTCGAAATGGGAATGAGACGTGGGGTGTGAGATTGAAAGGTCCAACAGCTTAGAAAGAGGAAGGAGGTGCCTTCAAGATGCCATTTTGAAGGATGCTTTCCAAAGCCTTGCTCCCATCGGGGGATTCCGCGCTTTCAGATTTGAATTTCTTCTCTTTTTGTGTGTTTGACTGCTGTAACGCAGGCACTGCAGCTGAAGCTGGACTACCACGCGCGCCTGCCCTCAGGCCTGGCGGTGAGGTGTCAAAGGGGTTGGCCATAGCCCAAGGAGGTCCTGACCTATCCCCAAAAGCTTCTCCCAAAGGGATTAACCTACCCCCAAAAGGTTCCCCCGAAGGGATGAACCTTTCCCCCAAGGTTTACCCTTAGGGGCAAACCTTCCCCCCAAAGGTGTACCCGGAGGGCTTAACCCTCCCCCAGTCTCCCCTTAGCTAGTAAGCTGGCCCCGTGAATGTGACCTGCTTCTGCATCGATGGAGTCGAGTGCTCATTCCCTTCTCTTGCCTTTCGTAATTGCTATGCACATGTTGCCCCCCTCTCCCCCCCTCCGCATGCACCACCCCTTTGCCCCTGTAAACCCTTTACCCTAAACAGTATAGGCTATCCTTATGAAGAATCGAGCAACCATCAAGATATCTTCATGCCGCACTTCCTCTTGCTGTTTTTCTGTTTGCAGACATTGGACACATGCATGAGGCGTGGCCTACCAGCCGGAGGGATCACCGAGCTGGTGCGTACAAGTGACAAACGTGCAGGGTGGGGTGTTGCTCTGTTATCTCTGCCGGGCCTGCCTGCTGACTCTCTAAACAAGGCATTCCGTGCTGGTCAGTTCCCCTTGGGCGGGCACAAGGTCCTCCAGCCCCGCCGGTCAGAAAGTCATCGCCAGGTCGGGTCTTGCGGGCGATGGGCACGTGCAATCGTGCACCATGGTAGCACACTCTAGCTAAGCCTGCGCTGTATCGTGCTTGCTTGATGTGAACCTCGTTGGTGGCCCTGCGGCCAGGGTCTGAGGCTCTCCGCTTGATCAGTTTGGTCACAAGATGACATGGACTCAGAGGATTGAAATCGCTACGAAGGCGGGGGCTGCACCTTAAGACAGCTTGGAGTTTGGAAACGGGGTGGAAATCTCAGAAAAGGCGATTTTTTGAAATATGGGGCTGGTGCGGCAGTGAACGGGGTTAATCCAGTTCGGCCACTAAGATTGATTTGGTGGCCTCCCAAATTTGCATGCACCCCATGCATCCCTTGTGGGCTATGCACCCCATGCATCTCAGGTGGGACCTGCCGGAGTGGGGAAGAGCCAGCTCTGCTTTCAGCTGTCCCTGCTTGCGGCCGCGCCCACTGAGTGCAATGGGTGAGAGAAGGCGGGGTTTCATGGTAGGATCAGGAAAATAAACGGGTGGCCTACCCAGTGCTCCGGCAAAGCGGGTGACTACCTTAATCCAGGCCTCAGAGCTCATTATTTATGATGAATTTCATTATCTGTGTAAGGCAAATAAAGAATGGATGCTGTTGTCATCATTTATTTGAATGCGCCTTTCTAAGGGGGGGATTGGGGGGGGGGGGGGGAGGTGCTGATTCGTGAGGTGCCTTTGCAATGTGCCAAGCTTGATTGATTGCCGCGTCCCTGTTTAATTTGGGGGGCTTGCATTGATCTGCTTCTCCTGTTCAGTTTGGCGTCTGGAAGCAGTGCATAGGGTCCAAAACGCATGCATGGCATAACGTAACCTTTGTGCGGCTTAAGTGACCTTGATTCTGCATATGTGTGACCTTGCACCTGAATCAGAGTGACCTCCGCCCCCCTGCTGCAAGGGGCCGCTCAAATTGATTAGAGCCAGTGTGGACCTCAACAGTGGCTTGCTTGCGTCTTTACTGTTGTATAAACCAGGCTTGCAGGCGCAGTTATGTACGTGGATACGGAGCGCAAGTTCAGCTCGACAAGGTAAAGGCTGGATAATTTTGAATTAGGCCTTTGCGTTGGGATCCGGTTGGGTTCCGTGGTTGAGGGTGGGGCCTAGGCAACCCTAGGCAACTGAAAACCTGAACTCGAAACCTTAAGCCAAAGCCCTATCCCTCCTGAAAGCTCGTTCACCATGCATTATAATTTTTCACTTCCCATCACCTCGGCATGGTGCGTGCTTCATTTTCCTCTTCGCCCAGAAGGGTCGATGAATGGAATGATGGCGTTTCATTTGAAGTCTGGTTTCAAGCAATTTACAGCTGTTTTATTCTGGCCTGCAGTGCCCTCTGTTTACCTCCCTCTGCACTGCCTGCCCTCAGGTTCGCAGAGATGGCCCAGAACAGGTTCCCGCAGCTCCTTACGCATGGCTCGCCTGCTCTGGATGGCACTCTTTCCCGGGTGATGCTGGTCAGCCCCGCAAGTACTGAAGAGCTCCTCGCTTGTCTCGAGGTGGGCAAACTTACGTGTGCCTGTGCATGCCATCTGAATGCCTATCATTCGTTTCTCTCCTAGTCAGCGACCTTGCAAGCCGGACTTGCATTTGCACCTAGTTCAACTGGGCCATGAAGCCACTTCCTTGATGCGCATTCAAATTCGTGGTTGAGGAGACACAGTTGACTGGGGCTTGGGGCAAAGGTTTCAGGTTCAGGTTTTTGGGGTACCTGTTTTTTCAATGTTGGTGTTCCCCCTGCAGAGCCTTCCGAAGGGCAGCCCTCTAAGACCACAGTACTACCCCCAGAGGGGAGGATTAAGGTGGCCCCCGTTTGGCCGTAGCACTGGGCATGCGATTTACAATGTCGGTGTTTCACCCTGCAGAGCCTGGAGGCGGGCATCATACAGCACGGCGCTCGCCTCATTGTTGTGGACAGCATTGCGGCGCTCGCGCGCACAGAGTTTGGGTCAGGAAAGCAGCCCGCAGGCGGCGCCAAGGCCCGCCATCAGGGCATCGTGGAACGTCAGGAAATGCTGGGGCAGGTACCGCAGCCCGCCACACCGCCCGACACGTGTGACTGAGTGGGCTCCTGCATGTCGGAAGTGTGACATGACCCTGAAACAGGTATTGTGACCGATGTTGCAATGGGTTTTGTAACGTGTGCTGTTACTTATAACTCCTCTCAGGTGGCGAGCAGGCTCAAGTACCTGGCTGAGGCCTTCAAGATCCCGGTGGTGGTCACCAACCAGGTGGGGGATGAGCGACAGGAAGCTGAAATCCATCAAGCTGAAATCCATGACGCGTTTGCAACTTTGCATTAGCTTGGCAGACGCCCTCACCACACAGCACCTTTCGAAAGATTCATTGGCAGGCCCAGCCACTGGTTCAGGCATGTAGGATGGTCCTCCTTGCCCATGCAAGCTCTCACTTTCCTCCAGTGATCTTTTGCAGCCCATACGAAGCCAGGATCGGCAGCTGACTGATCAGCATGTCGGACCCGCGGCTGTTCGCAGGTGACGACCAAGATATCTGGCCAGAGCTCGGTGCATGGCTTTCAGCAACAACAGCCGCAACAACAGCAACAGCAGCAGCAACAACATTCAGACACATCAGGTAGCTACCTGACAGCTGCACTTGGCACCAAATGGGCGCATTGCGTCAACGTCAGGCTGGTGCTGGAGAGGATAGCTGACAAGAGATACCTGAAGGTGTGTGTTGCTGAAGCGGGCTGATGTAAGCGGCGTCCCTAGTCCTATGGTTAAATAACTATCTGGCAAACATGGCTTGTCAGCTACTAGGGAGCAGGTGTTCTCATGAATCAGATGTTCAGCCTCCCCCAGGGGGTTGCCCTGTGCTTCTTCACCTCACCCTTTCCAAATGATATACTCTTGCCTTTATGCCATGAGCAGTGTCAGTTTTCGGTAAATTGTTAAACGTACTGGTAGGGGCATGGGCATAGGCAGTATGACGTCATTTGTCGCCGTCAACTTGTCTTAAGGAGAAGTGTGAACGTAGATATGGCATAGATCTTAATCTCTTCTCAAGGCCGAACTTGAATTCGATCGAGCGCAGGTGGCCAAGTCCCCTTCGAGTGCAAACGCGGCCTTGGAGTACCATATCACTCCATGTGGTGTGGAGGAGGTGTTGGGCTCACTGCTACCTGATGCCCTGGGCGGGCAGAACGTGGTCAACATGGCCATCAACAACGAAGTCGAATACCAAATGGGATGACATAACCGACAGTTGAGAGGAACTAAAATGAAACTAAGACAGCCTGTTCATGCGCCCCCCCTCTTTTGACTTGAAAGAAATTTCTGGAAGGCAGGGTATGCAATGGACCACCAGTAATGAAGGCATCAGTGAGCCTGAAAGAAGAACTGTCTGAACCGGGCAATATCCCAACAAATATGCAGTCCAGACAGGACGGCGTCACAATCATCACGTGAGCCATATAGATCCAATCGAACCTATCACTCCCTCAGCAAGGTGGTCACCACTTTAAGCTGTCAGCCCTGCTTTTCCTTGAGCCTGTAGGGTTTAGGGTTCAGGACCCTAAACCCTAAAGCAGCCCCGCGCATCCATATGCAGCTCCACTTAACCATCACCATAGCTGGTAGCTGTCGTCAAGCTTATCCATAAGCCTGACTGCTGGCCACAGGCCTTGTATTGGCAGGAGAGATGATGACTCTGTTTTCTGGGAGCTTCCCCTTGACAATCCCCATCCGGCTTGGCGGCCAGACGATGCACACAGCTCGGCCCTCCAGCAGACCCAAGTGCACGGGGCCGTACATTGTTCTGGAGTCCCCGCTGCGCCTGGCGTTGTCCCCTTCAATCCAGCATCTCCCCTGCAACAATCAGGCAGGCGGACCTGTTTATAAACCCAAAAACTCTGATGTTTTCAGGGCGCTTAAGCTACAATTCAGCCACATCACAGCCAACAGACCTAAGAACCTGGTGCTGAAAGCTCAGGTGCTTGGGCCACTGGACAAGGGCCGATCGTGGTTGAGTCCCCATCGGCCCTGTGGTGGCCTCTCAGCGGCCTGCCAAAGGTGGCCTTTTGTGCATCGCAGTTTAAACTGGCAAGGCAGGCAGAGCACATGCTCATTTTTGCTACGTGAGGCTCGAGCTGCAGGGCACCACATGGACTGCTCAACACACAGGTGGCAAGATGGTCCTATCTGCGCATGGTAGCAGGATGTGAGCTTGCTTTTCCCTTGCCAGCCCCGCGTGGCCGAACGTTCAGCAGGGCTCACTGGGTGCACCAACATAGACAAATGCGGCAAGATGGGCAGCTGCCGCATCAAACGGTGACGGCAGCGATCGCGCGTTTCTAGCGCCTCGGCCAAAAAAAGAACGAAGTATCATACACTCTGCTTATCCCCAACAGCGCTGAATTACCAAGCATTTTGTGTCCTGACATGAAAGTCACCGATCCCATCACTTTGACTTGCATGCAGCGCTCCTTTTGCTGAGGCTAGGCTACAGTTCAGCAATATATCAGGATTATCAGCTGCCTCCTTCCTTCGGCCAGAGGCCCCATGTGTGGCTAGCTATGCTATTTGGGCCGCCAGCTGTACGTCGGTCAAGGTTTTGCCCCAATCAGGCCTAAAGCGGTTCCGTGGCGGCCCACTGAAGGGGGCCACGTAGCCAAAAAGAAGAACACTCCAAGCATGTGGCGTCCTGGTTCGCTTCACCTTAAGACGTGGCGTCCTGGTTCGCTTCACCTGAGGTATCGTCTCTGTCCCCGGCTTGGTGTCGTCCCAGACCACGTCGTTCTCCAGACCTATCAACCTCTTGGTAATCTGCATCCGTGGATTATCAGGAGCCCTGCGCAACGGGTAGAGAATAACTACATGGCAAATAAAAGCCACAGGAGGAGCTCCTTAGCACAGTTTCAGCACTAGGCTGCAGTGTTCTCTTTCGTAACTCAGCCACATGTCAGCTACACTCCGGCCTCTGGCCAGAGGTCCCAGGTGTGGCCAGTCCTTCCGCTTCGGCCACAGGTCGTAGGTCGGTCCAGGCCCAGTCCCAATCGGGCCTTTGGCAGCCGCGTGTGGCCTGCCCATGGTGGCCTAGCAACTGGCACTGCCAGAGCTGAAGAGCATGCGTGCACATGCTGATTGACTTGATGAGCATGCCGTCACATGGCAGGCACTGCACTGCGTGCCCCTCACCAGAGCACCACGATGTCGCCGCGGTTGTACTGGTACAACAATTTGTAGGATATCTGGACAGGGATGTGGAATAGGTGAGGCATGCAAGTGGGAGCGGGAGCCTGGAAGGCATGATTGCAGCGCCTCGCGACTGGCTGGGCAGGCCCTTGCATGGGCTTCACACCAGTCTGCCATGCACATGAGGTGCGGATGATTCAAGTCCAGACTGTGCTGAAAGGCTGTAACGTGCATGCGAAGTCTCGAGCCCACCTTTTCGACGAGCACCCAATCGCTCCCTCGCTTGGGGTCTGGGTTGAAAGTCGGCTGCATGGATGGACCCTCCACTTTCACTACGCTGGCCACCAGGTCTGTGAACGCGATTGCTATGGGCAAGGACCAGGCCATTTGCTTTGAAAATTCAAGCAGCCAGCCCATGGCTGACGCTGCTGCCCTGACAGGGCGGCCACTGGAACGACCAAGTGAAGGGGCTGGCTTGCAGCTCCAGAACACCTGGGTGGTGAGGCTACCCCCTGGTGATACAACCTATGCTCTCCAGGTCATCAGTTAAAATAAGGTAGAAAATCACTCGGATGTGCTTTGACTGAAGAGTCTAACCTGTAGACGATAAGGAGTGGGAAGTTTTTATATCTCTGCTGTGGTTCTGGAGCAGCACATACAGGCCACGTCAGTATGTCTCTTCGCAACGCGACATCAGCCCCATAGTCGTGGATCGATGGAATCGAATAACCTGGGGTTTCTTCAGAAGCTTGAGGACTTCTTCTCGAACCCGTCATTTACGTCCGCGCTCCGGGATTTCCTATCAAAGCATGTTGAGAGCATCGAGTTCAAGCCGATAGAGGAGGAGCAACCCCTCAAGTAATGCGTTTCGATCAGTTTCCCTTTTCTCAAAAATCGCATGCTTTCCTCTCTGATGCTTGTCATGAGTAAGATCAGCCTGTACATCCTACCTTACAACACACCAAGCATGCACACCATACATGACATGACCTATACCTCTGTGTCACTTTGGATCCGGTGCATGAGAGCTGAATTTGAATCCTATGTAGTACACCCTGCTGTTGCAGCAACCGTATGACATGTTGTGTATGTGCCCAAGGGGCAATGACTCCAATGAGTGATCTACACCTGTTTGAATTTTGCGCATGAGGGCTGCACATTGTATTGTTCGACAGAAATCACGACATATACAGTCAGTACACTCAGATGATCGAGCGACAGCTGGAGAAGTTTATGGGGGATGAAGGCCTGACCCCTCAGGTGCGAGATGAAGGGGTCTTTGACAGCAGCCATATCATAACATATCAGGACTTTGCTGCCTCACATTCACAACTGAAAGGCTCGATAAAAAGGAGCTCGCTGCAGTGCAAGTACTTGGATATCTGTGGTATACCATGGTCGCGTACCAAATTCAGTGTTATGTCAGGTTGTTTTAGGTACAATAATCGATGTTTTGTCAATTTAAATGATACGTTGCCCTGTCATAAACATTTGTGCACTATATTTCGTTGCTCCCTTGAGATTTATCATCACGTTAGAATCGGTCTACAACTACGGTAATGATGCAGGCTGCATGATATATCATTTTGATAGTTTAGCTCGACAGAGACCATGCCTTGATTGCAATTCTTCAGGAAATATACGGCGCAGTTGACAAGGCCATGTCTTGTGGCGAGGCCAGCTGGCTGACCTGCCTGGACTACCTCATGGCCTCAACAGAGTACGAGGCTTTCATAGAGCTGGCATATGACCACGCATGCATGCTGGGCATGGGGGACGCTGAGGAGGGCGAGGAGTGGCTTGAGGAGGGTGAGGAGCAGCAGGCAGGCGCTGGCCAGGCAGACATCAACGGTGTCACCGCAGCATAGTAAGCACATTGCTCTCGCCTGCAGTTATTCCTTGAGACGCATCTGTAGATACACAAATTCGCAAGACCGGTTGGCTTAAACTATTTTCTCTTCAGAATTTCTTTGACACCTGGGTTTCCTCGCGTGCGGCAGTCTTCTATCTATTGGGTAGGTACTATAGGGTAGAGGGCCGAATGCAAGGGGTCCGTAGAGGAGCAGTACAAATCCTTGTACGGAGGGTTGGATCCACATGTGTCATCATGCAAGACACTTAGCAAAATGTGTCGCAAACTGCTCTATGTAAATGGTAGATTCTTTAGATTTTGGTTCAAAATATAGACACGTTAGTACATTGGAAGGTGCTCATTTTTGGCTGAGCTCTGCATATCGGCATGTCCCGGACAACATTTATAAAATCCATACAGCAGGCCATGAGGACTTCCAAACAGCTGGGCTACAGTACGAGTACCGGTATGTTTAGCTTAACTCAAATGACAGTCATGGCAGTGTAGGACACATTTATGAGAAATGCAGAGAATCTGCGATAACTATTCAAATAATAGTGTGTTGGGTTCAGGTCCTACTGTCTGATTTCGGATCCGGTCTGTACGACCATCAACAAAATAAATTTAGTGTTCGAACCCACGAGGGGGCACCTGCTAGCAACGATTTACGGGCATCTGTCACAGGCTTCAAATCTGATGCTCCACGCTGTGAAGATTTCAAAATTCAGGGTTATACTGAGGTACCCTCTAGAGGCAACAGAGGCACCTCTGCAGGAACTGCAAACTCATTGTTTAAGGCGGCTGCATCATTGAAGGTGCTTTCCATATTGAAGGGATCAAGTGGCTCCTCAGGCTGCAGAGCGGGCACCGACAGGTATTGTTGCAGGGCCAGCAGTCGGTTCTGAAGCTCCTCGAAATTAGCCTTGAGGCCTGCCTTCACTTCACGTTCGCATTCAAGCTGAGCCTGTGGCGTAAAGCAGGGGCACAATCAATTTAACAAAAAACAGTCAGCTGAATGGAAAACAATGGGGCATCAGCATAAGGCACCATCGACAAATTCAGATATGGATTTCACAAATGCAGCTCAAAATCGCAGTTGAAATGTACAGAACTGAGGGAATGCATAGCATACAATCTTACTAGTGCATTATTACCAGTCAAAAATCCGGCAAATGCAAATAGACACGGCAAGGTTATAAGCTGTCAGCCGGAAGACGGCGAGACCCTGAGCCCTGCACCACGCCAGCACGAGCTGCTGCCAGAACTTGCCTGGGTCAGAGCCAGCTTCACAGCATCCAAGTATCCAACCTAACCCCACGCCCTGCACCACTCCAGAATGAGCTGCTGCCATCACCTGCCTGGGTCTGTGTAAGCGCGCTGAACGCGTCGCTTTCGCTGATGGCCAGCTCCATGAGCTCCCGATCCTTCCGCTTCATGTGTCCAGCCAAGCTGATCTTCTGGCTAGAGAGCCGGTCCACCTGCTCACGAATGCAGGCAGACACTTGTGGACCCAGAGGGTTTAGACAATACTGAATCCAATGCCAGGATCAAAATCAGCTTTCATGCCTTGTATGCAACGCGAACGCTAGTACGTGCATCCAAGTGCGACGCAGGAACGGGGCTAGTCAGCATATCAAGGAGCGAGGACCAGCCACACAGACACGACGAGCAAATACATAAACCCTGCCAACCCTTGACGCAGCTCGCAAACTGTGAGCATCAGTTGCTGCCTTGGGCGCATATGCCGCCAACAACAGGATCTTTAGATTAAATTCAGAAACATCACGGCCTACGGCCGAGGAGACCTGGTGCAACAAGGTGCCTACTGATTGGGCCACATAGGCCGGTCAAGGTTTAATTACCACCAGCTCAGTAGCCCGGTGTGCACAGCAAGGCACACATCCGCCCAGTACCTGTGTCGCCAGCTCGAGAATCTCCAGCTGCGCCAGTTCCAGCTGCGCCTTGAAGAACGATGCCATCTCGTGCAGCAAGTCGATTGCGCTGCTGCCGTCCTCAGCAGGCGAAGGCTCCATCCCGTAAGATTCGTGCCGCCCAGTCTGGGGCCGCCTGAGGCTCGCAGAGGCGAGCATGAGCTGGCCGACTGAACGCGACGGCGGCCGCGAGGGCAGCAGCCTGACGGGCGAGGCTGCGGCATAGGCCATCCTCCATCCCCCATCCTCGCTCGCCCCGCCTGCGTTCATCCACTGCGGGTCCAGATCCAGTCCTGGTGGCGGCGCCTGCTCTTGATCCGCGGAATGAGACGAGGACTGCCTGCTTGCTCCTGACAGCGATGTTGCATGGTGGGCCGCGGCAACGCCTCGCTGCACTGGCCTGGCCTCCCGTAACGCCTTGAGCTGGTCATCCATCGGTAGGGAGCGGAGGACGTTTTCCAGGCTCCGCATCTGACTGCTGCTACTGCAGCCGTCACTCCCTAGCTCATGGACTCCGCCCCTGCTGAATCTGTCCGCCACTTCTCTCTCAGGGGAGATTGCGAGGGAGCCAGGCGCAGACACAGCGCCCGACCAGGGCGGGCTGCATTCCAGTGATCCTGCTCCCTCTGACGCTCCTCCCATGGCCAGCAGATCCGCTTGGCGCCACCGCATCATACACTGCACCGCCATCACCGCGGCGGAGCGGCTGTCGGCCTGCTGCAGCTCCTCCATTGCGAGCTCCAGCTCCTCCGACAGACGCCTCAGGGCCCCCCGCTCAGCCTCGAGCCGTAGCTCAGCGCCCTGCTGCTGAGTCGCCTCCTGCGCGAGTAGCAGCGCCGCGTGGCCCTCCTGCCCCTGCCCCCGCTCCTCCAGCTCAGCCGTCACCGCCTGGCTGCGCCGCCCATCCGCTTCCTCAAAGCGCGTGAGTGCGCCTCCCAGCTTGACTGCCATCAAGGACATTAGGCGGCCCAGCTGCTCCACGCGGGTACGCTGCTGCTGCTCCTTGCCACTAAGCTCCCGAACCTGCGTCTGTGAGGGGCACACAGAGAAACACAAGCCGTCGAAATCCAAGACCCATCTGTCGATCTTCATCATCATCAATTTTGTGGCCACACACTCAATACGTTTCACCCTCCCCTTCCCTCCCTTTGGACCTCCCCTCTCCCCTCTCCTCTCCCGTACCTCTCCTCTCACCTCTGTCCCATCTACCATGTTGCAGCCACACACCCAATCTGTCCCCCTCCCCCCTCTCCCCCCTCAGTTCGCATCTTGCACGTCGCCAGTCCTTTGAAGCAATATCCACCTCATCAACCCATCCTCTGCTACCCTCATCAGCCCAGCCTGCATCTCACCTGGCAGAGCAGCAGCTGGTCCCGCAGCTCCAGGCATCTCAAGCAGGAGGGGTCGTTCCCGCCACCTTGCTGTCGCTCTCTGCCGCCGCTGATCCAGCTGCTGCCGCCGCTGCCGAAGTACACGTCAGGCTGTATCGCCTGTTCGTACCCGATGTCCACGAAGCGGTGAGGGGAGCTGCGATGCATGTCTTCAGCGTCACCTGGTTGTCCCGAAGTTTGCCTGCCCGCCACCGCCTGGCAGCCCTCGATCTTAAGCAGCTCGCCGTATTGCGTCCCTCTCTCCTGCTGTGGCTGTGTCTCAGGCTGAGTGCCCTGCTCCAGCTGGCCACAATCAGATTGCGTCCCTTGCTCCTGCTGTGGCTGTGTCTCAGGCTGAGTGCCCTGCTCCAGCTGGCCACAATCAGATTGCGTCCCTTGCTCCTGCTGTGGCTGTGTCTCAGGCTGAGTGCCCTGCTCCAGCTGGCCACAATCAGATTGTGTCCCCTGCTCCTGATGTGGCTGTGTCTCAGGCTGAGTGCCCTGCTCCAGCTGGCCACAATCACATTGTGTCCCTTGCTCCTGCTGAGGCTGTGTCTCAGGCTGAGTGCCCTGCTCCAACTGGCCACAATCAGATTGTGTCCCTTGCTCCTGCTGAGGCTGTGTCTCAGGCTGGGTGCCCTGCTCCACCTGGCCACAATCAGATTGTGTCCCTTGCTCCTGATGTGGCTGTGTCTCAGGCTGAGTGCCCTGCTCCAACTGGCCACAATCAGATTGTGTCCCTTGCTCCTGCTGAGGCTGTGTCTCAGGCTGTGTGCCCTGCTCCAGCGGGCCACAATCAGATTGTGTCCCTTGCTCCTGCTGTGGCTGTGTCTCAGGCTGAGTGCCCTGCTCAAACTGGCCACAATCAGATTGCGTCCCTTGCTCTTGCTGTAGCTGTGTCTCAGGCTGAGTGCCCTGCTCCAGCCGCAGCCCAGTACCGGATTGGCGCCCCGCAGCATTGACACAGGCAGTTTCAGGCCCTTCCCTCCCCAGCGGGCCGGCGGGGTCCACCCCTGCTGACTCGGCCGCCCGCAAAGCAGCCTCTGCCTCCACCTGTTTGTGCTTCTGCTGCAGGTGCACCGACAGCACGTAGATGTAGCCACGGGCCTGACACAGCAGCTGGTGCAGGCAGGCGACCTCGGCCGCTGCTTCGGCTGGGCTGGGTGCATCTGGGCGGTGCACGCCGATGCTGCCGCTGTCACCGCCCTGACGGGTGGCTTCATGGCCTCCATGATCCGCCACCTCCTTCGCCAGCTCGGCGCAGTGTGAGCGGGCCATGAGCAGGTCTTGACGAACCTGCTGGTAATGCAAAGGGGCAGAAGCGCTATAAAGAGGCCTCCAATAAATAATGGGTTGAGGGCAGGTGAGAGCTGAGGCAGTGGACAGGGGTTGAGGGTTGAGGGGCAGGTGAGAGCTGAGGCAGTGGACAGGGGTTGAGGGTTGAGGGGCAGGTGAGAGCTGAGGCAGTGACCAGGGGTTGAGGGTTGAGGGGCAGGTGAGAGCTGAGGCAGTGGACAGGGGTTGAGGGTTGGGGGGCAGGTGAGAGCTGAGGCAGTGGACAGGGGGTGAGGGTTGGGGGGCAGGTGAGAGCTGAGGCAGTGGACAGGGGGTGAGAGTTGGGGGGCAGGTGAGAGCTGAGGCAGTGGACAGGGGGTGAGAGTTGGGGGGCAGGTGAGAGCTGAGGCAGTGGACAGGGGGTGAGGGTTGGGGGGCAGGTGAGAGCTGAGGCAGTGGACAGGGGGTGAGAGTTGGGGGGCAGGTGAGAGCTGAGGCAGTGGACAGGGGGTGAGGGTTGGGGGGCAGGTGAGAGCTGAGGCAGTGGACAGGGGGTGAGAGTTGGGGGGCAGGTGAGAGCTGAGGCAGTGGACAGGGGGTGAGAGTTGGGGGACAGGTGAGAGCTGAGGCAGTGGACAGGGGTTGAGAGTTGGGGGGCAGGTGAGAGCTGAGGCAGTGGACAGGGGGTGAGAGTTGGGGGGCAGGTGAGAGCTGAGGCAGTGGACAGGGGTTGAGAGTTGGGGGGCAGGTGAGAGCTGAGGCAGTGGACAGGGGGTGAGAGTTGGGGGGCAGGTGAGAGCTGAGGCAGTGGACAGGGGGTGAGAGTTGGGGGGCAGGTGAGAGCTGAGGCAGTGGACAGGGGTTGAGAGTTGGGGGGCAGGTGAGAGCTGAGGCAGTGGACAGGGGGTGAGAGTTGGGGGGCAGGTGAGAGCTGAGGCAGTGGACAGGGGGTGAGGGTTGGGGGGCAGGTGAGAGCTGAGGCAGTGGACAGGGGGTGAGAGTTGAGGGGCAGGTGTGAGAAGAGGCAGATGGAATCCACACAAGCAAGATAATACTTACACAGACATGGCCAAGGTGCACTTGGAACACAAAACACCCCCCTCATGCTTAACCAGGACAACCCCCTATCCATTTATTTGTGCAACGATACCGATTGTGAGACCCAGGGCGCGGCGGGCAAGACAAGCCATGGCTCAACGATGAGAATCGTCTTCCGAGCGTTCATGCATTTTGCACGCTATCGGACTAGGTCTCCTTCACGGCCTCACACCTGTCATAGCTCCAGGGCCGTGCCAGCCTAGTTTAGGGCTTAGGGTTACCCTGAACCCTCCCCCTCACACCTGTCATAGCTCTAAGGCCGTGCCAGCCTAGTTTAGGGCTAAGGGTAACCCTGAACCCTCCCCCTCACACCTGTCATAGCTCCAGGGCCGTGCCAGCCTAGTTTAGGGCTAAGGGTGACCTTGAACCCTCCCCCTCACACCTGTCATAGCTCTAGGATCGTGCCAGCCTAGTTTAGGGCTAAGGGTGACCCTGAACCCTCCCCCTCACACCTGTCATAGCTCCAGGGCCGTGCCAGCCTAGTTTAGGGCTAAGGGTGACCCTGAACCCTCCCCCTCACACCTGTCATAGCTCTAGGGCCGTGCCAGCCTAGTTTAGGGCTAAGGGTGACCCTGAACCCTCCCCCTCACACCTGTCATAGCTCCAGGGCCGTGCCAGCCTAGTTTAGGGCTAAGGGTGACCCTGAACCCTCCCCCTCACACCTGTCATAGCTCCAGGGCCGTGCCAGCCTAGTTTAGGGCTAAGGGTGACCCTGAACCCTCCCCCTCACACCTGTCATAGCTCCAGGGCCGTGCCAGCCTAGTTTAGGGCTAAGGGTGACCCTGAACCCCTCCCCCTCACACCTTTGATAGCTCTAGGGCCGTGCCAGCCTAGTTAAGGTTTAATTCCTAAACGCTACCCCCCCCCCCCTCACACCTGTGATAGCTCCAGGGCCGTCCCTGCTTCCCTAGCAGCCAGGTCCCGTGCCTTGGCGTTGGCTGCCGCTGCCACCCTCTCCTGCCTGCCGTGGTCCTCCAGCATCTTCTGCCGCAGCTCCACATTCAGGCGCTGCAGTGCCTCGTTCGCCGCCAGAAGCCGCAGCCTCTCCGCCTCCGCACTGGCAGCAACGGCCACAGCGTCACACAGCACCTCGTCGCAGCCCGCCAGCAGGGCCTGCCTGGCGCACACCTCCTTGTCAGTTGCACCTGCCAGCTCATCACATCGCGCTGACAGGGCCTTGCTGTCAACCTGCCGGTCTCGGAGCATTCTGGCTTCTAGCAGTCTGATGTCTTCCTCGTGCTGCACCACCAGCAGCTGCCGCACTCTGTCAGCTGCCTTCAGAGCTGCACCCAGCTCCAAAGCGATTCGCGTGCTCTCTGCAGCATAGCTAGCCAGACCCGCCCTCACCACATCTAGCTCCAAAGCGATTCGTGACCTCTCTGCATCAGAGCTGGCAAGACCAGCAAACGATTCATGCAGATCCGAAGCAATCTGTGCCCTTTCTAAATCAGAGCTGACAACACCCGCCCTCGCTGCGTCCAGCTCAAGAGCAAGGCGTGCCCTTTCCGCATCAAAGCTGGCAAGACCTGCCCTCGTCTCACCCAGCTCCCTGGCAAGTTGTGCCCGTTCCGCATCAGAGCTGGCAACACCTGCCCGCTCCTGCTCCAAGGATCCAAACAGCGCATCGCAGCGGGCCTGCAGCACCAGCCTCTCTTCATTGGCTGCGCATATGAGGCCAGAAAGGTCCTCCCGCTGCCTCTGTTCCGCCTCCAGCACCTGCCGCTGCATCTCCCCCCGCCCCTGATACAGCTGCTCGTCTAGATCCCGGCACCTTCCTAGCAGCTGCTGCTTCTCCTCAGCTGCATGAGCGAGAGCGACAGTGGCTTCCCGCACCTCCATTCTCAGCCCCTCACGAGCAGCAAGTGACACACGATTTTTAGCCAGCAGCTGCTCCTGCTCCTGAGCTAAACGGGCGAGAGCGACAGCTGCTACCAGCTCCGCCTCCAGCCCCTCCCTCCGCACCTCATCCTTCTCACGATGCAGCTGCTGCTGCTCCTCAGCTGTATCAGCAAGCGTGACAGCAGCTTCCCGCAGCTCCACTCTCAGCCCCTCACATGCGGAGAGGGACATAGCACTTTCCGCCAGCAGCTGGCGCTTCTCCTCAACTGCATCAGCGAGGCCAGCAATAGCTTCTTGCAGCTCCACTGTTAGACCCTGACAAGCGGCACGGGACCTGCCGTTGGCCGCCTGCAGCTGCCGCTGCTCCTCAGCCGATTGGAGCAGCGAGGTGTCAGCCTCTTGGCACCTGCCAAGCAGCTGCTGCTTCTCCTCAACGGCAACGGAGAGAGCGCGAGCTGCTACTACAAGCTCGGCTGTCAGCCCTGCGCAGTCGGCCAGGATGCACTGCCTTTCAGCTCCGGAGGTAAGGACCTGAGCCTCCAGCGAGGAGCAGTGTGCCTGGTGCAGGAATGAATCAAGGCGTACCTGAGTTCCTGAAACTGAACAGCTTCTCTTTGAGGTTGGATTCTAGATGTATAATTTAATTTAGATTTGAAATCATCAGGGCGCCGCATGACGTCAAATCGAGATAAAGTCGGCAGCAAGAACAGTGTCCATTGTTTAATTACTACGAGGCCACCATTGGCAGGCCAACCCGCTGCCGCCAAAGAGGCCCAATTGGGGACCAAACCTGGATCGGCCGCCGGCCGGCAGCCCAGGGAATAAAGCAGACCATACCCAGGGTCTCCAACCTCCGGCCAGAGCGCAACACACTCACGAGGCACGCAGCATAAAACACTGAGCAGGACCCCCTCCTTGCATCATGCCCCAGCCGGAACCGATCCCTCACCTGCAACAGTCCAAGGGCCATGTCTGCCTCCCGAGACCACTGACCGCGTTCCAAGGCGTCGCCTGCAGCTGCTGCCACCTGCTTGCCGTGCTCCTCCAGCATCACCTGCCTCAGCTCCTCATTCAAAAGCAGCAGCTCCTCATTTGCTGCCAGAAGCCGCAGCCGCTCTGCCTCCATACTGGCCGCTGCAGTCGCAGTCACAGAGCTGGCAAGACCTGCCCTCGCTTCAACCAGCTCCCTGGCAAGTTGTGCCCGTTCCGCATCAGAGCTGGCAACACCTGCCCGCTCCTGCTCCAAGGATTCAAGCAGCTCATCGCAGCGGGCCTGCAGCACCAGCCTCTCTTCATTGGCTGCACATATGAGGCCAGAAAGGTCCTCCCGCTGCCTCTGTTCCGCCTCCAGCACCTGCCGCTGCATCTCCCCCCGCTCCTGATACAGCTGCTCGTCTAGATCCCGGCACCTTCCTAGCAGCTGCTGCTTCTCCTCAGCTGCATGCGCAAGAGCGACAGTGGCTTCCCGCACCTCCATTCTCAGCCCCTCACAAGCAGCAAGGGACACATGACTTTCCGCCAGCAGTTGCTCCTGCTCCTGAGCTGATCGAAGCAGCGATGCGTCAGCTTCTTGGCACCTGCCAAGCAGCTGCAGCTGTTGCTCTGCTGATTGGAGCAGAGAGGCGTCAAACTCTTGGCGCAGATGCAGCTGCTGCTGCTGCTGCTCGGCTGATTGGAGCAGAAAAGCATCAGCTTCTTGGCACGTTCCATGCAGCTGCTGCTGCTGCTGCTGCTCAGCTGATTGGAGCATTGAGGCATCAGCTTCTTGACTCCGATGCAGTTCACCCGCCAGGTTCGACTGCCGGCTCAGCTCAGCCTCCCTCCGCTGCCTCTCAATCTCGCCCCTGGCCTGATCAAGATGCTCCGTCAGGTACTGGCAGCTCGCCAGCAGCCGCTGCTCCTCCGCGTCAGCAGCAAAGAGGGAGCGGGCTGCGCCGCGCAGCTCCGCCGCCAGCCTCTCGCACTCCTCTGCAGATCCACGGCGTGCCTCCTGGCAGCTGACCACCAGGGCAGCCAGGGAGCCACAAACAGCCCGGAGCAGCCGCTGCTCGCCCGCCGCAACACGCAGCACCTCTTCCAGCCGCAGCCGCTGCACCCTTTCCTGAGCCTCCAGCACCTCCTCCAGCACGACACAGCGTGCGCTCAGCCTCAGCGGCTCTGCTGCCGCAGCAGCTTCAACATGAGCTTCCAGCTCAGCGCAGCGCGCCAGCAGCCCGGCAATCTCCAGCTGGTCAGCAGAAACACGGCGCTCCTCCCTCTCCCCCAGGCTGCCCATCTGCTGCCGCTGCTGCGCACCCCCCCCCGGCTGCTGACACACCGCCAGCACCCCCACCAGCAGGCCCTGCTTCTCCTGGGTTTCAAGCAGTTCCTTTCTCAATGCTTGCTCCCTGTCCCCTGCCTGGATCCGCTCCGCCTCCAGCTGCTGCTTCAGGCCCAAGGCCCCTCCTTTGGACAGGGCCAGTTGTAGGGCCAGGGCCTGGCTGTGCACGCAAGCTTCCTGGTGCAGCTCAATTAGCTCATCCTGCCGAGCCTCGAGCTGTGCAGCCCGCTGCTCCTCAACACTCAGCTGATCAAGCACCTGGGCATGCCGCTCACACAGGGCAGCGTGCTGCTCCGAAACAGCCGCGTGGCCCTGCTGCACCTGCTGAAGCAGATCTGCCAAGGCTCCCTTGTCTTGCAGCATCTCCCGCAGCCGCGATTCTGAAGAGGCGTGCTGTCCGAGCAGCTCATTATAACTGGCCGACAGCGAGGCGTGATGCCGTTCCAGCGCCTGCAGCTCAGCAGCAGCAGCAGCAGCAGCAGCAGCCCCCACACGCTGCTCCGTGAGCTCCACTGAGGTACCCGCCGCCGTCGTAGCGGACTCCTGCAGCTGAGCAGCACTGTCAGCCGGTCGCTCAAGGCTCTGCTCCTCGGGCATCGCGACCATCTGCTGGCCCCATGGCTCTTGCACATCGCCGGCATCGTCTCTTGAGTCCGCCCAAGGCGCTGGCGGCCGCAGCGCCCTGTCCCGCCCCCTGCTCGTGGTCGGCCGTTTGAAAGCTAACGGCGCAAAGGCAGATTGGGAGACAAAGGGCCGCGCTGACATCACGCGAGGGAGATCCAACACCAGATCCTCATCCTCGTCCTCACAGCCAAACAGTGGCCACTGCTGCTGTGAGCTCAGAGCCGCACCTCCTTCGCCCTCCATAGCCGTGCCGATCGCACCCCCGTCATCTCCTGGCCGCTCGTAATCTGGGTCAAAGCTGCCACCCCAAGGTGGCAATACCAGGCCCACCCGCCGCACGAAGGACGTCGTGAGCCGATCGCCCAAGGGCGACCGAGAAGGCAGCGCGGTCTCCTCGCGTTCCGTCAATGGGCGGGGCATCACTGCCCCCGCCGGCTCCATCAGAGACGAAGACGCCGGTCTGCAGCCGCTGCTGCCATCGACATCCCCGCTCCCGACTGACGCAGCAGAAGAGTTGGAAGCTGGATAAACCGTACGCCACACGGGCGCGGTATCGGAGCGAGGCGCGTCCATGAACTCCTCACTAGCACTATCGCATTCCAAACCCTCTGGCTCCTCCTCCTCCTCCTCCTGCTGGCTGCCTGTCCCCTGCCCCTCTGGTGTTGTGCCTGCTGCCTCAAGTCCCGCCTCCACCCAGCCTTCTGCGGCGGCACTGCTCGAGGGCAGCTCGGCGTCATCCGCAAGCAGCTCGGCGTCATCCGCAAGCAGCTCAGCGTCATCCGCAAGCAGCTCAGCGTCTATGAAGAGCACGTGCTCCTCCTCCAGCAGGTCCGCCTCGCAGCGGGCACTGCCTTCATCAACAACCTGCATTGAACATACTCACGCAATGAATATGTGCGGCCACTGCTGCTCCTGATCCCATCCAACCCCTGGTCCCATCCAATCCCTGGTGCAGCCACTGCTGCTCCCGACCCCATCCCATCCCCCCCAGGAGCCCTACTCCTCTCCCCCAAAGCTCAGCGGACAGCCCTACCCCTCAAACGTCCCTTACGCTTCAATCTCTGAAACCAGACCTCTGCGTATACAGCTCTCTGGGCCCCTTACCTGCCACGGCTGCTGCCCCTGCGCAAGGCAAGACCCCCCGCGCGCCTTGTTTGCCCCCTCCACCATGTCCTCCAGCTGCTGCTGCAACAAGACGCACTCGAACAGCAGCTCCTCGCGCGACGCCAGCAGCGTCTCCACCTCGCCCTCCAGCGCCTGCTGGCCCTCCAGCAGCTGCTCCACCTCGCCCGCCAGCCCCTCACACCTCAGCTGCACCCTGTCTAGCAGCACGGCCTGCTCCTGCTGCAGCTGCTTGGCCCTCTGCTCCTCCAGCTCGCGGCTCTTGCCCTGCTGAGACAGTTGCTGCTCCAGGTCTCGGCAGCGCGCCTCAAGCGCCTCCACAGTGGCGGCCAAATCGTCCCTCGAGGCGCTGGCCTGCCCAAGAAGACGCTCCAGCACCTGCGTCTGCCGTCCGGATCCACCGTCAAGCTGACGGTCAGCCTCATCGAGGTGCTGCTCCAGCTGTTGCTGCTGCTGTTGCTGCTGCTGTTGCATTCGCAGCTGGACTTCCAGGCTTGAGAAGCAGGCACGGAGCTGCGCGATCTCTTCGGCGACGTAAGCCATCTGATCCTCGATCAGCATCGCCCCGGGACCCACGAACAGCTGGGCGTGCTCCCCGCCCGCGGGCTGCAGCATGAGCTGTTGCTGAAGGTGCGTCTGCTGCCCCTGGTTATGGCCCAATCGAGGTGCGGCTGCAGCGGCGGTGTTGATCTCCCTACATGTGTTCAGGATCAAGACTTCAAGAGTTTAAGTTTAAAAGTCCATTCAAAATTCGTCCCGGGCCGGGCAGGCAGCCGGGACGACAGCTCATCAAGCAGCTCAATCCAGGACGGGTCCAGAAACTCGGTCTGACCCAAAGATGCCTCAAAGTTCAACAGCTGGGGACGGGACAGCGGAGGCTGTCCATCCAGATTATTCTTGAGCTTTGCGCCACTCTCCCCCCCCTCACACACTCATACATTCTCTTCCTCTCCATCCCGCCACAATACAAGGCATACGCTAAAATGCAAGGCACATGATATCTTGCTGTCCTCCCCCTCCCTGTCCCGATTGCAACCACACCTGGACAGGCTTCGCCTCCGGCCTAGTGCCATGAGTGGAGGGCCAGCGACATAGGAAGGCTCCCAGTGGCTGGATCCACCTGCATCTGCCGCGGCCATATACAGGTCCCTTCCTCCCAAAGGCCGCCCTGGCTGTTGGTCAGCAAGCCAAGCAGTAGCGAAGCCAGGCGCGGGCTGCCCAGGGAGGCTGGCCTCCCAAGCTAAGGCCTCAGGGCTGCCACTGCCGCCTGCAACGGTTGTCTGCGTGCTGCCACGGGAGGGCTGCGATGCAGCGGCCGCCCAGCTACGGTGCGGCAGCGCTGGGGGTGGCTCCGCACGGTCTAGATCGTCCCGCTTTTCTGCGGGGGCGTAAGCAAATGTCTCCACGCTGTGCAGGTGTCCTTGGTAGGCCTGCAGCAGCTTGCTCTGATAGGCTAGTAGATCCAGGCGCGGATCCTGCGGCTCGGCCTGAGGCAGCCCGCTGACTGCATGTGACGAGGCCTCATGTGACGAGCTGCTCCCCTCATGCCGCGGCGTGGGTGAGGCGGCAGTGGTGCTGACAGGCCCAAAGTACTGCGCTGAAACATCGTGACAGCATGGAAAGTCCTCTCCGCTGCCCTGGTGCAGCGGCTGAGGCTGGGGAATCACCGTGCCAGCGGCAGCTGCGAGAGCGGGAGGCACGATGTCGGGCTTCAAGTAGAACGGGGGCATCAGCTCGTCCGCAAAAGGCAGGTCGGCAGCCGCTCGCCAGCTGATGGAAGTGGAGGAATCAGCTTGATGCGTGTCATAGCTCCCTGACAGGGCTTGCAGCGGGGGAGGCAACGCCAAGGCAAGCGGCAGCTGCAGGGCAGCCGGAGGTGTGGAAGCTTGGCCACTCAGTGAAACTTCTTGTGTTCCGTGGCCATTCCCAAGGCTGGCTGCATTGTGCTCGCCGATGCTAGAGGGGCTGTGGTGGCGGGACGCATCGTTGCTTTGACCAGGGTAGTAATCTGAGTCGGTTGCATGGGGTAGCTCGCAGGAGTTTGTCGCTGAAGGGCTGCTGACGCCACTGAACAGGCCCCCAGCTGACGCAAACAGGCGTGACCTGCTCTCAGGCTTCAGATCCTCACTGCCTAGCGCCCGGAGCTGGCCAGCAGTTGTATGCGGCGCGACATGCAGCGCATGGGGAGCATGATGTCCTGCTGGGGTGCTATGGAGTGAAGGAGCTGGAAAGTTGATGGACGAGGGGATGCTCGGCTGGAACCCAGGATGAAACGCCAGGTTGAATGAGGCTGTGCTGCGCTCCGATTGAGCAGCAGAGGACGACCGCAGGCGGATGTACTCGCGCAACTGCCGCTCTGCAGCGTCGCTGCATTTCCTCTCGTACTCGGCCCGTGCATCTGGGAGAAATGAGTCGATGGTGTTCAAGACTGAGGCACAGGCATCACAGGCAGCATCACCTTCTCCCAGGGTCAGCACTAGGCCTCTCAGCGTTTTATGCTGTTGGCGCACCAGTACGCACAATAACTAATTTGAAATCACCTGCGGAGGCAACTTGCTGCTGCAGTTGAGCGAGGCGCTGCTCCATAAGGCGCTCGTTGTGTCTCATTCCTGCTAGGTCGAGATATATCAGAGCTGCATGACAAGGTCCTGGCACATTTTTTTCAGTGCCGATCTAAAAGCTTTAGATTTCATATGTACACGTGCGCGGAGGTTTTAGCCTTCGTGTTCTGTACAGCATGCAGGGTGCTACCCCTTAGTGCCACATAGACACGAATACTTCCGGTACTAAATCAGATTCCACCCAAATGTGGGTGGGAGCATGCATTGATACAGTCAGGTCTACTCTACAGTTTACTGATCTTTGCAAAGCATAGCCGGGATTGGAGATAAGCTCTGCCATGGCCATGCCTCATCATCACTGCGACCCAGAACCGAGAACGTAGCTGTTGTTCTTCAGTTTGGGCCTCATTCAGCAAGTTGCCTACATCCTGGCATTGAACAGGCAATGCATCCCTCTCCTCAGACACAGCTGACGGCTCAGAGGTCATCCTCTCACGCTCAGGCGACAATCTTGCCTCTTAAGCGTCACACTCATCAGAGCAGACATAAAAGCCTCTCCACGCCAGGCGACATGCTGCCACATGGCCTAGACAGCTGGCTCGCCACACCCCAGTCGCTCCCGGACCCCTTAGCCTGAGCATCTTTGGTTTTGTGTACATTGGAGCAGGCTGCACTCTGCATCAGGGCTCCGCATCCACGAGCAATACCCACCCAGCTGCCGCCTGTCCGTCCATCTTGCATGCTTCAACTTCAACGCCGATGGGAAGCGAGAGCATGAAATGGCCCTTGTCGCTTCTGCTGCTGCTGCTGCTGCTGCTGCTGCTGCTCAGAGTCTGCTGCAGCAGCTGCATGCGAGGCCTTTGCTTGGGTACCTCTGCAACTGAGCGCGGCCTCTCCTAGAAGGCACAGCGTTTCCAGCTGATCAGCCGCATTAGTCAATAAAATCACCTCATCGACCATGCAACTGGGCAAGGAGCTTGCTTAGGGGCCAACCGGCGGGGGACCTTGTCTTGAGCCCAACGCTCCCCGCAGGTAGGTGCAAGCCCTCCGCACTCGGCTACCCGTACAGGGCCCTCTTTCAATTTCCTTTCCCGCCGACCGCACAGTCAGACACTCACGCAGTTGAGCCTTTGCCTTTTGAGCAGGGCCCAGAGGTATAACGTTGTGGACTGGTCCTGTGCACATTTAGCTCATCCTATCTCCCCCCTGCTTGGTAACTCCATGGGTGGGGGAGGGACCCCCCCCCTGGCCCTGCATGGTCGAGGCCGACCATTGCACTCAGTCACAGCTCATGCTGCCCTGCAACATTATAGCAGTGTGGATCTCGCTGCAGCGTGCAGGACGTACTGCCGGGAGAGCGAGGTCACTCGTCCCTGGAATCTAGCTCTGCCTGGTCCTGAGGCACGCCCAGGGCTAGGTACCTGTACAGGCCAGCGAGCCCCCTTTGCAGGGTGATGTGCTGCTGCAGCAGCTGCGCTTGGTCCGCCTCAATGCTCTGGAGCCCAGCCTCCGGCCTGTTGGACTATTCAATTAGAAGCTCTGTCAGGTCTGTCCTCCTATCAGTTTGTCAATGACATTACACCTCTGGGCCCTGCTCAAAAAGGTTCGGCCATATGGGCGCCCAACTGTCCTGTTGGAAGAAAAGAAAAGGAACTTAAGGGGAAAAGGAAAGAGGAGAAGTCCCATCAGTTTCTGTAGATGCCACAGGTCAGCCTCACATGCCCACTTAGTGCCCTGACTGTGCATGTGTGTCGCCATGCTGATCTGGAAAATGGCACCACCCACCCCTGCTGCCTAGCCTCTTCCACTTGAGCCTTGATAAGGATATTGCGTTGGGTTGTCCGCGGTACCGGCTCTTGCCTCCGTGAAGAGCACCTACTTCGACTATGATACTGGAAAGCTTGGCGGGTCATGACGGCCTAGCGCTGCATCTGCCTGCCGCTCTCACACGTGCTGCTGTTGCGAAGCCTGCGTGAAGATGAGTATGATGCTGTAAAGGACTGAAAACCATGGCCATCATTTGAAGATTGGGCTTTTGACGAGGAGGCAGCAGCGGTTCCTAATGCATGGGCCACAGTGCAGGACAGGTGGCTGCCGGGAGATGGGAAAGGGCTCCTCTGACCATGGTGGCAGCTAGGCACTCGCCTGTGAATGGAGATCAGGTGTATGCAGACGCTGACAAGGTATGTTCTATGCGGAGGCATGGAAAAACTTATATTGCTTTCATGTTTTCTTCCTTCCCGCCCCCTTCTTTTCATCTACCGGTGCTTTCCACCCAACCGCACAATAGAGCCCCCATGCGGCCGCGCCTTTTCACAAGAGCTCAGAGGTGTGACATCGTTAACGATGCGCCTTTGTCTGAGGATCTGGCTGACGATCGCTCTCATGCACCTGCACCATCGTCTCGGAAAAGGAAACGAGGAGGGATCGAGGTTTTGTGACTGCTGCCCGGAAAGGGGTTCAAAATACCAAAGACGTGTCCACTTCCATGAGGAGATGCGGGGGAGGCATTTTGTGTGCATGAGCTGAATGTGATATTGCCATAGAGGCAAGGGTAACACAGGCAACAAAACTCACCAGTGTTCCTAGCCGCCATTTGGATGAGCCTTCACAAGCGCACAACCCTAGTCAGTGCAAGCACGCACGCACGCACGCATTGTGTGCAAGTCACAAGCAGGACCATGAGGGGGTCTTAAATTGTCACTTGCCGGAGCGCAGCAAATGCTGATTCCATGAGAATACAACGTGGTGAGTGTCAGTCACGTCAATCAGGCAGGCCTCAGCCCGGCCGGGATCAAGAAGTCCAATGCACCAGTCCCTGATTCGGTACTGGTACTTGAATGACGGGTGTAAAAATTGTCAGATCTTGCCTACTGGCGGTAACAGTGTGAATCCAGTAATCACAGTGTGAATCCAATCTTCTTCAACATGACTTCTAAATGCCTGGACATGATCCTACCAGTGACTTGCTGGTGTAACGTCCTTAACTTGTTGCTGGTGTTACGTCCTTTACTTGTTGCTGGTGTTAATGACGTTACACCTCTGAGCCCTGCTTAAATAAAGCATGGCTACATCGGCAAACAGGAAAAAGTCAGCTAGGAAGTTACTTGTTTGGGTGTATTTGGAGCATGTGAATTGTGAAAGTTATAACGTTTATGGTATAGTGTTCAACCCTACTAAAAAGGCTCAGCCACGTGGGTGCCCATCAACAGTCCAGTTGGGAGAGTTAGACTAACGGCACCTACACGAATAATGCCATCACGGTCATGGTACACACGTTTATCCCGGGCCTTGCATGAACAACGACTGGCTGGATCATGCAAGACTGGCTGGAGTGCTGCACTAGTCAATGATATTACACCTTTGGGCCCTGCTCAATAAAAGCTCGGCCGCTTCGGCATCCACTTGTCTGGTTGGCAGCTTGAGAGAAGAAGGAAAGCAAGAATGCTGCAAAATTGCAGACGATTAAGCTTGGGAGTCCCTCTTAAAGCAAACTCAAGCTGTCAAGACTGCTTTACCTCTCAACCGGTCTACGTTGCCAAAATCAGCATATTTTCATTTCTCGAAGGGGCTTCGGCAGAGGGGAAATGATTGCATGCACATTTGGCATTTCCAAGCAGTCCATTTGTAATGGGTTCTCTGCCATGCCTTCACACGGTTCCCAGACACAGCCATAGAGAACGACTATACTTCAGCATGGCCTGCTGTGATCAAGCACCACTACGGGAGGACCTTGGAACAAATCTGAGAAAAGAAACCATCGTGTGATTTACAAGATACCTAGACCACAAGCAAATTTAGCCCGAATTATTTATCCAGCGTAAGCCTTGTTCAGGACAACACCCTCGAACTTGGTCTGGAACCTGCAGCAACAAAAGGTACACATGTTCAAAACATTATAAGCAAGCAGCCATCAGGAATGGTCGCAGAAGATCTAACACACCTAGACCAACATCATACCATGACGGAAAAACTTGCAATGCGACGCTTATAGCATTGAAACATTTGCGAAGCGATGCTCCAGTGTTTTGCAAGTGGACTTTTGTCAGGAAGACTGTATGTGTCCTACACATGGATACTTTCGTGCACACCAGGCCACCCCTAAGCTGTGCAGCCCCCCCTAGGCTAATGGGGACGTAACCCGGATCAGCCTTCGGCTGATGAAGTCAAGTTTTTACAGTCCAACAGGGCATCACATTTGAAGCACTTGCTGGTGAACCTAGCAACAGAAGTCACCACTGGTACAATGGGACTCAACCTGGAGTAACCATTGTATTGTCAGCTGGTTCAAACAGCAGGGCCTTTGTGCAGCCACCTCTGGGCCGATAAGAACCTGACCTAGATCAGCTTTCAGCTAGTGGCTCAATCAGCAGGACTTGCAGCAGCAAGCCCCCTTGGCTGTAGTCCATGAGGTACATTGTAGCTGAAGCACCCCGAAATAGCGGTGTGCCGTAACAGTGAGCCATACAGTGATTCTTTTAGTCAGTACTGAACACGACTCGTACTGAAACACGGTTTCAAAAGAATTTGGTCCTCCGGTTCAGCGCAGTTGCTCAGTTAAGAAAGTATCGCGAAAACAAGCGGAAACGGCTGAGTCAGGGCTTTATCGGGGATTTCAGTACTGTACAGTCAATGGCCAAGATCACTAGAGGAATCACTGGTGCTGTAACCCAATGGCACAGAAAATCAGAGTCATTGCTCTTACCATTTGATGGAGTCGTCCTTGGTGACCTTGTGCTGGGTCCCAACCTTGTTCTTTTTTGCGCGGCGGCGTGCGACGCTGAACCCAGGCCTCTCCAAGCAGACGTAAAAGTCCATGCCTGGTTAGCACACAGTGGTGTGGTTATTGATAGCAGCCCTTGCTAATCAAATGGCCTTGGCATTACATTGAAGCCAGTGGCATCTCTCAAGGAATGGGTGCATTCGAAAATGGGTATGATGAACCATCAGGAAGACAACCTGAGGACCCCGACTTCATGACCCCTCCCTGAACTCAGCTGACAGCATGAGCTTTACCAAAGATGTTGCTGAAGCCTTGGTTTGGGCCTGCCCGGCCTACAATACAATCGCCCAGGCAGCTCACCGTAGATTCCTGTGGAGGGGTCGTACTTGATGCCCAGATCGATGTGCTCCTGAATGCCGAAGCCTGCCATGCACAACATGGCGTCACTCATGTGAGATCAATCACATACAAGATACCTGAGCGATTTCTGGTCAGTTTCCTCCATGATGCATGGGTGCTCAGTGCAGCGTGGCCGAAATTAAGCTCACCAAAGTTGCCAGTCTCCGAGAAGTTCTTCCTGATCAGCTCGTACTCTTTCACCTTAAGCCCAGCCTCCTGGATGTTTCACAAGGATGCCGTTTAGACTGATCATGGCTGGCTTGTGTGTGCTACAAACTAGCCGCTCTATATCTCAGAGCACCAACGACCCAACGCACCAGCAGCTGCATGGCCTTCTCCCCACGTACGGTGACGGAGCAAGAAATCTTCTCGTTACGTCGAATGGAGAAAGAGCGCACAGTGTAGCGGGCCTTTCCGTACACGGGGACCTGCCCGGTAAGCTGCTCTAGCACCTGTGCCGCCAATGATTATAACCATCATTCAGAGCTGCTTTCTTTAGAGATGTGTCGGCGAACAAGGCTGGATTTCACCTTGGCAGCCTTCTGCAGGCGGTCTCCTGACTCGCCAACGCAAATGTTCAGCACAAGCTTGGAGACACGGATCTCCCGCATAGGGTTGGCTGCCTTCGTTTCGTTCACTGCGGGTACAGGGGACGGTATGAAGCCGCCATTCGAGCGCATCGCGGCTAAGAATAAGCATGCACAAATACGCACCCATCTTGGCTATGCCCTGGTGCACAGATACACGAGCGAAAGAGGGAGAGCTTGCTCAGGCGCCAACTTATTTACTAGTACGACAGGCTCCAGAACACAAGACGCCATATTTGCTCTGCCTCCTAACGAAATCTCCCTTTCTCAGCTTTTGGACTGCCCAGAGGCTTAATCCAACATGGTTCGCGGTGCGTATCCTATGCAGTGCGCCTGCCGCCGCATGCAGGCTTCTAATGCTGCCTTATACTCTCAGGTCCCAAGAAGCATCTCAAGCGCTTGAATGCGCCCAAGCACTGGATGCTTGACAAGCTGTCAGGTATCTTTGTAAGTAAAACGGGATAAATGCACCATGGAGCGGAGCTGGGTGTTGTCGCTTCAGTGCTGGTGTGGGCCTACGGAATTGTTACTTCAATTATTAAGCAGCTATAGTCATCGTTCCCTGTTACTGATGGGATACCGGTGATGGGGTACTCGGCAAATAGCTGATGGACTGAACATCGACATTGTTAATCAATTCACAGGCCCCCAAGCCTTCCCCTGGGCCCCACAAGACGCGCGAGTGTCTGCCTCTTCTGTTGATTCTGAGGAACAGGCTGAAGTGAGTAGGAGTGACGAGACCCGCTCGACCGTAGCACCTTGTGCTGTAGATCTCGGGCGCTTGATGATTGTTTTTTCTTTCCTAGTGCCGCCGGGAACGGGGGGGGCAACTGTGTGATGCAGTTATCTTAACTGAACTGTTTTCCATGCAGGTATGCCCTGACTGGAAAGGAGGTCCAGCAAATCCTGCAGCAGCGATTGATTAAGGTGGACGGCAAGGTGAAGACTGACGTCACCTACCCCTGCGGCTTCATGGATGTGATTGACATTGAGAAGACGGACGAGCACTTCCGCCTGGTGTATGACAGCAAGGGCCGCTTCGTGGTGCACAGCATCCAGAAGGTCGAGGCTGAGTACAAGCTCTGCCAGGTCAAGAAGCTGGCAGTTGGCAAGGGGGGTGTTCCTTACGTCATCACCCACGACGGCAGGACCCTGCGCTACCCCGACCCTGATGTCAAGGTACCAGCCATGGGAAAGGGGGGATTTCATGCATGCATGAGCCGTGCAAGCGTACCTGTGAACCCATGCATGCATGCATGCATGTTCCGTGCACTTTGTACCCGCAGTCCTGAACGCGATCATGGCATGGGATGGCATGAATCAAATACGAGGCCTGGTACGGTGCTGATCATGGTTTGGAGCAGCAGCCTAGTGGCATGTAGCTGTCCTCTGAGATTTATGGTTCGCGGCAGTTGGTCTTGGCAGTGGACGTTATTTAAATGAAAACATTTATGCACCTAGCCATGTCTACTGGTTAAATCAACATCAACATGTGTGATTATGGATGCTGCAATAATTATCTCCTTTGATTCTTAGGTGCACGACTCCATCATGCTGAACCTGGAGACCGGCAAGATGACCGATTTCGCCAAGTTCGATGTCGGCAACATCTGCATGGCCACTGGTGGGCACAACAATGGCCGCGTTGGCATCGTCGTTAGCAGGGAGAAGCACAAAGGCAACTTCGACATCGTGCACATTGAGGACAAGGCTGGCAACAGGTTCGCCACCCGCATCTCCAACGTGTTTGTCATCGGAAAGGGCGAGGTGCCAATGATCTCCCTCCCCAAGGTTAGTGATCCTTATACCGTAAATTGGGAATCATGCCTTTGATGCTGTATTTGGTTGCTGTTTTGGGTTGCATGTTGTTGCTGTATCGTATCCCCTATCTTCTGTGCATTGTCTTCACGATTTATTGCGTTCTGCGCTTTGTCTTCACATTTCATTCACATAAGCAAGTTGCCTTAACCAACTCCACTGTTATTTGCAGGGCAAGGGCATCAGGCTGACCATTCTGCAGGAGCAGGCCAAGCGATATGCATCAGCTTAAACTAGTTCCAAGATGGGCAGGGTAGGGACATGTAATGCTGCTGGTTCGCTGCTGTCTGGCCAGTCCATGGCCTCAAAATTATATCCAATCGCCTAGTACTTAACGCATCTAGGCCCTGGCTGGTTAAGAAGGCTTGGCTTCCTGGGCGCCCAACTGTACGGTTGGGCTACAAGATCATGTTAATGTTCTATACTTTCACTGGGAAATCTCGACCATGGACTGGGCAACTTCGGTTTAATCATGGATGGGTTGTGAAGCAACTTCCTTACATGACAACATCCAATGATTTCCTTCCCATGAAAGCCAAAGCGGCAGCACCCACGACATTGGCACAACAGTTCGATGAGATTCACGACATAATACCGGTATGGAAAGGTCCACGACATGCAGCTGCCGGAACTTCAATGGTATGACATTATTTGGTAGGCAAAGACACGGGATAGTGGAGGTGTATCACCCACGTTGATCAAGAGGCCTGCTCAATTCATCTTGTCATCTTTGATATAGGATGTCGTAATGCCCAGGTCTGCAAACCAGAGAAGCAGTGAATATATGGATCGTATAACAAACCAAAATCCAGTGCACGAGCTGCACCAATTGTCATAATACATGCAGGCAGCTATGAGTGAAGCTTGGTGGTCCAGCTAAGCGCATGCAAATGATCAAGCCATCAAGAGCTCCAGCCTGAAGCCATTTGAACGCACACTATGCCATGCGTCTCTTCTCCATGCATTAAGTGTCATGCCACCCAGAAAGCATGAAGAGGCAAAATCCATTTCTTCACAGACCAGCAGGGTAAGTCCCCCCCCCCTTCACCACACACCTGTAGAGGAGAGACACAGGGACTTGTGCACCTGCATCACATCCCTCGGGAACAAAGTGGTACTTGTCCACTCCAACGCTGGATAATGACGCGTCCGCTGCGACGGCACTGCTACGGTCTAGGTACACGACGGTGATTGGCACCTGCACCAGGGCAATGCAGGACACTCGCATGAGGGCAGGTCCGCCCCGCAGGTGAGCCTAGGGGGCAAGGCATCACTGCTTCTGCTGGTGAGAACACACATAGCTCATCAACCGCAGGGCACGCACGCACAGCTACCTGTGGTGGCCTGGACATGATGTGACAACTGACGAATCGGCAAATCATGTACTAACGATACAATATCTGGAGAGACATACTGGCCACTCCCAATCTAGCGCGAACCAAATACGTACAATAAAAAGGCACATCATGACGTCACAAACATAACTTCCCTCCTTTCATTACATACCTTACCAACATACCATGCATGCTATTTTGCTTGCTTCTTTTCCTTGATTTCTATTTCTCAGCTTTTCTGACCTGTCTTTGTGCCCCTAGCTTCTTTTATCTGACTCGCTTCCCTTGGCGTCCACGCCTCCCATGCCTTATTGCCTTCCCGGGTCTCCTGTCCCACCTAACCCTCCGATTCAATAGTTTGCTTCATAGTTCCAATCAAGGTTCAAATAAAACTCAAATCCCCGTACCTGCAGCGCGTCGGACAGGGCCACAATGTGCACGTGGTCGCTCTCCTCCCCCATGACCTCCACACTCTTCTGGCAGAAAAACTCGACACTGGGTGCTTCGTCGTACATGCCCTTAGAACGCACATCACAGGCAGAGAAAAGTTTACGGAATGGTTTCTGGTATAGAAGCAATAGTCTTCGCTATCTCCTCGTCAGGTACATGACAATGTCGTGAACTCTAGCCAACAATGCCCGTTTGGACGCCTGGACTGCCATGTAAGACAGGGCCTCCTAACGCCGCACCATGATGAAGGGGCAGAAGAATTCACTCCTTCTCTGCAGCTCCGCCGATGTGACCATGCGCAGAAACATGACAATCATGTTGGACACCATGTCGTCCCGCATGTTGATAAGCAGCAGCTCCTGCGTCATGGGGTCCACGTCTTGCCCGATAGAGGACACCTGAGAAGAAAACAGAACATTGCTGGCTGGGTAGGTGAAACCATATCACTCAATGTGAATGTACGGTATTTGCATTCTGGTGTTAAGAGCCCCGCCTCCCTCTATACGGTCTGTGTCTCCATTCACACAATTTGATGTTCACTTCTTACACAGTCCTTATATATACAGGATATTACATCTGTACCTCAGTGCATGATGTACGTCCTCAGATATACCGGTAGTGAAGCAGTATGAAGGCTACAGAAACAAACCTTCAAACATAGCTTGATTATTAAGAGGGTTTCAGAAAGGGATGTGACCTTACAGGCATGTGTCCACACTCCACAGGGACAGAGACACAAGAGTAAGCGAGGAGCAGGGATTTCAGGAAACACAGTCTAGCCAGTGACCACAGCTCCACTGGATATCCTACATTCTACGTGACAGTAATGGACTTCTCTTTGATGCGTCCTTTGTTGAGGTTATGCGGATCAGCCTGATGAGCACTACCTGATCCAGCAGCAGGTCCATCGCATCCTCAAACACCAGCTCCTGGAAGTGACTGTCAATCAGCTTCCGCCTCCATCCCTTGACACATTCGATGAACCTGATCGGAATAAAGCCGCAGCGACGACAAGATACATAAGCATTAATGTCTGATGGACACGGCAACCTGCTTGTGTATAGATCAGTGCTCTTTAAGAGGACATCAAAAATTGCTCGAATTGCAGCATGAACTTCCATGCACCCCAGAACAGATATTTCAGCGGAAAATACACCCACGATGACGAGATACATCATACCAAGGGACGAACTGAGTCCGGGCCATGTAGGCATCAGTGCGTCAGACTGTGGCACGCACCTGGCGCACTCTTGTTCCTTGTTTCCCACCAGAAGGTTGTCCAGGTAGCTGAATATGAACGCCCGGTAAAAGCAGTTGCCATCCCCCCGAGTCCTTCTCAGGCTGGAATACAGTTGCTGCAGATGGTCAATCTTGGCGGTGAACACTTGGCTTCCAGCCGCATACTCTACAATCGCATGAAGCCATCATTCAGTCAGGTCTTAACCATCACAGCGCAGGCACATGGGAATCAGCATGGCAAGTCACATGCATGCAAAGCTCGCATGGAATATACTTTTGAATCAGGATGCATACCCGCTTTCAGCGAGACCAGCTCCTCCTTGTCTGCTACGTATGGTATGGTTGAGGACTCGGCTCTGCGACAAAGACGGACGAGTATTTGACACACAAGTGACATGTCGAGATAAACGGTGTCTTTCGTTACATAGACTTGCCTTATAGCGTTTTGCTGATCCAGGATGCTTTCATCGAGCGGACGCTCATTCGGGCGCTCAATCTTCTGCTCAGGTCTATCAGCAACATCGCCTGTAGTCTCTGGTGGTATAGACTCATCCATCATAAAATGAGGGTCCAAATACCGTGTGGCAATTTGGCAATCGTTTTTGGTCAGAAACTCACTATACGACGATATGTGTGAATATGGTATGGCCCTTTGGTATGGCCAACTGGCCATGCCATGGACCATTCAACAAAGCAATATTACAAAGCAATTCATTCGACAATTCTGAACAATATTGAACTGTATTTAAGGTCTGGGAGTTACACAACCTGGAATTGGTCAGCTCTGCGGCCTTCGCCTCTCTTAGTAATGAGTGAGCTCATTTAACATGCACCACAGGGCTGCCAGAATCACATGCATGGTCAATCAATGCATGGTCCTTGCCAGCTAGCTTGAGGGTGTCACCGTGAAGATAATGTGTTGAACCAGTGCAGGGGCATGAATTGCTAGGTGCATGCATTTGTCACTCCACACTGATTAGGTTGGACATGGTGCGCTAAGCCGCCAATTGCTTCCGCTATGACAACTAGGTTTGCACGCTGCTGCCAGCATGTAAAACATCAGTCTAATATGATCTGACCAGTATCAAGGCATAAAAATACACTGGATGTCCTGCAGGTTCGACTTACCGGTAAAGCTCTGCAAGGCTTCATTCTGCAAGTCGGCATGACTCTTCTCAAGCTACCGTCCGGATGGATTAAAGATGGAAAGTCAACCCACAAGCAATTATCCACAAACGTTAAGGCCCCAATTATGGTGACGCGGCCATCTACCATGCTTGGAATTATGAAGATGGAAAGTCTAAATCCTCAGCCCCTCTAAAGCCATCAAAAAGTTTGACCACATCTTCCACAAACTCCAAGATCTCCCACCCATGCTTGCCTCGGTACATCTGGTGAACATGGGGTAAATGTGTGTAACGTCATTAACTTGCCCGTCATTACACAAGGTAGGATCAGGTAGCGGAGTGGTGGGTGAATGGTGCAAAGCTCACAGAGATTCACAACAGTGGGGTATGGGTCCATGGGAGCTGGGAACGCCAACAAGGCAGGGAAGGGAGATCGAGCAAATCAAGCAATGAGGTGCGCATGATAATCCCCCCTCTGTTGCTTTCCTTTGTCCTCTAGGATAGCCATTCGTTTATTTTTCTTCCGACCACAACACCTGGGCTCCGACGCGGCAGAGCTTTTTGAGCATGGCCCAGAGATGTAACGACATTGGCACAGAAATTATGATCACCCGCGTGTTGAATTATAACTTCCGGTACGCGCAATTACTTGTATTAAATTGTTTTTGGGGGGTGCGCGGACCGATACGACAATCATGGTACAGGACTTAGACTACCATATGCAATATTGTATGATGTAACGGTGTAGCAATGTTCACAATCTGATGCGTACAAAAAAAGTTACGGACTTTGTCTCGGATTCTGTATAAATTAAACTCTAGAGGATGAGGTTTATAAGTTTACTTTTTGCCCCCCCCCCCCCCTGTCCAAGCCAGCACGAACTATTTTATTTTAAATATCATTGGCAGAGAACGTCTGATAAAGAGACAGGACGGGTGGCTCCAATTTTGCTGGGATAGGAATCCAATTACTTCTTTATTTTTTGTGCTTAACATACAGTACAGCTGAAACCCGGCATTCGGCACACAAGGCTTCTTATGCCAAGCCCTGTTGCTTGGGCCATTGGCCTAGCAGTGGTAGCTGCTCAACTGTCCCTCTTTTTTCTATTCTTCTGTTACATGTCAGACCCCTACAAATGGTGTGACTAGTATTGTGTACCAGTTTGCCCATCGACGCTTCGATGATTCTAGCGAGCTGTGTGAAATGGTGGTAGGTTCCTCAGTATGATAACGGTCAAATACCGGTACACTTCCAAGGCACGGCGGTACATGACTGCCAGTAGGTCAGTTAATCGCGTTACACCTGTGGACCTGGCTCAGAAGGCCCGGCCACACGGACACCCAACCTGGTTGGTGACCTAGTATGTGAATTGGAGCGCATGCGTATGACAGTTGGCGAGAGAAAATATCTGACGCGATAATCATGGATAGATACTGCACACGTTTCATTGCAAACACTTCTCTTGACTTACACATGCAATGTGCGTTGAAACCGGCCTTGACTAGCATTCCAGTATTTACAACCGAGGACAAAATGGACGAGGAAATGTACAGCAAACAATATAGATAATTTTCATTTTCTGTACAAACGGCAAGTATCTTGAATACTAGTTAAATCTGCTAATCCCGGATGGCATACAACTTTGTTTGTAAAAAATACACAATGGGTGTTGCTGATGAAATCTCTGTATATAGCTATAACCACATTTCCACGAATTTGTAAAACAGTTTGCGCCTGCATCGGCTGTTAGCTGTCTAATTTCTGATGAATAATGGTGCCTCTATTTGATGTTGCCATTCATACCCATAGGGAAGAAGCCCCCCTTGCCCGAGCCCCCGAGGTACACAATGGCCAGCACTTGAGCAGGGGTACGTGAGAATGGCAACGCGTCGGCGGTGGCGGGCACCAAGATGTTCGCCTGGGTCATAGAGTTGATAATGCCCATGTCATCAGCCGCGCCGGAAACAGCAGCGCGCAAGTTTGAGATGGCCTGGACGATGGAGGATACCTGAACACCTGTTTATGAGAAAAAGCCCAAAGAGGGAAACGGGATCAGAAAACAGGGGAACAACATGGAAATGGGGACGACGGGGAAATGGGCACACAGGTAACAGATGGCCTGCTTGGCAATGAATAAGCCAGCGACACACAGGAGCACAGTCAGGATACACTCCACACTACATGTAGCAGCCTAACCTTCACTGCCGACCTTGCACCTACCGTACGGGAAGACGTATTTAGCAGCTGACTTGATGAGCAACGTGCGGATGGCTCCGGCGTGGTAGGCCTCAGTGCCCAACAGCCCAGAGGTGGCCGACAGGTAGGGGGCAGAGACAACGTCAATGGCACCCTGCATAACACGCAAAGAAATGAAGCATCAGAGCTGCAGCTGAAAGAACACATCAGGCATGGCCGTAATTGCAACTCAAGACAAAGACATGCGAGTTCAAAATGCAGCATGCATTTAAAAATCCCCCACAAGCAAGCACCCACGTGGTAGGCAGTCACGCCAACATCCTCGAAGATGAATGCCGCATGGTAGAACAAGATGTCGTTGGCATACCTGTGATCATGGAGGAATGTGGAGGGAGGCAGCAGGGTGAGCCTATGAGGTACGGTGAAGTAGGGTGTAGGGTGAACAGTGTAGTTTTAAGTCCGCCGGGTGAGGCAGTGAGGTGAGGTGAGTTGGGGTGAGGTGAGGTCTAGCGTTTAGGGTCTAGACTGCAGTGTGAGCCGGTGAGGTGAGTAGAGGTAGGGTGTACGGTGCAAGGTTTAGGTAGCATGGTGAGCCGGTGAGGTGAGGAGGGGTAGTGTGTTGGGTTAAGGCAGCCATGTGAGCTGGTGCAGTGAGGTGAGGAAGGGTTAAGGGCGCCAGGTTCATGCAGCAGAATGAGCGGGAGAGGTGAGGTGAGGTCTAGAGTTTGAGTTTTAGGCAGCCTGAGTGAGCTGGCAAGGTGAGGTGATGAGGGAGGCAACAGGGTGAGATGAGGCCTTCAGTTGCCATAAGATGCCCTGGCTCAAATAGTCGTTGTACAGAACCAGGTAGAACCAACAAGAAGAAATTTCGAAGTTCGAATTGCAAGCTTGACACTATATCCCTTGGATTTATGTTTGCCTTTCAGATATTTCGGTTCAAAATCTAACACGGTACATAGATGTACTGAGGACACAGGCTTGTGCATGTCATGAGGAGGAAGATGTGGGGAACAATTATATGAGGCATGCTATTGTCATGGGGAGGAAGGTAGGAGGAACAATAACATGAGGTATGCCGAAGTGTTGCAATGCATGGTCCTCTCTCAATCTTTCACTCCCCCTCTTCAATTCCAGGGACTCACGCGTCAAAGGAGGGGTTGAGGGTGGCGTTGAAGGCCGCGTTGGCTGCGGTGGAGAAGGCCATGCCAATGTCCATCTCGGGCTGGTCAACAGGGTAAGCGCCCGCATCCATGATGGCTGCGCGCAGAAACTGGACGTGCGCCAGCTCATCCGCTGCAATGTCGAGAGCGACGGCGCGGGCTGCGTCCGTCAGCCTGGCCTTCATGCACCCAGTAGGGAAGACACCAGTTGCACCCCAAAGGCCACATGGAATCGGCTGGCCTGTGGCGGCACAGCTGTAGAAGTTTGCCTCCAGGTACCTGGTAACATTCGGGTGATAGAGGGGGCGTGTGATGAAGGCACAGGAGGGGATTATGCTTGTGACTGGCATGGGAGACAAACAGCCTGTAGAGAAGTTGAGCGGCCTCATGCGGCGTAAGGGCAGTAGTGAGCATGCAAGCATCTGTGATTCATGACTTGGGACGCCCACATGCAGTATCATGGCAAAAGCAAGTATCGGTAGGCATGATGCATGATTGCAAGTACGGGTAGACTCACTCAAGGTTTAGTGCAAACTGGAGAACATCCACATCCAGATGTGCTGATCGACACAGGCTGATGCCTAGCAGCGCCAGTGTGCAATACAAGGCCTGGGGAAAAGTTCAGACACGCAATGACGAGGCTGGATGGTCAGCAACCCGGCATGAATAGCTCAGATTATTCCAAGCTGCTGGTAGCAGCATGAGTACATGGCCGAAATGGCTGTCGCGCACTTCACGCACCTTGACAGTGAAGGATACCATGATTGGATTCGGCCCGGGGTGAAGGTGGATGTGGTGCAGATGGCTGGGACAGAAGTTGAGCGCGTGCAAGGGACGTGAGGTGGGGGATTGTAGGGGCAGGTACAAGCTGTAGGGATCCTTATTGAATTCTCCATATCTCGCGCGCTTCCGTTATACTGGCCACTGACACGGAAGCGGATGCGATTACCGACGCTTCTGACAGTTTTGACACGAAGGTTGACACGCGCAAGGACGGGTAACACACTCTGACTCGCAGGAGGCTTCATTTTTTCATCAAACCTCTTCCCACCCAGCTTCCCACCCATCTTCGACCTCATGTCATCCATGCCGATGTCATCGCAGTAAAACGTCAATGGACGATTAGGCGTGTCATCCCTTCTCGTGGCCTCCTATTTATGCAAGTTGTTGACGATGACCAGTACCAGCCCTAACGATCCCTACTGCGCTCCTAGCACCAGCTCCTGCCACGAAACTTCCGGCAACCTGTCACAAGATCACAGCAGTCTTGAATTATTGGTCGTACCTACGCCTTCCCGCTATGATGTCGATTACCGCAAAGGTCAGGCTCATACGCGGGCATGGTGTCTATCAACGTGCTTATTCGCCCTTTATCGGACAAACCTGTTGCGTTATGCAGTATGTACTGTAGAGTTGTAGCATGTAGCTTGATGCATATGCCAAGCATGAATATGATGTCCATGTCCCATCAAGGCATCAACTGCATGACACCCTGCCTCAGCATTCAACTGCATGTGCGCTGTGCTTGATACACCATGCGCCCCTGCTGCCCATGTCCGACAGGCCCTGTGCTGCCTGCTGGCTGTGGCAAGCACAAGCATGGCCCAAGCTGTGACAGATGCAGACGTGTTGAACTTCGCCCTCAACCTTGAGTAAGTACTGCCAGGGTCACTGCTATGTGCGGAAACTGCAGTTGACAGCTTGCCACATCCGCTCAAATGCATGCAAGCCCATGGCTTGACAAGGCAATACTGAGTTATATTAGCTGAGTCGTAAGCAGCATGAGCTATTGGAATTCCTCTCCTCTTCTGCTATTGCTTATCCAACAACGTCCATCCCTGCAGGTACCTTGAGGCCAACTTCTACAGCTGCGCCGCCACCGGCAAGCCCATTAATTCCAGCTTATGGGGTACTAATGGCGTTGCCCCCACTGGGTGCAAGAAGGCCCTGCTGTCACCCTCTGCTCAAGCCCTGGCAATGGATATTTATGAGGACGAGCTGGCCCATGTCGTGTTCCTACGGTCTGCGCTCGTGGCAGCCGGCGCAACACCCGTTGACCAGCCTGCGCTTAACATCGGCTCAGCTTTCGGAGCTGCTGCAAATGCGGCCTTCAACACTGTCCTGCCCGTCACATTTGATGCGTGAGTCACTCTGTGGCGTGGAATTATTTCTTAATCTTGGGGCACAACAGTTTTATCTGCTGTGTGGTGCTCAGTATACCGGGTAGTTATGGATGCGAAGCAAGCTCTGAAACTTGTCCTATCACTGCTTCTTTACTGATCCCATCTGTGAATCATGTTCGCAGGTATGGCGATGACGTCTTGTTCTACCATGCTGCTTTCATTTTCGAGGACGTTGGTGTCACAGCTTACCATGTAGGTGGCATCACGAGGCCTGTACTTCTCCTTGCAAATTGAGCTTTTGAGCATTGCCTGAAATGATGGCAAATGCATCCTGACCCTCCTAAACATTATGCTGGGTGTACCACGTTTATAGCTTCAATATTTTCCCCTTGCAGGGAGCCATCAATTTGGTGACAGCCCCGTTCCGGTCAGCCACTGCTGGACTCCTGGGCACTGAGGCCTATCACGCTGGAGCCATCCGCACAAAGCTCATTAACATGGCCTCCCAGTTTGTCTTCCCCTACGGTGAGTGATATGCTTGGTCCCAAGCAGGGGAAAAGGATCATAAATGAACATAGTGCTTTATTGTTTAAAAAAAGATTGGAAAATTGATTAAAAAGTGAACTTAAGGGCACTGCAGTACATGCTGGCTAGCGCAACCAGAGATATGACATTGTTCTGCTTGTGCACCCCAGGCAATGACGTTGCTTGCCTACTTCGTGCTGACAGCCAGTCTCTAAGCTGCTCCCATGCCGTGTGCAGGTGTACCTGTGTCCACAATTGTCCAGGCCATCTCCAACTTGCGCGCCGCTGTTTCTGGTGCGGCTGATGACATGGGCATCATCAACCCCACGACCAAGGCTAACATCCTGGTGCCTGCCACTGCTGACGCGTTGCCATTCTCACGCACCCCTGCCCAAGTGCTGGCCATTGTGTACCTCGGGGGATCGGGCAAGGGGGGATTCTTCCCCATGGGTATGAACGGCAATGTCAAGTAAACGGCGACATTGGAGGGTTTTGCCTAGGGCAGAGGACATACGTTCTCGAGGTGGACTTGCAAAAACGTTCTTGCTTATGGCGAGTTGAGGATAGGGAAGGCTTGCATGTTAGAAAGGAAGATGGTATACTGTACATACACACACTACTTCGATTTTTCTATAACATTTTGTATATTTCACAAGGTTAGTTATTGGACAAGTTACAAATTGCTGGCAGACATTTAGGTATCCTATTCTGTACTAGTATTGGCCGCAAGCAATGCTTGTGACTGTTGGGGTGACATTATGTATTTATTGCGTGGACCCTGCAGCTATGTAAACAGCTTGTGCCCAATGAATGAGTGAATTAGCAGCAACATATACCTACTTTATCTTGCGTAGCCAAAATGCCGCACTGCTTCCTTCTTGTAACCTGTGGAAGGAACCAAGGGGGTGCAACTGATATCTGTGGTTTGCTGATTGCTTGAGTTTACAGATATTACTTGTTGCATCCATAACCTAAGGTTGAGGAATCGAACCCCCACACAAGCTTTTCTCCCTCACTGTAGCTCGCCGGGTCCCATGTCCCTGTCCCCTCACATGGAAGGAAGGTATGTCTGCACCACGACATAAGATGTGCATGGTGGCTGGAATTGAGCTGAGTCATTCCCTACCGGCCCCACGCGGTCGAGCGATCAGGAGGGCTCAGCGGGTAGGCACGGTTCATACCCTACGGGCTTACATGCGTCCAGACTAGGAATTCCGCCTCTTTGCAAAGTGTGTTATAAACATATGTATATAACGCTCTCTGTCCTCTACTTAACTGTGCCGCAACCAGTTTGCTTTGTGGACCCTGTGTCATGCATCAAATGTTCTTCCCCGCTGATTTATGTTATCTTCACAACGACAAATCTATCAAGAAAATGTACGAAATCACATACTCGTTTTTCACAGTACCGGTAGTTGCGAATTGCACTGGCACTCAGTAACCAGTCGCGGTCAAGCCTTTTGAGGCCAGCCCAAGTAGCCAATAGCATGCCTGTCCCCCTTCACTCCCAAGAACCACTGGCTTGCTCCCTCTGCTTATAGCCCTTGGCTATATGCAATACGGTATGGGATAAATCAGTGATGAGTTTTGTCTACATGTGCCTTGGCCGTGCATGCCTTGGGCTTTGTCGTGGGTGCGGCAGTCACGATAAATGAGGCCTGCGTTGAGTAGCTGCATTGGGGGAGTGGTTAACCTGGGTATTTTATCAGCCAGGCGATGCAGATCTAGCCACAAAGGAGGAGATCACATGTCTAAAGGGGTGGGTATAGGCTAATCTGGGTGGCAGAGAAATGGGGAGGTTCGAAACCTGGATATCAAAATTTGGATGGACAGGATGGATGGATGTTGATGACAAATTATGATTGCTTAGCTAATTGCTTATAGTTGCTCAGACCTGCCAAGTGCTTAGACCTGTCGATAATTGCTTACAATGGCTTAGACCTGTAATTTAATTTATTAATTGATTCAAGTAAACCTGACAACTTTTGAAATGCCCAAAGTCAAAGTGTTACTCAGCAAAAAATAAAGTTGATACCGTAAACCGGAAAGGGTCTGCACACCCCTTTTGAGAACTAAAATATCAAATTCGTTGCGCAGGCAAAAGTACCCTACTCCGCGCACGGGTACCTGGAATGTTTTAACATAATGAGTGGATACTGTCGAATTAATCAGTCGCGCGCTAGTGCGCAACTTTTTTGATGGTAGGTACGGAAAAATTACCGCGCACCCCAACTAATTGTTGTTTTGGTCGGTGACTGACCGGCCGCGCACCCTTTTTTAATTATATTTTTATATAGCGCATGTACTCCGCGCACCACCAGAAATAATTAGTTGATAGCAGAGTCAAATCCGTTATACGGTTATGCACTGGACGTACTGGAGACCTGTCATGTACCGTAGTTAATTAATTTTCTCAAGCAAACCTGAAAAAATTAGAGTGCCTAAAAGCGAAAGTGCCACCAAGCAAAAAATATATTGGCTACTGGAGACCTATCATTTAATAATTAATTCCCTCAACACAAACACGAAAAATTGGAAGCGCCCAAAAGCCAAAGTGCCACCAAGCAAAATTTATTCCGTTGACTTCTATTGTCTCCGCGAACGAGACATTTTTGTTAAGCTTAAGTGCGTTTCACTGGAGAACTTTTTTGACGTCCCTAAAGAGGCGTTTTCCTCATAAGTTGGGGTTATTATCAGGCGCAACGGCGAAACAACATTAATTTTGTGCAGAGGCAAAGAGCGTCTACGATAGTCCTAACTGGAGACCTGTCATTTAACTAATTTATTTTCTCAATCAAACCTGAAAATTTGAAGTGCCCAAAGCCAAATCTATCGCCACCAAGCAAAACATGTATTTGCTATAAATCGAGACCTGTCATAAGCAACCAATATTTGTTGCTTGGTGGCACTTTGGTTTTTGGAGACCTATCAGTACGCACTTCGAAAGTATGATTAACTGATTCCCACATTCGCCATTTTGAAAAAATCGCTGATGGATTGTTTTAGATTAATAGTGCACAAGAAAGATAGGGAGTATGATCTTGTGCACGGAAGCGATGTGGCTTCGATAAGTGCCTATTGTCTGCCTCGCAAGGACTGTCTGTTATATACACACCTGGTTCATACTGCCCTGATGTCTTCCCGGTTTTGTGTTCGAGCAGATTTAGAGTCTCGCCGGGGCTCTGCTGGAATGGGAGAAGTAGACATGGCTTCAAAGTTGCACTCTCTGCCTTGTTCTGCTGGGAAGCATGGCTGCCAACTCGAATTCCAATATAGCTGATGTGTGATGCATGGCAACGTCGATGCGATGGCTGCCGAATGGAATTCTGTAGCAATACGCTGATAATTGCTCGAATTTGCATACATCCGTGACGTCTAGGGTCTTAAATACGAGCCCTTAACCATGGGTGGGTGCTGTCAGTGTGGTATAGGGTCTATATCCTGATGAGCCCTTCACCATGTGTTGAGTGATGTCATGGAGGTCTTGGGTCCTACCCCTGCTTGGCTTTTACGCTAAAAATAATTGTGCGCTTGATTTGAACTGCAGCTGTGTCAAAATGGGCGTGCAGTCACTGTACAAAAGGGCCAACTGGGCCCCATTATGCAGCTGAATTCGGTTTCCAATCCTCCTACCTTCACCCCCCCTTTCAGTCATCTGTCACAACGGTATCATTTCTGAGCGTGCCGATCAATCGAGCTGCGAGCGAGTAAGCTAAAATACAGTTAGAGTTGCAGCATGATCAAATTATAAGCTGTTGCTTCCTGACGATTCGCTGCACTATATTATTTTGATCGTGCGAACGAGCGAGCAAATTAGAGTGTCGCGAATTAGCGGTAGCTACCAGGAGGTAAATCGAATGAGTTTGTGAGCGAGCGAGCGACCTACCAACTCCTGGAGGAAGTTAAAATGCGCGTAGATACCCAGTGATGGAGCCGGCCTGATCTGGTCATTAATACCAAACCTGCTTTATTTCACATTATTTGTATATTTCTGCTTTGCGGGCCTGCCTTTGTTTTCTCACAAACGCTGGAGCGAGCTTGGTCTGGGTCTTTCTGTCGGGCCTGTTTATTTTGCTGTGCAAGATGTCTGACCGCCTGATTTAACTGATCACACCCGAGATTGCTTCTTGACTCCTGCGTTGGCGGTTTCCTGGCAGCCAGGCAGCAGCCTGAGCACTTGCTGCAATGCGTCGGGTTGGCGCTCCTGCCCTGGGAACCTTGGCATACGAAGCAGGCCAGTGATTTGTCAACCGCAGGCGCAGCAGCAGCTGGCCCAGGAAGGTTCCCCTCAGCTTGCAACCTGGGGAGGTCCTGCTCCACCAGGTGCACAGGAACACAAAGCCGTTGCAGTACATGCAGGTGTCCTGGAACAGCTGCGGGCTGATGAACCTGCGACTGCTGCATTCTTGCTCAGGGCCGGCCTTAACTGCTGCAGATGCGTGTCCAGGTCCGTCTTACACTCGCCCATCATGCGCCCAACATCCACCACAAGCGCAAGCTCTGGGCTGTCCCCCACAAACTCGCAGTGCATGACAATCTTGTGCAGGCCGTTGAACATGTTGCAGTACCACCTCAGGCCACGCATGCTGGCTGTCAGCAGCTTCCCCTCCGCCTCCATATGCTGGCAGTACATGATGACTGCTTGCAGTGTCTGCGAGGCTAGCGCACAGCCCATGCGGCTGAAAGAGTTGGTCCACATGGGCAGTCCGAAGCTTGGTGTGATGCGGCATCTGATTTGACACCCACCTCTGAACGATTCCAAGCTTGCACATGCTTGTTTAGGAATTCATGCGTAGTCTTGGAGCCAATTCACACCTAGTTCAGTTCGTCGAGTTCGGTTCGGTTCAGTTCGTCAGTTTGGCGACTGGTTTCGCAACCTGCAGTCTCACCTAATTCACATCAGAAAATCTGAACCTCGCGGCCGTCGCATGCTTAGACGTCACCTTATGCAGTGAAGTGGCCAGGAAAGTAGCATACAACAACAGACAATACAGCACGGAATAGCATGACAGCATGGCCGTCATTGCCATGATGATCTGATGAGCACATCGGATGGCATGTCGTCCTCAGCCGACTCAACCCCATCCTGAGGGTGGGACAATTGGAGATATTCAATCGAATAACACATTCCTATACTGCTGTGCCTTCTCATCCGGCATGACGTTCCTAGAAGGCTGTTTGATGCGCCCTTGCCTCGTAGTTGGGGTCTGATTGCTGCCGACAACCTTGATGGCAATGATTAGTTGGAGGTATAGAGAGAACTAAAGTTAAGGAAGCTGTGATATGAAGATTAGGGCGCAGTATGTAGACCGCAGCGAGCAATGCCGACAAATCGTGACGAAACTTGCGAAACCAGCCAACCTTGCTTGCGAAACCAGCGAACTGAAACTGGTGGTCCGAGGCCGGTCGAACTGAACTGAACTGAAACCATGCGAAACCACGCGAAACCACGCGAAACCGATGGATGTGAATCAGGTGTGAATCCGCTCTTACATGTCTGTGTCTTGAAGCGGTCGTCAAGGCTGGAGCGGGTACAGCAGTGCACGATCTTTCCCGTGGAACCTCACTTTACATGTATAGCATAAGTCACGGGTTTTAGGCATTTCTTTGGTTTGTTACAAGTCGGCGGTGCAAAAAATTAGACACTCACGTCCACCCTGCGAAAAATGGAAGCCCAGCCAAGCAAGGTACATGCCCGAAACACACACTTCCCGGTCCATACCAAGCATCCTGAACTTTTGGCACTAACGACAGGTTTTCGGCACTTCTTTTGCTCATAACAACCCCCCCCTGCGAAGATCTTTCATGCTCACGTCCACCCAGCGAAAAATGGAAGCCATGCCAAGGTTCACGCACACTTTCATTCCGTTCCAGGCCGAGTTCCTTCCATCGAGCCATAGCATGACCTCGAAACGCGTCATTGGCATACACATTCTTAGCGTTGCTTGGCCTCAACCTTCGGAACCTGCAGCATCTGCCGAATCCAAACGTTTGAGTCCAAACCCGAGACCCAGCTTTCGACCCCGAGTCGATAAATCGTATCACATTGAATAGGAAGCTTTCGATTAAATTTCAAGAGCTTCTGAGCTCGACGAGGAAAGATTTTACTTAAACCCTGCGCCGTACCGGCAGTTGGGTCCCGTGTCCTCCCTCTCCATGACTCGGAAAAAAAATCGTGGGGATCTTTGCCACCTTCCCGGGTTTCTTTTGGTGTATTTTATATTCTTGAACCCTTCGCTCTTTTTCAGGGTTGTTTTCTTTCGGGTGCGAACAACCATCGGCGTGTCAGTGCGATAAGCCGATAACGCACGGTCTGCAATAATTTTTCTGCCACTGGCAGGTATCGAACGCGCAACCTCCGTTTGATAAGTCTCGTCGATGCCAGGCGATGAGCGACAGACACCCGTACGGCATTACTCACGTGTGATTACGTCGGGTGGGTGGCGGGCGAGAGGTGTCATCGCCGCGCGGCCCAAAAGCTTTCCGAATACATATCGCCTACAGCCGACGTTGAGAGCAATAGAATCGCATTGCTAGTGCACTTCTTTTGATCGAGGCCGCGCTTGCGGCGGAACACTTCGTGGCAACCCACCCCTGGCCTGTGCCTGCGGAGCGTCGTGAGCCGTCGCTTCGGCATAGTAGGTTTGGTGACCGTTTTTGTTTTTTTTTTGTTTTTTTAGTCACTTTTTTTTTCTAGGCACACTTTTTTTACAGTCTCCCATGAAGGAGATCCCTAAAAAATCAGCACTTAGTGCCGCCAAGAGTCCTTCAGGGCGGCTGCACTTTCCAGCTTGGCGCTCCCGTCTTTATCAGCTTGACGCTCATGTCTTAATCACCCGCCATGATGATATGGCCTTGCAGCTTACGCCGCTCTTCATAGCCGCAACTAAGGGGCGTGGGTCAGGGGTAAGGTAGGGGACACCTCCTAGCCATAAGCCTACTAGCGGCCCGCTCGAGTGGGGTAGCTCGCTGGTGGCAGTCTTGGCACCTCAGTACATCTGAGTCAGTCCTTCTATCCAGTCTAGCGGTACAGACCGCCGCATGTACATATATGTAGTACTTTCCATTCATGCCTTACTATCATACGGACAGTCCTATGCGTGAGTAGCTTGGCCTCTCGAAGGCCTTTTCCCGCATTTGTGATTAGTTGGCCTCACTAAGGTATTTCCCCCCTTATATTCCGTTTACGGTTTATGGTGCCCGGTTGCCCATATTTTGCTGATGCCAGCCGCCTAATGCCATGTTGCTCAGCAGGTTGGGCCCATGCTTGTTCTCTACAACATTGATGCCCAACATGTGCTTGTTGCCAATTGCTCTCTGGCTTTCTGCCATGCTACTCAACTATGTTCTTGATGCTTGCCGGCTTGCCGCCCTACTGTCCAGCTACTCGTATGCTGCCTAGCTTGTTAAGCTTGTACATGCTCCTTGCTGCCTACAGTAGCCCCACTGTCCAGCCTTTGCTAGTGTATGCTGCCTATATATTGCTCTGATGCAATGCCCAACTTCTGACCCGGCCTTTTGCAGCCCTAATGCCCAGCTTCTGGTCAATGTGTCACGACGTATGACTGCACCGTGCGTTTGACTGCGCCAACTGCTTTTTCGGTTGGAAGTTATGTGTGAACCTGAACTAGTGTGGTTGCCGTCTTAGAGGATCCCGAACTGGGTCCTTTACTTTTTCTTTCTTACCTTGATCTCACGGCCTTCAATAGACTCTTAACGTTTCTAGCTATTGTTCCTGATTATCAATCTGCAAGTTAATCGTCAATCCAAGTCTTACTAAGGGGAAACTGGCAGAGCAATTAGGCCAACAGCGACTCTATAAGCATCAACAAGTCTCTTGATACGAAGCTGGCAGAGCACCTAGGCCAACAGTCGACCATCTGCAGCAATTAGAGTTATTCCTGCCTCTTAACAAGGCATATCTCCAGTCTACAGCTGGATATTACCACCAACCCACCATCACATCTCCAATCTACAGCCTTTCCTTTGGCTCCAAGTCGACCATCTGATTCATCAGAGATATCTTCAGTCACCAGAAGTCGCCAAGCAAGCGACTCATCACCACAGATCAACGGCCACAATCGCCCAAGATCGTCCCAAGAAACCCATAAGTACCTCAAGTGTCGAGGCTTTACGAGATCTTGTCAACAATATCGAAGAAGTCTAGGTGAAGTAGCAAGAGCTATCACCTGTTATCGAGCTGATTTCACTGAGTTACAGCAGTGGATCGAGAAGCTCTTACTATAAGCTCTGTAAGAGTTTATTAGTACTTGTTTAAGAAAGAAAAAGTCCGATTAGGATCACCTCTAGTCGACTGTAGTGGAAAATCGGTCGTTCTAAAGCCGATAAAAAGGTGAAGATGAGCGGATCAGGGGCTGTAGAAGTGCCCAAAGTCGCTCAAGAGATAGCAACGGATAGTGTTGCTCAGAACACAAGGGGTGCTCTAGCGGCAAAGGGAGCTGCGAAGGTGCAGCCTAAGGGTAATGAAGAGACCTCTTCTCTCCCTGTACCGTTAATTGAGGTATTCATATCTAATTGGCAGAAGCTGTATGACAGGGCCGGAACTGATCAGGCATGCATGGACTCTGTGAGGATCAAGCAGGAAGCAGTGGACTTGGCAGAGATAGGGTTGAAAAACCTAGCTCTTAACTGTAGCAAGGAAGAGTACGACGAACTCAATGACAAGAAGGATCTCTTGATAGACGAGAGGAATGCAGCGTTAAAGGCTGCAATGGCAGTGTCACCTAAAAAGGTGACAAGGGCTGTCACTGACGATGAAACTTCAGAGAAACTAAACATGCTGCTGCCCAACCCTGTGTACGAGTACCTAAGAAGGGAGAGTGTTAGGTGTGCAAATACTGGAACTCCGTCAAAGATGACGGCTGCTACTCGACCGGCAGTACCAGTGTTTGACACTGCTAGTGATGGTGGTTCACATGCCGGCTCTGTCGAGTCAGTAACATCATCCACGTGTGCTCCCGAGGTCACTGTTCCAATGCAGTCTGCGGCGCCTTTTGCGGTGCATGAGCCCATGGCGCAGAATGCACCAGTGCATGTGCCTGTTGCGGACATCCCAGTATTCGTGCCTGTTGTTGCTGCCGCTTCTGTCCCTCCCTCCAATGTTGCGCCTGTTCAGGGTGCATCTGTGAGGAGAGAAGGTCATGGTGTGGAATCTGGATCATCACATCCGCCACCGCCACCACCGCCGCCGCCGTCGCAAGTCCCTACAAGGTCGGCTGGACAGATGCACACCTCACCTGTCTACCCACAGTCTGGACGGTACGAGGACGCAATGCCTCGGATGCAAGGTCTGGCGTTTGTGTCGGAAGAACCGGAAGGTGATGGGTCTGGGGGAAGCACGAGTGAAGAAGTCAGTGACGAAGAGCCCCACACACAAGGTAATCGCTCCACATGGCCTGCTGTGTCGCAGTCATTCCATACCACAGTGAGCAATGAAGGTGAGCAGCCCATGCAGAGCCATGCAAGTCTGCTAGAAGGTGCGCAGCCTATGCAGTGCCATGTGCACTTGTCCTCTGCTTCCATGTCGCATGAGGAGACAACGAGTGAGCGTCCCATGCAATCCCATGCAAGGCTACATGAAGGTGAACAACTCATGCAGAGTATTGCAAGCATGCCCTCCGCATCCATGTTGCATGAGGAGACCGAGGACGGGCATGTAGAGGACCACACTATACTTCCAGTCTCTTACGCATGTGAGTCGATCAGGCCATCCAGTCCGGTGTCTGAAATGAGCCATGCGGCCAGTCAGTTCATGAGCACCTCGCCAGGTAAAGAGTCCTTGTTGTCGACCTTGGGTCAGTTTCTGGGGACGATTCCTAAAACTCACATGGGATCCCGGCAGTCAATGTTGCCACTGCCCCTAGAGCATGTGTGCTTCCCGGAGGCGGTGCCCATGCAGGAATACTCCTTCGACCAAAGGTTCGAGGGTCCGGAGAGTGGATCCGGAGCTGGTAAGTCACGTTACCCGGCCCCCATCCCCGACGGCGAGTCCCCTAACATCTGGTCATTTCTGACAAAGAGGGTGAAGGGAATGTTTGAAGTGGTCATGGGCAGCACCACCGATGTAAGTCAGACTCATAACCGAGGTTCCTATCAGCACGACTCGGTTGGTAGTGTGCAATCCTCAAAAGCCGATTTTGGAACCTTCACTGACAGAATCCAGGTAAGCACTGAGCTGTTCCGAGAATCACGAGGGCACCAGGAGGTCACCCTAGATTTAGTTACAAGGCAGCGTGGCTCACGCACACAAGGTGAGGTATCAATCACAACTGGGGGGGGGACCCCCACAAGATCTCTGGCAGCTGAGCCAAGGTTCCGGAGACGAGACCCGCTCTTTGAGAGTCATGGTCGAGAGCAGAATGAGATTGTTTTAGAGATGGGCCCCCTCAACAAGGACCCACCCGAGCCAATTGAGTTGGAGGATCAGGCTGTGTCTGATGCACACCATTTTGTGCAGACTCATGTGATTGGGGAGTGGGAGATTCGGCAGATGTGGGCTGACACTGGTCAGGCCGCTAGTGACCGAGGCCAGACCATCCCGTGCTCTGCCCTGCCCATGCTGACTGACAGCTGCAAGCAGCGTTCCCCATTGTGTGCCCCGACCCAAGGTGCTCGCGGCCAGCTTGACGGGCAGGCCAGCCTGACCAAGACAGACCGGAGTAACATGAACCTCCGGTAAAAGTTCTTTACTTGTTTTGATGGAAGCCTTGATGATCACCTCAAGGTATGTGGGTTCGGTCATGGCTATCTTGAGGGACACTTCGCTTTGACCTCAATCCAATACTGAATGGACAAAATGGTTCATTGCAATTTAATTTCGTGATTCCACCCTGAGCTTGATGAATGCATCTATCCGATCGTGCATCAACTGATTGCTGTGTTGTACACATCTGCCAATACAAATCATGCAGTACACTGCTGTACATGCCTGACAGGACTTGCATGTTGTACGTGGCCACTATTGATATTCATACCGTACGGTAGACATGTTACACATGCAGTACAACAGCTGTACCTCGTGCATGGTGTTCATGCAACACACATCTGCTGTTTAAGCTAGCCAGTACATTTCTGTAGTGCATATCTGTTGTATATGTCTGATGTACATTTCTGCAGTACACATCTGCCAGTACACACATGCAACACATAGCTGCCAGCTGGCCTTCGCCTTTAAGGCGCCTTCATTGGATTTTTTTTTTATTTTATTCCCCTGGCTTTCTATCCCAGAATTTAGACAGCCCCTTCTCAACCTTCGACCCCTGGTTTTGCCTCAGGTTGGGGGGGGGAGATGGGCTGTCATGAGTTCAGCCGCATAGTGGCTTAATTTGTGTTGAACTGCTGCATATGACAGGCGGTTCCCGCTGAAGCTGGCGGAAATGCCATGGATGGCCTCAAGGACTTCGTCACTCTGAGCCACCACCACAGCCATCATGCGGCAGCAAGAGAGCCGCCGCCAATCATCCAATCATGAGAAGACAAGCGGTTGCGTTCAGGATGCAAGATGGGCGCCGTCAAGCCGTGTCTTTAATTAGGCGTAAGGCAACTGGCGGCGCCTAAGGCTCCAACGACGGCAGAGGTGAAAACCCGGCCGGCCGAAGGAGCCTGACTGAAGGGCCATTGCATATGCCTCAGGGCAGGCATGGGGCCCGGACGTCCGGTGGTGACGAGGCACCTCCTCTAGTGAGGGCGCCCAAGCCACCGCTCAGCGAAGAGGAGCGGGAGCAGCGCAAGGCACGAAAACAGCTGAGGAATCAGCGGAAAGCCAATCGCCGGGCAGCCGGCCACGAGGACTTAAACCAGGATCTGGACAGCAACGTGTGGAAAGGCCCAAGGGCCAAAGCTGCCGCTGCTGGAGCCGCGAATGCTTCAGTTGCCTACGGTGGCAACAGCTTCTAAAAGCGGCCAGCGCCACCATCAGCGCTGCCGCTGGAGCTGCCGCTAGCGTCGTCACTGATGTACATGAAGACCATGACTTCAAAGAGGGTGTCTGTGCTGGCGCCGCTCGTAAGGGCAACGTTGGAGGGACATCTACTAGTCGTCATCTGCCTGGTAACATAGCCAAGAGAACAACAGTTCTGCTTGTCTTCTTTTACCTTGGCTGCGTGCATGTCCCTATCACCCCTTTACCTGATGGGGCTATGTACCCGAACAGTTGGCCTAACTGGCTCAACCCATAGACGATAGACTGCCTGTCTTGGTTGATTTTCTATGTACACCCTTTAGCTCACTAAAACCCTGATGGGTGTGTCCTAGGTTTTATCTATACCTCTCCCATTTCACCCGAGAGGCTCAGAACCAAGCCTTTGTCCGGCATCCCTTGATTTAAATATCGTGATTGCATGCCTTGTACTGCCATTGTGCACAATTGCAGATGTTGCAGCGTTTCTTACAGCGCAAGTAGTGGGATTTCAGTTTCAGCTTGATATCACTTTTGCTGCATTTGTGCAATCAGCAGATCCTGAAACTGTAGATCCCAAAACACGCAGATCGACTGCTTGCAGCTCGTCATCTGCAGATGTACAACCTGTAGATCTAGGGCTACAGATCTTGAAGTAATCAAACTGCAACTCTTAAAAAAAAAAATCTCTTCACAACAGATGTACAGTCTGCAGATCTAGAAATGCAGATCCTAAAACATGCAGAGCTAATGCTGCAGATCTTAAAATTGCATGTTATAAACTGCAACTTTTAAAATTGCAGTCACTTAAATGCAGATCTTGAATTCTGCGTTCTGTGGATCAGGTGTAAACACTGACCTGCCTGCTAATAGCTCTAAACGAGCGTATTCCCTCATGGCTGTGTGTTTGTCAAGGACTCCCCAGAGTGCAGTCCCGTGGGGATTTGCCATAGGACCCTTTGGTCCTGCAATTGATCCTGATCCAGCTCCTGATAAGGAGCAAGCTGTTCCTGGATTACAAATGATTTCTGAGGATGCTGAAGTATCTTTTCCTTCACCAACCGAGTGGCCAGGACTGCCTAGGACTCGTGCCAATTGGCCCTCCCCCACGTTCGGTCCACCTGTTACGAACCAGATTCATTCATTAGCTACTGCTTCCGTGCATCCTGATGACATGGATGAAAAAAGTTGTTGCAATGCATTTGATACTGCAGCTGCTTTTGATTTCGAGATTAATGGCATTGCTTCATTCTCCACCCGTATTCATGTGCCGCAGATGGACACTCTGTCTGAGAAACAGAAAGCCTTAAGGGGAACAGCTTCTTCAAGAGTTGAAGATTGCCGCCTGCATTTGCAGGAATTGCCTCCTTCCCACTATACTTCACTGCAGGTGCAAGAACAGTCACACGAAGGCAATCCAGTTGGAAAAGGGATTCAGTCAATAAATTCTACACCTGTTCCTCAAAACAGCATTCTTACTGCTGTGCAAGAAGGTGTGTCACTGATTGAGCTTTTTGGTGGTATGTGCGGAGGATTAGAATGCATGCTAAGAAATGGCATCCGCATCAACCACTATTACTATGCCGACATTGATAATGGTGCGAGGGCCTGTGCTAAGCACAGACTTAAGTTACTCACAGAGGAATATCCCAATCTTCTAAGCCATGATGCTATTGCTAATACATTCAACCGGCTGCCGCAGGATGTTTACAATATTAATGAAAGACATCTCATTGACATTGGATGCCTTGATGGTACCCAATGGATGCTAACAGCAGGATTTATGTGCACTGACCTGTCTTCTGCAAGGAAACGTACAGGATTGCAAGGAGAGAAAAGTTCTACCTTTTCCCCTCTTATTAAAATTCTAGGATCTCTCCAGCACATGCAACAAGGTAGACGACCACCCATGTACTTCATTGAGAATGTTGCTGTACAATTTGCTATTGCAAAATCGCAGGCTATGAGAGAAGGGTTCCAGGAACTTACAGAGAGGCTGGGACATCCAGTCTGCTTTGACGTGGTTGCAGTAGGCAGCTATGCCCATCGTCTGCGTAACTATTGGCAGAATATATGTTCCCCCACTTCTTTGCAGTTGGTAATGATGTCCTTTGTTCGTGATGATACATTGCGCCTGACTGACATACTGGATCATGGAAGAGGACCCCGTACCTGTTTCAAAGTTAACAGGTACCCATATCATCCAGCCAACATATTGAACGAACCTCTACGAGTTTTTCCTACAATGGTTGCAAGGATTGAATCTTATGCGTTCCGTCCCAACCCTGAATATGAACCTGGACTTGTTTTGGAAACAGATCAAACAGGAATTGTCACTAGACACGCTCTGACTATTCATGAGCGTGAACGTGCCATGGGATATGCGGCTGACTGTACTGCTGGCCAAGATCTGATCTTTTCTGTGCGTCACAGAATCGTTGGAGGCGCTTTTGATGCTAATGCTGTCAGTCACCTAATTGCTGTTGGACTCGCAGTTCGATTTGCAGCTATTCCACCTTCGCAGGAAATTTTTTTCTGCCTTCAATAACTTTCACCCTCATTCCTTTGCCACTTCAGGACTGGAGCTGGGGGGGGATGGTGATCAGATATCTCAGCAGCTTAATCATTTATTTGCTGCTGGAGATTCTCTGATCTTAAATGCAGCTCAGTCCTTAGCGGCTGAGTTCATAGAGCAGCCCATGACCCGTGAGGAAGAATCTCACTCATTCGCAGATATCTAGTTGGATAATAATGCTATGCAATATTTGAGGCGTACCACTGACACAATGTTGCCCATGCTGACCCCTGTAGAACGCAAGCGTCTGCAACGACGAGCTGCGCTTTATCTCTGGTCCGCTGAGAAGAGTACTCTATATCGACGAATGCCAGGCGGTACAACCAAGGTGGTACCACCCCCTGGTGACCGGTTGGCACTCGTTCACAAAATGCATGTAGAAAATGGTCATTATGGCAGGCGCCGCACGACGGGGCTTGTCATGATGACCCACTGGTGGGTTGGTTTATATAATGACTGCAAAAGAGTGGTCCAGTGCTGCGAGGCTTGTGATTACACTAAAGTATCGTTCAATGCGATGCAGCCTGTTATGCATCCCTTACCCATCAGAGGACTTATGTACCGATGGCACCTGGATCTTTCTGGTCCGTATACGGCTTCTAACCGTGGCCACACCTATGTTATGGTAGCTGTAGAAAGCTACTCTAAATGGGTTGAGGTATTTCCTATGACTGCTAAATCATCTAAAGAAGTAGCTTACCATTTCCTGCACGGCATATTGGCACGATTTGGGGCATGCGCTGAAGTAGTCACAGACGGTGGTGGGGAGTTTCAAGGTGAAATGGACTCGCTGCTTGTCCGTGCCGTGATTGATCATAGAGTCACCAGTTCTTTCCATCCCCAAGCCAATGGGCAAGCGGAAAGGCTGGTGAAAACGGTAAAAACTGCATTATCAAGGCACTTGCACGTTTCAAGAGAGCCTCGAGAATGGGACATGTATTTACCCTGGATAGCACTCGGGTACCGAATCACAAAGCATGCCAGCACCTTGATGAGTCCCTACCAGCTGCTGTTTTCCTGTGAACCAATCATCCCTCCCGCTATCATGGAAAGGTTGAATGGGGATCAGACAGTGGATTACATGGATGTGGATACTGCTGCTGAACTTGTACTGTCCCGTTCTGAATTGTTAGCCAAGAACTGCGTGATGGTCGGCCAGAATCTTCTGGTTGCTCAACAGCGAGATACCCTGCGTTACGCAAGGCTTCGTAGTGGAGGTTACCTCCCATCAATAGCTAAGTATACTGAGGGGCAGTTTGTGTATGTGCGGGATGAGAACCGGCTGCATTCAACTGCAAGACCTTACGTGCTTCGGGTGTTTGATGTACGGCCAAGTGGAGTCATTATCCTGGTTGGTCGCAATGGGGTGACTGTGGCTGAGAACGCTATTAACTGCGCACCATGTCATCTGCCCATAGAGGGACTCTTACCCCCATCCAAAAGATGGCAAAAGCCAGCACCAGACTTCCCTTGCCAGAGATGTCTGCTGCCTGATAATGCTAAGAAAATGATTATGTGTGGCAGTTGTGGTCGAGGCACTCACACGTACTGTTTGGTACCACGGCTTACTACTGTCCCTGCTGGTTACTGGATTTGTGAGCAATGTAGGACTGCTGGAGCTGACGCTACTGGTGCTGCAAGACGTGATGTTGCGGCAGAATTGGAGGAACCAGCGGCCGCCGTGACAGGTTACCAGCTGCGGCCTGCTAAGCAAAAGAAGGCAGGAAGGGTCGGTGATGGGAGCCGCCAATGGCGGTGGCCTTGTTGAGGATGAAGGAGAAGGACCCGCTGATGACAAGGAAGATGACGCAGATTGTCTTGCCGGGACCGCCGCTGGCGGTGCCGGAAGCAATGCGATTGAGCTTGACGGGATCGGCGCACTTGTCAGCAAGGAGGAAATGGCTGAGAAGGCGCAACCTGATGATCAGCGCCCTACCCGTGCATCCGTGAGAATCCGCGTCCCCAACAAGAGGTTCGAAAGCCATGTCACTCATCCTTGGGTGCCCCCAGATTTCATCAACTGGGGTGTCCGCGGAGATGCGGTGGATGCTCTCAAGTCCTTAATGCCTGGAGTGTGGCGAGAGCGCGATGAGGCTGCGGTCTACTTGGGCAACAGGGTGCCGGGAGGATGGTCGTACCAACTCCACCCTCCTTCACCTCTCACCATTGAAGACAGCGACTGCAACACCCTGCTGGACTGCCTTGACCCATCCCTGTCCCCCAGCATTCTTTTGCTGTTCAAGGATAATGGGCAAGCCACCGGGCTTCTGCAGAACAGCCAGCTTTACCCTTACCCTCGATCCCTCCATGTTCTTACCAATTCGGGCATCGGTGTCAACGTCCCTGCAGACTACTGTGCTGATCCGCTGCAACCCTCCACCTACGAGTTTCTGCTGCGACAGCATGGGCTGCACGTTCTTATCACAAACCCTCCGGCTGAATACGCTGATATCTCCTGTGCTCTTGCGGTCAAGTACGCGCGTCATGTGGCCTGTTGCCTAGTCACCCAAGATTTCCTAAAGTGCCATCCTGCAAGGTTTGAGTGGCTGTCCCAACTACGGAGAGAAAGGCGGCTTGTCATTTTGCAGTCTGTCAGCTTCACAGCAGGTCTGGGAGTTAACCGATCCATTCACGGTTGCTGTAGCAATAAAGTATGGATCCTTGTGTTTGCATCGGCAGCTATCCGTGCTCGGATGATCCCACCAATGCACACGTTCATCCGTTGATACATTATATACTGCTTTCTTGTGACAGAATATAACTGAGTTTCCTTCGTTTGCTTTGACAATTGACTGTGTATCTGAGCGGAATTTTCACTGGATCTGGGGGGGGCTTCGGGAAATAGGATTTGAATTTGCTGATGCTGAGACTTGTGAGCTAAAGTGGAACTGGATGACTGTGAACTTTTGTCTTATGTTACAGACTATTATATATTTGCTCAAAACTGATATTTAGGATGATACTTGATTTCAAACAAAACAAAACAAAAATTGTGTGCAGTTTTCAATATCTGGGGGGGGGGAAAGGTTGTTGTGCATAATACGCACTTTTAGGGTTTAGGAGGTGTCTACCGTGAGGTGGCATTCTCATATGTCTGGCGCGAGCCTATAGGCATCCTCGATCAGGTGTTAGTTAGGTGGTCGGGAAGTTTGAGATGGTGTGGATTGGGAAACCAATTGCACTAGAGCAGGGCTGATGTAGTCTTCTGGACTTGGGGTCGATTGGGCCCTGGGGGAAGGTGAACAGTACCGATGGTGACGAGAACTGGGCTCTTCAGCTTGAAGAGGGTCCCTTAAAGCGACTGTGGCGAGTTACGGTAAAGTGTAAAAGTCACAGCTAACGTACGCATTATATCGGAGGTTATTTTTCCTCCCGCACTTGTGCCCCATGGACTCTGGGCAGGGCCCAGGGGTGGGAAGTCTGATAACAATACGCAGTTCTTAAAACGCTGTCGTACTTGTTTATTACTGCCTCCAGTGTTTTTCGATCTGGGGGGGGAATGTCTTGTGTTCTTTTCGCTTGGTGCACCCATTCCTTAGGGTGCACCTCTGTGCCGCGACAGCTATCACGACGTATGACTGCACCGTGCGTTTGACTGCGCCAACTGCTTTTTCGGTTGGAAGTTATGTGTGAACCTGAACTAGTGTGGTTGCCGTCTTAGAGGATCCCGAACTGGGTCCTTTACTTTTTCTTTCTTACCTTGATCTCACGGCCTTCAATAGACTCTTAACGTTTCTAGCTATTGTTCCTGATTATCAATCTGCAAGTTAATCGTCAATCCAAGTCTTACTAAGGGGAAACTGGCAGAGCAATTAGGCCAACAGCGACTCTATAAGCATCAACAAGTCTCTTGATACGAAGCTGGCAGAGCACCTAGGCCAACAGTCGACCATCTGCAGCAATTAGAGTTATTCCTGCCTCTTAACAAGGCATATCTCCAGTCTACAGCTGGATATTACCACCAACCCACCATCACATCTCCAATCTACAGCCTTTCCTTTGGCTCCAAGTCGACCATCTGATTCATCAGAGATATCTTCAGTCACCAGAAGTCGCCAAGCAAGCGACTCATCACCACAGATCAACGGCCACAATCGCCCAAGATCGTCCCAAGAAACCCATAAGTACCTCAAGTGTCGAGGCTTTACGAGATCTTGTCAACAGTATCGAAGAAGTCTAGGTGAAGTAGCAAGAGCTATCACCTGTTATCGAGCTGATTTCACTGAGTTACAGCAGTGGATCGAGAAGCTCTTACTATAAGCTCTGTAAGAGTTTATTAGTACTTGTTTAATGTCTTGTGTTCTTTTCGCTTGGTGCACCCATTCCTTAGGGTGCACCTCTGTGCCGCGACAAATGGTTATGCATGCTGCCTTGCTACCCATGAAGTTCTCATGCATGGCGCCCTGGTCTTCCATCCCCGTCCCTTGGGTGAGCAAAACAAAACCAAACGTCCGAATTACAAAGAAACGATCACTATAATGAGTGCTGGAAATGGGAAGCTCGGGAGGCGGGCCCGGCCAAGAGCCAGCCTTTTGAAAGGAAAGGAAGGAAAGGAAGGAACTCCGTTTAAGGCATGGAATAAGGATGGCAAAGTGTGCTCACAGACTAGCCGCACGTAAGCGATCACCTCTTGAGAGAGGACCTATGCACCCGCAACCATGTGGTTATAGGGTCCCTTTTATTCACCAACCGATTCGCACACCAAGTGGTGCACTCGGGACCCTGTCGTTACTTGTCAGACTCTCCTTGCTGAGTCTCTGGAAAATGGGTCTTTCAAGTCCCTCCGGAGAGTGAGGGCCGAATGGCGGATTAGAACCCTCGAGCACGTGCTGTGGATGCTACCAGTGTTATACCACTGAACCACTTGATTGCTTTACATGCATGTTTAATGTTTCAACATGATCAGATTGTAAGCAGTTGCTTCGTCAGCTTCCAGACGAATCTACTACCGGTACACTGTAAACTGGTGGCCTGGAACTCAAAATGGTTACACTGGGATGGTGACTTCAGAAGACGTGAAGATCGAGCGATTGATGCATACAAATGCATACATATGAGCGGTAGTAGCCGATAGTCGACTCGAGCAGGCGAGCATGCTTGGAAATCAGGGTTTTTAAATGAAAAGAGTGTTGCTAATAAGAGGTAGCTACCAGAAGTTAGAAGACGTATAGACGTTTGCGAGCTTTCATGTCATGGCTTCGTATGGTACGTCTTCCCGCCTTCGACACATATTGATACATGTGGAACCCAACTCCTCATTTTTTTCTTACGCAGTAAGAAAGAACACACGAAATCCGCATCTTCGAAACAAAACGAACATCGCTGGATACACAGGGGTCACATCCTCTTCCATCGTTGCTATTGCTGTGTCTTAATATTTAGTATATAAGCGCCCAAGATGTCCAAGGGGACAACAGGGCGTTCCCAAGATGTCGAGGCGCCACCTGCTCCACCCATGCCTGCGTTCTTCGGGGTGGACGTGGAGTCGCTCACCGCCATGAATTCTGTAAGTGCATCCCTTCCTTGCGAAACGGTGCGTCCTGCCAATATCCGCACTGCAGTAAACGAAAAGTATTGAGCCAGTTGGTTCTCCACTTCCAGTCGAGCATTCTGCTGATTTAGACACTCTGTACATGCCCACCTACCAACCCTTCCAGCCATACGCGGTTCACTCACTGCTGGTGCAGTGAACCCGAGTGACTCTCGTGACTGAAAGGAAGGAAACGGAAAGAAAGGGCTTATAATTCAGTCGCGTCCTTGGGACCCGCCGGTGGGCATGTTTCAAGGGCGACTTCCTGCGAGCTCATGGATATTGCAATTAAGCCAATTGTGTGGTGCAAAGTGCAAGTTGGCCAGCCGTCGACCAATTCTCTGAACGCTGTTTAGGATGCCAATGTCCTGATAAATCAGAGAAGAAGGTCATCAGATAAAGAACAACAATCAAGTCACTCATGGGCAAAGTCCCATGCAAGCGCTCCTTAGTTACAATGAATGATGAGCGGCCAGTATGTTAGCACCCACTCAGTGACACCCTTTTGTGCCTAGCGTGCCTTGGCCAGACTGAGGAAGTGGGTCGTCTTTGTGCAGGACAAGAATCTTCAGGAGCTGGAGAAGCTTGGTGGCCTGGCAGGCCTGGCCAAGCTGCTCGCCTGCGACCCTGGAATCGGTCTAGATTCGAAATCAGATGGTTCAGGGTCTATGGAGCAGCGCCAAGCCTACTACGGGATTAACAAGCTACCAGACGCTCCACCCGCATCCTTTTGGATGCTCATGGTCAGTTACTCATCAGTTGCAGACAAACTCACACACTTACAAGAAACTGTTGCCAATAGTAGCCTGCTGCCCGGGCACGGTTTGGGGCGTACACACGCAGTGCATACACCACTGATGCATGGCATGCTTACGGTCAGTTGACAGGTAGGCATTTAATGGTACACAAGTAAGAAATGACTGCACCTGGCCAGAGATAGAGCTACTAGCTAATCTACTGCCCGCGGTGGTTCAGGTCATGCAAACCTCAAGCATTAAATATTTACGGCCGGAATGGATTGCTAGGCTTGTACCGGTACGGTATATATTACTGATCATTTTATGTGCATATACTCCGTTGTGACCACCCACATCAAACAACACTCTCGCTCCCTGGCTGCTGACGCCCTATTATTCATCATTGCCCTTGCCTTGCAGTACAAGAACTTGCAAGACCCCATCATCCTTCTACTGATCGCAGCAGCAGCTGTGAGTCTAGATACTGCGTTGTGTTTTCAAATGTTCGTGCACAATCAACCGCAACACGCAGCCCCACACTCATTGTTCAGGCCCCATGCTTTATTTTAGTGCGCTCCAGCTGCAATTCAGCTACATCACAGCCTACGGCCGTCGGAGCCTGAGTGGTGCAGCATGCCCCCTGCTTGGGCCACTGGCCATAGATTGGTTCAGGTTGGGTCCCAATCGGCCCAGTGGTGGACGCCGGGGGCCACCTTTAGTAGGCAGTGTGCCATGCACTAAAATTACTGAAATAAACACTGGCGATCACTCACCCATGAGATGTCCCCTCCTGCCTCTGACCTGCAGGTGTCCACCGGCCTGGGGGGTGGCATCCCAGAGCAGAGAGCAAAGAATGAATGGATCGAGGGTGTGGCCATCTGGGTGGCGGTGTTCCTGGTGTCGGGAGTCGGTGAGTTTAGAAAGTGTGAGGGCAGGCGGTAGTGTGACCGGTATGTATCGGTGTAGTTTGACCGGTGTACATGTGTGAGTGTGGCCGGTACAGGCATTACCTGTATAGGAATGTGACCGGTGCATGTTGGTTTAGGCAACGGTACGACCAGCCTTTTACAATATCCGGTCTGTTGAAGTCCCCACTCTTGTGACTCTGGCAGATTGGATTAGATTGTGCGATTATACATTGGACTAGATTATGCGATCCATCTGTCGTCTGAGACGATCGGTCCCTTCATTCCAGCATGAATGATGGAAAGTACGCCCCGCAGGGATCGGTGTCAGGGTTATTGGAAAAGTGCAGCATGAGTTACTGAAACCAGGGGCGACGCTTTGGCTTTGGGCGACACTTATGAGTTACTGTAACCCCTGCTGAAACAGTGCGGCACTGTCACCATTTCCCCTGTATTCTGATGTTCGCCCACTTGGCTAAGGTCTGGTAGAAGCCCCTAGATGTAATTAACTGCTTTTTGGGATGAAGCGGCGTGTCCCATAATGTGTCCCAGGGTCAGCCCAAAAAGCAGATTTCGCATTCCACGTCTCAGGACATGTATATTTATTTATCCCATTTGCCTGACGAGGCCGGTCCCCAGTTCCTTGATTGGCCCTCATGCCGCTGCTTTGAGTCAAGCCTCCAATGCCGCTGCTTTGAATCATGTTCCCAATGCTTGCATCAGGTGCCGCCAATGACTACCAGAAGGACAAGCAGTTCCGAAAGCTGAACGAGGTGAAGGACACCATCGCCATCAAGATGTTGCGGAACGGGCAGCTGGCCATGGTCACCAACCACGACATTGTGGTGGGGGACATCATGATGCTGGATGCGGGTGACAAGGTTGTTGCAGACTGCGTCATGTTTGAATCCCACGGCCTGGTTATCGACGAGGCGTCCCTGACCGGGGAGTCAGATCCCATCAAGAAGACCTTGGACAACGACCCATGGATCCGCTCTGGAACACAGGTGAGAGGCATGCTGTAGCAACCTATACACCTGCACACCTGGTGCAGATGTACTGTAGTATTCATGTTGTAAAGAGCACTGCCTCGCTCTATACTGGCTTTGCCTTCTAAGGATGCGGTATATTATCCATTGCACAGTCCAGATGTACATCGCATGTGCATCAGTATTCCATCTCAGACCTAGTAGCTACTACATCGCCATGCGTACGGCTGCCTGCTGAACCCTCACATGTGTACTGCTGCCTGCTGAACCCTCACATACGTACTGCTGCCTGCTGAACCCTCACATGCGTACTGCTGCCTGCTGAACCCTCACATGCGTACTGCTGCCTGCTGAACCCTCACATGAGTACTGCTGCCTGCTGAACCCTCACATACGTACTGCTGCCTGCTGAACCCTCACATGCGTACTGCTGCCTGTTAAACCCTCACATGGGTATTGCTGCCTGCTGAACCCTCACATGCGTACTGCTGCCTGTTAAAGCCTTGCATGCGTACTGCTGCCTGCTGAATACTCACATGCGTACTGCTGCCTGCTGAACCCTCACATGCGTACTGCTGCCTGCTGAACCCTCACATGCGTACTGCTGCCTGAGTGCCTGCTGAACCCTCACATGCGTACTGCTGCCTGCTGAACCCTCACATGCGTACTGCTGCCTGCTGAACCCTCACATGTGTACTGCTGCCTGCTGAACCCTCACATGTGTACTGCTGCCTGCTGAACCCTCACATGCGTACTGCTGCCTGCTGAACCCTCACATGCGTACTGCTGCCTGCTGAACCCTCACATGCGTACTGCTGCCTGCTGAACACTCACATGCGTACTGCTGCCTGCTGAACCCTCACGTGCGTACTGCTGCCTGCTGAACCCTCACATGCGTACTGCTACCTGCTGGATCCTCACGTTCCTGCGGGGTGTATATTTCTTTATTTCATTGGGTGAGACTTGAATCAGTACAGTCTGGCTTGCTTCTAATTAGCCGCTCTCTGATGAGTCCAATTTTTTTATTTTGTCTCGTGTAACCTGTCTCACCCGGTTGCCCAAGTCTGCGCACCAGAAATTGACGAAATAGTGAAGCTGCTGATAGCGCTTATTAGTTACCCAGTGATGGAGCCGGCCTGATCTGGTCATTAATACCAAACCTGCTTTATTTCACATTATTTGTATATTCTGCTTTGCGGGCCTGCCTTTGTTTTCTCATAAACGCTGGAGCGAGCTTGGTCTGGGTCTTTCTGTCGGGCCTGTTTATTTTGCTGTGCAAGATGTCTGACCGCCTGATTTAACTGATCACACCCGAGATTGCTTCTTGACTCCTGTGTTGGCGGTTTTGTCAGGTGTCGGAGGGGAGCGGTCGGGCTCTGGTTGTTGCTGTGGGGCTGAACAGCGAGTGGGGCAAGACCATGACCCTGATGGAGGGTGCCGGCGACGACCAAACGCCGCTTCAGGCCAAGCTCGAAGTTGTGGCTGGGGCGATCGGCAAAGTCGGGGTCGGCGTGGCCATTAGCTGCTTCATTGCATTGCTGATCCAGTGAGTAGATCTGGTTAGATCTGGGTGGATCCTTAGGAGCTACCTAGGTCAAACGTGGCACAAAAAGGCTAAAGTTGCTCTTTAATTCTGGGCTCATTTTGTAATGTTGTCGAACACCGGTAATACATACATGAACCAAAAATACGTAAATGAGTACACACCCAAGGGAAGTGCATTGAGGAAGCCACCCATTTTTGCCGCAGCATGGGACATTGCTACCATTGCAATGTACTGAATCGGGCCTTCAATGACGCATTCAGGTGGTGCGTCAAGTACAACGGGTTCCCCGTGAGCCGGATCAACACAAACGGTCCAATCCAGTTCTTCCTGTACGGTATCACCATCATCGTGGTGGCGGTGCCCGAGGGCCTGCCGCTGGCGGTGACCATCTCGCTGGCCTACAGCATGAAGAAGATGCTCGTGGACAACAACTTTGTGCGCGTCCTGTCGGCCTGCGAGACAATGGGGGGGGCGACAGCCATCTGCTCAGATAAGGTCAGCCCTTCCGCTGGATAGCCTCAAACATAACGGAATGAGAACGGTGCCTTTTACCTGCCAGCCACCCCCCCGGCTAAGAGGCCACTTCAGGCCTGACTGGGAGTTCGGGAACAAATCTGGATCAGCCTACAGCAGGCAACCCAAGCAGCATGGCTGGCCACACGCGGGGCCTCTGGCTGATGTGTTGCTGAGTCACAATAACCAAGCACTGCCTCTACTCCCTTGTCAAGTCAAAGCTGTTGCATTGAGCCAGCCCCCACCCCCCACCCCCCGTCCTCGTTTTCCTTGCAGACTGGGACGCTCACTGAGAATCGCATGACCATGGTCGAGGGCTGGTTTGCCGGAACCTTGATGGACCACGCTCCAGCCATGAGTGAGCTGTCGGACGACCTCGTGAACGACCTCAAGATGAACATGTGCATGAACTCCAAGGCGTTCCTGACCGAGACGCCGTCTGGCCGTGTCGGCTACATCGGCAGCAGCACGGAGTGTGCCATGCTCCTGCACCTGCGCTCCTGGGGCATGGAGTATACCGATGTCAGGGAGAAGTTCGGCAAAGATGTAATTCAGGTAGGTAGCAGGGTTCAGGGAAATAAAACTGCCAAGCCCCCTCCTTGCAGCTCAACGGTTTCAATTCCTCCCTATTCATTATTCAAATAACCGCTTACCACCCCTCTCTTGCAGCTCAACGGTTTCAAATCCTTCCAATTCAACGTTCAAATAACCGTCAACCACCCCTCTCTTGCAGCTCAACAGTTTCAAATCCTTCCAATTCAATGTTCAAATAACCGTCAACCACCCCTCTCTTGCAGCTCAACGGTTTCAATCTTCCTATTCATTACTCAAATAACGGCCAACCAACCCTCTCTTGCAGCTCAACGGGTACAAATCCTTCCAATTCAACGCTCAAATAACGGCCAACCACCCCTCTCTTGCAGCTCAACGGTTACAAATCCTGCCAATTCAACCCTCAAATAACGGCCAACCACCCCTCTCTTGCAGCTCAACGGTTACAAATCCTGCCAATTCAACGTTCAAATAACCGCCAACCACCCCTCTCTTGCAGCTCAACGGTTTCAAATCCTTCCAATTCAACGTTCAAATAACCGCCAACCAACCCTCTCTTGCAGCTCAACGGTTACAAATCCTTCCAATTCAACGTTCAAATAACCGCCAACCACCCCTCTCTTGCAGCTCAACGGTTATAAATCCTTCCAATTCTATGTTCAAATAAAACCGCCCACAACCCCTCTCTTGCAGCTCAACGGTTTCAAATCCTTCCAATTCAACGTTCAAATAACCGCCAACCACCCCTCTCTTGCAGCTCAACGGTTACAAATCCTTCCAATTCAACGTTCAAATAACCGCCAACCACCCCTCTCTTGCAGCTCAACGGTTACAAATCCTTCCAATTCAATGTTCAAATAAAACCGCCCACAACCCCTCTCTTGCAGCTCAACGGTTACAAATCCTTCCAATTCAACGTTTAAATAACCGCCAACCACCCCTCTCTTGCAGCTCAACGGTTACAAATCCTTCCAATTCAACGTTCAAATAACCGCCAACCACCCCTCTCTTGCAGCTCAACGGTTACAAATCCTTCCAATTCAATGTTCAAATAAAACCGCCCATTACCCCTCTTGCAGCTCAACGGTTTCAACTCGGCTCGCAAGATGTCCAGCGTCGTGATGGACCAGGGCTCCAAGTACCGCTTGTACAACAAGGGTGCTGCGGAATGGGTGCTCAAGCGCTGCACCCACGTGCTCAACACCCTGGGGGGTCTCGACGACATGACCGAGTGCCGCAGCCAGGAGTTGATGGATACCGTGACGGGCATGGCCAAACGCGGCCTGCGCTGCATCTGCCTCACCTACACAGACTTTGCGTCTGAAGACGCCAGCAGGGCACCAGGGTTCTGGGAGGACCCCGATGCAACGGACTGCAACCTGGTGGTCATGGCAATTGTCGGCATCAAGGACCCTGTCCGGAATGAGGTGCCCGACGCGGTGGCCACGTGCAAGCGGGCTGGGATCATCGTGCGCATGGTGACGGGTGGGTGCGACCAACTGTCCAGCATGGGCTGTTGCAGAGAATCGAACTTCAGCTTGTGTTCTGGCCCTTCCGGCCTGGCCTTTGACGTTGCAGCCAATGAGTACATGTCATGCCAGCAGGGCATTATTCCGGCCATCGTTCAGTGGCTTCTGTCATGATCTGATGAGGGAGAATGTGGGAGGAGATTATTCTTGGCAGCTCGGCATGGATACGTCCGCCATAATGCCTTGTGAGCCTGAACTGTGACCTCAGCTATTTTAAACTCTGACCCCTTAATTCTGAGCCCAATAGCCTAAACCCTAAATCCAAAACCCTGGACCATGGTACCTCTCAGGTGACAACATCCACACTGCTCAACACATTGCACGGGAGTGTGGCATCCTGACTGAAGACGAGCACGTCGCCATGGAGGGCCCTGCGTTCCGCAAAATGTTTGAAGAGAGGCTCCCCGAGCTCCAGGAGCTGCTGCCGCGCCTACGCGTGCTGGCCCGCTCTTCGCCCGAGGATAAGCTGACGCTCGTGAGACTGCTTAAGAAGGGTGGCGACGTGGTCGCGGTGACGGGCGACGGAACCAATGATGCCCCAGCGCTCAAGGAGTCCGATGTCGGCCTTGCCATGGGCATCGCAGGTGGGCCTTGCCTGCTGGGGGGCTTGCCAGCACTGCCTGGCTGAGCTTTGCATGCACTGCATGGCTGGCAAGCTTTGCATTCACTGCATGGCTGGTAATCTTTGCATGCACTACGATCGGTAAGCTTTGCATGCACTGCATGGCTGGCAAGCTTTGCATGCACTGCATGGCCGATGATATTTACATGCACTGCATGGCCTGTCTGGCCATGGGTACTGCAGGTAGGCCTGGCAAGCGACCCTATACAAGGTGCATGGCTGAGCCAGATGTTTTTTCTTCTTTTCTTGTGTATACCTAACCCTTGATCTTGAAGCCAAACCTTGAGTCTAAACACTCAACCCCAAGGGGGGGAGTCATCGGGTTCTGTCAACTTGAGGCTTTCCACCCCTGGCTCGACCCTCAAGCAAGCTTGCTATTTCTTATGTTGTGTAGGCGCCGAGGTGGCCCAGGAGGCGGCCGACATCAATATCCTGGACGATGGCTTCTCCTCACTTCTCACGTGTGAATCCAGCACCCCTCCCATACTTCAACCACAGGCACTGAGGTGGCTAGGGAGGGGGTAGTGCCGTCATCACCCTTAATGTGATTATCTGCTCCCTCACACTTGAACCGCGCTCCTTTCACACTTCAACTGCAGGTACTGAGGTGGCCAAGGAGGCGGCGGACATCATCATCCTCGATGATAACTTCTCCTCGATTGTCAAGACCGTGCTATGGGGCCGCTCAGTCTTCAACAACATTCGCAAGTTCCTACAATTCCAGGTCAGTGAACTGAAAGGGAGGACTAGGTTGGGCTAAGGTGGATCAGGCCACAAGAGTGGATCAGGGTGAACTGGAGTGGACCAGGCCACCAGGGTGGACAAAACTGGACCAGGGTAAATCAGGGTGGACCAGGGTAGATTTCAGGGCTGTTGAGATGCTCTTGAAGGGCCCATAGGTACCCACAACAATGCAAAGCAGGCTCGTCATATTTAACCTACTGGCTTGGGACCCACCCGCGGCTCCAGAGCCCGCCTAAAGCTTTGGAACCCGGCTGAAGCTCCGGAACACGACTGATGCTCCGATACCAGCTGGAGCTCCAAAACCAGGCTGAGTGCTGCTCCATGACCACTCCTCACTCTGATATCCCTTGTGGTTAAGCGCCGCGCCATATGCTTTCAAGCAGCTGCACTGTCACATCTGATCCTGATTGGCGCCTAGTTTTAGGGTTCAGGTTAAACCCCAAACCCTCCAATCCTCCATGCACCCCCCTCCTATCTCCATGCACCCCCCTCCAATCCTCCATGCACCCCCCCTACAATCCTCCATGCACCATACCTCCAATCCTACATCCACCATCCCTCCAATCCTCCATGCACCCCCCCTCCAATCCTCCATGCACCCCCCCTCCAATCCTCCATGCATCCCCCCTTTTCTGCCTGCAGCTGACCGTCAACTGCTCTGCGCTCATGATTTGCTTCATCGGCGCTGTGGCGGGCGGCAGGGAGCCGCTGAATGTGTTGCAGCTCCTGTGGGTAAACCTGATCATGGACACCATGGGCGCGCTGGCCCTGGCGACGGAGCTGCCCTCGCCCACGCTGCTGGACCAGCCGCCCAACGGCCACGATGCCAAGCTCATCAACGCCAGCATGTGGAAGCACATCATCATCCAGGGGTTGTACCAGGTGCGCTGCTCGTCAACTGTTGTAGAGGTCATCTGTTTTTTGAAGGGGCCGACTGGATTTTTTGATGGGGCCGAATGATTTTTTCGAAGGGGCCAACTGGTTTTTTTGAGGTCAAATGGACATGTTTTTACCTTCATTGTTTTTTGTTATTGGTTCCGTGAGGAGAGGAGGAAAGGGGGTGGGGCCTAGGCCCAGTGAATTAGGGCAAGGTGATGCATGGCAAGATAGCAGGATACGGCGCAGGGTAAGCCAGATTGTACGACCAAGGTAGCACGATACAGTACAATACGGCACGATACGGCACCAGTCAATTGTGCTTCCAAGATACACGGCGACGCACTGTACCTACTGTGGTGCTTGGGCTGGTTGAAATGCCTCCATTGACTGAACTTACCATCCCTGTACGCCCAGGTTGTGGTGATGCTCATGTGCCTCTACATTCTGCCCATGACCATTTCGCGCTACCACATCACAACCTCCGCTGAGTTCTACGAGCACGCCTGCCTGAATAAGCTCCCCTCACGGCTGGACGTTCCCATCGGCTCCGGCCTGTACAACACGGGCCTGCCAGATGCTACCTGGTACTGCGGTGTGATGAACAGCTGCGGCTTCCCACACAACGCTCTGCTGAGGAACACGAGGTTCTGCCCCCTGTTCAACGGGTCGGCTACCGTCCCGGGCTCTCAGGAGGATGCAGTGTGCTTCAACAATGCGACGTCATTGGGGCAGGGCTGCGTCGTGAACGACCGGCTCCGCTCCAGCATGGAGCACATGGACAAGGAGCTGGAGGAGCATCAGGAGCAAGACTGGAAGAAAGTGCTCTCTGTTCTCTTCAACGCGTTTGTTTGGTGTCAGGTGTGCCTATGGAATCCTGCACTGATTTCAGCTCATGTCTAACCACGTCTAGGGGGCAGCCACCATTGGGCCAATGGGGACCAAATATTGACCGACCTATGGTAAAAGCAGGCCCCTTGCTGCACCAGGCCCCTTGCTGCACCAGGCCCCTTGCTGCACCAGGCCCCTTGCTGCACCAGGCCCCTTGCTGCACCAGGCCCCTTGCTGCACCAGGCCCCTTGCTGCACCAGGCCCCTTGCTGCACCAGGCCCCTTGCTGCACCAGGCCCTTGCTGCACCAGGCCCCTTGCTGCACCAGGCCCCTTGCTGCACCAGGCCCCTTGCTGCACCAGGCCCCTTGCTGCACCAGGCCCCTTGCTGCACCAGGCCCCTTGCTGCACCAGGCCCCTTGCTGCACCAGGCCCCTTGCTGCACCAGGCCCCTTGCTGCACCAGGCCCCTTGCTGCACCAGGCCCTTGCTGCACCAGGCCCCTTGCTGCACCAGGCCCCTTGCTGCACCAGGCCCCTTGCTGCACCAGGCCCCTTGCTGCACCAGGCCCCTTGCTGCACCAGGCCCCTTGCTGCACCAGGCCCCTTGCTGCACCAGGCCCCTTGCTGCACCAGGCCCCTTGCTGCACCAGGCCCCTTGCTGCACCAGGCCCCTTGCTGCACCAGGCCCCTTGCTGCACCAGGCCCCTTGCTGCACCAGGCCCCTTGCTGCACCAGGCCCCTTGCTGCACCAGGCCCTTGCTGCACCAGGCACCTTGCTGCACCAGGCCCCTTGCTGCACCAGGCCCCTTGCTGCACCAGGCCCCTTGCTGCACCAGGCCCCTTGCTGCACCAGGCCCCTTGCTGCACCAGGCCCCTTGCTGCACCAGGCCCCTTGCTGCACCAGGCCCCTTGCTGCACCAGGCCCCTTGCTGCACCAAGCCCTTTGCTGCACCAGGCCCCTTGCTGCACCAGGCCCCTTGCTGCACCAGGCCCCTTGCTGCACCAGGCCCCTTGCTGCACCAGGCCCCTTGCTGCACCAGGCCCCTTGCTGCACCAGGCCCCTTGCTGCACCAGGCCCCTTGCTGCACCAGGCCCCTTGCTGCACCAGGCCCCTTGCTGCACCAGGCCCTTTGCTGCACCAGGCCCCTTGCTGCACCAAGCCCTTTGCTGCACCAGGCCCCTTGCTGCACCAGGCCCCTTGCTGCACCAGGCCCCTTGCTGCACCAGGCCCCTTGCTGCACCAGGCCCCTTGCTGCACCAGGCCCCTTGCTGCACCAGGCCCCTTGCTGCACCAGGCCCCTTGCTGCACCAGGCCCCTTGCTGCACCAGGCCCCTTGCTGCACCAGGCCCCTTGCTGCACCAGGCCCCTTGCTGCACCAGGCCCCTTGCTGCACCAGGCCCCTTGCTGCACCAGGCCCCTTGCTGCACCAGGCCCTTGCTGCACCAGGCCCCTTGCTGCACCAGGCCCCTTGCTGCACCAGGCCCCTTGCTGCACCAGGCCCCTTGCTGCACCAGGCCCCTTGCTGCACCAGGCCCCTTGCTGCACCAGGCCCCTTGCTGCACCAGGCCCCTTGCTGCACCAGGCCCCTTGCTGCACCAGGCCCCTTGCTGCACCAGGCCCCTTGCTGCACCAGGCCCCTTGCTGCACCAGGCCCCTTGCTGCACCAGGCCCTTGCTGCACCAGGCCCCTTGCTGCACCAAGCCCTTTGCTGCACCAGGCCCCTTGCTGCACCAGGCCCCTTGCTGCACCAGGCCCCTTGCTGCACCAGGCCCCTTGCTGCACCAGGCCCCTTGCTGCACCAGGCCCCTTGCTGCACCAGGCCCCTTGCTGCACCAGGCCCCTTGCTGCACCAGGCCCCTTGCTGCACCAGGCCCCTTGCTGCACCAGGCCCCTTGCTGCACCAGGCCCCTTGCTGCACCAGGCCCCTTGCTGCACCAGGCCCCTTGCTGCACCAGGCCCCGTCAACCGTAGGCATAGTTTAAAGATTAGGTCTGGGTAGGCCGTGGTGTAGCTGAATCGTAGCTAAATTGTGCTAAAATAAGCTGTGATGGAGACTGGAGGTTCCTGGCAATCAGCATGGCATCTGATATGGTGCATTGACAGGTTGCATCTACTGATGATGGCAGATCCCCTTGGGCTGAGCTGAGAGCAGTCAACGGCCTCTTTCCCGGCAAATACTTCATTTTGTCCATATCTAAGACCTCTGCGCCCTGCCAATGGTCGCATGCAGATCTTCAATGAGATCAACTCACGTCGCATTTGCGATGAGTACGATTTCTTCAGCGGCCTGATTACGAGCCCTATCTTCATGTCCGTCATTGTCATCACAGTGGCGCTGCAGGTCCTCATCATGCAGGCTCTGGGCATATTCTTCAAGGTGGGTGGGAACGGAAGTGTGAAAAAGGCATAATGTAGGCAAGGCATGTTGTTCAAGGTGGGTTAGAATGGTAGTATGAAAATGGAATGTACATCCTGCAGGCCCTGGGCAAATGGGCATATATTTCAAGGTGGGTGGGAACGGAAGTGTGAAAAAGCTTGTTGTTAGGCATGCTGTTCGAGGTGGGTTGAAGTGGTAGTCTGGAATGGCATGTTCTAAAGCTTATTCTTCAAGTCGTAAGGCAGATTCTTTGAGGTATGTGGGAAGATGATGGTGTCAATAAAAGTGTGGAGTCGTCTGAATAGAAAGCCGACAGGCTCTGTCACATTATTTCAACATGCTGCAGTATGCAGGCTGGACCTGACTGAATCTGTGTTTTGTCATGCCGGTGCCAGGTTTCGGTGAGAGGGTTTGTTTTGTAGTGGAGGGTCTCCTCCACCAAAGGTGATGGGTCTTCTCCACCAAAGGTGGAGGGACCCCCTGGGGTCCCATACCGTAGTGTAGTGGTGTCCTGTGCACTGTACTGTTCGGTGCTCTGGCCAATGTTGTGCCTAAAAATCGTGTGTAGAGCTCCGGCCAAAATGCTACCAGCACTACCCCAAGGTTGTGCTTGAAATCTGGATTTGTTTGAAATCCGAGGGAGCATCACTTTTGATGCATGGGACGGGACGACAGGTGCCCACAAACCGCTTCAAGCACGAAATAAACCAGCGAGTGGGGGAAATAGTGACCCTGTGGTCATGCAACCGGAACACAACAGCAAACCAATAGCATGGGAGTGAACCCCATAGTACAGAGGATAAGCCCCGATCACAACATGTGACATGGTGCTGCAGGTCCAGCCTTTGGACTACAGCGAGTGGCTAGCTTGCATTGCGGCTGGCTTTGGATCCTGTATCATCAGCTGGATCACTCGCTGGGTCTCGCGCAACTACCAAAGCTTCTCCTGCGGCGATGTCCTGGCGTTGAGGAAGCCGATCCGATCCTCATCAGGTCGTTTGGGGTCGGGCAAGCCTGGGGGCATGGGGCATGGGGGCATGGGCGGGAATGGGAGCGTGACGGGGTCGATGAAGGTCCCTCGTTCATCGGCGGACGACAAGAAGGTGCCGGTCGTGGCACACGCCAAAGAGCGCACACCCAGCTCCAATCAGATTCTCCCGTTCTAAATGGGACGCGATCGGCTCGGCAGAATCTGTAGGCGCAACCCATGGCCCTCGCGGGCTCGGGACCATATATTGACTGCAGTCAGAGATTGGCTGCGGACAGAATGGAAGTGTGTAGCCAACTTTGCCTTATACTTGTACGGGATGCATTTGCTGGACGGATTGATGGCAGAATGTGGGAAGCAGGGCTAGGTTTTGAGGTGGGAATTGAGGTTCTTGAGCCGAGAAGTGCAGCATGGATTGCTGTCATCTCTCCACAGATATTTGATTGCCTTGAGGTGTTCCAGGCTTATTCTCGTCCATTCAGAACGGTTGCTGTCACCACCACGCACTGTATGAAACCTGGCCCACTCTTTGTCACACTGCATGACCCACGTTGGTCATGACATGCTTCTGTTTCGCACGGCAACAGGCCCTCCCTTTATTTTAGTTGGACTTTCCTTGCTTCGATTATTCATTCAATGATTGGCATGAATCCTGCCTTGAAACATGACGGACCCTGTCCGATAATCCTGATACTTGGTCGTCAAGACGCCTTCTTCTTCAATCTTACGGTTCATCTGATTCACATGTTAGCATATTCTGTGCGGGGCATATCCGTCAGAAAGTGAGGAGCCACTGAAAAATAATTTTTAATTTAGCTGTATGGTACAGGGGATTTTGTATCAATGCCTGGTGAATTTTGATTGAGCGGCATGTTACCAGGGAAATTATCTCAGCAATGCCTGGCCAGCTTTTTAAGCTGGGGCGAAAGCCTGGGAGCTGACGGGTTGCAACTGCACCCAAACAGAGGCAGTGTGTACTGTGTTATTTTTATTTCTCACTCCTAGTCCATTAATTCCTCACCAGCTGTCGATGCGGCAAACGGTGATATGTTGAGATTCTAAGGTTTGAACGAAAAGAAGTTTAGAAAAAAGTGGCGGATACCCCCAAAGCAAAAATATATTACATATTTTCTATAATTTGTGTATAAATGCACCAGGCAAAAACAAACGTCCGAATTACAAAGAAACGATCACTATAATGCTGGAAACGGGAAGCTCGGGAGGCGGGCCCGGCCAAGGGCCAGCCTTTTGATAGGAAAGGAAGGAAAGGAAGGAACTCCGTTTAAGGCATGGAGTAAGGATGGCAAAGTGTGCCCACAGACTAGCCGCACGTAAGCGATCACCTCTTGAGAGAGGAACTATGCAACCATGGTTATGAGGTCCCTTTTATTCACCAACCGATTCGCACCCCAAGTGGTGCACTTCAGACCCTGCCGTTACTAGTCAGACTCTCCTTGCTGAGTCTCTGGAATGCTGGAAAATGGGTCTTTCAAGTCCCTCCGGAGAGTGAGGGCCAAATGCATACATATGAGCGGTAGCTGCCGGTTGTCGACTAGAGCAGGCGAGCATGCTTGGAAATCAGGGTTTACATGAAAAGAGTGTTGCTAATAAGAGGTAGCTACCAGAAGTTAGAAGACGTATAGACGTTTGCGAGCTTTCATGTCATGGCTTCGTATGGTACGTCTTCACGCCTTCGACATATATTGATACATGTGGAACCCAACTCCTCATTTTTTTCTTACGCAGTAAGAAAGAACACACGAAATCCGCATCTTCGAAACAAAACGAACATCGCTGGATACACAGGGGTCACATCCTCTTCCATCGTTGCTATTGCTGTGTCTTAATATTTAGTATATAAGCGCCCAAGATGTCCAAGGGGACAACAGGGCGTTCCCAAGATGTCGAGGCGCCACCTGCTCCACCCATGCCTGCGTTCTTCGGGGTGGACGTGGAGTCGCTCACCGCCATGAATTCTGTAAGTGCATCCCTTCCTTGCGAAACGGTGCGTCCTGCCAATATCCGCACTGCAGTAAACGAAAAGTATTGAGCCAGTTGGTTCTCCACTTCCAGTCGAGCATTCTGCTGATTTAGACACTCTGTACATGCCCACCTACCAACCCTTCCAGCCATACGCGGTTCACTCACTGCTGGTGCAGTGAACCCGAGTGACTCTCGTGACTGAAAGGAAGGAAACGGAAAGAAAGGGCTTATAATTCAGTCGCATCCTTGGGACCCGCCGGTGGGCATGTTTCAAGGGCGACTGCGAGCTCATGGATCTTGCAATTAAGCCAATTGTGTGGTGCTAAGTGCAAGTTGGCCAGCCGTCGACCAATTCTCTGAACGCTGTTTAGGATGCCAATGTTCTGATGAATCAGAGAAGAAGGTCATCAGATAGAGCACAACAATCAAGTCACTCATGGGCAAAGTCCCATGCAAGCGCTCCTAAGTTACAATGAATGATGAGCGGCCAGTATGTTAGCACCCACTCAGTGACACCCTTTTGTGCCTAGCGTGCCTTGGCCAGACTGAGGAAGTGGGTCGTCTTTGTGCAGGACAAGAACCTTCAGGAGCTGGAGAAGCTTGGTGGCCTGGCAGGCCTGGCCAAGCTGCTCGCCTGCGACCCTGGAATCGGTCTAGATTCGAAATCAGATGGTTCAGGGTCTATGGAGCAGCGCCAAGCCTACTACGGGATTAACAAGCTACCAGATGCTCCACCCGCATCCTTTTGGATGCTCATGGTCAGTTACTCATCAGTTGCAGACAAACTCACACACTTACACAAAACTGTTGCCAATAGTAGCCTGCTGCCCGGGCACGGTTTGGGGCGTACACACGCAGTGCATACACCACTGATGCATGGCATGCTTACGGTCAGTTGACAGGTACGCATTTAATGGTACACAAGTAAGAAATGACTGCACCTGGCCAGAGATAGAGCTACTAGCTAATCTACTGCCCGTGGTGGTTCAGGTCATGCAAACCCCATGCATTAAATATTTACGGCCGGAATGGATTGCTAGGCTTACTTGTACCGGTACGGTATATATTACTGGTCATTTTATGTGCATATACTCCGTTGTGACCACCCACATCAAACGACGCTCTCGCTCCCTGGCTGCTGACGCCCTATTATTCATTGCCCTTGCCTGCCTTGCAGTACAAGAACTTGCAAGACCCCATCATCCTTCTACTGATCGCAGCAGCAGCTGTGAGTCTAGATACTGCGTTGTGTTTTCAAATATTCATGCACAATCAACCGCAACACGCAGCCCCACACTCATTGTTCAGGCCCCATGCTTTATTTTAGTGCGCTCCAGCTGCAATTCAGCTACATCACAGCTCCGTCGGAGCCTGAGTGGTGCAGCATGCCCCCTGCTTGGGCCACTGGCCATAGATTGGTTCAGGTTGGGTCCCAATCGGCCCAGTGGTGGACGCCGGGGGCCACCTTTAGTAGGCAGTGTGCCATGCACTAAAATTACTGAAATAAACACTGGCGATCACTCACCCATGAGATGTCCCCTCCTGCCTCTGACCTGCAGGTGTCCACCGGCCTGGGGGGTGGCATCCCAGAGCAGAGAGCAAAGAATGAATGGATCGAGGGTGTGGCCATCTGGGTGGCGGTGTTCCTGGTGTCGGGAGTCGGTGAGTTTAGAAAGTGTGAGGGCAGGCGGTAGTGTGACCGGTATGTATCGGTGTAGTTTGACCGGTGTACATGTGTGAGTGTGGCCGGTACAGGCATTACCTGTATAGGAATGTGACCGGTGCATGTTGGTTTAGGCATCGGTACGACCAGCCTTTTACAATATCCGGTCTGTTGAAGTCCCCACTCTTGTGACTCTGGCAGATTGGATTAGATTGTGCGATTATACATTGGACTAGATTATGCGATCCATCTGTCGTCTGAGACGATCGGTCCCTTCATTCCAGCATGAATGATGGAAAGTACGCCCCGCAGGGATCGGTGTCAGGGTTATTGGAAAAGTGCAGCATGAGTTACTGAAACCAGGGGCGACGCTTTGGCTTTGGGCGACACTTATGAGTTACTGTAACCCCTGCTGAAACAGTGCGGCACTGTCACCATTTCCCCTGTATTCTGATGTTCGCCCACTTGGCTAAGGTCTGGTAGAAGCCCCTAGATGTAATTAACTGCTTTTTGGGATGAAGCGGCGTGTCCCATAATGTGTCCCAGGGTCAGCCCAAAAAGCAGATTTCGCATTCCACGTCTCAGGACATGTATATTTATTTATCCCATTTGCCTGACGAGGCCGGTCCCCAGTTCCTTGATTGGCCCTCATGCCGCTGCTTTGAGTCAAGCCTCCAATGCCGCTGCTTTGAATCATGTTCCCAATGCTTGCATCAGGTGCCGCCAATGACTACCAGAAGGACAAGCAGTTCCGAAAGCTGAACGAGGTGAAGGACACCATCGCCATCAAGATGTTGCGGAACGGGCAGCTGGCCATGGTCACCAACCACGACATTGTGGTGGGGGACATCATGATGCTGGATGCGGGTGACAAGGTTGTTGCAGACTGCGTCATGTTTGAATCCCACGGCCTGGTTATCGACGAGGCGTCCCTGACCGGGGAGTCAGATCCCATCAAGAAGACCTTGGACAACGACCCATGGATCCGCTCTGGAACACAGGTGAGAGGCATGCTGTAGCAACCTATACACCTGCACACCTGGTGCAGGTGTACTGTAGTATTCATGTTGTAAAGAGCACTGCCTCGCTCTATACTGGCTTTGCCTTCTAAGGATGCGGTATATTATCCATTGCACAGTCCAGATGTACATCGCATGTGCATCAGTATTCCATCTCAGACCTAGTAGCTACTACATCGCCATGCGTACGGCTGCCTGCTGAACCCTCACATGTGTACTGCTGCCTGCTGAACCCTCACATGCGTACTGCTGCCTGCTGAACCCTCACATGCGTACTGCTGCCTGCTGAACCCTCACATGCGTACTGCTGCCTGCTAAACCCTCACATGCGTACAGCTTCCTGCTGAACTCTCACATGCGTACTGCTGCCTGCTGAACCCTCACATGCGTACTGCTGCCTGTTAAACCCTCACATGTGTACTGCTGCCTGCTGAACCCTCACATGCGTACTGCTGCCTGTTAAACCCTCACATGGGTATTGCTGCCTGCTGAACCCTCACATGCGTACTGCTGCCTGTTAAAGCCTTGAATGCGTACTGCTGCCTGTTGAACCCTCACATGCGTACTGCTGCCTGCTGAACCCTCACACGCGTACTGCTGCCTGCTGAACCCTCACATGCGTACTGCTGCCTGAGTGCCTGCTGAACCCTCACATGCGTACTGCTGCCTGCTGAACCCTCACATGCGTACTGCTGCCTGCTGAACCCTCACATGCGTACTGCTGCCTGCTGAACCCTCACATGCGTACTGCTGCCTGCTGAACCCTCACATGCGTACTGCTGCCTGCTGAACCCTCACATGCGTACTGCTGCCTGCTGAACCCTCACATGCGTACTGTTGCCTGCTGAACCCTCACATGCGTACTGCTGCCTGCTGAACCCTCACGTCCCTGCGGGGTGTATATTTCTTTATTTCATTGGGTGAGACTTGAATCAGTACAGTCTGGCTTACTTCTAGTTGGCCGCTCTCTGATGAGTCAAATTTCTTTATTTTGTCTCGTGTAACCCGTCTCACCCGGTTGCCCAAGTCTGCGCACCAGAAATTGACGAAATAGTAAAGCTGCTGATAGCGCTTATTAGTTACCCAGTGATGGAGCCGGCCTGATCTGGTCATTAATACCAAACCTGCTTTATTTCACATTATTTGTATATTCTGCTTTGCGGGCCTGCCTTTGTTTTCTCATAAACGCTGGAGCGAGCTTGGTCTGGGTCTTTCTGTCGGGCCTGTTTATTTTGCTGTGCAAGATGTCTGACCGCCTGATTTAACTGATCACACCCGAGATTGCTTCTTGACTCCTGCGTTGGCGGTTTTGTCAGGTGTCGGAGGGGAGCGGTCGGGCTCTGGTTGTTGCTGTGGGGCTGAACAGCGAGTGGGGCAAGACCATGACCCTGATGGAGGGTGCCGGCGACGACCAAACGCCGCTTCAGGCCAAGCTCGAAGTTGTGGCTGGGGCGATCGGCAAAGTCGGGGTCGGCGTGGCCATTAGCTGCTTCATTGCATTGCTGATCCAGTGAGTAGATCTGGTTAGATCTGGGTGGATCCTTAGGAGCTACCTAGGTCAAACGTGGCACAAAAAGGCTTAAGTTGCTCTTTAATTCTGGGCTCATTTTGTAATGTTGTCGAACACCGGTAATACATACAAGAACCAAAAATACGTAAATGAGTACACACCCAAGGTAAGTGCATTAAGGAAGCCACCCATTTTTGCCGCAGCATGGGACGTTGCTACCATTGCAATGTACTGAATCGGGCCTTCAATGACGCATTCAGGTGGTGCGTCAAGTACAACGGGTTCCCCGTGAGCCGGATCAACACAAACGGTCCAATCCAGTTCTTCCTGTACGGTATCACCATCATCGTGGTGGCGGTGCCCGAGGGCCTGCCGCTGGCGGTGACCATCTCGCTGGCCTACAGCATGAAGAAGATGCTCGTGGATAACAACTTTGTGCGCGTCCTGTCGGCCTGCGAGACAATGGGGGGGGCGACAGCCATCTGCTCAGATAAGGTCAGCCCTTCCGCTGGATAGCCTCAAACATAACGGAATGAGAACGGTGCCTTTTACCTGCCAGCCACCCCCCCGGCTAAGAGGCCACTTCAGGCCTGACTGGGAGTTCGGGAACAAATCTGGATCAGCCTACAGCAGGCAACCCAAGCAGCATGGCTGGCCACACGCGGGGCCTCTGGCTGATGTGTTGCTGAGTCACAATAACCAAGCACTGCCTCTACTCCCTTGTCAAGTCAAAGCTGTTGCATTGAGCCAGCCCCCACCCCCCACCCCCCGTCCTCGTTTTCCTTGCAGACTGGGACGCTCACTGAGAATCGCATGACCATGGTCGAGGGCTGGTTTGCCGGAACCTTGATGGACCACGCTCCAGCCATGAGTGAGCTGTCGGACGACCTCGTGAACGACCTCAAGATGAACATGTGCATGAACTCCAAGGCGTTCCTGACCGAGACGCCGTCTGGCCGTGTCGGCTACATCGGCAGCAGCACGGAGTGTGCCATGCTCCTGCACCTGCGCTCCTGGGGCATGGAGTATACCGATGTCAGGGAGAAGTTCGGCAAAGATGTAATTCAGGTAGGTAGCAGGGTTCAGGGACATAAAACTGCCAAGCCCCCTCCTTGCAGCTCAACGGTTTCAATTCCTCCCTATTCATTATTCAAATAACCGCTAACCACCCCTCTCTTGCAGCTCAACGGTTTCAAATCCTTCCAATTCAACGTTCAAATAACCGTCAACCACCCCTCTCTTGCAGCTCAACAGTTTCAAATCCTTCCAATTCAATGTTCAAATAACCGTCAACCACCCCTCTCTTGCAGCTCAACGGTTTCAAATCCTTCCAATTCAACGTTCAAATAAACGTCAACCACCCCTCTCTTGCAGCTCAACAGTTTCAAATCCTTCCAATTCAACGTTCAAATAACCGCCAACCACCCCTCTCTTGCAGCTCAACGGTTTCAATTCCTCCCTAATCATTATTCAAATAACCGCCAACCAACCCTCTCTTGCAGCTCAACGGGTACAAATCCTTCCAATTCAACGCTCAAATAACGGCCAACCACCCCTCTCTTGCAGCTCAACGGGTACAAATCCTTCCAATTCAACGTTCAAATAACGGCCAACCACCCCTCTCTTGCAGCTCAACGGTTTCAAATCCTTCCAATTCAACGTTCAAATAACCGCCAACCACCCCTCTCTTGCAGCTCAACGGTTTCAAATCCTTCCAATTCAACGTTCAAATAACCGCCAACCAACCCTCGCTTGCAGCTCAACGGTTTCAAATCCTTCCAATTCAACGTTCAAATAACCGCCAACCAACCCTCTCTTGCAGCTCAACGGTTACAAATCCTTCCAATTCAACGTTCAAATAAAACCGCCCACAACCCCTCTCTTGCAGCTCAACGGTTACAAATCCTTCCAATTCTATGTTCAAATAAAACCGCCCACAACCCCTCTCTTGCAGCTCAACGGTTACAAATCCTTCCAATTCAACGTTCAAATAACCGCCAACCAACCCTCTCTTGCAGCTCAACGGTATCAAATCCTTCCAATTCAACGTTCAAATAACCGCCAACCAACCCTCTCTTGCAGCTCAACGGTTACAAATCCTTCCAATTCAATGTTCAAATAAAACCGCCAACCACCCCTCTCTTGCAGCTCAACGGTTTCAAATCCTTCCAATTCAACGTTCAAATAACCGCCAACCACCCCTCTCTTGCAGCTCAACGGTTTCAAATCCTTCCAATTCAACGTTCAAATAAAACCGCCCACAACCCCTCTCTTGCAGCTCAACGGTTTCAACTCGGCTCGCAAGATGTCCAGCGTCGTGATGGACCAGGGCTCCAAGTACCGCTTGTACAACAAGGGTGCTGCGGAATGGGTGCTCAAGCGCTGCACCCACGTGCTCAACACCCTGGGGGGTCTCGACGACATGACCGAGTGCCGCAGCCAGGAGTTGATGGATACCGTGACGGGCATGGCCAAACGCGGCCTGCGCTGCATCTGCCTCACCTACACAGACTTTGCGTCTGAAGACGCCAGCAGGGCACCAGGGTTCTGGGAGGACCCCGATGCAACGGACCGCAACCTGGTGGTCATGGCAATTGTCGGCATCAAGGACCCTGTCCGGAATGAGGTGCCCGACGCGGTGGCCACGTGCAAGCGGGCTGGGATCATCGTGCGCATGGTGACGGGTGGGTGCGACCAACTGTCCAGCATGGGCTGTTGCAGGGAATCGAACTTCAGCTTGTGTTCTGGACCTGCAGCCCTGGCCTTTGACGTTGCAGCCAATGAGTACATGTCATGCCAGCAGGGCATTATTCCGGGCATCGTTCAGTGGCTTCTGTCATGATCTGATGAGGGAGAATGTGGGAGGAGATTATTCTTGGCAGCTCGGCATGGATACGTCCGCCATAATGCCTTGTGAGCCTGAACTGTGACCTCAGCTATTTTAAACTCTGACCCCTTAATTCTGAGCCCAATACCCTAAATCCAAAACCCTGGACCATGGTACCTCTCAGGTGACAACATCCACACTGCTCAACACATTGCACGGGAGTGTGGCATCCTGACTGAAGACGAGCACGTCGCCATGGAGGGCCCTGCGTTCCGCAAAATGTTTGAAGAGAGGCTCCCCGAGCTCCAGGAGCTGCTGCCGCGCTTACGCGTGCTGGCCCGCTCTTCGCCCGAGGATAAGCTGACGCTCGTGAGACTGCTTAAGAAGGGTGGCGACGTGGTCGCGGTGACGGGCGACGGAACCAATGATGCCCCAGCGCTCAAGGAGTCCGATGTCGGCCTTGCCATGGGCATCGCAGGTGGGCCTTGCCTGCTGGGGGGCTTGCCAGCACTGCCTGGCTGAGCTTTGCATGCACTGCATGGCTGACAAGCTTTGCATTCACTGCATGGCTGGTAAGCTTTGCATGCACTACGATCGGTAGGCTTTGCATGCACTGCATGGCTGGCAAGCTTTGCATGCACTGCATGGCCGATGATATTTACATGCACTGCATGGCCTGTCTGGCCATGGGTACTGCAGGTAGGCCTGGCAAGCGACCCTATACAAGGTGCATGGCTGAGCCAGATGTTTTTTCTTCTTTTCTTGTGTACACCTAACCCTTGATCTTGAAGCCAAACCTTGAGTCTAAACACTCAACCCCAAGGGGGGGAGTCATCGGGTTCTGTCAACTTGAGGCTTTCCACCCCTGGCTCGACCCTCAAGCAAGCTTGCTATTCCTTATGTTGTGTAGGCGCCGAGGTGGCCAAGGAGGCGGCTGACATCAATATCCTGGACGATGGCTTCTCCTCACTTCTCACGTGTGAATCCAGCACCCCTCCCATACTTCAACCACAGGCACTGAGGTGGCTAGGGAGGGGGTAGTGCCGTCATCACCCTTAATGTGATTATCTGCTCCCTCACACTTGAACCGCGCTCCTTTCACACTTCAACTGCAGGTACTGAGGTGGCCAAGGAGGCGGCGGACATCATCATCCTCGATGATAACTTCTCCTCGATTGTCAAGACCGTGCTATGGGGCCGCTCAGTCTTCAACAACATTCGCAAGTTCCTACAATTCCAGGTCAGTGAACTGAAAGGGAGGACTAGGTTGGGCTAAGGTGGATCAGGCCACAAGAGTGGATCAGGGTGGACTGGAGTGGACCAGGCCACCAGGGTGGACAAAACTGGACCAGGGTAAATCAGGGTGGACCAGGGTAGATTTCAGGGCTGTTGAGATGCTCTTGAAGGGCCCATAAGTACCCACAACAATGCAAAGCAGGCTCGTCATATTTAACCTACTGGCTTGGGACCCACCCGCGGCTCCAGAGCCCGCCTAAAGCTTTGGAACCCGGCTGAAGCTCCGGAACACGACTGATGCTCCGATACCAGCTGGAGCTCCAAAACCAGGCTGAGTGCTGCTCCATGACCACTCCTCACTCTGATATCCCTTGTGGTTAAGCGCCGCGCCATATGCTTTCAAGCAGCTGCACTGTCACATCTGATCCTGATTGGCGCCTAGTTTTAGGGTTCAGGTTAAACCCCAAACCCTCCAATCCTCCATGCACCCCCCTCCTATCTCCATGCACCCCCCTCCAATCCTCCATGCACCCCCCCTACAATCCTCCATGCACCATACCTCCAATCCTACATCCACCATCCCTCCAATCCTCCATGCACCCCCCCTCCAATCCTCCATGCACCCCCCCTCCAATCCTCCATGCATCCCCCCTTTTCTGCCTGCAGCTGACCGTCAACTGCTCTGCGCTCATGATTTGCTTCATCGGCGCTGTGGCGGGCGGCAGGGAGCCGCTGAATGTGTTGCAGCTCCTGTGGGTAAACCTGATCATGGACACCATGGGCGCGCTGGCCCTGGCGACGGAGCTGCCCTCGCCCACGCTGCTGGACCAGCCGCCCAACGGCCACGATGCCAAGCTCATCAACGCCAGCATGTGGAAGCACATCATCATCCAGGGGTTGTACCAGGTGCGCTGCTCGTCAACTGTTGTAGAGGTCATCTGTTTTTTGAAGGGGCCGACTGGATTTTTTGATGGGGCCGACTGGTTTGTTCGAAGGGGCCAACTGGTTTTTTTGAGGTCAAATGGACATGTTGTTACCTTCCTTGTTTTTTGTTATTGGTTCCGCGAGGAGAAGAGGAAAGGGGGGAGGGGCCTAGGCCCAGTGAATTAGGGCAAGGTGATGCATGGCAAGATAGCAGGATTCGGCGCAGGGTAAGCCAGATTACGACCAAGGTAGCACGATACAGTACAATACGGCACGATACGGCACCAGTCAATTGTGCTCCCAAGATGCACGGCGATGCACTATACCTACTGTGGTGCTTGGGCTGGTTGAGATGCCTCCATTGACTGAACTTACCGTCCCTGTACGCCCAGGTTGTGGTGATGCTCATGTGCCTCTACGTTCTGCCCATGACCATTTCGCGCTACCACATCACAACCTCCGCCGAGTTCTACGAGCACGCCTGCCTGAATAAGCTATCCTCACGGCTGGACGTTCCCATCGGCTCCGGCCTGTACAACACGGGCCTGCCAGATGCTACCTGGTACTGCGGTGTGATGAACAGCTGTGGCTTCCCACACAACGCTCTGCTGAGGAACACGAGGTTCTGCCCCCTGTTCAACGGGTCGGCTACCGTCCTGGGCTCTCAGGAGGATGCAGTGTGCTTCAACAATGCGACGTCATTGGGGCAGGGCTGCGTCGTGAACGACCGGCTCCGCTCCGGCATGGAGCACATGGACAAGGAGCTGGAGGAGCATCAGGAGCAAGACTGGAAGAAAGTGCTCTCTGTTCTCTTCAACGCGTTTGTTTGGTGTCAGGTGTGCCTATGGAATCCTGCACTGATTTCAGCTCATGTCTAACCAATTCTAGGGGGCAGCCACCATTGGGCCAATGGGGACCAAATATTGACCGACCTATGGCCAGCGGCCCAAAAAGCAGGCCCCTTCCTGCACCAGGCCCCGTCAACCGTAGGCATAGTTTAAAGATTAGGTCTGGGTAGGCCGTGGTGTAGCTGAATCGTAGCTGAATTACGCTAAAATAAGCTGTGATGGAGACTGGAGGTTCCTGGCAATCAGCATGGCATCTGATATGGTGCATTGACAGGTTGCATCTACTGATGATGGCAGATCCCCTTGGGCTGAGCTGAGAGCAGTCAACGGCCTCTTTCCCGGCAAATACTTCATTTTGTCCATATCTAAGACCTCTGCGCCCTGCCAATGGTCGCATGCAGATCTTCAATGAGATCAACTCACGTCGCATTTGCGATGAGTACGATTTCTTCAGCGGCCTGATTACGAGCCCTATCTTCATGTCCGTCATCGTCATCACAGTGGCGCTGCAGGTCCTCATCATGCAGGCTCTGGGCATATTCTTCAAGGTGGGTGGGAACGGAAGTGTGAAAAAGGCATAATGTAAGCAAGGCATGTTGTTCAAGGTGGGTTAGAATGGTAGTATGAAAATGGAATGTACATCCTGCAGGCCCTGGGCAAATGGGCATATATTTCAAGGTGGGTGGGAACGGAAGTGTGAAAAGGCTTGTTGTAAGGCATGCTGTTCGAGGTGGGTTGAAGTGGTAGTCTGAAATGGCATGTTCTAAGGCTCATTCTTCAAGTCGTAAGGCAGATTCTTTGAGGTATGTGGGAAGATGATGGTGTCAATAAAAAAGTGGAGCCGTCTGAATGGAAAGCCGACAGGCTCTGTCACATTATTTCAACATGCTGCAGTATGCAGGCTGGACCTGACTGACTCTGTGTTTTGTCATGCCGGTGCCAGTGTAGTGGTGCCCTGTGCACTGTACTGTTTGGTGCATTGGCCAATGTTGTGCCTATATATCATGTGTAGTGCTCCGGCCAAAATTGCTACCAGCACTGCCCCAAGGTTGTGCTTGAAATCTGGAGTTGTTTGAAATCCGAAGGAGCATCACTTTTGATGCATGGGACGGGACGACAGGTGCCCACAAACCGCTTCAAGCACGAAATCAACCAGCGAGTGGGGGAAATAGTGACCCCATGGTCATGCAACCGGAACACAACAGCAAACCAATAGCATGGGAGTGAACCCCATAGTACAGAGGATAAGCCCCGATCACAACATGTGACATGGTGCTGCAGGTCCAGCCTTTGGACTACAGCGAGTGGCTAGCTTGCATTGCGGCTGGCTTTGGATCCTGTATCATCAGCTGGATCACTCGCTGGGTCTCGCGCAACTACCAAAGCTTCTCCTGCGGCGATGTCCTGGCGTTGAGGAAGCCGATCCGATCCTCATCAGGTCGTTTGGGGTCGGGCAAGCCTGGGGGCATGGGGCATGGGGGCATGGGCGGGAATGGGAGCGTGACGGGGTCGATGAAGGTCCCTCGTTCATCGGCGGACGACAAGAAGGTGCCGGTCGTGGCACACGCCAAAGAGCGCACACCCAGCTCCAATCAGATTCTCCCGTTCTAAATGGGACGCGATCGGCTCGGCAGAATCTGTAGGCGCAACCCATGGCCCTCGCGGGCTCGGGACCATATATTGACTGCAGTCAGAGATTGGCTGCGGACAGAATGGAAGTGTGTAGCCAACTTTGCCTTATACTTGTACGGGATGCATTTGCTGGACGGATTGATGGCAGAATGTGGGCAGCAGGGCTAGGTTTTGAGGTGGGAATTGAGGTTCTTGAGCCGAGAAGTGCAGCATGGATTGCTGTCATCTCTCCACAGATATTTGATTGCCTAGAGGTCTTCCAGGCTTATTCTCGCCCATTTAGAACGGTTGCTGTCACCACCACGCACTGTATGAAACCTGGCCCACTCTTTGTCACACTGCATGACCCACGTTGGTCATGACATGCTTCTGTTTCGCACGGCAACAGGCCCTCCCTTTATTTTAGTTGGATTTTCCTTGCTTCGATTATTCATTCAATGATTGGCATGAATCCTGCCTTGAAACATGACGGACCCTGTCCGATAATCCTGATACTTGGTCGTCAAGACGCCTTCTTTTTCAATGTTACGGTTCATCTGATTCACATGTTAGCATATTCTGTGCGGGGCATATCCGTCAGAAAGTGAGGAGCCACTGAAAAATAATTTTTAATTTAGCTGTATGGTACAGGGGATTTTGTATCAATGCCTGGTGAATTTTGATTGAGCGGCATGTTACCAGGGAATTTATCTCAGCAATGCCTGGCCAGCTTTTTAAGCTGGGGCGAAAGCCTGGGAGCTGACGGGTTGCAACTGCACCTACGCAGAGGCAGTTTGTTGTGCGGTAGTTTTATTTGTAACCTCTGGTCCATTGATTCCTTACCAGCTGTCGATGCGACAAACAGTGAGCTGTTGAGATTCTAAGGTTTGAATGACGAAGATGACACTTTGACAGGACCCAACCTATTGATCAGGGGCTTACCAGTATTCGGCTGATGCCATCGGGGGCATGCAGAAGGAGATCTCAGCGCACTTTATCAGGTTGACACAGCTTGGCCAACAGGTCAAGTGTGACATTATTGATAAATATGTCGTGATTAATAAGTGGGTTAATTTCCTGCAGGCTATTTGGTGGAATTATCAAAAACTGATAAATTGGCAAAAATTAAGGTGGTGACCAGCCTGAGAAGGATGCTAATAATACCGGTAGGCTCAACGTAACCAAGACAGAGATATTGGAGTTTGGCAGCCGCTTAGCTGCGCAGCGCCGGCACTCAGCCCATCCTTGCATGTATGGCCCCATGAGGATAGTGCTAAAGCGTGTCCAGGATTTCAAGTTCGTGGGCATCAGCACGAGAGCAGCAGCAGGAGGAAGGCCATGCAAGGTAGAGAGGTGCCTTCCGCTACCGCGTTGCACCGTGTCCGCCGCATGGCCGCCAAGGTGCACCTCAGGCATCATCTGCCTCCACGCATCCGGTTGGCGTCTGTCTATGCAGCGCCTGCGGCCAACTACGGTGATGTGGTGTGGGCCACCATTCACTTAAGGCCGCGGCATTGCCTCAAGAGCAAGATGCAGTCCAGCTTCCTCCAGCATCTGCGCCAGGCTGCAGGGCTACCTCCGTCCGTTGCCAGTTGGGAAGTCATGAAGGAGCTGCAGATCCAGCCGTTACAGCGAAGTTGGTGGCAGCATGTACATCGCTTCTACATCGTAGCGGTGGCACCAGCAGCACAGCAAGACAGCCTGCTCATGGTGGCAGCCATGGCGGCCGACATGCAGCTCGCTGTCAGGCACGGCACCTGAGGGTGCAATTGGTGCAGTGATTTGCTAGGTGCCTTGCTGGAGCTGGAGCTGGGATCAGCCGATCCCAAACTGCGTCAGACAGCAACCGCTGCCTATCAGAGAGGTGCTAGCGCTAGTTGATACAGCATACGAGCGGGCGCAGCTGGATGCAGCTGGCAGAGGGGACCCCAGAGATCCTGCCACTGAACACAGGTCTGCGGCCGCCTACCGCACATGGTTTCAGTCCACGGCGGGCGCCGTGTTGGCGCAGGCCAGGGGCCGCACCAGCCGAAAGGAGTGTGCTTGCGTGCGCACGAACTTAAGGCTGCGGCTCAGTGCCGTCAGCACGGCTGACACTAGATGTCACGGTATAATGCAGTATACGTGCCAAAACCGTAGGGACCGCTGACGCGTCCCCGTAGACTCCGCAGCTTCCCTGCGGAGCCCCCTTTTTAGGGTTAGACGCCCAGCTTCCCACTTTCGGGAAGATCGGAGACCAGGATTTCCCGTACTCTAGTAATAAGGGCCTGCCGGGACATTGTATCCCGGCTTGCCCACTGTCCCTTACTTCGTTCCTTTTAAGTGGACAGGCCTCTATTTGTAACCAGCACCGGCTAGATCTCGGAGACCTACCCAGTGAAGTGCATCAAAGCCAGTACCACTAAGTCAGTCAAGCCTAGATCAGCGACCCAGCCATCTAGCAAGCACGAGAACACCTAACCCGAAGCCCAGCCCTACCTAGGACTACGTCGTCCGCAGTCTACGGCTACGGCTTCGCCCGCTACACGCGGTAAGTGACTCATAACGACCTGCAGGGTTCGCGACCCGTCAGGCCATTAGTCTCAGCTCTACAAGCGGCCAGCTCCGCGCCTGTCACCTAGAAGTTCCAGCCACAGCTTAACGCGCAGCGCATTCGCGGCCAGCGTGTAGACGCTGAGTCCGCCCGTAGGCGTCCGCCACTCAGTGGGGAAGAAGTCCGCCACGGACCCGAAGCAACAATCGCGTGTCCACTTAAAAGGAACGAAGTAAGGGACAGTGGGCAAGCCGGGATACAATGTCCCGACAGGCCCTTATTACTAGAGTACGGGAAATCCTGGTCTCCGATCTTCCCGAAAGTGGGAAGCTGGGCGTCTAACCCTAAAAAGGGGGCTCCGCAGGGAAGCTGCGGAGTCTACGGGGACGCGTCAGCGGTCCCTACGGTTTTGGCACGTATACTGCATTATACCGTGACAGCTGTCGCACCATAAAGCAGTAACCGTGCCAAAATGGTGTAAGCTGTCAGTACTGCCTTAGAGAGGCTCAAACTACTCACAACTAAGGTTCACCACCTGTACACACGTGCCACTTGTACTAGACTGTGGAGGTACAAGGGCTGTAAAGGGATAACTTGGTACAGCGTACCGCATAAGAGGGTAGGCTGGCCTACCCGGGCGCCCCTAACTGTAGGTACCGCCTTACAGAGCCTCTCTCACAGCTTACACCATTTTGGCACGGTTACTGCTTTATGGTGCGACATAGAGGACGGCGCAGTGGTCAGCAGCGTGACAGGCGGTGCTGCCTGCGATGTTGGGCTAGGGTAGACGGCGACCATGTGGACGACGCGCTGCATGCTTGTTTTCAATGCCCCAGCGTGCAGGATCAACTTAAAGACCGGGGATGGGCAGGTCCTCCGAACAGTGCTAGAGACTTTTTAGAGTTGTACCGGGGCAGGCTTGGGTTAGATGCCCTAGCCTTTGTGGATGACGTGGTAGATATCGTTGAGGCCCAGACATTTTCAGAGGTTAAAACTTCCTTTGTATTTTGTGTTTTACCAGCCTTTTTTGTGTCCCTTCACTTCATTTCCCCCCTTTCTTTTGTCCTGCCCCCTTCTGTGTTACCGGTACTTCCCATCTTTCCTCCTTTTTTAGTTAGGCGCCCCTGCGGCCTAGCCTTTTTCAGCAGGGCCCAGAGGTGTAACGTCATTGACCTGTAGGCTACAATATTTATCAGCCGGTAACGATGACGAGCTGGATTCATTTAGTTTAGCGTAGTTTGAATCATGAGACAGCCAGCCGACATCTAGACAGCTGCTTTGATATCAAGATTTTAATCGAAAACTGTTATTGGCAGCCAGGTTTGACTTTGCCCGGTTTCATGTACATCCGGAATCTTATAACTATTGCCAGTATATATATCAGAAGCATTCATTTACATACAGGCTGCTAAACAAAGGACTCAAAGCGTTCATAATGGTTTAGAGTCGTTATTGCGAGCCCACTTAAAATTAAATCATTGTTTACAAGGCTTGCAGAGGCGCATGTGCCCACTTCACGCCTCCAGTTTAACAGCCGGTTCAATACCGTAGATTCGGTTAGCCTTCCCTCATAATTAATGTTGTTTGGGGGTGAGGGTTATGACCGAGGGATACATCAAAAATTCATTATTTGGGGTGAGGGGCGCGAATATTTAAATATCAATCAGATCGGAAATCGGTCTTCGAGGCCCCTGTCGCCACAACATGTCGCCGTTCGTTCATTCGACGTCTGGTACAACGGGTAGCGCATTTTTTAACGTACCGGTACAAGACCTGAGCTTTCAAGCGCTGTGCGTAAAGAGGCTGCACGTTCGAGGTCTAGCGTAATGGCTTAAGATGTCACAGAGTCTGCTCTCTTATTTCGATCTCTCTTCAGACATGGGTTCTTATTTCGATCTTATGTGATGGCCTTCTGGTTTCGATCTCTCATTACTAGTTAGCCCTCTTATTTCGATCTCTCTTCTGACATGCGTTCTTGTTTCAATCTCATGTGATGGCCTTCTGGTTTCGATCTGTCATCTGGTCAGGCCTCTTAGTTCAGTCTCTCTTCCGGCATGCGTTCTTATTTCGATATCATGTGATGGCCTTCTTTCTGGTTTCGATCTCTCATCTGATATGCTCCCTTGGGGATCGTGCCCCCTTTGAAAGACCAGCTTGACATGAACCCTGCCTTCATGATGGCTGAGAGCCCGGGCTGGGGCCGCCAGCACCCATTGTTTGCGAAAGGGCACGCGCAATGGAGGTTTGGCTGCTGAAATTAGATACACAGCTGTGAGGCTTTTAACACTGCTTGTAAGCGAATTTCGGTGCCGAGGGAACGGATTGAACAAAAAAATCTGCCCCGAGGGCAGCATTAAAATAAATAATTGATACCCGAGGGAAGGCAAATCAAATCTACGGTGGCGGGACCTAGGGTGGGGTGGGGGGAGCTTTTGGTGGAAGGCCGGGGTGGAAGGGTTCGGAGGCAGGTTCCAACCCCTTATCACGCATATTTGGTGTTTAGTCACGGCTTTCAATTTTGGATATTGGGCATCATAATGGGGATGTACTGATGGGCATGTACGGTACTGATCGAGCCCCCCTCCCCTGGCGTTCGGCCTGAATCCTCGTTGAGAGGCAGCCTTTAAATTACTAATTGGCAGGGATTTATATAGAGTCTATATGCTGAATAGGGGATGCTGATCAGTGAGCACTATGAGGGGTCAAACCCTGGCACCATGAGACGGCTCCGAAACAAGAGTGTCCCACCTTTCACTCGTTTTGTTTTGCCGTCACTCCCTTGCACAACAATCGCTCACAACTTGCCTGTATTGATTGCGAACGTTTAAGAGTCGCCTTACATTGATTCGAGCCTCCTGATTCGGGTAGAGTTATAGCGAAATGTTACTTCTTTTTGAGACGGCAGCAGGATATGCCCTGTTCAAAGTTCTGAAGGAGGACAAGCTGAAGGATGTCGATGTAAGCATCGTGCTTCCTTGACGGCTTGGCCCCCCAGAACCCCTCGTCCCCACGGTGGCGGTCTCGCTAACTCAATTGTGACCGATGTCGTCTCTCAGGACTTGTATGAGGACTTTTCAACGCTTGATCGTGCGCAAAAGGTATGTTGTGGTGCTGATGACGGCCGTCGTTATTCCGTCCCGTCCTGTTGCTTAGCCGCCTCCACCATCGCCCATAGATTGTCAAGCTGAAGGCCTTCTGCAAGTTTGAGAACACGACCGAGGCCCTCGCTGCCGCCACTGCACTCGTCGACAGCAAGCTGGGCAAAGGTGACGGCTTGTTCGCAAGCATGAACGCGATAATTACACATCGCCGAGCTTTAATCAACATGCATCGCACAATCCAGGTCTCAAGAAGTTCCTGAAGAAGAATGCTGTCGGCGAGGAGCTCGCTGTGCTTGACAAGAAGCTTGGAGGCATTGTGCAGGAGAAGCTTGGAATCAGTTGCATTTTCAAGTGAGCCGGATGCATGCCGGACGCGAAATAATTTAGCCTAGTACTGCGCATGTGTTTGGCGTTATGGCATGGACTAGTTTTTACTTCTTGCCCATCCCCTGCCTTCCATGCAGCTACCCTGTCATGCATGTGCTTCATGTCATGGCATGCCTTTCACTTCTTGCCCATCCCCACCCCTCCCCATGCAGCAACTCTGTCATGGAGCTTACGCGTGGTGTGCGTAGCCAGCTCCAAGGGTTGATCAGGTAAGCAGGCACGCAGGGAAGTCCTCCATGTTTTTCCTGCAAGCGATGCACACTGCACCCTCTTACTTGTGATTCTAGCAGTGATTTGAGCAAGCAATTACTCTCTACTGCAATCCTGCTGGCCCAAAATATTTCCAGTTTCTCAGGATTTCAGACACTGCAGATACTGTCAATGCTGTTCGACATGCTAGACTCCCAAGTCCCAAGTAACATGATTGTCCTTTCTGATCCCGATACCCTGTTTCAGTGCGACTTTCACCCAGTCCTGACTAAAAGAATCACTGCACCTCACTGACTAGTCTGGGTGGCTGCTTGCAGTGGGCTGACGGGCACCGACCTCCGGCCCATGTCTCTGGGTCTCAGTCACAGCTTGTCACGCTACAAGCTCAAGTTCAGCCCAGACAAGGTGAGGGGGTGACAGATTTGAACGGCTGGGAAATGCATGTCGGGGGTCAGTATGGACAGCCCGTTGCCCATGCAGACCAAATGTATGATCATACATTCTTTATGCATGATCATACCTTTTTTGTATGATCATGCATGCTGTCTGCATCGGCAACGGGCTCTCCATGCATTCAGCAAGCCATTGGTAGGCATCTGATATACCGGCAATCTTTGACTCTCCTCATCTCATGCATGTGTTGACTCTGTTGCAGCTGTTGCGATGCTGCCCCTTTTGCTTCCCCTGGTTGCTATGCTTCCCCCATTGCTTCCCCTTGTTGCTATGCTTTCCCCTTTGCCTCCCCCTGTTGCTATGCTTCCCCCTTTGCTTCCCCTTTTGCGATGCTTCCCCCGTTGCTTCCCCCTGTTGCGACGCTGCCCCCCTCGATCTGCCTGCCTGCCTGTAGGTGGACACCATGATTGTGCAGGCCATTGGCCTCCTCGATGATCTGGACAAGGAGCTCAACACGTATGCCATGCGCGTGCGGGAGTGGTACGGCTGGCACTTCCCTGAGATGACCAAGGTGAGAGACAAGGACGGTGGGGGAGGGAGAAGAGGGGACGGGAGGGGAGATTAGGACAATCGAGGGGGACGAGTAGAGGGGAGTGGAAGAGGGCATGGGAGAATGGTGAGCGGTACGGCTGGCACTTCCCTAAGCTGACTAAGGTGAGCTAAAAGGGTGGGAAAGGGAGGCGGCCTGGTGACACGCTTCAAGGGGTAGGAGACCTGTTGTGACTGCTGGATCTGAGAAGCCCAGCCATATGCTTTTTTGCCACAACACCACCTCGAGCGGTCCGTTTGGCAGCCTCGGAAGGTCTTTGGGGTGGCTTACATTTTATTAGCCTTCAAGGGCTGGCCAGGAGATATGTATATCCTCGCATGGGGCTTGAGTCTGGATCCCTGGAGGTACCTGAACTGTTGCAAATCTGTAGTTTAAGCATGAAAAAACTCTTTCTTTTGGTCTTCCCATCGCTCACCAATTCACCATCTACCGTATCCATTTCCCCCCCACAGATTGTTGCAGACAACATCCAGTATGCCAAGTCTGTCAAGTTCACTGGAACACGTGACAATGCGGCTGCTCTGGACTTCAGCGGTATCCTTGATGAGGTGTGAATGAGGGTTCCGGGTTCACACTTTCACGGACGGAGGGGACGGTGGCTGTCTGGCTTTGCGAATGACGGGATCAGGACGCTTCCTTTACATGGCCTGCATGTGCCCCCAGCCTGGGATTCATGCAGTGCTGTTTAATTGCACCGTAATTCAGAAACTGTGTTAGTACTCATAGGTCCTTTTTGCTCGTAGGAACAGCTGGATTTGCCATGAAATTGTGGTGACGAACACCCTGCTGATCCCCACTCGTTCCCGTTGCGTCTGTACAGGAGGTGGAGACACGGCTCAAGGAGGCAGCAGTGATCAGCATGGGAACGGAAATCAGCCAGGAGGATCTGTCAAGCATCAACGACCTTGCAACACAGGTAAAGCAGGGCAGGCTGGTCTGGTGAATGGGCAGTTCAAGCCTCGAGCATCGATTAGGCACCATGCTTATGGGGGATGGAGCACTGTGAGGACAGACTGGTCAGGTGAATGGGCAGTTTAAGACTCGAGCATTAACTGGGCACCATGCTTGTGGGGATGGAGCATCATGAGGGCTGACATTTTTCGAGTAGTTTCCTGTCTCGATGGAGGGTGTCCACTGTCCAGCCTGACCCATGATGCATTCTCCCAATGCCTCACCAGCACGCATCTCTTCTGCGCCTTCTCCTGCTCTTCAGGTGGTTGAGCTGTCCGAGTACCGCGCCCAGCTGTATGACTACCTGAAGAGCCGCATGACAGCGATCGCGCCCAACCTGACGGTGCTGGTCGGGGAGCTGGTCGGAGCTCGGCTCATTGCACACGCAGGGTCGCTCATCAGCCTCGCCAAGCAGCCCGCGTCGACGGTGCAGATCCTTGGAGCGGAAAAGGCGCTGTTCAGGTGAGCGGATCAGCAGACGCGCGGACGGCCCTGTTCTAATTGAGGTGCTGATGAAGGAAGCAGGAAGGGGGTAGGTGTCATGGTGTGAACTCTCGGCTGTCACAGGGGACGACTGCCGGTCTGAATGTTGGGACTCGACTGTTTGACTGTGGTGCTCCCCTCCCCCTGCCCCCACCCCCCTGATAATCACTTCCCCCCATTATCGCCTCCCATCCATCAATCAGGGCGCTAAAGACAAAGCACGAGACGCCCAAGTACGGCCTCATATACCACGCATCCCTCATCGGACAGTCCTCACCCAAGTTCAAGGGCAAGATCTCGCGTGTTCTGGCAGCCAAGTGCGCGCTCGCTATCCGCGTGGATGCCCTGGGTGACTCTGCTGATGCATCCATTGGCATTGAGTCCCGGGCCAAGGTGGAGGCGCGCATGAGGCAGCTTGAGGGCAAGGTGCTGGCTTCGGAGGGTGCCAAGCCAAGAGGCAAGGAGCAGCCACAGAAGTATGACAAGACGAAACAGGCTGGCGCGGCGCCTGCCTTGTCCACACAGACCAAGGCGTACAATGCGGATGCAGATGTTGCAACAGAAGACAAGGAAGAGAAGAAGAAGAAGGTGCGAGGATGGGTAATGCTCTGCTGTTGGGTGGTTGCTTATGAGCCTCAGCGACAAGTAGGTTTTCTGAGCGATGTAGTCACTAGAACTGACGATATTATCCTCCCCTATCTGTTTTTGGTACGCTTGACCTGGTGGTCTTGCCTAGACACCCCTGCTCTCTCTATGCCAACTGAGCTTGAGCTGATTTCCTGAAGTTGATGCATACTTGATGCTCTCTGTGCTGGGCGAGCTTGAGCTGTCGGTCTTATCTAACTGCACTTTCCTTCTCCATGCTCCTCAGAAAAAGAAGCGTGACGCTGCCGAGGAGGAGGCTGCACCTGCGGAAGGAACGGAGGAGGCGCCAAAGAAGAAGAAGAAAAAAGCGGTAGAGGCTGAGGTGGAGGCAGAAGAAGACGTGAAGGTGAGAGACATATGAAGCTATTGAAGCCCAGCAAGCAGCGATCAAGACTTATGTTCACTTCACGATGCCTCAGCTACACTGAGCTGCAACCTGGCCTTTGGCAAGGGGCAACCTGGTGCAGCATGCCCTGCCCATAGGCCTAGGTTTTGTCCCACTTTTCACCCGATGTTGGTCTGACGCACAGTAAAACAATGGTATTGAGACTCGTGTCGTGTTTTTTTATTACCCATTGAAAAACCCTTGAAAAAACTATTGATTTTTTTTACTGAGACTTAAGGCCCCCTTCCTCCACACCTAATCCTGGTCAATTTGTACGCTGTGCAGGAAAAGAAGGAGAAGAAGAAAGAAAAGAAGGAGAAAAAGGAAAAGAAGGCGAAGTAAAACGCCCTCAGATATGGCTGCCCCAGCATCGCTGGGTTTTGTAAACTGCTGCCCATTTTTCAGGCTGCATAGTCGTTAATCATGTCTCGGATCTTACGTTCTATCTGCCATGGGATAGTATGGCATGGACGGTGCACTTGTATTTTTCGGAAGTAGGCTCGCTTGATGGACTAGCGTTACAAAGTTTTTAGAGGGGGTCATCAGGCTTACACTTGACTTTTAACTGGATTGTGCGGGGAGGGGGGTTAACTCATGATACCGGTATATCATGTATTTTTGTGTCTTAGGTATGTCGGGTTGAACTCTAGTGTTACGAACGGTGTGTAATATCACCCTTGAAATATCACACAGAGCCGTCACGGGGGCGAAGTATCATCACGAGGGAGCAATGCGGAGGCAAAACAGGCCCACTGGCCAAACGGGGTAGTCCTGTGCGTGTGGACGGGTAACAGGTATGATGTACATTGTACACGTAGTGCCAGCTATTAATGTTGCATGGGCTGGAAGGTCAGTTTTTAGCATGGCCCTCGTGGAAAGCAACTGCGGTTAGTTGAAACGTATGCAAATAGTTGTTGTGCCACCCCATGGGAATGGTTGTCAGTGATCTCTAGGGTGATACTTAAAGGTTGAGCAGGGCCCATGACCACGCATGGAGTGCAATCTCAAGGTCACCGAAAGAAGGGGCCAGAGCAGCTCCTCAGACCTCACACCCCCACACAATGTAAGGATCATAACGTGGCAACCCAATGGACTGCCAGCCTACTTATTACACCAAGCACAAAGGATACAACACTTGATCGCGCACTGATGGGCGGGGCCATGGGGTGCTTGAGGTGTTGCGTGGAGGAGGGATGGCATTGCATGGAGGGCTTCCATTTGTCTGGGAGGGGGGAAATGGTCCAGTGGTATAACGCTGGCGGCATCCATACCCAGAGGTTGAGAGATCGAACCCGCCACACGATCTTCTCTCTCCCCCCGACTAGAGCGCCGGGTTCCATGTTCCTGCCGCCTCACATAAGAGGATGGCATGGCTGCACCATGGCCCAGGCTGTGCATGGTACCTGGAATTGAGTCTAGTCATTCCCTACCAGCCCCAGGTGGCCGAGCGTTCAGCAGGGCCCAGCGGGTATGCACTGTTCTAATCTTGTCCGGGAGGGGGAACCTTGAAATGTGAATATGATGACACATGCCATATGAGAGGAATAGTTCGGGAGTGCATATACGTGATATTCCGGTACTTGTGTTGCTTAGAGGAGGATGTGCTTGGTAGTTTCACATTGAGGACGTGAAGTTTTTACATTCCAAGGGAGTGACACATTTGGTGCGTGGGTGCGTGCCAGGGCATCGTTGTGGGCACCAGGTGTCGTAGGAGAGCGATTATTAGAAAAAGAAAAGAAAAGAGAACGCCGATGCGGCGTGGATTTTGGGAAGTACAGGTTGACGAGACGCCCAAGCCCCGGTCTGTATACCCTTAAAGGGAGAAAGGGGCTATGGCGGGTCAGTGAGAACAGGGGGAGATGCTGGACGGCAGTCGGGTGGACTGTTTTCAAGGTAACGGCGAAGTCGAAGAATGGAATAGGCAGATTGGACAGTGTGAACTGCTAGGTGTTTGAGCAGTGGGGGGACGTTGAAGGGTGTGATACCAAGGACTGGAAAGAGGTGCATGATATCTTTATAGAAAATGCCAGAGCAACCAATGATGATGAGGTGAATATAGGGGTAGAGGATGTCTGTAGCAGGGGGGGGTAACGGATATGTAAGAGGGTGGGGGGCAGGAGTGTGGAGAGGGTCTATAACAGGTGTAGTGAGGTTCCATCCTGCGGAGCGAAGCAATTGTACCAACTGTGCATGTTGTGTGGATTTGTGGGACAGGCAGAATTGTAGATTGGAGGTAAACCCGAGCTCAATAACATGGATGGTACAACGGTGTTGGAGGTCAAGAAGGAAGGCAGGGTCGGCAAGCCGGGCGGGAGGATCACTGTGGAGATCGGCAATGGTAAGGCCTTCAATTAAGAGGAGATCTGGACGAAGGCGGCAGAGTGTGGCAGGGGGGACAGCGGGAAGCATCCATTGTGGGATACGGGTGTCATAGACGCCTGGTGGGAGGGATGTAGCGGGTGTGGCATCCATAATTGTGAACATTCCACTCTTTGTGCCTCTGTGGAGGGAACGTTGGATGAGGCAGAGGGCCTTGTTGTGTCGGGAGATATAAGAGGCCTGCATACGGGGATGCCTGCATCTTCCAAACATGTGTCCCTGTGTGTCAGAAGTAGCGTCAGGTGGGCCAGTAGGAGGTGGTGTACATATGGGGCAAAGGCCATCGGTAAACGAGCGCACTGTTGTTTTGTAGGGAATACGGAAGAGAAGTGCCCGTTTAGCTGTCCATAAGAGGTTGGCTCGCATACGGAGGATGCAGCGCTTCAGAGAAAAGTGGCAAGCAGAAGACTGCCACATGTGATTGTTATACAAGGGTAAAGAGTGGGTATTTTCTTCGTTTATGCGGGTATATGTAGCACAAGATATGGTGGTATCACCGTCCGTAACGTGAGGGCAAGAAGAGTGAAGGTGTGCCTTGATAGAGGAGGTGAGGTCAGAAGTGAACCAAGGGGTGTCGTTTGTATCCGTTTGAGTATCGTCTTGGGGTAGGCAAGGCCAAGCTGGGAGGGAAGCCATGTACTGGTTGTTGATATGGGAAAGGTTAAATGTACATGTGCTGGGTGCGTCCAAGGCTCGTGATGCCCCAATGTCAGCAAGTTCATTGCCGATAATACCAATATGTGATTTCACCTTCTGGATGAGCGTTGGTAGGCCTATATTGGCCCGTGAAAGGAGTAGGCGGCGGATGGCCAGGAGAAGCGGTGCATGCTTGTCCTCAAGGAGATCATGCGGGTAAAAGACAGCTTTCTGTATGAGGTACATGCCGCAGAGACTGTCAGTGAAGATAGTAAGGGAAGGGGCAATGGTCAAGGCGGGGCCAGAAGGTGTATGGGCATGATCGAGGGCTGCATGAATGCCTCCAAGTTCAGCCCTGGTGATAGTGTTTGTTTCACATTTTCCAGTAGGGTTGACTGTATGGGTGGAGCCATCGACAGTGAAGTAAAAGGCAGCCCCTATCAAGTTATTGCCGGCGTCATCCTGTATACAAGCTCTGTCTGTGTAGTATGCCGGAAGCAACGGCCAAGCAAGTGGATAGGTAGGGGGGTAGAGAGATCGGAGTTCATCGAAAAGGATAAGGGGGAAAGTGAGTGGGGCAAGTGGGAGAGGGGTAGGGGGGGTAGTGTGCGTGTGTAAGTGGGAGGCTACAGAGAATCCAGCGGGGTGTTGCCATTTGGCATGCGAACCGGGAAGTTGGGATTGGCGCCGGGTGGGTGGATGTGGACGGTGGGCAGGTGAGGTGCCAGGTGGGTGTCCATGTCCAGATAGTGTGTGCACATTTGAATCGACTGGAGCAGTGGGAGGTGGGTCAGGGTAGAAGCGAGCGAGGCCCTCTGTGTTACCAATGACAAGAAGTTGTAGTGGCCATTTGGGAGTGCCGTATGTTGGTTGGGTGGCTGTGTAGATGTGTGCCATGTGGTCCGGGGCTGAAAAGCGAAAGTTGGGGTCGGTATGAAGAGTCAGAACATGAACCATATTGGCATGGGAGGTCCAATTCATGAAAGATGAGTTCTTCCAAACTGGGGCCAGGATAACAGTGCATGTGGGTGTCGTAGTCATGCTGGCGGATGAGATGGCCCAACGGATTGCTTTTGTGATTGTTTTTATCTTGAAGTCTGGATGAACGAACGAGCTGCCGGTCCAAGGTGTGGAGTACGCATTATGGAGAGCCCCAAAAAGACAATCGTGATGGTGGGTGGTATAGTATGTGCGTGCATGGTAGGAGACGTCGAGAGGAGAAGCAAAACGGTGTAGATGGGTGGACATGTTATCTGAGAGCACTTGCATCATGGGTTCCGGGAGACACCAAGTCGTGTTAGGCGCGGTTCCTGTTTTGTGCTTGGTATGAACGGGGTATCGGGCAAGAAGGGAAGCAAGATCTTGCTCGAAGGAACCCTCAGAGTGGGCGAGGTGTAGGGCAGGAAGGGTAAGTTTCGTATGATCATAGCATGCACGAAGCCAGTGCAGGCGGCGGGCAGGGATGCAACCAACAAGAGTACCATTTGGGCGGTATAGGTAGGCATATTGACATTGCCATGGAAGGGGTTGCAGATCAGAGGCAGGGGCGGAAGGTAAGGGGGGAGGGGGTAACGGGCCGGAAGAGGGTGAGTGGAGTCCAATCTGGATAGTGAAGGAATGTGGTGGTACGATGTCGAAGTCGGGATGGACCGGATTTATGTTAAAGGAGACGTGTTGGTCGATGCATGAGTGAGCCTGGTTTGCAGAGGATGGGACCCATTGGGTGCGGGGATGGGGGTTTGTGGAGCGTAAACGCCAGAGCCCTTGACGTTGGAGGTTTGTGAGGCCGAGGTCAAGGGGATGGGTAGGGGAAGGAGGAAGCAAGGAACAGGCGGGGTCCGTATGTGGGTGTACTTGGTCTGGTAATGTCCGCTTACGTGAGAGTGATGTACGGTCTAAGGGAGGGTGGTGTGGGGTACAGGAACGATAGAGTGGACGAGACGAACGGTTGATCCAACAATCCTGAGCGAGTCGTGGGGGGGCATAGACGGGGGGGGGGCGGGGGAGGGGGGCATGAGAGGTCTAGAATGTAGTCATGATGATGAGGGAGTGGGGGACCTGGGGGTGCAGCCAGGTCCAGGACAAACAATGTGGGAGGAGGGATGTGGGGCAAGGTGGAAGGGACAGGGGGAGGAGAGGGAGGGGGGCATGAAAGGTCGAGAGTGTAGTTTGGATGGTGGGGGAGTAGGGGGCATGGTGTTGTACCCAAGTGTAGGACAAAGGGAGCATGAGGAAGGGGTGGGGTAGAGGGATGGCCTGGGTTGGGAAAGAGCTCTGGAGCTCGGGTATGAGTACTACGGGGGATAGTGGGACGGGCGCGCTTTGAAGTTGCTTGGGGGCGTGGGGAGAAGCATTGGGGGAGGAGACCAAGGGCCTGGTCGGCACTGGGAGCAGAGGCGATGTGAGGGAGGGTGGTTGGGACAACCTGAGGGAGTTGGGAGAAGTCATGGGCGATCGTGATGTGGCGCTGATGTAGGGGGAGTGCAGAAAAGCGCGTGTAGCTGAGGGCTTGGTCAGAGGGATGCCCATTAAGGAGCAGGGTGATACGGTTGAGCGAGACTTGGGCCTGTTGTATCCAACGACGGCGCGCTTTACCTTTGAATGTTGCAGACATGTACGTGGATGGCTGGAAGGTAGAAATGTGAGGTCCAGTCATGACGGTAAGTGGTTCCAAGGACGTGATGCCCAGACGACAAAGAGGATGGAGTAGTTCTGGAGTGATGAGGAGGGAGGAACTCTGTGGTGTTGGAGAGTAAGGAGGAATAGGCATAATTGGCAGGGTAGTGTCGGGTGGAGGAGGTGTGGGTGAGAGGATGTGGGTCAGTTGTCGCCACAAGACATTGCCGAGGAGTTCTTTACCAGCCGGGATGTATGCGGTGAAATGGTACGTTTGGGTGTCATAATTTGTAACAACTCATGTAGGGAGGACGTAATTGTACGATGAGTGCGGGGTCCGCGACAATGGCTGGAGTGCAATGCCAAGGTCACAGAGTGGAAGGGACCGGAGCAAGCTCTGGACACCCAACACCCCCACGAAAAATTAGGATAATAACGTGGGCATCCAATGGACACCCAGTAAAGTTATTATACTTTACAGAACAGATACTACACTTGATCTTAGCCAAAAGGCCGAGAAAGGTATACGTTGTACAGGCAGTGCCGGGGATCTGGTCAGGGGGGCGGTCAGCCGGTCACCAATGGTGATGGTGGGGTCGGTGGCAGCGGGTGGTGTGCGGGTGCAACCGCACAGAGATCAGACACACCACAAAGCCACAGCATCACCATGTTATTATTATCATATGACGTGTCTTATAGCGGCCGCTCTCTTGAGCCTCATTCACAGCTGCAGGCTGTGAATGTCTTGGCCTTTACCGACGGTTTCGCTTGGGACAGGTGCCTGCTTTTTGGTTGAGCAATGATTTCCTGTTTTTCTTTTCTCCTATTCCCCCCTTTCTGACAGTGGGACGCCCACGCGGCCGAGTCTTTTGAGCGTGGCCCAGACGTCTTTAGCTTCCGGTACTTGGATTGGGGATTAGGACTTTTTGTTTTGTTTTTGAGGGGGTCTCTTTCCTCTCTCTCTTTAGTTTACAACCTTGCTGTTGGACGCCGACGCGGCCGAGCTTTACAGCATGGCCCAGTGGTGTAAAGTCATTGACAGCTGCAGGCTGCCCTAGGCCCATGCCAACCCAGCGGCGCACACAAAGCACTGGTTCAGGGTTCTTACAACTCCTCCGGCATTTGACATCACTGTTAGCATGCATGTATGCATGCATGTGCATGTCTCAAACTGTCTTCGAGTTGATCCCCCCACCCTACCGCTGGAACCCTCACCCCCCGCCGTTTGTCTGCCCTTGATCCTGGCGTTGGCGGTGCGGCCCTTGCATCTGCTGTTTTTGCTGCCCGCCTGGTAGCCTGCACCTCCAGCTCGCCTGTCCATGACCCTCGCAAACTCGAAGCGGTTCTGGTCCTGCTGCCTCATGTCTCTTTGGCCCCACTGCGGTTTTTCCCAGGCCAGGCCTTGCTTCTTTAACCTGTTGCTGTTAGCCCCTTCTTGCCATTCGTAGTTTTTGTACCTGAAAGATTCGGTTGGGCAATTGTCCCCTATCAGACTTGCCTATGGGCCTGTATGTTTTTACCAGAGGACCTGCACAGAAACGCCATGCAGGTCTCTGGTTCGTGCATTTGCTTGCCGTGCCCATGCCTTGGCGCAATGATTGGCACTCCGCTGTTCTTGATCCATGCTTACCGGTATCGGTATATTTATTTATGATGCCATCGGACTGCCAGGACGGGCAAGTCACGGACGTCCTCGCAGTCATGTCCATTGTCCAGGTTGATACACAAAACAGTGTATGGGGCGCCTGAGATGAGTGGCACTAGAAATATAATATGCTGAATTCAGCCATGAGATGTGTGAAACACATTTGGGCCTTGGGTTCAGCCATGAGGTTATAGCCTCTGACAGAAAACAAAACATGGACATGCTCAGCCTTCTGTTTAAAATATACACAGCCTTTAAATTTTAGAGGGACATGGGTATTTTGGGATGATGGAAGCATGCAATAATCAAGCAAAATTGTAGCAACCGACGCAGCATGAAGGTGTGACACGCCATCTCTGTACCACATGGGGCAACAGAACGGCTAACTGACGGATGACGAAATGAGGCCACCATGACCAGTTCAACTGTCGGTTGTCAAAACCCCGTCCCTTAAGTTTGCAATCATACTCTGTAAATTTGACCTGGCTCGATGCTAATACCGTATACATACAGTTTGCAGTCCGTCACCTAGCAGCCTGAGGGTCCAGCAGGGTGAGTGCGGCCTCCGTGCGCACTCCCTCCCCGGTCTTTTCAGTCCCGAGCTGCATCCCCTCCATGCGCTTGACTGGCTCATGCTCCGCCCCGCCCCCTTTGCTCCTCTCGCCCGACTCTGTCCATGAGATACACAAAACTCTCGTCGCATGCAGCCGGGACAGCGGCATCGAGCCCCCTGGAGAACTGGCGGCACACGGTCAGCGCCCGGGACAACGCCTCCGCGGCCGCAACCATACCCTCCTGCCACGAGCCGCCGACATGCTGATACATGCGCGCGAGCGACAGCCAGGCCTTGCCCACCTGCAAGCAGCATGCGGACACCAAGTTTGAACCAAGCTTTGGCTCATGAGGCTATACGCCCGCAGGTCAGCACCCTGTTCTCCCCCAGGCCTGCCCACTGTCACCACGATTCTCTTGCCTCCCCCCCACCAAATGTCCATATTGCGGACAAAACGCTTTCAAACATTACAGCAAGCTGATATACCAGTGTATTGCTCTCCCAAACCAGAGAACCTCGGCCGCCGCTACCCTCCCTCATTTACCTGCGGGTTGTTCCGCCCCATCCGTGCCTCCAATCGCTCCACCACAGCCTTCACCTTCCCGATCTCTGCCATCTGCGCGTCCACCTGCTCACGCGACATCTTGCCGTATTCAGGGGAGGGAGGGGAGGCCGCCGCGCCGCTGGAGGCGACTCTCGCCGCAGATGCCGCGGCGGTGGGTTGGTCGTGCCGTTGAGGCATGCCCGGGTGGAGCACTAGGGAAGGTGCATGCGGCAGCTGAATGTACAGCAGGAGGGGGCCACGAAACGGGATTTAGTGAGACAATAATTTCCGTCTTTGCCTCCTTCAATCCTGCATCAAGTGCTGCAACTTTACCTTCAAGCGTCCATGTGTGGAATCACACGGGCCATTTTATTCCGTGACGATGCAAGCATGTACCCTAGGACACTTCAACCACTTTGATGAAAGGAAAGGAAGGAACGCCATTCAAGGCGCGGATTAAGAATGACCCCAGGCCAGAAAATCACAAATAAATAATGAATACGGTACGGTACCGTATCAGAGCAATAATGAAATAAACATTACGCCATTAGGCGTGCGAACTAAGGAGGCCGTCCTTTCGGCGGCAGCCCTCCTCAGGGACACTCCCAGGGACACGGAGGGCAGCAGTGACAGCACGCCTCACAAAGTCACACCTGATGGCAAGTATACGTCGAGGGCGGGCTAATGAGCCCCCCCAGGCCCGCATGCTGAAGCGCCGCCGACAGCATGTCCGGCCTGCTCAAGGGCAGCGTGTAGGGCATCTGGAGCGACATGAGGCCGCTGCCACCGGGCGTCAGCGTGTCAATCAAGTGAGGGCTGGGCAGGCCTGACAGGCTAAGGCTGAGCATGGGGGTGCGGCCGGAGCCGAGGCTGCCGGGCGGAAGTAGGAGGCCTCCGCCAGCACTGTCGGGCATCTGCAGACAGGGAGGAACCTGTCAATGTGTGTGACATCAGGGCGGGGATATCAGATGCGTCAGATTGGGGTAGAAGGGTGTTAATCCCCAACCCTGATCGCATGATGTTCATACCCCGGGGTATGATCACGTACGTCAGATCAGGGTTAAAGGGTGTAAATCCCAAACCCAGTCGCATGATGTTCATACCCCGGGGTGTGATCAGAGGCGTCAGATTGGGTTTGAAGGACATAAATCCCCAAACCCAGTCGCATGATGTTCATACCCTGGGATGTGATCACGTGCACAAGATCGGGGTTAAGGGATATAAAGCCCCAACCCCAATCATATGATATTTCTGGGCATACCCATGAGGGGGGGGATCTGCATCATGTGATAATTGTGATATTGGGGATAAAGGCTCGAACAAGTGCACATCTGCAAAACTTTATCATTGCAGATTACCCGGAGAGAGGCCCGAACAAGTGCACATCTGCAAAACTTAATTATTGCAGATTACCCGTCCTGCGCCATCATGGGCTGATACCAAGGCAGGGGATGCTAAGGACAGCGCCGGGACTTTGACTGCCACGCGCGCACGTTCGAAAAGGTTCAACTCTTCAGCTCAAATTCACGTGCTTATAGCCATCAAGGGATACCCAGTATAGCGCAATACCTAAGACTTCCGCGTGAGCCTAGCTTAGGGTTTAGGGCTTAGGGGCACGCACATTGAGGTAGGGCGAGGTCAGGCCATTCAGAAACAGGCTGCCGGCGTCGTTGAGGAAGCCATGGTGAGCGCCGCCGCCGCCGCCCGGTAGAAGGAAGGACGGCAGACCGGCGCAAGCCTCCAGGTGGAGCTGCTGAGTGTTTCCGCCCCTTTGCTGCTGTTGCTGCTGCAGCTGTTCCTGCTGGTGCTGGGGAAGTTGGGGCTGCTTGCCATCGAAGAGGCTGTAGCTCAGCGGGCTTGTTGCAATCTCGTGGAGGGCCGCCAAGCTGTCGTCGTACGGGGAGCGCGGGCCGGACGCCTCGCTCGCGCCGCCGCCCTCCGGCATCTGCACAGGGGTGACAGCGGGGGGGTCACATCGGCAGATGTCTAAATGGACAAAACGCATATCAGAACGGAAAGGGACACCCGGAATTCCGAGCAACAACTTTGCCAAGTCCTCAGCTGAGCACTTGAGCAGCGTGATGCTTGGATACAGGCAGACGGAAAGCCTGAATCTTCAGCCAGCCAACCAGCCAGCCAGCCATTCTTCAGGCAGTCTCCCCATACTCCCAGGCCTCTCACCAACAGGCAGGCTGGCCGCCGTTTCCTCCTGGCGGAGCCGCCTGTCGACATCCGCCGCGCGCCCACAACAAACTCATCCTCGGCGCCCTTGCTGCTTAGCGCCCGTGCCGCCTCGCCCAGCAACTCAAGTGGTGACTCGAGGCTGTCGGGGACGTCCTCACTCGCCAGGACCGGAGCGGAAGGCTGGGGCGAGGCGTGGTCGAGATGGCTTTTGGAATGCGGCTCAGCATCCGGGACATCTGACAGGGGTTCCGATGCGGCTCCGCTCCCGGCCGACTGCGCCGGGCCGCGGCCATTTGCATGAGCGGCTAGGACGGCTGCCGGCGTGCCACCACGGCCGCGGACGCTGCCGCCAGCCGCCCCTCGGCCGACCCCTGAGCGATTCAGCTTTCCTGGAGAGCTTGGCTGCGTGCAGTTAGGGAGCCTTTTTTTATTTAGGGAGCTTCAGCTACAATTCAGCTACATCTCGGCCTACCACTGGGGTGGCATGGTGCAGCAAGCTTGCCTGTTTGGACCGCTGGCCAGAGGCCGGTCAAGGTATGGTCTCCATCAGCCCGGTGGTGTCGGCATGGCGGCCGGCCAAAGATGGTATTGTGCGCATAAAAGCAACAGGTGGGATTTAAGGCTGGCGTGCATCAGGGGGCAAGACTTCCTTACCGACGACATATCTGATGCTGTCTAGAAGGCCAGCACCTGGCAGAGTGCTGGAGAGCCTGACCTGAGCTCTCCTGCAACAAACCTGGATTTCCTCGTCATCCGTGATTGTGTCTTCTGTGTTCTCATCATCAGCCCCCTCCTCGCCCTCCTCATCCATCTCCTCATCCTCCCCCTCTTCAGGGTCAGAGGACGTCGGCTCACGGCAAGAACTGCTTGGGGCAGAACTCCGTGCTCGGCAACTCCGGCCGGAGACGCCATGAGTGCGAGAGGACTGGCGTCACAAGGAGGGCAGGGGGAGCGAATGAGTTAGGAGTGACGTCAAAGGCACGACAAATAAGCGAGGAGAATCGACAGACAAGTGACGAGTAACGGCAAATTAGTGAGCACCGTAGTGACAAAGTTACTTGACAAAGTTGGCAGGCAGCAAGCCACCTGCGAGCCTAGCCACGGGAGTTGCAGACAGAATGGAAGCCTGTCCCCAGATGCCACAAGTATCGTGCTTGACTGTTCACCTTGAGAGATGCTAAGTTTAGGTTTCTCAGTATAGGGTTCAGCACTTCAGCTTAAACAGGCTTCACCCTATCCCTCAACCTAAAACACTAACTTAAAGCTTCTCACCTTGAGAGATGCTGCGTTCCGTTTTTTGAATGGTGCCAGGCCAAGGCCGTCTATGGGTCCCACCCATCCCTCCGGGAAGAAGCCCTCATCGATCCACTCCCGAAGCCCAAATAATCCCTCCTGAGGACTGCAGGTCGAGAAGTGCGGAGCGAATGAGATGCATGGCAAACAACCCTTCCTGAGGGCTGAGTTGGAACCATAGCGGAATTTGTGCAATATCTCCTGGAGCCCAACCAAATTTTCTAGAGGGCTACGGATTGCAAATAGACAGTGTGGATTGAACGAGATATCTGGCAAACAAGACACCCACATCTTTTGTAACATCATAGGACCACTCTCTTATTGTACGACAGACAGGCCTCAGTCATCTGTTTTGCACGATGGTGTATGAAGCAATAAACTGGGAAGCAAGTAGTTCCAGAAAGCTACGAGCATTATGATTGAAACCGAAAAGGTTGACTAGCCTACATGCTCTTACCGTGTGAAAACTGATTTGGCATGCTTGCGCTTTACATCGGTGTAGAGAGCTGAGGCCATGGTTGCCTCAGGTGTCTTTCCTTGACACTTGATGTGACCATTCTCGAGGGCAACCCTGCGTAGCTATATCGCATTGATGCTCTTCTCGTGCAAAGTAATATACCCATGCCAATGCTTTTACGATTGCACTTGCATGGGAATTTGCATGTGGGGGCAAACAGCTCATGCAGAGGTGACCTGCCATGCAAAGGTAACACCGTGAGCAACATGTGCTCACTTTGTAATATCTCCAGTAGTCATCAACTTCCTCTTGAGCCTTAACACTGTCACTGCAGCACACTTGAATATACCCCCTCCTCCTGACACAGGTTTGACGCCTCCTCCCAAACAGGTCCGCTTATCGTCCTGCAGTACCGTGAGGCGAATCGTCGTGTATCATGTATGCCATTCTAATTTGAAGTTTCAAGAGCACAGGAAACATTTCTCAACATCACGCATCTGAACACATGTTTCATCACTTGCCTGCTCATTCCGTTCGCTTTGACGTCCTACTTTAGCAACAGCAGCGGTCCTCTTAGTCCGCCTCCCAGCTCCCCGCATTGAACGGCAGTAAGAATGTCGCAATTGTCTCGCAATTGTCTTAGGCCGTGCAATAAGCTTTGAGTCCTTTCCGAATATAATCCCTACAATCCAGCAAATATAAACGTCTCTATACGTCAATATATACTCGAGTCACTGGCGCAGTAGCTCTCGGTTTTATATGTGACGACCGGTAGCGGTAGTGGCCGAGGGAGAGACGACGCCCTGGACATGAACCGCAATCGTGACTGGTGGAAACCGACATCACACTCGCTTACGTGCCGAACATGATGAGCTGGCCGGGACCACGCCCCCACACTAGAGACGGTCTAGACCGCGGTCTTTCGCGCTTGATACCTGATCTCGAAACACACCATCAAGACTCATCCAAACCTTCAATTTGCAATCTGAAGAAACTGAAAGCCAATTGAACGATGGTTTTAAAAGACTGGGATGTGGAGGGGATGTTTTATGCGGTGGTGTTCAAGTGAGTCCTACACCGGCAAGTCTGAATTTTCCTTGGGCTTTTGCAATTGACATATTTGTTCAATTGGCAGACCCAGGAGCTGGTTCTCGTTCGGGAAACAAGAGGACTTAGCCAACGGCATTGACGCACTATACCGAACGTGAGGATGGACGTGTTGGAGGAGGTTAAATTGCAATCCATTTGCCTTTTCATGCGTTCAATACTTTGAGGGGCGGACGGGAGATACTTGTCAGGTATCATCATATTCTTGCGGGGACCATGTGCGCAACCCGGCGCTGGGTTTGGGTGCTTGGCCTGCTTTATGACCGACACGCTTTGCCGTGCTCTTCGCAGTTTCTCTCAGCGCCTCGAAGATGCTGTGGTTCAATCTCCTGATAGTCTGTTCGCCAAAATAAGTCGGGCCCCTGAGGAGCTCTCATTGTCTCCTCGGGAAACGGAGCAATCGAAGGTGGGCAGCAGGCTGCCATTATCCATCTACCGGTATGCCCGGTGACCTCTCTGTCAGATATTGATCCAAACCCTCGTTGTTGCTGACTGCATGGCAGGTCCAAAAGTATGTCATGGGTGCCGATCATCAATGTGCCATGACGGTGCTGCCAGCAGCCAGCGCCATTGCTGCACATCTCGTGCGAGTCCTGCCATACGTCCACAGCAGCAAAGAGTTCCTGTGCTGCTTCTTCGGCTTCCTCAACAATATCAAGGACCTGGAGGACCAGGTCGGCGTTGTGGATGCAGATCTAGGGCTGCCTGATGATATCGGCTCCCTAACAACAGGCCTCATCATGACCCTATACCGACAGCTTCACAATGACAAATCAGAGAAGACTGAGGAGCTGCTGCTCTCAGACCTCCAGGTACTTCTGGTAGCACATGCATCCGAGACCGTGATTATGGAACATGGGGAGGGGTGCTGTTGCTGCCTTTCAATTATGGTAGTATGCCTTCGTCGAAATGAGGGCCTGTGCTCTGTTTGGGGTTATCTTCTCATTCAAAATCTATATACTTCCCCCATGCCATGTCTGTTGTAGACTTTTTAGCCTTCAGTAATGGTGGGCTACAGGTTCAATATTTTACTTTTAACATAAAATATCATGACATAACGGTACCACCGCTTAGGGTTTCCGGTGGAGTGTAACGATATTCTTGGATGATTGGCTTTGTGCTGGGGCTGCATTTCCATTGCCGCTTGCAGGGGCAGTATTCCTTCTTTCTGTACGACAGTGAACGTAAGCAGGCCTTTGCTGCCCGTGACCCGTCTGGGGAGAAGGAGCTCTGGTACTTCCTGGACCCTGAAAACGGCTCTGTCGCCTTCACCAACTCGCTGGAGCAGCTGCCATACGGTGAGCAGCAGCGTGGCTGGCGTGAGATACCGCCCGGACACTACATCAGCGGTCGTACGCCCACCCTTCGCCAGTTTGCCCTGACGCCGGCACAGCTGCAGATGCGGGAGCGCACTGTATCAGGAGACGGGTACCTCATGAACCATGATGAGGAGTTACAAATGTCGCCACCTAAGCAGGGCCTGTTAGCCCGCTTCCAGAAGCTGAAGGCCTGACTTGCCTCCCTGAAAATGGTTGGAGGTTGTTTTCGATCTCATTATGTGGATCTGATCCTGTTGGCGTGCAGACCTGGAAAACGGTCATGATTTAAAGTATATTTGAAGGCATTACCTGTCACACAAGTCGAAGAAGAAAAACTGTTTGAGGTAGTGTTATTTAATTTTTAATGTCGAAGATAAATGAGTAAGCATGGCCTGGTGTTTTACAGAAATAGGAAGTATATATTGTTTAGGTATGACCGGTATGTCATCGTACTACCAGTAGCCAGTGCACGTATTCAATGTCTAATTTTACATAAAAATCGCTAGCAGGAGCATGAAATAAGTGCTCAAACACAAACAAAAATCCTGATCATCATTGACAGGCTTTGAGACCGGCAGGGTGTATTTTTCTTCAGGAGGTTTATTGACTCGTGTGACCACCACCCAAATCAACATTCGCAATGTCTGTTGGGCGTCCTTCATTATGTTTCCCTTCATACAATGTACATACAAGCCAGACACAACTATGGAGTGAGGCAATTTGGGTGTTTCTTGCTAGCCATGTAACTATGGTCGTATGCCGATGCTCCTGCGTGGGCACCCGAGAGACTCCCTGACCGAATAATAGTGTAGAGAGGCAGTTGCCCCAAGCTCGAAATACAGTGCGCACCCCAGCAGGTCAATAACGTTACACCTCTGGGCCCTACCCAAAGGTTCAGGGATCGAACCCGCCGCAAGATCTCCTCCCCCCCCCTGTCTAGATCGCCGGGTTCCATGTTCCTGCCCCCTCACGGACGAGGGTAGCATGGCTGCACCATGGTCCAGGCAGTGCATGGTAGCTGGAATTGAGCTTAGTCATTCCCTACCAGCCCCACACGGCCGAGCGTTCAGCAGGGCCCAGCGGGTATGCACTGCTCTTAACCTCTGGGCCCTAGCTGACTGAATGTTTGCCGACGTGGCCGAGCTTTATTTAAGCAGGGCCCAGACGTGTAACGTCATTAACCTCTGGGCCCTGCTCTAGAAGGCTCGGCCGCCAACTGTGGGTGCCCAACTGTTCAGATGGGAGAAGAGAAGAAACTAAGAGGGGGAGGGGAAGGAACAAAAGGAAAGGCCGGAAAGGCATACCAGTCCGACACCTCTGCTCCTCTAGAAACTAGCCATCAAGAATGCCTACAACAGCGTCCACGAAAGCAATTGCATGATTTGCATCCCACCCCAGCTCGGCCTGGTACAGCTGAGCAGTTACGGGTGGGCACGTCCAGCGGACCTGCCCACCCCCACTCCAGCAACTGCTCCCTGACACTAGGGCATTGGAGGCAAGCATGTAGTGCATCCTCTACAGGAGGCAGGTAGGGGAATGGGGACATACAGGGCATGGGAAGAGGTGAGTGAATGCAGTCGGTCCCATCCCGATCTCAGAGTTTATAACGTTACACCTCTGGGCGATGCTGAAATGAAGCTCGGCCACGTCAGCAAACAAAAAGTCAGGTAGGGAAGTCAAGGGAGAAGGCACAAGAGGAAAGAAAGGATAGCAAGTTCACCCACCAAACAATAAGAACACATATGAGAACATATAGCTTTGGCAAACCTTTTATTTCCCTTTTAAATTCAATTTCTTTTCTTCCAACAAGACAGTTGGGCGCTCACGCGGCCGAGCCTTTTTGAGCAGGGCCCAGAGGTGTAATGTCATTGACATAGCAGGGCAAACCGTATCCCCTGCCTGCAGAGACTAGCCTTCAAAAAGTGCAACTGCAAGTTGCAGGAAACCAGGGCCTCCCACCCTTGCCTGCGGGCTCTCCGACGTCCTCTTTGGTTGGGAGGGAAAAGTAAAGGAACTAAAGGCTAGAGGAAAGACAGAGAGGAGTACAAAGGGTAAAGAAAAACACCCCTCCAGAAAAAGCAAAAGGCAGACCGAAGGACCTCTGAAAGCAAGAGAGAGACAAAAAGGGAAAGTGCCAGTCCCTAGGGAGGCAACATAAAGACGGCAGGCTAGCCCTCAACAAAGTCTACCTCGGATCCTAGAGTGCAAGCTTCAGAGACGACCTTGGCTGCTGCGACCACAATCCACACACACGGCCATGCACAGGTCAATAGTCAGGGCACACACGTCACCCGGGGGCTTCGCCAAAGGCACAGCTTTTACAGATACATTCTGCAGGCAATCGACCAGCTCCCCGATTAGCATATTGTTAGACCTGGGCAGCCTGGTCCCTCTAGACGGACCCAAAGTGCACACTGATATCCACCACATTAACAATGCTCATATCATCACATGTCGTCCAAACCATAAAAATATTGGTGTTAAAGAAAGCCAAGACATGTGTTATCACAGGCATGTGCTGCATGTACTGTAAAAAAAATGAGTATAGCTGTATAGGCGGTTACTACGGTATGCAGTACAGTAATTAGTATTTGAAATTAAGAGGGGAAAAAACGGTTAAGGTGCTCAATCTGTTGGGGACTCTAGTATGTACCCTAATGCAGCTGTGGTTGAACTTCCGCCCCCATCAGCATCCGGCCCTTAAGGGAGGACATGCCATCAGCCACCCTGTCCACCGAGCTGACATGCCGCAAGAAACACTGACTGCTCCCATTTGGCATGCATGGGTTGTTTCCACACGTGCAAGACCACCCGGTATTGCCTACTCGCCCCTCAGTTTGGCACGTTGAACACCTGCCCTGGGTCTCCCGCTTCACCAAGCTCATGTGCCACTCGAAAGGGCATGCCGCTTGCACAGGCCGCGCGACTGTAATGTCACGGCCCGCAGAGATTAGACCCCCAGAGAGCAGCTTCCTCCACTCATCCCTGCTGGTGTTCTGGAACCCAGGATGGAGGCGGGTGATGGCGTTGTAGGCATTGGCCTCACGCATGGCCAGCAGGGCCCTTCACATTATTTACCCCTTTTCCATATTTTTTGTCCGCCCCTTTAGTTAGGCGCCCACACGACCAAGCCTTTTTAAAAAGGGCCCAGAGGTGTAACGTCATTGACACATGGCCAGCATGGCAGCAAAGAGACGGTGGATAACATTAATGGTGTGCCACACATGGGCTAGCTGTGCAGGCCCAACGCCTGCTGGTCCAACAGATCCACTGCATTGAAGTTGAATCTGCAGAGCTCAAGCATCTGCTCCATGGTGAAGTTCAGGCTGTGTGGCAGAGCTGCTGGGCTCCCAGAAGCCGTGCCTGTTGGCCAGCTGGCAACGGGTCATGCTGACCCACAGACCAAGGTCGGTCGATGAACCCTGCGGGGCGCGCATGCAAGCATTTCCCAGCAGCAGTGGTGAGCTCCAGCAGCTTGTCCATGGCTGCCTAGGGAGGAACCTGCAGGAAAAATGAGGGGCGCTGAATCTACCAACAGGTGATCCAAGCCCCGAGTTTCCATGTGCCCAGAACCCGGCTCCCAATAGTTGGCCTGGAGGCGCTCGCAGACTGAGATGACGACCGACGAGGTTCCTCTAGGGAAACCCGCCCAGGACTAAGAATATAGCCTGAGATGCAAGGCTGCCACCTAAGCTCAGAATATTCGGGTGTCACTGGCGGTAGTGGTATATCCTCTTTCCTTATTTTTCTCCCTTGCTTCCTCTCTTGAGTTTCCTATCAGACTTTTTGTTTGCCGATGTGGCCGAGCTTTACTTTTGAGCAGGGCCCAGAGGTGTGACGTCCTTAACTGGCGTTAGTGGCATATGCTGCAAATTTGTGGACCATATTTCACATGCGGATTTTGTATCCATTTATTACTTCACAAATCCTTGCAAATTTGTGAGGGCTCCAAGCAAAGGCAAATTTATAAGGAATCAGACACAAATTATGGAAGGTCACATTGCGCAACGAGTAACAGACCAGTAAGGCCATACAACATATTAAGATTCATACAAAGCAAAAACTCTTTGAAGGTCAATATGTGCATAGTTGGTAATGAACTGGACCCACATTATGAGAAGTCATGGAAAGCAGATGCATTGGATCACAGGCCCTCATGCGGAGTAAATTCATAAATGTTAACATGATGCACAACAGCATCAGCCGAAATACGGATCAGGGAAGGAGTTCAGCGTTATTAATAAATTAATTCAAGTAATTTTATGTGTCTATCTAGGACGAAATGTCTAGTTTCTAAATCGGGCTGGAGCGCACAGTAGCCTCATGCCTGAAAAAGGCTGCAAAGATGCGCGTAGTCAATGTTGCCTGCCCCATTTCTCCTCATCACTGGAAGCATGCTGTCTAACTCCTTGTCGCTCACAACGACGCCCAGGGCCGCGCAACCCGCCAGCAGGTCGCGCCGCGTCAGGTAGCCGTCTCCGGTCTCGTCAAACGCGCGCAGCACCGGCATCAGCTCGTCCACCACAGGTGCAAACTTCCGGCCAACTGTTGTCATCAGCTTCCTGACCCAAGTGCTGTCAGCTTCTTGTTGGCTGTTGTCAACCTTGCTGACGTAGTAGCAGAACGTGTCGGGGTGCATCAAGTGCTTGACCAGGTCCATGTAGGCCAAGTGGCCCGTGCCTTCAGGGTCATACACGTACATGAGGGCTAGCAGCGAGTCGTCGTCGAGCTGCATGCCGAACGACTCACACATTTGCCGCAGGTCCTCATAGTGGATCATACCGGTGCTCTTTCCATCCCAAGCCAAGAACAGCTTCCTGATGCGGAACGCATTGTCGTTAGAGTTGCCGCACTTGGTCTCCATGCGCTCCCTCATGGTTGAGATCATCTTCTGCAACCGCTTCCTGCAAAGGGGTAGGGCAGGAAAGGACAGGTAAAAAGACTGACACTAGAAGCAGATTACTTGTTGACATTGATGGGAACGATAAAAGCAAACAGACAAGCCAGGCGAGGCACGAGAGGCTTAAGCCAGGTCTCTCACTTCTCAGGGCAGCCACTGACAGCAGCATGCAGTTGGCTCCATGCAACTGAGTGGGGGACTCACTCTCCGACGCGGTTGAAGGAGCTCTTGTAGATGGCGGAGAGTGACTGAGTGGTCCTGGCCAGGTCTTCATTCCTGTTGGGGCTGCGCAGCCTGTCGTGGCCGGGGAATGGTGCCCGAAAGTCGTAACCGTAGGAGGTCTTGAATGTGTCAATCCTGGTGTCTCCAAGGTTGATGTTGCTGACCGGGGGCCTGAAGGAATCTTGGATGGCGCTGGTCTGCAGCTGAGGCCAGATGTTAGCAGGGTTGGTCTGCTTCTTGAAGTTCGCTGCGTCGTTGCATGGGTCTTTGAGGACTGTGCTGTAAGTGGACTTGTACTGGAGCTGGGTGCGAGTGTGTACAAAGCTCTCTGGGTTGGGTGTCTTGGTCTCGACTTGACAGGGGATGGGCGTTTTCTTGTAGGTCTCGCCCATGCCATGGATGTGCCCGGTGTACCTGCCATTGCCATTCAAATTTCAAAAACCATTATGCTACGAGATAGGTCCCTGATGCTGCTTCAAGTGCTTGCAAGGCCTCATCTAAGGGGACGTTTGAAGGGATGCAGGAGCGGCTAATCAGTCGAGATGGCAGCCGAGGGATAAGTACTGTAGCACGGTGTTTTAGTGTTTACAGGAAGACTATTCGCTTTCACGGCACTGCGTCTGGTGCAGAGCTCCAGCATCCCATATTTCCATCGTGGAGCGCGCGGCCCACCACATTCAGGTGAACTCGCCACATTCTCTGCCATCACTGTAAACAGCAGTCCATTCATTCGCCACCGATCGCCTACAGCGCTACGGACAAATGGATGCTCACCCTGGCATCTTGAATTCAGGCTCCGTGAACGGCATGGTCTTCATCGTCATTGAAGTTGATCGCTGTTGATATTGTTATGTAATGGACTTAAGATTGATAGAGTCTTGAACTGAATAGAAAACACGCTCCTTGGTCTAGTTATACCAGCGTGCCGCGTCCTGATATTCCGCGGCTTGTATGCAGCAGGCCCACCGCGCGTCATTCGCATTCTAAGGCCGCGGCACGCCGCGTCACAGGAACAACTAGGCCGCGGCACCGCGCACAGGGCAAATACTGATCACGATTCTCTACTGGCTCTAATACGCGAAAATACACAGAGCGGGGCGTAATAGAATTTGGTCTCCTAGTTTTTGATTGAGGCAAACACTCATCAGAGAGACAGGGGACAAGCTTCTAGGGTTATGATCAGTGCTTAGACACTGCACTCTCTTTTCTCTAATTGGTGCCTGTGGGCTCACTGTGGGCTACTTCTTTCCGATTACAGGGCACAGCCTGCCTTATGCTTAGGCTACAGGTCCAGTGGTTTCTGGTGAGGGCACGCCGTCCACCTCCTTCCTCTTGTCAGCTGCCAGGCTACCTGTCATCGCTGTGCGACAGGCTCTTGAAGTACTCCTCGTACAGGCCTGTTTTAGCATGATGGAGAGGAGTAGTTGAAGCTATAGCAATGCTCAGAATGAAAGACCATACGCCCTGAAGCAATGCTATCAAAATGTCTTCCTCTCAAAGGCGTGTTCATGCCATGCGTAAGGGTCTGACACGTAAGTGCATTCAACAGCATCATGCATAACTGAGCCTCACCCTTCTCCTGGCCCGCAATCTTGCGCACGTAGAGCTTGTACTCGTCTAATTTCTTCAAGTCCAGCTTGGTGAAAACCGCCGTGGTCTTCCATGTCAGCTGCACATCATGGCACACACTGCTGGCCGGCTGGAGTCTGGAATAGCCAGCTGGTTAAGAATGACAATCGGAATATCAGGTAACAGCAACATAACAGCTGGCATCTTAAACATTGGGTAAGGAGAAAAGACACATGAGCAAATCATTATACCCTACCTACCTTGGCGAGAAGGCCGAGGAACAGGAAGGATACCATGAGCACCCCGCCCACAAGGTTGAAGTGCTCGGCCACCACTGGCTGCAACTTGACGATGAACCTAGCGTGCGCCGCCTCGCACAAGGCATGCTCCGAAAAGGAGCACCTGGGGACACAATGGCGAAGGCAGAAAATCAATGCCTTCGACGTCTGAATGAATGTCCGTTGCCACTCATGGCGTGCAACGAGGCAGGAAGCATGACTGTATGAGCTATGGTGCACTGAAATCAACAGGACGGAGGGCAGCACATTCCCTATGACTCTATGAGAGCGCAAACCCCCAGCCAGTGCATCCTTAGGGCTTTAGGGTGTAAAGGGCTTGTGACCCTGTTTCATGTCAGCTATACTACGGCCTCCGACCGGAGTCCCCAGATGTGGCCACTGATGCTGCTTGGGCCGCCGGCCGCCAGGCAACCAAGGTTGGTCCCACTTGGGCCTACGGAGGCTGCAGGGCTGCTAGCCAAAAGTAGCTTCATGACCGAAAACAGCAGCATCGTCCCCAGCGAATCATCAAGCCAGATGCACCCTAGAAGAGAATCAGGCATGATCACATAGCTTACAGAGAAGGGAGAACGCGGGCTGCCAGGAGCAGGCCCATCAACGCCAGCATCGTGAATGACGACATGTAGAACATGACGCCCTGCAATAGCATAAGGATACTGGCTCAGGCTCACGCGACACGGCAGACATTCACAGGGACTCAAAGCATGTCTTAGGGTCCTTCAGCAATGATTCATCTGCAGCATGGCTTGGTGCAGCAAGACCTGCTACTTGGACCACCGGTAAAGGTCTGGTCCCAATCGGACCAGTGGTCGCCGCACGGCGGCCTACCCGACCGTGGTCTGTTGCGCAGTTGAGCAGGGGTCCCAGCTCAGGCGACACAACAGACATTCACAAAGCTTCAAAGTGCTGAAAGAGTGAAAGCACAGAAACGGTACCGTATTTGAAAACAACAAATATGGAATGATTTGCTGCAAGAAAGCAATCATAGAGCCAAAGTGTGAGGGCCGCTGACAGACAGCTCGTGCACCAAAACAAGGGAAATGTACCTGAAATATTCTGGAAATCTACCGGAAATGTACCGATAATAAACTGGAAATATACTGTCGCACAGTGCATGAGGTCACCTTAAGGAGGTTTCGCCTGTTGACAGCCTTCTTCTCCTTGTCTGCCCCAATGGCCTCGCCAATGCTCACGATAACCTTCTCGCAGTCGTCCTTGAGCTGGCGCAGGTTCTTTTGCACCGTCATGTTGATGGACTGCAGACAGGGCAAAAACACACGTCAGAACCAAGCACTAACTAAGGCTCGCAAAGGGCACACACAGAGTCCATCAGGGCAGCTTAAGGGGAGCAGGCGCCAATTAATAGTGCAGAAAGAAGTTGGTTGATCTCCTTGTGACTGACAATGCCGCACCTTGTCAATCTCCTTGCAAACCTCCTCGATGGCGTTGGGGATACCTGGATCAGAGCCGTCCTCCCGGGGCAGGTAGAACTGCATACAGGTGCAAGTGGATAAGCAGATTTAGGCATGGAAGAGTTCAATCGTCAGAACGCCTACACACTGGTTCAAAACCGCCACCACAGTGAGGGGTTCACAAGTGCGCAATACCGAGCCCAGAGATGCCTACCGTGGGCAGGTTAAAGGCGTGGGAGTTCCGAATGCGCGTCGCGAGGTTCTGCAAGGGATGCAAGACATGGGACACAGCTCAGAAGTCGGACATCTGGCATGCTGCTCAGCAGAAGGTCCTGAAAGTCAAGGCCGCGTCTGGCCCGGGCCCTGGCCCTGGTCAAAAGAACTAGGCTACAGCCCTGACATGAATACACCAACACATGATTTGTATACATGAATATGATCCACGCTCTATTCGTGTGCCCGGTACCACCTGAGTTATCTGGATGAGGACTCTCTGCCGGTCGTGCTCCTTCTCCACTGCGTCAGCCTTGCTCATGAAGTAGAGGATCTTCTCAAGGTGCGGCGAGTTGTTCAGCCGCTCGACGACCTGCACCAGGGGAAGGGGGGCAAACAGTGGTGCCGGGGCGGAATTCATGCACCCCTGACCTGCTGCCCTGACCTGCTCCCTGACCTGCTCCCCTGACCTGCTCCCCTGACCTGCTCCCTGACCTGCTCCCCTGACCTGCTGCCCTGACCTGCTCCCCTTACCTGCTCCCTGACCTCCTCCCCTGACCTGCTCCCTGACCTGCTGCCCTAACCTGCTCCCCTGACCTGCTCCCCTGACCTGCTCCCTGACCTGCTCCCCTGACCTGCTCCCTGACCTGCTCCCCTGACCTGCTCCCCTGACCTGCTCCCCTGACCTGCTCCCCTGACCTGCTCCCCTGACCTGCTCCCTGACCTGCTCCCCTGACCTGCTCCCCTGACCTGCTCCCCAGACCTGCTCCCTGACCTGCTCCCCTGACCTGCTCCCCTGACCTGCTCCCCTGACCTGCACCACCCCCGCTGCAAGATATCAGCAGGTGAGTGGTCATGCATCAGGACATGGCAATAACATATAATTATACGGTTGGGGTTTGGTAAACAGGCAGGAGAGAGAAGGGAGAAGCATATCAAATTCAGGTCGGCTATGACTAGATCTGACTTGCCACACAGTGAAGCATGTCTATGTGACTATGCGCGTATTTATATATGTATGTGTGTTTATGTGTTTGTACGTGTGCACGTGTGTGTGTGGCCTCTCGTGCCTAGACTTCAGTCCAATTTATTTGAAGGCGTAGTATGGAAAGACATGTTCACCTGCATGGTCCTCTTGCACGTCGCTTGGCCTGCGAATGAGGACAGAGCCAACAGCAAAAGTTGTTGAAAGAATATTATGGACGTGCAATATGAAGACAAGCTGTAAATAAAATGTGTACGCAGGAATTCATCGTCCTTGACAGCAATTATGGATTGAGATGATAAGCCACGTCTGCAGGCTACATCCCTTGAGCATCTTATCCCGAGCAGCTGGCAGGATGCATGTTCACCGGCACCACCCTCTTTAACACTTGCCAATGGGGTCAAAGAAAACCTGCACAGAGATCGGACGTGCACAATGTGAATATATATCGTGTATTATAAGCAAAATATATCGTGTATTATAAGTATTGGAGCCTTGCGGAATGGCTCCCAAAAAATTGCAACATGCCTGGTGGAAAAGCAAAGAAAGCAGCTTGGATCTCTCACCAGAATGAGGTCTGCATGCTCTGCCATGTGGACTATGGCGTCCTGGACGTCAAACTGCAGAGAGGTTTGGGCGGGATTCAGCAAGGCAATACCCTGAAGCAGCAAGTGCAAATGCCAAGCCACGAATCCTCCTGCCATGCACCCATGCAACCTCTGTTTCGCATGGCACCTATGCACGTGTCACGTCCAGCTGAGCGCGAGGGGGGGACCGAGCACGTCATGCATGATCACCACATGAACTGACACTTCCAGCAAGACATGCGGGATCGTGGGCCCATGTTTTCCCACCGGGTACTGCATGTCGCCATCCACCAGGCCCGGTGTGTCAATGAGATCCGTACAGATGAAGTTCTTCTCCTTTGAGGTTGAGATCTCTGCACAGACCAAAACCAGGTTGGCGGGCAGAGTCTGACTTTCAATTTCCAGCCAATGGCAGCGTAGAACAACAAGGACAAAACAGGTGGATCAAGCATGAAAAAGGTGCAGAGAGTCTTGCCTGTGAACAAGTTGGGGATGATGCCGTCAAACTTGTTGAAATCGCCTAGGTAATCAAAGTACCGCAGGGTAGCGTCCCCAGTCAGGGTCTCGCGTTTCTTGCCGCTTGTTACAAAGGTGAAACCCCGCGTCTCAATCGCCACTCCCTGTTTCGGCAGCATATTTTGAGTTCACAATCACTAGCATGGCACAAAAGCATGCTCTGGGCTGCAGGAGTGGGGCGGGTGCGAATGAGACTGTTCCCTACCGTCTTCTGAATGCCTTCGCCGATGTACCAGTTGATAAAGGATGACTTACCGGCCGAATGGTTCCCCACAATCATGACCTGTGCATGGGATTGACGTGGTTTAACATCTGGTCTCATGGAGTCAGCAAGCTGTTGCCATGGCTTGCTCACCGTGATCTTCTTCCTGGGTTTCCGTAGCTTCAGCTGGAGCTGAGGGCTTTCACTGATGGCCTTCAGACCCATGGACCCAGTAGTATTACTCAGCCCCACATCGTACAGCTGTGCATGGTAGGAGTACCAGATCAGACTGCATCAAAATTGACCTTCATGCATTGCAGATCTTGCCAAACACATTAAGATTACAGCGGTTTACCTCAGTAATTTGCTTTAGCACCTTCTCCGTAGCACCCGCCAAAGCTTCCTCCACGACATTTCTACCGTTCTTTCTTTTTGAGGCGGAGGCGGAGGCCATCCGAAGAGGATTTGTGAATGGCACCCACGCAGAAAATAATTCAATGGAACTTAACAGAACTGTTTAACCTGAAGGTAGATAGAGATGGGATCGATAATTTTGAACCGGGACTTCAATACCGACGTAGCTGTTTTCTGGCCCGCGCTCGAGGATCAAGGCCTGTACTACACGACAGGGTTCGGTCGAGCACTTTTTGATAGCAAGTTCCTGCCCCCTCTTGCTGCCTTTGCCAAGGCACATACTGCAGAGACCTACCCCAATATTCGAGGAGCGTATGGAAAGCTTGAGGAAGCGTACAAAGATGAAGGGTGGGAGACGGGGGGGGGGAGCCGGGGAGGGCTCATTGTGGTGCATGCCAGTTGCACTCGGCGCAATGTAAACCTAATATTCCATATTGAGTTGATGCAGAAGATGGGCTTGAGCTGCCAGTCATAGAGACGAGCTTCCTACATCGTCATGCTCACAGCATAACGTCGACAAAGAGGATTTGACGAAAAGCCTGGTTCCCCACCCGGGGCAATTCAACCTACAGGCCTTCTTGTGCTCTATCTTGGATTACTTGAAATACATTATCGGTATGTGGTAATGTGGCATGCATTGTGTCCCTAGGTCCCGCATGAAAGAAGCCACGCGCAATGGTGCGTGCTGCATGACTGCATGGCAATTGATGACCCTGTGATGTGGATTTGGAGCGTGAAGCCGCTTCACATTGAAATCTACAATTTTCATGGTATGCCAATATCTGTTTGACAGACGAATGCCTGCAGCAGCGCTTATTTTGAAATTTTCCCCACTGCAGAATCCCTGCATTCCTGCTTCATCGGGGCCGGAATATCTGCCTCAAAGCTGTCAATATTGCAGGTATTGTATCCATCATATAGTCATAGCTATGCATTTATGTCACGGATTCCTGTGGCACATCCAGCTCTTTAGCTGCGGCACGAGGACCTAATTTACAGTTCATTTGGGTCCTACCGCAACATCTCTGCTCCTCTGCCCCCGTCTCTACCAGTCTGTTTGATGACAACCCAATTAGAACCTTATAATCTGTCCCCTTGAGGTTGAGCGACTAGAGCGCTGCAGGAGCGCGCCGCGGATCCCCTCCAGCCTGAGGATGCGGAGCACCAGGCTCTGTTGAGGCAGCTCTGGGAGCATGCTTTCACCGATGTCCCCTTCACAACGCCCAAGTCGGAGCAATGGAAGGAAATGGGCTGGCAGATGGGAGTAATTGCGGAAAAGGACGATGGTTATGAAGTGATGATGCTGCGTTTATGATCAGTATGTTCCCACTGCATGGCTTCTGAGCGTCCAGATTGATCCGACATAGCCTGGTTGTGCCATGGCGGCATGGCCACGTACCATTTGGGCAGTAGTGTTGTGAATCTGATCTCGTAATCTGCTGGTTTCTTGGCGTGTGGCCCCCAAGGGTGAGGATCCTGCAACAGACTTCAGGGGTGCGGGCCGCCTGGGCCTCGACTGCCTGCTCTACCTCGCGACGCAACACGGCTCTACCTTCTCGCGGCTTCTGGGGAAGTTGGACGGCAAGCGCTCAGACTGGGAGTACCCTTTCGCCGTGGCAGGTCTCAACATCAGCTTCATGCTGCTGGATGTGTTCGGGCTGCAGGTCCGGCGAGGGGCTGCGGGGCAGGCGCAGCAGCAGGGTCAGCCGGAGCTGCTGAACACCACCAGGACCGCTGCAGGCCGCGGCTTTGCGGCGCTGTGTGCGCAAGAGGCCAATGCGTTTGAGGAGCTGTTTGTGACCGCGTTTGAATGCTTAAACAAGGAGTGGCTGGCACAGCGGGCCTCCTACATGCAGTTTGGCCAGGTGATGAAAGCTGTCAAGGCTCAGGTAGAGAGGGCACACGGCCTTCAACCCAGGAGATGGGAAGAATTGCGGCAAAAACTTAAACTAGGAGATTAAGTCGTAGGTATGACGAATGGACGACATGTGTTATTAGTGTTTTGACACACAGCTTTTCCGTAGTTTCTTGCAGTGCCTCTTAGCTATTTTATTTTTTACCATTTTAAACTTAAACATACAAAGATTTTCTTTTAATTGTATCTGTTTGTAGGCATGGAACAACGAAACAGTGTGTCTTTGAATCTTATGTGAATTTTGATCACTTTCATGATCTTTGAGGACGCATGCGTGCACTGATAAATAATTAAATAAATGGCTTGAATGTGTCCCAATTCTTTGGCGTGGCATGGTTAAGAAGTACACTAGGCACCGTTTGAAATTGGATTTAAGGGGTGGCATGGTCTTCTGCCAGAGCAAAATAGTTGTGGAAATGTACAGTTTATACGGCGTTTACGGTTTGGTCAGCCTAGGGTTTAGGGTTTAAAACCCTAAACCCTACACGTCTCCGGCCAGCCCTTCTTAATACCTGTTGCCTGAAGACCCTGTGTCCCCCAGCTGGTGCCCTCATCGTTTATCGCCTCGGCTTATTTCACGCAGGCATGGATGGCTACGAGGCCTCCTTGGTTGCATTCAGGGCCCTGTATGCGTGTATGTCTGCAGGGTATTTGAATATGTGTCCAGGCCAATGACACACAGCATCGGCGCCCCAAGGACCGAAATATGAATGGTACGCGGTACTTGACTGCCATCAGGTCGACGCCATGGGCAGATGACCAGGATCAGATATTCAGAACCCCACCACGTTCTCCCGCCTTGAAGGCATTGTCTTCTTCATACTCTCTCGTGGCTAAGCACCAGGACCGTCATGCCTGGCCAGGATAGGAAGCACCGGCTGTTGCTGCCACACACAGCAGCATATGCCCTATGCAGCTTCAGGTTTAGAACGGTGCCTCCCGCTGGGCCCTGCTAAACGCTAGGCTGCGTGGGGCTAGTATGCAGCCACCACCGGAGGTTGACCACATCCTCCGCCTCCATAGCGCTAGACACTGATAACTTGATTTTTCGCACCTGGTCCCCACCCGTACCCACACGCTGGGCATCACTTATGCCGATCCTCAGACCCATCAGCTCGAAAACCGACCTACGGACCCGGTGTGCGGTCTCTAGTTTGACACGCATAGTATGGAAGGGCTAAGCTCAATTCCAGGTACTTTGCACAGCCAGGACCATGGTGCAGCCATGCCACCCTCCCATTTAGGGAGCAGGAACATGGAACCCGGTGTTCTAGGCGGGGGGGGGGGAGAGGATCGTTTGGCGGTTTCGATCCCTCAACCTTTGGGTATGGATGCCACCAGCGTTCCAGCTTCAGGTTCAGTGCTGCACTGCCGCTCCACTTGTACCGGTATTCACGCTTCAGTGAAGAAGCTCCACATGGAATTCAGAGAGGCCGACCCCAGGCAGGGGTACATCGCATACAAGCCCAGCCGGAAGTCAATCAACTCAATAGCAAGCAGCCCTAGCCCTCTGTCACAAGTCCGTTTGATCCAGCCCCAACAGCATGGTGTCCATCTGGCCAACTATGCCTCCATTGCATCAGTAGCAGCCAGGTGTACTGGCTCAGCCACAGGCACCTCGTTGTACATGTATTGATCCTGGTATTCCATCATGAATTGCGTGCTGCGCTTGACGTCCACAAACATGGAGTAGACCTTGCCAATGTCCTCGATGTCCACCTCGGCCGCCTTCCGCTTCATGCACACGATGGAGGCCGCCGTGATGAGTTGGATGGCGTACCGCAGGCTCGTCTCAAACCCAATCCTCGTCAGCAGCTCCTTCGCATCCTCCGTCATCTCGACATCCTCCTCTTCACACCTAAATATGATGCAGCAAAACATATTGAGGGTTTGAGAAAACATACAACATACAGGGTCATGAAGACTAAGCAGGGATCAAACAGAGACATCGATTCCAAGATCTGGCCTCATCCTCTATCAAAGGTTGATGGATCGAACCCGCCAAACGGTTTTCTCTTTCCCCCTGTCTATCACACTGGGTTCCGAGTTCCTGCCCCATCACAGAGGATGCGGGTATGGCTGCACCTTGGATCCGATTGCTGGCTTCCATGATCATGTCTCTTGGGCATAAAAGGGTGGCATGGCTGCATCATGATCCAAGCTGTGCATCGCAGCTGGAATTGAGCTTGCTCATCCCCTACCAGCCCCATGCGGCTGAGCGTTCAGTGCCAAACGAGTATGCACCATCCTCAACCCTTATCAAAGAAAGCCAAGCCCATACCTCCCCATACCTGTCCATTCCCCCCCCCTCCCCCCCCCAACAGAACAGCTGGACAGGGCACGGCCGGCGCCCACACGGCCGAGCCTTTTTTGAGCAGGGCACAGAGGTGTAACGTCACTGACCTGTCTACACCTGCAAGGATGAACCCTCTCCCAGCCTCACACCTGATATCCAGGATGAGTCGGATCTCCTTCTCAGAGTAAGGCTCCGTTGAGATAATGAGGAGGCGGTCCAGCAGGTCGATGGGGATGCCGTGAGGGCTCTTGTATTGCGTACCGCGGATCTTGGTGATGCCCCGGTTGGTGGCCACCACGAGGACCGGTGCCATGTCATTCTCCAGCGCTCTGTTGAGGAAGCTGAAGCACTCAATGTCTAGCATATGTACCTAGATAAGGCACAAGAGCAGAGGGAAAACGGTCAGCCAACAGGGCATACATGATATATCACCTGGCCCCATCCCAGGGCAACTTTGAGATCCATGCCTGAACTGAGCCATCTTGACTATGATTAGGTTTTCCAGCCTCTACACCGCACCCAGCACCAGCCTGGAGATGGTGATGGTGATGCTCAATGATGATGATCGATGATGGTGATGGCAAGGTTGAAAGCTGATGATGATTATCATTATACAATGATGGTGAAGGTGCTCTAACACTGCAGCCTGGCTGCTCCTTCCTGCTTGCATCGCTCATTCGCTCCCTCCCTCCCTCCGGGCACCCCTCCCCCCTTCCCACCTCATCAGCGAAGACTCGAAAACAATCCGGGCACAAACCTAGATATTCAAGTCCTAGTCGTACGATTCCTGCTGCCTCATGGCATATCAAACCACCCTCCCTCACTCCCTGTCCTTCTTTGCCCCACTTACCTCATCAATGAACAGAACTCCTGGCACGATCTCCGCCTTGCCCTCCTCCCTCCACTCCGCCACCTTCATGTCGATCTGCTCCCGGACCTCGTGCCGGATCTCCCCGGTGTCCCCCGAGAAGAGCGCCAGGAAGCCCTGCGTGCGGCTGTTGATCACGTCAATCTCGTGCAGCGTCACGACATGCACCACCTCTTTCCGTTTCTGAAGCTCGCCCTCGGGACACTGCACAAATCGGGTGGCTGGGCCTGCGAGACATCAGGGGTACAGGAGAGCCATCCGTTGAAGGACTGTAGAAATTCGTTGCATGAATGTTTTAGAATGTGGAACGATTGTTTCAATTTGATGAATGAATCTTGAAACAAAAAATATGTTCCCTTCATTGCCACGGAAGCACATTCGGAGCTCAAGTAAATCCACTGGCTCAAGGCACATGTCAAAGGCCAGTGGTTGCAGCTATTATTATCCTACGCATCATTAATTCATAACTGTTGCACATGGCATAAATTCATAATTGTTGCACATGGCATAAATTCATAACTGTTGCATATCAGTGTGACACCCACCCATCGCATCGTAGTCTCTTGATCTGGTGAATGAACGCCCTAGCCTGCTGATCCTTCCTGCGAGGTGAAGCATCTGAGTCTTAGCATCCCAAACTTCAGTCCACAAGAAAAGCATCAACAGCCGCAAAATCATGCAAGGCCACGTACATCAGCTCAGGCCCACATGTTGACCCCAGAGTATATTTAATAGTTCGCATCAAACCACCTAAAAAGGGCCGTTGGGTGGCCACAACTGGACCAATGGGGACGACGCTCTGACCGACATACAGCCGGGGGCCAGAGCAGCAGCGCTTGCTGCACCACACACCCTGGCTGTGCTGTAGCTGAATTGTCGCTGAAGCGCTCTACATGATGTGCATGTCAGCATGTCACCTTCGAATTCCATCTGCTGCCTCACCGCTGGCCTTATCAATGGTGATGACGTCCCCAGCCGTCACCTTCTCTTTAAGCAGAGACTCAATCATCTTCTGGCCCAGGTCATAGATCGTCTCCATCTCCGTGGTTTTCAGAGTGAGCTTGCCCTGCATGCATAATTGCACACGGGTGCCAATGAGTGGAAGACAAATTATGAAGAGGGCCTCCCACCAGCACAAACCGCACTGCCAGACATTCATATTTAATATATGTACCACCATCAAATATAGCACACTACTTTTGGGGGGGCATGCAACCTCAGACATGCATGGGAACCCATGCCCCAAGTAATTTCTGAGTATGCATGGGCAGCTATGCCCTGTCCATCGGAAGAGAAATTCCAATGCAAGGATAGCCCCAATCATGCAGATACAGAACCACCCTCAGACCCCGCAGATCCTGTTGCTGTCACCCACCGTCTTGGACACGTTTCCGGCCTCAGGACGATCAATCTCAATCTCCACGACCTCTCCCTCAATAATCTCACTTTCTTCCTGAAACAAAGGAGATACAAGTACAAACATCAGCATAAGGAAAGCATCGGCAGGTGCCTACACAGAGGAGTATAACTTATAAACGTAGTGCAGATTTTACAGGTGCAAACAACCTGAGTTGTGCTGGTGCTTAGGATATCATCACTAATTCACTACCGGTATGCTTCCCACCTTGATGCGGACACCGATCGCCTTGCGGAATGCCTGAGTATGGGCGCCATGCAAGACAGTGCGTTAGCCATGCATGGAGGTAATGTGACCGCAGGCACACTATGACTAGTGCATGGCAGGTCTGTCGAGCACCTGAGTCAGCGCCTCGGTCTTTGACATCTCAAGAGAGAAGATCTCTGACGAAGCCATCATGGCAAATGGCGTCTCCTCTCCGAGCGCCTTTGCCATGCCCATGGCTATCGCAGTCTTTCCTGTGCCAGGCTGCCCGGCCAAGAGCACAGCACGCCCCGCAATCTTGCCCTCCCTGATCATTTGTAGGATGACGCCGGCTGCCTGCAAGGCAGTTAGTTTGTGCTGTAGTGAGTCCCGGATTTGTGCATGAGCTGCTTGATTCGGCATTCACAGCTGCATGGATGATGTGCAGATGTAGAGGCTCGTTGATCACCTTGCGAGCTCTGTTTTGTCCGACCATGCCTTGCGACACTTTCCTCGCCTCCAGGGCGTCATCCAGCCCAAGCCCACGGATGTGGGAATGTGCTCCAATGCGTTCTATCCGAGTCAAGTCTCTCACTTCTGCCTGTACTCGCACATCCGCCATCCTAGAGGGTCGTGTCGACTGGATTTGACCGAAGTGTGCTACTTTCTATGCGATGACTATAAATATCCCTATAATTTAAATTTAATAACAATAAACATTCCACTTCACCTCCATTCTTCTCACGCGTTGCGCGTCCCACTCCAAGGCCGTACTTACTTTCCACATTTTCTTGTTGAAGTTGTTTGGGAATCAGCAGGTGGGACAACAGCTTCGATAGCTATGGACGAGGCAAATAGAGGAATCTACTTCGACGAGGTAGGCTCGATATCGTCTCGTACCACACCGCGTGGCCTAATTCTTCACCGTCTCTCTCAAGGACTTCCAAATCAGAATCCTTGATGTTGACAAGTTCAATGCCTCCAAGGCACTCCAGGTAAGTCCCATGTTGGCCTCTGTCGAATGGGTCTTTGCTGAACCTGTTTTTGTCAACAGGACAACTGCAACATCTTTGTCACAAACATCCAGCAACTAAATGCAGTGGTGGAGAAGTATATATCGTCCATTGACCTACAGGTATGGACTAACATCATACTCATGGTGAAAAGCCATTGCCATGATGTCAAGCATTCATAACACTCAACAGTTCCAGTACTGGTACGGTACTTGTTCTGGTAAGGCCGTTGTGAGTGCATGACCTACTCATCATGCAGGTGGATAAAATCGAGGCCGAGAAGCTGAAGGCTGTTGGTCTCAGAAATAAAGTTGCAGCCCTAGAGGAGGTGAGAACCATTTTATAGAGGTGAGAACCATTGTATAGAGGTAAACCATTGTATAGTAGAGGTGAACCATTGTATGGAGGTGAGAACCAGTGTATAGTATACTGATGCTCAATCGCTCTCCTCCAGCATGTTGACCTGTATACCGGCGCCTTTCAATGTAGGAGCGACGAAGAAAACAAAAAGACCAAGAAAGAAACTTCGCGGAGAAACAGGAAGAGTTGGAAAGGTGGGCTCCTACTTAATCCGCAGTCCCATCACTCCCTATTGCACCGGCAGTCAATGAGGCCCCCAAAATGACAAGCTTCAATCAAGCTGCAACCCCCCCTGCTGCAAACTGTCCCTTGCCCAGGTTGCAAATGGAGGAGCTCTCGTTGACCAAGGTCATGGCTGAGCAAAGTCAACTGATAGCCAAGCTTTCTGATAGCAGCTCCGGAGCAGCTTTCTCATGAACATGACGCCATCATCTACTTCAAGTACTTCCTTGAATTATCCAAGTTTTGCGTCACTATCTTACCGGCACAGTGGTACAGCCAGTGCAGTCGTTCACCGCGACATTACTATCTGTATTTTTACCTGGGAGATCTGTTTGGTGGAGATGATCATAGGAATGGATTTCTAGGATGGCTTTGATTAATAGATAGGTGCCCATTAGCTGTATGCAATCACATAGTGTGGTTTCTTCGCATTGAGGTATGAAGCGGTTCAGGGTGTGACGACATGAGCAAATTGGCCAAGCAAACCTGGTGTTAACAAGAGCCGTGAGCCTCTTGTTACCCATGTTCAGGCATAACAGTACTTCAGAAGTGTTGGACATGTGAGGTTGGCATGCATTTATGCAACTTTGCATGATGTTGCACATGACTTGTATGGCCCTTATTTATTCACGGCGGCGGCATGAAATAAACCATTATCATTTATAACCAATTCTGGCCATTTAGAATCCTGGATGAGGCCCTAGATGTAACTCCAGATTAACCTGTGTCTATGTCTCTGGAACTTAAACCGTTTCAACCCAGATTTTTCAACAAGGTGAACTCAGTTGCTCCCTGGAAGAAAATATATGGCCATTACTACCGGTAAGACAGTCATGACATTGCTATGTGTAAGAAGTAATAAGACGCTATTCGTTCCTTTCATCAAGCTTTTTAATTGGGCGTCGATGTTAGCCCGAACCATTTGTACGGCATGGGGTCCAATAAAAACGCAATATGGCGCACAGATAGGGCAGTGCAGACCAGCAGGGGAATGGAATGATGAAGACTTTCTAGGGGCCGGGAAGGCATTGACAAAGGAGGAGGCCATGAAAGTATTAAATCAGCTTTGTAAGTCAGAACAAACTTCGAAAGAGGTTTACGCTCTCTCCATTAGGCTCAGTCCCCCCCAGCCTAGTCATAATGGCCAGAGCGGCATTGACAATCATGTCGGCGCTGCCATGCCGTATGTTTATGCCTACCTATGTTATACCTGCCAGTCTCTTACCACAGTCTTTCTTTTACATCGGTGGATGAGCAAGCCAATTTTGTGCGCCGTGCCTCCCACCAGGCTGTAGTGCATTTCTGGTGTTTTCTACGAGACTTTGTGTCTCTAGCTTCTGTCTCCTCTGGGTGGCAGAAGGTGCACCCATCCCACCCCTTCATTGGTATCCGGGGAGAGGGTGAGCAAGTAGTCTTGCAGCTCAACTTGCCGCCTTATGTGTCCTGGGATGGTGGCGGCACTTAATTTCTTTTTAGCCGACTCCGATCTTTGCCTCCAGGGCAACGTCCCTTGCTTTGGTAGTCCCTGTCCCGGCTTAGGTGCTACTTCAAGTGCGCTTGGCCCTTAAGCTCTTGGTAGTTTCTTTGGGCCAGGCTTTTCGGTCGCTGCCATGTCGTTGCATGTTGGAGTGGCAGGTTTCCTTTTTTCTTTTGCTTGCCTTCACTTGCCTGAGGTGCTCTCTCTTAACCTCTTTCAGCTTCGTAGAGTTCTCGCCTGGCTTTTGGGTTCTGTCTTGCCCTCTCTCTTCTAAGATTCACTTGACTTGAGTTGGACCAGCTGCACGTTTGTTCGGTTTGTCTGTTTGGGATCTGGCTTTCCAGATCTACCTTTTGGGATAACAGCGACACAGCGGTCGGCCACCCTTTGTAATCAAAATCAAAATAAAAACTCTGGGGATAACAGCTGATCAGCTGCCGGCCACCCGGCAATAATTCCCAAAATGGAAAACAAATGTTCTGCTGCGTGGTCCTTGGGGTCAGCCGCAGTGATTTGTTTTCCAACTTTCTATTTTTTCTTCAGATCGAACTGCCTCAGGGATAACAGCTGCTCAGCGGCTAGCCTCCCGTTTGTAATGCTCACAAATCAAAAAGAGACACATAAATAAATGATCAAGACAGGGCTCTTCACACTGCGATACTGGAATCCATACTTACATTATAAGCAGTGCTATGGCTTGGCAGTGTGCCTATGGAGGCCATGGGGGGGCTAAAAATCGAAGAGCATGGATGGTGGCTTTTCCTCTCCTCCACCTGGCAAAAAACATTGTCGCTGGAAGCGGTCTAACTCTAGTAAGTCCATCAAGAGGCCTGGTTGCATGTGCAGGTGTGTAGGGGTGCCATGCAGTGGTGCCATGTGGAGTGCCATGCCAACTGCCTTGTGTGAAATACTGTGATCTCTGGTGACGCTCAGATCATCGGCCTTGCTGCGCCTTTGCAGATTTCGTTCCACTGCCCATGCCCTGAGTTGGGCAGCGCTGAGGTGGTTACACGGCGGTTACATGGATGCCCTCGCGGCCGAGCCTTTCATGAGCAGGGCCCAGAGGTGTTACGTCATTAATATTGATGCCCCTACTAGTGCCACCCCGTCCACCATACAAAGTGGGCCGAACTCTGGGCCGCGGTCAAGCTAGGCGTGCGGGTAGCTTCAGCTGTGTATACCTCCCCCCCGGCTTCATGCTCCCCAGTCTCCCGTCCCCGCTCCAGTTTGGGGCATTGTCGTGCATTGGCAGAGCCTCGGGAGTCCAGCACCAAGGAATACCTGCCATTTCCCCCGTTTTGGGCCAATGGTGCTGGACTCCCGGGGTGCTGCCAATGCACGACATTGCCACGATCTGGGGGACAGGAGGCCGGGGGATATGAGGCCGGGGGGCAGCGGCCGATGGCTGAAGCTGCTGGCACGCCTGGCTCGATCACCGCCAAAAGTTCTACCCGCTCAGTGTGGTGGGCGGGTAATCCTAGTAGGGCAAGTCAAGTAATTGCCGCAGACCTGTCTCAACGTTGCCCTACCACCGGACCTTCACTCAATCTCCTCAACCTTTACCCTATCAGCGGGTTTGAGCGGGCTGGTAGACATAGCACGACAGGGCCTCTGCTTCTCGCGTGGACGAATGATGTTATAAAAATAAGGCATTAGCCTTGCGATATGCAATTAAATGATAAGGATGGTGCACACCCGCTGGGCCCTGCTTAACGCTCGGTCATAAGGGGCTGGTAGGAGATGAGCATGCTCATTTCCAACTACTGGTACCATGCACAGGCAGGACCCATGCGATTTCATGTATCATACATGACTCACCTCAACCTCGGGCTGTCCTCTGCTATGTTAATGGTCTGCCTCATGGAGACACGGTAGGCAGAGGTGCCTGCAGCCTGCAGATGCATGGAGCATCACTTAGGCAGCTCTTGGGCAGCAGACAGGCTGCTTCTGGGCAGATGACTCAGGCTCATGGCATTGTCAGCATCGCTCATTGATTCTTCAGACAATATGATTGATGGTATCAGTGTCTGGGTATGTGTGTCCCCTCACCGGGCTATTTGTAAAGCCGGGTGCGGGACTGCGGGGGTGCGGGTGGTGGCAAAGCGCGGGAAGATCCTGGCGCCGGGGAAGATCTGTGGTCGGCCGTGATATCTGTTGGGTGAACTGGCGTTTGATCGCACTGGACATGCAGCTTGGGAGGTAAATTGGCGGCTGATATCACGCTCGACCACAGATCTTACCGCTACATTCGAACGCAGCATGTGCGAAAAGCTGAAAGCCGCTAGCGATCCCTGTGTCGACCTGGCAGGCCAGCGTAACGGCCAACAGACCCCGCAGCCCACCCGCCTTGGAAGTTGGAGGGTCAAGCCCCCCCTGAATGAGGACAGGGATACAGCTTGAAATCTGTTGCCTGCAAAGCCTCTATAGTGGTGCATTCGATTCTGAGCCCGTGCTATCCGAGGAGGCTCGTTGGTGTCACATGCCGTTTTCATTGCGTTTTGCCACCGGTTTTACGGCGTTTTGTGTGGAGCACCCGAGAAACCCTGTAGCCGGTGCCTGCAGCTGCAGGTGTTTGATGGCGATTCAGTTCAGACGCAACGGAACTGGGCCACTTGGGTCCCAACTGATTGATGAAGCTCGCGCGTGGAATTTGTCACGAGCTTTTCATTCCTTGCAGGCCGCGCGTTTCGTTGTCATTCAATTTGACTCCTAGGGCGACCAATACTCACCTAGAATTCGACCATATCGTGTATGAGCTTGGGATCGATTCGGCAGCGCACCTTGGCCTCAATTCTGCGGGGACAAGGGGCCTATTTTCGGACGCAGCAACAAGGACTGCATCTTTGGTATCTGTTCCCTTGACGAGCTGCATCGTCGTGCCGCCAAGTGCCATCGACGACACAACACGAACACTGCCCCAGGACATACAAAATCTCCTCAGCATTCCAGCAGGTGAGACCAACATCGGTGCTGAAAACGTGGCCTTGAGAACCACAGCAGCTATCGGTATAGGTCCATGCATGCCATGGTGCCATGCGTGCCTCATTAGCAAGACCAGGTCGACTCATGTGCGACAGCAGCTGACTCGAGATTTCATTCAGGGGCCATTAAATGGTTGAGAGACGAATGGCCTGATACATATTGCTGCTGTATATCTATCCCTGGGGCTGCTTGGCCTGCGGTCGGTCCAATCCAGCGTTAACCTCTGCCCCCCCTCTGTGCTCACGGTGTCACAGCTAGCCCAGGAAATGAGGATGAAAGCATCCTGTTCACTCAAGTAGCGGCGGTCTTACTGTGGCTTCACAACAGCTCTGTCGCACACCTGGAGGAGGGGTGGCGCCTTTGGAGGTGCTACTTGGAAGAAGCGTTGCCCCAGGCGCATGAGCTCTCCTGCTTGATGTGCTATGAGCAAGAAGAAGCGCTCCAGTGGCTGCAGATGCCTGAGATTTACGTGAGTATCTAGAGCAGGCGGTCATCCTGCAGTGTCCGCTGCTTCAGTGGGAGCATGCACGAAAACGCAGCCTGGCCGCGGTCCACCATTCCAGCTTGTCGCCGTCCTTTTCTGTGTGCTTCAACAATGCAGTGCCCAAAGCCCGCATTTGTTGGACTGACCGCAGGAGGAATGGCGTAGGCAGCGAGCGTGGGTTGAGAGTGTGCATGCCCGATGGCTGAGCCCATTCTCCAGGGATGTTAACGAGACTGCCTGGGCGCTTGCGTTGGTGAGACCTCAAGGCCATTTGGAATTCTGTGCAATGCACAATTTCAATTTCTTTTCCCTACTAGATGGTACGTGTCTCTGGCCACTGATTGAATTAGCATCAGCATGGCTGGGCCAGGCTGGCAGAATCTAAGGGGCATGCCTGACGTCCTAACCTTGTGCCGCTGATGCCCTGCAGGCACGTAGCCGATGCATGGGTTTCGTTCTCCCAGACGGGCGGCGCATGCTGGTCCTACCTCCTGCGATTGACATGGCAAACCATGGGGAGGAGGAGCTTGTCAACTGCAGGGCATGTTTGAGTTACAACAGCACGCACCTCGTTCTGGAGCCTTTGACGCAAATTGACGCAAATCAGGTACCTGCCTCTTTTAGCGTGGCCTTCTTTTCAATTTCCTAGGTTTTGTAGGTGCACATGGCCGAATAAGGCCCCCCGGTTTTTATTTATGGAAACTAACGAGCAGTGATAAAGCTTGTAGATGTTGCCAACTTTCCTGACTCAGGAGCTGCTTTTAGACTATGGCCACTCAAGGAGTAACCTGGAGCTTCTATGCGACTACGGTTTTGTCATCCCTGGAAACGGAGCTGACAAGGGGAAGATCACAGGTGATGTTTTAGAGACTAAAAGGGAGCACATCTGAACCTGGAAAGCTTTATGCTCGATGCAATTCTGATTTTTGACCTGACAGGGGCTTTCTACATCGGTGCCATATCGCACTGTGCGTCAGCTCTTGTGTTTCAGCGATCTCAGCCCCGCATGCCACCTCAGCAGAAGTAGGCCCTGTTCCTCTCCCAGGAACTGTCCCAGCTGTCTTTGGATCCAAGCAAATAACCTGGACCTTGTAACCCTCGATGCATGTCCCATATACAGGCTGGAGAGGCAGGCCCTCACTGGCCTTGCAGGACGTTAAGCGCGCTGCTACTCGGCTGGCTTCTCTAATGCTGCAGCCATCGGCCCAGGATTCAGGGACCGGCAGCACTGCCATCGTTCCCTCAGAAATTGCGACCATGGCTGCCCCGCAACGGGCCATGAAGCTCCGTCGGCTGAGAGCAGCTGTCCAGTCGCTGGCTGCAATCTGCAGCAGTGCGAGGAGCCAAGGAGAGGCAAAGCAACTGCCGGGTCAGGCTCTCAACAATGGAGGTTTGGTCCAGCGTAGTGAAGGACGAGCTGCGGCCTTTGAGCTGGCCACCGCCCTGCAGGCTCGGTTACAGGCCTTCCCCACAACCGCTGAGGAGGACCAGGCTGAGCTATCCGAGCTGCTTATGGGAGGTTTTGAGTCAGGGAGGCAGGTCCAGGCTGTCCGGGCCAGGGCGGAGCAAAAGCTGCTGCTGGCAGACATGGTTAGCGTGCTTGATGAAATTCAGTCAATGCAACGGCATGCAGTTGGCCTGAAAGAGCTCAGAGACGTTCATCAGTGAACTTGAAGTCCAATGCCCCTGCAGCTCTCTCACTGCTAAGGTATCACGCTGGGGTGGCAACGAAGGGAGGCTGTCCTGTCTCCATCCTAGACGAGGAAAGGAAGACAATCTCTCAATGTCTGCTCCCAATGTAGTCATACTCTGCCAGCAGCCACATGGTGATTGATGGCGCAGGATGTAGGGATTTAAAGCCAGGTTTCGTGCCATTCGCTACCCGGCCCTGAATCCCCTCATTGCCTACTCCTGGCCCGATGCCCAGATGGTGCCAAATCTTTGGTGTCCAGGCCCTTTTGAACTGGGGCTTTCTTGACATGTCGGGCCGCGGGCCAGCGCCAGCATAGGTTCTCACCAGATCCCGTATTGCGGGATCTTCAGTAGGATCGTTAGGAAGAAAGTAATGCTGCCAATTTTACTATAACATCAACACCTACATTTGCAATTTGATACGAGGTTGGTCCATCCTCCTGTTCAAATGGCCAATTCGCGCCTATAGTGTCTTTTCAACTGACCAATTCGTGCCTAGCATAGACTAGCTGATGATCTACAAGCCACGTGTAATGATTGTTGTCTACTGAATTTGCAGCGAAGGCCCTCTCCGTCCCGGTCCGACTGTCTCAGACTGTCTCAACCAGACGTCTCGACTTTCCCGTGAGCAAGTTTTGATTTGGACATGGCGACAGGAGGATGGGGTGCAGGAGGTCAGTCCCATCGATGTGATTTATGAGTCAACTGCATGTTCAAGTATAGCGTATCCTTCAGGTGCTTGGGGCGGACCTCCCAAGACGGCTCCTGACTACGACGAGCTAGACGAAGGACCTCTCACTCAAGCGGCTCAGCCAGCTTATAATAGTCCGACAGCTGCTCCTCATGCTTCATCAGCAACATCGGCGTATGGATCTGCGCACAATGCCCCACCTGCTGCCGCTGCCTTCTATCCTTCAGCTTCAATAGGGGATGGAAGCAGCTCGAACGTGAGGGAAACCATCTCGAAGACAACGTGTATTTTACGAATCTATGACGATCTCCATGTCCAGATCATCACGGTGGTCATACCCATGTGATGGCATGCTTGCCCCATGCAGACCAACCGGGAGGCAGAGTTGAACAGAAGGGAAAAAGAACTAAATGCCAGAGAGAAAGAGCTCAAGGCACTGGAGCAGCAGCTCAAGGATAGTGGTGTGGTGTTGAAGAAGAAGAACTGGCCGATCTGCTTCCCGTTGTGTCATCATGATATCCCAGGAGATATTCCTGAGAAGTCTCGCCGGGTAGTGCGTGAAATCTACGTCTGTTGGTGGGTGAGTTCCTTTTTCATGGTTTGAGGCTTCCGCATATCCTTTGAGGCTTCCGTATATCTTCGCGGCTGAGCTGTCCCAAGGGAGCTTGCATTGAGCTCAACGACTGCCATCAAGGTCCAGCTCAAGACATGAAGGCGTAAACAATGCTCTGAACCTGAACCCACCCACTAATATTGTCATTTTCTCATAGGGTCTCGTCGTGTGCCTCGTTTGGAATTTTTTTGCCGCAAGCACAGTTCTGGGAACTAGCGATCCTAACAGGGTTGCCAGCTGGTTCCTTTCGAGTGAGTATCTACCCGCTTGCTACATGGTCCTGTAGTCCTAGGTCTGCTTTGACCGCCCATCTATTTAGGCATGCTGTATGCATGTACTCCACGATTCCTCTGACCCCCAGTGCTTTCTTTGCAGTTTTCTTTGCTGTGCTGGGGATTCCGCTTGCATTCTGGGGGTGGTATATGGCCATCTACGATGCGGCGGCCACCGACTCCGCATTGGGCTTGATCAAGTTCTTCTTCTGCTTCTTCATCAACGTCTGCTGGTGCATCTGGTCTGCCGTTGGTGCGTGGGCGGATTTAATCAGTTGTGATCCATTCTACTTCGTTACATTTAATATGCCAAATGACTACCGTAGCTTTGATTTGCCTTCCCTCGGGTACTTTTAATGCTGCCCTCAGGGCAAAGTATGGACCAAAACTCTGAATTCGTCTGAAAACTGGCGTTGACAATGGATTCTGAGCATATTCATGGATGCAACCCCAGACAACTTAAATGATGAGGGAAGTCAAATCAAATGTATGGTAAATGAGGCAGCCATTGCACATTATTTGTGTACCTCCCTTCACATCAACCCATGTACAGTATACATGCATGATGTTTAACAACGGCATGCCTTTCAAATGCTGATGGCCTGATGCCCTCATAATCGTGCATTGCTCAGGTCCGCAACTTGGTGCTGCCTCCTGGTCCTTTTCTGGCTGGTTGACATGCTTGGTGGCACTGGGCTTGACGACTTTCATCGGCACCATCTACATTGTTGGAGCCTGCATCTGGACAGCCCTCGCTTGCTATTCCTTATGGTGTTTCAAAGATGTGAGATCATGCTTTTAGCAGGGAGTGCCATGCTGGTTTTGCGATGCATTCATCATGGAGCATGACGCTATGCTTTGTCCCAGGATATGCTGGTGCTGGTATGAACCTCGTTATTAGTGAATCTGAGGTGTTTTGCCTGGGTTGATCTTCATCCGCATGACGCAGTCATAAACCGTTAATACTCTGTTGTCTCGCAGGCCTACTTATTCTTCAGGGGCAAGGGTGGCGTTCAGCAGGCAAAGGAGGATGCTGCCGTGGCAGCTTTCGCGGCTGGCATGCAGAACAAGGCAAAACCGCACACCGGGTCCAATGTGTAATGAGAGCGAAGCTGGCCTTGACCGCGGACTCATAACGTCAATAGCTATAGTAGAGACTCAAGTTGCTGTGCCTAGGTGTTTGTCTATGTTCCTGTTCTTTGCAAGCAGTGGACTGGCTTTTATGCTTTATTTCGACATGTTTAGAGATTCTATCTCCCCTACCGAAAGTAACTTCAAAACCCTCGCCGGCTGAACCCCGATTCCTGACAGACCTGTACATAATTCCCGTTAAGCCTGCGTCTGTGTAATGAAATCAATTTCGAACCTGCACGATGTCGAGCAAAGAGGAAGAACGATTACTTATCATAAACGCTTATCCTGCTGGTGCGCCGCTTCTCCAACGTTTAGGCAAGGCGGTAAAGAATGAGAAAGACAGAGGAAATATTGTTGCCGGAGTGGCACGGCTGGTGGACGAAGCATCAGCGAGCGTTTCGAAAGAGGAACCCGTCAGTAGGTCCTCTAATCTTGTAGCTTGACTGTTTATGGACTCAGGACTTCATGTGACCTGCCTTTTGCCTGAATGGAACAAGACGAGGTTGACACAAGCCAAGCATTGAGCTCCATCCCGGACCTTCGCTTCACAACGCCTTCGTAAGTGTGCTTTGCGGCACCACCTCTTCAAACATGGACATTGCATGGAATTTATGCAATACGGGATGGAAATTCGACCCATGCACTGGGTTGGGTCCTCATTCCCCCATAGCATGGATACTGACGTACTGCAAAGTGCCCTTGATGCCCGCAATACCACCTTCAGGGTCCGCCAGGCGGCTATCACTGGGACTTTTAAATCAAACCTTGACCGGCCTACCGTTGGTGGCCCTAGCAGCAAGGCGTGCTGCTCCGGGGCCTCCAGGAATACAGGCCTTGATGCAGCTGAATAGTAGCTGGATTGCGCTAAAGTCAAATGTGGTACTGCAGGGGGAAGTTCACGCTGTTCTTCATGGAGGACTGCCTTGTGATTAAGAATGACCGAACGGGGATCAAAGTGCCCAAGTCAGCCCTGAAGCTAGTGGCGGTAAGTCGTGGTGCCAACGTTGGCATGCCATGGCTGTAGCAACCCTCGTTGCATAAGAAAACATTATATGCTGATTTGTGTTAAGAGCCCCGTCTCGCTCTATACTGTGTGTGTCTCCATGATCTCTCTTTTCTTCATTCTGCACAGTTCATGTCATGCCATGTCCCTTAGTACATCTCGTAAAGCCTTAGAACCAATAGCATGGAGCACTACAATGGCCTCAACGGACTTTCAGGTACAGCTAATCCATCATGATAAGACCTTGCTGATGCATGCCGCTGAGGAATTCCTTTGCGGCAGGTTCTGGATCGGGTTCCCAAGGAGGCTCGAAAGAAAGTGAATGAGGTCGTCCTGTTCATTGTCCTGGACCAGTAAGTCTAGTTACAACGTGCTGTGAGGAACGCGTCCCTGATGTTTGTACTACATATCAACATATGTTATCAGATAGGGACACAAAGCACTTCCTGTGCATCTTAAATTTATTGCAGGCCAGCCAGGCAGTGCTTGCAGCATGATTCAAATCATGAAATTGACCAAGGATAGGATTTTTGTGTACAAATCACAGATTGTACCCATGTTGCTGCTGTTTCCCAGGGCTGTGATGGTGATGAACGGAAAGAAGCAGCTCTGCAACTTTGTAATACAGGTATGGGGTATAGGGTCTGCAAACCCAATGCACATTAGTTACGTCCATCCAGGTATCTTGCTTTGTGATGCTCTTTATGCTCTGAACACGCCTGCCTCAAGAGTGATTTATAATTGAGTCGATCCTGCCCTTTTCGCCGGGCAATAAAATATAAGCAAAAATGAATACTTGTTAGCTTCTACCCCTATCCTAACTTACACATCCCATGCGCATCCATGTGCAGACTTGTGAGGATGCTGTTGTTGCCGGGCATGGAGCTCAGCCTGTTCCCGTTGTGCTCTGTAGCCTCCTGGGCCAGGCGGGGTTGCCTCACACTGCCTTCCTGAGCCCTGATGACGACGTGTACCAGAGCCTGGACGGTAAGGGCCCCTCACAGTGAAACGTGTGTGAGGCTTGTCAGCAGCTGCCTTCCGCCTCTCCTGAAATCAGGCCCTTCACATTCCCTCGCCATGCTTTTCCCTAGGCGGCCCCGCCATTGTGGCCAGCCACGGGAAGGGCTCTGGCTGGCTGTACCCGCTGGAGGCCGGCCTGTTCGTTGAAAAGCCGGCCACCTTCATCCCGCTGGAAGAAATCAATTCGTTTGAGATATTGCCTTACCAGCACCGGTGTGAGCTGATCCTGCACATGAAGACCAAGGACACCCGAGGAGAGGAGGTGCAGCACGAGTTTGGCTTTGATAAGCCCGAGCTCCCTCGGCTGCAGAGCTACCTGTCCAACTGCAGGATCAGGGTGTGTGACGGGAGACGGGGAGGGGGGCGGATTATGCAGATCAAGAATTTGTCCCCAACAAGCTAGGGGTGATTCCACAGCAAGGCCTGATGCGCACTCAGATAAAAAGAGGGGGTGTGGGCCCCCTGGCTGAGGGTGTCAGGACTCAGCAACAAGCAGGGGCATACTTGGCATCATCACCTCGCCATTTGGAGTTTATTGCTCTGGCAGGTGTGTCCATGGGCCATGGCCTGTTGCCCGTCAGTGTTTCTTTTTTTGCTACCAGTCCACCTTTAACAGGCCGCCCCGCGGCCGTCGAAGGCCCGACTGGGACCAACCCTGGACCGGTCCACGGCTCATGGCCACAGCAGCATGGCTGCCCACATAAGGGGTCGCCGGCCAGAGGCCGATGTGTAGCTGACATTTAGCTGAGACACGAAAAAATAAACGCTGACGGCAGCTTGAACGTTTCAGGGGATGGGGCTCAGCACAGCTGATGCAGTTCCTCTTGCATGCATGTGTGTGCCCAGGAGTTCTCATCGGCCCTAATTGAAACCAAGGCAGCAAAGGGCAGAAGAGCGGGTACTTCAGACTCTCAGTCAGCAGCTGGGGCATCAAGCTCAGCCCAGGACGAAGACGACGAGGATGAGGATGACGACGACTTTGACCCCCAAAACGTCAGTGACGATGAGGAGGTCAAACACGTCCGACCTGCGAAGCGGTCTAGAAGGGGAGCTGCTAGCGGCGACGCTGAGGAGGAGCCTCTGGAGGAGCTGGAGGGCGACGAGGACATCTTGGAAGGTGGGTCAAGGTGGCTGTGCTTTGAAACACGCAGCCATGTAAAACACCCTAGGTGCAGTAATGCAGCAGCTGTATTAACAGCATAAGCCTGGGTCACACGGAACAAGGAGTTTGTTTAGGTGCGTGCCAATGTGCCATACCACCTCCTGGGTTTGTCTCAGTGGTTGTGGTCCAAGAGGCAGAGGCTGAATTGCAGAGGCTGAAATGCAGAGGCTTGGGCACAGAGACAGAGGTTTGTTTAAGTGATTGCCATACCACCTCCTGGGGTTGTCTCAGTGGTAGAAGCAGAGGTCCAAGAGACAGAGGCTGAATTGCAGAGGCTGAAATGCAGAGGCTGAATTGCAGAGGCTGAATTGCAGAGGCTGAAATGCAGAGGCTGAATTGCAGAGGCTTTGGCACAGAGACGGAGGTTTGTTTCAGAGGCCAATGCTGAATGCTCAGGTGCAATGGTTGCTGAGGTTGCTCCTTCCTCCTGAATGCACCGTTCCCTTGAATCCTGTTTTGATGCTGCTTGTCTGTTGCAGATGATGATGGCGAGATAGAGAGCGGGAGTGCTGACGAAGATGAGGAGAGTGAGGAGGACGCCAGTGGTGACTCCGATGATTGAGATGGTCGATGAGGAGGAGGCTCCCTCTGAAGCCTTGAAGAGTGGCAAGGAGCGTGGGCAGCAGGAGGTGGCCGCCAAGGTCCAGACCAGCAGCAACAAAATCTTGCCGAACACTAGTGCAGGGAAGCCCTGGAAAGAGCGGCTGGTGGAAAGGGAGCAATTTAGTAGATATACATGGATTACTAGGCATGCATTGGAGGTGTAATTCACCCAGTTGCTGTTGAAAGTGAAGAGGACATACACGGATCGCAATGGCATCCTGCCCGGTTGAAACGCTAAGAATTGAGGAGCCCTGCCCTGTTACCGGTACTTGAATGGTGTGGAAACTAGTGTGACTGACCTTTGTCTGCGTGTGTTGCTGATTGCGGCTGGTTGTGCAGTTATTATAGTTCAGCGGAAATGGTCTAGTGGTGTATTGCTGGTGGCTTCCATACAGCACCCAAAGGTTGAGGGGTAGTCCCACACACAGTCTTCTCTCTCCCACGGGTTCCATGTTCCTGCCCCCTCACACAAAAGGTTGGCATGGCTGCACCATGGTCCTGGCTATGCATGGCCTGCCGCCCTCAACTTTACTCTGTTTACGAGCTTACTCCCTGCATTGCGGAGCCCATTTGCTGCCATGGATTCAGCAAGCTATCTCATCAAGGTTTCGTTGATACTGCACCAGACAATTTTACTAGTGGAATGGAAGCTGTCGAACTGGATCCATGCACAGCTGATGATTAGCCTTGCATGGAAGCCATGCATGATCAGGCAAATTCACTTACCGTAATGCATGACTGGCCTTTCGCTCATAGTCCTAATTCATGTCGTGCTCGTACCCGTTTCCAGGTGTTCTTGTTCTTGCTATTTGGTGGGTGAACTTGCTATATCGTCTTTCCCTATGTGCCTTCTCCCCTGACTTTCCTAGCTGGCTTTTTGTTTGCCGATGTGGCCGAGCTTCATTTCAACATGGCCGAGAGGTGTAACGTCATTGACTTAATGCATGAGTTTCCCAGCAATCAGCATACGCTGTAGATCAAACTAGAAATAACATGCCACACCTGCATGCATGTGACTAGGCCATGTCTGGTATCTCGATGAGGAGCGACCGAGCGACTGCGCCTACCAGTTCCAGCCCATAGCTGAAGTCCTGGCGATCCCATAGTTTCGCACATGGGACATTGAATAGGAGGCGAGGACAGCGAATACCAGTGGTTATGATTGTACCGATAGAGCAAAAAATGCTTTCAGTGGGCCCGGATCGTGAGGTATCGATCTCCCTTAAAAACGTACTTTTACTCTCCAACGTTTCAGTCAAATAACATGGCATTATTTGCCAACGTTGGCAAGTGAGTGACGTCATTTTTTTGAAGTCCGTCATCTTTGAAGAGGAGCGCATGCCATTAAATACTTGCATTACTTGTTATTTATCGACCTCGATTCCGATCGTACCAAGTGCCCAGAGGGCCTCCATGGAAGCGGGGGTATTGCAGGCGAGGGTGGACTAATCGCTGCTGCAGCCCATCCTGATGAGGAGCGATTATCTAAAGCTGCCGGTACTAATTTTACTGGTACGAAGCGTGCCTGAACCTTCGCCTACTACAAGAGCATTCACTGCAATTTGGTGTGCAGTTTAGCCCACATGCACAGCATTGAGCCAGCGAACACAGCATCCCACCCTTTTTGGGCAACATCTTACATGCATGCGCAGCTTCCACCAGCACTGGCAGCCCCCGAATGCATGCCCAGCCCCCCGCATGCATGCACGTTACCCTCCCGCTTGCATGCACTACCGGACTACCCCCCGGCCGCATGCGCACCGCTTGCATGCACAGCTCCCAACCACATGCACACTGCCTACATGCACACACCCCTGCCCACATGCACAGCATCCCGCCTGCTTGCAGAGCGCCCCACACGCATGCGCGTTCCTTGCATGCACAGGTCCTCGCTTGCATTCACATCACGTAGCCGCGCTCGCGACCCTCCACCTGCATTCTTAGCTCCTTCCCACATGCAAACACCCCGCCCGCATACGCACTACCCCCCGTCTGCCAACATTGCAGCATCTCTCGTGACTGTATGCTAGAGAACCCAGCCAAGGATCCACGAGTCATGAACATTCTCATTGGCTGCAGTTCACGGGGGGATCTGGTCCGCAATCTGCGAGAATACCGGCGATGATTTCTCTGCGTGATCCATGACAGAGGAGGGGCTAACGACTCACAGCTGCTCTGCAAAGAGGTGTGGCCAGACATACGGCCATATCTCGTGGGGGGACCAGAAGCTGCCTGACATGACATGTGGCGTCTTCAGGTTGGGTGGACTGCTGAAGGTCAAGTTGCATACCCGTATGCACCGTGCTTTAATCCCGCCTGGGCGTTTCGAGGCAGATGGATCAGAGTTCGCCTTGCTGAGGTAAATTGGCCCTGGGCTAGACTGTAAATTCGCTAACCCGAAGCTTTTCTATAAACAGGGGCAAATGTGCATCACGAGTGGATTTAAACAGAGCATGCCATGGATCAAGCCTTTGTAATGTATCACTTTCTCTTTCCCATACCCCGCTTAGGTACAGCCCCATGTGCTTCTTCTCGTATGAGGTCATGTGTGACTGGTCAGCGCAATGTATCGGCTTGTGGAACTTCTACCGCTACTTGCTGCTCAGGTCAGTCAGATATCCTGAACTGCCACTTGCAAACAAAAAGGTGCAACCCAGGGTATGCTACACGTGTTTTTTTAGGGAGCCTCTACTTGATTCAGCTAAGGCCCGGGGATCCACGTGCATCAAGCCCTGTTTTGCCCGGGCCACCGGCCGTAGGATGGTCAAGGTTTGGCACATTGCACCTACTCCATTTGCTCAGTTCTACCATTCATGCCCTTCGAAGGTATCACATAGTGCCTATGACAGGCTCCATAGAGGTCACTGCGGCCGTTGTTGCAACAGCAAAGCAGCGCTTGCTCAGCAACGAGTCGCCGCTTTTTCGGCGTGCCACGCTTGACGTCATCATGCAGCAGTATGATGGTATCACAATTGGCTTTCACCATGACCGGTGTTGCATCGCGGCCCCTTGTTTGGCAGATCTTGAGGCGCCGCTTGTTTTGGGGTCAAGCTTCAAGAACAGATGCTTTGTCCAGGACCATAGCCACCGTATATCACGGCTAGCACTAATGCAAGACAGCAGCTACTCTGCTGGTATCTCTGAGGAGAAGCTTGATGACTTGAGGGCTGCTTTCGCTAGGATGCGCAGCGACCGCTCCGGGCATTCACCACAACTAATCAGGAGTTTGGAGAGCAACTGCGGATACATGTCTCATATTGTTTTCCTTCTGTGCGTGCGGTACTGTGTGCACCACATGAACACAGTTCAGAGGGAGAAGGAGTCAGGGGAGCGCTTCTTTGCGAAGTGACAAAAAACTTCAGCCTGTCTTCAGTTGTCTATGCTTGGCTCGTATTTCCGCCAATATTGAGGTTTCCGTCATGTAATATACAGTGGTTTTGAACTTGACTCAACAGCCTTACCCAGTGAAAGTGGCTTAGCAACAGTATCCCTCAATGGCATAACAGTATCACAAGGATCCACACTCAAGATTTCAACCTTCAACCCAGCTTGGGTCTTCTAGAGTGACATGCTGGGGGTGCATCAGTGAATTTATGATTCCAGTCTACAGCCCAGCTTAGGTCTCCTAGAGTGGCAAGCCTAGGGGCATCGACACAAATTAGATTTCAGTTTAACCCCGTGCTTGGGATTCCTCGAGTGGCATGCTTGTGGCTCATCAACATAATAAAGATTTCAGTCTACAGCATTGCTCACGTCTCCTAGAGTGGCATGTCTAGGGCGCATCAGCATAATTAAGATTCCAGTCTAAGACCCTGCTTGGGTCTCCTAGAGTGGCATGTCTAGGGCGCATCAGCATAATTAAGGTTCAGTATGGAAGCATGCTTGGGTCTCCTAGAGTGGCATGTCTAGGGCGCATCCGCATAATTAAGATTTCAGTCTAAAGCCTTGCTCACGTCTCCTATGGTGCATACCTGGGCGCATCAGCATAATTAAGATTTCAGTCTAGAGACCTCCTCGGGTCTTCTAGAGTGGCATGTCTAGGGTGCATCAGCATAATTAAAATTTCAGTATTCAGCCTTGCTTGGGTCTCCTATGGTGCACACCTGGGGCAAATCAGCATAATTGTGATAAAATATCTGAAGCCGTAATACCGTCACATGAATCCTGAACTAAACAATTTTCGAGGGGAAAACAGGAAACCAAGATTTCAGTCAGAAGCCCCGCTCAAAGCTTGAGAAGCATGTCTCGTGCGTATCAAGCAAAATGAAGGTGCCTCAAACATCATGAAACAAAGGGCATGGCTAGGCAGTATAGTCTGCATAGTGAATCCGCTTTAAAATACAAAATAAAAGGTGGGAATGAGACCTGACTGAGCAGGTTGGTTGCGCATCATGACGCGCGCAATGACACCCACTGCGAACTTGGTCGACTCCTCTCCTAGGGGGTAGTCTGGTAGATGGCCCATGCCAAATTCCTACCATCTAGGCCCAAAGGCTGCACAAAAGCTATCAAGATTTCTGGGCTAGTGCCAATGTTAAGAGCTGCCTCCTGGACTGATGCGGACATGCTCTCTTCAGATGAACCTGGGGGAGGAAGGCTGCTGGGGCTGCAGGGGCTACATGGGCTGTAGGGGCAGCAGGGGTGGCCATGATAGCAGCTGGTTCTCTGAATGGCATGGTTCTCTGAATGAACTCCGCTAGCCGCTCGCATATCCGTAACACATTCAAATGCAAGCTCCCAATGGAGCTTGCACCCGTTTCGGCTAATGAATAAATGTACAACATGGCTTGCTGTTTCTAAAGGGTCTGCCTCACAACCTTCTGCCTCGCTAACAGCTTCGAGCAGGGGCATGAGCATGCCGGCATGCGCTGCACGTGAGGACGGGTTGCTTTGATGCACATTCCCGCCCGTATGCACATTCCCCGCCCAAATGCAGTGACCCATGCATGTGCATGCAGGCTAGGGTCTGTGCATGCTGGCCATGGTCTATATGCATACAGGCTGTGCGCATACGGACGGGAGCTGTACAACCGGACAGGCTGTACAAACGGGCGAGAATGTGCACGTGGACGAGAGTCTGCATATGTTGGCGGGGGCGCATAGCTTACGGGTTGGGAATGCGGGTGGGGGGCTGTGCGTGCAAGCGTGGGGCTGCGCAAACGGGCGGAGAGCCGCCCATTTGGGCGGGACTTGCGCACACAGATAAAGGCCTGTGCATACGGGCAGTGCCTACGGGTGGATAACAGTGTATGCAGATGGGGGATGGGGGACCGTGCGGGCGGATGGGGGTAACATTGCATACAGGTGGGGGTCTGCAGAATGCTGAATGTGAATGGGGATGGGGGGCAGTACCAGCGGATGGGAGTAACAGTACATACAAGTGGGGGCCTGTGCATACGGGCTGTGTCTATGGGTGGGTAACAGTGAAAGCCGATGGGGGACTGGGGGGCCGATCGGGCGTGTGGGAAATGTGCATGGGGGTGTGGACTGTGTACACGGGTAGAGGATGGCTCATGTGGTTGAAAGACCGTTTATGAGGGCGAGGTGCAGAGCATATTGGCAGGCGACAGGCGGCTGTGCGTGCAAGCGGGGGTAGTGCGCATGCGGGCGGGGTGTTTGCATGTGGGAAGGAGCTGAGAATGCAGGTGGAGGGTCGCGAGCGCGGCTACGTGCGATGAATGCAGGCATGGACATGTGCATGCAAGGAATGCGTAGGCGTGTGGGGCGCTTTGCAAGCAGGCGGGATGCTGTGCATGTGGGCATGGGTGTGTGCATGTAGGCAGAGTGTATGTCGGTGGGAGCTGTGCATGCAAGCGGTGAATTTTGTGAAGTTTTTACAGTCCATCAGAGCAAGCGGGCGGGGTAACGTGCATGCATGCGGGGGGCTGGGCATGCATTCGGGGGCTGTCAGTACTGGTGGAAGCTGCGCATGCATGCAAGATATTGCCCAAAAGGGTGGGATGCTGTGTTAGCTGGCTCAATGCTGTGCATGTGGGCCTAAACTACACATCAAAATGCAGTGAATGCTCTTGTAGCAGGCAGAGGTTCAGGCACGCTTCATACCAGTTAAAGTAGGACCTGCAGCTTTAGATAATCGCGCCTGAGGATGGGCTGCAGCAGCGATTAGTCCACCCTCGCCTGCAACACTCTCGCTTCCATGGAGGCCCTCTGGGCACTTGGTACGATCGGAATCGAGGTCGATAAATAACAAGTAATGCAAGTATTTAATGGCATGCGCTCCTCTTCAAAGATGACGGACTTAGGAAAAAATGACGTCACTCACTTGCCAACGTTGGCAAATAATGCCATGTCATTTGACTGAAACGTTGGAGAGTAATAGTACGTTTTTAAGGGAGATCGATATCTGGGATCGTTGATGACATGACGGTCGGCTCAGATCTCTGGCTCAGATCTGCTATCTGTTTTTCTGGTTTTTCGGGCACATCTGTACGGGGGCTCGGCGCATGCTGCCCGAGTCGTCGAAGTGACTGGAGTAGGTCTGATGCCATTTGCCGGTGTTCCTATTATCTACATTGCGACACCATTCCCAACTTGGCCAGCCTGTAAACAGCAAGCGACACACAATATGCTCATCACGTTCCGGTACCGGTAACAAGGTTGTCGTTTCTGAGAGAGCTGCAGCGCATCATGAAGCGAATCATGTACTTAGCCGTGTTCGCTGTGGCTCTATCCACCCTACCGGCACGTGGTAGGGGAACTTGTGCGAAATATGAACTGGTCGAGGCCTTTCTCGCTGACAACACGCTTACAAATGCAGCGCTCACTTCAGGAGATGACCATGGGCAGGAGACTTACGACAACCGCGAAATGGCTGACGAAGTGAGTCCCGCCCACGGGTGGTCGATCCGAGAAGCATGCGCCTGCTTCCAAGCGCCTCATCGGACTTGACTGCATTGGGGTAACCCTAAGACCGAAAATCTGGGCATGCTTCCTCCATCCCTAGCCTTGCCTGCACCATGCCATGCTGCCTCCCTGTCCCGTGCAGGCATCAGAGCAACATCATGCCGACCGGGGGCGTGCCGCTGGATCAATCGATCCAGGCGTCCCCATGGCAGGATCGCAGGAGCAGCGGCAAGGCCACAGCCACAGAATTGCATCAGAGGGCCTCGCTGTTGATGCAAATGAGAGCTGGGAGCTGGCAACCAAAAATGCGCAGGCGGATGCACAGCGGCCTGCAATGAACGCTGATGTGCTGCAAGCATCAGGCCATGCTGTGGGAGCGGAGTCTGTCGAACTGGGGGATCAGCATCAAGCAGTACAGGGTGGTGACCTTAGTGCCTCTGATATGAGCACGGATGAGTCGGATGGTCTGGACCTCACACCCTCCCAAGCTTCATCAGAGGCGCTCCAACCGGTGGCTGTGCAGCACCCTCCGACCTTTGCCACAGTGATCCTTGGGGGGCAAACCAGAGAAACTCTTCATCAGCGGTGAGTGACAGTCTTCATTGTAGTGTGCGCCAGACCACCTTCGGCAGGCATCTGGGCAGCCACCACTGGGCCAATGAAACTCTAACTTTGGGCAACACAACGGAGGCCTTAGCGCGCTCGCATGCACATCAGGCAAGGACAGCCTTGCTCCAGTTCAGCACCAGGAGGAAAAATAGACCTCGCAGCTGCAGGGGAGAGAGACCCTCCATGCATTGGGCTGGCTCATACCATATGTTTCGGTGACACTACACTCGCAGTTCATACCATACAATTCTTACGAACGTATTTGTAAGTTGAGCATGTCCACCATGGATTTTGACCCCGACGGAAAAAAACTCAGAACATGACAGGAACATGTGTGTGATGTGCATGCCTGCACCCGCAGGCTGGAGGCTGCCCAGAAGCACCTCTTTGCCTCAAGAAGGCGTAACCTCAGGGCTGGCATGGCCCACCTGATGGAGCTAGCTGCAATAGTGGACCGGGTGAATACAGCGCATGAGGTGGGTGGCCAGCAGGGAGGACCGGGAGCTTTCAGGCTATGCGGCTGTACCTGCAGGGTGTAAGGCTGTACCTGCAGGGTGTAAGGCTGTACCTGCAGGCTGTAGAGCAGGGTGTAAGGCTGTACCTACAGGCTGTAGAACAGGGTGTAAGGCTGTACCTACAGGCTGTACCTGCAGGGTGTAAGGCTGTACCTGCAGGCTGTAGAACAGGGTGTGAGGCTGTACCTGCAGGCTGTAGAACAGGGTGTAAGGCTGTACCTGCAGGCTGTAGAACAGGGTGTAATGCTGTACCTGCAGGGTGTAAGGCTGTACCTGCAGGCTGTAAAACAGTCTACGTTGCTGTACATGCAGCACATGGGTGCATGCTGCTATCACCCAGAATCCGTGATGAGCTAGGACTGCTCAAAAGTACAACAGCTGGCGCACTCGCCCCTGCCTAGTGTCCTACCAAAGGCTCCCCCCTACTTGAACTCCTTGATGAGATCATCACCCTCCAACAGCAGGCGGTTGAGTACCTGATGTCCGTGTCACCTGAAGTACCTGATGAGCCTGTGGTGGCGGCGTCGCCCCGGGTACCGAAGCTGGGCACATTGCTGGCTAGGTCACAGCAGTATCAGGGCACAGGTGAGTGGTGCCTTACCGGTGCATGTGGTGATGGGCTGTACATGGGTACAGGCAAGTGGTACCATGCTGGTGCATGTGAGTGGTGCCTTGTCGGTGTGTGTGGCTATGAGCAGTAGCTGGGTACATGTGAGTGGTACATGGCTGGCACATGTGGTGATGAGCAGTAGCTGGGTGCAGGTGAGTGGTGCCTTGCTGGTGCGTGTGGCTATAAATGTATGCATATGTCTCCTTGGGGGCACATACAGGGCGTTTCATGTAGGGCTTTCCTGCATGCACGTTCAGCATGCTTGTGTATAGAGTATTGATGTTTGTACTTTTGTATTCCGGACCTAACAGCATAATGACTCAAAATAGCATCCTGTGTCAAACATTTAGTAAGTTTGGGTAGAGGCTAGCGAGCCTTCCACCAGGGCAGTAGGTCCATGCCTCGCACAAGATGTGCCTGCTTGCCTACCACCTGCCTGCCTACCTGCCATCCTGCATGCCTACCTACCTGCCTGCCTGTCTGCCTACCTGCCTACCTACCTGCCTGCCTGTCTGCCTACCTGCCTGCCTACCTACCTACCTACCTGCCTACCTGCCTGCCTGCCTACCTACCTACCTGCCTACCTGCCTGCCTGCCTACCTACCTGCCTACCTACCTGCCTGCCTGCCTGCCTACCTACCTACCTACCTACCTGCCCACCTATCTGCCTACCTACCTGTCCGCCTACCAACCTGCCTACCTGCCTGCCTACCTGCCAGCCTGCCTGCCTGCCTACCTGCCCACCTGCCTGCCTGCCTACCTGCCCATCTATCTGCCTGTCTGCCTGCCTAACCGCTTATCTGCCTGCCTGCCTACCTGCCCATCTACCTGTCTGCCTACCTGCCTACCTGCCTGCCTACCTACCTACCTATCTACCTGCCTGCCTGCTGACCTGCCTGCCCACCTGCCTGCCGACCCGCCTGCCATCAGGAGTGGAAGTAGCTGCCCACGCGTCATTCAGCCTGGCGGTCCTCGAAGCCAACGGCTTGCTGGCAGAGGAGGGCCTGCCACGTGGCTCGCAGGAGGCCCTCTCAAGGCTGTATGGTGCTGCAGCTGCAGGCAGCCAGAAGGCCTTGTACGCACTATCCAACCGGTTCATGTATGTGAGTTGTGAATGGCCAAGAGCATGTGAGTAGTAAATGGTCCGACATGCTAGCTGGACAGGGCCAGAGGTGTGGGTCAGAAAGGTTTGCCAAAGTTCATAGGAAATGTTCATGCACCAGAGGAAGACAGGTGGGTGCACACTCCTAGAAATGGCTGGGGGAGGGAGGTGTGGGTCTTGGCTGCAAGAGATTTCCGGATGATGGGCATCGCACCTATGAATCTATGATGTGTATGAACGTTCTTTGGGGGCTCTTATCCATGCGGGATGGTAGGGGCAAAGCCCCTCAGACCTAAACGCGTTCTGTCTTGCATCAATCAAACATTTAAATGTCAAGTTTTTTTTTATTTTTAATAACTTATAAGCCATGCATCACTTATTAACTGACCTAATAAAGCATGCATTTCGGTTACTGGTATTCATGAATCTGCTGTGATGGCAAGATCATGAGGTGATGAATATATCTGTACAATTTGTAAAAGCTGTGCCTTCTCCGCAGCTCACGAGTGATGTGTGCGTTCCGAAAAGTTGTGACCTGTGCATGGCTGTGCAATGTGACAACCAACATATGGTCCCTGACTAAACATGCATTGTAAACCAGATGCATTGGCGAGTTATCGAGCATGCGATGGCTCTCCTGCCTTTTAAAGAGGCAATCAGAACATCTGCTTCAGCAGGGTATACGGAAAGGGGTTCATGGATTTAAAGGAAAACATGCTTGATTACCAATCAGTGGCACCATTTGGAAGCTGCGGACCTGCTCTAGCCTGTTTCTGATCTGAGGAAGAGGAATTAGTTGTTTAGCAGAAGGGGCCAATGCTATACGTTGTGTGCCCCCCCACCACCACCACGTTTCATTGCTCATTGGTTGTGGCCAATGATGAAGCCTCAGAAGGTGTCATGCTCTTCGTCCTCCCTCCCCCACCATAGCATTTTTTTGGCCAAGTGTCCCTGCCCTCCCTCTTCATCATGTTTCACCTGCCACCCTGCCACAGGGGGCACAGGGTCACGATGTGGCCAAGGATAAATTAATCATGCCTCAGAAAGGGGTCAAGCTCTTAGTCCTCCCACCCGCACCATAGGAATTCATTGCCCAGTGTCCCCTCTCTCCCCCATCTTCATGTTTTACCAGCCCCAGGGTTGCCATATGGCCAAGGATGAGGCCTCAGAATGGGGTGAAGCTCTTAGTCCTCCCTCCGCCATCAGAGCATTATGCTGCTCATTGTCCCCACTCTCCCCCATCTTCATGTTTCACTTGCCCCAGGGTCACGATGTGGCCAACAATTATGCCTCCGAAAGGTGTCGTGCTCTTTGTCCTCCCTCCCCCTCAAAATTTATATTTCTCCAGTGTCCCCACTCTCCCCCATCTTCATGTTTTACCTGCCCCAGGGTCATGATGTGGCCAAGGATGAGGCCACAGCCCTGCAGTATGCACGCCTGGCAGCAGACCGCCTGGCCGTGGAGATTGAGGGGGTGAGGCGCCATAACCTGCCTTCAATATTATGCCCATGTTTGTTTTGTGTTCACCCTGATATCCGTCGCTTGGCCACGTCCCTGTCTCACCCATTGCCCTCTTGCACCATCAGGGTCAAAATACAGGGGAGGCGCTAGCCCCCATGAACCTCCGGGAGCGCTGGATGGATCCGCGGTACATCTCGGGAGAGGACGCAGAGAATGCCGAGCAGCTGATACAGGTGAGCGTGGGCAAGGAGCTAGTGCGACAAGTATGTGATCAGGCTGGAGATTCTCCGGCCTCATCTGATTCTCCGGGGAAGAGAAACAATGGAGGCACGTGCAACCCGCGGCTTTTGGTTTTGAGGATGAAAAATTGGCTCCTGTTTGTGCTGAGAGCTGCGTGCTGCTGCAGGCCAAGTAACAGAGTCGCATGTTCACGCTTAGAGTTAAGGGTTCAGGGTTAAAACCCTAAACCCTACAGGACTCTACAGAACCTGTCTGATCTCCCCTGTCAGTTTCCCTCCTGCCTCTGGTAGTCTGGTAGGTGGTATTCCCTTGGGCCATCCCTAAGCGTCCCTCTCGCCTGAAATCTGAAAGGCTCTCTGCAGGTGGAGGAGGACTTGGCGCTCCGGGGCAACTTGGATGCGCAGCGCAATGTTGCGTACCGCCGGCTGGCGGGACGGGGCATGCAGGCCGATCCAGCTGGGGCGTTCCATGACTTTGAGGCGGCGGCACAGCAGGGCGACCCCCACGCCATCTTCAACTTAGGGTACATGCACCTGAGGGTGGGTCCTGGGGGGGCGGGCGGAACAAGGGATTGGGGTACATGCACCTGAGGGTGGGTCCTGGGGGGCCTCCTGGTAACGGCGCGGATGTGGCTACGGCCCCAAGCTGCGTTGTTTCCTGAACCTCCACGCCCCAATAGGGCGTAGCTTTCCTTTATTTCTCTGGGGTCGGGCGGAACAAGAGAGGGGGGATTTGTTTCTGATCTTGTGTCATAATGATGCGACATCATTGTGCACTCATCATCAGGTAATGAAAACGACACTGTCGTTTTCATTATGACGAGCCTCAAAATCTGTCTTGGTTGGGAACCCTGGGGCTCTATGCTGGCGAATATAACGTTGGACTGTGCCCTCTATGTCCTCTGAGTTGGGCATCTTGTCCTCATTTGCGTAGCTCTGCTCACTCCCGTGGGTTCCTCCATGCATCTCTTTGTTGGTACCTACCTGCAGGGCCTGCATGGACCCCCCAATGAAAATCTTGCTCTCCAGCATTTTGAAGCCGCAGCCGCTAAGAACCTTTCCTCAGCATGGTGTGCGATCGGTGTCATGCACTGGTCGGGTCAGGGCGGCTTGACACCCAACTTAACAGCAGCGATGGAGGCACTGAATAGGTGTGTATGCGTGTGTGTGTGTGTGTGTGTGTGTGTTTGAAGTCCCCAAGTGGTCTTGGAGCTGGGTAAAGTCTTCATGTCTGACTGAAGAAGGGTGTGTATGAATTCTTCATGTAAGACGTAATGAGGGTATGTGTGAAGTCCTCGTGTACAACGGAATGAGGGCAACCAGCTAGTTCATTGCAGCATGCAAGGTTCAGTGCGCATATGTGCCTCATGTGAAATCCCACCCTCCCGGCTGCCATGCTTGATCTGAATCTGGGGCAGCGGCTACTCTGAAAGCATGGTCATCAGCTACAATAAGGTGTTGGGGGGGGGGGGGAGGGTGCTTTCAATAAACGGTGCAGTAACCAAACCTGCTGGAACTGCAGCCATAGCTAAACACCCAACCTTTTGTTAGGCACTGTATGTAGCATGTCAGGTTTAGAGCTAATATAATCCGTTGTGCACGTCACCCCAATACCCTGTGTGCCCTCCTTGCAGGGGAGCTGAACAGAACAGCTCGGACTGTTTGTTCAACCTGGGCACGATGTATGCCCACGGGCTGGGGACGCCTCTGAACCACACCAAAGGTAAGCGGGAAGAGGGACATGGTTCGCACGGACGGAAGTCCACGACGCACTTTGTTACTAGCGTGAGTGAGCACATCCAGCTGATCTGTGCGCCGCTGGCAGTTTACGTTCATTTAAAAAGTGTGGGGGGCTGTAGTGCTGTGGTGCATGACCACTTTGATGCATGGGACAGGTGCCTTGCTAACAGGATTGAGCACTGAATAATTAGGACAGAAAACAAGAAACAAGAATGGTGCCCCCCTTGAACTTGCCACCAGCTGACAACCATGCTGTGGTCATACGTATGAATAATTCATGGGGGATCTGATCCTGAGCATATCAAGGTGCTTCACGCACCGCTGCCAATTTCCAATAATAGGGGATCTGATCCTGGGCATGTCCAGGTGCTCCACGCGCCGCTGCCGAATTTTTCATTCACATGGGATCTGATCCTGAGTGCTGTGACTGGGGCCCACATCGCCCTGCCTGCTTTGTCCACCTGACAGCCTTCTAGACTGGTCCGATGCAAAGCCTCGCTATTGCAGCATTGCCTTCCTTCCCTACTGCTTGTTAACTCTGCCTTCCGTTGCCTTGTCCAAGCAACAGCATTTGAGATATATAAGCGTGCAGACGAGTTCGGCCACTGGAAGGGCCCGTACATGCTCGGAATCATGTACCAACAGGGGGCAGGCACCGAGCAGAATACCACGCGGGCATTGGAGCAATTTACGAGGCTGTTCAGAGAACGAGCGATGTAAGCAATAGCGTACAAAGCCAGTGTTTACACACAGAGTTCTCTGGGTTCTGTATGGCATGAGAGGGCTGTGGATGCAACTATGTCCCGACTGTTGAGCGCGAGGAAGATATTCCCCTCCGAAGAGGAGGGGCCCCTTACCAGATAGGGCCCAAATTAAGTGCTTGGGGCTCATTGAGAAAATGTGTTGAGAGGTAGCAGGTCCTAGAGGAGCAAGAATGCCGGCCTGCCGCCTGGTCTCATCGTTCACGGAGAATCCGTGAAGTATGAGATCTCAGCTCTGCTGCTGAAGCAGCAGCTTATCCCTTGTGGCCTGATCCTGACTCCATACTGCCTGGTGGCCTGATCTGACCTCATCACTTTCCTCCATGCGCCCCTGACGTATCCGGGTGTGCAGGTGGACCGAAACCGTGACAGCGGCAGCCAATGCGCTGGATGGTGGTGATGAGTGGTCAGCCCTTGTGCAGCTTCTGTTTGCGGCTGAGCAGGGCTCCACCGTCGCGTCATCAAACGCAGCGTGGATGCTGCGCAGGGGCGCACCCCACGGCAACGGCAGGGGCTTCCCGCCCGTCGGTCGCAGGCTTGACCTAGCCGCTAGGTTGTACGAGCGGGCCGCTCGCCAGGGCTGTGCAGAGAGCGCGGTGGAGCTGGGAAATATGGTGTATGATGCTGAGACGCTCGGCCTGTCTAGACAGAGGAATCTGACTGAGGTATGTGAGCGTCTGCATGCATACAACTGTTGGATTAGGGGAAGGGAGTGATAGTCCAGTGAATGATTTGAGGGGGGAGGTCTTTATTTGGTGCTCTGATGTTTGTATGTTCCGTGGCGAGGGGCATATTGTTAAATTAATGGCTAAGGGGTGCTAACGAGAGATTCCACATCCCCAAGATGTCGCTTACACTTGTAACTCATTTTGCGTTGCGTCTGTTATCAGGGGCTCAATCCAGGGACTTCCTGATGCATCGCGCTATGCACCTGGGCCTTCCTTCACGAATTGCACATTTCCCCCCCCTCCCCCTCTCCCCTGCTGAGCACCAGGTTCTCTTCTGGTACCGTCAGGCGGCAGATGCTGGCAGCCCTGAGGGTCTGTACCTGCTTGGCTGGGCACATCAGTGGGGGGTCGGCACGGAGCGCAACCTTACCGCAGCGGCTGAGCTCTACCTCCAGGCAAGTCACGCCGCAGGCATCCACCGGTCGCGTGCAGTGGCGCCTGTGCTTGGGCTGCTGTCCTTACGTCTGGATGTGCTGCTGCGGCCGCTGGTGGGGGACGATGCAACGGGGCGGGGAGCGGTGCAGCTGCAGCGAATGCTGAGACTGCTGCCAGCGCTGGTGCGGCAGCCTGAGGCAAAAGAAGGGACGGAAGGGAGGGGATTGGCAGAGGAGGCTCACGCCAGCGGTCAGCCCAGCAATACAGAGAAGGGCTGGTTTGAGGAGCAAGGTACGGAGGAGGAGGAGGATTCAGAGGATGGGGTTGAGGTTACGGTGCAAGAACTTGTTAGGCGAGGGCTGGACAGGGCTTGGATGTGCGCCCGAGTTCTGTTTAATAGCCTTAATGTCATGGACGTAAAGGAATCTGCGGAGAACATCGTCATGGCCGTGTTGGTCGGAGCGCTGGCTCTGGTGTTGTGGGTCCGGCAGCAGCGCATGCTGGCTGCAAATGCGGTAAGGCTTCCCCAGGTGCCATAATGCGGCATGTCAACACTATTAATATCGTCATGACATTTATTTCTTGTGGTTTTCGTTTTCCACGTCAAAATTTCTGGGATCGTTGCCTACTTACGGAACACGCTCTTTACATCAGATCTTTACCCTACACACCAGTAGGTTCCCTCTTTGCTACATTTCTGATCATTTGCTGCTTGGTTTGTACTTGTACCGGAATGGTAGTAGCCTGTGCACACAACGAAGAAGATAAATATCTTCCAGCGCTCACATTGAAATATTGCATGCAAAAAATACAAAAGTAAGAGTGGGCATCTCTCCATTTATTGAAGGTGATTTTAATGTGGAAATTCAATCAGCAGGGCTTAGCAAGGCAGTGACCCATACTTCATACAGCCAGTGCTTCAGGCCTGGCTTAAGCTGATGTTAGTTATGTGTGCTCTTGACAGAATGCCCGAGAGTGATTGTGGCATGATAATTGCCTGGCACCATGTTTGGAACTGCGTTTGTCTCTTTACCTGACACCATGCCGGAGCGATCAAGAGCACGCGGCTTCAATGCACGACAAGGTCTTGGAGAAATGGATGAGGAGCTTAAGGACTTGTGCCCGGCCAAGCTGTGCTATGTCAGCGTGCAGGACAATGCCCCCGACCACATGGCCGCGCTCACGAAAGTACGAGGGCCTTAAATGGCTACGAAACTCTCAACCTGGAAAATCCATTGAGCGCTGGCACATGAGTGAGGAGGCGTAAGTTCTTATTGACGGTGGTTCTAGGCTTGCACGCAATCAAGCAACACAAACGTTTCTGGCAGGCCAGCTGTCTTCACCCCAATTGAAATAAACAACTGGGAGGTTACTGTCTGTGGTCCCTGTTGTTTGTCCGATGCTGCGACATGCCGGCATGTGACTGAGGACCCAAAGGTGAATCTCAGCCAAGCCCTGGGTAATAGGCGGCGGGCTGTGTGCATGCAGAGGATGTTGGAGTTGGACAGACGGTAGAACCAATACGGCTTGCCCCAAGTGGTATAAGGCTGAGTCCCACAGCCATCTTGCATTCACTTGAACCCCGTCGTGGAAAGGCAGCGCACCAACCAGCTGAGCAACCAATGCAGATTCCTCCTCTGAGGCTCTGACCCTAGGCTGGCCTCAAATGCTGTCCGGACCAGCGCAGGTTGGAAGGAGAGCGAGATGTCTTCATGCTGCGCCTCCACTGCGGCCAGGCCAGCTGGATAGCGCATCCTGCTAATGTACGTGGAAGAGGCGTGCTGTAAGCTAGGGTGAAGGGCCGCTATCGGGCCCCTATGGACGCGCGCTTTTGCCTCGATGGCTAGCTGGACAGGCCGCGTGATCATCTTTGTCATTGGAACGGTCTTGCAAATCTCCAGCATGGTTTCTGCGTGCCTGCTGTCAGACAATGCCACCTCCTGGACCCGGTTCCGGTTGTGGACGTGGTCAGCATGCAAGATGGAAGAGGGCCGATCTGGAGACTTGGCAGCGACAGCATGGCTACCAGCAGCTGTGGCAGCGACGGCGACTGCGGCGGCTGTAGCAGTAGCATGGCGACCGGCAGCAGAGATCGCAAGAGCCTCAGGGCGTGCCGTATTTTCCCACCTACTCAAAAGAAAGCATGCATAAAGGAAGCCGCAGAAGAAAAGCATTGCAAACACAATGCTACAATACGGTAGTGCCAATACATCTATGTCATCCACATTTAAAAAACCAGCCAGACTTATCTGCAAGCAAATAACCCAAGCTCAACACTCATCAGCCGCTTAGTATGTGGTCAGACTCTTCGCATGCCGGGACTTGATCCTGAGCTGCTGTGAGGATGAGTTCAGCAGTGACACGCTCACCCCGCATCTCCTCCGCATCAGGCTCCAGATCTAATTGTGGCAACACTGCTGCCAGGACATGCAGCAACAAATTTTCCACATGTACCTACGGTACTCGGCACCTTGTCGGGGACGGGTCTGACCCCTCTTGTGACAGGGCCCTTCTCCGGAGTGCCTTTGTTGTGAACGAAGGCTGGGCATGCGCCCATGCATTGCACCTTGAGGGTGATATGTTGAAGCAAGTACCTGGGGCGAAAAAATTTGAAAGAATTGGCAGTGATCCCATCATGGGATTCCCATGCACGTGAAAGCTTATAAATCATGCAGACTTTTATAAATGAATGGGTGCGTGTCTATGCACTGAATTTTGTCTGGGCCGCGGATAGGCATCTTAAGGCACATTGATGTTTCCGGTGCCAGACTGGCAGCTTCGTAAATTTTAATCTTGACGGTCAAGGGCCTGCTGTGACCGGGCCGCGGACAGGCAGCTTCAGGATCTGAAGAATGTCGCTGGATGGAGCCGGATAGATTAGCCCGAGCCGGATTGTACCAGGTCTCCGGAAGCTCTGTTGTATATAAAACTCGTTCGAGCATGATGCAGGTTATAACTGTCTAGTAGGATCTACACGCACCGCAGGAACCTCACCGTAGTCATTAGGAAAGGACTCCCGTTCGGAGCGAGCCCTGGTTCGGAGAGCATAAAAAAGTTGAAACCATGGCGCGCTCCGCAATCTCTGCTTTCCTTGCCTCTCTCTTCCCACTGTTATTTACGCTGCTGGTCTTACATTCCAATGTCCACGGTGAGTTTTCAGGTGCAGCAACTGCACAAAACGGTATGACACACCTCACATACCGTCAGCAGCTAGTCCTGGGTTATTGTTTGCCATGCAATCATGCATACATCACGTGCTGTCAATCAAGAAGCCACAAGAAGCTACCAAGCTGAAACCAATCCAAGCACAGTAGTCACCAAGGCCGCACCGGTTTCATTCCTTGATAATATGATATGAGCTGCAAATGCATTGCCTCGTTGATTCTATCTGAGCATGCACAAACCATGCATGCATCTGTTCCATTCCTTATCATCACCTCCGTTTATGAAGACCCCTCCTTCACCTCAGACTCCCATTTCAAAATTATAGCCCAAAACCCTGCTTAACTTAACACTACCCACAGGCTTCACTTGGATCCAAGCAAACAACTGCCGATGGGCTGCATCCTGCGACTTCGTTGCCAACGACTTGTCTAGCACCAGAGTCCCCGGAGACCAGTGCTCTAACGTGTGCGCTGCAGCCGGAGACAAGTGCACACACTTTGCATGGCTCAGTGGTATCTGCTACCTGAAGGGCGGGGCTGTCTCCACCATGGACGCTACTGCTGGGAATAACAGTTTGGCCGTGTGTGGGATCATGAACACAGCAAATTCAGGTAGGCACCCTACTATTCTTTTAGGGCGCTTCACTCGGTACATTTCAGCCACCTCAAGGCCCATGGCCGTTGGGGCCTGAAGCAGAAAGCCATGATGCTTGAGCCACCTGGGAGAGTCTTCGTTACACATAAGGCTCTTCGGGGCTAGACTGTAACTGGCCTGTGGGTGGTGGTCCAAGCTGAAGGGCTTGCTGCACCAAATTCCCCTCGCATGGGCCAGGTCGTAGCTGAAATGTAGCTGAAGCGCCCTGAAATAAACACTGGAGCTGAGTAGCTGACCCCTGCGGACTACACAAATTCAGGCAGTGTGAGGAATGCCTTGTCCGCATCATGCTGACACAAGCTCATGCTGCGGCAGTGTTTGTTTTTGTTTGCACCGAATCTTGTTTGACGGGCTGTTGGTCAGCCACCATTGGGCTCGCGAGGCAGAAACCATTGTCGAGCCTACGGCCAATGGCCCAGGCAGCATACCTTGCGACACCAGGCCTCCATGCCAGGATATATTAGAATTGTAGTGGAAAGACACTAAAATAAATAAGTATTGCCATGCAGGTGACATTGGACCATGGACTGATGCCAGCAACTGTCAATGGGCCAGTGGCTGTGACTTCCTAGAGAACGACATCTCCAGCTCCGGGGTTGCAGCGTGGGATCAGTGCTCCCACACGTGTGCTGCAGCCGGCAGCAAGTGCACACACTTTGCATGGTTGAGTGGTATCTGCTACCTGAAGAGCAGGGCTGTTTCCATCACCGATGCCATTCAAGGGAGGGACAGCTCAGCTGTTTGTGGCATCATGAAATCAGGTAGGTCATGCTGTAAAGTTCCTAGCCACAAGTGCTTATTAAAACTGAACACCCACAAAAAGTAACGGTTGTGAAAGCAGCAGCTGCTGTCTGATTTCAGACCCCCCCACAGCAGGCCCCTCTCCTAAGCCCTGATTGATTATCTTGGCAATCACTCAACGAATGTGTTTCACTGGCCATGCAATATGGTCACTTTTGACTCTGTTTAGGGCATTGGCATCTATACCTAAGGACCCCCCCCCACCTCTTTTGCTGATCCAGGACTCGTCCCGTCAACCACTCCTCCTTCTCCTACCTCTCCTCCTCCTCCCATTCCTCCTCCTTCTCCTTCTCCTCCTTCTTATCCCACTCCTCCTTCTCCTACCTCTCCTCCTCCTCCCATTCCTCCTCCTTCTCCTTCTCCTCCTTCTTATCCCACACCTCCTTCTCCTCCCTCATATCCCGGCGGCTCTGGCTCTGTGCCACCCCTGCCTGGTTTGGAATTACGCTGGTCGGATGAGTTTGCGCTCGGTGCCATCAATAAGGTAGCGTCTGATCAACTGACCTGTTCTGCTGTTTGCCATTCTTCTCGCACCATGTCCCTCGTTTCCTGTTGTTACTTGTCATCGGCTGCCTGCGTGCTGCCTAAGGTGCACCAAGTGCATGCCGGGAGGGGATCGTCCAGAGGTTACGATCCATTGACTGAATCAGCTCATGCTGTGTGCGGATTGCAGAACAACTGGGACTTTCAGTATGGCGATGGATCCCTTTACGACCTGCCAGGTGAGCTGTGGGTATATGACCGATACATGGGTGATTGAGCTACAACCTCAGCTACGACCTGCCAGGTGAGCAGTGTTTGTATGAGGGTCATTCAGGTACACCTCAGCTGCAGCCTGGCATATGCCTGGAGGGGCTGGGTGCAGCAAGCCCTGCTGCATGGGCCTCCGGCTGAAGAGCAGTCAAGGTTCCATCACAAACGGCCCTGTCATATCTGTCTGCTGGCCTGCCATGCGTGTGGCCTGATTGAAATACTTGAGAGAAGTGCCCATATGACTGAGATGTGCTGATCAAGAATAGAAAGAAACAAGTTTACTACCTCATGGGGTATATGGATTCATATATCAATATATTCCATCAAGCCTGCATGGCTGCACTTCAAGCCTGCATTTATAGGACCCTGAAAAATATAAACCGTAAAGATAGTTATATATGCCAGCAAGTTTGCATGGCCGCTCTTCAAGCCTGCATTCACCTTCATGTTGGTGACCCCTTCCAGGATGGGGCAATGGCGAGCTGGAATGCTATACCGACCAGGCGTCCAATGCTGCCATTGTTGCTGACTCAGCCACTCCATCCAACGGGATGCTCAACATCACCGCAGCCAGCCAGCCGGGCCACAGCTGCGACAATAAGCAGGTAAGGGCCAGGGTTTATTCAAGTAACCTCCACACTTGTGGCAAGTATGATTCCTGTCTCCTTCCATTGCTCGACTTGCGTTGAGGGTGCTGGATGCGGGCACAGGGATTCGTTCACAGACAATGGCTTGTCTCTTCTCATGCGCTCAATCTGCATTTCTTCTGGCAGCTGCTGGAAGACATCTCAGTTCAGCAACTGCCAGCATGGTGCATAAAAGATTACTGCACGGAAAGTTGTACTGCATGGTGCTAGCTGTCAGGCTGAGTCCCTGGCCGGCCCTGTCCCCCCCGTCCCTCTCTTCAGGCTGGTCGCTCCACAAGAGATTGGACCAGTGCAAGGCTGAGCAGCAGGGGCCTGCAATCCTTCATGTGGTCGGCTGATGGCACACCGCTTTACGTGGAGGCCAGGGTTAAGATCCCCCTGGCCAAAGGTGCATGGCCGGCCTTCTGGATGCTGCCGGAGCCAAACGCTTATGGAGGCTGGTGCGCCAGGTAAGTGCATGAGCTCTGTGTAGGGACAACATCAAGCCTACATTGAGGGCCAATGACCTGGTCAAAATTAACTGGTGTCCATGCCAACAGGCGGAGAACGTGGAAAGTGGGGACCAGCCTGCTCAATGCTCAGTAGTGTTACCTTGAAGGCCTACAGCTTCTGTTTTACTTGCCTCTAGGGCCGTAGGCCTTGATGTAGCTGAATTTTAGCTGAAGCTCTCTTGAACAAACAGTGTAGCGCATCCAGCCCCAGCAACCAGTTCGTAGTGGTGAAATTGATATCAGCATATCATGGCGCACTTCAATCCAGGGTCATATACCCAAACCCTAAGATCTTACAGTGTTGGTATCATTACTTCACGAGTACGTCAATTAGGGTTTAAAACACTTATGCCTTCCACCTGAACCCTTGCAGTGGCGAGATTGATATCATGGAGCATGTTAATGATGACAGCCTCTTTTATGGAACACTGCACTATGGAGGCGTACCCGGTGGCAACGACTGGCAGGATTGCCGAGAGGACGGAGGTGGGTGCAGCTGACTGGTAGCTGACAACCTGATCGTCAGGCCTGTCCATTGCTCGATGCTGCCCATGCTGCTTAATTATTAACTTATGATACTAGAAAGATCCTTAGAGGGCTACATTTGACCATGGGGCCATATGCCGCCTGCTCACTCAGGTTTGACTACCAATGCTGCCAGCCTGACCACCTCCCATGCCCGTTGCTATTTTCGTCACAGGCAAAACAGACATAGGCCTGTTGGCAGCGGGGGATTGGCACACCTATGCTGTCAAGTGGACCCCCAAGTACGTCTCCTTCCTTTTGGATGGCCACGAGTACCACAGGTGTGCAGTGACTAGAAGCCAGTACCTGTCGCAGTCAAGCACCAGGAGCATAACATACAATGAAGATCATATTTATTTGACTTGCCCTGGCCCTGGCCTGTGAATGGCGTGACAGCTGTAAGCCCAATTCATCATGCTCGGCCATATGGTTGCCCAACTGTCCGGTTGTGAGAGAAAGCGACTCCAGGCCCTGACCCTGACCGTTGCTTCCTGCCTGCCTCTTCAGGAGCAACAGCAACAACTGGGTGTCCAGCCGCGCCGCTGGCAATGCCGGCAAGGCCCCATTTGATGAGCCGTTCTACCTGATCGTGAACCTGGCGATTGGAGGGAAGTGGCCGGGGAATAATGTGCAACCGGGGTCCCACACTATGCTGCTGGACTGGATCAGGGTTTGGGATATGGTGGGGTATTCATAAGGCATTAGCCATCGGACCGTCAGAAAGTATTCAAAATGTTGTCTCAGGCTTAGAATACTTTATTTTTTGCTGAATGCACTGCCCATTCTTTATGTCCAGATACAGTCGTCTAAAGAATAAGCATCGCCGAACCGACGTTACCTTGCCAAATTTATTTTAATGTCGCCTGTAGCCCTAAACAGAAGGGATGGTTCCAACTTTCAACTTATTCTTCTCTCTCTTGGAACATGCATGATTGCTTGTACGTAGGTATTTTTCCATGCTCTATTGCCGAGGTATTTTGCCATCCTTTATTTTTCTGCACTCACTGTTGCTTCAACTATCATGGGTCAGCAGGGGGCCATCACTGACAAATTTTTATTTTTGTGTGCAAGAAATCACCCGCCCTTCAGCGGCCGCCGGGCGGGGACCAAATTAACTAAGGTGGTCCGGCATATGAATAGCCAGTGTTCCAAGTAGCAGAGCTTAACAACTCTGCCCCCCAAGGCCGGAGGCCGTGATGTAGCTGAAATGTAGCTGAAGCACCCTACAAGAAACACTGGAGACCAACGATACAAGAATTAGCGCATGCTAGCTCAGTGGGCAACCAACACCGATAGGTAGCTGTCGCACCATAAAGCAGTAACTGCAATACTATGGTAAACTCCGGAATCTCCGGTAAAGGCGCCTTAGAGAAGTGTCCTTCTACTCATAAACACGGTACATTACCGTACACGCAGACTCCTTGTACTTCAGACAAGAGCTGTTAACTGGCTACTGTAAGGTTCGGCCCTAGCAGGAAGTCTCTCTGCCTAGGGGTAATGTCTGGGTGTCCCTGTCTTGTGGGTACCGCCCCTACTACTTCACTCGCGATGTGCGCTTCAGGTCCGTGGCGGACTTCTTTCCTCACGGCAGTGACGGACGCCTACGGGCAGACTCAGTGACTACACACTGGCTGCGAGTGCTCAGCGAGTTAAGCAGCAGAGTCGGATATTTGTATGTCTAGCAATTGACTGTGGTAGCGCAGGCCTTCTGGCCGTCTGGGCGCGATCCAGCAGGGCTATGTTAAGGGGCACTTACCGCGCGACTCGCGGTGAGGTAGCCGAGGCGTAGACTGCGTACTTCTGCTTCTGCAGGGCCTCGGTACTCTACTGGGGCACTTGTCTCCAGCTAGTTCAGCTGAGGCTGAGCTAGTCTTGACTCGGGTTAAGGTACTGACTTATGTGAAAGCTGCAGGTCTCATACGCTGATGACGGCCGTTGCTTGTTACAATAGAGGTCTGTCCTTTAGAAAGGGACGAAGTAACTAGTTTAGGCAATTGCCGGGATACAGGGACCCGGCAGGCCCAATTCAGAGTACGGTAAATTATGCACTTCACCCTGCGTAAGCGGGTTTCTAGGTCTCAGTTCAAATCCGGCGGCTCCGCAGAGAAGCTGCGGAGGCCCCGAGGCCGCCGACTGCGGTCTACACGGTTCTGTCACGTATACGGTAATATACTGTGACAGCTGTCGCACCATAAAGCAGTAACTGCAATACTATGGTAAACTCCGGAATCTCCGGTAAAGGCGCCTTAGAGAAGTGTCCTTCTACTCATAAACACGGTACATTACCGTACACGCAGACTCCTTGTACTTCAGACAAGAGCTGTTAACTGGCTACTGTAAGGTTCGGCCCTAGCAGGAAGTCTCTCTGCCTAGGGGTAATGTCTGGGTGTCCCTGTCTTGTGGGTACCGCCCCTACTACTTCACTCGCCCCCCGCTCCTCAGCGTTAAGCCTAAAGGGCATGCGCTGGGAGCCGGAAAAAGGGGTCGGTACTGAAAGAAATCTGGAAAAATCTGTACGCCCAGAACTTGTCAGTTCCCTAACACTGAAGCCTCCTAACATCTGACTGCAATCCAGTCAGTCGGAAAAAAAAATATCCCCTGAAGAAAATCCACTGAAGGAAATGTGCTGCAGGACATCCACACAAGGAAATTCACCAAAGAAAAAATTCACTGAAACCCGTGGCGGACCCTAGGTCCACCCACGGTTCTGCACACTTGACAAAGGCCTCTGGGACCCTGATCTCTCTCCGGCCTGATCGGGGCACACAGAATCCGGTACCGTCACCAGTGTCATGCTTGGTTGCAGGCAATAAAGGGTCAGAACCCATCAGAAACCCTCAGCAACCATCAGAAACCATCAGAAATCATCAGAAACCATCAGAAATCATCAGAAACCAGAATCTTTAAACTTCTGGAAAATATGTACGTAGAAGCTCAAATCGTCTTAGCAAATCTGCCTGGTTCAGGCCTTCTTCAATCAGAACTAAAAAAATCCACCGAGTCTCAGCTGAAGCGCAATGCGCAGAATCCTACAAATCCAGGCTGTTCAGCCCACTACCGGCTAGCAAACAGAGAAATTTTCAAAGTTAACAGGTCAAGCTAAGAACAACCGCTGCTCTCGCCCCACTGCGCCATAGCCGCCTGGTCTTCAATGGCCACAGGAATTGTGCGCCGTAGCAGCGTGATCCGCCCCCTGCTGTGTTATCATCGCCCGAGTTGACTAATTCTCCTCGCTCATCATCTTTATAACATATGTACTACCGTAGCCTTGCTGCTACGGTGTTTGAGAAACAAATTTTCACTATGTTGCTGCGATAGCTTTAACTCCAATCCTGCATCTTCCGTCTTCGGTCCGCTGGCTGCCGGCCCACTTCCTGCCGGGTACTAGGACAAGCCGCTCTGCGTCTGCATTTTCTGCTCTGTAGGCGCCTGCCCGCTCCTTGCCAGTTACGGCGTGGGTAACGTCACGTGCTCAGCGGCCTTGCCGCTCTGGGCTCGGCCTCAGGTCTCGGTAAGCTCCGCAAGGGCTGACTCCTCCTCTTTGTTGGAAGCCTAGCGCCACCTTGGCCCATCTATGGACCGCTCGCTGGGTGACATTGGCTACTCTTCATCCAAGGAATATCTTTCTCCAAAAAGTCTCTCCCTCCAAGAAGCCTCTCGCGCCTCCTCCTCCTCATCCGCCTCTTCCTCCTCTTCCATCTCATTCTCCTCTTCTGCCTCTTCCATCTCATTCTCCTCTTCTGCCGCAGGCCTGTGATCTGTGACCAACAGGTCCCCCATTTCCAGGGCGAACTTCTCCCACAGCACCACCTGCTGCGTCAGCACAGTGATCTGCTCCTCATCGGTCATGCACAAGTACCCTGGCACAGTGATCACGAACTTGCTCAGCTTGACCCTGGTGGCCACTGGCAGCCCCTCATAGAACATGTGCGAGACCGAGTGCCTTCTGCCAAAGTAGTCCACTGCATCCCTCGAGATCTGCAGCAGCTCTGCTGTGGACAGTACTCTGTGCGCAAACGCCTCCACTGTCTCCTCTGGCTTGACCTCTGGATCCAAGGTTGTTTTGACTCCCAGCTTGAGGTTGGTGATCGCGGATCTCTCATCCGAGGTCGGCTTCCCCACCTCCTCCTTTACCACCCTGATCCACAGGGTAAGCAGGGAAACCGCACAGCACTGCTCCTCTGCTGGAGCGGCCCACTGCCCCCTGATCCTTTCCACCTCCTGGGTGGCCCTGTCCCCTGCATGGGGCGCTGCCCTGATGGCCACCATCAACGGCCCCACACTGGCAGGCTTGTTGTTCCACAACCTGGCCAGGGATCGCACGAGCATGGCCATGGCCGAGGGTGACTGGCAGGATCCAACAATTTCCCCTGCCACCACGGCCAGCGCCGGTGGTTCATCCGACAGCGCCAGTCTGTTGTGTGATCCCCAATAGCCACACGCTTGGCAATATTTCTTGGCTGCAACAGCGCCCGGGTGTGACATATCCAACACCGGCACGTTGCCTTGGATAGCTGGGATTTTGGTATATTTGGCCACCCCTGCCAGCTGCAGGACCATCTGCTGCAGCAGCTGCATGTTCATCCTTGCCTGCTCCCTATCGAGCCTCTTCATTTCCTGGTCGCTGGACTCCCGCCTGGCCCTTGGCCCGCGCCTGTCCGCCCCACCTGACCCCGACTCGTCTAAACTGGAGTCTGATCCAGATCCGCTACTGTCGCCCCCTGATGGGCTGCGACTGCGCTGGTTCTGGCTGTTTCTGCGGCCAGCCCCATCCTGGGCTTGTCCGCCCCCGGACGACTGTCTGCCGGCCCCGCTCGCGGAGCCTCTGCTCCTCTCGGGTGGCGGCTGATCAGCCTCATCTCTGCTTTTTCTCTCCTCTGGGCCAGACTCCCGAGGCTGTGATCCTCTGCCGGATTCTGCCTGCCCCCTGGGCGGCTTCTGGCTTGGCTCGCCTGGCTGTGTCCTCCTGCCGTATTCTGCCGGCCCCCTGGGTGGCTCCTGGCTCTGCCAATTTGGCTGTTCCCTGCCGTCTGCCTGCCCCCTGGGCGGCTCCTGGCTCTGCCAGCTTGGCTGTTTCCCTCCTGTGTAATTCCTGACGTAGGCATCAGATTGCGTTTCCCCTCTGGTTTCCTGCCTTCTTGGTCCACTGCTGCGCACACTGCCTGCAGGCTCGTCCTGTTGTGTTCCTCTTGCTGCGCCCTCTTGCCTTTTCCTCAGGAACTCCTCGATGTAATCCACCTGGGTTTCCTGGCATGTGTTCTCTTTGTCCTCGATTATGCGCAGGAGTGCATAAGACTCTTGCCTGTTTGCTCTGCGCGTTGCTACGCCTTGCTCAGCCATCCTGGCCAGCGATCGCCTAGTCAACTCCGCCCTTTCGCTGGCGGCTGGGCTACTGGCCCTGGGCTCTTCCCTGCCCCTTGGCCGCCCCCTGAGGCTTGGCTCGCTGCTGACCTCAAAAACCTCAGATCTGAGTGTTGGGGTTGGCGCGGTTCTTGCTTGCTGCTGCCACCTTTGGACTTCCCTGAGCTCCTCAGGCTGCTGCCCCGCTGTTTCAAATCCTTCCCATACCTGGTCCTCCTCATCTTCTGGCTCAGATGCAGGTTCCACCTGATGTCCTGTTACCCCGTCGCACCATTCATCTGCGAAGGCCTTAACAGCAAGGGCTGCTTCGCGTCCTGCCCCTCCCTTGGACATCTGTCCAAGGGCGGCCAACAGCATTGCCCTGTCCTGCCCGGTGTGGGAAATACCCATCATGGCTTTTGTTGCCCATCCTTGCAGATGATGGGCCCTGAACTCCTCGATGGCTGTGACTTGATCCTGGAGCTGCGCGAATGTCCTGGAGCACACTTCCTTCCACAGGTTTGTTGCCCACTGCTAAAGTCCTGCCCAACCGAATGGCTGCATCTGCTTCTCTGGCACCCCTTCGCCGCTCACCACATCCACGGCCCTGGAGCGCTCTGGCTCTCTAGGTCTGGTATCCTGCGCCTGTGCTGTACCTTGATAAAATCCGCGCAGGATTTCCTTGTGGCTGCCGCCTGCTCGCATCTGGCTGCTAGATCCCTCCTTGGGTGTCTGCACAGGTCTGCCCACACTGGGCGTAAACTTGGACAGCGGCGTCCCGTAGACTGTGGATCCCGCCCCTCTTTGAACCGGCACCCTGCGTGGTCGCATTGGCTGCCTTGGGCGCAGCCCTGTCACTGGCTGCCGCCCCTTCTCTTCTTGTATCGGATCAGGCAGCTCTTCCTCAGATATTAGGTCAGCCCACGGCTTTCCCACCGGTACAGCTGACTTTTCCTGTGGTTCTTTGCTGCTCTGCGGGGCCTGCCTGGTCACAGCAGGCTTGATCTCAGCTCCCTCGCGCTTGATCTCTGCATCACTGGCCTCAGCCGGGTCCTCACCCGGCTCCAGCCCCCTCTGGATGTTGGCATCCATGAGGTGCTCACATGCACTGTCGCTGTGCTCGCATTCGAACCCGCAGAACATGCATACTCTTCCGGGGTAATACCTCATGGCCTGACGCATGGCATTGCGGGTGTCCATCTGCTGCTGACGGTCACCTGTTGCGCAATCCTCCCAGAGCCTGGCCAGCTCCACATCTGCAGGCACCGCAGCAGGGAATGCTACCAGGCACACATTCCTGCTGCTGCTGTTGTTCACGGGTGCTGGCACCGGAGACCTGCTGCTCCTAGCTTCATCCACGTCACTGTCAGCTGCCCTGTCTTGTGGCAACAGCGTCTGCAGTTTCTTTGCCAAGCGACGCTTCATCATCCTCAGCTGCCTGGTCATTCTCATCTGCCAGGCAATCCCTGGCTGCCTGGCCATCCACAGCTGCCTGGCCATTCCTTTGAGCTTCTGCTGGTACCAGTTCACCTTTTCCCTCAGCATGGGTATGGAGATTCCCTGCTCCTCTGACCCCTCAGGATTCTCTGCCGCCTCCAGCTGTTTGCTGGCCTGCTGGGCCGCCCCTGGTTCTGATATTGGCACCTGGACCCCTCCTGGAGCTGCTGCCACTGGTGGTGTGACAGGCCCATCTTCTTCTGGCTGGTGCATCTGCACCAGCACCGGCGCCTGCCTGTGCTCGTGGTCCTCAACCTCACTTGGGCCAACTGGTTCCTCAGCCACCTTTTGGTTCAGCTTCTGCTCCCACGGATGCAGTTGGTCCGGCTCGCAGCCGCCGGCCACCACAGGTGTCACATGGGCTGCCTCCCTCGACAAACACAAACGTGACGCCTGCACCTGCAGTTGGCCTGGCTCACAGCCACCGATCCCTACAGGTGTCACATGAATTGCCTCCCTCTGCAAGCACCGTCGTGACGCCTGCAACTGCAGTTGGCCTGGCTCACAGCCACCGGCCACCACAGGTGTCACAGGAACATCCTTCATCTGAAAACACAGCCGTGACGCCTGCACCTGCAGTTGGCACGGCTCGTGGCCATCGGTCACCACAGGTGTCACAGGAACTGCCTCTCTCTGCAAACACAGCCGTGACGCATGCACCTGCAGTTGGCCTGGCTCACAGCCACCGGCCACCACAGGTGTCACAGGAACATCCTTCATCTGAAAACACAGCCGTGACGCCTGCACCTGCAGTTGGCACGGCTCGTGGCCATCGGTCACCACAGGTGTCACAGGAACTGCCTCTCTCTGCAAACACAGCCGTGACGCATGCACCTGCAGTTGGCCTGGCTCACAGCCAGCGGCCGCCACAGGTGTCACATGGGCTGCCTCCCTCGGCAAACACAGCCGTGACGCATGCACCTGCAGTTGACCTGGCTCACAGCCACCGATCCCTACAGGTGTCACAGGAACTGCCTCCATCTGCAAACACAGCCGTGACGCCTGCACCTGCAGTTGGCCTGGCTCACAGCCACCGGCCACCACAGTTTTCACAGGAACTGCCTTTCTCTGCAAACACAGCCGTGATGCCTGCACCTGCAGTTGGTCTGGCTCACAGCCACCGATCCCTACAGGTGTCACAGGAACTGCCTTTCTCTGCAAACACAGCCGTGACGCCTGCACCTGCAGTTGGCCTGGCTCACAGCCACCGGCCACCACAGTTTTCACAGGAACTGCCTCCTTCTGCAAACACAGCCGTGATGCCTGCACCTGCAGTTGGTCTGGCTCACAGCCACCGATCCCTACAGGTGTCACAGGAACTGCCTTTCTCTGCAAACACAGCCGTGACGCCTGCACCTGCAGTTGGCTTGGCTCGGAGCCACCGGTCACTGGTTTGGGTGAAAAAGCATTCACTATCGGAACACAGTTGATCAGGTGCAGCTGCTCGCTAGCTACCGGGCTATCCTGCCTGGGTGGGCCGGCACTCTCTGCCGTAATACAGTTGATCAGGTGCAGCTGCTCGCTAGCTACCAGGCTATCCTGCCTGGGTGGGCCGGCACTCTCTGCCGTAATACAGTTGATCAGGTGCCTGGGACTTGGCTCACTGTCACTGCTGAGGATATCAAACATGGACCAGCCGTTGGGGGACACCTGATTACCTGGCTGCTCCTCACACCTGTTCAATGCCTCCAAGGGTGCGCGCTGCTGGGGCACAGCCAGACTGCTTAACCCCGCCTGCTCTGCGTCACACACACTTTTCCACACTCCAGTGGCCCACTGCCCTAGCCTGTTCCACCCTCTTGGCTGAGCCAGATCCTCCTTCCTTTTTACTGGGGGCCATTCCGCAGTGGCGGCTTGTGCTCCACCCACCGCCTGCAGATCTGCAGGTTTCCTGATCACCTGACTTCCACCACGGGGCCTCGTCCCGTTCTCCTTTTTAACGCACTGCGCAGCACTTGCCACTCTCATCAGCCTCTTCTGCGTCGCGTATTCTGGCCCACTGCCTAGGTCTCTTGCTCTCCCGCACTCTGCTGCCCCCTCTGGGGCTGCCGAGGTGCCTGCCCCTTGATCACCGTGATCGGGCTCGTTCTTGACTCGTTGCGCGGCCCCTGCCCCACTGGGCAAGTCCTGCTCTGGTGCGCCTTCTGGACCACTGTCCCGATTTGCGCCACTGGTCTGCGACACCTCAACGGCCGGGTCCAATGTCAGCTCAGGGGTTCTTCCTCCCTGTCTCAACCACTGCGCATATTCCAGGCCTTGCCTTGGAATATCCAGGGTTGATTGGGGCACTGGCCCACCTCGGCTGATCCCTTTGTGCGACACTAGTGCTGAGCCGTCTGCCTGCGCCCCTGCCTCTCTGGGCGGTACGCGGCCCGGTTCTGGCACCTTGCTGTCTCCTGCGGGCGGTCCCACTGGCCCTGCCAGCTTCGCCGCCACCAACAGGGCTTCTGCAGCCAGCTCATCACTAGCTTCCATCAGGTTTACACCCAACTCCAGCCCCCTCAGACGCCCACTTCTCCGTTGGGCATCAGGGTGCTGGTGCCTATCGGGATTTAGATCTACGTCTGTCATTCCTACAGGCAATTTACGAACCGCACGGTCCTGCAAGCGTGCTGGCGACACCCCCTACAGGATCTGCTAACGTTAGGCTTCTGCCCCCTTGTTCCTACTGCAATCTGGTGAGGGCTTGCGAGTCAAGATCGGATGGCAGGTACAGCAATATGCAGGATAGGCCTTGCCTTCCTGCTTTTCTGCTCACTAATTTCAATCTGGCGGAATCCTCCTTCGCCTTTTCAGTTCTTCCCACCTTGCTGGCTGGGCTGCTTCTAGATGTCTCACGTCCTGCGTGGATGTCACACGCCCTGCGTGGATGTAGCCTCTTGCGTAGTGTCCGCTCAGCTCTGCGTCCCTGCGGGGATCCTTTGGCACACCCACAAGATTTCAAACTTGGATGTTCTATCCACAAGTTCACTTCTGACAATGATGAAAGATTGGATCCACCTGATCACAATCTGCAGTCACACAGGTAATTATCTGCTGGGTGTATAAATCCACAGCCAGATCTTCAAGCCACTCCTGGACTCAACACTAAGCTGCCACGCTCAGCGATTCTCAGGGTTTAACTTGGCAATCTCTCTCTGGAGATTACCACAGCAAAGTGCAGTTCAAACGCTGTCCAAGGTCGTTTGCATGCAAACAAAATTCCAATTCCGCTGCACAAGCACCTTTAGCAGGAATTGGCGAATCAAGCTGATCAGGCTAAATCCACTTCGTCCCTTTCTAAAGGACACGCGATGTGCGCTTCAGGTCCGTGGCGGACTTCTTTCCTCACGGCAGTGACGGACGCCTACGGGCAGACTCAGTGACTACACACTGGCTGCGAGTGCTCAGCGAGTTAAGCAGCAGAGTCGGATATTTGTATGTCTAGCAATTGACTGTGGTAGCGCAGGCCTTCTGGCCGTCTGGGCGCGATCCAGCAGGGCTATGTAAAGGGGCACTTACCGCGCGACTCGCGGTGAGGTAGCCGAGGCGTAGACTGCGTACTTCTGCTTCTGCAGGGCCTCGGTACTCTACTGGGGCACTTGTCTCCAGCTAGTTCAGCTGAGGCTGAGCTAGTCTTGACTCGGGTTAAGGTACTGACTTATGTGAAAGCTGCAGGTCTCATACGCTGATGACGGCCGTTGCTTGTTACAATAGAGGTCTGTCCTTTAGAAAGGGACGAAGTAACTAGTTTAGGCAATTGCCGGGATACAGGGACCCGGCAGGCCCAATTCAGAGTACGGTAAATTATGCACTTCACCCTGCGTAAGCGGGTTTCTAGGTCTCAGTTCAAATCCGGCGGCTCCGCAGAGAAGCTGCGGAGGCCCCGAGGCCGCCGACTGCGGTCTACACGGTTCTGTCACGTATACGGTAATATACTGTGACATAGCGTCCAAACCTACGTTCTTTATTGAAGACTTCAAAATATGTACATTCCCTTGCCTGAACCAGGTGGAGGGCGTTTCCCCTGGGTCTGAACCCATGCCATGTCAGATTATAGCCAGCCCTGATCATGGCCTGCCAGTGTCTATTCAGGACGGTTCAGCTACAATTCAGCTACAGCACTGCCGCAGACGTTTATGTGGCTGAACCGCTCTAGCAGAACACTGATTCTGCAAGGGGGGCCTGGTACAGCAAGCCCTGCTGCTCGGGCCACCAGCCATAGGCCGTTCAAGATTTGGGCCAAATCTGCCCAGTGGTTGTCGCCCAGCAGCCTACTGGAGGCGGTCTGATGCACAGTAGAGTAAACACTGTTGAAGAACCCCACTCACCCAGCTCTTCGAGGAAGATTGAATTGTCTTCTCATTGCGAAGCAAGGTACTCCTCTGCAAACTATAGCGCCTGCTCCGAGTCGGTCCCCTTTTCTGATAAGCTTTACCGTACCGTATCAATCTTCGTGGTTGAAGGTAGACAAGCAGAATGTTCCAAGACTCTGTGGATCTGTGTACCAGAAAAGCCACTGAGCCAGTGAGCGATCTGAGCAAGATATGATGAATCAGCAGCATGCATGCATGCATGCATGCATGCATGGGGCGAAGAGACTACCGGTATGCGATGGGTGCTTCATTCAGGGTGCAAGGGCGAAAGCAGATACTAAGGGCGAGCGAAAGCAGGCCGGGCAAAGCAAGGCATAGGGGTTGCAGGATCTCGGTGGTACGTTACCACAGACAATGCCTAATTAGAACGGTACCGCCAGATCACGTATCGAGGCAGAACTTCGACAGGGTCGGCACACGCCACGGTGGCTGGCAGAAGCTGGGCAGTGTGTACGGCATACAATCCTCGGCTCATAAATTCATCACTCGACCAGCCTTTGGTCACAATTCACGATTAAAGTGTCTGCATAATCAGCAATCACAGCCGTGTCCTACTTGTTCGGTCGGTGACGTACGCACCACTGACCTTAATTTAGTCATTTACACGGTCAACCAATCGACCATAGCGTACGCAAACGCGGTCAGCTAGGCTTGATTTAGACACGTAATCAGCAGCATTTGCGAAATTATATTTCTTGTTTAGTGTCCCTCATCCGCCTTTTCGCAATCTGTAAACAGGTGACACAACTTTCAACGGTCATGATCCACCTCTTTGGTCCACATTGACCAGCAAGTCCCGCAATCCATCCATACTGACGCATTGTAAATAATCGGATGTTTCAGGTTATCTACCATGGGCGGATGCTTTACCAAGGGAGAATCTGCGGCCCTGCCGGCAGGCGGCACGACCGTCGCGTCGCCAGACATGAAGGTGCCCCAGCCAGAGTCGGAACAGTTGAAGGCTGAGGCCTCTGCTGCGGCTTTTGACTTGACTAAAGAGGGCGAGGCTGGACTCCCTACGCTGGAAAAGGAGGTCAAGACTAACATGCCAGGACTGGATCCCTCCGGCATAGCAATCTCAGGTATGTACTAGCTACGGCACCCTCACTGGCAGACTCCACGAACATTGATGTATCTTGACTCTTGAGCACTGGCAGGAATGAATGTGTGCGACCTGAGCAAAGATTTGCACTTTTTACGCTCATGCATGCTTCCCATGGGCACAGTAGTGACTGGTGAAAGTTCCAAGACTGGTGCAACACTTTATTTCTGCTGACCTGAAGTACGGTGTGACTAATAAGACTGACATGGCCCAATCAGGTGTTGATGAAATGAAGACCGAGGCTGCGTCTGATGTGACAAAGGATGCCCAGGGGGCAGTGCAGGACTCGCCTGAGTCTGCTGCAGGTGCTGCCCCTGCCACTGGGGCTGCTGCTTCTGCCCCGGCCGGTGGGTTGGAACTTGAAAGCTGCAAACAGCAATACAGCATTGCCCTCTTCAGCTCATGCTAGCAATCTAGGACGCTGGCATGCATGCTGTCCTTGTCTATTCTGACCTAAGGTAATTGCATTGTCTGCAGCTCCGGACGAGGTCTCTTTGACTGGCATGGTGCAATCAGAGGTTGGCAAGATGAAGAGCGATGCCTCCGCTGCTGTTCCTCAGCTGAAGGATGACGGTGAAGGTGCAATCTCTGGGCTGGCGATGCAAGCTCAAGGAGCCGTTGTTGCCACTGCTGATGCTGCCCCTACAAGTGGACCTGCTGCAGCTGCTGCTGCTGCTGTTGATGAGGCCATCCAATCTGCCGTCGTCAAGGAGAAGTCTGAGGCCGAAGAGGAAATTGACGTGGCCAGTGTGGATGAGAAGGCTGGCATGGCTGTGAAGGCGGATGTGGCTGTGAAGGAGGTGATGAGCTCTCCCGCCAAGTCCTCGGGAGCGTCAAAGATGAAGAAAAAGAGCAAGAAATAGGGTGTGCCCGAACCTAGGGTTGTTTTCTACTTTCACACCGCTGCTTTAAGGTGACGCCAAAAGGAGTGCGCGCGCCAGCATATACTAGTATCAGTAGTATGATTCTTGGAAAGGGTATTAACAACTCAGAAAGCTTCTGAACGATCAATTTACTATCATGCTCCTTTTATGGCCTGCTGGACGTTCATCTAATGACATGATTGTATATGGTACTGTTGGATACCGCATTCCCTGACCACCCGTGTTTGACCAATTTACGCCCCCACCCATTGTTGCATGCAAAAGCAGCACTTAATTCCTCCCACATGAAAGGGCAGGCTTCTGGTAGGCATTTTATGTGGCAGCAAAATGTCTTCACGGGTGAAGCCTAAAAGACTGCGCTGGCCTCACATGTATTTTCTCATTTTCAGGACTTCCTCAGACCTCAGCCAGTGAGTGCCGCCCTACTTTCAAAAGCACCTTAACAGTGAATTAAAAAAATTTAAAGGACCTAGGACCGCCCAGATAAATTGAAGCTCCAATGTAAATCAGGTAAGCTTCCTGACAAAGAACTGCTCCACCATCACGCACCAACCGTAACCTTGCATGCGTCAATGTGGAGATGAGCCTACCACCCGCCTGAAGTTTGTGGAGCGCATGAGCTTTTATCCTCTAACACAGTCGCCAGGACTGATCCTGATGCCCCGGGCCTGCATGCCCTTCCTTTAAAGAAGATTGTGACACGTTCCTACTGCTGCCCTTTCGTGCATCATACATATATACGGTATCCTCTGTCCCTGGTCCCTCTCGTGGGGCCGTACGTGGTTTGTCATTGCTGCAACATGGCATGTCGTAATTGAATGTTGGCATGTCAACAGCATTGGGGGGATGGCTGTATGGTATAGGGCAGGCATTTGGCGAGTATTAACGCACCACAGTACGTCGTCCCGACCTGATTCAAAAGATAAGTACGGAAACAGCGCAATCCAGAACATAACAGCCGTTGATTACTTGATTCCTACATAGGTCACTCGGGCAAGGCGTCACAAGAAAACAGGCCAGTGTTCTGAACCCGCGGGTGCACTAGAGAGTGGCTCCATGCACTTCTCAGTTTGAGGCAGGTTGAACACAGCTAACACCTGAGAGGCTGAGACCTCACCTTAGGGTGCGGCCAGTGCTGCTGCAGGCGCGGGTGCGGCCAGAGTTGCTGCAAGCGCGGGTGCGGCTGGGTCTCCCTCATGCCTCAGCCATCACCTTGCTGCAGGCGCGGGTGCGGTTGGGTCTCCCACATGCCTGCAGCCATCACCTTGGAAACATTCGAACATATGAGAAGTTCCGAACTGCGGGATTCTCTTACGCTTCGGTTATGACTGCCAGCATTGCCGCTCAAACATTAGAAGCCCCAGCTTCAGAAAGACAGGACTTTGATAGCTGCATTGATGTGCCAGGGCAGCGCCGGCTCGTGTCCCCCACCTGCTTAGGAGAGTCACTAGCCTAGGGTACGATTGTAGCGAAGGGAAACGTGTTTCTGTAGTGACGTACTGTAATTGAAGCCTGTAATGGTGGAATGGTGGAATTCTGAAGAAGAAGCAGAACACTGGATTGGATACATTTCGGTAAGGGTGAAGCGGATACATCCAGCAGAAACATTCCGGTAAATATCGTATACAGCAGTAGAAACACAGACCCCAGTAACCCCAGCCAGCTTAAATAAGATGCTTTCACGGGGAAGCAGTGTATCTATTTAGTGACGTTGCACCTCTGGGCCCTGCCAGTGGGCATACACGGGGAACCAGCGTATGTACTGAATCACTGCGCTGGAAAGCCCTCATTGGATCTCCAGTAAGCATCATCAGGTCTAATGGCGTCTGATGCTCCTGCTCCTGAGTCTGCTCCCCCACAATTCCCAGCTTGACCCGTGGCCGTCAGCGGCGGCCTTCACTTCTGCCTCTGCTGGGCCGCCGCTTCCTGTGGCGTGCTGGGTTCAATCCCCGGTACCGCCTGCAGTGCCTTTAAGCTGAGCTTAACCAGACCCAATTTGTCATGCCCAAGGCACTTGACCTCCAGCACTTGACCGTCTCGCAGCACATCCCTGATGTCACGCAGCTGAGGGGCACATCAAGAAACAAGCTCTCAGGCCTGACCATCACATGTGTAACTTTCAGGTATGGCCTGCAGGCAACATATCCATCTCATGCACCTATCCCACAACATGGTCGCTTGATTTGGCTCGGCTTCTGCAGTCCTTTGAGCAAACGAAGGGCCTCGCTCATCAACAGAATCATCATGGCCAGTATATCAGCCCCCCTGCCGTGATCTTATCATAGCCTGTGTTTCAGAGCCCCCCTGCCATGTTGCGCACCTTGGCGTGGGACACCTCGCTGATTGACAGCAGGTGACGAGCACCGCTGGGCATCTCCAGGATGGCTCCAAAGTCCATCACCTCGCGCACCTGGGAGCCAGACAGAGGTGAGAGCAGAGGAAGAGGACTCAATTTGTTTGAAGTATTTCCGTTGAAGGTGGAGGCGAAGGTGTGTCACCATAGAGAGTGTTGGGAACAAGGGACATCAACAAAAACTACCTATGCGCGATCTGTGCCTCTGAAGTCAAGCGCATCGAGGCAGTGCCCACCTTGGTGTGACGGTTTACTGCAGGCCCTACGCTTATGTCTGCAACAAGAACTACCCAGGCGCGATCTGCGCCCGTGAGGTCAAGAGCATCGAGGGAGTGCCCGCCTTGGCGTGAGGATACACTGCAGGACCTACGCATATCATCATACGTCTGCACTCTGCGGACTTCAACAAACTGAGCTCTGTAGTAGAAGGAGAGGGGGCGGGCGCCAGGTGACCCAATGTCGACTGGCTCATGTGCTTGCCTGACCATGCACACCCCAAACCTGCCTCTCCCCTCCCGCTCTATCGGCATCAACATCCTCACCCGGGCCCTGTACACGACACCGTCCTCGAGGTCCGTGCCTTCTGCCGCCCGCACACCCAGCATCGCTCCCGCCATGGTGGTCGCGTCAGGCGCGTAAAGCTGGATCTCGCCCCCAGCAAGGACGCATATAGCGGCGCCCGTGCGTTCCTGCAGGGCTGCAATGTTGCGCCCACCTTCCCCGATGAGGTCCGGCAAGAAGTCCTCGCTCATCTGGTGCACCTGGTGGAGAGTTTGTACGAGGAGTGGCAGGGTGTGCGGAGTGTGGAGGTGACAGAGGCGTCACATAGGTGACAGTAGCGTCAGTGGCGTGGAGTGTGAACGAGGAGTGGCAGGAGGTGTGGAGTGTGGAGGTGACAGTAGCGTCAATGGCGTGGAGTGTGAACGAGGAGTGGCAGGAGGTGTGGAGTGTGGAGGTGACAGAAGCGTCAGTGGCGTGGAGTGTGAACGAGGAGTGGCAGGAGGTGTGGAGTGTGGAGGTGACAGAAGCGTCAGTGGCGTGGAGTGTGAACGAGGAGTGGCAGGAGGTGTGGAGTGTGGAGGTGACAGTAGCGTCAGTGGCGTGGAGTGTGAACGAGGAGTGGCAGGAAGTGTGGAGTGTAAAGGTAACAGCAGCGTCAGTGGCGTGGCGTGTGAACAATGAGTGGCAGGAGGTGTGGAGTGTGGAGGTGACAGTAGCGTCAGTGGCGTGGAATGTGAACATGGAGTGGCAGGAGGTGTGGAGTGTGGAGGTGACAGTAGCATCAGTGGCGTGAAGTGTCACCCCAGAAGGGGTGTGGACGTGGAGTGGCAGGAGGTGTGGAGTTCGTGGAGGTGACAGAGGCGTCACCATATTCGATCGGCCATGAAGATTAAGATATGTCCTCTGGGCATCATACTGGGATCTGCCCTCTGAGATCTGCCCTCTGGGCACCACACCAGTCCATCTCCGCAGCTCCAAGCAGCCCCACCTCGTCCACGGCTGAAGCGGAGCATCCCCTGCCGCCCATCCGCTTTGGCAGGGATCCATCACGGTCAAAAGCTTCAGACGCTTCAGACGCTGAACCCTAATGTATCCATCTCCTGGTCTCACCTTGTGCTGGGCCTAAACCTTAACCCTTAACCCTAAACCCATGGTCTCACCTTATGCTGAGGTAGCGAGGCACCTTCCGCCAGCATCTCTGCCTCGGCCCGCTGCACCTCCGCCTCCATGATCGCCAGCAGCCGCAGGTGGGCCTGCCTCGCCAAGCTCACGGCCTCGCTGAGCCAGTTCAGAGGCAGGCCTGGCAGCTTGGTGTCCAGCTGCAGCGCCGTGATGCCGGTCGAGGAGCCCGCGATCTTGAAGTCCATGTCGCCGAGACCGTCCTCCATGCCCTGGATGTCTGCGCGGCAGGGGCAGGCGAGAGGGAAGTTTTAGAACGGTGCACACACGCTGGGCCCTGCTGAATGCTCAGCCTCGTGGGGCTGGTAGGGTATGAGCAAGCTCAATCCCAGCTGCCATGCACAGCCTGGACCGCGTCAGGGGCAGGCGAAAGGAAAGCACCCAATGAACTCGGCATTTCAAGCACTTCAACCCTAAGCGGGTGAATGCTGACGGAAGTAGGTGAATTGTTTTTGCACTCAATGAGAAAACCTCCACGGCCCTCTAAAAAGAAGGCCTGCGCTGGGACTGCTCTAAAGAGCTATGAGTAAAATGCACGCACGTCGGAGCAAACAGCAAGTCAGCAGAAAAATAGCCATGGTCCAACAAGGTCGCCCCTGCGGTACCCCATCAGGATCAGCCAAATCTGTGCACTGGCGGCATACGGAGAAGGGGGCTTCATACAGATTAAGGGACATAAACACCAGCGGGCTGAATTTGTTCGTTAGGACAGATAATAGGTGCAGGGTATAAATTACAAGGTTTTAACCCTGAACCCTTGAGTCCTTAACCCTGAACCCTCAAGTCCTTAACCCTGAACCCTTGAGTCCTTAACCCTGAACCCTAAAGTCCTTAACCCTGAACCCTCGAGTCCTTAACCCTAACCCTACAATTTAGTGCATACATAAAACACATTACAATGCAGTCTAGCTACTCATCAAGGTCAATATTGTCCTACCCAGCATGAGGGCGTGTGGCCCATACTCCGGGTACTCCGTTGTCCATTCCGAGCGGGCCAGGCCAGCATGTGCTTTAGGCCAGCGCTGCGTCACCAGGCCCACGCTGATCCCCGCGACCATTTCCTTAATGGGCACACCGGCCATGCGCAGTGCCATGGCGCCGCCACAAATGGTAGCCTGTGGAAGGGGCAGCAACAAGGCACGGTGCCGACCACGACACGCAAATCAGGGACGACATCGAGCGTACGTTGAGGGCCAATGACCTGGTCAAAATTGGCTGGTGTCCATGACAACAGACGGAAAGCGTGGCCATGTGTGTGGTAGCCTGTAGAGGGGCAGCAATACGGCATGGTGCGGGGCACGACACACACATCAGGGCAGCGGATCCATTCAAGGGCTTAGCGGGGCTGCATGAGGGGAGTGTGTGTGGCCCTGCCGCATGGTCAGGGGACCCACGTGCACTTGACCATCCTCGGACAGTCGGGAAACAAGTTTGATGCATTGATGCCCTCTCAACAACAAGGCCAAGCTATTTGATCCAACGGTGAAGGGTAAGGGTTTAGGACCCTCTCACCATTGAGGGCGAGCTGTTGGATCTGAGGGCTAAGGCTTTGATTTGAGGGTTAAAGGTTAAGGAGCCTCCAACAAATGCAGACTAGCCATTTATCCAGGGTTAAGGGATTAGGTTTGGGGGCCCTCCCACCATTGAAGACGAGCCGTTAGACCCAAGGGTTTTCGCCGACAGCCGCACTAAGAAGGTGAAGTCCTCAAGTTCCGGCATCATCGGGCGCAAGGCACGCAGGGCCAGCATGCCATGGCCGATCTCCCTCCGGGAAGGGTTGGACTGCAGCTTCCCGACCTCGCCAACACTACGCAGGGCAGGGTTAAGCGTTTCGGGCTTACGGTTTAGGGTTTAAGGGTTAGGACTTAGGTTTGGACTGCAGCTTCCCGACCTCGCCGACACTACGCGGGGCAGGAGGGCGGGAGCGGGCGTCAGTGGGAAAGGCGCCATGGTAGGGGCAGGGAATATACCTGGCTCTTGACCCCCCGTCCTGCCCTGAGGGCAAGGTCCCAGGAGAGCTGAGTGCACGTCGCAGGGTGGAATGCAGCTCAGCCATTATGTAGCTCAGCCCCCTTGGCCATTATGTAGCTCAGCCCCCTTGGCCATTATGTAGCTGAGCCCCCTTGGCCATTATGTAGCTCAGCCCCCTTGGCCATTATGTAGCTGAGCCCCCTTGGCCATTATGCAGCTCAGCCCCCTTGGCCATTATGCAGCTCAGCCTCCTTGGCCATTATGTACCTCAGCCCCCTTGGCCATTATGTAGGTAAGCCTCCTTGGCCATTATGTAGCTGAGCCCCCTTGGCCATTATGCAGCTTAGCCCCCTTGGCCATTATGTAGCTGAGCCCCCTTGGCCATTATGCAGCTCAGCCCCCTTGGCCATTATGCAGCTCAGCCCCCTTGGCCATTATGCAGCTCAGCCTCCTTGGCCATTATGTAGCTCAGCCCCCTTGGCCATTATGTAGCTGAGCCCCCTTGGCCATTATGCAGCTCAGCCCCCTTGGCCATAATGTAGCTCAGCCCCCTTGGCCATTATGTAGCTCAGCCCCCTTGGCCATTATGTAGCTCAGCCCCCTTGGCCATTATGCAGCTCAGCCCCCTTGGCCATTATGCAGCTCAGCCCCCTTGGCCATTATGTAGCTCAGCCCCCTTGGCCATTATGTAGCTCAGCCCCCTTGGCCATTATGCAGCTCAGCCCCCTTGGCCATTATGCAGCTCAGCCCCCTTGGCCATTATGTAGCTCAGCCCCCTTGGCCATTATGCAGCTCAGCCCCCTTGGCCATTATGCAGCTCAGCCCCCTTGGCCATTATGCAGCTCAGCCCCCTTGGCCATTATGCAGCTCAGCCCCCTTGGCCATTATGCAGCTCAGCCCCCTTGGCCATTATGCAGCTCAGCCATTATGCAGCAATTGCAGCTGAAGCATGCTCAAACACACAATGGTCCGTACCCGTAGGGTGGGAACTCGTAGTGGACCATCAGCTCTGTTTGCTGGTCCCCCAGGTCATACAGGTCTAGGCATTGAGAGGGCTGGCTCAGCTGACTGCCGCTCCCCCCGGGAAGCCCCACCTGCAGCATCGCAGGGGCTCGTGGTTGGTATGGTTCAATCATTCAGGGTGCGCAAAATGCAGAATGTGTGCAATGAATGAAGGCTATGGGACCCACCTGCACAAAGGGGCAACAAGGAAAGGGGCACAGGGGAAAGGGCACCGGCGGTGGGCACAGGGCACCGGATAAAGGTCCACAGGCACAGGCGGCGGGCACAGGGCACAGGGCACCGGATAAAGGGGCACGGGGCACCGGATAAAGGGCCACAGGGCACAGGCGGCGGGCACAAGGCCCAGGGCACTGGATGAAGGGGCACAGGGCACAGGGCACAGGGCACAGGACACAGGGCACAGGCGGCGGGCACAGGGCACAGGGCACACACACAGGTCAGCATCAGCACCATGCCTGATCACAGTCTGGAGAATCTCGCGTGGGACAGGTTGAGTGGGGTTCACGTACGCCCTTTGGCGCGCCCCTGGCGCAGCTCAAACCTACACAACTAGAGTCGCGAGCTCCTAGGCCTGACAATACGAGGATGAGCGTCACTCCCCGCCGCTCGTGTAGGGACGTGGGGGGTGACGCTCATCCTCAGGCCCAGGAAGGGGCGTAGGGGACCAACCCGGCCCAGGTAGGGGCATGGGGGAACAACCCGGCCCATGTAGGGGCATGGGGGAACAACACGGCCCAGGTAGGGGCATGGGGGACCAACACGGCCCAGGTGGGGGCGTGGGGGCCAACACGGCCCAGGTAGGGGCATGGGGGACCAACACGGCCCAGGTAGGGGCATGGGGGACCAACACGGCCCAGGTAGGGGCGTGGGGGACCAACACGGCCCAGGTAGGGGCGTGGGGGACCAACACGGCCCAGGTAGGGGCATGGGGGACCAACACGGCCCAGGTAGGGGCATGGGGGACCAACACGGCCCATGTAGGGGCTTCGGGGACCAACACGGCCCAGGTGGGGGCGTGGGGGAACAACACGGCCCAGGTAGGGGCATGGGGGACCAACACGGCCCAGGTAGGGGCATGGGGGAACAACACGGCCCAGGTAGGGGCATGGGGGACCAACACGGCCCAGGTGGGGGCATGGGGGACCAACACGGCCCAGGTAGGGGCGTGGGGGACCAACACGGCCCAGGTGGGGGCGTGGGGGCCAACACGGCCCAGGTAGGGGCATGGGGGACCAACACGGCCCAGGTGGGGGCGTGGGGGCCAACACTGCCCAGGTAGGGGCGTGGGGAACCAACACGGCCCAGGTAGGGGAGTGGGGGACCAACACGGCCCAGGTAGGGGCGTGGGGGACCAACCCGGCCCAGGTAGGGGCATGGGGGACCAACACGGCCCAGATAGGGGCATGGGGGACCAACACGGCCCATGTAGGGGCGTGGGGGACCAACCCGGCCCAGGTAGGGGCGTGGGGGACCAACCCGGCCCAGGTAGGGGCATGGGTGACCAGCATGGCCCGGGTAGGGGCGTGGGGGACCAACCCGGCCCAAGTAGGGGAGTGGGGGACCAACACGGCCCAGGTAGGGGCATGGGGGACCAACACGGCCCAGGTAGGGGCGTGGGGGACCAGCCTGGCCCAGGTAGGGGAGTGGGGACCAACACGGCCCAAGTAGGGGCGTGAGGGACCAGCCCGGCCCAGGTAGGGACGTGGGGGACCAACCCGGCCCAGGTAGGGGCGTGGGGGACCAACCCGGACCAGGTAGGGTCATGTGGGACCAACCCGGCCCAGGTAGGGGCGTGGGGGACCAACCCGGCCCAGGTAGGGGCGTGGGAGACCAACCCGGCCCAGCTAGGGGCGTGAGGGACCAACACGGCCCAGGTGGGGGCGTGGGGGACCAACCCGGCCCAGCTAGGGGAGTGGGGGACCAACCCGGCCCATGTAGGGTCATGGGGGAACAACACGGCCCATGTAGGGACATGGGGGACCAACCCGGCCCAGGTAGGGGCGTGGGGGACCAACACGGCCCAGGTAGGGTCATGGGGGACCAACACGGCCCAGGTAGGGGCGTGGGGGACCAACACGGCCCAGGTAGGGGCGTGGGGGACCAACACGGCCCAGGTAGGGGCATGGGGGAACAACACGGCCTAGGTAGGGGCGTGGGGGACCAGCCTGGCCCAGGTAGGGGAGTGGGGGCCAACCCGGCCCAAGTAGGGGCGTGAGGGACCAGCCCGGCCCAGGTAGGGACATGGGGGACCAACCCGGCCCAGGTAGGGGCGTGAGGGACCAACCCGGCCCAGGTAGGGTCATGTGGGACCAACCAGGCCCAGGTAGGGGCGTGGGGGACCAACCCGGCCCATGTAGGGGAGTGGGGGACCAACCCGGTCCAGGTAGGGTCATGTGGGACCAGCCCGGCCCAGGTAGGGACATGGGGGACCAACCCAGCCCAGGTAGGGGCGTGGGGGACCAACCCGGCCCAAGTAGGGGAGTGGGGGACCAACACGGCCCAGGTAGGGGCATGGGGGACCAACACGGCCCAGGTAGGGGCGTGGGGGACCAGCCTGGCCCAGGTAGGGGAGTGGGGACCAACACGGCCCAAGTAGGGGCGTGAGGGACCAGCCCGGCCCAGGTAGGGACGTGGGGGACCAACCCGGCCCAGGTAGGGGCGTGGGGGACCAACCCGGACCAGGTAGGGTCATGTGGGACCAACCCGGCCCAGGTAGGGGCGTGGGGGACCAACCCGGCCCAGGTAGGGGCGTGGGAGACCAACCCGGCCCAGCTAGGGGCGTGAGGGACCAACACGGCCCAGGTAGGGGCGTGGGGGACCAACCCGGCCCAGCTAGGGGAGTGGGGGACCAACCCGGCCCATGTAGGGTCATGGGGGAACAACACGGCCCATGTAGGGACATGGGGGACCAACCCGGCCCAGGTAGGGGCGTGGGGGACCAACACGGCCCAGGTAGGGGCATGGGGGACCAACACGGCCCAGGTAGGGGCGTGGGGGACCAACACGGCCCAGGTAGGGGCGTGGGGGACCAACACGGCCCAGGTAGGGGCATGGGGGAACAACACGGCCTAGGTAGGGGCGTGGGGGACCAGCCTGGCCCAGGTAGGGGAGTGGGGGCCAACCCGGCCCAAGTAGGGGCGTGAGGGACCAGCCCGGCCCAGGTAGGGACATGGGGGACCAACCCGGCCCAGGTAGGGGCGTGAGGGACCAACCCGGCCCAGGTAGGGTCATGTGGGACCAACCAGGCCCAGGTAGGGGCGTGGGGGACCAACCCGGCCCATGTAGGGGAGTGGGGGACCAACCCGGTCCAGGTAGGGTCATGTGGGACCAGCCCGGCCCAGGTAGGGACATGGGGGACCAACCCAGCCCAGGTAGGGGCGTGGGGGACCAACCCGGCCCAGGTCGGGGCATGGGGGACCAACACGGCCCAGGTAGGGGCGTGGAGGACCAACCCGGCCCATGTAGGGGAGTGGGGGACCAACCCGGCCCAGGTAGGGTCATGTGGGACCAGCCCGGCCCAGGTAGGGACATGGGGGACCAACCCGGCCCAGGTAGGGGCGTGGGGGACCAACCCGGCCCAGGTAGGGTCATGTGGGACCAACCCGGCCCAGGTAGGGGCGTGGGGGACCAACCCGGCCCAGGTAGGGGAGTGGGGGACCAACCCAGCTCAGGTCCACGGGGAGAGCGAAGCATGCATAACCTGCGCAGATCGCCGTGCTCGCCACTGCAGCCCACCACAGCCCACCTCGCACAGCCCACCATCTGGCCCACCACAGCCTACCACACATGGCCTAGCATACATACCGGTACCCTCCAAGAGAGTACCGTACCCCGACCTGTTCTGACCCACCGTTGCTAAGCACAGCATCTGTGTCTCCCCGCGAGAGAAGAGCGCGGCCCCGTGGACGCGGCTGGGCGCCAGCGGCCGTGCGCAACAGCTGATTGGCCGAATCTCGTCCAGGGCGCGTCCGTCCACGCGGACCGGACCGGCGGCTGCTGCTTCTGATCGCTCGGCAAGGGCCGCTCTGCTGCCTTCGGGGCGGGCGCCGTCGTCGGAAACGCGCTGGCCCCGGAGGGCCAAGCTCCTCATCACGTCCGACTGGACGATCGAGAAAGCTTGGCCGAACTGCGAGTCGGACATCAGCTCGGCGCCTCCACCAGGGGCCTGCACCAAGCAGCAGGCACAGCAGGAAACGCTCGAAGCAATTTACTCTTCTTCACTGGATGCACGAGCTGGAAGACTGTCTGGGACAGCAGAGCTGTCAGCCGTTCAGAAGCTAGGTTCGATTAAAAGGAGCCAGGTTGAATGAAAAGGATCCAGGTTCAATAAAACGGATCCAGGTTCAATTAAACGGAGCCAGGTTCAATTAAACGGAGCCCACAATGACAGGTACAAGTGAGAATGCTGGAGCCTGCTGGAGCCTGCATGCACACACTCATGCTCACGCAGACATTCAACCATACAGACGGACAATAAAAGCTCAATCGTCATTTCAATCGTCCACCTCTGGGTGGCACAGAAAGGCACAAGTTTTGTGCCAAAATGTGGTCCATACCTTCTGGGGCACAATATGGATCCTAATTTCTACAAAATACTGGCATACACACACTCAGCACTGCTTCACTCGCCTCTCCCATTGCTGCTGACGTGTCGTTGTCCTTTTTCTTGAGGCTGCCGTTCCGTCGGAGCAGCTCCGCGGTCCGCCTCCTGGCAATTTGAACCTCCTTGCCGCGCCGCAGCTTGCTGAGGCCCGGCTGACCTAGGGCCACCAGCAGCAGACTCTCGGCGTGCTCCTGTGGAGAGATGACATCACAGTCATAAATAGGCAGAAAACAGGTTCAGGTTTGAGTTTAGGTTTGAGTTTAGGTTTAGGTTCAGATTCAGGTTCAAGTTCAGGTTCGAGTTCAGGTTCGAGTTTGAGTTCAGGTTCAGGTTTGACTTCAGGTTCGAGTTCAGGACCAGGATCTGGTTCAGGTTTGAGTTCAGGTTCAGGTTTCTGTTCAGGTTCCGGTTCAGGTTTGAGTTCAAATTTGACTTTGAGTTTGAGTTCAGGTTCAGGTTCACCTGCCCTCCCTCGTCACATCTACCATCACATGCCTCACCCGGACGAGCGCATCAATCTCTGCAGTGGGTCCCTGCAGCTGCATTCGCCTCTTCTTCTTGCCGGCCGCCTCTGCCAGCTGTAGCTGACCCGCAACCAGGGCGGCCACGTGCACCTGCGCCAGCTGGACAGCCTCCTGGAGCTCCAGCTCCGAAACCTGGTCCAAGGAAGGGTAACACGTGATTCAGAACAGAGCGCCCCTGAGGGAGCACAGGCTACTACTTGCCGCATTTGCTTCTACCCCCTAGGCCCCTGCCGGGTCCTCCGGCCTGTACATTTCTCTTCAAGAGCCTCTGCACAAGAGTTGCTGCGTAACTCACGGAGTTGGGACATCTTTAATCAACAGGATGTGCCAAACAGTAAGGTAGCTCGAATTTCTTCCATCGCAACCTCCACACAACCTCCACACATCCATGCAGCAGCCTTTTTTCGAAGGAGCCAGGCAGAGCCAAACCGAAGGACAGAGAAGGCAAGGCAGCATCAAGTGTATCCATAGGGTCCAAACCGCACACCGGCGCCCACACAAAGCGTGGAGGCCCTGCCATCAGAGAAGACGAGCTGGGATCAGAGGGCAGGCGGGCGGGCGGGGCCAGAGAGATGAAAAGACCACGGGCAGGGGCGGTTGGCATTGCGCATAGCAGCCCAGGTCGCCTGACGAAGCTCCAGGGTCACCACTAGTGCTTTGGCCGACTTCATTGACCCTTTGTGGATATAGGGCGGATACAGGGTTCACTGTCCTCACTGCGCCCAGGGCGAGGGGCCTGCTGCTACCGTCTCACCCCATCTGCCTCCAGCTCCATCATCATGGCCTTGTCGGACCTTCCATCAGAGAAGACGAGCTGAGCTCGGAGTCTCAGTGGATGGGTGGGCCGGCGGGTGGGTGGGCGAGGGGCCTGCCGCTATCGTCTCACCTCATCTGCCTCCAGCTCCATCATCATGGCCTTGTCGGACGTACCGGCGTACAACAACGTAAAAGCGTCCCGCTTCCGGCCTGCCGCCAGCACGTCATCATCCGCGGATGTGGACAGGGACCATGAGGGGCCTTCGCACAGCAGCAACAGGTCGGGGCAAGTCAGACCCCAGGCGGAAGATCCAGATCCAGATCCAGATCCAGAACCAGATGCAGGTCAAGATATAGATCCAGATAGGAGCTGCCAGTGGGAGCGGTTGAAGATTCATGCCGGAGAGGGGGGTGACAATGCAGTGACCTGGGTACAGCCCCGGTGATTCTTTTAGTGACCTAGGGTCAATAATTCTTAGGTACAGAAAACCTCGAAACGAGCACGGCAAGCACGAAAAACCCCCGATTCTCAGTGATTCCCGCTCGTTCTTTAATTGTTTCAGTACCGAGCGACTGCGTTGGACTCCAAGACCAATCATTGTTTGATACCATGTTCATTACGAGTCATACCCAGTACAGACTACAGAATCGCTGCCAAGCCCTTCTGCCTACCTAGGGGGTTCAGCTGCTCCGCAGCTGCTCCTCGATACCGTGTTTCATTCCCAGTCATACCCAGTACTGACTACACGAATCACTGCCGAGCCCTTCTGCTTACCTAGGGGGTTCAGCTGCTCCTCAGCTGCTCCGATCACGAGGCGCCCATCAGTACCGCGCACCACACACACAGCCCTGCAAGGCGGGGGGACAGGAGCAGGGGGGAGGTTGGAGCCAATGATACGCCCTGAGGCGTGGATTAAGGAAGCCACCCGTTCGACCATAGCACTAGTTGAGCAACCATGGGTTGGGGCCAATAAGGAGGCAACTGCACTGAAGTTACCCATAAACCCTCTAACGCGTTAGAATCTAACGCTGTCCCCTTACGACACTCACCTGTATTATTAGCTATATCACTGCATGGCTATACACTGTATACACGTAAGTCTAGACGGGAACAGATAGATGTGCCCTAGTGGATTTCCTTCCACTGGGCCTTATGCACCCTGGAAGAATCTCCTGGTATCAGTGCTGGATTCTTGACACCATAAAAGGGACTCGGGTGTGATGTAAGACATGAGGTACACCATGAAACAGTAAAATGTGGACAGAAGAACCATGAAACTGTAAAATGTTGACAGAAGAACCGTAAGCAATAAAATGTTGACAGAAGAACCGTAAAACTGTAAAATGTTGACAGAAGAACCGTAAGCAATAAAATGTTGACAGAAGAACAGTAAAACTGTAAAATGTTGACAGGAGAACCGTAAAACTGTAAAATGTTGACAGAAGAACCGTAAAGCAATATTCTTGGCACTGCCAAAAGATCGCGCGTGCCAACCGCAAATCGCCCACACCACCGATCCCCTTGCATCAGCCCGTGCAGTCCTTACAAAGCCACTCCTCGTTGCAGCCTTGAGGCCCTCGGACACAAAAGAGCGCTTTCGCCAATGCATCCCAAAGGAGGCAGGCCCAGTCTTACTTTTTCGTGAATCAGCTACATGTCAGCTACACTCCGGCCTCTGGCCGGAGACCCCATTCATGGCCAGCCTTGCTGCTTCGGACACCAGTTGCAGGCTGGTCTAAATTTGGTCCTAATTGGGCCTATGGCGGCCGCTGGGCAGCCTGCCGAATTTCTACTTGTACCTGAAAACGTGTAGATGATAACTTGTAGCTGAAAAAGTTAACACTGGGCAGGCCCAGGCTCCGGACCTGCCTCAGGCCCTGAGCCTAGGAATGGAGGCTGGTGCACAGTCGGGCCAGAGCCGCGGGCGTTCCTCACCCACACAGCCCTTGCGGGTGAGACCAGAAACCTGCCCCCAAAATGATATGCTCATCTGGTGCCTTCATGGCCTCTGGTGGTAACGACCTAGGCGCCTTGATGGTCAGGTTACATTGAAATCCCCTGATCCCCCCGCTGTACCCCAATTCACACGACAAGGCCTGTCCCCGTTTATCCAGCTGGGCCTGCCCCCCAATCACCCAACTGGGCCTGCCCCCGTGCATCTTACTGGGCCTGCCCCCCAATCACCCAACTGGGCCTGCCCCCGTGCATCTGACTGGGCCTGCCCCCCAATCACCCAACTGGGCCTGCCCCCGTGCATCTGACTGGGCCTGCCCCCCAATCACCCGACTGGGCCTGCCCCCGTGCATCTGACTGGGCCTGCTCCTGCTTACTTGACTCGGCCTCTGCCCCCGTTCATCTGACTGAGCTTGCCCCCCTGTTCACCCGACAAAGCCTGCCCCCTGCTCACCCGATTGGGCCTGCCCAGGGGATGTCCGAGCACATTAGGGCGGCTGAGACGGCGTTGATTGCCAGCACCCCGGCATCCATAGGGCCACCAGAGCTCAGCACCTCAGCGCAGATCTAGCAGCGTGGCACGGCGCACATGACGGGAGGTGATATAAAGGACAAGGCTTTGCAGAAATCTGGTAGAGAGACACGGCGCACATACAGTACCGGAGGTTGATAAAAAGGACAAGACTTTGCACAAATCTAAAAGCAAGGCATGGTGCACATACCAGGTGGTAATAAGAAGGAGAGGGCTTCGTGGCTATCTGGCAGCGAGGCATGGTGCACATGCCAAGGGGTAATGAGGAGAGGGGGTCGCGGCGATCGGTCAGAAAGGCACAGTGGGCATCCGAGGGTGAAAGTTGGAATAATCAGCAGGTCATCCTGAGTCATCCTGCAAATGTATCCCGAGTCATCCAAGCACCAGGTCATCCTGCTGCTTTGGGGCGCATGGATTGCCCCAACACACAGCAGACCCAGCTGCCCCCACAGCTGGTCAAGAGGGAATTATAAGGAGGTCATCCGGCTGCTTTGGGGCGCTCTTATTGCCCCACACCCAGCAGACCCAGCTGCCCCACAACCAGCAGACCCAGCTGCCCCACAACCAGCAGACCCAGCTGCCCCACACCCAGCAGACACAGCTGCCCCACACCCAGCATACCCAGCTGCCCCACACCCAGCAGACCCAGCTGCCCCACACCCAGCAGACCCAGCTGCCCCACACCCAGCAGACCCAGCTGCCCCACACCCAGCAGACCCAGCGGCCCCACACCCAGCAGACCCAGCTGCCCCACACCCAGCAGACCCAGCTGCCCCACACCCAGCAGACCCAGCTGCCCCACACCCAGCAGACCCAGCTGCCCCATACCCAGCAGACACAGCTGCCCCACACCCAGCAGACCCAGCTGCCCCACACCCAGCAGACCCAGCTGCCCCACACCCAGCAGACCCAGCTGCCCCACACCCAGCAGACCCAGCTGCCCCACACCCAGCAGACCCAGCTGCCCCACACCCAGCAGACCCAGCTGCCCCACACCCAGCAGACCCAGCTGCCCCACACGCAGCAGACCCAGCTGCCCCACACGCAGCAGACCCAGCTGCCCCACACGCAGCAGACCCAGCTGCCCCACACGCAGCAGACCCAGCTGCCCCACACGCAGCAGACCCAGATGCCCCACACCCAGCAGATCCAGCTGCCCCACACCCAGCAGACCCAGCTGCCCCACACGCAGCAGACCCAGCTGCCCCACACGCAGCAGACACAGCTGCCCCACACGCAGCAGACACAGCTGCCCCACACCCAGCAGACCCAGCTGCCCCACACCCAGCAGACCCAGCTGCCCCACACCCAGCAGACCCAGCTGCCCCACACCCAGCAGACCCAGCTGCCCCACACCCAGCAGACCCAGCTGCCCCACACGCAGCAGACCCAGCTGCCCTACACGCAGCAGACCCAGCTGCCCCACACGCAGCAGACCCAGCTGCCCCACACCCAGCAGACCCAGCTGCCCCACACGCAGCAGACCCAGCTGCCCCACACGCAGCAGACCCAGCTGCCCCACACGCAGCAGACCCAGCTGCCCCACACGCAGCAGACCCAGCTGCCCCACACGCAGCAGACCCAGCTGCCCCACACCCAGCAGACCCAGCTGCCCCACACGCAGCAGACCCAGCTGCCCCACACGCAGCAGACCCAGCTGCCCCACACCCAGCAGACCCAGCTGCCCCACACGCAGCAGACCCAGCTGCCCCACACGCAGCAGACCCAGCTGCCCCACACGCAGCAGACCCAGCTGCCCCACACGCAGCAGACCCAGCTGCCCCACACGCAGCAGACCCAGCTGCCCCACACGCAGCAGACCCAGCTGCCCCACACGCAGCAGACCCAGCTGCCCCACACGCAGCAGACCCAGCTGCCCCACACCCAGCAGACCCAGCTGCCCCACACCCAGCAGACACAGCTGCCCCACACGCAGCAGACCCAGCTGCCCCACACGCAGCAGACCCAGCTGCCCCACACGCAGCAGACCCAGCTGCCCCACACCCAGCAGACACAGCTGCCCCACACGCAGCAGACCCAGCTGCCCCACACGCAGCAGACCCAGCTGCCCCACACGCAGCAGACCCAGCTGCCCTACACGCAGCAGACCCAGCTGCCCCACACCCAGCAGACCCAGCTGCCCCACACGCAGCAGACCCAGCTGCCCCACACGCAGCAGACCCAGCTGCCCCACACCCAGCAGACCCAGCTGCCCCACACCCAGCAGACCCAGCTGCCCTACACGCAGCAGACCCAGCTGCCCCACACGCAGCAGACCCAGCTGCCCCACACCCAGCAGACCCAGCTGCCCCACACGCAGCAGACCCAGCTGCCCCACACGCAGCAGACCCAGCTGCCCCACACGCAGCAGACCCAGCTGCCCCACACGCAGCAGACCCAGCTGCCCCACACGCAGCAGACCCAGCTGCCCCACACCCAGCAGACCCAGCTGCCCCACACGCAGCAGACCCAGCTGCCCCACACGCAGCAGACCCAGCTGCCCCACACCCAGCAGACCCAGCTGCCCCACACGCAGCAGACCCAGCTGCCCCACACGCAGCAGACCCAGCTGCCCCACACGCAGCAGACCCAGCTGCCCCACACGCAGCAGACCCAGCTGCCCCACACCCAGCAGACCCAGCTGCCCCACACCCAGCAGACCCAGCTGCCCCACACCCAGCAGACCCAGCTGCCCCACACCCAGCAGACCCAGCTGCCCCACACCCAGCAGACCCAGCTGCCCCACACCCAGCAGACCCAGCTGCCCCACACCCAGCAGACCCAGCTGCCCCACACCCAGCAGACCCAGCTGCCCCATACCCAGCAGACACAGCTGCCCCACACCCAGCAGACCCAGCTGCCCCACACCCAGCAGACCCAGCTGCCCCACACCCAGCAGACCCAGCTGCCCCACACCCAGCAGACCCAGCTGCCCCACACCCAGCAGACCCAGCTGCCCCACACCCAGCAGACCCAGCTGCCCCACACCCAGCAGACCCAGCTGCCCCACACGCAGCAGACCCAGCTGCCCCACACGCAGCAGACCCAGCTGCCCCACACGCAGCAGACCCAGCTGCCCCACACGCAGCAGACCCAGCTGCCCCACACGCAGCAGACCCAGATGCCCCACACCCAGCAGATCCAGCTGCCCCACACCCAGCAGACCCAGCTGCCCCACACGCAGCAGACCCAGCTGCCCCACACGCAGCAGACACAGCTGCCCCACACGCAGCAGACACAGCTGCCCCACACCCAGCAGACCCAGCTGCCCCACACCCAGCAGACCCAGCTGCCCCACACCCAGCAGACCCAGCTGCCCCACACCCAGCAGACCCAGCTGCCCCACACCCAGCAGACCCAGCTGCCCCACACGCAGCAGACCCAGCTGCCCTACACGCAGCAGACCCAGCTGCCCCACACGCAGCAGACCCAGCTGCCCCACACCCAGCAGACCCAGCTGCCCCACACGCAGCAGACCCAGCTGCCCCACACGCAGCAGACCCAGCTGCCCCACACGCAGCAGACCCAGCTGCCCCACACGCAGCAGACCCAGCTGCCCCACACGCAGCAGACCCAGCTGCCCCACACCCAGCAGACCCAGCTGCCCCACACGCAGCAGACCCAGCTGCCCCACACGCAGCAGACCCAGCTGCCCCACACCCAGCAGACCCAGCTGCCCCACACGCAGCAGACCCAGCTGCCCCACACGCAGCAGACCCAGCTGCCCCACACGCAGCAGACCCAGCTGCCCCACACGCAGCAGACCCAGCTGCCCCACACGCAGCAGACCCAGCTGCCCCACACGCAGCAGACCCAGCTGCCCCACACGCAGCAGACCCAGCTGCCCCACACGCAGCAGACCCAGCTGCCCCACACCCAGCAGACCCAGCTGCCCCACACCCAGCAGACACAGCTGCCCCACACGCAGCAGACCCAGCTGCCCCACACGCAGCAGACCCAGCTGCCCCACACGCAGCAGACCCAGCTGCCCCACACCCAGCAGACACAGCTGCCCCACACGCAGCAGACCCAGCTGCCCCACACGCAGCAGACCCAGCTGCCCCACACGCAGCAGACCCAGCTGCCCTACACGCAGCAGACCCAGCTGCCCCACACCCAGCAGACCCAGCTGCCCCACACGCAGCAGACCCAGCTGCCCCACACGCAGCAGACCCAGCTGCCCCACACCCAGCAGACCCAGCTGCCCCACACCCAGCAGATCCAGCTGCCCTACACGCAGCAGACCCAGCTGCCCCACACCCAGCAGACCCAGCTGCCCCACATGCAGCAGACCCAGCTGCCCCACACGCAGCAGACCCAGCTGCCCTACACGCAGCAGACCCAGCTGCCCTACACGCAGCAGACCCAGCTGCCCCACATGCAGCAGACCCAGCTGCCCCACACCCAGCAGACCCAGCTGCCCTACACGCAGCAGACACAGCTGCCCTACACGCAGCAGACCCAGCTGCACTACACGCAGCAGATCAAGCTGCCCCACACCCAGCAGACCCAGCTGCCCCACACCCAGCAGACCCAGCTGCCCTACACGCAGCAGACCCAGCTGCCCCACACCCAGCAGACCCAGCTGCCCCACACGCAGCAGACCCAGCTGCCCTACACGCAGCAGACCCAGCTGCCCCACACCCAGCAGACCCAGCTGCCCCACACCCAGCAGACCCAGCTGCCCCACACCCAGCAGACCCAGCTGCCCCACACCCAGCAGACCCAGCTGCCCCACACGCAGCAGACCCATCTGCCCTACACGCAGCAGACCCAGCTGCCCCACACCCAGCAGACCCAGCTGCCCCACACGCAGCAGACCCAGCTGCCCCACACCCAGCAGACCCAGCTGCCCCACACCCAGCAGACCCAGCTGCCCCACACCCAGCAGACCCAGCTGCCCCACACGCAGCAGACCCAGCTGCCCCACACCCAGCAGACACAGCTGCCCCACACCCAGCAGACCCAGCTGCCCCACACCCAGCAGATCCAGCTGCCCCACACCCAGCAGACCCAGCTGCCCCACACCCAGCAGACCCAGCTGCCCCACACCCAGCAGACCCAGCTGCCCCACACCCAGCAGACCCAGCTGCCCCACACGCAGCAGACCCAGCTGCCCCACACCCAGCAGACCCAGCTGCCCCACACCCAGCAGACCCAGCTGCCCCACACCCAGCAGACACAGCTGCCCCACACCCAGCAGACCCAGCTGCCCCACACCCAGCAGACCCAGCTGCCCCACACCCAGCAGACACAGCTGCCCCACACCCAGCAGACCCAGCTGCCCCACACCCAGCAGACACAGCTGCCCCACACCCAGCAGACCCAGCTGCCCCACACCCAGCAGACCCAGCTGCCCCACACCCAGCAGACACAGCTGCCCCACACCCAGCAGACCCAGCTGCCCCACACGCAGCAGACCCAGCTGCCCCACACCCAGCAGACACAGCTGCCCCACACCCAGCAGACCCAGCTGCCCCACACCCAGCAGACCCAGCTGCCCCACACCCAGCAGACACAGCTGCCCCACACCCAGCAGACCCGGCGGCCCCACACCCAGCAGACCCAGCTGCCCCACACCCAGCAGACCCAGCTGCCCCACACGCAGCAGACCCAGCTGCCCCACACCCAGCAGACCCAGCTGCCCCACACCCAGCAGACCCAGCTGCCCCACACCCAGCAGACCCAGCTGCCCCACACCCAGCAGACCCAGCTGCCCCACACCCAGCAGACCCAGCTGCCCCACACCCAGCAGACCCAGCTGCCCCACACCCAGCAGACACAGCTGCCCCACACCCAGCAGACCCAGCTGCCCCACACCCAGCAGACCCAGCTGCCCCACACCCAGCAGACACAGCTGCCCCACACCCAGCAGACCCAGCGGCCCCACACAGTTTGTCAATTTTGATCCAACACAGTTGTTTGACCCTGCGGTAAGTGAGCTGCATCTGCCCCAGTCCTCAGCCGGCCGGGTCAAATCGTAAAGCCACACAGAGCCTCACATGCGTTCAGGGTTCAGGATTTAGACACTAAAACCCAAACCAAATCGTGCAGCCCCTCAGTGCATTCAAAATTTAGGGTTAAGACAATAAACCCTGAACCCAAATCGTGCAGTCACGCAGCGCCTCACGTGCGTTTCGAAGCTGAAGCCGGGAGGAAAGAGCGGGCGTAGGGCGCGGTCAATGGCGCGCGCGCCCAAGGCCTCGTCGTCCCCAGCTCGGTCCCTGCGTTGTACGTTATCGGGAAGCATGCCCTTTGCATACGCGCCATTAGTGTAGTCCACCTGTAGGGTTCATTAAGGGCGTTTTTCCCCCTCAGGGTCTTTCAGCTACGATTCAGCTACGGTTTATCAGCAGTTCAGCTACGTCACGGCCCACGGCTCAGGGTGCCTAGTGCAGGGAGCCCTGCTGCTCAAGCCCATCGGCAGTAGGCCTGTAAGGTTAGGTCCAAATTTGCCCAGTGGGGGCCATCCGTAGGTGGTCTGGTGCGCACTCAATTAAATACATAATTGATGGGGGGCGGGGAGCTGCCACCCTGCCACTAGCCACCCTGCACTGCCATCCTGTCACCCTGCCATTGGTCACCCTGCACTGCCACCCTGTCACCCTACCACTAGCCACCCTGCACTGCCACCCTGTCACCCTACCACTAGCCACCCTGCACTGCCACCCTGTCACCCTACCATCCTGCCACTAGCCACCCTGCACTGCCACCCTGTCACCCTACCACCCTGCCTCTAGCCACCCAGCACTGCCACCCTGTCACCCTACCATCCTGCCACTAGCCACCCTGCACTGCCACCCTACCACCCTGCCACTAGCCACCCTGCACTGCCACCCTGTCACCCTACCACCCTGCCACTAGCCACCCTGCACTGCCACCCTGTCACCCTACCACCCTGCCACTAGCCACCCTGCACTGCCACCCTGTCACCCTACCACCCTGCCATTGGTCACCCTGCACTGCCACCCTGTCACCCTACCACCCTGCCATTGGCCACCCTGCACTGCCACCCTGTCACCCTACCATCCTGCCATTGGCCACCCTGCGCTGCCAACCTGTCACCCTACTACGCTGCCATTGGTCACCCTGCACTGCCACCCTGTCACCCTACTACCCTGCCATTGGTCGCCCTGCACTGCCACCCTGTCACCCTACTACCCTGCCATTGGCCACCCTGCACTGCCACCCTGTCACCCTACTACCCTGCCATTGGTCGCCCTGCACTGCCACCCTGTCACCCTACTACCCTGCCATTGGCCACCCTGCACTGCCACCCTGTCACCCTACCACCCTGCCATTGGCCACCCTGCACTGCCACCCTGTCACCCTACCATCCTGCCATTGGCCACCCTGCGCTGCCACCCTTTCATTGGCCACCCTGCACCGCCACTGCCTTTGGATGCAATGCAGCCAAGTAACGCCAGTGAGGAAACTTGAGGAGTTACGCATCAGAGGCTGCTCTCCAGGCAGCCATCAGGACTCAGCCAGATCGCTCATCCTAACCGACCCTTTCGCGCTGCTTGCGGTGCCACATGCATCATTTCTACTGACTTTTGTGTGGATCTGTCGTACATATTTGCATATGGTACAGCATTTAAATTTTGCCTGCTTGTACCGGCATACGGTATACATATTTCAGGACAATTATTCCCCCCTGGCAGCGTCTGCCGTGCATGGCCAGCTGCCATCAGTGTCCATTTTAGCACGCACAAGGTCAGTGTGGGGGGCAGCCGAGCCGCCACGCCTTGTCCAACTGGAACAAAATTAAGGCTGGCCTATGCTCCTACAGTGTGCGGCCCAGGCAGTAGGGCCCGCTGCACCAGGACCCACCTCCCTCAGCCGCAGGCCGGGACGTAGCTGAGATGTAGCTGACGAGCATTCCAAATGACACTGGTCAGCATGTCAGCTTGCAAGCATGCTGATCAGTGCTGTGCCGTAATCTAGAAATTGTGTGAGTAATTACGATCCTGAACTGGTGAAAGTAGCTGAATTTTTCTTTACATTGCGGTGACTGACACTCAGCTACGTAATTCAGCCACCGTAATTGGCAAAGCACTGATGCTGATCCTTCTCTCAGCTACAGCATCGCTAATTCGCTATGCACCAGGTCCCTCTTGCCTGCAGCGGCACCATGCCGTCTGTCTCAACGGCTGTGGCCGAGTCACACACGACGGTCGCCAGTACGTGGGAGCGGCCGGAGGAGGCCAGGCAGGCCCCGTCTGCCTGCAGTGCAAGATAGCCTGACTCCAGCTTCACCAGCGAGGCTCCCCCAACCCGTATGCTGACAGAGTGCGGCCTTGTGACAGACGGCTGCTGCCAGGCTGCACTTTGCCCCTCTGCTTCTGCTGCCTCTGCGGAGAACCTGCTGCTGAAGAGGCGGCGGTGTTCGAGAGATTGGGACCCGGCGCATGAGCCGGATCTCAAACTCGCCAGCGGTGAAGCAGTTCCCATGACGCTGCATGGAGGGTGTGCTGCTGCCGTTGAGGAAGGTTCAGCAGGCAGTTCCTGGGTGGACGGCAGGAGACCGTGCAGGTGGCAAATTCCAAGGGTGCTGACATTGCGGCGAAAGGATCTCAGGGCATCTCCTACACAGAGAGGGGGGGGGAATCCAGGGCTGATTAGCTGGTAGAAAGATGAGCTGTACAGGGTGCTCCAGATTTTATTTGCTTGCGCACCTCCGGCCAGAAGCACGAGTTGATAGGCCCGCATCGTCCAGATCGTGAAACGCGGAGGACGCTATTGAGCCATCCACATCCCGAGCGACAATGCCCGCAGCCGCAGCCGAAGATCTGCATTAGCGGTTTTGGGGGTATGAACGGGTACGTCCAGACGGGTGTTTCGGTGTTGTACATGCGCACGCGTACACGTTGCTTGCACGCACAGTTTCTACGCAACAGTGGAATCGAGGTCATAAGAATGTATTTTGAAATGAAAAGGTCACGGTTATACTGTCCAATGACCGATTTGAGTATGTGGCGAACACCAAATTCTCAACGGAGCTACGGGAGCTACCAAAGTCTGTGACCGTCCCCACAGAGGACCTGAACAAACCGGATTTTGGCACACAAGGCTACGTGGATGCTGCAAAATGTATGAGAAGGAGAGTGGCCCTCTTGCGAACATGGTCCTCAGCACAATGTAGGAGCAGGAGATACGCAGCCCTGTTACGGTACCTGAAGTAAGCCAGATGACATCTGGTGCCAGATGCGTAATACATTACTACTGGTGACAGGTCCAGAGCGGCCATGAATACGCCGCAGGAGAGAATGTGAATGACATGAACCCTGAAGCACCCATACTCTCCTCGCCCCCATGCATGCTTGCATGCCAATGCAGGGCAACATGCATACCCGGGCTGTTCTTGTGTTAGCGTCTCAGGTTCTCTAGGATTGGGCGGCCAGTCTCACACCTTGAAATTTCCCAGCAAAAGAAATGCATGCCACTAATAAATCGTATCTTGCTCAGATCGCTCGCTGGCTCCTCTGGTACACGAATCCTCGAGTCCCAGTGTGTTTGTTCTCCCACCTCCAACCGCAGAGGTTGATAGAGCTCTTATCAGGAAATCGGATATGGAGCAGGCGCTGTGGTTTGCAAACGAGTACCTTGCTTCGCAATACGACCATAATTCAAAAGTACTCGAGAAGCTGGGTGAGTGGGGTGCTTCAACTGTGTTTATTTCACTGCCTATCAGACCACCTTCAGTTGGCTGCTGGGCGGCCAGAACTGGGCCGATAGAGACCAAACCTTGACCGGCCTTCGGCTGGTGGCCTGAGCAGTAGGGCTGGTTGAGCCAGGCCCCCATGGCAGAAGACCGTGTTATGCTGGAGCGTTTCAGCCACAATTCAGCTACATAACCACCTATGGCCGTGCTGTAGCTGAATTATAGCTGAACCGCCCTGAATAAACACTGGCAGGCCATGATCAGCGCAGCCTAAAATCTTACATTCCACGGGTTCAGGCCAGGGGGGAAACGCCCTCCCCCTGGTTCAGACAAGGGAATGTACCGCTATGATTTACTGGTGTTCTGATGTCCTCAATAAATATTGATTTTGTACGCTGCATGGTATGTATAGAAAAATAAGGTATGTCAAAATACCTATGGCAAAAAAGCATGGCCAGATGCCTACGTACAAGTATGTCACAACTCACGAGAGAGAGATGAATAAGTTCAAGGTTGGGAATGTCCCTTCTTTTTGTGGCTACAGGCGACGTAAAATAAATTCGGCAAGGTAACGTCAATTCGGCGTTGCTTATTCTTCAGACGACTGTGTCTGGACATGAAGAATGGGCATTGCATTCGGCAAAAAAACAAATTGGTCCTAGCCTGAGATAATTTTCTTAGCCTGAGGTAACAAGAATACTCTCTGACGGTCCGATGGCTAATGGCTTATGAATACCCCACCATATCCCAAACCCTGATCCAGTCCAGCAGCATAGTGTGGGAACCCGGTTGCACATTATTCCCCGGCCACTTCCCTCCAATCGCCAGGTTCACGATCAGGTAGAACGGCTCATCGAATGGGGCCTTGCCGGCATTGCCAGCGGCGCGGCTGGACACCCAGTTGCTGCTGTTGCTCCTGAAGAGGCAGGCAGGAAGCAACGGTCAGGGTCAGGGCCTGGAGTCGCCTTCTCTCACAACCGGACAGTTGGGCAAGCACGTGGCCGAGCATGATGAATTGGGCTGAAAGCTGTCACGCCATTCACAGGTCAGGGCCAGGGCAAATCAAGTCAAGGTAATAAAGGTGATCTTTATGGTGTGGTATGCACCGGGTGCTTGACTGCAGACTGGGTCCGGCTTCTTGTCACTGCACACCACACGCCCGAGCCTGGTGAGCAGAGCCTACCTGTGGTACTCGTGGCCATCCAAAAGGAAGAAGACGTATTTGGGGTCTACTTGACAGCATAGGTGTGCCAGTCCCCCGCAGCCAATAGGCCTATGTCAGTTTGCCTGTGACGAAAAAGGCGACGGGCATGGGAGGCGGTCAGGCTTGCAGCATTGGCAGGGAGTACTTCCAACCCGAGTGAGCGGGCAGCATGAGGAAAGCCATGGTCTCATCAGGCAGCTCTTTCAGGTATCACGATTTCTGAGTAAGTAATTAAACAGCATGGGCAGCATTGAGGCTATGGACGGGCCTGACGATCAGGTTGTCAGCTACCAGTCAGCTGCACCCACCTCCGTCCTCTCGGCAGTCCTGCCAGTCCTTGCCACCGGGTACGCCTCCATAGTGCAGTGTTCCATAAAAGAGGCTGTCATCATTAACGTGCTCCATGATATCAATCTCACCACTGCAAGGGTTCAGGGGGAAGGCATTAGGGTTGTTAACCCTGATTGACGTACTCATAATATCTATCCCACCACTGCAAGGGCTTAGGGTTAGGGTTTCAGCCCTGAATTAGCGTGCATCATTTATCAATTTCACCACTGCAAACTGGTTGCTGAGGCTGCATGCGCTACACTGTTTGTTCAAGAGAGCTTCCGCTACAATTCGAGCAACGGAAGGAGACAGGAATCATACTTGCCACAAGTGTGGAGGTTACTTGAATAAACCCTGGCCCTTACCTGCTTATTGTCGCAGCTGTGGCCCGGCTGGCTGGCTGCGGTGATGTTGAGCATTCCGTTGGATGGGGTGGCTGAGTCAGCAACATTGGCAGCATTGGACGCCTGGTCGGTATAGCATTCCAGCTCGCCATTGCCCCATCCTACAAAGGGATCATGAATTTGAAAGTAAATGCAGGCTTGAAGAGCGGCCATGCAAACTTGCTGGCATATATAACTATCTTTACGGCATGTATTGTTCAACATCCTTTCTTTGGGGTTCTTGTCTTTTCTTGGTCAGCACGTCTCTGTCACATGGGCACTTCTCCCAAATAATTAATATAGGGCACACCAGACTGCGCATGGCAGACCAGTTGGCAGGTATCACAGGCCCGACAAGGACAAAACCTTGACCTGCAGGGACCAGGCCAGCAGGCAGATATGACAGGGCCGATAGTGATGGAACCTTGACAGGCCTACGGTCAGAAGGGCTTGCCGCGCAAACCTCTCCAAGCATATGCCAGGTTGTAGCTGAGCAGTAGCTGAATCACCCTTAAATAAACACTGCTCACCTGGCAGGTTGTAGCTGAGGTGTAGCTGAATGACCCGTATGCAAACACTGCTCACCTGATAGGTTGTAGCTGAGGTGTAGCAGAACCACGCTCATACAAACACTGCTCACCTGACAGGCTGTAGCTGAGGTTGTAGCTGAATCACCCTTTTATTAGTCATATAAGCACAGCTCACCTGGCAGGTCGTAAAGGGATCCATCGCCATACTGAAAGTTCCAGTTGTTCTGCAATGCGCACACAGCATGAGCTGGTTCAGTCAATGGATCGTAACCTCTGGATGATCCCCTCCCCGCATTAACTTGGTGCACCTTAGGCAGCGCGTAGGTAGCCAATGACAAGTAACAACAGGAAACGAGCGGCATGGTGCAAGAAGGATGGCAAACAGCAGAACAGGTCAGTTGATCAGACGCTACCTTATTGATGGCACCGAGCGCAAACTCATCCGACCAGCGTAATTTCAAACCAGGCAGGGGTAGCACAGAGCCAGAACCGCCGGGATATAAGGGAGGAGAAGGAGGAGAGGAAGGAGAGGAATACGAGAGCGGCAAAGGAGCTGAGGAGTTAGTGAACTCCTGATATGATATGAGGGAGGAGAAGGAGGAGATGGGTATGCGGGATAAGAGGGAGGAGAAGGAGGAGGAGGAGAGGAGGGAGGAGATGGATAGGAGGGAGGAGACGGGGTAAGTCCTGGATCTGCAAAAAAAGAAAGCCACTGCTTATTTAAGTGTCCTTATGATACGATTCTAGGAGATTCCGGCATGGGGGCCTGGTGTCGCAATGTATACCTGGGCCATTGGCCGTAGGCTGACTAAGGGTTTTGGCTACGAGGGCCCCGTGGTAACTGAACAGCATGTCGAAGAAGACATTGCCGCAGCACGAGCACGTGTCAGCATGCGGCCTAGGGATTCCTCACACTGCCTGCACTTGTGTGTCAGGAGTCAGCTACTCAGCTCCAGTGTTTATTTCAGGGTGCTTCAGCTACATTTCAGCTACAACCTGGCCCACATTAGGGGATTTTGGTGCAGCATGCCCTTCAGGTTGGGAAACCGCCTGTCACGGTTTGGTACCGAATGGCCCAAAGTCAAATGCAGACGACGCAACCGGGTGGCCCAAGCAGCAGGGCTTGCTGCTTCACTCAGGCCCCTCAGACCATGGGCCTTGAGGTGGCTGAACTCTAGCTGAGTGTAGCGCCCTAAAATACAGAATAAACAGTAGGGTGCCTACCTGAATTTGCCGTGTTCATGATCCCACACACGGCCAAACTGTTATTCCCAGCAGTAGCGTCCATGGTGGAGACAGCCCCGCCCTTCAGGTAGCAGACACCGCTGAGCCATGCAAAGTGTGTGCACTCGTCTCCGGCTGCAGCGCACACATTAGAGCACTGGTCTCCGGGAACTCTGGTGCTAGACAAGTCGTTGGCAACGAAGTCGCAGAATGCAGCCCACCGGCAGTTGTTTGCTTGACTCCACGAAAAGCCTGTGGGTTTTAATTTTGAAATGGGAGTTTAAAGAGGGGTCTTCAGGGATGGAGGTTATGATAAGGAATGGAAGATATGCATAATGCATTGTATGTGCATGCTCTTACACAATGAATCCAGCTATGTATTCGGCTATTTGTTACACATTACATGACATGTAATCCAGGAATGAAACCTGTGTGGCTTTCGTGAGTACTGTGCTTGGTTTTTGCTTGATAGCTTCTGGGGGCTTCTTGCTTAACAGCTCGTGATGTATGCCTGGCAGCGTGTGTGCGGCATGTCCGGCGCCATAAAGTGCAGTTGCTGCACCTGAAAAATCACCGCGGACAGCATTGGAATGTAAGACCAGCAGCATAGATAACAGTGGGAAGAGAGAGGTAAGCGAAACAGGGATTGCGGAGCGCGCCATGGTTCTAAATGTGTTTTTGATTGAGTGTCTTCTGCTTATGACCACAGTGAGGTTTGTGCGGTGTAGATCCTACTTCACGTAAATAACATGCTTCATGCTCGAACGAGCTTTTATATATCCAACAGAGCCTCCGGAGACCTTCCCGGGCTGAGACCTGCTATGAACAAATTTCGAATCCGGCTCCGGCGAATCCGGCCCCCGCGATATTTACGTCCCCGAAGCTGCCTACCCGCGGCCCGGCACAGGCCCGTGACCGTGAAACTCATAATTTCCGAAGCGACCAGTCTGGCTCCGGTGGCATCTATGAACCGGTACCCAAATAAATCTTCCTATCTGCGGCCCGGTTTAAGGTCACGGTACCCGTGACGTTAAACTCGGTCATCATCCAACATCATGCATACCGGTGGTGATGCAATGACGCGACGGCAGTCGCGGGCCCTATTCAACCACATTGACGTCTATAAACCCCACGTGACATACCACAGGCTGCCTGATTTATTGCCATGCAACAGGTCCCCGCTAAGGAAAGCACCCCTCCTTGTTTTCTGCTCATACCTGTTCCCATGCGTCAAGCGGCAAGCAAATGTAATGCATGCGCGGACTGTGTGAAGTGGTTTTAGGCAGACATGGTCAAGTAGCTATCATTCACAAAATCTCAGGCACCCGCGCACAAGCAGTAACAGACGTGCACAACAGCCCACACAACACCAGCACACCATATTCAGCCAGCAGCACAGCACCAGAATAAGCCGGCCTGTTCAAAAGACAGAGGAGAGTAGGAGACATCGCATGCGCAGTAACTGGCCAATACATCAGGTTTGCAATGCAGGGCATAGGCACCATGCCCGTTGCCACTTCGCACAGCCTTGCACTAGTCAGGGGTTTTCGGGGCACACGAGACACTCGGGGCTGCGCCTAAGGCACAGCTTTTAACATATACCCCATATCGCTTGTGCGATACGCTCCTAGTTTAACAGGGCCGTGTCTGTTACGGTATTCAAGGCCGGCACAGATCATTGCCATCAGGTTTCAACGAGGGTCGACAGACGCTGTGAGCCCCTGCCTGCCTGCTGGTGTGTGCCCAACTTGCATGTCACTGAACAATGGCAGCTTGCAGAGGACTCCTTGGCGTCGACTGCGTATCCAGTATTTCTACCTTGATTATCCATCCATGCGCTGCCATGTCCCCATGCATGGCCATATCAACAGCTTGCAGAAGGATCCTTGTTACCTACTCCGGTGCAGCAGATCTTAAGCTGCATGGGATGACGCACACAGGGCTGTGCGGTATTTAGGCATCAGCACGGACGATTGAACAGTCCCCTCTCTCGTCACGTCCTGGCACCTCAGTGCAGCACCTCCCTAAACCCCTCTACCGCCAAGCATGAGAAACCAAAAGCGCTCCAGCCACTGGACCTGATGCAGCAGCAGCAGCAGCAGCCATAACAGGAGGACCTGCTTCAATGGCAGGGGTAGCAGCTGTCGCTCCAAGTTATTGTGGCCGAGGGGCAGAAGGAGATCTGCTGTTGCAGCACATTCCCCCCCCCTGGTTCAGCTGATTGACTCAACCTCCAGATACGTCGTGCGTAGCTGCAGCAAGTTCATGTTGGCCTTCACTGCTGCATCTTGCGACCTTCCTGATGGGTGGATGTCAACGGAGGCTATGAGGTTCGTGCTTGTAGTGGATGAGGTGGACCAGCATAGCATGCTGATGCAGCTGCTGCGGGATTGGTGCTGGAGGCGGATGATGTGGACCAGCATGTCAGGCTGATGCAGCTGCTGCGCTGGGACAGAACATTCTTTGACTGCTGGACATTGCTTGCCACGTAGCAGAGGTTCACGTCAGCGAACTTCCTGCAATACGCAGCGTGGCCTCATACACTGGGAAAAACCTTGACCCTCCACTCTCTGTAACTCCTCAGCGCTTATGCCATTTATCACCACCGGTAGATAGACATCTCCGTCAGCTGCTGACCTGACCTGACCGGCTGAATCCATGTGGTCCAGGTAGCGATAGCTCTCCACGTAAGGTGCATGGCGCCTGCCATGCTTGTCTCAACAGCAGCAGCAGCAGCCTCGGCAGCAGCAGAAGCAACCTGTACGAGATTTGATGGAGCAAGTGGCCGAGTGGGAGGAGAGAAAAAGGTAACCATGCGATCTTGTGCTGTCCTTTTTATGAATTTCCCTAAGCAGCCTCTCAGCCCCTTCCTGGCGCTCTTTCCCCGATTGGCGAATGGTGATTCCTTAGAGCTAGTGCACTACTGCACGGTCTGAGAATGTGAAGACCCTTCAGCAAAACTCACACCATAACAACCCCCAGTTTACTGTTTCACTCAATATTTGGAATAAAAACAGAAGTGTCGTTGGCTGTGACCGCATGAAGCTGTGCCCCCCCCTGCCAAAATGGCAATCTAAGGGGGGCTGGTTTTAGTGTGTGCCATGGTTATGTTGCAAATTCCATGAGAAATGCATTATAGTAGCTCTCGTCTCAATCAGATGTCTAAAAAGAGTCATTCCTCCCGGAACATTTTATTTTTGTTACCAACCTCCCCCTTTTACTATGTCCCCTCATATTGAAACGGGCACACACCTCCCCCTGGGCCGTGAAATATATGAAGACCAGATGTTGAATGATCTCATCAAGCTCTATCACTTTGGGATGATGGAGCACGTCCCCCCCCCCTCTCGCCCCCCCCCCTTTTTGTCCACTACAAAAAATATTCAAAAGGTAGAAAAGTAACAGATCAGCTGTTGCGTGTTAACACGGTACCGGTATGCCTGGGCAGTAAATCAGTGTTTCACCTCCTTCTGTAGCCCCTTTCAATGACAGTTGGACCTGCTCTGCATCTTATTTGCAATACAAACTATTGCCTCACAATCTTACACATGCCAACTCGCAAAGCAGTACAAGCATCAGTTATCATCACTCGCGGGCTGGGCCACAGGCACAGCCATTTTGCGCATACCGTAGAGAATAGTGTCTCTCTTCCTTCTGCAAGCCGGTAAATGAAACGATCAGGCACGGCTTCCTTGCTATCAGTACTTTACTGTCCTTGAAGAGGATCCTGATCCCGGGAAACGGTCCGGACGCTTTTGCTTCTGCGGAGTCAGGAACGGACCGCTCTCCATAATCAGTGTCGTCCTCCTGGGAGGGGCGCTGGTCGGCCGATTCGAGCCAGCCTGCGGAGAAGCAGCCACCCGCCGCCCACCTGCCGCCGCCTCCATGTACCGCTTCCTGTACCTCTCCACGTTGTCTAGGTAGGTGGGATGCGGTAAGCCTGCGGTCGGCGTCGTTGTTGCCCAGGCCCGGCCCAGCCTGGTGAGGTTTCGGTCGGCAAACGACTCTCCCAGCCCATGCCGGCCATCGGGACGCCTTGCTGCTGCAGGAGCCAGGTTCGGACTGCCGTCAGCACACCAGCGGGAGCTGGGACCGCCGGATTCCTCGATCCAGGCTTGTCCGGGAGATGCGGTCGAGTGGTCTGTGACGGCACCTGCTGCTGCAGACCTCAGGACGTGTGCTATTGTCGTGGATGCGTGGGTTGTGTGGCGCAGTGGAGCGCTGGGGTGGGCGTGCAGGCAAGACAAGGGGGTCAGTGCCAGGCTCATGCTTTGAGACCACTCAAAAAGTGAAAGCGATAGCCAGGGGTACCTTCAGGGATACCCACATGTTTATAAATGGAGCATGTGATATCGCATTCAGGTGCTAAGGAAAATGGCAAGATGCATAAAACGGCGGCGTCAGGTTTCTAACGCATGAGAGGGTTCAGAGTTCGGTATCGGTAAGGGATATGCCTCATGAGACTGCAGACGTGGGGCATGGCTGAGTGTGCTTGACTTGCATGTCCCATGAATAGTAAACACACAAGTTCTGCCCAAGCTTACTTGATGATCCTCTCGATCTCCAGCGCATTACTCAGCCGTTGGGACTCGACAGCCAGCCGCCGTGCATCTAGCTCGCTGAGCTGCTTGAGCTCCGTCTGCCGGTGGAGGCCCGCCTCTGTGGAAGACAGGCGCTGCTGCAGCTCATCCCGCTGAGCCTCTGCTGCTTGCCTGCCAAGAAGGCAAGAACAGGGAGTCCAAGTCTGATTCAGATTTGCAGCATGATGCTCTGCTGGACTGTGATATGAATTTATGATCATTTATCATGAGCGGCTCACCATACGAAACTGTAGGGGATTTTGAGGGTAAGGGGAGGAAAAACATTGTCGAGGTTAACAGGATTTTACAGAGCCAGTCATGATGACAACTAGTGCCAGGTGTCATGAGTGGCATTGAGAAACCCTGTAAACCTCCACAGACATCAGGTCTGTAGGACTCTGCTATAACATTGAATTTGGATACGAGACACTGTCCATGATATCGATGTACAATTGTACAGCATGTACATCTGTATAGCCTTAGACTCAATAGCATCCAGGGATGCTACAAGTTCCCTCCGCTACCACTCACCTCTGAACATCCAGGCCACGGATCATCTTCTTGGCCTTCTCCTGCGTTGCCGCAATGGCGCTCTCAAGCTCTGCCGCCCGCTGCTCCGCCCTTTTCTTGAGCTCCTCTGTGACCTCGGCATGCTTTAGCTTCTCTTTGAGCTGCTCGCTTTCAGCCTGCAAAAGTCAATAACGTTACACCTCTGGGCCCGCTCAAAGCTCGGCCGTGTGGGTGCCCAACTGTTCAGAAGGGAGTAAAGAAGGAACAGCCTGCACAAGTACCGAATGCCAGGCTGAGGGCAGCTGCTAGACGCATTCACCAGTTTAGAAGAAAAAACTACCAACACTATATCTTCGCTGTGTCTGTCTGCATATGCTTTGGTGTCCCCTTTTGGCATTTAGGCCTGCGCAGCCAGGCTTTTTTGAGTCTAGAGGTGTTACTTCATTGACCTTATGGCATCGGAGTATTGGACAGCGGTGCTTATTTAAGTGTGCAACAGACCACCTTTCGGGGACTGCCAGGCGGCCACTACCCGGCCAACGGGGACCGAACCTTGAGAGGCCTACAGTGGGCGATCCAAGCAGCAGGTTCTGCTGCACCTGCCCCCCATGGCCGCAGGCCGTGATGTAGCTGAATTGTAGCTGAAACACGCTAAAATAAACACTGTCGGACAGGTCCCTATCTTACCACACCGTATGCATCTAGCTGCCTCCTACTCACCTGCAGGTCGTTGCAGCTACTTTCCAGATTTCGCAAGGTGTCTTGCAACGTCTGGATGGTATCCGTCGAAGCGTCTTGCAAGCAGCTGTGCTGTTGATGCAGCTGCTGCATCCGCTCCTCACGGTCTTGCAGCGTCTTGTTGAGATCTGCCATATGAGCCTGGCAGCCACGGACAGTGGTGACAAAACTGTTAAGGTTACCGGTATAGGGTTCAGAAGATGGCAAGAGGATGTGGCGTTACCAGCACGAGGCAGAAATCCAGCATCAAGCCATGTGGCAATTCCCGTGCACGTGAGATTTAGGGTACTGTAGTCACACATTGTTCGGCTACTCAGCTAGTCAGCTAGGGACCATACTGTTTACTGGTCACTACTAGGTGACAGTGCCGAACTTATGGGAGTCTGGGGTATCAACTTGCAGAATGCCGAGCCTTTGTCTAGTTGCCTGAACTCCCAAGCATGGCTGTGTCCTTTTGACTCACATTGAACGACCTTTCAGCCTCATCAGTCCGCACTTGAAGCTGCCTCATCTCATTCTCCTGATTGGCAGGGAGGCGACGCAGTTGTGGAAAACAGGTAGTGCATACTGTGCTGATGAACCAAGACGGTTTTATTGTCGAGTCCAACATGCACTGCCTGCCTTCAGCTGCCGGTCCTCACCATCGTTCGTCTTTGCTGGTCCCATTCCAGCTCGTTATGCTTGGATTGGGCTGAGAGGCGGGCGTGAGAAGTTCGAAGTTTGTGAAGCTCCACCTGGCTCCTAGTGAGGGCCTTCACAGTAGAATCGTTTGAATTATATCTGATGAACGTTGGCGTGTTCTCTGCCTGTGGGAGCCAGTGCACCATGGCGGAAGTAACCGACGCTGTAAACTATTGAAGGAACTACAGGTGTAAACCAGATGGGTAATATATACGAGCCATGCCTGAAACTGCGGCTCCAACAGCGCTAGCAAATCAATACCGGTAACCCACTGACATTGCCGTACACGTATTGGTGTTGCAGTTTGTTTAGCTCTTAGCTTCAAAGCATTCGTATATGCTCGCGTGCACAATATAATTGCATTTGATACATTTTGAGGCCGTCTGGGAGGTGAAATTCGAAAAGGCTTCCTCCAACATTGTTTGACAGTGTTGGAACCAGGAGAATCCCTGGTTGGAATCGTGCATCGTCTATTATTTCCAAAACCATAATATAGCAAATTTCATCGGTGAACTGTTCTCGAATGGAGCGTCCCGGGTCCCGCGGCCTCTTGAGCTCGGGGATTGGGAAAGCACCAACTGGCTCTTCTATCGCTGCTCCAGACCGGCCAGGGACTGGCATGCGCGGGGGGGGCTCTGTTCTTTCCGGGCCACCACCCGGGACAGGCATGCGCGGGGGAGCGAATCAGCCCCCCCCTGGCTCAGCTTACAAGAGGACAGGCACGGCTAACCAGAGGCCCGGCACTGGATCTCAGGGCGGGCCTGTTGTAGGCAGGACTGGAACAGCGGTGCAAGTCGATGCCCGTCCCATCACAAACCATGGCGTGTCTGGCATGAAGACCGGCATGGCAGGAGGGGGGGGTGGCCGGAAGGTGCTGGACAAAAACTACTTCCTATCCGAGCTGAGGCAGAAGCGTTCAGAGATCGCGAATGTTTCGCAGTCCATGCAGGTAGGTGGGGAGGGCAGGGAGCCCATACCCCAGCTGCATGCCTCTCATCCATGCCTGTATTAAGACATGCGCGCTCATTGCGCATGTCAGTTAAGTTAGCGCACCCAGCCACCCACTCCTCCAACCAAGAGGACATGCATGCAAAACAGACGCCTCCCATTCGTGCACTTCCGCTTCCAGCCTTCATTCAAAGGCCCCTTATGCCTGCATGGTGCCCCAGTATCCGCCCATACACTGAAGCCTCCTGGTCTTCCTCCTGTTTCTTCTGATGCATGTTAGACTACCTTGGGCATACTGCTGGGCACATGCCCCTGGGCGGATGGGGACCAAACCTTCACCGGACATTGGACCTGGCAGCCTCGCTTGCTGCACCAGGTCCCCCCCGGGCCGTATGCCATTATGTCACTGAATTTTAGCCCATGCACCCCGCAAATAACCCTAAACCCCCTGACCCTGAATCATACAGTAAACCTCCTGAATGCATAGGACGAACACGAGTCTGCAGAGAAGAAGCAAGGGCAGTACAACACAATGGAGAAGCGTGGAGGTGACCTCGGGAAGGAGGTCAAGATCCTGCAGGAGGCTCTGGCAGACTACAACACTGTGTTAGATAAGGTATGTGCCGCAGAGGGATTTGAGAGGATGGGGCTCTGGCGGGGGGGCTCTGGCGGGGGGGCTCTGGCGGGGGTCTCTGGCGGGGGGTCTCTGGCGGGGGGGGGCACAGAATCTGGCTCAAGCACGCAAAGTATCGTCAATTGACCCAGCTGGACAGTTGGCCCCACACCTTATATACCGTACCGTCATATCAGCATACCGGTATCCCTACAACACAAAATAGACTGTGGCCGGGGGTTTGCCGCTGAGGAGACACTCAGACACCCCTTTTATCAGGAGAACCCACATAGAAAAACACTACCATGAATAATTGAGTACCGCATTACCGGTAATTAATCACACAACCAGATGTCTGCAGCTGTTATGTCCATCTGCAAGTTCCAGCCCGTCCCCTCGCCTCATGCACCTCCGCCGCTGCGCTCCGTGCTGATGCAGGTTGGCTCTCAAACTCCCATCTACGCCGTGAATGCTGAGCACTCTTCTCTCAAGGAGCGAAATGAGCAGCAGCGCAGGCGGGTGGACGACGTGCTCACCAAGCGCCTGCAGCTGGAGAAGAGGGCGAGAGAGGTGGGTGCATCAGACAGTGAGGATGACAGCTGACTAGCAGCATGTGTTGAGGTTAAGGGTATAGGATACCAGCTGACCAGCAGCATGTGTTGTGCGGTGCTCAAACCGCGCGGGGTTCCCAGCATGTGCTGACCAGCAGCACATGTTGCCGGCTAACATGCAGCATGCGCCTCCTGCTGACCGACGGCTTGTGTTGCACTGGCGCATGCTGGAATAAGTCAATAAGTACTGACTGGCTTTATGTTCCCCGCTCCTGCCGCCCGCAGGCCGAGGAGAAGATCCGCGAGGTCCAGCAGTCCATGGAGAGCCGCCTGAACTCCATGCCGCACTCACAGCGCCAGCAATACCAGGACCTCCTGACGGAGCAGGCCGCGCTGCAGCAGGAGAACAAGCGCTTTGAAGATGCGGTCGACGAGCTGGACAGGACGCTGAGCACGCTGGAGGGCGAGCTGGCGCGGAACCCGCTCAAGCAGCGGTCGCTGCAGCTGCAGGTGTGTGTGTGGGTGCGGGCTGGGTGGGGCGTGGCACCGATGGCGCAGTCAGGATTGAGGCGGTTGCCCGGTTTAAAGTTTAGGGTTTATACCCTAAACCCTAATGGGACGGTTGCCCCAGGTGTGAGGGTGCGACAAAGATCCGGAATCTCCAGGGCTTCTTTTTCAAGCTGCAAGTCCAGCTTACGAGGACCGCCGCGTATTTGGCCGCCATATGCTCAACTGAGGCCTAGCTTTGAGAGGCCTGCAGCCGGGCGGGCACGAGCAATATGCCAAGTGTCACCTCAGGCCAGTGTATATTTTTTCGACTACGCGGCCACACCTCCAGCAGACCGCCCTGTGGCCGCGAAAGGCCCGATTGGGACCAAACCTAGTTCGGCGTACGACTGGTGGCCAAAGCAGTATGGCTGGCGACAAACCGAGACAGGAATCTCAGGCTGTACGGATGTGCCGGCCCACTAGTTCATTGATCTGACTGGTTCACGCCACTCTCTCGTCCCTTGCGCTTTCTGCTCCTGCCGCCTGACCCCTGTGTAGGGCTGCGCCGGGCCATAACTTTATTGATCTGACTGCCTCACGCCCCTCTCATGCCTCTCATGGATCCTGCTCCTGCCGCCTGACCCCTGTGCAGGAGCAAATCCGTACTCTGACTGAGAAGAAGTATGAGCTGCAGGCTGAGGAGGACAAGAGTAAGATGAGCCCTGAGGAACAGAGGGAGGGCCTCATGGCCAAGATCAAGCGAGACAACCAGGAGGTGGAGAGCATCACGCAGCAGGTGAGGGAGGAGGAGCTCTGGACAGCAGGGGGGGGGGAGGTAGGGAGAGGTGAGGGGGCAGGAGGCCTGAGCTGTGATGTAGCTGGAAAGTGGGTAAAAGAGTGGGTGAGGTTCAAGACCTGAAGGAAACCTAATCTGCGTGTGTGAGGAGGTTGGGGTAGAGGCAAGGGGCTGGAGCTCTGAGCTGTGATCTAGCTGGAGTGTGGGTGAAAGAGTGGGCAGGGTCCAAGACCAGAATAAAGCGTAGTGCCAAATGCGGAGGAAGGAGATGAGGGGGGGGAGCTCTGCACAGCAGGGGTGTAGGGGAGAGGATCTTTACAAAGCAAGGGGGAGGAGCTCTGCATAGCAGGAGGGGGTTAGATGCCAAAGGGAGCAAGTGAGGTAGAGGAGCTCTGCATAGCAGGAGGTGGGGAGATGCCAAAGGGAGCAAGTGAGGTAGAGGAGATCTGGACAGCATGGGAGGGAAGAGGATCTTTTCAAAGCAAGGGAGGGGGAGAGTTATAGACAGCAGGATGAGGGGTAACATGATGCAGGGTAACATGATGCAAGGTAGCATGATGCAGCAGGCGTAGGGGGGGGGGGGAGGGGGGCCAGCAGCCGGTGGGGAATACCGGCGAGGATCAAGACCGGAGGGAATGACCTGCATGCACAGAGCAAGGAGGGTTTGTGAAGAGGTTTAAATCGAGATAGTAGGAGGCAGACCTGGATCGAGGTGGCAGGAGGCAGACCTGGATCTAGTGAAAAGCGGCGTATCAGTCATGTGGTTATGTGAGTCATGAGACTTGTGACGGCAGGCCCGTGTGGCGCCTGCTGCGGGGTGGATCAGGTCGTTGCGCAGAGTGAGAAAAGTAGCTGATGTGCAGGTGCCCTGCGGTCACTCTCTTGGCCGTGGTCAAAGGGAGCCAACTGGAAATGGGCTAGCGATGTTTCATGGCCAGGCAGACTTGAGGGACGGGTTTAACTAAGGTCTTGACTTGTTCTGGCATGCTGGCAGTGTGGCGAGACGCTTCATGGTCAGGCTGGCTTTGGGCCGGGTCAGGTAGTGGTCTGACTTGTTCTGTCATGCTGGCTATTGGGCGAGACGTTTCATGGCCAGGACATGGCCTCTTGTCTACAGAAGGTTCTACATAACTCGCATAGTAAATTGAGCGCGAATCTACCAGGCTGTGTGCAAGATGGCAGACTGAAATTTGCAACAGTGTTTATTTTAGTGGGTGAGGGACCACCTTTGCTGGGCCGCCCCGCGGCCGCCCATGGGCTGATTCACACCAAACCTGGACCGGCCTCTGGCCGGTGGCCCAAGTAGCAGGACTGGCCGAACCAGGGGCTTGTGGCCGGGGGCCACAGTATAGCTGAACTGTAGCTGATAGTGGTATACCACTCACTAAAGAAGACACTGGTATGCATGCCTTCCCTGGCCGCCTCAGGTCCGCGAGCTGCAGGAGCACATCAAGAAGATGGATGGCCGGATGGCCTCGATGCAAGGCGGCAATGGCCAGGTCTTCAACGCAGCTGAGGAGGCAGCCAAGAGGCAAGTGACAGCCTGCCCAGGGGGTGCCTTTTCCGAAAATTCTGGAGGAGCTTGTATTGAAGCGTAGCTTCAAAATGGAGCATTTTCCCGGTCTTGAACTGAGCTGAGGAGGCGAGTGCCTCCCTCGGCATCATATCGCCATGCCCTCCTCATGCGCCGATGCGGTCCTGCCGGCTGTAGTGCCTACCCAGCCTGGTACTGCCTAGTTTGGTGCTGCCGAGGTCTCATCCACCGCCCTGCTGCTGCTGCATTTATCTGCCTTCTGGCAAAGAACCAGCGTATTGTTGTTGCCGTCCCTGCTGGTGTGTTGCCTGCTTCACCTGACCCCGCTCTACGTGTCGTGCTATAGACATGGGTCATTGCTGCCTTGCTGGTCACTATTGCCAATGTCATGTTCTTTCTTTCCAGTCCCTGTCCTGCCGGTCCCACCCGCCTGACCCCTGGCTTGTACTGCCGGACCCCTGACTTGAACTGCCTAACCCTTGACTTGTACCGCCTGCTGCAGGGAGCAGTACGACGAGCTGGTGGCCAAGGAGCGCGATCACAACAATTTCATGGACAGCTTTTCCAGCTGCCTGTCCCGCCTGACCCTGGCTTGTACTGCCTGATGCAGGAAGAAGTACGACGAGCTCGTGGCTTAGGAGCGCGATCTCAAAAACTTCATGGACAGCTTCCCCAGCCGCCTGTCCCGCCTGACTTGTGCCGCCTGACCCTGGCTTGTACTGCCTGATGCAGGGAGAAGTACGACGAGCTCGTGGCTTACGAGCGCGATCTCAAAAACTTCATGGACAGCTTCCCCAGCCGCCTGTCCCGCCTGACGCCTGACTTGTACCGCCTGACCCTGGCTTGTACTGCCTGATGCAGGGAGAAGTACGACGAGCTGGTGGCTAAGGAGCGCGATCTCAAAAACTTCATGGACAGCTTCCCCAGCCGCCTGCCCCGCCTGACGCCTGACTTGTACCGCTTGACCCTGGCTTGTACTGCCTGATGCAGGGAGAAGTACGATGAGCTGGTGGCTAAGGAGCGCGATCTCAACAACTTCATGGACAGCTTCCCCAGCCGCCGGGCGGAGAAGACCAAGGAGGCTCAGGATAAACAGGACGGGATTGTGGCGCTGCTGGACAAGATTGCGAAGCTGCAGGGCATGGCCACCAGCGCACTGCCCACGCAGAAGAGGTTCAAGGAGATGCAGGTGGGGGAGGGAGGGGAAGGGGGGCATATGCAGTTGCCAGGCAAATAAATACCTGAGGGACGGGAGGGAAGGAGACGGGGAGAGAAGGGACATGCATTTGACAGGCATGATCCCTGTTGAGTATTGTTAAAACGAGTCCTGGGTTATTCAATACGCGCCTACGTAACGGCCTGAGACAAAATGTACATCAGTGAGTAGTCCCCGGCTGCCGCTGTTGTGTTCAGGACGAGCTCGAGTACAAGAAGATGCAGCTGGAGAACACCCAGATGACGCAGGAGCGCCTCAAGGAGGAGCTTCAAATGCGGCGCACGGAGCTGGAGAAGATTGACACCTTGGACGACAAGATTAAGTCCGAGCTGGTGCAGCTCGCGGAGAAGAGCGACCAGCTGCGGGGGAACATAGAGACACACTCCAAGGTCGGTTTAGGGTTTAAAGACACACTCCTAGGTCGGTTTAGGGTTAAGAGACACACTCCTAGGTCGGTTTAGGGTTTAGAGACACACTCCTAGGTTGGTTTAGGGTTTGGAGACGCACTCTAAGGTAAGTGGAGATTTTAGAGACACACTCCTAGGATGGTTTAGGGTTAAGAGATGCACTCAAAGGTCGGTTTGTCCGGGGCGATAAGAAAGGAATGGTCAGAAGGTCCCGGGAGGTCGGGGAGGCATGGTCAGTGCCTCAGTGGGTCCCGGGAGACGGGGGGTGAAAGGTTGGTGGGTTGGAAACTTTTTTACGCCCATAGGCAAGCAAACTACCAAGGAACAGGATAGGGTGACAGAAGTGTGGAAAGGCGCAGATGACATGTAAACTAATGATGGATGCCAAGGAAGGATCGGTGAGTGGCAGGAGAAAGGGACAGGAAAGGGGGGGGGGTCTGTCTGGTATCCCCAAGCCCTTAACATTTAATCCTAACCCGTGACCCTAACCTTTAACCCTAAACCCTGACCCTTACCCCTAGAGACTCGTGTCTATGTATACTTTGTGGGATAGATCTTAGATGGGATCATCTGGAATGTGGCATGTGCAGCTGTTGCAATCTACCTTCTGGAGGAGGACAACGGGAAACATAAATTAGGTGAGGCGCTGATTATGTAAGCCTAAGACCCAGGAGGTGAGCACAGTGTCCCTCGATCCCCATGCTAAACTGACGCCCCCCCCCCCCCTCCTGCCTTGCTTAACTAAGGCCCCCCCCCACTCCTGCCTCGCTTCACTAACGCCCCCCCCTCCTGCCTCGCTTCATGATGCTCTAGGTCGGAGACATGCGGGAGAAGGCCGAGGAGACGCGGGCGCGGCTGGAAAAGATGCGCAGCTCGCTGCTGAAGCGGAAGGAGCTGCTGCGCGTTATTGTTGCCGAGAAGGCGCTCAAGCACCAGGCCAAGAAAGCGCAGCTGCAGGAGAACAACCTACAGGTTTGTGATCGTTTTGAACCTAAGAAATCCGTGAACCCGCAAGTGCAGCTGCAGGAGAACAACCTGCAGGTGTGTGGGCGTGAAAATGTTAAATCCCTAAACCCTCAAGTAAAGTGTAACGATATGCCATTATGGGCAGTGATTGCGCAACTCCGACATAAGAATCTAAATGTGTGCGAGACACGCGTGCGGGATAGCGGGTGCTTTGTCCCCGAGCTTGCACGTTACGTGCAGCTGTAGGTGTGGTGGCGTTGAATTTGTCAAATTCCTCAAGCGCAGCTGCAGGTGAACCACCTGCAGGTCAGTAGGCGTTTTGCATGGTAAAACCCTGAACCCTTAAAAACGCAGCTGCAGGATATACAACTGCAGGTATGCAGGTGTTGAATCTGTTTAAACCCTTAGCCATGAAGTGCAGCTGCCAGAGAACAACCTGTAGGTGCGCAGGCGTTGGACTTGTTAAAAAACATGAACCTGAAAGCGCAGTAGCGGGGGGAAACAACTTCAGGTGTGCAGGTATGGAATCTGCTCAAACTGGTAACCCCAAATCGCAGCTTCCGGATGTTAAGGCCTGCACGTGCGCAGGCTGCTAGGATATGACACACTGTGGGGGAGGGGGCTGACGCTGTACCCCTTTCACTGCTGCTGCCGCTTTATGGCTACTGCTGTCTGGTACCTTGAGTTTCCGCAAGAAATTTCCTACTTTCCAGGCCAGGTGGGATGCTGGCTACCCTCAGCATCTTGCACATGTGCTGGAAGCTTCCTTTTTGTTAAGAGGTACATTTAAGAGGAGGCCTTCCTCGAAAGATCTGTTGAGCACGGCAGTGTGATTGGAGTGTCAACCCTGAACTCTAGACACTAAGATCTGAGGTGCGCACGGCATTGTATTGTGGGTCTCAATCCTAAACACTTAACACAAAGATCTGAGTTGAGCATGACTGCGTGTTCTGGGTCTCAACCCTAAACCTTAAACATTAAGATCTGACTATCTGAGGTGAGCATGACTGTGTGCAAGGAGCTTCTCTCTGATTACTGAGGTGCAAGCAAGCTGAGGAGATGTGCTCTGAGGTTTCAGACGTACTTTGTTCACGATACTTGTTTGTTCTGTCTCCTTCCCATGCCCCCCCAGATATCGCTGGAGAAGATGGAGCAGAAGCTGCGGACGGTGACGCAGTCGTCGTACAACATATCGGACATGATCAAGACCAAAGAGAGCGAAACCAATTACAAAGGCTTGGCGCTCAACATCTCTGACTTTGCAGATGAGCTTAACGGCTTGATGAAGTCTCGGTTCTGAAGAGCGGTTTCTGTTTCAGCGCGCTTCAGTTACAATTTAGTTGCATCATGGCCTGCGACCTGCACCACTTCAATAACAATTGCATTCCGGCCTATTGCCTGCACTACTTCAGTTACATCAAGGCCAGTGGCCAAGGAGGTTCTGTGCAGCAAGACGTGCATTTTGTGCCACTGGACGCAGACTGGTCTCATGGTTGTGTCTCAATTGGCCCGGCGGTGACAAATACGGTGCACACCAAAGGTGTTTAGGCGTGCATTCAAACCAACATGCTGCATCCTACGTGTGCTATGGCACTTGGCTGTCCACTTCAGTGTCACAATCTAAGGATTCCGCCTCTTATAGGTGTCGTTGACTTACCCCGTTCCCCAGTCAAGGTTGGTGAATGCAGAGACTGTGTTTCATCGTGAAAATTTAGGCAATTCAATGTATGGTGCACAGTGTTATAATGGCATTGCGTTGTAATGTACCCGGGCTTTATCATTGTGGCGGCAGCATTAAATGGCGATACAAGGTACCTTTTTTCAGAGGAATTTAGATTGGATAATAAAACAGGACAAACATGAAGTCAGCAACAAAATAGGTGTCCTCAAAACCATCTAAACATTTGTTCGTATCATGCCAACAAGTTCAAGAAATGAAGGGAGAAATAATGTGAGCTAAAGCTAAGCGATCGACTGCTAGCCTCCAAACTTAGCATTCTATACGTCAATCCTGGTGCGAGAAGAAAAAATGATTGCTATACTGGATCAAGGGTAAAACATCCTGCGTGTCTGTGGTCTGATTCTGATAAATACCAACAACCTGTCAAACAGCAGCTGCACGTTATTATGCTGATGAAAGCTTAATCCAGACCGCTGAAGAGTAGGTCTGCCCATTGAGGAGAAACAACATGTATAGCTGAGCAGGTGCATGGTTGGGAGACGGCGGGGCCTGCGTTTGAAAGAGCAAGGGGGAGCTGTTTAAATAATGCATGGTTGGATCAGGGACTTCCAGAGTGGATGTCATATTATACCCACACACTGACGAACGAGTCAGAATATGCACACACAAAAGCTGAACATTGGTGTCATTTGGTGACTATGTTGCCTAATGCCTACCAATGACATGATAACATGATATTTCAGCAAACAAATGTGTGGACCAGTAAGCCGCAGACGAAACGCACCGTGAGAGTTAATTGCTTTGCCGATGAGCTTGCAGTCATGACCAACTTGACCACCCGCTGGTTTGTGTTGAAGCCGTGCGTGTTGGAGCTAGGGGCCACTAGGACCACCGAGGTCACCTGCACAAACAGGACGGCAATCTGTGGGCAAGCCATTCGCCGCATTGGCCTTTCACCTGGTCAGGCCAATATCTGGGAAAGCCATTCGCCGTGTAGACTTAACATCTGGTCAGGCCAATCTCAACAATGGCAGGAGTGCACAGAGTAGACAGTACTTGAATTCAAATTTGAATGGTCTCACAAGGTAGTATTTGAATTCAAAATTTGAATGGTCACACATGTGCATGGGACTCGGCAAGCGAAGACTTGCACGATGCATGCCATGGCTTCTGTACGCACCACTACATTGGGGTTCTGCAGCCCGGTGTACGTGACCGTAAACTGCTGTCCGTAGACGACTCCGCTCGGAGACGAGACCACCCGGGGCTTGCCCGCGAAATCATACCAGAACGGCGGGTAGAAGATCTCGTTGCGATACTCTGCCTTTGCGGGCGATGGCGAAAACGTCTCGTTTGTCTGTACGTTCCCGCATCGATCGCAGCCAGTCACCAGGATGGTCCCGTTGGTGGTCAGCGCGGCATTCGAGTGGTACAGCCTCGGGATCTGCGAGCGGGCCAGGGTGCTCCACCGCTGGCCCACCGGGGCGTACGGCTGGTACATCTGGGCCCAGAAGTTGGGAGAGTATGCTTTGCTGCCGCCCCCCGCTGCGGCGTCACCAGCCAGCCCCTGCATGGCACCGTTCAGCAGGATGACCACCCCATTGGGCAGCAGCACAGAGTCCGGCATCACACGCGGCAGGCCCATGGTTTCGGTGACCCAGCCGCCGTTGAAGCTGTACGCGTTACCGTTGTCGGCGCTTGGCATGGACATGGAGATGCGCAGGGACTCGCTACACGCGGTTAGGTTGAGGTTGTTGGTGGCCAGCACGTTCTGGCCGCCTATGACCATGATCTCGACAGTGTAGTTGTTCTCCGGCAGCAGAGGGAGCATCACGGAGGTCCCCGTGAAAGGGTACTGGGCGACGTAGACGATCGTGCGGTCGACCACCGACAGCGGGCGGCCCGGGACGGGCACCTTATACTGCCCGGTGTACGGGTTGATGATCCAGCCGATCCGGGCGCAGTAGCTGAACATGTCGCCCGAGGGGAGCACGAAGTTGAAGGGGTAGTAGTTTTGCTTGACGTTGGCGAGGAAGGCGGGGAGGACTAGGAACTTTTGGGTGAGGAGCGGGACCTGTATGCGGGGGGGGGGGGAACAGCCGGGCGGATGTGGGAGCGGTTGGGAAAATGTGGGGGAAAAGGATAATCAGCGGATGAGCTGGGGGAAAAAAATGATAAAATTAGGGACATAATTTATTGGAACATAAACATGAGATTTAAAAGACTGATGTTACTTGCTTTATTTTAAATTAGTTGCCCTACGATGGAGGGCAATTATGGCCAAAACAATAAAAAAACATCGATGAATCCGCACCGTGCTATGCATTATACGGTAACATCGGCCAGTCTTTAACTTCTTTGCACTTATGGTAGACCTTTTGCAAAACTGAACGTTTTAAACCTTGCTGCAAAAATTTTGAGTTTCAAATCGTTCATGGAGGGACCCAGGTACAGACAGCTAGCCCACCTTCCCAAACCCCATACTCCGCTCCTTCGAAGCCCACCCACCTGTGGGTCCCATATCTCGTAGTACGGGTTGTTTGCAGTACCAGCACCAACACCCTGCGTGCCGCCCATGACCATGACCCGCTGATCCGGGAGCAACGTGACGGTAGGGTACCAACGCGGGTACGACATATTGGTGGCCAGGACGAGTCCGGGCGTGCCGTCCGTGAACGTGCGGACGCTCCAACGCCCGTCGGGGAATCCCGCGTTGTCGACGTGACCACCCATGACGATCACGCTGCCGTTGGACATGAGCGAGTGGCCGCAGCAGAACAGGCCGGTCGGCGTCTCGATGTGCGTCCACTTACGGGTGACGAGGTCCAGGGTGCCGGCGATCTCACGGGCGCCGTCCGGGTGGTACCCGGATGGCCGCTCCATGAACAGGTACCTGTTGTTGTACCGCCAGTTCTTAATCTCTCATAATGACCGGTATTATTCATCCAGTATTTTTTACCGGTCATCATCACCGGTGTTATTCATTTAGTATTTTTAGTCATTTTAAGGAGTTAAGGCAACGAACTCAGTCTCTCAGCTAAAATCAGCTACATCTCGACCTACGGCGGAAGGCGCCTGATGTAGCAAGCCCTAATCGTGGACCACCAGCCGCATGTAGGCCAGTCAATGATCTATCCCGCCAGAAAGAAAGAAAGAAGTTCGGTCCCGCTAAGACCACTCGTGGGCAACCTTGGATTTTCTTGCTTGGACTAGTATGACCCATATGTGTGGTTACAGCGTGGATGGGGCCTCGGTCCCAAGCCATACGCCCCCAGGGTGAGGCAGTTGTCATTTTCCTTCCTTTTACCTGCAACGTGTCGAGTCTTCTTTACGTCTTCCCTTCTTACCTGTCAGTGCCAGGGACATGCACCAGGTGCACCGCAACCACCATGGAGAGCTGGTCCAGCAGCTCATAGACAGACTGTGAGGAGTCGAACACTGAGGGGGACACACAAGGGTGGAGGGGTAACGAAAAGGTTAACACATTCAGGCCTTGCTTGCTTACTGCTGGGTGGACTGTGAGGAGTCGAACACTGAGGGGAACAAATAGGGGTGGAGGGGGAACAAAAGGGTTTACGCAGTCACTTCCTGCTGACTACAAGGCAGCGGATAGATGCTGCAAAAGGGTAGCAAACTGGCACCAGCATTGTGACCACGGGGTCCAGGTTACGCAAGCCCCATTGCCGGGGGCCACGGGCTTTCGATTGGTCATGGCATCGACGTTTGGACCCAAGTGGCCCGGTGGTGGCCGCCCAGCTAGCCCCATCAGGAGTTTGGTGCACAAAACAAACAAACGCTGGCAAGCAGTGGGGTAGAAAGATATGGGCACAGTGCCTTACCGGTGCATTGTATAATTGCATTAATTGCTGATGTGCAAATGCAGATCGCGCACTACTCAATGCTTTGATGATTCTCAGACAGGAGGAGTCCCGTGGTAATACCCAAGCACTGTGTCTGCGCCCCTGGATCCGGACCTGTCTTTATTTTTCGTGGCTCGGCTACAGTTCAGCTACATGTCAGCTAAAATTCTGCTACAGTTCAGCTGATGCCCAGCCATTTGCAGCTACATTACAGCTAACTCCTCCCCTAGGTAGACGGCCCCATGCTCGGCCAGGCATCCCGCTTGGACCACCGGCTGAAGGTCGGTCTAAGTTCAGCCCCAAGCGGGCCCTTGATTGCCGCAGGGCGGCACGCTGAAGGTGGACTAGTGGCCGGAAAAAGTGACGCTGGTCAGAACTCACTGGATGGTGTGCCTGGTGGCGGCAGCTTTGGCTGAGGATTTGGCGGAGGTGAAGGTCGGGGAGATGGCGGCTGAGGTGGACCGGGTGGAGAAGGAGATGGGCGAGGCGGGGATGGACTTGGGCGATGTGGTGAAGCCGATGAAACAGGGGGGTATGGTGGAGGGTACGGCGGAGGATAGGGTGGAGGATACCTTGGTGGGTGCGGCGAGACGGACGCGGGGGGGTACAGTGGAGGAGGCAGTCTTGGGAATGGGTAGGATGGTGTGGGAAGGCGTGGGGACGGCATGGGAGGAGCTTTTACAGGGGGAGATCCTTGCGGCGGCGGCGGCCCCATGGCCATGCCGGCTGTCATGAAGCACGCGATGGAGAAAAGTACCGCTGACGCGCCCGTGGAGGGTGCATGGTGACGAGGTCTAAATGCCATCTGGTTCGATTTCTTGACCTGCATGCAGATACAGAACATTAAAAGTGATATATCCCAAGGCAAATCGCGGCTTGGGCCTGCATGCATGCAGGCTTGTGCATGCATGCATGCAAGCTTGCAGGCACTACTGAGCTTGTGCACGACGCACTGTCCATGTTTGGCTGGCTTGTGCACGCCCCTCCGCATGCGCGGACATGGGTTACCTGTGGGTGCGGCCCTTGGGTGCAGACTGGACACTCCGTTTCTCCGTATCTGACAGGCTTACTCAACATCATAGGACAGTCCCTGCTCGATTAAATTTGCTGTGGCGATAGTGATACTTCATGGGCCCTTCCAGAGTGCGGTAATCAATGCTGAAACGAGAGTGAGAGACTGTTGCCGGCTCCTATCTAAGATCCGATAGCTACCACCTCGCCTGCCTAGGTCCACACGTATCATTTCCAACTCATGCACGCACCTTCAGCTCCAGATTGCTTGTTATTGTCCGGCTGAGCTGTAAAGACACCTTCGCTCCTTCACTGCATTTGTTTCCACTTGCTGTTGGTTTGATGAAGCGACAGCGGCTGGGCGGATGAAACGTCCAGCGTAGGAATCAGGCGAATGGCGTGTCCGAGGCTCGAGCTACGCTGCTGTGCCGGAACAACAGGTTAACTGCGTCAGTCTCTTGTACCTAAGCCAACCAACTGAAGCGTTGCAGTAATTATGTCACTTCACGATGTATGGCTTGAGACCGAAAGAGTGAAGTAAGTCGTTTGCTGCTCCCAGGCAGCTCTCCCGAAGTTGTTGGCGGGCATAGATGGCGGGCGGGATCGACTCTGCCAATTGGTGGAGGCGGTCCTTCCATGAACATGATCATCCAATCATAAGGGGACCTCTTAAAACATGTACTGATATTGCTCAAATCCGGAATAGTGTCGGAGGATGAACACGAGATGGTGTTTTACGCCTCAGAATTAAGCATGGAAGTATAGGGCATGTGCATGGTGACAGGTACCGGTACCTTGGCAGGCACCTAAGGATTATTTTTGTGGACATCAAATAGTGCTTTGTACATCACCTGCTCCTCATCCTAATGAGCATCAGAGTATGAATCATGTCACGAGCAGTAAAAAACCTCAGCTGACATAGGAGACTAGCAGGAAGTTACCATGCGCCGTCAATGGAGGCATGACATTGCTTCCAGACCGATGTCATTTGTCTTCTGTACAGATGCCTCGCGCCCCCTATCGCAATCATCCTATCATACCTCAACCTTTGGGTATGGATGCCCCCAGTGTTGTACTACTGGGCCATTTCCCTACTCACATGGCGAAATGTGCTTTGGATTGGTCAACGTAGCTGAATACACTACCAAACAGATTCACCTGCTGGGACCTCCCGTAAGAGTGCTTCACAAATTACTGGCAGTTAGCTTAGAGGTTAACTTATCTGTTACACGACCTCCAACCGGGAGTCAGCCCAGTCCTCGTCAACTGACGTTTTAAGCTGTACAATTACTCTTAGCCATCTTGTATTTCAGGTATATACTAATATACCTCCATTTTATGCCACTGGTACACCACTGTATGGTCTCCCATTCAATGTCATTAGCCAACAGCCCCCTAATCAACCGCATTGATCCAATAGCTCTCATGGTGACACCATCCAATGCTACACCCAAAGCTGCCACCTTCTCTCCATGTATCGGTCAGCCAAAGTACCTGAAACCGTTTCACTCGAGTGGGGATCCGTCGAGGCCTTGAGCATGGCCAATGTTTTCCATGCACTACAAGATCTGCACTCTCGATTATGATCGTAAATGAAGCGAAATACAGGCTAAGCTGCCATATTATTTACAAATGCTGGACGTCACGCCTAAAGCAGCGAATGTGACCAACCCTTAGTTACAGAAAAAATACAGCAAAAACACCGCTTCAGCTCAAGATGTCGATTCCGAAAACGGCTCAGTATCAGTTTGATAGATGACATACCTGTAGAAGGGCCAAAAAATGAGAGGCAAGGATAAACTGGACAGCACTGCTCAATCCAGTTGTCATCCTTTGGCAGGCTGCTAGACAAGCCATCACTATGCCCACGGGGATCCAATCTTGCCTGGCCTGCGGACGATTGCCCAAGCAGCAGGCATTGCTGCACCCTGCCCTCCTGGCCATAGGCCGTGATGCAGCTAAATTGTAGCTGAAGTGCCCTAGCATGAATAGTGCTGGACAGTTCCTTCTTGTACGACATAAGTACATAACAAATCTATCTACCTTGCTCAAAAGATCAGCCCTACCAATATCCCACTATATTTGTGTTAGTAATACCTAGGTGACAAAGTGAATCAAGGTACAGGCAGGATACCAGTCACCGATTCCGAAGACACAAGCCTTGGTGAGTCAAAGGGTATCCTCTACTCATTATGTCTGTGCGGTGCAACGCCATGCCGGCTTGTGCTTGCTGTCTACAGGGGGCACAGGCAAGAGGGGGAGAGGCCGACTCAAACATCATGGCCACACAAAATAAGCAGGATGCATGGCACACAATTTCTTTTGGAAAAGACAAATATTAATATGGTCATTACCCACCCAGCAAGGATGCATGAGGGCATAGAGAAACTAAGGGAAAAACACATATTTTCATTGTTTTACACTATTTACCAAGGCTAATTCAGACCTATTCCAGCTGCCAGTTCACACCTGTTCGGAGAAGGACTTGACATGCTCCAAGATGCCAGTGGAGTTGACGGTGGCAAACTGCTTTGCCCTGGCCACCACAGTGGGTCACGGAATAACTATCATCAGACACAGAATTCAGTAATAGTTGCCCCATTAGGCATCTGTATCAGTGCTGAGCCCAGGCTACATTTGAATATGTTATTTGCATCTCACTTTGGTTCAACACCCTTGATATCAGCATGAAGCTCCCAAAACCCATGATTGTCCCAATGCCTGTCAGTGCGCAAAAGCTGTGCTTGGGTGTCATGCTTCATTCAAATCTATTGACAAAACAATGCAGGATGCCAGTGGCAAAGAACTCTGCATATCCCCTCATCCCAGATGTACCTCTGGACCTGTCCATTCACGTAGTCTAGCGCTCTCGTCTTGGACTCCCCCAGATTTCGGTCTATGCTGGCCTCATGTGAGCGCAGCATGGGGGCCAGATATGTGTTGAAAACGTACGCGGCCCCCTTGACTTTGGGGTGCCATAGCATGATGACGCACAGCACCTTGGCCTCATAGTACAGGGGCAGCCTACAAGCAGAAACAATAACACCATTGCAGTTTTTGAGACAATGCTCTAGCTGTGTATCTCCCATGCAACTCGGATTGCCTCATGCGTACATGGCTGACATGCAGGGGGCGCATGGCTCAAAAGGGCAGGCAGCATGAGGCTGGATTTAATTGTACATTGCAGAGCGTAAAGCAATGGGACACATGCTCGTGTCCCATCTGCATCATGCCCCACATGCATCGCGAGCAGCATGTAGGGTTCCAGGGCTCACCAAAATATTGTCGCGTCACCAACCCATTGAATGAGCAGGTAGAAGGCTAGGACGATCCTGCATTGGGTGAAATGGTTGGAACTGTCCTCCGGTCGAGGCGAAGAGCGTTCAAATTTACCAGTAGACGAGCCACTCTCTTTCTAGCTGTGAGTTTCCCACAGTCGTCGCCTTGTATGACTGGTAAGCGGGCCATCCGTATCCTAGAAAGATCCTGGGAGTATTCAGTAGGTCTCGTCAATTTATTTCCAGACCAGGCTGTTGCTCTGTGAACTTACGTGGCCACCTGGGCAGTCGTCGGACCAAACAACATGGTATTTCAGCTATCGGAAAACTCTGACGGAGAGACAGTGAGCGCCAAAGAGTAGACTCAAGAATACGGCACACACGCAGCTAGCAGCAGGGCTAGAAGCACATTTCTTCGAAGTCCAAGTCTCCTTGTGTATGCCAAGTTCATACCTGGTTCATACTCTCCACCCTTCACACGATCTACTCAGCCCATACTGCATGACCAGTGTTGTGACCACTTACTCTTACACCGTAGTTACTGTAATTACTGTTCCACATACCTACGGTGTAACTTACAACGCGGCAAGAATCGCGGTGTAATTTGGGCCGAAAACTTACACTTACACTTACATTCGGCCTCCTCCCACACTGTAAGATTTTTTTTCATACCGTAAGGTTACACCCTCAGAAACGCTTGATTCTGCGGCAAAAGAGACGTAAGCGCAGCAATTACAGGATAAAAATACACCGAATGCGCCCAGGTAGTATAACGAAGACTATCAAACTCGTTTAGGTTCAGCTAAACGATGGTTGGTTGGCCAAGTACAGGTACCAGTCGGTACAGTCCGTATATCTTGAGTAGTGAAGCTACGCGGCGAACGCACATCAGGTGTTCATGAAGTGACACCAGTTCAGATTGATACTGGTACTGACCCATGCATGCCATGCTCACTTGCTCATGCAAGGTTCCAAACTACATATTGTATGCTCTGCTTTTGTTATTCTGATGGGCAGTGCGCATCTTGGAGCGCTGCGGCTGTCAGCTATCATGTCAATGGCTGGCCTGTTTGGGTCTTGGACCACTACCCACTCCATGCTGTCCACCATCATGCATGTTGTCGCACTGCTTGTCTGCCCTGCCTTCGTTCCTGTTGTGTTGCAGGTGACATCAAGGTATCATGCCAGACATGATGCGCATCTTGAAGCGCCGCAACAGCTGTTTGCAAGTATGTCATTGGCTGAGTTGGTGTTGTGGGTCATAGACCACTGTTCAGGCCATGCTGTCCAGCCAGTATGCATCTTTGAATTCAGACCTCCGCTGTTAATGCTAGCTTAATTAGCATATGGTTAAGGCACTGCCCAAATTTCAGCGCTCTTGGACTGAAATCGAAGCAGCTGTGACACGCAAAGCCTGAGTTGCATGCGATCTGACCTAGGTAGGCGGGCCTGGGCGCATAAATAAGTAGAGCCAGTATGCATCTTTGAATTCAGACCTCCGCTGTTAATGCTAGCTTAATTAGTATATGGTTAAGGCACTGCCCAAATTTCAGCGCTCTTGGACTGAAATCGAAGCAGTTGTGAGATGCAAAGCTTGAGTTGCATGCGATCTGACCAAGGTAGGCAAGCCTAGGCACAAAAATAAGTATAGCCAGTATGCATCTTTGAATTCAGGCCCCTGCCCTTAGAGTTAACTTAATTAATAAATAGTACATTCCTATATGTCAGCGCGCTTTGACTCAAATTATAGCAGTTGTGAGATGCAAGGCCTGAGGTGCAAGCGGTCAGGCCTAGGTAGGCAGGCCTGAGCAAGAAACAAATGAAGCACCGAAACAGCCCCCCCCATAGATACAGCCAGATGCAAATAAACCCAATAAAATAATATCAGCACAGCATATCAGCACAATATCAGCACTACTCCTTATTCTGAAGGGCGAGCAACTGCTGCATGGCAAGCAGCAGCTGCATGGAAAGCTGGGACTGCATGGGCTGTGCGGCTAACCGAGCAGGCTGTGCTTGCCACTGCTGCATGGCAAGCAGCTGCTGCAAGGATAGCTGGGGCTGCATGGGCTGCGCGGTTGCCGGAGCAGGCTGCGCTTGCCGCCGCTGCAACTGTTGCAACATCACCGCAAGGGAAGGTGCGGGCGCAGGTGCAGGCGCAAGTCGGGCCACTTCAGTTTAAAATATGTATGCTATTCAGCTCACCAACGTCGTCTGCAACTGCGTCCTGGCCTGTGTCGTCATCTTGCGCCCTCTTGCCAGATCGCTGGAAATAGGGAAACTCCTTGCGCCGAGCAGAGGGTTCTTGGCCGCCCTAGTCGTGTTCATATTACCACTATTGCTTCTCAATCATATTATTACCATAGCTTCTCATACAGGCTTACGCTCTTACGGTAGCGGTAGCAAACCAGACATTCAAACGGTTCACACGTGTTCATACATGTTCAGCTACTCGCCTCCGCTATACATTGTCTTTCTTACACCGTTCTTACACTTACGGTGTAAGTGACCGTAACAAGTTACATGTGAGTTCAACTTACGGTGTAAGTTCTCAACACTGTGCATGACGCGGCCGTGCGAGTGCTTGTTGGTCGTGTGCCCTTCCTGTTCCTGTTCGCCTTTTCTCAGGTCACGGCGAGGGCCACAAGCGTCAGCGTTCCGGGTTGGGTGGCCTATGCACTATGAGTGCAACAAAGGAAGCAATAGCGCAAGTAATCGGACAATGGGCCCCTGTTCATAACAGGTATGGTCAATTAGTCATGCATGGTGCATTTCGGGCATCACTTCAAAATTAGACGTAACATGAACGAATGCCCAAATTTGCTTGCTCTAGCAATGTGCTATTTTAAAAGCCTGTTCTACTCGAACATGGTGCCCATTCCTTCATGACAGTGGACAGCCAGAGGCTTGCTACGAGCTTACAAGACCACAGCCCAGGAAATCATAGAACGTGGAACCTCACCTCCATGCATCAAAATAGCGCTCAGGTTAGATATCGGTGACCTTGGTCATGATGCTTTGCAATTATTGACATGCAGGATGGAAAACAGGATACATAGCTAGATGCCTAGATCTCACAATCACACTGCTAGATCTTGCTAGATCCTGCTGGATCACACACACACACACACACACACTGCCAAATCCTGCTGGATCACACACACACATACACTGTTATTATTTAATTATTGCAATATGTGCCACTGAATATAACCATACTCCATCTCTCTGGCAGAGATGCCATCCTGCTTTCCTCGAACCAGGCAAGCACGAGTGACGCAGCCTGGGTTATGAGAACATGCCTGGAAGATGTGCTGGGTGAGAAACTGTTTCTTTGAATTTTCGCATGCCAACCCGATGACCTGCTGCTAGGCAGCTGTTATCCCAACTGCCAAATCTGAAAAATTAGCATGCACGAACGTCGAGAATTTTTTTTAGTTGGAGAACTAGATGTGACATCACAACAACGACCCAGTCGCTCAGTGGCACAGGGAACACCCTGCCATGTTTTCTATCGTTTCCCCCCACTGCTTTCTCCTATAACGGTTTTGCGGTTTCAACTCTGGCTTCCTGCAGATGGTAGCGTGGAGGCCTTGGCTGCTTACCTGGATGTAACGGAACCTCTGGAAAAGGAGCCAAGCGGTACATTTCTCGAGTTCCTACCACCGCAGAGAACTTTCTCTGGACCTGCGCCAGCCTCCCCAGAGCCCAACACTGAAGCAGAAAATGAGGACTTCACAGTTTTGGATTTCGGGAACGAACTGCCGCGGGTCCCTAGATGGTTCAGCTTGGTGGATGGCGTGGTACATTTGCTTTTGAACATCCTATCTGTGCACTTCCCCCAAAACATGTGGGTTAAAGCTGCTTGCTGTGCTCGCATCGTTCTTCTGTCACAAAGATGCGCATGAGATGCTGTTGTCACTAGGCCTGCATCACCGCTCGCTTGAGCCCTGTTGCATGGCTCGTTCCCTGCCTCGCAGGAAGGGGAAGGGGTGTCCTCCAAGAAAGGGAGAAAGGAAGCTCTGCCCAACGGCACAAAGGTTAAAAAAACAGTGCTGCGTGGCGTGTCCTCCAGCTCCCTCATATGGGACGCCAGGGACAAGGCAGCCGTCTTCCAGGGTAGGATGCTGGGCTCTGGTGGGCTGGGCTGTGGCTCATATTAAAAAAATACAAATTCACGTAGCGAATTGCCCCGGTGCAGGCTCTGCTGGGCTGTGCGTACGTTATGTGTGCCCTGTTCCTCAAGACGTGCAAGGATTGTCTCATTATATGTCCTCTCCGCCTGTGTGTAGGAAATGTAAGACTACCGGTGGCAAAACATGGTCAGAGAGTGGCAACGGGCGCAAGTGCGTGAGATATTGCATTTGTGGCTGGTACCCTGCATGAGCCTTATGTGCCTACTTGGTTTGGGAATGGAGTGGGTCATTCTCAAGCATAGTGTCTGCTGAAGTTGCCATGCCTCTTCCTCTGCGAAGAGGGCTTGCACCCAGTGTAGGGCTCTGACACCGTGAAAGGGATCCTGTTGCAATGTAAAATGGTGTGTCACACCGTAAACAGTAAAATGTTGACGGAAAACAATATTTGTTGCACCGTCAAAAGCCCGCCCGTCACGGCCATAAAAGAGCCGAACACTGCTTGCACCTCATGCACATTATGTAGGCGACTTTGCCGGCATGCGCTCTGACAGCTGGGGTGGTTACGGAGCCTTTCAAAAAGCTAAAGGCCTGCGTATGGAGGTCCGCGGAGATGGCCGTACCTACAACCTGTCAGTCAAGCCAATAGATGGGTTTAACATGTACCAGGTAGGAGGGGGGGTAGATGTTGGGTTTAGGGCTAAGGGTTAAGGGTTTCTCATATAAAAGGTAGGAGGAGTTAAGGAGGAAGTGGAAAGGGGGGTTAGATGTTGTGTTTAGGGGTTAGGGTTAAGGGCTTCTCAGGTACCAGGTCAAACTTCTTTGGGCAGGCTGCTAGGCAGGCCCGACAGGGCCAATGGGGACCAAGCCTTGACCAAACTTCAGCCGGTGGCCCAGGCAACAGGGCTTGCTGCACCAGGCCACCACGACCGTGGGCCGTTTTGTAGCTGAATTGTTGCTTGAGCTCCCCCAAATCAGTACTGACTCAGACATGCTTTTTCTGGAAAGAAGAACAAGGCAAACTTGAGTCAAAGACGGACAAAAGGAAGGGAAATAACAGTTGGGCTCCCACGCGGCTGACCCTTTTTTAGCATGGCCCAGTGGCGTAACGTCATTGCCTTGCGTCATCTTGCAGCATGACTTTGCAACCAGAGCTGGCAGTCGGTGGCATATAGTGGACCTGCCCTTCTCCGAATTCAAGCCCAGCTTCAAGGGACGCCCAGCCACCCTGCGCCCGCTTACTCTTACTGGGTCTCAAATCGGACAGCTGGGCTTGAAGGTGTCGAGGGTCAGCGACACTGGCGGGCTGACAGCAGGGTTCAGGGAGGGACCCTTCCGGTTGGCTCTAAGGTCATTTCGGGGTTTTGTGTAATGGTGCAGTGTTTACTGATGTGATGGGGTGAAGGGGAGGCATTGTAGACTGGGGAAGGATGTTGATGACGTTACACCTCTAGGGCCTGTCCCCTTTTTTTCTCTCGTTCTGTCCTCCCAAGCCTTAGTCAGGCGTCCGCTCGGCCGAGCTTTTTTTTGTTTAGCAGGGCCCAGAGGTGTAACGTCATTGACCTCTCGACCCTGCTCAAAAGGCTCGGCTGCGCGGGCGTCCAACTGTCTGAGCACATTGGTTGAATGTTGCGAGGGCGTTTTGATGAATCTTCCGTGCCTTGTTGTGAAAGGTTTTGGAAATACTACAATCTTGTTTATGGGGAGGATGAGCTTCGCATGATGCACTGTCCGTTTCATACAGATGATACAGACCTTCGCTTTGATTAGAATCTTAGTTTTCAAATTGAGGATGGGGCTATGAAACGGTATCTGAATGGAGAGTGGCGCAATCTACAGATACCAGGACTGTTTATTTGTGATTCGATTTCTATGAGGAACATCGGTTCCTTCACCTTTCTATGCGAAAAGGTAAAATAATCTCATAACTTTGCCAAACATCCAGACTCTTTCCCAAATTTGTAGGCGGTGCTTAACTCCTTTGTTCCCGTGTCATGTTTCATGATTGAGGATTGTTTTCCTCACTAAAGGTTTCAATCTCACAGTTTTGTGTATATTGGTTGCTTTCCCATGGGGGTCAACGGCTTTTCGGTTACCGTACTGTCTTTGTTCATTTCGTACTGGTTGTCGGGCACCTGTCCCATGCATCAAATTTCGTGCTCCGCTTGACTGTTAATACTTCTCACAGACTTCACAGGATCCAGAGGTGTTACAACATTGACTATGAATACTCTTTGAACGCAACTGCTTCTTTATCCGGATGTGAGCCCACTTTGGGCGAGCCGCCATGTGGGTACGTTAGTCCCGGTCGTGGCCGGAAACTTGACCGGCTTTCAAGCACAGGCTCAAGCAGCGTGGCAGGCAGTCTATGGGGTGCATGATAGAAGGCCAACAGATGGGTTAAATGTCGTTGAAATCTTGCCAATCCACGAAAATGAGACACTGTGTTACACCTAGGAAACAGTGCATTATCTTTTTCCATTTACTTATTTTCTCCAAGCCAGGCAGCTGGGTGACCACGGCCGAGCCTTTCGGGTGAGGTCTGGCACTATACCGGTACCGGTGTGTCCATATCATGTGAACGCTGACACATCTAGGTTGTTACAGGGGTCCAATGCTGTACAGCAAGAGCCAATGGTCGAGTTAAGGCAAGTAGCAGCCAACCGGCATTTTCTATAATATTAACATGATGCAGTTCCAGTATCCAGGTTATCCAGTGGCTTTTAGCACATGCAGAATTCCCATTGCCCTCCCTCCCTTAAGCGGTGGATCCCCCCAAGAACTCAAGCTTCTCTTTCGTCAGCATCAGCTTCTGCACACACAGCAGCGCCTGCTTCTGCACATCAGGGTCCGGGTTGGCCATGTGGCGCATGACCAGCTCCTTGCCACGAAGGTCGTTCACGATGTACCGTCCCTGGCCGTGGTGCGTGATGAACATGCCAATGTCTCCACAGCCCACAGCCACCGTCTTGGCCTGGGAGCAAGCAAGAGTGGTTTGCTGTTCAGTTTATTTCAGACAATAAAAAAGGCCAGCAAGTGGGTGAGACGATCCCAGGCAGAACAGAAAAGATGCAATGCACAGATGGGACAGAAAAACCAAGTTTTCAATCTTCCCATACCCATGCAGTATGTCTAAGCAGTATCCAACAGAACAAAACGAGTATCCAACCTTCCCATACTGGTATTCCCATGCGGCATTCCTATGCAGTACTCCCATGCGAATCCCACCACTATTTCCAGGCGGCATTCCCATGCAGTATCCCCATGCCGTTCCCACCACCATTCCCATGCAGTATCCCCATGCGGTTCCCACCACCATTCCCATGCAGTATCCCCATGCAGTTCCCACCAGTATTCCCATGCAGTATCCCCATGCGGTTCCCACCAGTATTACCATGCAGTATCCCCATGCGGTTCCCACCAGTATTCCCATTCAGTATCCCCATGCGGTTCCCACCAGTATTCCCATGCAGTATCCCCATGCGGTTCCCACCAGTATTACCATTCAGTATCCCCATGCAGTTCCCACCAGTATTCCCATTCAGTATCCCCATGCGGTTCCCACCAGTATTCCCATGCAGTATCCCCATGCGGTTCCCACCAGTATTCCCATGCAGTATCCCCATGCGGTTCCCACCAGTATTCCCATTCAGTATCCCCATGCGGTTCCCACCACCATTCCCATGCAGTATCCCCATGCGGTTCCCACCAGTATTCCCATGCAGTATCCCCATGCGGTTCCCACCAGTATTCCCATTCAGTATCCCCATGCGGTTCCCACCAGTATTCCCATGCAGTATCCCCATGCGGTTCCCACCAGTATTCCCATGCAGTATCCCCATGCGGTTCCCACCAGTATTCCCATGCAGTATCCCCATACGGTTCCCACCAGTATTCCCATTCAGTATCCCCATGCGGTTCCCACCAGTATTCCCATGCAGTATCCCCATGCGGTTCCCACCACCATTCCCATGCAGTATCCCCATGCAGTTCCCACCAGTATTCCCATGCAGTATCCCCATGCGGTTCCCACCAGTATTCCCATGCAGTATCCCCATGCGGTTCCCACCAGTATTCCCATTCAGTATCCCCATGCGGTTCCCACCAGTATTCCCATGCAGTATCCCCATGCGGTTCCCACCAGTATTACCATTCAGTATCCCCATGCAGTTCCCACCAGTATTCCCATTCAGTATCCCCATGCGGTTCCCACCAGTATTCCCATGCAGTATCCCCATGCGGTTCCCACCAGTATTCCCATGCAATTTCCTCTAGTATTCCCATGCGCGCGTTTCCTGTGCCTATATACATACCTCCCTGGAGCTCTCAATCAGCTTGAGCAGCATGCGCAGGATCTGGAAGTCCTTTTCTTCAAACTTGTCGATATTCTCCTTCCAAAAGACATTGCTCGAATGCATGGGGCCACCCTCCAGCGACCCGCTCATCACCTGTGTCATAACAAGGTTTATTTTCAGAGCATGCAGGGAAAAGAGAAAAAACACCTGTTTGGCTTTTTGACTGCATGGGGCACGGTGGACGCATGCATATAGCTTCAAATACAAGTCCTCCTTTGCCAACCATGAAGCACTAATCCTGTGCTAAATCGTGTTACCTGTGTCGTGTAGTATTTTCAATACAGGCGACACGATGGCACCTTCACGGCAAGCCAAGATCAACATAACACGCAAAACACCGCACCTCCTTCAAAGCAAGAGCCAAGATCAATGAGACATATCACATATGCAAAACCGCACCTCCTTCTTGTAAAGGTCGAAGCTGCTCATGCCCCTGATGCCCTCCCTGAGCTTTTCGTCCAGGAAAGCCAGCATCTCCATGATGTCCTCATCACCCCATGTCTGGAAGAGCAAATAAGTGCGTTAAGTGGGGAGCATCAGAAGCAAAAATGGATGTCAGGCAAGAGCAGGTTGAAGCAAGCGAGTGCATCACGGGGGGGGGAGCAGCCTGAAGCGAGCAGTGTTTTAGGCATGGAGCAGTCTGAAGCGTGTGTGCTGTAGGCAGGGACTGGGTTGAGGCAAGTGAGTTTGTCAGCTAGTGGGCTGGCGCAAGCGAGTGCGTTAGGCAGAGAGCAGCCTGAGGCGAGTAAATGCGGTAATCAGGGAGTGGGCTGAGGGCAGGTGAGTGCACTACACGCAGTGTGGGCTGAAACGAATGAGTGCGTCATGTGGAGGGTGAGCTGAGTTAGGCCACAGCAGAGCCATGCAAATACAGGTGCAAATAAAACAATTATTACAATTGAAGCAATGCCATACATGGTGGCATCAGCTGCTGTAATATTTGATGACTTCTGGAACCTACCACCGGCTGATACCCATGCTGCTTAAATATACGGCTGAGCAGGTCAAGCACTCGGAGGATACGATGCAGTCAAGAGACGCGCCCCCACACACCCCAGAGTTTAATTTAGTGCACATCAGACCACTTTGGCGGGGGCGCCGGGCAGCACCCACTTATCCGATGACGACCAAACCTGGACCTACGGCCTGCGGCCCAAGCAGCAGGGCTCGCAGCACCTGATAAAAAAACAGGGACGCATACCTGCAACTGCCGAGTCACGACAATCTTGGGCAGGCCCGCCTCAACCATGTCCACGGCCAAGCCCAGCTCCTCATAGTTCAGGAGATTGCGCAGGCTGAGGATTGCGACACGGAACACCTTCTCCTTCTGCGCCACCCTCGCGACTTGCACCAGTGCTCTCACAATGCCTGCGTCCATGGCACATCACTCAGGATATGCATAATTGGTCCACTCAGGAAAACGTACGCACTTTTGGTCCACTCAGGATACCGTATGCATCCTGGTATGCATCATTGGTGAAGAAGCAAACATTGCTGCATGCCAGTTAAGTCAGATCGATTCAATGTCCTGGTCTCGTTTAATCGTCAAGATCCGATATGCTGGCCCAGGATATGCATCACTGGTGAAGATGCAAACGTTTCTGCATGCGAGTTCAGCATGTGTTGGAATTCAATGTGTCTCCGTCTCCTCGACTCTTCAAGATGTAGCACATTCCGGCTAAATGATGAATGAGAGTCTCAGGGTCGAGATAACCATCCCATGCATGTAGGATTTTATATGACAATTGGCCAACCGCTCTCCCTGTCCATTGTCAATTGCTCACCGGACTTCCCCATGTTCGCAGCCGCCTCCTTGACAAATGTCATCTGCCAGGTGCACAGGCAGAGCTCGTACAGCAGCTGCGAGTTGGTTGGGCTGTTGGAGGCCTTCAGCAGGGGGGGCAGCACTAGCACACCACCGGCTCGCAAGAACAGCTGTCGGCTGCCCCGCTCCTTGAGCAGGGCGGAGAGGCAGCTTGTGGCCATGGGGACACTCTTCGCCGGGTTGGACGGCCGTCTAAGCTGCGACACCAGCCAGTCCACGAAAGCAGACACATGCTGCACGCAGGCAAAAAGTGGACGGCGCAAGGTGTCAGGACTACGCATGCGGGCGGTCCAGCATGGCATGCATGGCACATACGAACGTCTCTGGCCCATGACTTGCCATCTGCTCGCTGCTGGCCACCAGAATATATGCACCATGCCTACCGGTTCGGCTGTATCAGGGCCCCCGTACGCAGCAGCGATGGAGGGAGCGATAGCATCCCCAGCCAGCATGCCGTTCGCAAAAGCACTCGACTTCTTGGGACGGTTCTCAATGATTGCGGTCAGCAGCTTAGCAGACATCTCCTGAGTGGACCAATCCTCGCGGGCGAGCAGCCTAAGAAAGTAAGGAGGGCCGAAACGGAGCTCAAATTGCTATCGATACGGAAAGAGTGCTGCGCGCTGCGCTACTGCATGCGTACCTCAGGAACACGGTGTATGGATCCGGGACAGCGGCGATGTGCTGATCGCTGGGCATGTGGAAGAATCTTGCCCTCATCGGGCTTTCTGCAAGCATGTATCCACGTCAGGATACTCTTTCTAGAGAATCGCAGTTCTTCTTTAAAAAGCAGCACCTTGAAGAAGCTGGACAAGCAGCGCAAGAACGTATTGCACAGTCTCCTCCTTGGTCACTGCCTTCAGCACTGAGAGAAATGCCTCAATGTAGGCCGGTCCAGCCTGAGACAAAAGAGGCAAATGAAGCTCCAATAAGACTTGCCCTCGTGTCCGCAAAGCTGTGGACAAGTTACTATTGGCTATGATGATGGTACCTCGTCCAGCATGGAGGCCCTCAGTTCCGGACTCCTCTTGTCATATCGTCTGATTAGAGAGAGATCCTTGTCCGTAATGAGTCTGGCTGTCATATACTGCTCCCATGGCACATCTCGTTGCTGCGAGCATCGTCACGACTCAGGAATGATGCCGGGAGTATAAAATGCAGCAAAATAGCAATTTCATAGGGAAGATAAGAAGGCGAGATTCCTGCCCGTACCAAGATGTCCATGATGTCTTGGGCGTTGCTCGCTGCGCTGAGGTAGGGAAGCGACATAGAGCCCAATGTTATTAATTATCTGGGCTATAACCTGCCAACTCCCTGATGTCAGACGCACCTACCGGGTCAGCAAAAAGTTGCATTTGCGCTCGGCTACACTTCTCAGCTACTGCTCATCCTTCAAGTACGACATACCGCAAGCACCCAGAAATTTAGTCTGTCACTCAGGCACTCCAGGGCAGCTTCAGGGAGTGCATCTACCACACATCCCCCAATTGTATTTAGTATTGCTGTCTGAAAATAAAGCATTGACAGCTATCTCGACAGCGATGGCTGAAAAAAAATCGGATGCAGTGGGTGATATGTCCAGAAGAGCATCTGTGGACAGGGCCATTTCATTTGTCTCTCCCAGAGCTCCATTAGCAGCCGCTGATGTGGTTTGCTATCTGGGGGACGAAGCAAGAGAGGAGGTCCTAGACCATAGAAGCCACACAACCACTTGGATAGAGGTCAAAGGCTTGTGCCACCTGGCCTTTCCGGTGGTCCTCCAAAATACATTTGGGTGTGTCCAGTCAAGCACGTACGCATCATAAAATTCTTTGTTAGCTCTTGCTCGCTGCCGCTCACTGTTGGCTCCAGTCCAACTCATAAGCATGCGAGTCACATGCATGCATGCATGCTTGTCCTAGAAATCACGCCTACCTCAGTGCAGTTACCCATGGTTCAACCTTCGGCCCCCCTCAACAGGTTTCTCACAGCCATCATTTCCGCGGCGTTTGTCGGGCATCTAGGTTCTACGGTCCTGTCCTCTGTTGTCATGGCAACGAGCTTGTACAACGTCACAGGCTTGTCCGTGATCGTGGGGCTAGCTTCTGGCATGGAGACCATGTGCGGCCAGGTGACAAAGCAAAAATCGGTTGCACGACTAATAAAAAACTGCTCTGCCGCAGCAGCCAGCCTATGGAGCCAAGAGCTACTAGGTGCTGGAGCTGGTGCTTTATCCTAACTTAACTCACTGAATCAACAAAAACCTCTCTGTAGCGTGACCGCATCAGCCCAAAACACCCTCTCCCCTACCTGCTGACAGGCATATGGCGCCAAGAACTACAAGGCACTGGGAGTGGTGCTGCAGCGCGCTGCACTCGTGTGCTGGGCGGCATGTATCCCGATCGTGATCCTGCAAAGAAATGCTACACTGTTCCTTGAGCTGATGAGCCTTCCCCCGGAGGTCGTGACAGGAGCCTCTCGCTACCTGCTCCTCATGTCACCGACACTCTTCACCAACGTGCTGGTCTCTACTCTGTCAAGGTGCAGGCGAATGGGGTTGGGGTTAAGGGATGGGGAGGCTGAACTGCTGAAGGATATATTCTGATGAATGATGTTTATTAGGTCTCGATGATAGGGTTGTGGATGGCGGCTGAAGGTTACCCACTTATATGTCATCATTATTAGGTCTTGATGAGGAGGTCTTGGTAAGCCAGGTCTCAGGGCACCTGGCAGACCAATATAATCGTGCAGTAGCCAGCCTCGGAAACAGAGTTCCGGCTAAGTTACAAGGCTACTGCATGAACTCCTGCTATGAAGAATGCCAGGTTTTGGCAGTCTTTAATCATGTGCCCATGTGCCAGGTCCGATGCGCATCTGGCTCACCACCTACGCAGCTGCAGTTATCCAAAACCTGACTTGCCACCCCGCTTGAGCCCCTCGTGCAAATGTACCCGATGTTCCAGCGCATCATACTGAACCCTGACCCCTAAAGGTACCTCATATCCGAGCGCATCATATGGACCCTGCACCCTAAACTGAATCACAAAGGCATCTGATGCCCCAGCGCATAATACTTAAGTATCGGTATGCATCTTAAACTCTGAAGCTTTGAGGTATCTAATGTCCCAGCACATAATAATGAACCCTGAACCCTGAAGGTACCTCAAGTCCCAGCACATAATAATGAACCCTGAACCCTGAACCCTGAAGGTACCTGATGTCCCAGCACATAATAATGTACCCTGAACCCTGAAGGTACCTGATGTCCCAGCGCATCATGCTACCCAACACCATCTGCACCGTCATCGCGGCCTGCCTGTGTCCTCTGTACAACTGGGTCCTCATCCACAGGTGAGCAACGGATGCAAGCGGCATGCATCCAGTACACAGTGCTGAGTCGTGAATCTTGTTCCCAGCGCTGTGTACTGACTAGGGACAAAATTCACGCCCAGCTGTAGCACAGTCTGGAAAATCTGGAAATCCTGGACCTTCTGGGAAATCTGGGGGGCTTGAAAAAAGTGCAAAACTTGGGACACCTAAAAAATCTGGAAAACCTGGAAAACCTGCGTAGCTTGAGGCTGATAGTAATGTATTGGCATGCACTCCATGCAAATGGGCATGCTGCAGCTGTCACCTGCAAGAACCAACTTGCTCGTGTGATTGCGCAGAATGTGCCTCAAGAGCCACATGGCAGCTGGCCCCCTTCCTTTCTCCCCTTGATATTCTCTTTCTCCCTCCCTCTCACCTGCTGGCGCATCTCTCCCCCTGCAAAGGCTCCAGATGGGTCTTGATGGCGCAGCGTATGCCAACCTTCTGTCTCAGTGCACCAGCGCCGCCTGCCTGCTGGTCTACGTCTTCTGGCACGACATGAGCATGCTGGGCCAAAAAGAGGGCACGTGGCCGGGCCTGCACCTTGGCAAGGCGCTTGAGTGGAAGGCTGTCGTGCAATACATGTCATACGGGCTGCCGGCTGCCGCCATGATCTGCCTGGAGTGGTGAGGATCTTCAATGGCTGCTATGATTTTGAATTGCTGCCTTGATCTGCCTGGAGTGGTGAGGATATCAAATGGCTGCTATTCTTTTTAATGGCTGCCATGATTTGCCTGGAGTGATGAATTTAATGGATGCCATGATTTTGAATTGCTGCCATGATCTGCCTTGAGTGGTGAACATTTTGAGGATAACATATCTACTCGGACAAATAAATGCATGCCCTCCATTAATAATAATACAAAGTGTGCATACGTTATATAGTCATGTTCCTATCGCCGGGCCAGCAATGGAGTTCAATTAATTTGTGGGCGCCTTCGCAGCTCCTACGAGAAATGGCGGCTTATCAGTATATGGGGGGCAGTGCCTGTTGCTTAATGAACCATGGAGTGGCAGGTCCCGTTGCTGAACGAGGCTCTGTCTGTAAATGCAGGTGGGCTTTCGAGATGATCATCATCATCGCAGGTGAGAGGGCTGGGAGTGGAGCACTAGGCTATGCTAATCACAGCTGCTTCCAAACATCAACCGGTGCCAATTAAATATGATAAACAAGATTGATAATGTAGACGTCATACCTTATTATATATACCGGTATCGTGAATAATGTTTTTTTAAATAAATTGTCATGAATTGCTGGGTCTCTTGAAGACTTGAACCATGTGTGGTCCTCTCAAGGGAGTTTGAGCCCACGCTGTCTGTCTAATAACCCTTCACCTGTTGTAGGCCTTCTCCCAGGAAACGCGGACGTCGCGATCAGCAGCATGGGCATCACTTTCAACATCAGCGGCGTCTTCTACATGATATCCATGGCGTTCGGCACCGCCGCCAACACGCGCATCGCAAACTCGTTGGGCGCGGGCCTCGCGGAAGCCGCACGCAGGTCGTTCGTTGTCGCGGTGTCCGTCGTGCTGTTCATAGAGGTGTTTTTCGTGGCCTTCCTCTGGTCCCAGCGGATGCAGATTCCACACATTTTCACGGATGAGACGGCTGTGGTGGAGATGATTGGGAGCGTTGTCCCGCTGTTGTGCGCCTCCATTTGTGCAGACGGTGAGTCCAATGATCCATGCGATCAGGACACACGCACGGGCACACAGCCTGCAGCAGCAGCCCCCTGGTTGACTGGTGTGATGGGCATGAGGGGGTGGCCCACCTGCTTGTTCACTTGATTTCGCCGCGAGCCGGCATGTATTTGCTCGTTTACTTCTGTAGCTATTGTTGGGTTCAAATGTCATGACAGTTTTGCAACATATGAATGCTATATTACAGACCGTAACCCTCCCTGAACCCTGACAGAACCCTCACCGTGTCCCTCACTGAACCCTCACTGAACCCTCAATGTAACCCTCACTGAACCCTCACGAAACCAGGGGTCTACAATGGGGTCTGGGAACTGACCGGTTTAGCCGGGCACTTTTCCCCCCCTCTCCGTTTTTTTTTCCCGAGCCGGAGTCATCTTTCTTACTCCGTCCGGTTTTCCGAAACAGTGTGAAAATGTGATTTTTTCTCCCGCTCATTACAAACTGTTCGATCCTCTCTAGTCTCAAAATACACTCCTCGACACAAACCTACACACACATATAACTACAGTTTCTCCTCCTCTTTTGGAGCTGTCGGAAGAGGTAGGGAATCGAGGGCGTATATCAGGTAGGCATTCAAGGTGCCGTCTGCCTGAGGGAAGATCGCCAGCGAGACGAGAGAGGAGGCTGTTTCGGCTGGGGCTGTTTCGTCTGTTTCGGCTGGGGCAGTTTCGGTGAGGTCGATCTCACACTCGACTTCGCGACGTTGCTCCTCGACTTCGAGTCGTGGCTAGCTCCTTCGCTTTGTCTAACGAGTCGTACTTTAGTAACGACCACATGCCGAAGTTGAAGGGTTGGCTAGCAGACAGCCGCTTTCTAGAACCACTAGCCATAATGGCTTGCTGAGAGTATGTTAAAGGGAATAAACCTGAAACAGCCGGGGAGAATAAGAGCCGGATAAGAGTTTGTGGGCCTCCGGCCCCAAATCACGACAGCCGGAGAACATTCATACTTCCCCCTTTTTTTCCGGCTTCGCCGGAACCCCCCTCTCGCTTTTCCCCTTTTTTTCTTTTCTCCAATTCTGTCCAGGAATCCGGCCGGTTTGTATAAACCTGCACGTAACCCTCACTGAACCCTTACTGTAGCCCTCACTGAACCCTCACTGAACCCTGACCATAAGCCTCACTGAACCCTGACTGAACCTTCACTGTAACCCTCACCGATTTCTCACTGAACCCTCACTGAACCCTTACTGTAACCCTCCTGTAACCCTCCCCGTAACTATCACTGAACCCTCACCGTAACCCTCACTGTAACCCTCACTGAACCCTCACTGTAACCCTCACGGTAACCCTTACTGTAATCCTCACTGAACCCTCACTGAACCCTCACTGAACCCTCACTGTAACCCTCCTGTAACCCTCACTGAACCCTCACTGTAATCCTCACTGAACCCTCACTGCAAACCTCACTGTAACCCTCACTGAACCCTCACTGAACCCTCACTGAACCCTCACTGTCACCCTCACGGAACCCTCACTGTAACCCTCACTGAACCCTCACTAAAACCTCACTGTACCCTCACTGAATCTCACTGAACCCTCACCGTAACCCTCACCGTAACCCTTACCGTAACCCGCACTGCATCCTCACTGAACCCTCATTGAGACTTGACGGTAAGCCTGACTGAACCCTCACTGATCCCTCACTATAGACCTGACCGTAACCCTGGCTGCAACTGTAACCTCTTGCGGGGGCGGCTTGCCTCGCTCCCATTCTCTTTTCTCATCCATGGCCCTCCCACCCTTTGTGAAGGTTTGAATGCGGTCTTCTCCGGTGTCCTTCGTGGCTGCGGCCGGCAGAGCATCGGGGCTTACCTGAACCTGCTGGGCTGGTGGGGCCTGGCCGTGCCACTGGCGGTGCTGCTGGGGATCCACCAGGAAATGGGCGTGCAAGGGTTCTGGATTGCGCTTTGCGCTGGCACCAACATGCAGGTCAGTCCTCTGGATTCAGGGGGGTATGGTAACAGGTTGGTTGCATGGTGTAGGGTGTAGGGTTCAAGGTGAATTTAGGGTTCAAGGTGGATTCAAGGTGGGTTTAGGGTTCAAGGTTCGTCGCGCATTGCGATAGTACCAACATGCAGGTCAAATCACTGGATGTGGGGGGCTGGAGGCGAACTTGTTTCGTTAGCAGCCTGTCCATTGGAACGGTGTGAACTTGAGGGGTGAGGTAAGTGTGATGTGCCTGTTACTGAGAGGGTGGCCCATAATGGAATCGGCAAGGATCTTAAATCACGATCATTGCTGATTCAAATTGAACCCTTGCAAGCCTATGTAAGTGAAACAAGCGTAAGGGCGTTCCGCCTCGACCGTCTGTTCCCAAATTGATCTCTTGGAGCAATCCCGATGATTCTCCTAGGCGCTAAAAGCTTTTACCGTCTGGGACCCAGATTTAATTATTGGGGCGGAATTTACACTATTTGGGTAACAGAAGGTAACACGCTTACCGGTTTGTATGCTTATGCACGGTAAGCTCATGTAAGCTTACATTCTTTTTCATGCAAGATGACATGCCAACCTCTGATCAAGGGGCATGCATACTGAAATTACGCTTTCCGCTGGTGTGCTGCAGGCGGTGGTCTTCTTGGTGCTGATCGCGCGCCAGGATTGGGAGTCGGAGGTGCGGCGGGCGGCGGTGCTGGTTGCCAGCCAGCACCATCACATGGAGCCGGTGCGGCTTCCCGACATAGTCGCTGTGGCCGCTGAAGATGGCTTGGCTGATGCTGTTGGACTGAAGGCTCCGCTCCTAAGCCCTTAAAACGCCGCTTTTAGGCCCTGAACCCCGCTGTGGCCGCTGACAATGGCTCGGCTAAAGCTGTTGGTCTAAAAACCCCGCTCTTAGGCCCTGAAACCTCCCTCTTTTAGATAGGCCCTGAAGCCCCCGCTGACAATGGCTTGGCTGAAGCTGTTGGACTTAAAACCCCGCTCTTAGGCCCTGACTCCCCCGCTCCTAGACCCTGACCCCCCCACTGTTAGGCCCTGAAAACCCCGCTGTGGTGGCAGAATATGGCTTGGCTGATGCTGTTGGACTGAAAACCCCGCTCTTAGGCCCTGAAAGTAGCACAAGAGCAGATGACACTACCGGGCAAAGCAGCTTTTAACGCTACATACCCGCTGGGCCCTGGCCCAGAGGTGTTATGTCATTGACCCGCTGGCCCCTGCTGAACGCTCGGCCAGGGATTGGATCCAGGGTGGATGCCAGGCCAGGGTACGGATCCAGGTTGGATTCTAGGCCAGGGAACGGATCCCAGTTGCGGGGCTGTTTCCGACTATGGACGTTGGGCAGCTACTGACAGTTAATAACGGTGCATACCCGCTGGGCCTTGCTGCCCACTTGGCTGGTAGGGAATGACTTAGCTCCTGGTCAAAGCAGGGATACACTGTCTTGTGTGTTCCTCTCTTTAGCTGGAATGTGTTGTGCAATAGAGTTCATAAACAGGGCTGGTATTATTTGGATCCCTTGCTACCCTGTTTCACAGTAAATAGTTCCCAATTATTGGATGTGCCCATGTGGATGGCATTTCCACCATATTTCTTGACAGTGTGCTGATTCGGTCCATCAGGGTCAACGTCATAGATGAACAAAATATTATAAACGCATATGAATCATGCTGGTCAGCAGCAGGTTCGATCATTTGGCTATTTCAGTATTGATGTAAGTTCATTGGGCTCACAAATTGGCGTTTCGTTGCCCGGAACGTGCTTCTGGTGCCAACACCTATTTGACCTCCTGAAACTCAACGTCTGTTGTCTGATCAGCAGCTCCAAAACCGTCACCTCCCTCGCGTCCATCGCCGTCCTCAATTTGTTTTGTTGAGCCGCTGGGCAGGAGGACCTGCTGAGTCGGAATCGTTGCACACACAGCACACAAAATAATGATTTGGAAAGTTGTGGACTTTGTGCATCCCAGCGGAGCATCTCACTTACTGCAAGGGACAGGTGCCCGTAAAAAAGTGCAAGCACAAAAGGAACCAGGAAAGCGAGCATAAAAAAGTAATCTCCTGGGGCAAGCAACCGAAACAGATCCACAGAGGTGAGGCGTGGGAATGCATAACGTGTTCAGAGGGAAATAATCTCAATCACACAGGGGAGAACAAACCGAACACCAAGCCATACTGAAAATATTGAGACCTATTGTTGACATTGCCATGCACTTTGCGGCAGTTTCCCCCCCCACACTCTCATGGCATGCTGGTCGAATCTTGGCAAGCAGATTCTACCTATGCTATCAAACACTATTAAGTGCGCTTCATCCACATAGCGGCCTACGGCTTTGGGAAACTGTTGCTGTTGCTGGAGCCTACGGTCATAATTTTGGTCCTCAAAGGCCCAGTTGTGGATGCCAGGTGGGTCACAAGGGGTGATGCACACTGCGTAAATAATCTCCTCCCAACCAGACAGTCGGGTAGCATGGCCCATAGGTGTCATGTCATTGACTAAGTTGTAAATAATCTACACTGGTGTCCTTCCCCCCCCCTCCCAAAGGTCATGCTCACCGTGATGGAGCTCCGACTAGCTTTGCTCGATTCTTTTGAAACGACCTGTTGCAAGATATAAAGGCTCGGTATTATACTGATTATGGAAAACCTATCCTGCCGGGGACACCGGAGCCGCTTAGGCGGTTACCCAGACATGCATAGAATCTGTAGCATGATGAAGCTGGCGGTTAGCCGGTTAGCAGGTTTAACATTGGATTTTCATGGATATCCTTCCGGAATGCACATACCGCATGCGAGAATCCCTTGATGCAGCTCCCGCCTCTTACAAATACTTGAGACAATGTAGGGTTTATTTTTCGGCAGGGCCCATCGGGGGATTGCGAAACCTGGTGTGGGCGGAGCTTCCCATGCGGCCGATAAAATGTTAGGGAATTGATGAAATAAACATGTCCTACCTAAAAATATGGTAGTGTGGAGCACATACCGCACATGTCTTATTATGAGATCTCGCACATACAGAGAATGCAGCAGTAGCAGCATGAGGACATGCCCCAACATGCCTGCAGCGTGCAGTTCCAGCCGGCCTTGTTTACGCAGCGTATGGGTCATCAATAAGTAAGGGCGGCATACCGTACTGGCAGGGTAAACCCTAAACCCTAAACCCTAAACCCTAAACCCTAAACCCTAAACCGTACTGGCATACCGTATGCCATACCGTAATGGCATACGGTGTAGCCAAGACTTTGCAATCCTTGCATGCCTCCATTGTTCGTGGGTATAGAGGGCGCGACGAGTGCTGGCAGCCATGATATTTAACTGTGCACAGTAATCACTGACTGGTAGGACGATCCTGGGCGTGTAATCACACAAACAGATTTTGAGCTGACTGGAAACTGTAGGCATGCCCAGCTACCGGTCCGTCTCTCAGTCATTCCCTCTTGAATCAACGTACGCGGCGCGATGCCGCTTGCTATCGCACAAACTGAGACCCTTGTGTATTATTTACTACGAAGATGCGCCGAGACTGACGCTCACACATACTCGACGCTCCTGCCAGTCAAGGGACTTCTCCTCATATCGCCCCTGCGCATCGCCCCCAGGATTCCTTACCTACGTCTTCACTCTCTTCCTCTTCAGCTATGATGTAGTCAAGCCCCTGTACTCAAGTCCCCACTGTGAATGCTGTTTTTTGCCATAGTTCAGTCATCACCGACCTCATTCATTGCCGACACTAAGGAAATTGCAGTTCAGCTCAAACTGGAGTAGAAATCTATTCCGTGACGTGATAAGTGTCCCCGATGGTGAACAAATCTTTGAAGCGAGCGATATGCGTCATCAGGTGCGTCCATCGATCATCTCGGATGCAGTGGGTCCGTCAACGTTGATCTAAGACGTTGCAATTGGACAGGGCTGCGGTGAGAATGAAAATGCTTTTGAAAAAACGAAAAGGGGCTGGTGAGTCATGCTGGACCCACCCACGTCTCGGGATTACATACCGTGTTCTGATGTCGAACATATGAACAAAACGACGGAAGCTCTGCTGGTGCATGACCAGCATAATAGTTCCAACATGGCACCTCCCGCAAAACCTCCCTCATGCAGTGCCATGCACCCCCACGACCAGGGGACCAAGAGAGCATGGGCAGCATACCACACTCCGTATCAGTCTCCGAAATAAACGGTCCCTCGTGCTCTGAGTCTGTCCATGAGCCGCTACTCACCGCAGAGCCTGGCTCGTCCCGGAAGGCTGGGTGGAACCTGCGGCATGAGGCCATGCTCGTCAAAAGGTTGATGACTAGCAGCTACCTGAGCTTGCTGTTGATGGTTGTACCATTCGGGATCATCTCAGGCTTCATGCAATGGAGTGTCCAGCCAACATTCTTCTTGGTGAGGTCCTGTGGTGGCTTGCTCTTAGGTCATAGCCAACGATTCATAAACCTCAAATCTAAGGATCAGCTGCAGCTTTCGAGTTAAGGTTCAGGCGTGGTTTAGCTGTTAGTATGGCACATGACAGTGTTGTGCATAACAGCAGGGTACAAAGGGGGTGCAGCATGGAGGGATGGATTCTTCAACAAACTACTGAACTTAAACACTTGATCCTTGTCAAAGACACTTGATGCTTGACAAAGCATTTGGGAATCGTTGTTTGACTTTCTCACCAGGCTTTCGGTTAAAGTCCCGGTTGCCTTGTACATCATAGCAACTTTTATCTCCACTGCCATTACATCCTTAGAATAACTTTCGTTTTTTCTTTGCACACTCCATTTCCTTACTGCTCTCTGAACCCTGAAGCCTCCAACGCCTTAGACATCTAACGTCGTCACCTGACCTATCTCACCTGTATTGACGCACTCCTGCTCCTCTGCCATCCCGTTAGAACCTGGTGGCCCTCGTCCCGCTGGCGCTGCTCTTAGGCAACGTTACGGAGGATCTGGCGGAACATGTCGGGGACGTGGTGGGCGGACTGCTCAACGCAACCTTTGGAAATGTAGGGGGGGGAGGGATGCATCCAAATTCAATGGCTTGTCGATGCTATCTGCCGTAGACAAGTCTGCCTACGGCACATAAATGGCTGTGTGACCGAATGGTTGCACGATGCGCCAAGCATACCACCTGGGGCTGCCAGACGGGGTGGGCGGCCACCACTGGCCGCCATCGGGGCTGCCAGGCGGTCACCACTGGCCACCACTGGGACCACCCTTGACCGGCCTCTTGTTTGCGCCTCACCCCGTGGCTGCCCGCCCCGACAGGTGGTGGAGGTGGTGCTTGCCATCTCTGCACTGCGAAAGGGGCTCTTCACGGTGGTGGCCTCCAGCCTCCTAGGATCCATCCTTAGCAACCTCCTGCTGGTGCTAGGTGGGTCAGCAATCTCCTTCTGCTGCTAGGTGGGTCAGCAACTTCCTGCTGCTGCTAGGTGGGTCAGCAATCTCCTGCTGCTGCTAGGTGGGTCAGCAACTTCCTGCTGCTGCTAGGTGGGTCAGCAACCTCCTGCTGCTGCTAGGTGGGTCAGCAATCTCCTGCTGCTGCTAGGTGGGTCAGCAACCTCCTGCTGGTGCTAGGTGGGTCAGCAATCTCCTGCTGCTGCTAGGTGGGTCAGCAACCTCCTGCTGGTGCTAGGTGGGTCAGCAATCTCCTGCTGCTGCTAGGTGGGTCAGCAATCTCCTGTTGCTGCTAGGTGGGTCAGCAATGTCCTGCTGGTGCTAGGTGGGTCAGCAATCTCCTGCTGCTGCTAGGGGGGTCAGCAATCTCCTGCTGGTGCTAGGTGGGTCAGCAATCTCCTGCTGGTGCTAGGTGGGTCAGCAATCTCCTGTTGCTGCTAGGTGGGTCAGCAATCTCCTGCTGCTGCTAGGTGGGTCAGCAATCTCCTGCTGCTGCTAGGTGGGTCAGCAATCTCCTGCTGCTGCTAGGTGGGTCAGCAATCTCCTGCTGCTGCTAGGTGGGTCAGCAATCTCCTGCTGCTGCTAGGTGGGTCAGCAATCTCCTGCTGCTGCTAGGTGGGTCAGCAATCTCCTGCTGCTGCTAGGTGGGTCAGCAATCTCCTGCTGGTGCTAGGTGGGTCAGCAACCTCCTGCTGCTGCTAGGTGGGTCAGCAACCTCCTGCTGCTGCTAGGTGGGTCAGCAATCTCCTGCTGGTGCTAGGTGGGTCAGCAATGTCTTGCTGCCGCTAGGTGGGTCAGCAATGGCCTGTTGGTGCTAGGTGGGTCAGCAATCTCCTGTTGCTGCTAGGTGGGTCAGCAATCTCCTGCTGGTGCTAGGTGGGTCAGCAATCTCCTGCTGCTGCTAGGTGGGTCAGCAATCTCCTGCTGCTGCTAGATGGGTCAGCAATGTCCTGCTGGTGCTAGGTGGGTCGGCAATCTCCTGCTGCTGCTAGGTGGGTCAGCAATCTCCTGCTGCTGCTAGGTGGGTCAGCAATCTCCTTCTGGTGCTAGGTGGGTCAGCAATCTCCTGCTGCTGCTAGGTGGGTCAGCAACTTCCTGTTGCTGCTAGGTGGGTCAGCAATCTCCTGCTGCTGCTAGGTGGGTCAGCAATCTCCTGCTGGTGCTAGGTGGGTCGGCAATCTCCTGCTGCTGCTAGGTGGGTCAGCAACCTCCTGCTGGTGCTAGGTGGGTCAGCAATCTCCTGCTGCTGCTAGGTGGGTCAGCAATCTCCTGTTGCTGCTAGGTGGGTCAGCAATGTCCTGCTGGTGCTAGGTGGGTCAGCAATCTCCTGCTGCTGCTAGGTGGGTCAGCAATCTCCTGCTGCTGCTAGGTGGGTCAGCAATGTCCTGTTGGTGCTAGGTGGGTCAGCAATCTCCTGTTGCTGCTAGGTGGGTCAGCAACCTCCTGCTGCTGCTAGGTGGGTCAGCAATCTCCTGCTGCTGCTAGGTGGGTCAGCAACCTCCTGCTGCTGCTAGGTGGGTCAGCAATCTCCTGCTGCTGCTAGGTGGGTCAGCAATCTCCTGCTGCTGCTAGGTGGGTCAGCAACCTCCTGCTGCTGCTAGGTGGGTCAGCAATCTCCTGCTGGTGCTAGGTGGGTCAGCAACCTCCTGCTGCTGCTAGGTGGGTCAGCAACCTCCTGCTGCTGCTAGGTGGGTCAGCAATCTCCTGCTGGTGCTAGGTGGGTCAGCAATGTCTTGCTGCCGCTAGGTGGGTCAGCAATGGCCTGTTGGTGCTAGGTGGGTCAGCAATCTCCTGTTGCTGCTAGGTGGGTCAGCAATCTCCTGCTGGTGCTAGGTGGGTCAGCAATCTCCTGCTGCTGCTAGGTGGGTCAGCAATCTCCTGCTGCTGCTAGGTGGGTCAGCAATGTCCTGCTGGTGCTAGGTGGGTCAGCAATCTCCTGCTGCTGCTAGGTGGGTCAGCAATGTCCTGCTGGTGCTAGGTGGGTCAGCAATCTCCTGCTGCTGCTAGGTGGGTCAGCAATCTCCTGCTGCTGCTAGGTGGGTCAGCAATGTCCTGCTGCTGCTAGGTGGGTCAGCAATCTCCTGCTGCTGCTAGGTGGGTCAGCAATCTCCTGCTGGTGCTAGGTGGGTCGGCAATCTCCTGCTGGTGCTAGGTGGGTCAGCAACCTCCTGCTGCTGCTAGGTGGGTCAGCAATCTCCTGCTGCTGCTAGGTGGGTCAGCAATCTCCTGCTGCTGCTAGGGGGGTCAGCAATCTCCTGCTGGTGCTAGGTGGGTCAGCAATCTCCTGCTGCTGCTAGGTGGGTCAGCAATCTCCTGCTGCTGCTAGGGGGGTCAGCAATCTCCTGCTGCTGCTAGGTGGGTCGGCAATCTCCTTCTGCTGCTAGGTGGGTCGGCAATCTCCTGCTGCTGCTAGGTGGGTCAGCAATCTCCTGCTGCTGCTAGGGGGGTCAGCAATCTCCTGCTGCTGCTAGGGGGGTCAGCAATCTCCTGCTGCTGCTAGGGGGGTCAGCAATCTCCTGTTGCTGCTAGGTGGGTCAGCAATCTCCTGCTGCTGCTAGGTGGGTCAGCAACCTCCTGCTGGTGCTAGGTGGGTCAGCAATCTCCTGCTGCTGCTAGGGGGGTCAGCAATCTCCTGCTGCTGCTAGGGGGGTCAGCAACCTCCTGCTGCTGCTAGGTGGGTCAGCAACTTCCTGCTGCTGCTAGGGGGGTCAGCAATCTCCTGCTGCTGCTAGGTGGGTCAGCAATCTCCTGCTGCCGCTAGGTGGGTCAGCAATGGCCTGTTGGTGCTAGGTGGGTCAGCAATCTCCTGCTGCTGCTAGGTGGGTCAGCAATGGCCTGTTGGTGCTAGGTGGGTCAGCAATCTCCTGCTGGTGCTAGGTGGGTCAGCAATGTCTTGCTGCCGCTAGGTGGGTCAGCAATGGCCTGTTGGTGCTAGGTGGGTCAGCAATCTCCTGCTGCTGCTAGGTGGGTCAGCAATCTCCTGCTGCTGCTAGGTGGGTCAGCAATCTCCTGCTGCTGCTAGGTGGGTCAGCAATCTCCTGCTGCTGCTAGGTGGGTCAGCAATCTCCTGCTGCTGCTAGGTGGGTCAGCAATCTCCTGCTGCTGCTAGGTGGGTCAGCAATCTCCTGCTGCTGCTAGGTGGGTCAGCAATCTCCTGCTGCTGCTAGGGGGGTCAGCAATCTCCTGCTGCTGCTAGGTGGGTCAGCAATCTCCTGCTGCTGCTAGGTGGGTCAGCAATCTCCTGCTGCTGCTAGGTGGGTCAGCAATCTCCTTCTGCTGCTAGGTGGGTCAGCAATCTCCTGCTGCTGCTAGGTGGGTCAGCAATCTCCTTCTGCTGCTAGGTGGGTCAGCAATCTCCTTCTGCTGCTAGGTGGGTCGGCAATCTCCTTCTGCTGCTAGGTGGGTCAGCTTTTTCCTGTTGCTGCTAGGTGGGTCAGCATTTTCCTGTTGCTGCTAGGTGGGTCAGCAACCTCCTGCCGCTGCTAGGTGGGTCAGCTTTGCAATCTGTTGGGTCTTGCATATTGATAGAAACTCTTGACTCGAGTCCAATCGGCTTTTATGATGTCCCTTTTGCTGCAAGTGTTGCCCTGTTTTACTTATTTGTGTGTTTCAACTGCAACATGTTTTTGTTGGTTTGCGTAGGATTCTCCATGCTCGCTGCCCTTGTCTTTATGTCATAATGTCGAACCCCTGTGTGCTTTGAGTTGCTGCTTTCAACCCATGTGTGTTTTGGGTCGCTCTGTGTAGGGTCCTACATGTCCTTGTCTATTTGATTGATTTTTAGCCCATCTTTGCCTTGTGTTGCTGCTTTCCTTGCTCATTGCCCTTGCCTACCGCATTTATCAGTTTTGAACCCATGTGTGTTTGTGTTGCTGTCTTCTGAACCCTTACTATTTTTGAACTTATCTATGTGTAGGTTTCTCCATGCTCATCGGTGGAATCTTCACACATGTCCAGGTGTACAGCGCTGCGAGCGCTGAGGTGTGTCAGTGGGATGTACCGACTCTGCCACTCCCCTGCAAATCGGCAACATCGCAATTTTCCTTGCCATTTTCTGTCTGAAAAGTGCACGTTGCATGCATGTTGCTATTTGCATTTTTTCGTTTGTGCCTTCTATTTGACCTGCCCCTTTCCTGCTGGTAAGAGAAGCCGTTTTGCCTGCCTTAGCAAGCAGCTTCTGCCCGTGCTGTCTGCATGTTCTGGGGGGGCTCCCCTTTTGCCTGCCCCTTTCCTGCACTTTGGGAAATCTGGCTTGCCTGCCTTTGCTAGCAGCTCCTGCCCATCCTGTCTGCATGTTCTGGGTGGGGCTTCCCTTTTGCAGGCCCCTTTCCTGCAGTTTAGAAAAGTCGGCTTGCTTGCCTTTGCAAGCAGCTTCTGCCCATCCTGTCTGCATGTTCTGGGGGGTCTTCCCTTTTGCCTGCCCCTTTCCTGCAGTTTAGAAAAGTCGGCTTGCCTGCCTTTGCAAGCAGCTTCAGCCCGTGCTGTCTGCATGTTTTGGAGGGGCTCCCCTTTTGCCTGTCCCTTTCCTGCAGTTTAGAAAAGTCGGCTTGCCTGCCTTTGCAAGCAGCTTCAGCCCATCCTGTCTGCATGTTTTGGAGGGAATCCCCTTTTGCCTGCCCCTTTCCTGCAGTTTAGAAAAGTCGGCTTGCCTGCCTTTGCTAACAGCTTCAGCCCATCCTGTCTGCATGTTTTGGAGGGGCTCCCCTTTTGCCTGCCCCTTTCCTGTAGTTTAGAAAAGTCGGCTTGCCTGCCTTTGCTAGCAGCTCCTGCCCATCCTGTCTGCATGTTCTGGGGGGGGCTCCCCTTTTGCCTGCCCCTTTCCTGCACTTTAGGAAATCCGGCTTGCCTGCCTTTTCTAGCAGCTTCTGCCCATGCTGTCTGCATGTTTTGGGGGGAATCCCCTTTTACCTGCCCCTTTCCTGCAGTTGAGAGAAGTCGGCTTACCTGCCTTTGCAAGCAGCTTCTGCCCTTGCTGTCTGCATGTTCTGGGGGGGGCTCCCCTTTTGCCCGCCCCTTTCCTGCAGTTGAGAGAAGTCGGCTTGCCTGCCTTTGCTAGCAGCTTCTGTGCCCTCCGCTTCAGCTTCAGCCCAAGCTACCACCGCTCCTTCCTTTGTGATCCCCACCTGCCCCGCCTGACAGGCTCACAGCATTCCCTGTTTCCAGCTGTCGTTTACGTTCATGTTGTCGGTGGCCTTACCTTCAGGTACGAGATGCGCTGACACCTGTTCTCCTGCCTCCAACCTCTCCTCCTGCCTCTCTCCGCCCTAGCCATCAGGGCCACGGCTAGGGCTGGCCTAAAATGGATACAGCATACAGGTGTACATGTAATTATGCCATCAGCCAGTCCTACCCACAGCAATCATTGACAACAAAACTGCCTCCTCTGTCATATCCACCGTCCGCTTGCTGCGTCCGTCTCTCTGTCCTGCTTTGGCTGACAGCCCCAAACCTCTCAGCTATTCCCAGCCGTCACCTATGGATGGTGTCTGTCACCGTGCTTTCAGACCCAGGCTGCGCTGGCATCTGTCTCCTGCCTCACTATACCCTGCCCCGCCCGACAGGCCCATAGCATTCATCTGATATCTGTCACCTGCCTCCGTGTACCCTGCCCCGCCCTCCAGGCCTAAAGCACTTTGCTGACACCTCCCTCCCTCTACCCTCCCCCCCACGACAGGACCATAGCAGTGAAAGCACTCAGCTGACACCTGCCTCCCTGCACCCTCCCCTCCCCTCCAGGCCCATAGCACACTCCTGTTCCTAGCGGTCGTCGGAATTGCCATCCCAACGTCGGCCGCGAACGTCATCCCTGATATTACGCCGGACTTGGTCCAGAAGATCAGCCGAGTCTCAGCTGTCGTGATGATGTGCTGGTAAGACGCCATGAAACTCTCTACTGGCAGAGCTTCCATAAACAAACTGTTTGACAAGGCACGTGATGTTGTCTGAAAGCAGTGCTCCTTTTTCAGCTTCGATTTTTCATGATGTGCTCGTAGATGCCATGAAACTCTATGGAGGTTCCGCAATGTACTGTTTGACAAGGCACATTATGTCATCTGAAAGCAGTGCTCCTTTTAAAGCTTGAGTTGTCATTATGTGCTGGTAAGCCTCCATGGAACTCTCTGGAGGATGTACAAAGATTACGTTTTTTGCAAGGCACATAATATCTTAAACTAGTGCTCCCTTTTTTGGCTTTAGTCGTCTTGATGTGCCGGTAAGACGCCATGAAACTCGTCCGCAAGCAGTGGCCATTGGCTTGATTTGGGATTTAGAACAGAAAGGTCCCTGAGAGGTACTGTTCTTGATAAAGCGCATGAATATATGATGTCATCTGTAAGCATTGTTCCTTTTATCGGTCCATCTTCTATGTGCCCTTGCAGCTGCCTAGTGCTCGATTGGGGCCAAACCTTGACCGGCCTGCAGACACAGGCCCCAGCAGCATAACTGGCCGTGCATGGGGACCTGGGGCCAGAGACCAGACGATATAGCTGAAACAAAGCTGAAATGTAGCCAAAGCCACGAGAAAGAAGGAATGCCTCAAACAAAGCGATTTGCCTGACACTTTCCCTGCATGCCGGTTGCCCGTATAGCTATCTATGCTACCTGGCCTTCCAGCTGGTGACACACCCGGAGGCCGGCCCAGAAACCTCACCCGGGCCGAGCGGCGAATTTGATACCCGGACGATTGACATTGCGGAGCTCGAACCCATCGACGGCGAGGAGGAGCAGGATCCCGGGTCGCAGATCCTGTCCATCCCAACGGGCATCGCGTGCCTCACCTGCATCAGCCTGCTCGTGGCGCTGCACTGCCAGTGAGTCTTTGTGAGGGGTGTGGCGAGCGTCTGGTTCCCAGCAGAAGCTGAATAGCTGTGGAGCTGAAGCTGTCCAGAAGCTTTTGTAGGCAGCTGTAGAGAGGTCCGGTTGCCCGGCAAGGTACTAGGCAGCTACCTGATGGCCCATGCAGCCTGCTTGTTGCGCTGCAGTGCTCTTGAGTTTGCATGGTTTGTGGAAATGGCTGTCTGCCAGGAATCCGTTGATTTAACCAGCACTGTTTAATTTAATGGGGTGCCGCTACAGTTTGTCTACATTTCAGCTCCATTGTCGGCTTTGGCCGAGGAGGCCTGGTGTAGGAAGCTGGATGCTTGGACCAGGGGCCGTTCGCCGGTCAAGGCTTGGTCCCCATCAGCCCAGTGGTGGGGTCGCCCAAATTGCGGCCTGGCGCACACGAAGATATGCATTGGCAGCCTGACAGGTACCGCATGCCTATCTGCTTGCCCCTAGGGCCTAGATTGCCCGTGCAGGTTGGGTTGTCTTAGGCTATTAAGGTGGAGGGGAGGGAAACCCTTGCGGTCCAGCGGTTGGCTGTCCAGAACAATCTTGTGTGTGATCGGTTGGGACTTGGTCCTTCAGATGGAAAGGGCTCCTCCTGGATCCAACTGGCCACTGCGATGTGATACCAAGTGGTCCAAGGGGGGGGGGGGGTCCCACTACAGGCCTCACTTCTTTCTCGCACAGCAGCATTCTGTCCCTCCCTTTCATGCAGCAGCATTCTATATTTCAGTCCCTCCCTCTCCCAGATTTTTGACGGACGTGATTGAGGAGGTCAGCACAGAGACAGGTCTGTCGCAGGCTTTCATAGGTAAGAGAGGGTTTCACTTTGCTGAGTGCACAAAGAACATTTCTCCCTGAGGCGCACGACTTGAAGGCTTAGGGTGAAGTGTTGAGGGTTTAGGGATTCTCCCTGAGGCGCACGACTTGAAGGGAGCCACCCGTTCGGCTGGGGCACTGGGCAGGCAGCCATGCAATGTATTTGTAGCAACCCCTTAACGTCTCCCCTTCCATTTTTCAATCCTTTCTTGTCACCGCCATTCCTTCGGCAAAAACCCTTGCAAATCCTCTCAAGTCACGGCCCCCCGTGGCTGAATGCACAACGACGTCCATGACTCCTTTAGGCTTTGCTGCCTTCATCACCCAACTGGTAGGATCATCACCCCCCTGTCCATGGATTTTCCATTGTGATCCTGTCAGGACCATGAACCTGCTGCTTCCCCTATGGATGGCTATCTCCACCCAATTTGTCCTGTTGCTCTCGATGCACCATCCTGTCCCCTGCTTCTCATTGTGGTCCCCTTATGCTCCTGTCGAGGCCGGTAACCTGCTGCTGCTGCCCCCTATAAATGGCCATCTCTACGTAACCCTTCTCATTCTCTTTGTTGTTCCCTTATGCTCTGTCGAGGCCATAAAGCCTGCTGCTGCTGCCGCCATGGATCGCCCCCTCTCCTCTGGTGTGATCATCCTCCCCATCTCTTTATATAATCCTGTCCACTCAAACCTAAAACCTGCTGCCCCCATCTCTTGCTATCGCCCTCCTCAGGAATGATCATCCTCCCCATTGCCGGCAATGCTTGCGAGCATGCCGCCGCCGTCATGATGGCTGCCAGGAACAACATGGATCTGTCCCTGGGCATTGCCATCGGCAGCAGCCTGCAGATTGCTCTGTTTGCCATTCCCTTTGTGGTGCTGGTGGGATGGGTGAGTATCGAGTAGGGGGGGGGGGCTGAGGAGAAACTGTGATGATGGCTGCCAGGGACAAGATGACCTGTCCCTGGGCATTGCCATCGGCAGCAGCCTGCAGATCGCCTTGTTCGCCATTCCCTTTGTGGTGCTGGTGGGATGGGTGAGTGGGGATGGGGATTGGGCTTGCGTCTTTGGAGATTTAAATATGCCGTATCATAGGTCGTGGTAAATATGTGTTGATAAATAGGTGTTAAATATTGGGACTAAATATAGGGCGAGTAATCAAAGGGACGACTGCGGAAGTTGTTTGAGCCTCTTTTCCTTGTCTTATGATGAGGTTCTCGGTCACTTACTGTTCCACATGTGCCTGCTTTTCGCCCAGGCTATCGGTCAGGACTTTTCTCTGCAGATCGATCTGTTTGCCCTGCTGGTGCTGCTCTTCAGGTGAGAGGCGATGAAGCGTGTGTGGGACAGGCTGTCAATTAAAATCAATCCATGAGCAAGATGGAGTCTACAATATGCTGAATCAAGCCTTTAACACGGGCATATTGTCCTGAATGATTGTGTAACTCACTACCTTTCTAGTCTTTGGCAGTTGGGCTTCTTTGGGCTCCCGTAGTTGTCCTACTCATGTGCGGTTTTGTCAAGCCCAGTGCTGAGGCTTGCCCGTGCATTTTGTTTTTTCTTGTTGCTGTGTCATCCACGTGAACCTGATGATCGTCTGCTGTCCTCATACTCCCTTTTTTCAGACCTATTGTGTAATCCAATCATCCGACAGAGCATTGCTTGTTGTTATTTGCAGTGTCATCCATGCCAACCTGGTGATTGCGACGGGCCGGTGCAACTGGCTGACTGGCATCACCCTTATTGCGGTATACATCCTCATCGCGACCACCTACTTCTTCCGGCATTGAGGCCTGAGCTGTAACGTAGCGCTTCCCATGGCGCTGCGTGGTGCAGCATGGTGCCGCTTGGTTTTGCATGGCGATGCATGCCACCATTATGGAGGCCTGCATATAAATAAATGCAGTCCGATGCATTCTGGTTGCAACAAGTTATTTCTCCCGGCATTGAGTTGGGATCAGGGGTAAGACCTAAGCTAGGCGCACGTCGAAGGAAGAGGGGACAACCGCTCATGTGATTAGGGACTACTCAAAAAGAATGTATGAAGTACTATGTTTGAGTGCTCGCAGTGGTTTATGGTGATAGTCTGATGAAGTTGTTACATCTCTATCTGGGCCTAGTTCGGCGGTGTGGGCGACCAACTGTCTGGCCCATGGTGATTTTCTGCGAACGGGGTATTTGGTCAGGTCTGCAATCTTTTTGCAATTTTAACATGGAGGCCTTGTTGCCTTCTTTTAACTTGGCATAAAGCTGGTCATGCCTCGATTTACCTCCCTTTGATTTGTACCCCCTGATTTGTACGTAACATTTGGAATTAATTACAGGCTGATGCTATCAGTGGGGACATACTTTCGCCCTGGGGCCTGATTTTGCCTGCCTTCCGTTTTTCATGATTACTTCCCTGCTTCCCTCTCTTCCTCCCTTGTGAGAGATTTTCATCAAAATGGCTGTTATTAGAGGCACTCGAGTCCCGACTGACCAACGCGCAATTTGTAAACATATGTGTCCAACCCCTGACTTAGGTTGTTCGTTGGTTTTCAGTGCCGTGTGAACGGATCATTCTTATGTTTTGGTGCGGCCGTGCTTGTATGGCCCCAATTCCACTTGCGTCCGGAAGGCCTAAACAGTTTTTTTTGCCGATTCCACTTGTGTCCGGAAGTTCTTGTCGTACCCGGTAATGCATGGTGAAGTGAAAATGTGATTGGTGGGCGTAGATAATTTAAGAATGGTGCAGACAGGCTTGATATCGTCCCCTTATATCGTGATGCAACTGTACGTTGCCACGTCGGTGGATCTTACGATTTTCGTTTTCCTCGGACGACCGGAGGAGCATCCACACTTTGTTAAGTTCGAGCAGGGGGTCCAAGCAAAACTGTCCCGGTGCTGACTAGGCAGTGGCAGAGAGAAGAAATCATTGACCAGCCTCATTCCCTTAAATGAAGCGCATTGCTAAAACAATCCGCTAGGCCAGCTGGATACTTTGTGCCTCAGAGGGTCTCCTTGCAGTTTAAAGTTTAAACCACGCACCTTGTCCAGTGCCAGGGTTGTGTCCAATGACAAGTCGTGGTCTGAGATACTGCAAGAGGCAGGAGACTTGGCCAAGCGAGCGCATGCATTTAGCTGCTGAAGAATCAGGGCATGATTCTTAAACAAAATGCACCATACCCCTCGCATGACTGCAATAGTGTGTTGGTAGTTGGCCAGTGAAGTTTGTGAAGTTCTTACAGTCCAACAGAGCATCGCATTTCATGCATGGATCATGTGCCTGTAAACCGGTACAGGCACTAAAAAGGCTATGACAGCGTGCGATACCAGTGACCCCCCTGGGCTAGCAACTAACACACGACCACCAGGCAGTAGCGTGGGATTGAACCCCATAGTGCAAAAGATAAGCCCCAGCCATAAAACATGACGTGGGTGCAAAATAAGTGTTGATTTCCGGGAGCTTGAGCAACACTTTGATTACAACCGGGCCTATGGCCTGCATGACCTGTTGCAGCAAGTCTTGCCCGCAGAAGGGCACCCTTGATTTCAGCTTTGCAATCCTCTTTCGCTGGCCGTAGCTGGAGCAGGCGGCTCAGGCAAGCATCTGCACGTGCGATAAGAGTGAAGGCCAGCTGGAAACTCATCAGGCAGTATTTGGGGGAGGTGGGTTTGATGCAAGGGGAGTTCCCCCTGCTTTGATGCGCATATAGTTCGGAACCCGTCTGTTTGTATAACTGTATCTACTTCAAGAAGTTGAGGCAGCCCAGCTGGAACCTGCCTTCCCTTCCCCATGGTAGCACGATACGGCATGATACGGCGCAATGCGGCACAGGTACAGCCGGATTGTACTGCCAAAGTGCCACGATACAGCACGATACGGCACAGATTCGGCCGGATTGTGCTACCAAGCCCTTCTCCGCTGCCTCTGTCAGGTCCAAGTGCACCAAGCCCTACCGGCCGTACGCCGGGTGGCAGCTGAAGTGTACCTGAGCATTCTAAAGCAAACGCTGGCTTGAACCCTTCTTTCCTTTTGCCAACCCCCAGGTCAAAGTCGTCCCCACCATGAGCCATGGCTTGTTCAGGACCTCCATCAAGGGCGTAGCCGCAAAAATCATGAACCTCATCTTCCCAGTGTATGGCTCCTACCGGCAGATTGCGGAGGCATAGGTGGGAGAGTCTCAACCCTAAATCCTAAACCCTAGGCATGCGTGTACTGACCAAGGCATGTGCCAGGTTTCAACCCCTGTACTGTGCAAGTATGTGGCATATGCAGAAAACCTCATACTCACCGTGAATGGATCTACTGGACGGACTGCTCGGGCTCAGCTGGGGAGCAACTCCAGTGACCGCAATAGCAGCCTATGTCACCAGCAAGGAAGGGTTCATATAATCAGTACAATGCCGAGCCATTTGCTTTTGCAATAGGTGGTTTCACAAGAATCGTCTTTACTCCTTTCTGAACAGTTGGGCGCCCACGCAACCGAGCTTTGAACGGGCCTAGAGGTGTAACGTTATTGACAAGAATCGTGCAAAGCTAGTCAGAGCTCCATCACGGTGAGCATGATCTTTGGGAGAAGGGGGGGAGCACACCAGTGTAGATTATTTACTAAGTCAATGACATGACACCTATGGGCCATGCTCAATCAAAAGGCTCCGCCGGGGTTCACCCATCTTCCTGGTCGGGAGGAGATTATCTACAAAGTATGCATTCCCCTTGGGATCCACCGGGCATCCACCCCTGGGCCATTGCGGACCCAATCTTTACCATAGGCTCCAGCAACAGGGCTTGTTGCACCAGGCAGGCTTCCACGGCCGTAGGTCACAATGTGGACGAAGTGCACTTGATAGTGACTGAGAGCGAAGGTATAATCTGCTTGCCAACATACATAGCACCGGCTTGCCATGCCATGATAGTGTGAAATCTGCCGCGAAGTGAACGGCAAGGTCAACAATTTGTCTCTATATTTTCAGCATTGCTTGTTGAAGGTTAGGCTTTAGGGATTCTAAAAGAGTGCGATGGACGGGTTCCGTCTGAGATAATAATGGGACCGCAACTTCCGTGCACCTACCTGCCGTCTGTTGAAGTAGGTGGGGCCGCAACTTCCGTGCACCTACCTGCCGTCAGTTTAAGTAGGTTGCAGTCAGGGGCTACGATCGAAAGCAGTATTTCATATTTCAGGGCCTCCTGCTGACGTCATGCTTTTGATGCATGGTTTGCCAATGCTCGTCAACAGACCTCATCTCCAGATCGTACCGCTGTTTTTTTACATTGTTGTTTCTAGTTACACTCCAAAAGCCAGATGGCGCCTAAAACGCCCCCGTACATGCGTCGACTACGCCGCCAAAGGCAACTCAGTGGCGACACAAACTAAGCTAGCAATGGCGTTCCAAATTAAGCATCGTGGAAAGCTGTTCGGAAGACTGGGTGACATGACGCGAATTATGTCATCTATTAACGGCGGCCATAGATCATCATGGGGATGGTTCTGATCATGCCAATTGTCAGCATTGTGGCAGGTCTAGGATTTACAGCTGTGCCACGCAAAGGTAACATAGGTTGGCAACTGGCTGGCACTCAAGAACACACTATGAGACGGCCTGGGGGGAGCCTTCCTAGTAACCATGGTAACCAGGCAGCCTAGTAAGCTTTACCATGGGCTACCAGGGCCTAGTAAGGTATACCATGGTCGCTTTTTCCCTACCGTGATACGAGGCGAGCTACCATGGTACCGCGACTGACCTTCGCCTTGTATGCATCACGGGTCCACGAGCCAGCAGCTCTTCTCGCAACTTCCCTCTGATTTCACTCATGCCGCGCGTGTGCAATATCGTCAAACCTGACGCCCTACCTCTTCGAGGCAACAACCCATAAGAAATTCTGCAACCAGGTAACCTACAGTCAATCACCATTGCCGAAGTTGACCTGTGTAATATCCTTTTAATGCTTGTTTACGACAGTGCAAGTGAGCTGCGTACGTTCGCCACGGCTAGAAGTTGAGAGCACCGTTTGAGAGGGCATTGAGTGTGACACCAGAGCGAGGTGGCAGCGTATGGGCACTTATAAGAGAATAATCGTGCCCGGTAAAGATGACAATGAGCAGTGCCATTCATTTGCTTGGACTAGCCATCCCTAGTTGACTGGTGTTTTTCATCTTTCCTTCTCTACCTTCACACATAAGGTACATACATTCACAAAGATTTCGTTGGAACATCATAGTAGCTATGCCAATGCCGAGCTACAAATCTTCCTTAAAAATATGAGTGCCATGGTAACGACAGCAGGTCACACTTTCAGCCCTCTTCGACAAGTACAAAATTGATGCTCAGAAGTAACCAGGACGAAGTAAGCAGTACCAAATATTTTCAAACATATACGTGTAAAACAAAATCAGGCCATGGGTAACAGCAAAATGGGACAAACTTTGCACATGCCTCTAGATCGCCGGGTTCCATGCTCCTGCCCCCCTCGCAATGGAGAATTTATTGCACCATGGCTGCTAGGACTCCTAGCTGTGCATGGTACCTTGAATTGAGCTTAGTCATTCCCTACTAGCCACGCACAACAAAGCGTTCAGCAGGGCCCAGCAGCTATGCACCGTGCATATATTATGTCGCATAATGTCTATAAACATCTACTAGACAGTGAGGAGTTCGTGCAAGATCACTGCCCTGAGTCGGGGAGTGTCCTCTTGGGTGAAGCTGAATTCTCGCCCGAGACTCATGTCGTTTGCATACCTAGGAGAGGAAACGAAATAGGTTAGCTCTGTCCCAAAGCACTTCACTGAGGCAAGAAGATGGAATCTAAATCGAACGTGCATCGAATGAATTCAATGATTTATTCACATCATTCAAGAACAAAATTGGCTTGGACATGCTAAATAATCTCACATCAGAACAAACACTCCGCAGTCGTAGCTGTTCCCCTGTGTAGGGATGTCATGAAAGACCTCCTTGGCCGTCACGAACTGCCAGCTTTCAACATTGAGGATCGTGCTGAACTTGGTCGAGAACATCTCAGCAACATACTTGGCCAGGCTTGTCAACAGAGTGCGGGTTTTCACTGTGTTGGAGCCCTGCATGACATGTGATTGTCAATAAGCATGGGGCAAGGTGCATGGGAACATAGCATGGGCGCATGGGAAGGGTTCATGGGCGGGTAGGTTGTGTGTGGGTCTAGGAAGCTTGCATGGGCGCATGGGCGTATGGGGAAGCTTGCATGGGTGCAAGGGAAGCTTGCATGGGCGCATGGGCGCATGGGCACACGAGGATGCGTGCATGGGGGTATGGGGAAGCGTGCATAGGGGCATGGGTTCCTTGCACAGGCGAGGGAAACCTTGCATGGTTGAAAGGGAAGCTTGAACGGGTGCATGAGCGCATGGGGAGCGTGCATGGCCGTAGAGAGAGCTTGCGGGGGCGCATGGGGAAGGGTGTATGAAGGAAGTATGTCACATGTCCAAGCTTACAGCATCAAGTGGGTCTAAGACGAAAAGCCTCTTGCTCTTGCTCTTAAAGCTTTCTCAATTATCCTACCTACTACCAAACACAATATGGTTGAGCCAGATAGCTTTCAGACTCATCATTGGCCATGCCATTGGAAGAAATAAACCCACATTATCTTGGTTTGGAAGTCTCCAAGCATCATGTTACCATGTAGTCTTGCCAACCTATGTTGCCTCTATGTGGCGCAGCTGTAAATCCTAGACATGCCACTGTGCTGAGAATTGCCCATGTGCCATCCTCCCTAACCTCGTTAACACTAAATAAAAATATCGGTGATCATATATTCATATGATTTGTGACCTTTGCAACTAGACATCATGTTACGAACATTGCTTAATATCTCGTGTGGCTTACATCTTACAACTATTACAACAACTGTGATTGCCAACTGAACCAAGTCAACCATGACCTCAATGATAGCGATCCTCTGATTTTACGACCACATGCCCACATTGAGATGCTCACTCCTCAATGTTGATGCCTTCAACCTGTCAATAAATTGCCCAACAGCCACGAACACACAAGATCATACACCCTGTTATTTGACTTACATGACCTCTTGCTTGATCATGATTCGCATGGAACGTGAGTGAACGGGTGGCAGCCTTACAAAAAGAGTTGCAACGAAATGGCTATGACGTCGCCCAGCAGGAGCTCCTGGTCCAACAGCAGAGGCGCCAGATCCACACTCTCGCATGTGAGCGTGCTAAGGCATAGAGGGACATCAGGCATCTCCGGGAAGCTGCTCAACAAGCGCAATGGGCAGCTGGCTAGGAGCATGCGAGCTCTGTCCGCCTAGGCGCCGAGGTGGGCGGCTGTCTAGGCTGTCGTCTCTGCTTCATACCAACCATGCCGGCATGCGAAAATTTCAGACCCATGTGTCCGCGGCTTTCGCTACTTGTCATGACATATTTAAATAAACTGCCGCTAGTGCGACTAGTAAAAACAGGGCTTGCAAAAAAAAAAAATCTATGGAGCAATCATATATTCCCTCCGGACCCTGAAACCCTTAGAATCTAACGCTGTCCCTTACGACACTCACCATTCTTTTTCACATAGTGACTTAGCTGCTACCCTTGTTGTTTTGCTGGGCCCACAAACAGCTTTGCCTCACTTCTGTTGTGGCCCTGCGAACCATCCCCATCGCTGCTTGGCTGCCATTATTACAAGACATCATTTTCGTCATGTCACCCTGTCTTCCAAGCAGCTTTCCAAGATGCTTAATTTGGAACGCCATTGCTAGCTTTGCGTTGGGCATGCGCATGTTATTTTGAGGATGCATGAAGTCAATCAATGGCACCTACCATAATAATGACGTTGCACCTCTGGGCCATGCTGAAATAATGCTCGGCCACGTCGGCGAACAAAAAGTAATGTTGGAAAGTCAAGGGAGAGGGCACGAAGGAGGAAAGAAAGGAAAGCAAGTTCAACCTCCAAACAACAAGGCCACAAAGGGAAGGTAAGCCGTTTCCCATGCCCATGAATATACTAGACTTCGAAAAGCTAAATTACAAGTTGCATAAAACTAGGGCCTCCCACCCCTGCTTGCGGGCTCTCCGACTCAATGGAACCTGGTGCTTCCGGGATTTGCATACTTTCAACTAGCACACCATGTCTCCATCCCCTCTCCCGATAATTAAATATTTTGACTTAAGATTCACCTCCGTTTGTGTGACCATGCCCCACCCTTAGCGTTTTTTTAGCGTTTCGGCTACTAAAGTCCAATACAACAACCAGCTGGTGCTAAAAGCCTTATTAATGCAGGGCTGCCCCCTGACTGGAGCCCCCTGCTCTTAAGCCTTTACCTCAGTGACATGTCGGCCATGCTCGCAGCCAAGTGCCCGGCAGAGGGCATTGAGCTGCAAACAGGGCGACAATTACGTTGCCTGCTGTTTGCGGACGACCTCTCCCTAGCCCGCACCCCAGCAGGGTTGCAACGCATGCTCGATGCCTTGCATGAGTAGGCGGCACATAAACAGCTTCATGTCAATGTCAGTAACACAGAGATCATGGAGTTTGGCATCCGCTTAGCAGGGCAATGCCGACAACGAACCCATGTTTGCGTTTATGGCCCTGACCGTGCCGCGTTGAAGCGTGTCCAAGAATTCAAGTTCTTGGGCATCACTCAGCACGAAAGCGGCGGTCTGAAGAGGGCCATGGAGGGTAGAGAGGCGTCTTTGGCTGCCGCGCTGCACCGCGTTCGCCGCATGGCAGCCAAGGTGGGCCTCAGGCGCCATCTTCCAACCCGCATCAGGTTGGCAGCTGTGTGCGCAGCGCCTGCGGCCAACTACGGCGACGAGGTGTGGGCCACCAGCCACCTTCGACCGCGGCAATGGCTCTTCAGCAAAATGTAGTCTAACTTGCTTTAGCACCTACGCCAGGCTGCGGGAATACCTGCATCAGCCACCAGTTGGGGAGTCTTGCGAGAGCTGCAGCTCCAGCCACTACAGCGAGACTGGTGGACCCATATCCTCCGCTTCTACAATGCAGCAGTGGCACCGGCGGCACAGCAATATAGCCCTCTCATGGCTCAAGCCATGGCAAGATACGCAACTTGCAGTCAACCAGGGCACTAGCGGCCGCACCTGGTGCTCTGATCTGTTGGGTGCATTAGAGGAGCTGGAGGGGGGGACAGCCACACCCACCTTGCGCGAGGCAGCAGCTGCCCTTCATCGCCTACCCGTCACAGAGGTGTTGGCACTCGTTGACTCAGCCTACGAGCAAGCACGACTGGACGCAAGCGGCGGTGGGGACCCCAAGGACCCTACCACCGAGCACAGATTTGCGGCGACCTACCGCACATCGTTCCAGTCCACGGCGGGTGCCGTGTTGGCGCAAGCCAAGAGCCGCACTAGCCAAAGGGAGTGTGCTTGTGTGCGCATACATTTGCGACTGCGGCTCGGCGCGATCAGCACGGCTGATACCAGAGGACGGCGCAACGGTCAGCGGCGAGAGGCACGCTGCTGCCAGCGGTGTTGGGCACGGGGGGATGGCAAGCATGTGGAGAATGCGCTACATGTGTGCTTCTAGTGCCCTAGTGTCAGGGAGCAGTTACGGGAGCGGGGGTGGGCAGGTCCTCCGGGCACTCCCACTAACTTCCACCAGCTGTACCAGCCTGAGCATGGGTGGGATGCACTTGCTTTTGTGGACTGTGATGTGGGCATTGTTGAGGGTTTGTCTCCATGGATTCTGAGGCGCTGGTGTCGTTTGCCTTTCCGGCCTTCCCTTCAGGTCCTATCTTTTTGTTGTTGCTTGCCGTCTTTTTAGTTTCTTCTCTTCTCCCTTCTTATCAGTGGGGCGCCCTCGCGGCCAAGCAGCCAAGATGGGGTGGGATACGCTTGCTTTTGTGGACTTTTCTTTCCTCAGAGGCTTTGTTGAGGGCTAGTCTCTAGTGGAACTCAGGTGTCGGACTTGGTCGTCACTGCCTTCCCGGCCTCTCCTTTTGTTCCTTTCCCCCCCTCTTCCTTTTAGTGACTTACTTTCTCCCTTCTGAACACTTGGGCGCCCACGCGGCCGAGCTTTGAGCGGGCCCAGAGGTGTAACGTCATTGACTGCTTGGGCTGCTGGCCGGTCAAGGTTTCGTCCCAACTTGACCAATAATGTCTGCCCAGCGGCCCCCCAAGGGCGGTTTCATGGTTTGGCAGGCATATTTGGGAGCAGTGACCCGAACTTACCAGCCCCGCTCAGGACCAGCGGAGTGATGACAAGGATGCATGCCACAACAAATAAGGTGGATAGGCCTGCTGCACATCCTGTGAAAACCAAAGTATCTGCTATGGGTGGGCCCAACAAACACATGCATGACAAAATACTCATGACGGCACACATTCATTTATGGTTCCTCTGCCTGATACCATACAATTAGTTACCGGTATACACACGCAAACTCTTAGATGCGCAACGCCGGCAATCAGCCCATACTTGCGTGCATGGCCCCATTAGGATAATCCTGAAGCGTTCCCAGCAGGATTTCAAGTTCTTGGGCATCGTTCAGCTTGAGAGCGGAAGCATGAGGTAGGCCATGCAAGGTAGAGAATTGCCTTGGGGCTTTGGCTACCTCGTTGCAGCGTGTCCGCCGCATGGCCGCCAAGCTGCACCGCATGCATCATCTGCATACACGCATCCGTTTGGCGTATGTCTATGCAACGCATGCGGCCAACTACGGTGATATGGTGTGGGCCACCGATCACCTCAGGTTGCGGCATTGCCTCAACGACTGGATGCAGTCCAGATTCCTCCAGTATCTGCGCTAGGCTGCAATTACTGTAATGCTGCAGGGCTATTTGTGTCCGCTGCTAGCTAGGGGGTCATGAGGGAGCTGCAGATCCAGCCGTTACAGCGAGGTTGGTGGCAGCATGTAGTTCGCTTCTACAACGCAGCGGTAACACCAACAACACAACAAGACAGCCCACTCATGGCGGCAGCCATGGCGGCTGACATGCAGCTCGCTGTCAGGCAGGGCACCGAAGAGCGAAACTGGTGCAAAGAGTTGCTAGGTGCCATGGAGGAGATGGAGCTGGGATCAGCCACCCCCAAACTGCGTCAGACCGCAACCGACATGCAGCCGCTAACAATCACAGAGGTGCTTGCGTTAGTTCATGCAACATACGAGTGGTAGCAACTGAGTGGATGCAGCTCAGGGCAGAGGGGACCCCACAAATCTTGCCACTGAACACGGGTCTTCGGCCACCTACCACACCTAGGAGTGTGCATGCGTGCGGTGTGCGCGCAAACTTCAGGCTGCGGCTTGGCGCTGTCAGCATGCATGGCCGACGCTTGAAAAAGGCGCAACGGTCAGCAGCGTGACAGACGATGTTGTCACTCAGCGTTGTTGGGCTAGTGGAGACGGCGAGCATGTGGAGGACGTGTTGCATGCATGCTTTCAATGCCCCAGCGTGCAAGATCAACTTAGGGAGCGAGGCATGTCCTCCGGCGAACGGTGCTAGAAACTTCTTCGAGTAGTTGTGCCGGGGCGGGCTTAAGTGGGATGCCCTGGCTTTTGTGGAAGACGTGGTAGATATCGGCGAGGCGTAGACTTTCTCAAAGGCTTGAACTTCAGACTTTGCCTTTCTTTTCCAGCCGTTTGCCTGTCCCTTCACTTTATTTCCCCCGTTTCTCCTCAGTGCCCCTACTAGTTAGGCACCCACTCGGCCGAGCTTTTCCGAGCAGGACCCAAAGACTAACGTCATTGACACATGCATACTTACTTGTACTGAGTTGCACAGTCTTGTTGAGAGGGCCCGCCTCGGTTCTCCACCTTCGGTGGAGGATGCATGTACATGTATATCCGTGCAGTTCCGGACCATGTAGATCTCTGGTACTACTAAGGACTTGCAAAATTATACCAATAGGCGCCCAAAGCCATGTCAGCGTTGTAGATAGAAAAATGAGTTGGACAGCCCAATGGCTGGTGGCAAGTGATGTCGACCCCGCCACCCCGGTGTCGACCCCCTGATATTGACATGAATCAAAATTTCCACTTATGCCATAAGTGGATAGCAAGCACCAAACAATTATTAAGCCACTCCGTCAGTGACGGAGTGACTTAATAATTGTTTTGGTGCTTGCTTGTAGGACGTGTGACCCTGGTGTTTTATGTTTGCTCTTTTCTCAGCTGACGACGAGGGCCGCTACGGCACCCGGGTTTGAAATTTAGAGGGTGGGTGGCCAGCCTCGAACTTCGTGAGGTTCAAGCAAATGCACCCGATCGAGACGCCCGCACAACGTCACATCTGTCATTGTGCACACTACGCCGATCAGAGTCACGTCACATACTTAGCACGCCGCTGCCATGGCAGGCGAGCACGCCGAGGCATTTGGTGACACTGCCTAAGAGCGTGATGGGTGGAAGATGCAGAGCGTTCTATGAAATGTGACAAAGTTGTCGATGCAAACGCGGACGCGAGGTTCGGGGCGCAATACCCGCGACGATAGGGAACATCGTCTTACCAAACCTGTGGTACCAGACACGGAAGTCGAAAATGAAAGCTAAATGACATGACGGGAGACTTGGAGAAAGATGGGACGGACTGGAACGCGAGTGTAATTCTTCGGTTTGGCATTCTTAGATCATTGTGCCAACTACACAATTTCAGCAAAGGGTTGCGACTGTACGGCCGTGTCTGGTGGCTGGACGCGCGCTCCATTTGACTGGGGTTATGCGACACAGCGACACGCTTCGATGGTGGCTTGCTGTTTCGACTGCTGTCCTCGCTTTTCCTGCAGCGTCGTGTGTAGGAACTCCTGGATGGGGGCAAGAGATACTAATACAAGGTGAGATGGCATGGCAGCATTCTCGGAGGATGCATGCGAATTGAGCTCGGAAGTGCAAACTTCAAAAGAAGCGTCGAGCGGCTAAGTACTCCGCCACGCGCACACATGTGACTTCCAACTGGCTCACTGGGGTGGCTTACGCGTCGCACGCGAACGATCGTTTGACGTGCATCGACACAGTAACCAAGCAGCAGTGCCCACTCTTCGCTGGTTCCATACGCTGTCTCTACCACCCTAATACCCATGCATGCCGCCTGATGCAAGTCGTCATAGCCGCCTTCTCAAATTCCAAACTCACGTTCAACTGCTGATGAACCTGCTTGCACGGTTGCTCGACCGTTCTTGCTGAAACAGGCGTTTCTAGCGGGCAGCATCTCCAGACCAGCAGGCTGATTTCTGGGGAATCAATCGTTCACAGTCATGAGGAGGAGGACTATCCACCGGGCCATCCTCTCGTAATCGCCGCATTATCAGCTGACATTGCGATGAGGTTCAACTTCGATCAGCTGTTCCCAGGTACACGAGCGGTTGTAGTCTTACTTGTACATCAGATGGGACGTTTGAGGCTGTAACAAGCTGACGGAGTTCTCCGAGTCCGTCCTCATGTACCGGTACTACCTGCTCCGAACGGAATTGATTTGAATGCCCATCGTCCCTACCTGAGCGTCGGTTACCGTTCTTTATTTACTGCCTTTCGCAATCGTCGTCCGCCAGTTCCTCGCACTCCTACGCTCGACTGGAGGTCTAGGGTGCATGCCAGTCCTAGTGGCTGGCAGTTAGAGGAGCATGTACCTCAACCCATCAACGCTCCAACACATTTTCCCACTAATTTGGCAAAAAAGCTGATGAGCAAGCATGCCCCTGCCTCTCGCAGGCCTCAAGTACACAATCCGCCCAACTGCTGATCCGACCTTGTGCTGGGAGCATGCGGTGATCCCAGGCAGCTTGCTGGAGGGCCCCCCACACATCCACGTCACACATGTGAGATGCCTGACAGGGTTAAACCATCAGACCCAAACCTGACCTGAACCCTGTCCTATAGTTTGACATCGCTCATGTCAACATGTGACTGGTCACTTGCTTAACAGCATGCATGTGAGCTTTGTGGGTGGCCTGGGACACATGGTCCACGACATGATAAACATGAGCATGCACAATCTGCATGGCATCACTATACGACAAAATTCAGCGCATCATGCCGACTTAGCCGGAATGGCTAGACTACGCAGATTTTGACGGATTGTATGCCGTTATGAAGCATATACAGATTGAGACGGATTGTACCGTGCGAGCAGCATGACTACCTGGTGCATAGTAGGCAACGAGTTACCTGGCGCAGACACACGATATTGTCAAACAAGAGAATGTCATGCAAATAGGCCTAAATAAACAGCTGTACCACACATCCCTTTCCATGCATGCATGCATGCTGAAGGGTTGCCTCAATACCGCCACGTGCAAGCTGCCTTCATACCTTGACATACATGCTGGGCAGGAATGAGTAGAGATTAGTGAAGCTTGGTCGCTCGGTTTCATCCCGATCGGGCCTTCAGCGGCCGTGGGGCGGCCTGACAAAGGTGGACTGGCGGAAATAGAAACGCTGAAGGGGGGAGCATGATCCGATCAAGTGATTCCTAAGGGTGGTATGCGGCTGGATGGCAACTTTTTCTTTCTCATCTTGATAGTGCTCGAATCCGGGCACGAGTCCCATGCACCAGCATGGTGCCATTCCTGTCATATGGACCGAAAAGATCTGGAACTGAACTGAGCTGTGGCTGCCTCATTCATGCATACCCTCAGCCGGCATGAGGGCTAGGTTGCCAGGATGGTAGAGCTCGCAGCTTAGTAGCCCTCAGGTTTTTGCCCGTTGCTGCTGTCCAATGCCCCCAATATGCTACAGCCTGTTGCGCCTGACTTTTTTGAAGAGAAAAAATAGATGTGAGTCAAGCCTGCAGGAGGCCTACCTCATTAACCTGTCTTCTTTCCGTGGCTGCGTGTGCTGCCACGTGTTGCACACTTGCACCTGCCCTCATCATCAGCAGGGAGGGCTGACCTAGGATGTTTTCATGCCTGGATTGTCTGCTGCCACCTATATGAAGCCTGCATAATTTACTCGCCGTCCGGCTGTTGCTGCGTAGAGGAGCTGCAGGCCTGGGATCGTGGGACAGGCTTGGAGCGTCCAGGCAACGTGCTCTTCAGGGTTGCTGATGCTCATGGTAGGAGGCGGTCCAGGTCAGACACGTCGCAGTTTGATTTCGACGCCTAATAGTGCTGGTTCAAGCCCTGCAAAACGATATATGCGAGATTATTCTTCCGGCGGTACATCCGCCCCTCCCCCAAATGTATGGCCCTCGTTAATGGTATCGGTAGCCACGGTAGCCATGTCCCATACGGCCATGCCTTGGCCAAAATGGTTGGCTTCCTCCATCCACGTCTCAGGGAGTACATATTATTCATTTATATGGTCACCATTAAAGATAATGGTGCAGATGTGACTAGGGTTTAGGGTTTACACTTAGGGCTTTAGGCGGCCCCGAGCTGCGCTCTTCCCTGGACCGGCTCGCCATAAGGAGGCCGTCGTTTCTTTCCGTGTCCTCATGGCCCCTCTTCAACTGCTGCTTGCCTCCTAGCCTCCCCAAGTCCTGAAAGGCAGAATCCCCGGTGGACTCAGTGGTATTATTACACTGATTGGCAGCTCATCCTGAGGTATGTGGATCGAACCCTGCCAAGGTTCATTTCATACCGTGTTCCAGGTGTAAGCGGGGAAAACGTCTGGCGCTTCGTTGAATGTGCCCCGCAGAATGTCGTGAGCGGGCTATCCTTGGTAGGATGGAACTGCTGTGGGTCGAGCGGTCTCACGCCTCCTGCTTCCGCGGAGGAGTAGTCTTTCTTTCTGAAAGGCAGAGAGAGAAATGAAACCGTGTCCCGCTAGGGTTGTGCGGATCCTTTCATGAAAGCATTGAAGCCCAAAGACCAAAGCCACGTACACACAATGTTACCACCTGACCCACCCTGCCTGACCCACCCTGGCCACGGCCTAGCAGGCCACTCACGATGGGTTGACACCCCTGTGCCTCCAAGCCGGCCTCCCAGGCAGCCCCGAGGGCGCCCGTCCCGTCATGCGAGCCTGCAACGTCAGTAGTTCCGCTCAGCAGTGGAGGTTGAGCGACAACCTCCCCACCACTGGCAGCAGCTGCAGACTGGCCCAAGGCACCGGCAGCTCGCTTCAGCCAGCAGCGCCTTCATCACTTTCCCCCCAGGCGATGCACCCGATCTCTCAGCCTTCTCCCTCTCCCTCACCTCCGGCTTCCAAAGTGAACTGGTAGGTGGCGCTGAGGTGGGGCTGTTGGACAAGGTTTATTTTACTGCGCACCAGGCCACCTTCGGCAGGCCGCTGGGCAGCCAGCACTGGGCCGATGGGGACCCAATCAACCTTGATCGGCCTACGACGGATGGCCCAAGCGGCAGGGTTTACTGCGACATGCTCCCACCGCCATGGGCTGTGATGTAGCTAACATGTAGCTGACATGTAGCTGAAGTGTAGCTGAAGTGTAGCTGAAGTGTAGCTGAAGTGTAGCTTAAGCCCCCTAACATACAGAGTGACAATGGCCTGGGCCTGTTTGACAAGGCCTGGCTCGTCCCACCCAGCCCTTCACCTGGGCTTGTCTTGATGATCTATGATTCAGTAGTAAAGGAATGAAGAGTGATTCATTGGTTAATGATTTAGTGGTGATATGATGGATGATTTAGTGGTGATATGATGGATTGATTAAGTGGCTTTTTGATTGGTGATTGACACTACACCCTTTACTTGCCTAGTTTAGGGTTAAACCCCTTGACCCCAACCTTAAACCCTTCATGTGATTGGTGCAGATGTGTGACCTGGCCATGTGTTGTCTGACATTGCTTCCTCCTTGCCACTTTGTGCACAGCACAAGGACCAACCGCACCAGCATGACCGCACTCGGGCTGTGTTTCTCATTCGCGAAGGTGCGCTTGCACGTGGCACTGCGGCACATTCAGCCTAATTTTCTTTATTTTTTAATTTCTTCTCTCGCAAGGCTTTTGCATGAGCACATGGAAAGCAGCCTGGCTGCCTCTCAGCTGCCCAAGCGGCTGCGATCCACATATCCTAGTGCACTGCTAACCTGTTAATATAAACTTGGTTATGCTTAAGATCAAGTTTGGTTGTGCTAACACTAGGGTGACAACCGACACAGGCACTGACTTGCCAGTTGTTCTCTGGCAGTGGCGACACTGATCATTCCTGCAGCTCAGTTATAATCAGTGTCGCCACATTTTTTCTAGGGTTTGAGGGTTTAGGGTCATAGAATACGGACTTAAAACGCTGAATAAATATGTCCTGGAACGAAACACGCTAGCTTAATGACTGCAGCTCAGGGGACATGCGGCTCCAGCCCCCAGCTGTGATTTTTCCTCTAACCCGCACACCCCTGGGGTCGGCTTAATCGGGTAGTTTCCCTCCTTAATTTCTGACCGCAGCTCCTGGCGAGGGTCGCACCATCCTTTATTCAAGCGTGTGTTAGCCGTACTCACCCCATCTGGATATAGCTTTTTATTTCTCGTCTTTTGTTGGTCTTTGTCTTGGGGGGCCTGTGTCACGAACCTTAAAACCTTCCAAGCACATTCATTATATCTGGATCCTTTAGTCTAGCTGGTAGGAACGCTGCAGCCTGATTCAGCAAGCCCTGCTGCTTGGGCCACCGGTCATAAGCAGGTCAAGGGTTGGTCCCTGCTGGCCCCGGGGTGGCTGCCCAGGGGCCTGCCCCTGGGGCCTGCCAGGCCCCTGAGCTGCCCCTGGGGCCTGCCAGGCCCCTGAGTTGCCCCTGGGGCCTGCCAGGCCCCTGGGCTGCCCCAGGGGCGGCTGTGCAAGGGCCTGCTCAAGGTGGCCTGGTACCCACTGAAATAATCATCGTGCCCCGCATACCCTGCTCTGTGCAGACCGCCCCCTACAACGGCAGCATCCCTGGCTACGCTGCAGCATGCGGAGGATGTGAGTGACGAAAAAAATGCTGGTTTCATGATCATGTGCAGTCTTTACTAAGAGCATAGGATAGCAATGCATGAATACCATTATTTAAAATACCTAAACGTCTAATGTCCGTCCGGAATCATGTTTGGATGCTAAGAATGCTCTGAAGATGTTTTGGAAGCAAGTGCGTGGTCGATGCCCGTAGCCGTGTCCTGGTGCAGCATTTGTTTAAACGCCCTTGTTGGAGGCAAATGATGCCTAGATGTCAATAACCACCAACCCATGCATGTATCAGGCACTCCCATAACCATGGACGACCTGGCACGCAAGTACCGTAGTATTAGTCGGATTTGGTTTTTTTTGATGATTTTTAATTAAAAATCAATCGTAAAAAGCAACTGTTTCAGGTACTGAAGAGAAAACCAACCAAACCAACCAAACATTTCGGGTACCACCAGGGTTTCCCCCCTCTTTTTATTTCCATTCTGCGCCCACTGCGACCAATCTCTATCTAGAATGAAGAGGCAGAGGCAGTCCACAATGAAGAGGCGGTCCTCTACCGTCCCCATTCTGCGCCCACTGCGATTTATCTCTACCCGGTATCTAGAATGAAGAGGCAGTTCGGATTTTTTGAGTCATTCGCTGGAGCGAGGGCAAAGAACGTAGGCTGCAAAAGTTGATCGGATAGCTGATGAGGTGTTTCCGGAACCTGCACCGGGAGGGGCGGGGCTCCAGAAGCCGCAGTCCTCTTGTCCGTGCATTTGAGGGGGATAGGGCAGTAACTAGTGAAGCATGTCAGACAGCCACTGACTATCGGTACGGTACCATATTAATCTTTTATTTTATTTACCCGGTAGCAACTTTGGCTTCAGGTTCCTTTCTGAATGTCAGTACTAGATGCAGGGCTGAGGCTCTGTGTCGGTATTTAAAAAAACACCTGTAATTTTCCAGGCAATGAACCAAATTTCCAGACGGTTTTTAAATAAAATCTACCATTGAAGTTTATTTCAGGTACCAAAAAATAAAAATCAACCATTAAAAGTTTAAAACCAATCAGGTGACTGTGTGAAGTTGGGGTACCAAAAAAATCAACTCCGAATAAACCAAACCCGACTGGTACTACGGTAGTGAATGGCATCATAGAAGCGCCGTCGCCATGTTGTGTGTAGGTTGGGGTGCAGCTGAATTGTACGTGAAGCACGCCAACGTAAACAAAGCACTCACCTGCCATCCACTGCTGTGTGCTTCAGGCATTGCCATCACCAACGACGACCAGGCACGCAACCAGTGCGTGGACTGCATATCGAAGTCAGTCGGCGCAGCGTTTCAGCACATCGGTACTGCCGTTAGTGCCATGCAGTGCGTGGCTGACGCAGCCAGGAGCGCCGCTTCCGGAACTCGCCCGAGGCTACCCGTCATCACCGATGTGAACTACAGGCAGAGAACCCTGTTGGCCACGGTAGCATCCGATCCCTACTGCCTCTGCGCAGAAAACATCTACGACTACCCCAGCCCAGCCGTAGTCGTAACTTCCAATGCCACGGACCAGGCCACCCTCTCCGACCCGACCACTTCCGGCCTGATCGTCCTTTTGCCTAACGCGACATCCGCCGTCACCGTCACGGCGGGATCTGCGGCCCGCATCGCGGTGACGGCGGACAAAGCACTGACGTTGGACGTGACAGCGGGCGCCTCTGAATCCGTGATAATCGTCGCTCCCGTAGCGACGACACTGACCGTCACAGCCGGGGCGGCATCAAATTGGGTGATTTACGCTCCCGCTATGATCACGGCCACACTCTCGGCATCCAACGTCAACAACCTCACCTTCATCTCCCCGGGCGCCTGCACCGTCACCTCCACCGCATCCGGCAATCTTCTGATCTTCGCACCTCGGTCGCCCACAGTGACTATCACCGCATCAGCCGCTCTCTACATCAACCTCACGGCAACCCTGGCCACAACAGTGACCATCACTGCCAGCGCCACATCCACAATCCTGTTGTACGCCCCAAATCTGCTGACCCTGACCATCACAGCATCGGCCGCCACAGACATCACATACCAAGCATCCGCCCCCCCAACCATCACCCTGACAATCCCAGCTCAAGCTGTTGTCCGACACATCACAGTGTCAATCCCTGCGGCATGTCCTACTTGCCTGGATGGCCAATCCCTTTCTCCCAGCCCCCCATCTCCTCTTCCCCCTTCCCCCCCATCTCTCCTCCCCCCTTCTCCACCCTCACCCTCTCCACCCCCACCCCCACCCTCGCCCCCGCCCTCGCCCCCGCCCTCACCCCCAACCTCTCCTCCACCCCCACCCCCACCCTCACCCCCACCCTCACCTCCCTCCCCCTTACTTCCTCCACCAACACCCCCCTCCCCCTCTTCACCCCTACCTTCACCACCTCCACCATTACCTCCGCCCTCAATGCCACCCTCACCCTCGCCACCCTCACCCCCACCCTCACCTCCGTCCCCCTTGCCACCTTCTCCTTCACCTCGCTCTCCCTCTCCCTCCCCACCCTCTCCACCCTCCCCCTCTCCCCCTTCCCCTTCTCCCCCCTCCCCTTCTCCCCCCTCCCCTTCTCCCCCCTCTCCCTCTCCCCTCTCTCCCTCTCCCCCCAACCCCTCTCCCCCTTCCCCCTCTCCCCCCTACCCCTCTCCCCCCTCACCTGCCGCACGCTCAACCTCACCCCCCTCTTCCGCACCCTCAACTCCACCTCCCTCCTCCTCACCGCCCTCCCCCAAAACACAATCTAAATCACCAGCCTCACCCGTACCCCCTTCACCACCATCTCCATCACTGCCGCGTCAGCCTCCTCCCTCTCTACCTACGTATCCCCCTTCCCACACCAAGCCCTCACCCTCAGATGCACCACCCTTCCCTATCCATCCTCCTCCCTCTCTCATGGACATGCCTCAGCCTGCTTTCCCCAACATGGATTCTTTCCCACCGCTGTCCTCCCCGGCTCCCCTACAGCCTTCATCCCCCCCACCACCACACCCCTCGTATCCTCTATTAGCCCCCCACCCTCCTGTACCCTCCTACCCCCCATCATCGGTGTCCCCACCACTGGGCATTGATCCGCGGACATCCACCGAGGCCCAGCGGCCTTCTCCTTCAGCCCCCGGCCCTGTAATTGTCACTCCTGAAGCAGGTAGGGAGCAGGTAGGGAGCAGGTAGGGAGCAGGAGGGAGTAGGTAGGGAGCAGGTAGGGAGCAGGAGGGTGCGGGTATGGAGCAGGCTTATTGATAGGCCTGTGTCAGAACCAGCTGTGGAATTCTGCTGACACAAAACGCGTCAGGATTTTGTCTTGTTAACGAAATCTCAACAAAAAAAACATTTCTAGGGAACCCCGAAATGGCTGCCTCAGTATTGCTTCAGTTGAGAGTCTGTCCCCAATCACGTTTTGTGTTATCGTTTATTTTTACCCATATCTGTGATCTGCAGTGAACTTCTCCTTTCCCCCAATTATTCGAATGCAGATTGATCATTATTTGAATGCAGCCTGATTCCCATCTTTGTTGCAGTGGGCTCGCTGCCTCTCCTCAACCTCACCGCGACACAAAAGGCGGTGCAAGTTGCTGTGACTACCAGTATCACCACCACGGTAAGTGCCTCATGTAGTCATGTGTGCGTGCCTCCGAGCCAAAGCTTTGTGTGTGAAGCTGTGAGGGGTTGAGGGTGAGGTTTAGGCGTGAGAGTCAAGGGTTAAGCGTGAGAGTCCAAGGGTGAGGATTATGGGTTATTTAAAGGGCGAGATTTGAGGGTTCACGGTTAAGGGTTCAGGGTGAGATTGAACGGTGAGGGTTTAGGGTTGATGTCTGTGCCATTGTCTTGATGCTTTAGTATTCAGCATTGGTGATGATGTCTCGTTGAGACTGTCCTGCTCGCACATCAGTAACATCACCTTACGCTGTCAACGTGATGCCCATCTGGGAAACCGCAAACCCCACACCCTGAGCCTTGAACCCTTATCTTTGAAATCGCAAACCCTACACCCTGAGCCTTGAACCCTCATCTTAGAAACCGCGAACCCTACACCCCGAACCTTGAACCCTTATCCCAGACCGTCGATGCTATGCCTTGATCTGGCGTGTTGCGGCCCTCTTATCGACTCGCCCCTTTCCTTTCTATTTTCAGATAATTGATAACTAGAAGCGTGCCCCTGCCTGCACAGCTGGTTGCGACGGTTGTATTTGCTGCTGCTACATCTGTGTTAGCCACTGCCGGAGGCGCGGTCGGCGCTGCCGTGGCAGCAGCACAGGTGAGCACGAACAGAGGGTACAAATGTGAATGTGATTAGGCGGTACAAACGGTGAGCGTGAGCAGAGGTTGAGCACTGAGCAGGTGAGCGTGGGCAGAGGGTGAGCGTTAGCACTGAGCAGAGGGTAAGAAAAGGAAGCCTGTTGCACAAACCCTCTAGGGTGTGTGCAACGGGGACACACCCTTTGAGTATCCTTCTATGCTTGGTTTGCGTCCTGTCTTGCCATGCTCTGTACCTCGCCAGCCTGGAGTGCGTGTTCCTTCCGCTATGCTCTGTCTATTTTTTCGCAATTGACTGGGGGCACCTCATACCCTCGGCCCTTTGCACCGCCTTCTTGGTGCAAAATATAACCTGCAAAACCCCCGAAATGCGAATCTGAAATCTGAAGCCGACAAAATGTTGCAACGTTGCACTTCATAGGGGCTTTTTACTATCATGGCAGCAACTCCTGTCCCATGTTTAAAGAATGGGGCATACTTGTATACCGATAGTCCGACACCTGTCAATGACATTACACCTCTGGGCCATGCTGAACAGGCTCGGCCGCATGGGCGCCGGATGTCCGGCCGGGAGGAAAAAACACTATAGGCTACAGGAGAAAGCAAAGGAACAGACGGAAACAGATGAAGGGGGAAAAGACCATAATTTCAAGCAATGGCAGCCCGAAGAAACTCCAGCCTGTTAGCTCGTCCAGATCCTATCGATACCCCTGTTTCTCAAGTGCGCACAAGACCACGCTTGGGTGACCCCGCTGGGCCAATCAGGACAAAACCGGTGGCCTGAACAGCAGGGCTTGCCGCACTAGCTCCCCTGGGCTGTAGGCTGTGATTTAGTTAGAGAGAATTTCCAAACCGCGCAAAAGTAATTCAAGATGCCGCACTTCCTAATGTTTCAACTCCTCAATGTCCCTTTCCATGTATTGATGCTAATTCGCGTATGCCTGCTCATCACAGTGCGCATCAGCAGCAACTCTGGGCGGTGCCGGCCTCTCCATCCTGTCGTCCGTCCAATTTTTCTCCCTCACCTCCGGGGTACAGGTGTGTGTGATGTATGCTCTGTTCTCCTGCTCTGCTTCAGTTCAGCTTCAGCTGGGCTTCAGCTAAGCCTCAGCTAAGCTTCAGCTGAGATTCAGCTCGGTTACATGACATGACTACATGAGGCTGTGAGGGGCCTGTTGCAGTAAGCCCTGCTGCCCAACAGGCTGGTCAAAATATGGTCGGAGTCGGCCGTCTGGCGGCCCTCGGCATGGAGCCTGGCTCGCAAAAAACAAACACAGAGGCAGACTGTTCCTGCTTTTATTATGCTCATACCAAAGTTTCCGGCAATCTGAAAGCGAGAAAGGCGCCTAATTTAGACGGGGAGGGCCATAGCTGAGGGCCCAACATAGATTCTTATACTCGCAGACGGAAAGCAGCTTTATTTTGTATTCACCAGACCACGTTTGGCAAGCCACAGCGTTGCCATCGCTGGGCCAATGGGGACCAAACCTTGACTGGCCTGCAGCCAGTGGCCCAAGTAGCCCTGCTCAAGGCTTCTAGGGCCGTAGGGAGCTGATTTGTTGCTGAAATTTAAATAATATATAAAGAGGGACTGATATGTCTCCACAAAAAGAAGTGTATTTGCCCTGCCAATGACCAAATGAAACGCAGATGGTTGCCTGTTCAGTCGCGCAATTGACCTGTTACCCGCTTGATTATTTTGGGGGTTGTTGGGAAATTCAGAGTTTCCTCCTTTCCAGGAGGTGGGTCCCTTAATACTAAACCATAAGCCCTTGCTGTGCTGAGCTGTGCTGTCACGTCTTTTTTATGTTGGCAGCTGGGGTTCAGCTACACTTGAGAAACAGTGAAGCAACGATTCAGCTACAACTGGGCTAGAATTCAGCTACTATGATGCAACATGAACATCTAACATTGCGCCATGCAGGCCAACACATCGTCGACGTATCGCGCGATCGGGTGTGAAATGGTGTGGACACTGTACCGCACAAACATCTTGGGCGCTGACGGAAGGGCACAGTGCATGAGCGCTGGGGCGGCCAGGCCATGGCCGCCGCCACCGTCGCCGCCATTGCCGCCGCCGCAGACGCAGCGGATGGGCCTCAAGAGGCTCTTGCTGGCTGCAGTAGGTCGGCTGTCAGAGTGGACCATGCCACCATCCACCGGTAGACCGCTGGTGCTGCAGGCCTTGCCGCCGGGGGTGCTGTCCAGTGGGGGGTCGTGGCGAGAGGCTGGCGAGGGCTGGCAGGAGGCATCGATACTGGCCCAGATTTCCCGTGCGGGTCTGGAGCACAGCGGAGCCTCAGTGGCAGGCACCCGGGCGTTGCAGCAGCTAAATGGCCTCGTCAGCAACACGACGGCAGCGGGCGTTGCGGCGGCAGCTGCAGCTGCTGCTACTCAGTCTGCCAATGATGTGCTCCAAGGTTTCAAGGTGTGTGGGCGTGTGTGGGGGGTCACGGCTGGTAAGGAGGGGGCTGGGGGGGAGAGCTGTTTGGACTGTTTGGAATGGGGCGGGGTGGGTGTTGAGGTTGGGAGGCGCACGCTCTGTTGCCTGGCTAGGAGCAGACTAAGCACCCCTCGAAGGGGGGGGGGGGGGGGGTAGGTAAGCCTTAACCCTTAACTCTAAACCTCGTTCGCCTCGTACAAGGGTTTAGGCTAAACCCTTAACCCTTAACCCTTAACCCTAAACCTCGTTCGCCTTGTACCAGGGTGTAGGCTAAACCCCTTAACCCTGAACCCTAACCTCGTTCGCCTCGTACCAGGCAAGCATTTCTTTGACGGTGTACGAGCAGCTGCTTCTGGTGGCCATTGCGGGTGTGGCCATGGTCGTGCTGCACCAGCTCCTCATCCTGTTCTGGCGTTGGAGGTGGCCGGACGGGAGCAGAAAAATTCCGGCGCTGCTGGTGTTCCCTAGGCTGGAGCTCATCCTCCTGACCACAACGGTCATGGGCATGTCGGAGGTGTGTTGTTGGAGATGCAATTTGCAGAGCAGCAGAGATGCAGCAGAACAGCGGAGGTGCAGCCCATGCTGCAGACTAGCAGACGTGCACTCTTTGAGATGCTGGTTAAATAGCAACAGGTATGCACACCATGCTGCAGACTAGCAGTGGTGCGACCCAGGCTGCTGATGAGCAGCAGAGGTCCAGCCTATACTGCTGAGCAGCAGAGATGCAGCCCATTTGCTGAAACGCTGTGGGGCTGCTGAAATGCTTGAGACACACTCCTGACTGCGTTGCAGGGCTGCTACGAGTCTTTTTGTGCCAGCTGGCAGCTTGTCTCCCCTTGGACTAAAAACAACTGAAATGAATGATCCCTAAACTCTCAACCCTTATCCCTTGACCCTCACAGGCATCCCCCCCCTTTCTTCCATGTTTACAGGCCTTTGGTACCATGGTGGCCCAGCATGACTCCTTGCCTGTTGGTGTCGCGGTGCTGGCCGCCGTGTACATCGTTTTCTTTGTCGGCGTCCTGTCGCTCCTGGCAGTCATGATCGCCAAGGCAACCTCCCTGTTGCCCAACACAACAAAGGCAAGCACGCACGTGTTGTGGACTTACGGTACTTCCACATCATCCATTATAAATCCGTTGCAAATCCGTTATAAATCCGTTATGAATCCGTTATAAATTCGTTGCAAATCCGTTATAAATCCGTTGTAAACCCGTTGTAACTCCGGTGTAAATCCGTTGTAAATCCATGTCCTCTTGCTTACAACCCTCAGCCACTTTCGCCCCCCCCCTCTTCTCTCCCACCCACTCACCCAATCCAGGAAGCCCAGGAGGACCTCTTGTTCAAAGGCTGGAACAGGTTGCGAGCCGCATGCTCTATGAAGCTGCCTCATCGGTCAGCTGTCCACTTGGTGATGGATGACGATCGACAGACCGAGGCCCCAGCCGGTGTTGAGGAGCCAAGCAAGCCGTCACTCGAGCCGTACCGGACTCAACAATATCTAGCACAAGGTGTGAGCGGGTGTGGGGAGCAGGGCATGCCCACCTCCATACCATTAGTGTTCATACCTTTGCCGAAGCATGGTTGTATGCTGGCTGGAAGGCCAGGGCCGAGGATTGGGAAGGTGCTTGAGGGCAATTGTGTAGGTTTTGCATTATTTGCATTATTAGGGGGTTGGACACGAAATGGGAGGTGCATGAGGATTCAGAGCTCATTGCCATTACAGCCACCGCCCTGCCCGCTTCATTCGCCCCATTCGCATCGTATCCCCCTCGCAGGCCTACACGTGCCGCCGGTGTTGCACATGCTCCTCCCGTCCACTCCCCGGCAAGCTCCTACCTGTAAGCAGGCAGGTGAAGCATCGCCACAAGCAGGCAGTCGGCTGTTGTTGACAGACTGCGCGGCAGGAGGAGGCAAGGACCTGTCCGGAGGCAAGGACCTCTCGTTGACCAGCAACGGCTCCGAAGCCAGCCCCCAAGACGCCTCAACGGGTTTCGGCAGAAAGGAGGGGCCCTACCCGCCGTCAGGCAGCACGGGCGGCTTGTTAGGCCCTGGCGGCGTAGCGTCAGGGGGCAGCTTACGTCCTCACACTCCTGGAGGCAGGGGCAGGGGCCCTGGCGGCGTAGCGTCAGGGGACAGCTTAAGTCCTCACACTCCTGGAGGCAGGGGCAGGGGCTTTGTAGGTACCCCGACTAGAACGTCCCGTTCTGGGAAGATCATGCCGGTCGCAGGAGACGACGCGCCGGGCAGCCCTAGTTTGAAGGAGGCCCTCGTCTCCGGAGCCATCTCCCCTGGCAGCCAGAGCTTGCCGGCTGAGACCAACGTCCGGTCCCTGCTGTGGAGGCCTGGATCTCAGAGCCAGGCGAGCGCATGCAGCCACGTTTCCGCGCAGGACGGTGCCGAGCCGCAAATGCCGCCCGCGAGGAGCCAGGGCAGCGACATGACATCTGAAGACTTAAAATCGGCTGCCCCGTTGTGCTCCCCAGCTCCAGCACTCCTGTGGGAGGGTTCCACAACCAGCCCCTTTCCTCCCCCCCAAGATCTGGACCCTAAGCACCCAAACACTGAAGATCTGTCAGATATAGGTTCTCCTAGATCTACAGATCTGGTTCAGGAGCTGTCAATGGTAGCGCCGCACAACCACCCAAGCTTCGCAACCACAAACCCGAGTGTCCGCGAGTCCTCCCAAGTTGTAGGAGGCACCTGCGGACTGCTCCTTGGTCCCCATAGACTCGCCGGCTCCCATCTGCCACATCTCAGCCCATCGCTCCGCAAGCCCAGCAAGAGTGCATCCAGCCTGGCAAGCTCCTTCATGGCTGGCAGTATCGGCGGCGGGCAGGAGCGGCCCCAAAGCAGCAGTGGCACGGAAGTGTGCGCGCCCTTGTTGTGGGGCGAGGCCATGGGTTCCGAGGTCCCAGGGGGTCCCGGGGGCTTGCAGGCCAGGCAGCGGTGGCACCCCGAGACCTGCGGCCGGCAAGTGCCTGTTGGGTTGTTGTTGCAAGCAGGCCGCGGCCCGAGCTGCAGTGGTGACGAGTGGGCCTCACCCCGTCCAGGGACATGCCGGCGGACTGACAGCGGGACTGACGCCCCAGCGGTGGGTGACAGTAAGCATTCCGCGTTCATGCGCCGTTGCGCCATTGGCAAGCTGGCGGGCCCGAGCAGCATGGAGCTGCAGCTGGTGCGCTACCCCAATGAAAACCCCGACGAGGCCAAGCTGCGTCCGCCCTCCTCGCCAATCCATGCTGGGAGCGCATTGTGGTCGGGGTCAAAGAGCGCTGTTTCTGCAACTGTGACTGTTGCTTCGGTCCGCCTCCACGCCACCGCCAACCGTCGAGGCTGTATCACTTCAATCCGGCCTATTCTGGACAGCCAAGGCATGCCCGACACAGGCCTGATCAGCTCTTTCCGCACGCGCACTTCTGCTCGGGTCTCCTTTGGCCCGGGGCGCCTTGAGACATCGGCCGAGCTGCCACGCAGGCACTTGGGTGACGATGCTTCCGTCGCGGAACAGACCGAGGCGTCATCCGGACTCACTGCGGGGCGAGATCCCTTGAGTCGTCCGCAACACCCACAACAGCAGGGGGGGCACAACCAAGGCCTCCGCGCAACACTCGCCGGCAGCAGCAGCATGCCTGCTGGCAATAGCATGCATGTAGCCGCCGCCGCTGCCGCTGTGGCTGCCTGCCTGCAACAGCATCAGTTTGGGACCAACCAAGATGGTCCCGGAGCCGCCACTGGTCCGCCCACCGCATGTAAGCAGCCCGGGCCTCTAGGGGAGGCGCATGAGGCGGCTTGTGAGGCCGAGCATGCCGCCCTGCCACGACCAGCCCTCAGCTCTGCATACCAAGATTGCACAACAGCTGCCCCTCCCGCTGTTGCACCGGCATGCCAGGTGTCGGATCATCAGGATCTAGATCTGGATATGGCCAAGATGCAGCTTCAGGTGAGCAATGACAAGATATTGATACCAAGACGAGATGATATGTCATGAGGTTGATGCTCTGCGCCCTCGTGTTGCTGCCGCCCCTGCGATGTCTCTTTCTCTGCTTTTCCAGACACGTCGTTGCCTGTGTATACCTCATTCAAATCAGTCCCTCGCAATAATGCAACTAAAGACATTGTAATAGAAGCAACAGTGTCAGAGCGTGCTTGTAGCCGGATCTCCCGTTGCCCCCATCCAACCTCCTCCCTCCTTCCCCCTGGATCGCCTGGTCTTTCTTTTCCCCATCCAACCTCGTCCTTCGAAACCTTAACCCTTGAAACCCCAGGATCGCTTGGGCCCGCTCTTCGAGGACAGTCGTACCTCCAGCCCTCTGACGACCACCTTCTTCATCGCCATCCTTATCGAGGCAGCGGTGTGCGGGGTGCTGGTGGGCGTGCAACAGGGGGCGGCCATGGTGCCAGGCTCCAACGGGGCCATCGGCATTAACGGCGCCTTGTTGGCGACCAAGCTCGTGTATACATCCTATCTAATTGCCATAAGGCCACAGGTGAGCTGGACAACAAAACTCCCCTTGCTGTTCCATATGTTCCGGAACAGTCTCTGTGCTGGAACTCATGGAACAAAGATTGGTAGTTTGTTCCCCCATCGGCCCTGTGGTCGCCTCTCCAAGGTGGTTTGGATTGGTGCGCACAGATCTGCACATGGCAACCATGTTGCGCCATCATTCGACTGTTGGATCATGCTTCCTTGTACTTCTTATTTGCATTGCCTGCTTGCCCCACTGTTTATGAAAAAGAAATCCTTTGCCCGGCATTAACATTCCGTTGGGTGGGTGCGCAGGTGTCTATGACGCCTTATGTGGTCGAAGCCTTCTCCTCGTGCATGGAGACGGGCGTGTGCATGTGCATCCTAGCGCTTCAGTTCTTTAGCTCATCCAGTGCGGTGCAGTCCGCGATGCTGGTTCTGGAGCTGGTACTGATAGGGATACAGTTGGCGGCCTCCTGGGTGTTGATGTGCACGCTGATCCAAGCCGTGGTGAAGAAGCTCAAGACCACGCCAAAAGATTTATGGCTGATGCATTGATGCCATGCACGATGTGTCACACCGAATCAAGCAAACTTCATGCTCTACAGTCCACTCCACACTTAGGTGTCACACCGATGAGGAATACCATCTTCTATAAAGTGGATAAATGGTGGTACTGATTTATGCCTCACATGGTGTAGAAGACTTTTGAATTGACTAGCATCCGGCAAACATTTTGGCGATGCTACATGATGACTGTGCAACCCGTGCTGAGCCTCTTATTGCGGGGCACACTTCGATAGCCTAGTTGACAGTGCGTCATTTTTTTGTAGGGATCGCCTTCAGGAGACGTTGTAAAAAAGTGTTCCTAGTGGGGAGAAATGGCATACCGTAAATCGACGTAGGGTCCGCGTCTTCCCCCCCCAAAATCATTTAAATGTTAGTCGCGCAGCTAAAAAGTAATTAAAAACGGCCGCGTCATTTACCGGTGCAAACATTTCATTTCCGTCCACGCAGCGCTTTCAGCCAGCATATTAAAACTCAGTCAAAATCATCGTTAGATGCTAGGAAGGACAGTACGCGGTCAGCGATACTCAGCATATTCAAACTCCTCCTCCGCCGGTTCCTCCAGAACCAAGCCCACTGGAGAAGACCACCCTGGTCGGATCTGACCTCAGGAAACGTGTGGCTGTCTGGGCCCCGTTTTTCGTTTTTTGCCGCTTTAAAACGGTGCCTCGCTGCATTGTCCTCTTGAAAAAGATGGGGGGAATCATGTCAAGTGCACTACGTGTGAGTCTTGACAAAAAGTCTATCTATTAATTCAGAATATAACTCCATCAAACTCATCAGTACGGGCGTCATCACAAACACTGGGCCAGCATTCCACGTTTTCATTCAATATTTCAATCTCAGAATTGATCATGACATCAATGCTACGTGCAGTCTCTATGGCTTTATCATACATGTCACAGTATATTACAGTATACGTGACAGAACCGTTCAGACCGCAGTTAGCGGCCTCGGGGCCTCCGCAGCTTCTCTGCGGAGTCCTCGGATTTGAAGCTGAGACCTAGAAACCCGCTTACGCAGGTTGATTTGACAGATTGTACCGTACTCTGTATTGGGCCTGCCGGGTCCCTGTATCCCGGCAATTGCCTTGGCTAGTTACTTCGTCCCTTTCTAAAGGACAGACCTCTATTTGTAACAAGCACCGGACGTCTTCGAGACCTACAGCTTACACATAAGTCAGTACCTTAATTCGAGTCAAGCCTAGCTCAGCCTCCGCTGAACTAGCTGGAGACAAGTACCCCAGTAAGAGAAACGAGTCCCTGCAGAAGAAGAAGTACGCAGCCTACGTCCCGTCCATCTCTCCGCGTGATACGCGGTAAGTGCCCTTAACATAGCCCGGCTGGTTCGCGACCAGACGGCCAGAAGGCCTATGCCCCTAAGTCAATTGCTATATACACAAATAACCAGCCCGCTGCTTAACTCGAAGAGCACTCGCAGCCAGTGAATAGTCACTGAGCCTGCCCGTAGGCGTCCATCACTGCCGTGAGGAAAGAAGTCCGCCACGGACCTGAAGCGCACATCGCGTGTCCTTTAGAAAGGGACGAAGTAGATTTAGCCTGATCAGCTCAATTTGCCAATTCCTGCTAAAGGTGCTTGTGCAGCGAATTGGAAATTTGTTTGCATACAAACGACCTTGGACAGCATTTGAACTGCACTTTGCTGTGGTAATCTCCAGAGAGAGATTGCCAAGTTAAACTCTGAGAATCACTGAGCGTGGCAGCTTGGTGCTGAGTCCAGAAGTGGCTTGAAGATCTGGCTGTGGATTTATACACCCAGCAGATAATTCCCTGTGTGACTGCGGATTGAGATCAGGTGGATCCAATTTCTCATCATTGACAGAAGTAAACTTGTGGATAGAACATCCAAGTTTGAAATCTTGTGGGTGTGCCAAAGGATCCCCGCAGGAACGCAGAGCTGAGCGGACACTACGCAAAAGGCAACATCCACGCAGGGCGTGTGACATCCACGCAGGACGTGAGACATCTAGAAGCAGCCCGGCCAGCAAGGTGGGAAGAACTGAAAGGGCGAAGGAGGATTCCGCCAGATTGAAACTAGTGAGCAGAAAAGCGGGAAGGCGAGGCCTTTCCTGCATAGTGCTGTACCTGCCATCCAATCTTGACTTGCAAAGGCCTCACCAGATTGCAGTAGGAACAAGGGGGCAGAAGCCTAGCGTTAGCAGATCTTGTAGAGGGTGTCGCCAGCACGCTTGCAGGACCGTGCGGTTCGTTAATTGCCTGTAGAATGACAGACGTAGATCTAAATCCCGATAGGCACCAGCACCCTGACGCCCAACGGAGAAGTGGGCGTCTGAGGGGGCTGGAGCCGGGTGTAAACCTGATGGAGGCTAGTGATGAGCTGGCTGCAGAAGCACTGTTGGTGGCGGCGAAGCTGGCAGGGCCAGTGGAACCGCCCACTGAAAACTGCAAGGTGCCAGAAACGGGTCGCGTACCGCCCAGAGAGGCAGGGGCGCAGGCAGACGGCTCAGCGCTGGTGACGCGCAAAGGCATCGGCCGAGGGGGTCCAGTGCCCGCCGATTTCAGGGGCAGCCTGGAATTCGAGCAGTGGCAGACTCAGGCTGGAACACCAGAGCTGATTTTGGATCAAGCAACAGAGGTGTCACAGAGCTGTGACACGCGGCAGAGCTGCGAGCCCAAGGCCACGCCCCAGCAGAATCCGCCCAGGGTGGCCAGGGTTGCGCAACGGGTCAACGAACCCAGTCAGCCGGATCAAAGGGCCGAGGAAGCCGCAGCACCAAGAGAGGTTGCAGGCTGTGATAAAGCCTGCCCAGACAAACAGCGAATGAAAGCAGAGGAAATGGAGGCCAGGAGTATGCCTGCAGGGGTCAAACACGAGGAAGCTGAGCCCCAGCCAGCAGCGGGCAGGCAGAGCTCGCAGGTCGGCAAGGAAAGGGAAAAGTCAGCTGTGCCGGTAGGAAATCCCTGGGCTGACCAAATATCCGAGGAAGAACTGTCAGACCCAGTTCAAGAAGAGAAGGGGCAGCAGTCTAAGACAGGACTGCGCCCAAGGCAGCAGCTGCGACCGCGCAGGGTGCTGGTCAGAAGAGGAGCTGGATCCACAGTCTACGGGACGCCGCTGTCCAGGTTTCCGCCCAGTGTGGGCAGACCTGTGCAGAAATCCAAGGAGGGATCTAGCAGCCTGACGCAGAGAGACGACAGCCACAAGGAAATCCTGCGAGGATTTTTTCACGGTCCATCAGGAGCGCAGGATACCAGCCCTAGTGAGCCAGAGCGCTCCAGGGCTGGGGGAGCAGTGTGCGGCGAAAAGGAGTCAGAAGGACATATGCAGCCGATCGGTTGGACAGGAATTTTGCAGTGGGCAACGGATCTGTGGAAGCAAGTTTGCTCCAGGACGTTCCTGCATTTCCAGGACCAGGTCACAGCTATTGAGGAGTTCAAGGCCCATCATCTGCGGGGATGGGCAACAAAGGCCATGCTGGGTATCCCCCACACAGGGCAGGACAGGGCAACGCTGTTAGCCGCTTTTGGACAGGTGTCCAAGGGAAGGGCGGGACGCGAAGCAGCACTGGCTGTTAAGGCCTTCGCAGACGAATGGTGCAACGAGGTAACAGGAAATCAAGTGGAACCTGGATCCGAGCCGGAAGAGGAGGAGGACCAGGCATGGGAAGGATTTGAAACAGCAGTGCAGCGACCGGAGGAGCTCAGGGAGGTGCAAAGGTGGCAGCAGCAGGCAAGAGCCGCGCCAACCCCGGCACTCAGATCAGAGGCCTTCGAGGTCAGCAGCGAGCCAAGCCTCAGGGGGCGACCAAGGGGCAGGGAAGCGCCCAGAGCCAGCAGTCCAGCCGCCAGCGAAAGGGCGGAGTTGACTAGCCGATCACTCGCCAGGATGGCAGAGCAAGGCACAGCAACACGCAGAGCAAGCAGGCAAGAGTCTTATGCGTTGCTACGCATAGTCGAGGACAAAGAGAACACATGCCAGGAAACCCAGGTGGATTACATCAAGGAATTCCTGAGGAACAGGCAGGCGGGCACAGCAAGTGGAGCCAGGAGGAATGAGCCTGCAGGCAGCGCACGGAGCAGTGGTCCAAGAATGCAGGAAGCCAGAGAGGAAACGCAGTCTGATTCCTATGCCAGGAATTACACAGGCGGGACGCAGCCAGGTTGGCAGAGCCAGGAGCAGCCCAGAGGGCAGGCAGACGGCAGGGAACATCCAAGCCAGCATAGCCAGGAGCCGCCCAGAGAGCAGGCAGATGGCAGGGAACAGCCAAGCCAGCAAAGCCAGGAGCAACCCAGGGGACCAGCGTAACACAGCAGAGGGGTGAGGCATGAGCAAGACCAGGAGCTGCCCAGGGGACAGGCAGAGCCGGGCAGAGCGCAGTCTTGGAGGCCTGGCTCTGACAGCAGACCAGGCAGAGGCGAATCAGAACGGCTGCCACCCGAGGGAAGTAGAAGCTCTGCAGGAAGGGCAGGCAGGCAGCCATCACGAGAAGATCATGATCAGGAGGAGGATTATTACAGACACAACAGATACCATTCAGGTCGCAGCCCATCGAGGGGCGGTGGTGGAGGATCTAGGTCGCGGTCAGAATCAGTTGATTCGGGACAGGAGGAGTGGACAGACGCAGGCCAGGAGCCAGGCAGGAGTCCAGCGACCAGGAAATGAAGAGGCTCGAGAGGGAGCAGGCAAGGGTGAACCTGCAGCTGCAGCAGCAAATGGTCCTGCAGCTGGCAGGGGTAGCCAAATTCACCAAAATTCCAGCCATCCAAGGCAACGTGCCAGTGTTGGATATGTCGCACCCGGGCGCGGTTGCAGCCAGGAAATATTGCCAGGCATGTGGATATTGGGGATCGCACAACAGGCTGGCACTGTCAGATGACCCGCCAGCGCTGGCTGTGGTGGCCGGAGAAATAGCTGGGTCGTGCCAGTCGCCATCAGCCATGACGATGTTGGTGAAATCACTGGTCAAGCTATGGGACAGCAAGCCGGCTAGCGTGGGGCCACTGATGGTAGCCATCAGGGCGGCGCCCCATGCAGGAGACAGGGCTGCCAGAGAAGCAGAAAGGATAAGGGGGATGTGGGTTGCCCCAGCAGAGGAGCAGTGTTGTGAAGCCTCGCTGCTAACCTTGTGGATCAAAGTGGTTCAAGCAGAGGTGGGAAAGCCAACCTCGGATGAGAGGACAGCCATTTCCAACCTCAGGCTAGGGGTGAGGACCACTCTTGACCCTGACGTCAAGCCAGAGGAGACGGTGGAAGCATTTGCTCACAGAGTGCTGTCGACAGCAGAGTTGCTGCAGATCTCAAGGGATGCAGTGGACCACTTTGGCAGGAGGCACTCGGTCTCGCATCTGTTCCATGATGGACTTCCAGCGCTCGCTAAGGCCAAACTGAGCAAGTTTGTTATGACCGTCCCAGGGTACCTCAGCATGACAGACGAAGATCAGATTGCAGTACTCACACAGCAGGTGGTGCTGTGGGAAAAGCTTGCCCTGGAAATGGGGGATCTAGGAGGCGCAAGCCTCAAACAGATGGCCAGTGGGCCTGGCCAGGGGGAGGCGCAGTCCAACAGAACAAGGAAGGAGAGAACAGGACAATGGGAGATTCGGACACGCCTTGAAGGGGCAGGGAACCCCGCAGGAGCAGCAGCTGCCCAGCAACAGCGGAGTGACAAACCCAGAGGAGTTACCTGGGCAGATCAATCAGGAGCACCAAATTACAGCGCAGAAGGTGCTGCAGGGGCAGTCAAGGCATGCTACCAGTGTGGTAGCACGGCGCACCTGGCCAGGGATTGCAGGGCGCCCAGACCCAGGGATGAGCGCAGGCCGACGCCACTTGCTGCTGACATTACAGCTGGGCAGTCCAGGCCGCAGCAGCAGCAGTACCCGCTCCCACCGAGGCCGCAGCAGAGTCAGCCTGCAGGCAGACCGTACGAGCGGAATCAAAACAACAGGCAGTACCAACGGCCAGGGCCTGGCCAGGGGGGTCAGGCTCAGCAAGCAGCACACGTGTCTCACCTAAGCAGCCCAACGGGGCAAGCCGAGCCAGAGGGCTGGCAACAGACTATGGCAGAGATGCTCAGCGAGTCTGTAGCACTCATGACGCAGGTTGGGCTAGTGCCCAAATCCGCAGGATTCAAGCAGGCGGCTCACAACGCTCGTCCTAGGTCATTCTTGCCAGAACCCTGTCCGGAGGAGGAACCTGAGCAAAGGCTCGTGGAACCTGCCTCCAGGAAGGGAGCAAAGAGACTGGTTTTGAGCAAATTAGCTGATGATATGTCTGACATCCGACTGCAGGTGTTCAAGTTGAACGAGAGGCTGACGGCGCTGTCATTCACCACTATGCCCATGGGTTCAGAAGACCACAGGGGTAAGGCCAGTAAGGGCAGGCAGGAAAGCAAGGTGGTCACAGCTGCACCAAGGCTGCAGTATTTTAAGAACGACAGAAGCAACCTGGAGCAATGTGTGGGCCTAATGGTCAAAGGAAAGGTCCTGGTGGCACAGAAGGCCCTCATGGACTCAGCGTGCTCCTGTCATGTGATCACAGTCAACATCGCAGAACAGTTAGTCGCCATGGGGGCAGAACTGATCAGGACGGATGAGAAGATCCGCACGACAGACAATGCAGGGGCAGATCTGTATGGGGTGCTGTTCATTTATGTGGTGTACGGATATGGAGGGCCCAATGCTATTATGGAACCCACGGTGGTCAGGGTCGTAAAAACACCGCCCGATGCATACGAACACTTGGTGGGGAACCCAGAGTTTCTCAAGTACAATGGGGTTTTAGAGGCAGCAGGAAGGCTGACATTACGCCCCAGAGATGGCCCCCAGACAGTACGAAGGGTCAGGGACCTGACGCTGCCGTTGGTCCTAGCATCCCCAGCAGGGGGGTACCAGGCAGCAGCAGTAGCATGGGCAGGAATCCGGTGTGGATTTGCAGAACGTGAAAGGTGGCCCGCGGCCAGGGTAGAGGAAGAACACGAGCCGCTCTTACAGCACGCCATGGCCACACACGCAGGTGCCGCCATGAGGACTGACCAGAAGGTGGGACAGAGTCGCGGAACAGCCGCAGGTGCAGGCAGAAGCACCGCAGATGCGGGCAGGAGCAGCCGTGAGGACCCGCAGGAGACTGTGCCCAGGCCGCGCCAGTGCGGGCAAACGCAGGCTGCAGTGCCCAGGGAGGGCAAGGTGGGCGCCAAGGCCGCTGCGTCACTATCGGGCCAGGCAGCAGCACAGGCAGTGGCCACTGCTGAGTTAGCAATGGCACTCAAGGCAGAGTCAAGGCCGGAATACGAAAAGGAGGTCATTAGGAGATGTATGGAGACAAGCCCGCGCTACCCATGTGTCTTGTGCGGAGAACCTGGCCAGCACTCAACAGAGGAGTGTGAACAGAGGATCCGGGAGATACTGCAGAAGCCTGCGGCAGGCCCCGCAGCCCAGGGGACATCACCAGGGGCCAAAGGGCGGGTAGGCTTTGGAGGAGCCGCAGCAGCAAGAGCTGCGCCAGCAGGACCCAGCAGGCACTCGGAGGCGCTGGTGCCTGGCAAAGGCGAGAGGGCCGGTGCGGCTGACGGGGGCGTTAGGGAAGACGCCCCGGCAGCAGCAGAAGGAACGCAAAGGATCACAGCAAACCGCGGACAGGAGGAGCCTGTCGGCAGGGAGGAGAGGGAAGTATCAGAGGAATCAGAGGAGGAAGAGGTCCATGATCGAAGGACCCCGAAGTACATACGGGTGCTGAGGCTGCAGCAACAAGTAGAGTTACTGCAGCACGACGTCAAGGCAAGGGAAGAGCTGCTGTACCGCCAGGCGGCTGCAACAATTGAATACCTGAGGTTGCAGCAGGTCAGGTGGACAGGCCTCCAGGACGCCAATATACGGCTCACGGAGGTACAACGGCAATACATCTTGCGTGCAGACCAGCTGCGAGCGCTGTACGTCAACCTGGGGAGCCAGCAGACAGGAGAGCAGCTGCAGTCCGCAATCCCAGGTGACCCGGCGCTGGCAGAGCATATGGCAGCCATGTTTCAAACCGCGAAGGAGTTCGCGGAGGAGGACGGGAGCCTGAGCCAGGAGAAGCTGCAGGACCAGGAGCAGCAAGCCACCGGTCAGCAAGAACCAGGGGGCAGTGGCGGGGCCAGGCAGGCCAGCGGGGAAACGCGAGTGCGGCACAGGGGGGCAACCCCAGATGACGCCGTGCATACAGTAGCCAGGGAGCGCAGCAGGAGCGCGCAGAGGGCTCGCAGTGCAGAACGCCGCGGGGCGGTGCCTACACCAGAGGCGCGAACCCAGCGGCCAGACCGCGATGATAGCTTCGACAGGCCTAGCGGCAGGAGGCAGCAGTCACCCAGCGGGAATCGTGGGAGCCAGCCCAGGGGCAGGTCGCAAGAGCGAGGCACAGGTAGCCACGCCAGGCCATACCAGCTAGAACAGAGAATGCAGGATAGAGGGGGAACCTCCAACCAGAGCCCGCCGGGCAGGGCCCAGGCAGGGCGCAGCGTGATGGGGGGACAAAGGATTGTCCTCGGACCCCGCGATGGGGGGGTGTGCTTCAACTGTCAAAAGCCAGGGCACTTCGCTAGCGCGTGCCCAGAGCAGGGAGAGGCCTCGCAGCCTGGCGACAGCAGCCGGTTTGACCGATCACGGGCAGCAGGAGGCCCGGAAAGGAGCTGGGGAGTCAGAGGACCAGGCAGGAGCCAGGAGGCGTCAGAAGACAGCATGAGGCGAGCTTACGAGGCCGCCAAGGAGGTCTCCTTTGAAGAGTGGAAAAGGCAGCAGGAGACAGCTGGACCGAGTGAGCTGCCAGGCCCGCCAGGACGGCCGGGACCAGCGGGGCAGTCTTACAACTCCAGGTGGGTCAGCCAGGAGAGGCACACGTGCATGATGTCGGTCCATGAAGGGTTTGGGCAGAACGCAGCAGCTCGGGGTGTGAGCTACCAGGCCGCAGCAATGCCGGTAACATTCCAGGTGGTGCCAGAGGGGCAGGTGGCCCAGCAAAGGCACCACTGGCAGATGGTGGTAGAGGCCCTAGCCATGAATCACTATGGTACACGACCCGCAGGGTCAGCCAGGTCTATGGCACATGCCGTGGAGTTTCTCAGAAACCTCCAGCAAAGAGGATGCCCGGCCCCATGTGAGGGGTGGCCTGGCATTCTCCAGCAGTTTCTCGACAAAGAATGGGACATCTACAATGACCAGATGGATGAGTTTGAGAGGAAAGAGCAAGAGGCAGGACTCCAGCACAGGGTAGACGGGTGGGAAACCAGTTCCAGTGAGGACGGCACCAACGACTCAGAGGAAGGCCATGAGCCTCAAGCTCCTGTGGCAGCGCGTGAGGAAGAAGCTGCCATGCCCTGCCCAGGTACCCCGGAGGGCAACGCGGACACAGGCGTCGGGGTAGCGGTAGCAGCCGCCGGGACCCGGAATGGGCTCAGCAGGCAGGATCACCACCCAGGGGCCAAGGGGGCGGCAGCTATGAGTCCAGAGGACACTACGGCGGGGGCCGTTAGGACCCATCACAGTACCACCTCTCGGTCCAGCGCGGCCAGATGGGAGGAAGAGGACAGAGGGCTGCAGAGCAGCCGCAGCAGGGGCGAGAGGCCCGCTGCAGGGAATGAGGATTCCCAGTTCATCCAGGCCGGTACAGGGCGCCGGGGCCGGTCGGGCAGCAGAGGGCGGGCTCGCCCTGAGCCAGACCTGCCGAGATTGCCAGAAAGCAGGTGCTTCGTACAATGGTACCGCCTGGGGGAAGAAATGCCAGAGGCATCGTCTTCAGAAGCTATGATCACTCTGCCAGCGCAGTCCAAGGATGGGCTTTGTAGGTTGCAGAACCACAGGCTCCTGGAGGACAGGTCGCACACGTGCGTCAACATAGCGGCAGCCATGCAGGCAGTGGCCAGACTGATCTTTCCATGGGACGCGGTGACAGCAGTCCTGCTGGGTGCAGCACTCAAGGGGTTCATCCAGCCCAGCACAAGGATGGAGGTTTATATGCAGAGGGGATGGTCACGGCACCCCATCTACGCATCCTGCGTCAGCGAGATGGTGGAGCTAGCCGTCAAAGAAGGCATCACAGCAGTAGCCGCAGCCGACAGGGCGCACCCAGACGTGCCGGATAGCGCGCGCACCGAGGGGGCGTGGCAGGGTGCACAGCCCGGGTTCATGCCCACGCCATGGGCAGAAGACTGCGTCCACCAGTTGATGGCGCATTCCGCCCTCAGAGACCGCGCCTTCTATGTGCCAGTGCAGGCCTTAAGAGAGCACGGACGGGGTGACAGGCCCGAGGATGGAGCCCACAGCGGGGCAGGGCTGTGCCATGCCGATAGGCCACGGCGGTGTGAGGCCACAGTTGAGGCATCGGTCACCATCCCCAGGATGGTCGCAGGGCAAGCTGTACCATGGGGAATGGACCCTGGGGAGGCCAGGGCAGCCATCCCAGTTCAGCAGCTGGTAACTTACTACTACGAGGAGCTGGAAGAGGGAGAGATGCCGGTGTCAGCAGCATGGATCCACATGCATGCGTCGCGGGATGATATGCCAGTCTTCCTGTTCGCCAGGTGCGAAGGGAACGTGGCGATCACCAGGTATGCATCAGTCAACGAGGCAGAATTCCACGCGCACACGCACGCCAGGGGAGCAGACCCAGCAACATGGGCAGTCATGCTCATGGCGTTGCAACGGGTTCTGCTCCCGGGACAGCTGTCAGCAGCCATGCGGCACGTCTGGGGCGTGGATGATCAGTGGGCGCCGCTGGAAATGACAGACTGCCCCACATGGCCATATGGGGCCCAGAGGTCGCCAGCGGATGGACCCATGTGGGAAGACGAAGAGGAGTTCGCGCGCTCGCCGTTCGCAGTGGAACGGTTAGAAGCGTGCGTGCACCAGTGGGTGCGCTGGGAGAGAAGAGCGTGGCGCGACAACAGGGCCAGCAGCGCGGTCCCGTATTGGCAGGCAAACGGCATGACAGTACAGCTGTGGAGGCAGGCGCACCCGGCAGGAGTGCGCACTCTGCACCCCCTGTTCAGAGGAGCAGGGGCGGATACCTACATGCAGGAGCTGGAGGAGCTGAGGACTCAGCCTGTGCCGGGGCGCTGGATGGTGGGCAGATGGGGTTCCCACCATTGGGACCCCGCTTCCATCACTGACGGGCCAATCCAGGACACATACCAGGAGCCAACAGAGCAGGGCCATGTCGCCTTTGTCACCACTCTCGGGGCAACAGCATCCTCTTGGGAGTGGCTGGAGCCCATGGAGGACATGGAGGTGTCAGCCCTGGAGGCTGAGACCGGGGATTGGGCGGAGCCCCAGACAGTCCCGGACAGTGCCAGCCATGAGGACAGGGGGCTGCTGGAAGAGGAGAATGAAGACCCTTCGGAAGGGCCACCATCACTGGTGCAGGATTCAGAATCGGAGGATGAGTGGGGCGCTGACAGAAGCCCGTGCCCAGCAAGGATCAGCCTCACAAGAGCTGATACCGGGGATGCAGATGGGATGGAAGAGCCGGCCAGCGCAGGCCCTGGACCAGGGAGTCCAGTGTGGGGCCGCGTGGAGGACTTGGCACAACTACGACAGGAATGGATGCGCGAGGTTGCTCAGGAGCAAGCAGCCATGGAAGAGCGCAGAACCAGGAGAGCCGAGATAGAACGCAGCAGCAAGGCCGCGCTAGAGGAGACGGCACACAAGGTCACAGTAGGGGTGAACCCGCAGCAGGCAGCAGACCAGTGCGCTGGCGAGCCCAAGGGGGCAGCAGCAGGCAAGGCGAACGGCAGGAGCCCAGGGGACGCACAGATCAGCCCGCCAGCACAGGCAGCAGCAAGGGAGCCTTGGGGCGATCCAGCAGCATACAGCACGGAACGCTGGGTGGCAGTGCTCAGACACTTCGTGGATGAGCTAGACGTGCTAAGAAGGCAGGAAATGGGGCAGCAAGAGGCAAGCCAGGAGGCTAGCCTAGTTTTCAGGCTCAGAATGCTGCCACAGCCCGATCCGAACCCCAGGATGGGAGGTTACAGCAGGGCGGTCAGGGAGCTACAGGAGGAGCTGACGGAGAGAATATCAGCCCTCAACAGGATGGGGGCAAAGGGAGTGGACACCCAACAGCCGTCGGACAGCCGCAGTAGCCAGGCGTGCACCAGCAGGGGGGAGGCCCTTGCAAGGAGGGCTGCCAGCGCTAGGGCAACCTTGCGACAGGGCTGTGGGCCTGAGGAGCCCGCGGGTGCCGGCAGCAGCACGACTGTGCAGCGCGCCATTCACAGGCAGGAGCGGCTGGCACAGGGCAGCACAGGTCAGATACCAAGAGCAGGGCCAGAAAGGGCTGGTGCGGCTTGGACTGACGCTGCCGAGTTGCGGGGGGAAAAGTCCAAAAAGGCTAGGCGGCGCGCGGGAAAGGCGCAGAGGGCAGCCGAGGACAGGAACCGTGGCAGCAGACCAGGAATGGACTGCCCAGTCCTGCCACTCAGGATCAGCCAGGTGGATCTGGAGATCACATGGGCCAGTGGGCAGCAGAGGCCGGCGCAGAGCGCAGAGCCAGGCGCACAGCCCGCAGAACACCTACCGCAGAAACCCACGAGGCAGATACCAGCTTGCAGAGGACTTTTCACCTGTACAGCATTTAAGGGGATCCTTACGGGGGCGCTCCAGCTGATACTGGTGTGGCTCCTGCTGTCAGTGTGTGTGCCAGGGGCGCGAGCCACCGGGCAGGGCGTGCGAGGAGGAGGATTTACAGCAGGCCAAGGGGCTTTTGTGTCGGGACAAGAGGCAGCAGCAAAGCTGTCGTCTGGATGGTTGCGCCCGCCAGCAGTCATTCCCATGGGGGGTGCCAGCAGGAGGGGTGCCTGCAGCCAGCAGGAGAGCTGGCAAAGTGGCAACGACACTGGCAGGGAAGAGCCGCCCGCGGAGGACGACCCGCAGGCGGCTGAGATGATCGACATGTTCCAGCCGGGGGGAGTCGTGGAGCCGCCCGCGGAGTACGTCAAAACCAAGGAGGGGTGGCTGCTGGGCCAGCACCCCGACTTCACTGCGGCACAGCAGGAGAGCCTGGAGCAAAGCCTCAGGGATCGCCAAGGAGCGTTCGCTTACTCCATGGAGGATCTGCCTGGCTACTGCGGCACGCAGGGTGAGTTTACACTGGCTTTAGAAGACGAGGTCAGTTCATGCTTTCAGAAGTCCAGGGATATGCCGCCGCCCAAAGCAGCCATTTTTAAAGAAAAGTGCCAGCCAATGATACAGGCAGGTATTATCGTCAAAGTACCCCAGGGGGGGCCTATCAAGTTTGCGGCCAACTCAGTAGTAGCAGCCAAGAAGAGTGCTGAGACTGGGGAGTGGACTGACCACCGGATAGCGCACGATATGCGCAGGTTAAACCTGCGTACGGCTAAGCAGGAGTTTGCAATCCCCAGGATGGAGACCATTTTTCAGAACCTGGGAACTGCCAAGATATTCAGCAAGGTTGATCTCCGGTCGGGGTTCATGCAGATCCCTATAAAGGTCGAGGACCAGCCTAAGACAGCTTTCTGGATGGGCCCTGAGCTTTGGATGTACACAAAGCTCAACTTCGGTCTGCGCAATGGACCTCCCTTCTTTCAGCGTATGATGGAAGAGGAGATTGCCAGGGCAGGCCTGAGTGCGTTCTGCGTGGCATTCATTGATGATCTGCTAGTGTACAGTGACACACCGGCAGAACACATCAGGCATGTGGAGCTGATGTTAGACATGCTCCACAGTGTAGGATTAAGGGCGCACCCCGACAAGTCCCTGTTTGGGTGTGCAACGGTAGAGTACCTGGGTCACAATGTGTCGGCCCAGGGGCTCACGCCACACGCAGCCAAGATAGCAGCGGTTATGGCGCTGCCAGAGCCCACATCGGTGAAAAACATTCAGGAGGTCATGGGATTCTTGAATTTCTACAGGTGCTACATCCCGGATTTCTCGAAAAAGGCGGCATGCATCAACGCATTGCTGGTCAAGGGGGTCCCGTTTGTGTGGGGGCCAGAGCAGTCGCAGGCGTTCCAGTTGATCAAAACAGAGATGTGCGAGGGAGGAAGAGTTCTGCGCAGGCCAGATTACAGTGGGACAGGGCCAGACGGCAAGGGGCCGCCGAGACCATTCTTGCTGTACACAGATTTCTCTAAGCAGGGCATAGGTGCCGTGCTAGGACAGTGTGACGACAGCGGGCGGGAGTATATGGTGGCGTGCACGTCCAGATCCCTGAACAAGAGCGAGAGGAACTATTCCTCGTTCCAGGGGGAGATGCTGGCCGCAGTGTATGCAGCACGCACATACCGTCACATGCTGTTCGGGTGCAAGGTGCATCTCATCACCGACCATGAGCCGCTCACTTACCTCATGGACAATCAGACGTTGGTAGGCCAGCATGCTAGGTGGGCCCTCATGCTTCAAGAGCTGGACATTACCATTGTCCACCGCTCAGGGGCATGCCATCAGAATGCGGACATCCCGTCCAGATCACCACTCCCATCCTCAGCTGATCGCACGGGGGCCAGGCTTGATACAGCAGCTCCCGAGCCGGCAGCCCAGGAGGGGGCAGGGGGGAAGCAGGTAGCTTTGCCCACGGGGTTGGGCAGAGTGAACCAGTGGCATGCAGACCAGATGGTGCGCATGGCACAAGAAGGCAGAAGAAGAGTACAGATACTGCGAGCTGCAGAGGCAGCTTACGTAACAGCGCCGGTAGGGCAGGAGATATCCTCAGCCGCCACTGACGATGATGAGCAGGCGCAGCCGGTCAGTACAGCAGAACAGGCATTCAGCAACAGGGAGCGGGCCAGGACAATGATCAGTGATGTTCTAGCTGACCTGCCCCGGGTGACGCCTCCTCATTCACATGCAGGCCTGGACACAGCTTGTCTGTCGGGTGGGGCAGTGCGGGCCATGGAGACCGAGGGAGTCGTCCTTTTCGAGCCCTTTGGAGGTATGTGTTCAGGATTGGAGATGGTGCTCAGGGCGGGTATCCCAGTGGTGCAGTACCTGTATGCTGATATCAGTGAGGAAGTCAGAGAGATCGCAGGGGGGCGCCTGGTGCAGTTGCACAGGAGATACCCTCAGTTGTTTCCGGTCAAAGCATTTGATAAGGCGTTCAGAGCGTTGCCCCAGGATGTGTATGCCATTACGGCAAAGCACCTCCAGGAGGCGGGCGCCCAGGAGGGGCGCCAGTGGTTCATGGTAGCAGGCTGGGAATGCCAGGACCTTTCGTCAGCAGGCAAGGGGCGTGGGCTCGAGGGAGAGAGAAGCAAGTCGTTCTTCCCGTTAGTCAAGCTGTTGGGTACACTACAGTTCATGCAGGGGCCTAGGCCGCCAGCGTACCTGATTGAGAATGTGGCAATGCAGTTGAATCAGAAGAGTGTGAAGGCCAGTGTTGAGGCTTTTCAGGAGGTGTGCCGGATTCTGGGAACACCGGCGCTGTTTGACGCAGCGCAGGTGGGGTCTTACGCCCACCGCACCCGCAACTATTGGGGGAATATTGCCCCGGCAGCAGATATTGAATTTGTGATTCGTGCGTCGACCAGACCCCACGAGGGGATGGTAGACGACATTCTGGACAAGGGCAGCAAGGCCCAAGTAGTATCATGTCCGGACAATGGGGGGTACCGCATCAATGTAACAGGGCAGCCCAGGAAAGTGCTGCCGTGTTTGATGGCCACGCCCTCATCATATGCTTTCCGGAACGGGCAAAATGGGATGGTGTACAGGCCCATGGGGGACTTGCAGGAGCCCAATGCAAACGAGCGTGAGCGCGCCATGGGGTACGCTGTGGGGTCCACATTGCCGCGCCCAGACTTCCCAGAGGCAGCCAGACGGGCAGCCTTGGGCAGGAGCATGGATTCATGGGCACTCAGTGCATGGCTCAGTGTGGCACTCGAGTGTGCTAAGATCATGCCAGCAGAATTGACACGCAGGGCAAAGCTGCCAGGCCAGGACAGGGACCCAGCTCTGGGGGCGACTTTAATGTCCAGCCACTATGCCCTTGCTACTGCAGGAAACGCATGCTCCGGCAGCGGAGAAGCGGCCGCATCATACAGACAGTGCCTGGGGGAATCAGCCGCGGCAGACTGGGCCGACGCAGCACAGGAGCCAGGTGGGAACGCGTCTGCAGAACAAGTTGATGTTGGAATCAAAGTACCCAGGGAAACAGAGAGTGAGAAGGACCAGCCAGGTTGTCCTGCAGGACCGTCGGCTAGGGTCGATGTGTGGGCAGATGAGCCCGTCTTGAGGTTTCTCCGTGAAAAGACTTATGTCCAGGGAACAGAGCTAGGAGAACAGACTAGAATACAGCGCAGAGCAGCGCCATTCCAGTGGGAATCAGAGAGGGGAGGAGTCCTGATGAGACTCATGCCTGATGGTAGACGTTGTGTGGTGCCCAGGCCAGAAGACAGGCTAGCAGTGATCCAGACAGCGCATGCAGGTACGGGCCATTTTGGCAGCCACCGCACGGCTTTCATGGTCATGCAGCAGCATTGGTGGCGGGGGCTTCGAGCAGCAGTCAAGAAGGCGGTGCAGGAATGCGGTGTGTGTGACAGAGCCAGGGCGTCCACGTTCAATCACATACAGCCCAACCTACACCCGCTACCCATTGAGGGGTTGTTTTTCCGGTGGGGAGTGGACCTGTGTGGTCCATTCACGACCACGTCCAGGGGAAATCGGTTCGTGATGGTGTGTGTGGAGCATTACTCCAAATGGGTGGAGTTAATCCCCATTCCAAGCAAGGCGTCTGATGTGACGGCCTTGGCATTCTTTCAAAATGTTGTTGCACGATTCGGGGGATGCGCTGAGGTGGTGACAGACCAGGGAACAGAGTTCCAGGGTGAATTTCAGGACATGTTGTTGGACTGCTTCATTGACCATCGCACCACTTCTGCCAACCACCCCCAGGCAGATGGGCTTTCAGAGAGGGCTGTCCAGACCCTCAAGGCAGGCCTACGCAAGTGCTGCGAGGAGGGCAGCAGCGACGAGTCCTGGGACAAGATGGTGCCCTGGGTAGCCCTAGGCTTCCGATGCTCGCCGCAGCAGGCCACGCGCATGGCGCCGTACGAGGTGCTGTTCGGACAGAGACCCACCTTCCCCTCCAGAGTGGGAGCGGACCTCTGGAGCACAGCCAAGGTGGCAACGGCAGAGGAGGCAGCAGACCTGCTCTTGGCCAGAGTGGCCAGGATCAAAGAAGCACTGCCAGTCGCGGGTGAGCATCTAAAAATTGCGCAGCACCGCGACAAGCTGCGATATGCACGCATCCGTGGGGGAGGGTATGTCCCCCAGGTCAGGCGTTTTGCAGAGGGAGATTACGTGTATGTGAAGTATTCATCAGAGCGACGCAGCCTCGATCCCAAGGCCAGGCCTGAGATCCTCAGGGTCAAAACACTGGGGGCGACGGGAACTTTGGTGTTGGAAGGGGCAGATGGCCTCACAGTTACAGAGAATGCAGTCAATTGTTCTCCATGCCACTTGCCCAACCTCAGGGGAGTGGTTGATTTCAGTGGAACCAGACCCAATAACAGCCTGTCATGCGAGGTGTGCCAGCTGCCCGATCGCGGAGAGGTGATGCTTTTGTGTGATGCCTGCAATACAGGTTGGCACATGGACTGCTTGGTACCAGTACTCGAGGAGGTGCCTGAGGGCGAGTGGTTGTGCCCACACTGCAAGCCGGAAGACAAGGGAGCTGGGCCCGCTGCTGTAGCAGGGCCCACCACAGAAGAGCGCAGTTTACAGGTCCAGGGGCGACCAAGCCCAGCAGCCAGAGCGGCTGCCAGGACAGCCCAGGAGGCCGATGTCTTGGACAGGCCTGAGGTGGAAGTCATGGCCACCAACCCAGCAACAAGGCAAATGGAGCGGGGCATCGCAAGACCAATGGCGAACGGGTTGTATGACATCTCGTACACCACTGGCCGGGGAGAGGCCAATGTCACCCCGAGAGCAGTTACAAGAAGGGCCAAGGTGGCCAAAGAAGCAGCAAGGGAGGAAGAAGAGTCAGCCTTTGAGGATCTTACCGGGACCTGAAGCCCGGAGCGGCAAGGCCGCTGAGCACGTGACGTCACCCACGCCGTAACTGGCAAGGAGCGGGCAGGCGCCTACAGAGCAGAAGTGCAGATGCAGCGCGGCTTGTCCTAGTACCCGGTAGGCAGTGGGCCAGCAGCCAGCGGACCGAAGACGGAAGACGCAGGAGTAGAGTTACGGCAGCTTAATGAAAATTTGTTTCTCAAACACCATAGCAGCAGGGCTACGGTAGTACATATGTTATAAGGATGATGAGCGAGGAGAATTAGTCAACTCGGGCAATGATAGCACGGTAGGAGGCGGATCACGCTGCTACGGCGCACAAACCCTGTGGCCATTAAAGACCAGGCGGCTATGGCGCAGTGGGGCGAGAGCAGCGGTTGTTCTTAGCTTGACTTGATAACTTTGAAATTTCTCCGTTTGCTAGCCAGTAGTGGGCTGAACAGCTTGAGTTTGTAGGGTTCTGCGCATTGCGCTTCAGCTGAAACTCGGTTAATTGTTATTTCCAGATTTGCAGAAGGCCTGAACCAGGCAGATTTGTAGACGGCCTGAACCAGGCAAGATTTTAAAAGGCCTGAACCAGGCAAATTGTAGAAGGAAGGACCCAGGCATATTTGCAGATGATGATTTGAGCTTCTACGTACATATTTTTCCAGAAGTTTATTTCAGTACCACCCCTTTTCCGGCTCCCCGCGCACGCTTGGAGGGCTTAACGCTGGGGAGCGGGGGGCGAGTAAAGTAGTAGGGGCGGTACCCACGAGACGGAGACTTCTAGGCAGAGACATCCAGTTAGGGACTTCCAGTTACAGTTATCTTGTTAACAAGCTCTTGTCTGAAGTACAAGGAGCATGAGTGTACGGTGATGTACCGTATTTGTGAGTAGAGGACACCTCTCTAAGGTGTCCTGACCGGAGTTTACGGTGTTTACCATAGTATTGCAGTTACTGCTTTATGGTGCGACAGCTGTCACAGTATATTACAGTATACGTGACAGAACCGTTCAGACCGCAGTTAGCGGCCTCGGGGCCTCCGCAGCTTCTCTGCGGAGTCCTCGGATTTGAAGCTGAGACCTAGAAACCCGCTTACGCAAGTTGATTTGACAGATTGTACCGTACTCTGTATTGGGCCTGCCGGGTCCCTGTATCCCGGCAATTGCCTTGGCTAGTTACTTCGTCCCTTTCTAAAGGACAGACCTCTATTTGTAACAAGCACCGGACGTCTTCGAGACCTACAGCTTACACATAAGTCAGTACCTTAATTCGAGTCAAGCCTAGCTCAGCCTCCGCTGAACTAGCTGGAGACAAGTACCCCAGTAAGAGAAACGAGTCCCTGCAGAAGAAGAAGTACGCAGCCTACGTCCCGTCCATCTCTCCGCGTGATACGCGGTAAGTGCCCTTAACATAGCCCGGCTGGTTCGCGACCAGACGGCCAGAAGGCCTATGCCCCTAAGTCAATTGCTATATACACAAATAACCAGCCCGCTGCTTAACTCGAAGAGCACTCGCAGCCAGTGAATAGTCACTGAGCCTGCCCGTAGGCGTCCATCACTGCCGTGAGGAAAGAAGTCCGCCACGGACCTGAAGCGCACATCGCGAGTAAAGTAGTAGGGGCGGTACCCACGAGACGGAGACTTCTAGGCAGAGACATCCAGTTAGGGACTTCCAGTTACAGTTATCTTGTTAACAAGCTCTTGTCTGAAGTACAAGGAGCATGAGTGTACGGTGATGTACCGTATTTGTGAGTAGAGGACACCTCTCTAAGGTGTCCTGACCGGAGTTTACGGTGTTTACCATAGTATTGCAGTTACTGCTTTATGGTGCGACATACACAGCAACAGCCTCATCTCACCGAATTGGTGGACATGATCAGTACCAGCTATCGAGTCGGCTCTATCAAAGGTGAGTTGCCCCTCCTTACTCCTTAAACAGCGCATCCCCAACAGGTGCCTGTGTGTATGACAATCTAGCTTGCATTATTCATGCTGAAATCCAGCGGAGCTGTTTATTTTATGTTGCTGCTGCTACGATTCAATTCAGCCTCCATAGCCGATGGCCTTGTATAGTGTGCCATGTTGCTTGGCTGACCGGCTGCAGCGCATTCAAAGGCCGTTCGCAGCCAGCCCTTCTACGATGATGGGGAAGGGAGTATACGTGGCGGCTGGCGACAAGCTCTGCTACCTCTTTACAATGGTGCATTCCTGCTGGGCCCTCAAGGACGGCTGACACTCGAGGGCGGCGCAGCGGTCAGCAGCGTGACGGACGGTGCTGCCAAAGGTGTTGGGCAAGGGGAGATGGCGAGCATGTGGAGGAGGCGCTGCATGTCTGCTTCCAGTGCCCTAGCGTGAAGGAGAGGCTTAGGGAAAGAGGTTGGGCAGGCCCCCCGGAGGGCGCCACAGACTTTCAACAGTTGTACCAAGGCGGGCTTAAATGGGAGGCTCTGACTTTTGTTGAGGACGTCCTGCGCTTTGTTGAGGCCTAGTTTTGTTACTTTTCTTTGCCTTCTTGAAAATAGGCTTGAGATTCGAAAGGATACTTCGGGCTGCCTTCTCCTTCTGGGGGGATATTTCTTTCTCCTTTGTGTCCTTCTCCTCCTTTCCCTCTCACCTTCAGTTTCTTTTCTCCCAACAGGGCAGTTGGGCGCCCAGCCGCCCACGCGGCCGGGCCTTTTTTTAGCAGGGCCCAGAGGTGTTGTGTCATTGACCTGCTGGGCCCTGCTGAACGATCGGCCACGTGGGGCTGGTAGGGAATGACTAAACTCATTCCAGCAACCATGCACAGTTTAGGCCATGGTGCAGCCATGCCATACTCCTATGCAAGGGGGCAAGGGCATGGAACCCGGCGCTCTATGCAAGGGGATAGAAGATCGAGTGGCTTGTTCGATCCCTCAACCTCTGGGTATAGATGCCACCAGATTTATACCACTGGACCACTTCCCACCACCTAGTCAAGGACGGTGCATCAAGTGCCTGTACCAGTTTACGGGCACATGCCCCTCGCATCAAATGTGGTGCTCTGATGGACAGAAAACTTTCACATACACCGTGAACAGCGGCCTTTCTTTCACTGCCCGACCCGTACCGCCCGGCTGCTTGCCATTCAGATATTCGGGGGCCGAGCTCAAGTGGCCAGGGGGCGGGTTTGCGAGGTCAGACTCCGACAATTGGACCACCGTCATGGGCTCTGCCCCCTTGTCAGCTGACTCAAACTTCTTCGACTCCATCGACTTCTTGGACTTGGCATACTTCACATACCCGCTGGGCCCAGCTGGACGCTGGACGGCGTGTGGCTGGTAGGGAATGACGAAGCTCAGTCCCAGATACCACATAGTTTATATCACAGCCAATGCAACAGCTGAAGACCGAAGGTTGAAAAGAGTGCCAGGCGTTATTTCAGGGCACGACATAACATCCTAATCATATGTAAACTACGGTAGAGAAAGTTCTCAACAAATCTGACAAGCTAACACATACATGACAAAGCATGTGCAACTTGATTCCAATATCCTGTACATCACTCGGCTGTGCCAGATTTAGTTGTTGCTCAGTCACACACAACCACATCCCTTCACACACGGAATGCCCACGATCCCGTGGATCACGTGGACTCTGACAGACCAAAGCGTTCCTCCCTAAACGCGCATCTTTCCCAGCCCTGGAAATCTCGGTAGGTCAGCATCAGCCTTTGAGGAGGCACGTGTTGCAATTTGAGAAATGATATTAAGAAATTGACTGGAAAATACTGCACCACAGGCTTCAAGCTGCCTGCCCATACAACACCAAGGTAGACACTGAAACTATGTCAAGTGGCAAGCTGGGCATCTGGTGGACAGATCCGCCTCACCTAGGGCCCTTAACCACCACAATAACTCCCGATATCGCAAGCCACACATCCTAACGTGTACCTCTATAGAATCAAGAGTTTTTAACGGAGTTTCTGAGCAAATATTGCATTTATGCCAAATTCAAATTCTGAGGGACAAGACACGTGGATACGTGGCAAACCAAAAGAGGGTTTTCCAGCCGTCGTGGGTATATGTCCTGCCTGGTGCCTACCCAGACCAAACCTGCAGTTGTTCTTCAACACCAGCTCATGGTAAATATCACTGGGCACCACTCAGCCACTGATGTACGCTATCCATATGGTATCAGCTCCAGCCAGCCTCTGCTTCACGACCCGAAAAGGACGGCCAGCAGCCGTAATTGTCAGGACACACTAACAGTACGCTCGTTAACATCTCCTACCCCGTCCCTCTTTCGTAGCATGGAGCGGGAGGGGACCTTTGCTCCCTGCCACGCGGACGCCTCAGGGGTAGAGACAGTTTGAAGTGTCACTGCTTCGCCTCCTCGGCGAGATGAGGCTCCACACATGACTGAAGCTGCTTCATACATTGCTGGAGTTGCTCGACACATTATTGGATCTGCTTCACACATTCCTGGAGCTGCTCCACACATCACAGGAGCTGCTTCATGCATTATTGAGGCTGCTCCACACTTTGCTCAAGCTGCTCCACACATTCCTGGAGCTGCCCCACTGATTACAGGAGCTGTTTCGCACATTATTGGATCTACTTCACACAAAGCTGGATCTGCTCCACACATTACTGGAGCTGCTTCACACATTACTCGAGCTGCTCTCCGGAATCGTCGAGTTCCCCGATCTCTGACTGCTCATCTGACTGCTGGACTTCCGCCCGGCGGACCTGTCCCGGTGCTTCTTCACCGCGTTGCGCGCCTTCTCAATCGCGTTGATCCGGTTCCACAGTGACACCGTGGACAGCGGCCTTTCTTTCACTGCCCGACCCGTGCCGCCCGGCTGCTTGCCATTCAGATATTCGGGGGCCGAGCTCGAGTGGCCAGGGGGCGGGTTTGCGAGGTCCGACTCCGACAATTGGACCACCGTCATGGGCTCTGCCCCCTTGTCAGCTGACTCAGACTTCTTCGACTCCATCGACTTCGTGGGCTTGGCCTCCTTGGCCTCTTTGGACTGAGCCGACGCATCGTCCTCGCTTTCGCCATTGCATTTCTCCTGAAGAAGAAGGTTCGCGTGAACGCAAAGTAAGACCAACCAGGTGGAGCTGCGGGGCAACAACTACACAGCTGCCTAGTTTAGGGTTCAGGGTGAAGGGTCAAATTAAGCACCTTAGTCCAAACCCTGAACCCTAAAGATTGCCATCTGGAGCAAAATATTGAGCCATATGCCAATATCTACACAGCTACCTAGTTCAGGGTTCAGGGTAAAGTTACTTGAGTCAAAACCCTTAATAATCATGCAAGCAGCTAGCGGGAGCCATATACTAACAGCTACACAGCTGCCCCCATCCAGCTGATCCTAGTCATCAAGTACCTGCTGGTCCTAGGCATAAAGGAGCTGCTGATCCTAGTCATCAAGGCAGGCCCATTTCATGTCATTTCCACTCCCCAGACCTAGTGGAAACCCATTCCAACACCTGTGAATTATATAGGCCTGCACTCACATAGCGGACAGACGGGAGGCACTTGTAGGTGCTCAGCTGTTTGCGCACCGGGCGCACTCCCTGCAGGATTACAAGCAACGAGTCATATGTCAGGACATGCCCCATGGCCCCAATGTCAAGAATTTTGAGCTTGTTCAGGGCTCCCCCAGCAAGCATTCCCCATGTGAGAGTATCCCATGCGAGGGTTCCCCATGTGAGAGTATCCCATGTGAGGGTTTCCCTCAGTTCAGGGTTTCCCATGCGCGGGTTCCCCAAAAGAGGGTTCCTTGCAGTTCAGGCTCTCCCATGCAAGAATTCCCCATGCGAGGCTTTCCCACGCGAGGCCTTCCCATAGTTCGGGTTTCCCTTCGTGAGGGTTTCCCACTGTTCAGAGTTTCCCATAGTCAGGGTTCCCATGTGTGGGAAATACAATCAACGGCAGCAGGACGAAGATTGCTCCATATCTACGACCAGCTGACATGAGGCAGATGATGGGGCCTCCTGGCCGCGATCCAGGTAAGGGTGCACTGTGCAGGTTAAGCGAACACAAAAGGATCACCCAGGGTCCAGGCTAAGCCAACCCACCGCACAAACAATATATAAGGTTAGCAAGCCCTATAACACGAACTAGGTCAAGGGCTAGCCAGCCCTACTGCACGACCTGGGTCCAGGGTTAGCACTCAGCAAGCCCTGTAACACGACTGAGGTCAAGGGTTCCTGTAACGATCCTATAACAACCTGTGACAGGACGTTCGCTACATCCAGATCCTTTGGTCTAACTGGTAAGATTGCTTCTGTTAGTCAGCCCTATGGCACGACCGTCAACAGAACCAGTTTAATCACTGAAGGATGCAGATTGCAGTCTGTTGTACCTTGACCGCACAGCACAGTAGGTCGATAAGGTAGATACAAGCCAAGCCCTTTTGCCCTGAACCCTACCATCCTCGCAGAGCACGGCAGACCGATGCCGTAAATGCACACTATACGGTACCCTAAAACCCTCAACCCTACCTTAATCGCAAAGCACAGCAGGCCGATGAGGTAGATACAAGCTAAGCCCTTAAGCCCTGAACCCTACCATCCTCGCAAAGCACGGAAGACCGATGACGTAAATGCAGACTACTGGTATACGGTTACCCTAAAAGCCTCAACCCTACCTTCATCGCAAAGCACAGCAGGCCGATGAGGTAGATGCAGACGACGTTAATGAAGTACAGCGCAATGCTGATCCCCGCAATGGTGTAGAACTTGTTGACGTCCATGCCCATGCGCCCGGCCCCCGCAAACGCGAAGCCCAGGCTGATGCCTGTGTTCACGACGGGCGGCAGGATCGAGGCAGAGATGGCGACGCCCACAATCGCATTGTTCCCGCCCAGCGTCGTGCTCAGCGCAACAATGGCTCCGGAGGGGACCGCAAACAGCGCGCCCGTGACCAGCGAGGCGGGCTGGCCGCGGCTGTTCATCTCCATCGTCGGCCACTCGTAAAGCGTCGCGACGTCGGTCCATCCAGCGACGACGAGCCCTGGGAAAGGCAGAGGGCGGCTGCAGCTGAGTGGGGTGAGGCCAGCAGGAGGTAGCGGGCTTGCAGAGTTGAGGGGCTCGGTTTGCCGATTAAGGGGGGACGCATGGACATACCGGTAGGGAGACGCGATTAAGCAAGGGTTTAGGGTTTAGGTTATTCCCTCAACCCTCAACCGATCAGGGGCATGCGCCGTGCGCGTGGGCATACCGGCGGGAGACGCGATTAAGCAGGGGATTTAGAGTTAGGTTACTCCCTCAACCCTCAACCCTAAACTGATCAGGGGGGTGCGCATGGGCATACCGGCGGGGAGATGCGATTAAGCATGCGGGGCCATGCCTGTTCATATCTGACTGCGCTGCTGCTCAAGCTTTTGAGGGCAAACGCTTCTTAGCTTCCTGTGACGAGGTTGGTGAATGAAATCTCCTGTTGCTGGAACACCGCAACTTGAAACCCGAAGATGCATAGCATGGACGACGCCTTCGATGGCCACCAAATCAAAACCTGTGATACTTTTCTTTGCCGGTTTCCTTGTTTCATTTCTTTTATACCGTGTTTCTTGTAAGGTGATGCAGACCCTAGACTGCAACTTACGTTTCACGCTTAAGTTTCGCGTGGCCCTGTGCGCATGGCCAGCTGCGACATCTTGTCCCCAACACGCACGCATGTTGCAGACGTTGCTACCGAGGGGCAGATGTCCCCAAAGGAGCAAAGCTAGTGGTCGCAGGGGCGCCGGGAGGGGCAGGGCATCAGCGGTCAACGTAGCCCTCGCCCGAGAAAGCCACGAATGACCAGAACAAAACAAACAATTGCGCCGTGGGGAAGAGCCGCGGCGTAACCTCCTCGAAAAAATCCAAAGACACCTGCCATAAATGCTGTACAACATCCTACAAATATAACTAAATCTGAACCTGCCATAAATGGACCTACCGGTAATCACACCATAAAATAAAATAAATGCGTATTCTGTGAATTTAAGTCGCCCATGCAGGCGCGGGCTTGTAATGACAGGACAAAGAGACCCGATGCACCAATTTAATTCTTGGTGTGACACACTTAATAGAATCATCGGGATTGCCCCAAGAGGTCAATATTGGTACCAGATGGTAGAGGTGCTTAAGAGAATCAACGGGACCCGTCTTGAAAGTTTAAAGACGGGTCCCGTTGATTCTCTAAAGCGTGGCCCATACCGTCTGGGACCCTGATTGACCTCTTGGGGGTTACGCCGCGGCTCTGCTGCTCCGCCGTAGGTGGAGGGCCAAGGGGACGCAATAGCCAAGTGGCTTGTAGAAGAGTAGCTCAAGCTGATTTTTTTTTGTGATATTTAGTGCACAATACTTAACAATTTTCCATAGGAAGCAGAGGGCCTCCAAGGCCCCAGAACCATGGTAGCACAATCCAGCTGAACAAGTGCCATGTCATGCTACCTAGGTAGCACATCCGACTAGTCCTGTGCCGTATCTTGCTACCATGCTGAGCAGAATGCACACTGAGCACAAAACACCTGTGGTGAGACCTACGACATGACGCGTGTCAAAGCCCATGATACACGTCTCCAGACATTCTAGGACTTTTCTGCTGCTATAACTAAATCACCTACTTCCAAGGCAGCTGGACTTAATCACACCCACGATGAACCCCACAACCCACCTGTAGCAAGGCCCAAGAAACACCGTCTGTAGACATTTTAGGACTTTAACGCAGCTTTTATTCAATCCACCTTGTGTCCAAGGCAGCTGGACTTCATCACACCCGTGACGCAGCCCCACCTGTAATGAGGCCCATGATGAGGCATGTGAGGAAGCCCCCCTCTACCCACCTGTAATGAGGCCCATGATGAGGCATGTGAGGAAGCCCCCCTCTACCCACCTGTAATGACGCCACCGATGAGGCATGTGAGGAAGCCCCCCTCTACCCACCTGTAATGACGCCCACAATGAGGCATATGAGGAAGCCTTCTCTACCCACCTGTAATGACGCCAACGATGAGGCATGTGAGGAAGCCCCCCTCTACCCACCTGTAATGACGCCCACGATGAGGCATGTGAGGAAGCCTTCTCTACCCACCTGTAATGACGCCGACGATGAGGCATGTGAGGAAGGCCCCCTCTACCCACCTGTAATGACGCCCCCGATGAGGCATGTGAGGAAGCCCCCCTCTACCCACCTGTAATGACGCCCACGATGAGGCATGTGAGGAAGCCTTCTCTACCCACCTGTAATGACGCCGACGATGAGGCATGTGAGGAAGGCCCCCTCTACCCACCTGTAATGACACCCCCGATGAGGCATGTGAGGAAGCTCCCCTCTACCCACCTGTAATGACGCCCACGATGAGGCATGTGAGGAAGCCGACGATCTCACTGGCGATGCCCCGCTTGATGAGTTCCCAGTCGTGGATCATGGTGCCAAAGGTGAATCCCAGGATGGGGCCCATGAGTGGGGACACCAGCATGCTCGCCACTGCAGCACCGACGGAAAGGAGGGGGCGGGGGGGGAGAGTCGATTTGGCACATGTCCATTTATGCAGCGTGGGGGGGGGGAGGTGTCAATTTGGCAAGTGCCTTCGTTCCAATTTGTAGTTCCATGTTCAAGCAGCTCGCTCGGCAGAGGATGGGGCCCATTTCAGCGGGGACACCAGCATGCTCGCAACTGCAGCACGCGGCGGAAAGGAGCGGGCGGGGGGGGAGAGTCAATTTGACACGTGCCTTTGTTCCCACTTATGCAGCCGGGGGGAGGGGAAGGGGCAATTTGGCACGTGCCTTTGTTCCAATTTGTAGCTCCATGCTGCACCAAGCCCTGCCGGCCTTAGGCCGGGTTGTTTCTGAAGTGTGTAGCTGAAGCATCCTAAAATAAACAGACTGACGGGCAGACGCACCGATCATGACAGTGTTGTTGGTGGCCAGACCGACCGCCGCGATCCACGATGCCAGCGTCACCATGAGGCAGAAGTCGAATGACGCGTTGCAATTTTCCCACACGCCCTGGTACATCTCCTCGATCGCAAGCCTGCCTCGAGTGGCCCATGTTTCCTGTCCGGATGCAGGGGTCATCATAGCTCATCAGCACTAGGAGCGTGGCTTGATCAAACAAAACCATGCACATTTATACCCATTGCAAAAACACTTTTTGCACAGAGAAATGTATCAAGCCAGGTCATGCCATGCCATGCCAGATCATCACGCCACGTCATGTCATATCAAGTCATGCCATGTCATGAAAAGCCGGGTCAGGGTAGGTCAGGACAGGTCGTGCCAGGTAAAGCCAGGTCAGGTCAGGCCATGGCAGGTGATATCTTGTCATGCCAGGTGAAGACGTCTCCTGTGCGCAGACCAGATACCAGTATGAAGCTTATCCAGCCTCACAATTACTTGACAATTTGACATACAGCCACACAATTACTGGGCCCAGCAAAAGTTTATCAGGCAGGCAGGCAGGCAGGGGGTGACTCACCGACTGCACGAGAAAGGACAGGTGGCGGTCACGCAATTTGGGCAACGGCTTGATGAGCATCACTGGCAGCATGGCGACCTTCCCATACGCCGCACCGCAGCCGATCTTGTCAAGCTCATGCAGCACGACGCCCGATTCCTGCGAGGGTTTCATGCAACGATTTGGCTCAGAGATGAGCAGATGACCCATCTGTACCATGCGGACACCGCTCATGCAGCACAACGCCCGATTCCTGCGAGGGTTCCATGCAACGATTTGGCTCAGAGATGAGCAGATAACCCATCTGTACCATGCGGACACCGCTCATGCAGCACAACGCCCGATTCCTGCGAGGGATCCATGCAACGATTTGGCTCAGAGATGAGCAGATGACCCATCTGTACCATGCTGACACCGCTCATGCAGCACCACGCCTGATTCCTGCGAAGCTTCCATGCAACGATTTTTCTCAGAGATGACCCATCAGTACCATGCGGACACTGCTTACGGTACGCGTTGCATGACTTGCATGGTAGTCTGAAGTGAAGATCTTTGGTTCCGGTCCCTGCAGGCGCAGCGGGTCCTATTGGGTGCCCCCAGAGGGCATCCTAGTTACGCAGGATTAGAAGACGAGTCCTAGAATAGTTTCTTACAGGACAGCTGTAATGGACATGGCAACCAGGTTGGTGCCAGGCGCATGGTACTGCGCCGCTCCAGAATGCATCGATGCATGCTTGAATAAACCGTTGCTCATGCGCCTGGATCTTTCAGGCAGCCCAACGTCAGGTCACGCAGCCTCTGCTGTTCTGATATGTTTGCCGCTCACCATCGGACGGACGTATGCGTAGATGGTAGACACGATGCCGTCGCTCTGCCGTGTCACGTTTGGGAGCTGACACGGGCCATCTGGATCCTCCAGACAGTCGAGCACGTACTGCTCCATATCGACAGGCACTTGGACGACAAGCTGACGCATAGTTGCAGTTGCTGTGCCAACGGTGCAAGTTAGGCTTCAACGCTGGATAGCCGGGTCAGGGGGCAGCGAGCTCCGAGAAACAAATATGAAGAGTAAACAGCCCTCGATGTGTCGGTAAGTTGCAAAAGTTGCTAGGCTGGTTGCTAGGTTTGACACCCGAACAGGCACTGACTGAGTGGACTATTCAGCCCGAATCCCTCTGGCCGCGCCTTAGAGTAAAATTTCAATTAGTATGGAAGACGTGAATGTGTAGCCCCTGACTTCTAAGGTGAAAGGCGCAGAAAGAAACTTGTGTTTGAGAAACGCTTGCGAAAGACCTAGGAAGGCGTAATATTGGATGGCCGCAATACCCGCAAATTCTGCGAGCACGCCTTATTATTTTAAGACCTGGCAAATCCGGTTACCGAAAATTCCACGTTGCTTTCAAAATCGACTGGTTCGGGGCTTCGGGGGCATTGCAAGCCATCAGCAGCAGATTCTCTTACTGACAGTAGGTGAGGAACCAGGGTGGTGCCTAGAAGTCAATCATATGCGTACAGTTTTGTATAACAACGGCTTGTATTTACTTGCCCCCCATAGGACAGAATCATGATGCCGGGGAGTATGAGCAGCGTCTAGAGGAGTTGCAGCAAGAGACGGAGCAGTTCAGCTTGCGAGGCTCTTGCATTTGGGCGGGCGACTTCAATGCGGACGTGTGGCATGGCAGTGAGCTCCCGAACGGCGGAGCGGACCTTGCATGGGCAATCCAACAAGCACCTGAGATGCACACGCACCGGGCGCTCCGCGGTGAGCCGCCCAGAATGCTTAGACCGCAGGCTCGGATGCTGCTCAACGCAGCGGCGGCCTCCAGGATGCTGCTGCTCACGGGCCGCAAGGGTGACCACGGGGATGCATCTTTCCTTGCAGGTACTGGCCGGTCCCGCGTTGACCACATTGCGGTGCCATGTAGCACGTGGAGGCATGTGGAGGTGAGCGGGGTGCTCTCCACCTAACCGGACCTCTCGGATCATCGTCCGGTTGCGGCGACCTTTCAGCCTCCGGTATGTAGCGGCATCGACGTGGGGGGAGGTCAGCCTGATGCTGGCCAGCCAGCAGGAAGCTGTCGAACCATCCTGACCTGGAGAGCTGATAAGGCACACATTTACAGCGCCGCGCTAGCCCGCGATGAGCAGGGCCTACAGCATTTCAGCCTGGCCATTGCGGGAGGTGACGAGGCTGCCGCAGCGGCGCTCACTGCTGTAATTTAGTCTGCGGCCGAAGCTGCTGGCATGATGCGCAGTCGCGCACTCTGCGGCCCCATGCCCAGCGTGGGCAGCATCAGCGCCCCCCCCGGTGGGATGCGGAGGTTCAGAGCGCCTATGCTGCGCTGCGAGCGAAGTCGCTTTGCATTGCCCCGGGCCCAGAGCGCAAGGCAGCCAGGCAGCGCTACAAGTCCACAACACGACGACGTCGCCGCTACTACACGCGCCATATGGCAGCGGCTATAGCTGACAGGCTGCAGCGTAGCGAGTGCAACGTCTACCGGGAGCAGCTGCAAGAGAGGCGGCAGACCTGCCCCACCACGGCTGTCTCCTCCCTGAAGTGGGAGGCACACCTGCGACAACAATTCACCGCCACTGTGCCCCCCTCTCCTGCGGCGCCACAGGCAAACTTGCCCCCTACCACCGCTCAGCCGGAGGACCTAGGCGTGTCAGCTGAGCAGCTTGCCTCTTGCTTTGCAAAGGCTTTCTCCCGCATGCGCGTACACACCGCGGCGGGCCTAGACGGTCTTGCGGCACCCTTTATCAAGTTGGCTGTGGTAGAGGACGATTCAGAGGGGGGTCAACGGCACGTTCTGAGGGATCTGCTGCAAGACTGGTTGACTGCGATGGCGGTGCGGGGGGGAATGCCTAGTGCCTGGCAGCCAGTCAGGACTCAGCCTGTTAACAAGAAGGGCGACCCCCTTGATCCCGGTAATTACCGGCCGATCGCCATCACTAGCGTGCTTTACCGGCTGTATGCCAGCATGCTCACTGCCATTACTGATGAGTGGGCGCGATTGCACGGCCACGTCCCTCCTGAGCAGTTTGGTTTTCAACAGCGCCGTAGCACGCTGCAGGCTGCTTTCCTCCTCAGGCATGCAGTCCATGCTCAGCGGACAGCTGCAGGCCGTGGCAAGCTGCATGTGGCCTTTGAGGACTTCACAAAGGCCTATGACAGCGTGCCCCAGGAGCAGCTGTGGCGGCATTTATGCGAGCATCTTCACATGCCTGCATGCCTGCTACGCGCGGTGCAAGCGCTTTATGCCGGTGCAGTTTACACGCTCACTAACGGCCACAGGCGCACTGGTTTTGTGCCTTGCACCAGAGGCATCAAGCAGGGCTGCCCCCTGAGCCCTCTACTCTTCAGCCTTTACCTCAAGGCCATGCTTGCAGCCAAGTGCCCGGCAGAGGGCATTGAGATGCAGGCGGGACGACAGCTACGCTGCCTGCTGTATGCGGACAACCTCTCCTTGCTAGCCCGCACCCCAGCAGGGCTGCAACGCATGCTTGATGCCTTGCATGAATATGCGGCAAATAAACAGCTTCAGGTCAATGTCAGTAAGACAGAGGTCATGGAGTTTGGCATCCGCTTAGCAGGGGTTTAGCTAGGCTGAGCAGGGGTGGGATGCACTTGCTTTTGTGGACTGTGCCGTGGGCATTGTTGAGGGTTAGTCTCTAGGGATTCTGAGGTGCCGGTGTCATTTGCCTTTCCGGCCTTCTCTTTTGATCCTTTTTGTTGTTGTTGTTGTTTTTTGCCCCCTTTTCAGTTTCTTCTATTCTCCCTTCTGATCAGTGGGGCGCCCTGGCGGCCAAGCAGGGGTGGGATACGCTTGCTTTTGTGGAATTTTTGTTGAGAGGCTTTGTTCAGGGCTACTCTCTAGTGGAACTCAGGTGTCAGACTTGGCCTTCTTTGCCTTCCCGGCCTCTCCTTTGGTTCCTTTTCACCCTCTTTCCTTTAGTTTCTTCTTTTCTCCCTTCCGAACAGCTGGGCGCCCACGCGGCCGAGCATTGAGCGGGCCCAGAGGTGTACTGTTTTTGACTTTTATATAATAATGTCATTGACTTGTATACCGTATAGTAATGAGCTGGTGCTTGCACCAGCGTCCTGAGTGAACCTACTGCTGTGTATAAGCAAGTTGGAAAGAGGTACTACTTGCTACCCCCTCCACATTGCCGCCTCCTGTTGATTCCTTCTCTTGAACAAAAAACAAGCACTCAAAAGCCTCATCATCATCACTGCTGGCTCAAGACAGGCCTATATCCTGTGTGTTGTTCTGTTTAAGCCTGCAAAAGCCACATTGATTCCACAGTTTGCTTGACTGAGAGTCATGTGATGGCAAGACCCAGAGCCCCCCCCCCCGTCAAATCGATTTTTGTCTTTGTTTTTCCATGCCTTGATGTGCCCTGATTTCTTGTTATCAAATATTGCTCTGCAGCTGTGCGTTGTGCGCCTCCGCTTCCAGCAGTCACATAGATATCGCACGCATGCTACTGGAAGCCTCTGAGCATCCGGCCCGGGCTTGTGACAGCAGAGCGACTAGATCAGCGGCCGGGGCAGGCCACGACACCGTCATGCGCACACTGCTGCTGGAGGCCCCCGAGCACCCGGTCTGTGCGGACAATGATGCGATGTGTGCTGCGGCTTCTAGGGGCCATGATGCTGTCGTCCGAATGCTCCTGGGTGCCCCCCGAGTACCTGGCTCATGCAGACTTTCCTTCCTTTCCTTCCTTTCCTTTTACCGGTGATGCGTTTACCGGGACGCATTACCGGAGCACGTGTTCCCAGTCATTATATCAAGTGCTATGTTGCCTGAGATGGGACAGACTATTGATACAAGGCTAGATAGAGGCTAGCTGGACCGGAAGGTTAGGGAGACTCACATGGTACTTGGTAGACTCCGCCACTGAAGTCCGGGCGCGTTTTGCTTGTTGATGGCATCCGCCGTGCATAGCTTGTTTCCGTTCTATCTTGTTGCATCTGTCATGCTGTCATGCACTGCTTGCCGTCATCGGTATTCGGCACAAAGTGGATCCCTATGTAACGCCTAGATACTGGCGCATAATCCCTATCGTTCTTTGTTCTACAAGGTCTCTAGTAGGTATCTGTCGGTGTATGATGAAAGGGGGATTAATCTCGAGAGGTGGGCAGGAAAAAAATCAGGGACCACATCCCCCCTATTTCTCCAAAACTCGCCTGTTTGACATGGGTGTTGCACCTAAGGACTTTGGGGAGGGTATCTCGGCTTCAAGAAAAAATGAAGCCGTTTTTTTTTTAAACGTTTTTTTTAGAGACTTGGCCCCCCCCCTCCTAGTTTGACATGCGTTGACCGGGTACTTAATGTCGACCGTTGACCATGCATAGGGAGTCGTTAGAAAGTGATATCTTCATATCATGCAGTTTTCTCGGGGCTGAGATGTTATTCGCAAAATAAGCTTTGTGAAATCTACGAAATCCTCATTGTTTGGCTCTCTGTGCCTCAGTCACCGTTGGGCCACAAAACATTTAAGACCAAACATGGAAAGCTCTCGTCAAGCTCTGTACTTCTAGAGGATGGGGTGTTTTTAGTTGTCTTTTGCCCCCCCCTTCGAATAACCTCACAACTTTGCCAAATATTTTGTCTCCCTCTTAATTTTGTAAGTGGTGCTCAACTGAACCGAAACCTAAAAGAGTCTTTTGGATCATGCTTTATGACTGCAGCTTATCTTCAACACTACGGAATTCATTCCCACGCTGTGGCTGTGTGGCTGTGCATGTGGTTGTTGCTTTTCCTACTTTCCCATGGGGCTCACTGGTTTTCGCTCTTTGTCTTGACGTACTAAGTGCATGCACCGGTTTACGGGCATATGCCCCATTCATTAAATGTGATACTTTAATGGACTGTAAACATGTCAATCAAGCATGACTGGCCTTTCATGCGATGGGCAAAAAGTCACCATGGCATGTATGCCCTTTGACTCACTCGATAGGACTCGACCAATGTCCTCAAAATGCCTCTTCATTTTCCTGGACTGCACTCCACTTGGATTCCTTCGCCCATCACTTGGACTTGATTTGCCCGGTGACCGACCTCTTCCCCTCAGAGGCAAGTCCCAAGGGAATATTTGCCGTGGGGCATGGCCCACGCCCCATGCATGGCAGTCAATATTTTTGTTACATAGCTCACACAGTTTAGCTGCTCGAAGGGGGCAATCTGTCATCAATCTGTCATCAATCGAGACTTTTAAGAGCCCACAGCCAAGGCACCCAGCTGGACACAGTATCCAGACCATCACTGAGAAAGGGCAAGTCGCATGAGTCCAGGGGCTAGGCTCATGCCCTCTGGAGTGTCTGAAGGAAGACCGGAGCATGATCACAGACTACCGTAGCAGCAGGAAATGAGAATGGACTCTTGACGTGATCCAGTAAGCACTCTTCACTTCACTTGGTGGTTCCCTTGGGCTCCTTTTATAAGGTCCGGGCATGGAGAATATGTTGTCTCGTTGAAGTCAGTTATAAGGACTTCCTGCACCGTTATGATCTGCGGATAAAACATTCCGCTGGGGTAGTTTCATGGCGACCCCTGCGGAACTTGAGCTCACGGGCTAGGGCCGATGGCATGCTTGCCAGTTGCCAGGACGCCATCGCTGCTGAATCTGCAGCAGGGCTGTTGCTTCCGATGATGACTAATGTCCTGGAAAGAATGGACCACGCCACTTTGGCTTGAGGATACGGGCTGCTGCGTATTGCAAGGGCACGGCCTTTCGCGTTGATGAGGAGCGTTACCTGATTATATCTTCACGGTTCTTCGCCGGGCTTCTTCACGCCTCTTATCCGACCACCCACTCCCGATCATCTTCGTAGTCAGAGAGTTCGTAGTGGTCATCGTAGGGGTCATCATAAGAGGTCTCCCCTCACCACCTGACCGTGGTATAAGTACTGCTGTGATTTCTTTCTCTCTTCCTCACAGTAGGCCAGCCTCCTGGAATAAAGGACACCTGAACCCTTACACAAACTTCAAACCTTATTTCCTAACACAAACCTTACACCTTAAACCCTAAGACAACCCCAAATCATTAACCCTAAGATAAACCTTAACCTTAAACCCTCAGATAAACCTATCACACTAAATCTTAAGACAAACCTTGTACCGAAAACCCTAGGACAAACCTTAAAACCTAAACCCATATGGCGATCTCATGAGCAGTTGTGTGGAAAACTTGGTGATGTTTTGTTGTAATGTTTACGGATGGTTGTGATGGCTAGTCGTGATGGGTACTTGTGACACACGACAGTTAGTCAGGAAAAGTGTGAACATACCTATTTGTCTGATATCAGCAGAATCACTCGAGTAAAGAAGCCAGGAAAATATGTTGCTGATGCAGGAATACGCGCGATGCACTCTGACATCATGACGCATGTGATGAGGCCTTGTTACGTGCACTTGTTTATAATGGTGCATACCCGCTGGGCCTTGCTGAACAATCGGCCACGTGGGGCTGGTAGGGAGTAACTTAACTCAAATCCAGCTAACATACACAGCCTGGGCCATGGTGCAGCCATCCATCCTCTTATGTCAGGGTGGCAGGAACATGAGACCTGACGAATTAGACGGGGGGAGGGAGAGGGTCACTATGTGTACATATCATGAGTACATGTTGTGACAAGAAGTTTTCGCTGCCTCCCTGGCCCCCATCTGATCGCAGGTTGAAGACTACCCTTCATCATCCTTTCTCCCCTCGGTCAATATGACGGACAGCGACTTTCGGGCCAGGTCCGGCAGCGTCCTGCAGGCGAGGTCATGCTTGTCGAACCGCCACGGAGAGGCGCTGTTGGAGGAGCTGCCGGAGGCCGGAGGGAAAAGTTTCATATCCAATGGGATGTGATCCAGCAGCCAGGCAGCCTTCCGCTCATGAGATGTGTTGCTGGCCAGCTTGCAGGCATCGTCTAATGAATGCATCAATACCGTACTTTGGAAGGCGGAGGGAGCGTCAGCTCATCAGATGTGTTGCTGGCCAGCTTGCAGGCATCGTCGAACGAGTGCATACTTTTTGGAAGGCGGGGGGGGGCCTCCACCTTATCATTTGCATCGCTGGCCAGCTTGCAGGCATCAGATGCTGCCTTGGCTCTGCCTGCCTTGACGCATGACGGACTGTCGCTTTTTTGTGCTCGGGAGCCTTTGTTAGGTAGAAGGGGGGGGGGGGGGGCAGAAAGGGGGGGGCAGAAGGGCAGGGGGGGCAGAATGGGGGGGGGGGGGGGCAGAAGGGCAGGGGGGGTAGAAGGGGGGAGGGGGGGTAGAAGAGGGATCCAGACCAGGGGGGGAGCAGCCCGCCCTGAGGCTATGGGCAACTTTTAACCTTTTTGCATGGCATCCGTTCCCATGGCGTCTTTTTTCTACAGAGAAGCAAGTGGTTGAAACTCGAGATGTACTTAAGAGATGAAACATTTGGTCAAAAATGTGTGCAGGCGGTGTCCAAATTTGATGTTTAGGTCTGGGGGTAACGCAATCGCGATACCAAAGTGGTGTGAGAGGGTCTGCCTTAAGTGCGTTGCTGTTCAAGGTTGTGCAGAGGTGTTGTGTGGTTTTGATGCTCCTAGATAGAGTAGAGGACGAGTGTTGAGGTGTTGAGGTTGTTTAGAGTGGGGCGTGCGTGTGAGTCCATGCATTGCATTAGTTTTGTGTCAAGAACGCCCCAGCCGGAAAACATGTCAGCTGTTGATTAGTATTGATTTGGGTGGTCAGCGCTGCCTGTTGGCTGTGGATCTGTGAATATATGGTCTCCAAGGTCTGAGCGTGGGGACGTGCGTGAATGGGTCGGGCCTTGTTTTGCCAGCGAGGCCCTCCAATGAGCCCAAGCATGGCCCAAACTGAGTTTGATTTTGCGCCATGTGTCATTAAGTTTGTATCACGATTATAAAGGTATTTAAATTTGTAAATCATTACCTGTCTTGGTCTTTTCACCCCGCCAGACTTGACATGACCAGTACCGGTGTAAATGTATATTTGTATTTATCGTTTTTCTTTTTGGTGCTATTGTAAACCAATTTTATGTGCTGAGGCACTAACCAATGTACAAACCGATAAGAAATTAGGGTCTCGGTTTTATCATGTTTGTATACGAAAATGCTATATCTCAAGTTCTGAATGCACCCTTCAGATTTCCTACCTCACGTTTATTATGGGGACACACCACCGCTGTGGGATTGGAGGGATGCATGATTGTCTCGTTGCGTTTGTGGAAAGTTGGTCTGCTGATGCTCGAATCTCTGTACTTTCTTTGGCTCGTATTTGTGAGGGCTCGCAGCGAAGTTGAAGTTCTGTCGAACGAGGGTCTTTACTTTCAGTTTTCTGTTACTGTACTTTTTGACTTCCAAGCTGGTTATTGATGTGCATCTTTTTATGGGTGTGGTTTCCTGGGTGAACGGGATACGAGTTTGGGCTGACCCATTAGTTACATACGGCCAGTCATGAACTTCACGTACTGCAGTTGGTACTACTAGACATGCATGGACGCCATGTTGGATGACCTTCGTCCCAGAATCATGAAAGTGTTGTAATCTCGCATTGCCATGCACTGGGGGCAAATCACAACGTGTAAAGGTGTTGACAGGCCCCGGTTTTGTTTAAGGACAGTGGGTAAGGGAGGCGCTTTTCATTGTTGAGCCTGACCTTGTATGAACTGAGGTCTTAGGATTTGCCGCTGCTGCTGGCTAGCCTGCAAGAATCGTCGGGTGAATTCACTGTTTCAAGAGCGCACTTTGACGATGCAGACTTGCCTTTATTCAGATAATGCACAAGTCAAATGTGATGCCCCGCTGGACTGTAAAAACGTCACAAACTTCACATGCAAAGAAACTGAGTGCACTGTCATAGTGCACAAGGTACCTTCATACACTTGCATGTACGGAACTTGCATGTACGTCACTGCTCAGCCAGCTGGAATGTGATGGGGTGGGCGGCGGGGCGCTCACACTTGGTAATGAAACACAATATTGAGTAACGTGAATACCATGGATTTTTTTCTATGTGAGCGCCATGCATTAAGTCATAAGCGGGGCATCTTAACCTCGCTAATTCTCTACCTCTTGGAGCGCAATTTGGGCCCCAGACGGTACCCAAATTGACCTCAGAATAAGCAACAATGTTTTTAAGATCAATTTGGCGTATAGTACTAAGAGTTGAAAATAAGAAAGAAGCCAAGACACAACATACTAATGGAAAAATTGATGCTGTAAAAGTGGGCAGAATAGGTATCATAAAACGAATAAAACATATACCTCCTAGTTTCAATAACACCCCGTTAATAATACACTACCTGCTGGGTGCGCACTAGCCTGTTCATTTATGTTAATTTATTCAATTATTATATATTTTACAGTTTTTTTAAGTTTAATAAAATATATTTAAAAAATAAACAAATAGATAGACCTACACACGCAGTTTCTCATCTCATGCATGTCAAAATTGCAAGAAGGGTGACCACTGGAAAAAACAATAACTCACCAGTTTTCCTAGCAGCCGTGTTATTGTGCGCCTTCTCCTCGAGCAGCTGGATAATGAGCTGTTGAGCTTGGGCGGTGGTCTGGCTTAACACATGTACGGGAACCTAATATTAATCAAGAACGAAAATTGCTGCACCGACATCGCTGATATCTCCTGTGCAGATCATTACTAGTCAATGGCCTCTATCTGGGCCCTATTTAAAAAGGCTTGGGCTTGCTTCTGTTCGATATGGTAGAGAGAAAAATAAACTCGCGGACAGAGGGATTTTTATGTTGCTTGTACGATCTGCATCCTATATATTACATCCATGTATTATGCTTTAATCAGGATCTCTATTATAACTCATGTTCGTATTTTCGAGAATGACTTTTCGACTTCCTGTTAGGAGTCTTGCATTCTTCAGGTTTCTGAGCATCTCAGTCCAACTTATCAGCTGTGCTTGCACTGGCAACGTTTTCTCTCCATTCGACCATTTGGCTTTGATTTGGGGCGTCTGATTTTCGTACTATTTTGTCCGCGGTCGTTATGAAGACAACCAGGGGTGTTGTTTCCTGTCAAACAATCTCCGCAATTCCAGATTTTTGATTTAGTAATCAAAATAAGTTCCAAGCAAAAAGAGGCAGTGTAAATGGAGTCCTAGCTGACAAGCAAGCAGCCACATAAATAAGCCACCCTCCCAAAAGAGCTCCCATCCTATCTGGGCTGCTTTGGACCGACTGCATGTGGGACACCCTATGCAAGGTAGCTTAATACGGCATGATACGGCACAGGTTTTGCCGGGTTGCACTACCAAGGTGGCATGATCCGGCACAATACGGCTTGATGTGGCAGCACAGGTTTACCCGGATGATGCTTCCATGACCCTACGCAATCTAGGCTCATCATTTCAGCTTCGCCTTAATCATCTCGGATATAGTCTTGCTGTCTCCCAGTGCACCCACGCGCAGCTGCACCTGCAGATGCAAAAGAGTATAACGTTAGTATCCTGCAGATGCAAAAGAGTGACCACGAGGATCAGCAGTCCGCAATTTCCTTCACGATGCTTCTGGTGGATGCAGCTGAAAGACTTTTGGTCTGGAAAAGACTGAGAAGGACACAGTAAAAAGTCCAATTAATCTGTGTTGCCTTAAATCTGATTATCTACACTGACCGGTCAGCACCATAAGCTCATAACAAGCATGCGCTCAATTCAATCAAAGCAATGGAGGGCACATGTCAAATGGATGGTAAACTCTCGCCTCTTTCAAAAATGGCTACTAGCTGCACCCATTCGCCTAGTTTATCAAAGCCAAGAGAGGCAGCGACCGGACCAGTGGCCAGCTCACCCCTTTCATAACAGCGCCCATTTGCTTGATGCTGGTTGCGCCGGCCTCAGCCATCACTTCGTCAACAACAACCTGCAGGCCAAGGAGATTGATTCAGATGGCCTGAATGGGCATAGCCAGGAGGCGGCTTGGCCACAAAACTCTATCCTGCCCATTCAGGAACAGAAATGTAGGAACATTCAGGAACATGTTTCTACATGTCATTCTTAAGCCAGGTTCCACCCACTGCCCCCCTGTTGCCAGGTCAAACCGACGCACCTGCAGCTCCTCGCGCGTCATCATCGTCGGCATGTAAGAGCTGTAGACATCCAGCTCCTCCTGCTCCTGCACTCAAAGAGGCATCGCGCGCAGGTTGTTTAGGGTTTAGGGTTTAGGGTCTAGGGTCTAGGGTAGAAATCCAGCTCCTCCTGCTCCTGCACTCAATGAGGCATCGCGCACGGCATGAGCTAGCACCATCTCAAATGGTGCGGTGTGTCCACCCGGCTGCCCAAATTCTGATCAACTACAGCCTCCTCGAGCCAGAACCCCTCCACTGAAAACCATCACCAGTTCACACCGAAACCTGGATCAATCCTGAGCGTCCATGAGCTCACTGCCAAAAGAGAGCCCATCAGGGTGCTTGTGTTCAGCTACCTGTCACCAACTGACACCTGAAGGTCATCCTCCCTCTTGACTCAACTCATTACAGTCTTCTACCTATTCCCAACCGATTCCTCGATGAGCTCCTCCCTCTGTACGCGTCAATTCCTAACATTCGTCCATCTGTCACAAACTGATTCATGAAGTCATATCCTCCCTCTGTCTCCATTCGTTACTTTCGTCTATCAGCCAACACCTGATTCCAGGAGTAAGTACTCTCCCTCTGTCTCAACGTACCTTCCCGACAAGGTCTTCCCTCCCGCCCTGTCTGTACGACTCGATACTGTCCTGCCGCTGCTTTTGAAGCTTTTGGATGACCTGCGCGGCCATGGTTGGTGCAAAAATGCCGGACCATGAGTATAAGCTCAACCTCAGGTATCTTAGAATCACATTCCCTAGGTCAAATGAAGAATACCTGTAAATTGAGCATACATCAATACATCATACCTACATAAATGTAACATACATACCAGTATGTTCCGAAAGTATAATCTACCAATATTTACAAAAAATAAACGTAAGCATTTTGATGTCAGCAGCATGGCGTAAGCCCTGGCGAAAGTATGCATTACTATGCAGTTTCTGCTGACCAAGCGGAACAAATGGAGTCTTCCGCCTCTATGCGTCAAAACTCTCATCCATTTCAGGGCAAGTGAATCCCAAGGGTGGCGCAATTGCAAGGACCGACAGTGAGCAGACTGCTGATAATTTAGGCAGGCAGTGCAACCAAGTGCCACCCACGCGGCAGCGTTATTATTCGGTTGCACAACACCATCTTCGGGGGGGGGGGATGCACAACAGGGGGGTTGCACAACACCATCTTCGTGGGGCTGCCGGGTGTCCACCACCACTGGGCCAATGGGGGCAAAACCGTGACCGGCCTACGCCCCAAGTGAGCCAAGCAACAGTGTGCACTGCACTGACCCCCCTCGGATGCAGGCCAGGACATGGCTCAAACACACGACAAACAACAGTGACCGATTCAGCAGTCCACAGTCGTACTTCTCCCACCATGCAAGTTCCCAGTAGCATGATACGGCATAATACAGCACATCCTTAGCCGGATAGCACTACCAAGCAAGGTAGCACAATATAGCAGGTACGGAGCTGATTTATCCAGATTGTACTCCCATGTTGCCATGCGCACCTTAATGACATCATCGTCTGAGATGACCTGGGCAGTCTCACGCAATTCAATCTCCTTCTGCAAAGACAAATCGGGGGCCGACACATGAGTCGGTGCCATGACAAGGCTTGGCGAGTGTCGGGTCTCGGGAGAGCCTCGCTCGTGAAGCGAGCCATACAAAGAAAAACAGGATAGGGTGCACACCGGCATGCCTCCCCTCTGCTGTTGCCCCCTTCCCCCTCTCAGCTATCTCACTGGCCTGCCTCCCCTCTTCTGTTGCCCCAGTTTAGGGTTTTGGGTTTAAGGATTACGGTTTAGGACCTTCCCCATCTCTCAGCTAGCTCACCGTTTTAATGGCAGCCTGCAGGAAGCGGATCGTATCCAGTCGCGACTGCAAGGCACAAGATGCAGGCAAAGTTATTATTACGGTGCAACAGCATCAGCAAAGAACTCTCTTCTCTCAGCTACAGGTCACACCAACGTGGAGCTACAGCCTAGGTCTGTGCCTAGCGTGTCTGGAGCAGCAGCTGCGCCTTGCATGTTGGCTGACCTTAAAGCATGGTGAAGCTTCCACCAGGTTCTTGGCTTTCATGGCCTATTTCGTTGGGCGGGGCTAACGCTGGGCCGATAGGGACAGAACCTTGACCGCGCTACGGCTGGTGGCCCAGGCAGCAAGGCTTGCTGGACCAGGCCACCAAAGCTGAAAGCCGTCGTAAAGTTTAACTGTAGCTGAAGAGTTTACCTCACAGATTGGTCTCTCAATGATGGCTCAAATGCCTCCAGAGAAAAAATAAATAAAGCGGTGACAAAAGCCCCCCCCAAATAGTTAAAACACTTTGACCCTGCATCGTCTGAAACAGGTTTGAAATAGACATTGACGAAGCATTACATCCAGTGCTGCGCCGATTACGTCCTTAGGGTAGCTGAATTGCGTAGCTGAGTCTCAGTCACCGTAATTTCAAGGCAAGTTCAGCTACTTTTACCTGCAAGGCACCGTGATTACTTGCGCAATTTCTGAATTACAGTGAAACTGCACAGCCCTGATTGCATCGCCCACCTGGTTCTTGGCTTTCATGGCTTCCTTCATGTCCACCTTCAGCCGCCCGGATACATCGTTGCCTTAGGTAAAAGAAACAGGCTTCCATTGTGAAACGGCTGGTTAGATGGAACAGGTCAAACAAATGCTTCTGTCTGTTGCACGCACGAAGAGCCTCATATTTCAGTGCTTTGTGGGATAATTCAAAATTATTAATTTGCCTGTGACTTTGAAGACTAAATCAGCAACATAACAAAACCCACGTAAATGAGCACCTGGCGATGTACCCAGACAGAGGCTGTCTAGCTAAGATACTTAATTTACGCAAGGGTTCATCTAGGTATTAAAATGCATGCTCTTAGAAAGGTACAATAAGTTGCTGCTATTGTTTGAAGCCTCACGGCAGCACGAGCAGAGCCCACCCGGGGAGCCCACCCAGGCGTCCAGGACGTACCAGAAGCCCGCACTGTCAGGCTACGTTGCACACGCACTGACTGGACATAGAAATCCACACAAATATGTTGGCGACAGGAGTTAGAGTAGGATGGAATTGAAACGTATTGTAGCATGGGCACAGTGTTGAGACTGAGCAGCAGTGCATGGCGTGCATGAACGATTGAGCGTTTGCATGAGTTCTTTGCGCGCATGTCAGTGCATGAACGATCGAGCGTTAACATTTGCGTACGCTGGCATTTGCACCAGTGTTTTGGGACATGCACATGAGCATGCAATACGCATGACGAGACGAGACGCTTGCTGGATGATCCGATCGACGGCAGGTTCGTCTCACACCCACCGACACGCATTTGATGCTGGCGCGTGCAATGGTGGTCCCGAATGATGCAATTGAGTAGAGCTTCATCTTATGCTGGAGAAAAAATAGATGTTGGAAGAGGGGAAGGCAGCAAAGCTGCGTGGCTTCAACACGATCTTGCCGTTCACACTTTTGCCCGATCCACCCTTCTCTCCCTGCAGACTGTTGCAGACGCACGTTTTGAATCTATGTCCGCTAGAGGAGTCCGTAAGCCACGCTTTTAAGTTGTATTCTATGTTGCACCATGGACGTGGGATGGATCGGCTATTAAATCACAGCGACAGTGAGAATTAGGTACAGGAATCAGTCCACGTTCAGAAACAGCCCCCCCATGCAGCAACCCTAGCAACGTTTACTCTCCCTCCTCAAGACGTAAATGGAGCAGGCAAGAAATTTAAGCATGCATAGACTCGCGAGATGTTCGTCATTTGAATTGGGCATCCGCATGGCTACAACAATACTTCAATTCCAGCCATGCCATTGAGCAAAAAGCGGTCCCTGCCGGTATGAATGGCGCAAGCCATACGACCCCAGCAGATCACACCCAAGGTTATAACATGTTGTCCAAGCATTGAAGGCTTCCTCATCGCAGCAAGCACCAACAACAGGTACTATGAGGAAGTCAGGTGTCTTGCTGCCTGCACCACTGAGAGGACAGTGCGTGTGGGGGTGTTCGGTGCATGCAACGCCACAACTCATTGTCTGGCTCCCACTCTCATCAACTGAATTTTAGTTATGTGTTGTGTGATTTGGATTGTCTCTCAGGTTTGCCTCATGTCTTACTTTGTTTTGGACTTACCTAATTAGCTAATTAGCACGCAGATTTAAATACATGAATCTTGCCCTCACGCATCTTCTGTTCATCCTTAAAATCTGCTCCTCTGTTTGGATAATGCAGTCTGAACCTTACGCCTACACGCTACTGACCTTCACGGTCAAATGTCAAGTGGGTCCTTTCTGCTTGTCAGAGACGCAAGACTCTCCGTTGTGCTAGTTCTGAATTCAGTCCCTTGTGCCTGATTCGTGCCCGGAGGCCAATACAAATGTAAGTATGAACATCCATAACCTCAGGCACCTCCCGACCTGATCTGTGTGCGGAAAACCCAGATCTTGTGTGACTGCTGTCCAGGGTGAAGGGGTGTTGACCTGTTTAAGGTCGTCTAGATCCGGTTTTCGAACTGTACCTACGCTGTTTGATGGTTTTGGGTGGGGTAACATTTTGTATTCATGATCCCAAGGCTGAAGCACTGGTGAGCTATCTAATCGAGCAGGCAATCATGTTGGTGCAATCTCGTCAGTCGGGATGATTTCATGAGCACACAACTTGTGCTAATATTCCTGCAGTCCACCTGCGTTCAGTTGTTTCGATATCTATTGTTCGGGGCAAGAGGTTGCAGCCGCTACAGATATTGAGCAAGCACTGGCAATAATGATTTACTTTGTGTCCTCTCTTCCTTTCGTTTATTCTTTCCTGTCATCTTAACAATTGGGCGCCCACGCGGCTGAGCCTTCTTGTGCATGGACCATAGGTGTAACGTCATGGACTGGCAGTACTTACAATTGTACAGTGCTGACATTCTGAACATCGGGCAATGATATGCGTTGCCCAATACCACGAAACAAGCTAGTGTTCCAAATACGTGAGGGCAAGACATACATAAATGAAAGAATGTCACCAGTGGCATTTCCCGAATGTGTGTCTAAAAGCTGCAACAAAATCACTGCTTTGAACATCCCCCGTTGGCCTTCCCAGCCAAAGGTACCCCTGACCTGCTGAGCCTTGCTTACCTCAGCAGAAAATTTTCAACTGCCACGCGAATGGTGAACGCCTGTAAAGATCAGCACAAGCCTATAAAACATCACTCGATTTGAGCTTTCGTAGCTCAGGAAAACACGTCCAGGTGCCAAGCGAATACCGGGATGTTGTGTCAGTTGAAGTCAGTGTGAGGCCAGGGGATAAGACCAATCCTCGGTTACAACCACTTACAATCAGTTTAAGCCCAAACCTAGGTAAGCCATTACTAAGATTGACTCCGATTTAAATTAGCTCAGCAACCATCACACACGCTCAGTCTGCTCGTAGGCCCTAAACCCTAAATAGGCCCTAAACCCTAAACTAGGCGCAATCCTCAGAAGCTGTAGGCAGGAAGCCCCCATCCACTGCAGGGCTTGGTCCACTCAGGATACCTGCGTCAGTTGTACATTTTTTTGAAATTTTGAAGTCCAGCAGAGCATCACATTTTGAGTTGGTATGCGGGAGGTCATCTGATTGTGCAGGCCACCGGCCATTGGGCTATGGGATATGCCCCCGGTGCGGCGCATTGCAAGTCCTCAACTGGAGCAGTCTCATACTCGGAAGAGCAGCCGGACCGGGGGCAAGACATGACATCAACACATCAGGATTTGAAAGAAATAAGATATATACACCCTGAGGCTTGGATTAAGGAATATCAGGATTTGAAGCCCAATGGAAGGTGTGTTCCCCAGCTTGCACGTCAAAACAATCATCCGCACAGGGTTACCCGGTACGGAAATACGGTGCAGTACAGACCTACAGATACCGGTACGGAACGGATAAAATGGCCGATATGGTGTTTTCACACGGTACGGAACCGGTTGTGTTGGGCCCCAATGGCCGTACTGGTAACCCTGCATCTATACCCTGGACTCAAGACTGCCTCCTGCCTCCCTCCCTCCCTCCCTCGTGTCTCACCAGCCGGCTGCCCTCTTATTCAGAGGCGGGGGGATGTACACCGTTGGGTCCACACGGGCAGGGGGGGCGGTCGACGCGTATTGCAAGGGCATGGACTCGATGCCCTTCTCAAACCTGGCCGCAGCAGCAGAAAACCAAGGGCATCGCCCAGAGTACGAGATGGTCTGTCAGTGACCTGGATTTGGAAATAAAACGGCCCCCCCATATGTGCAGGCACAGGAAAGTATACACAACTACATGAACCATGCCTTGGCATCTCATCCTTTCAAGTTAGGAGTTTGGAAATGTGGAGCTCAGTCGTGTAGCAGGACTGGGCCAGTCATCTCGCTATGGTCCCAGGCAGCCCAGCCAAGCCCCGCCCCCGCCCCCGCCCCAGTCCCCGCCCCAGCCAGCCCCAGCCGTCTCGCTATGGCCCCAGATGGCCCGCTCCTCTATGGTGCCCTACAATGTCCAGTCTTGGGTGCTTCAGCGGCATCACCACTTATCTACAGCATAGATACTGCTTGAATTTCGACGATTTCATATAAGTTTACGTCAACTACGGTATATACTTTGCAAACTCTTGATTTAGTTTTGGACTGTCGTGAAGACCATAGAATTGTTCATAAATATTTATTTTGTTTGAGGGTACGGGTCTGGCACAACAAACACTGCTGCTAGGACCATTGGCCATTCACCGGTGAAGGTTGGAGTCCGCAATGGCCCAGAAGTGGCTGCTTGGCAGAGACACTCACGCAGGTGATCTCGCATGCTCGATATTACCCTCTCCTCTAAAGCCTTACCCTTCTTTCCCTCCCGATAAGATAGTCGGGCGCCTATGCAGCCGAGCCTTTTCAGCATGGCCCAGATGTGTAATGTCATTGACACGGGTGATCTCTAAAGTGAGAGGTACGGTACGCACGATGTGGTTACGGATGTAGCTACAGCCCCAAGCTACGCTGTTTCCTTAACCTCCACGCCCTAATAGGGCGTAGCGCCGTACCTTTATTTCTTTCTTTCTTACGCACAAACCATGACAACTGCCCCACCTTGCGGCGCAGAAGTTGTGGAAGCGGCGCACCCAGACGGGCACCAGGATGATGACCAGAAGGGCTTGCAGGTAGGCTTGCTTGACGATGAGGACGCAAGACGTGAACAACGCCATGACGACCAGCATCGTCAGGATACGCGCAAACACAAACGGCCTGAAATCGAATGGATGGGGTGGAAGTGAGTGGCCTTTAGATCCGAGGCCTAGATCCGAGGTTAAGATCCAATGCCTAAATCTGATGTCTGCATGGGAAGCCTCAGATCTGAGGCCTAGATCCGAAATGCGACACCGTCTTGTTAAGTGAGATCTACCCCCCAAATTATGCCCCGCCTCTCTCGTACTTCGAGTTGGCATGTTTAGGCAGCTGTAACGATATTCTCACCAAAGCATGCCGCCGCTCTCGTACTTCCTGATGTACACGTACATGCAGCTGTACCGCCAGAAAACCCAGGACAGCGCAAAGAAGAGCAGACAGCCGATGGAGACGACTGGAGAAATGATTGCAAACGAGAAGGCGATGAGGAAGGAGCTGCACAGCATGCCCACCTACAGACCAACAAGGGTGAACCACTTCCGGTTGAAAACGGGGAAGGCTTGTTCAGGGTTAAGAGTTAAGGGTTTAGCGCGAGAAAGCCTTCCTGTACCTACAGATTAGCAAGGGTGAACTAATTCCGGTTTACAACGGGGAAGGCTAGCTCAGGGTTTAGGGTTCAGGGTTTAGGGTTAAGCACGAGAAAGCCTTTCTATACCTACAGACCAGCAAGGGTGAACCACTGCCAGTTCAAACGGCAACAGGAGGCCATTTGTTTGAGCTTTTATGATGGATCCCACTCGGGCGTCCCAGATTTTGAACGGGCCGGCAGCTGAAGCGATATGCCTTCTGCCAGTCGAGGCTCACTGCAGCCATCACATCACGTCCATGGCAGCAGGAACACGCCCGTTGTCGAGCTAGGGCAGGGGCAAGGCAGGGGCAGGGGCAAGGGCAAGGCAGGGGCAAAACAGGGGCTACACACCGTTTTGCCCCGCCTGCACTCCCGCCTGCCCAGGCAGGCCCCTGTGACAGCGCCCGACACGTGTTTTTCGATACCTGGTGGCCGTACCTCATAGCCGTACCGGATGCTGGTTGGCTGGTACAGGAAGGCTTTCTCACGCTGCGTCACAGGTGCTGAGGAGCAGCGGCAGATCCAGCGTCTGACCAGAAGGAGTGACAAGTGAGTGTAAGGGGTGATAGAGTGAGGGTTGTCTGACTAGAAGGAGTGCGAGTGAGGGGTGATAGAGTGAGGGATGATGGCTAAGTCGGCCAGCATGCACTCCGCAGGTTTTGATGACCCCCCCCCCTCCGCCCCCGGAGGACCCCTTCAGCCTCTGGGGAGCACTCCTTCGGAGATCACGTCACGCATCTGAATACCGATCCCCTTCAGTGACATGCACTGGGGCTGCGGAGGCAACAATCAGGGTGTTTGAGTTTCTCACATGTGTCATAACAAAGACAATGTCCATGGGGGGGAGGGTTCATGGCGGAAGCTTCCACCTCCAACCCTCTCCAATGGAAGTATGCAGCACATGCAGGAGTGAACGATTCAGGGGATTTAGGCGACGCCCTCCTCTAGCCCACCTGAAGATGAAGAGCCTTGCGGCTGCAGGAATAAAATATTCAGGGGATCTATGCGACGCCCTCCTCTAGCCCACCTGAAGATGTAGAACCTCGCGGCTGGGTGCGGGATCAGCAGGCGCATGGGCACGTAGACCAGCGCACGGAACATGACGATGTTGATGAAGAAGTTGGACGAGGACGGGAGGTAGTTGCCGATAATGTACAGCAGCTCCACCGGCCCGCGTTTCATGATGGCGTGGATCTGCATCCACAGTAGTCGGATCAAGCACCTATCTGTGCTCTAAACCCTAAACCCCAAACAGCCGGGGTTCACAATGGCGTGGATCTGCAACCACAGTAGTCGGCTTAAGCATCAGCTGGGGGGAGGGCGCGGGATGCGGGTATCCCAACCAACGGCCCCATCCCGCCATATTTGCATCCCTGTGCTTAAACAAAAGAGGGCCTCAATGTAGCAAGAGCATCAAGCCTCTTCTTCTTCATCTCCAGTGCAGGTCTGCAAGATTTATAAAATAAATGGGTGTGTGTCTTGACCCTTGCAGGATTTGGCGCTGATGATCCAGCAGTTGAGGGTCCAGGGACTAGGGTTAAACCCTAAAGCCTAAACCCTATGCCTGCGAGATTAGGGAGGCTCCGATCACCCCCCTCCCATCAGCTAGTTTACCATGGCATTGTACCAGATCCAGGGATTCATCAGCGTTCGGATTTCTTATTTTATCGACGTTTACCTAACTGTCAACTCATCGAGAGCTCTCATCACCTGAAAGGCCAGGGTTGCTCCAATGACCCTGCCCATCAGCTAATTTACCACGGCATAGTACCAGACCCAGGGATTTACTGGTCGTAGGTTGTTCCTTTTTACTATACCAGGCCATTGTGTCAACTCATTCAAAGCTCTCACCTGCGAGGCCAGGGTTGCTCCAATGACGCCCCCCATCAGCTACTTTACCACGGCATAGTACCAGATCCAGGGATTTACTGGTCGTAGGTTGTTTCTTTTTACTTTACCAGGCCATTGTGTCAACTCATTCAAAGCTCTCACCTGCGAGGCCAGGGTTGCTCCAATGACGCCCCCCATCAGCTACTTTACCACGGCATAGTCCCAGATCCAGGGATTTACTGGTCGTAGGTTGTTTCTTTTTACTATACCAGGCCATTGTGTCAACTCATTCAAAGCTCTCACCTGCGAGGCCAGGGTTGCTCCAATGACGCCCCCCATCAGCTGATTCACCATGGCATAGTACCAGATCCAGGTGGACATCTCCCGGTCCAGGTGGCTGAGGCTGAAGCTCTGGCCGGTTGCCTGTCAGCACAGCCCGCACGGATTTTGTTCAGCGACACGAGCATGAGCATGAGCATGAGCATGAGCATGAGGTAACACCAGCACCGACCATAAGCATGTGATTTCAGCGTCATCTGAGCCAGTGGCCAGTCGCCCGCCGGCACAGCCCGCATGGAAGGAGCCATGCGTTTGGCCCGCATGGACGGCGCCATGCGTTCAGCAAGACACAAGCATGGGGATGGGGATCCATACGGGCAGGCACACAGCAGGGCGACCAAGGCCTATAGGTCAGTCAGGTTCGGGGTGTAGTATGACCGAGGACGTCAAATCTCGGTGGCTACCTAAATTTTAGATCTAGGAGATTTCATTTGTTTGTACTGTCAGGACCCTGTCCATATGATTGGTGCCCTCCACCCCTCTTTCCTAATAACATGTCCAGGTGCCCTCCACCCACCTGGACCATCAGGAATGTGACCTGGGCTAGGACGCTGCCCTGCCCCAGGGTAATGATAAACACCTTGCCAGCTGCCTCTACCCTGTTGTCCGAAGATAACGTCCACCCCCCCACACACACCAAGACTAACAATAATGACACCAAGCTCTATCCCCCCCCCACCTGAACCATTAGGAATGTGACCGGGGGGAGGACACTGCCCTGCCACAGGGCGATGAGGAACACCTTGCTAGCTGCCTCCACCCCTCTGTCCTAAGAACATGTCCAGATGCCCTCCCCCCCACCTGAACCATTAGGAATGTGACCAGGGGGAGGACACTGCCCTGCCACAGGGCGATGAGGAACACCTTGGCATCTGCCTCCACCCCTCTGTCCTAAGAAAATGTCCAGATGCCCTCCCCCCCACCTGAACCATTAGGAATGTGACCAGGGGGAGGACGCTGCCCTGCCACAGGGTGACGAGGAATGCGGGCAGCCAGCTGGTGAGGATGGTGGCGGGGGCGTTGGTCAGGAAGCCGTCTTCGCCGTCGCAGTAGTAAGGCCACAGTGGCGACTGACCGTTGCTGCAGGGGCAGGAGGCGGGGACGTAAGCAGGGCAATTCAGATTTGAGATTTGACGTTCTCGGTCATACTTTTGGTCCCTTCCCTCGAGGACGTCAAATCTCGTAGATACCCCAAAGGGGTGAGAAACATTTGTGTGTGTTTGTGTTTACATATGTGATATGTGTGTGTGTGTGCAAGATCAGGGAGAAGTGTAGCTAGGAGTGGGGGGATACAAGAGGGACCTCGATGCATGCTTGTCAGACAGAGGGGCTGGTAAACTGGATGCATGCTTGTCGGACAGAGGGGCTGGTAAACTGGATGCATGCTTGTCAGACAGAGGGCTTGGTAAACTGGATGCATGCTTGTCAGACAGAGGGGCTGGTAAACTGGATGCATGCTTGTCAGACAGAGGGCTTGGTAAACTGGATGCATGCTTGTCGGACAGAGGGGCTGGTTAGCTCAATGAACAGATGATGCACAGACAGGCGACAACGCCCCTGGCAGGTTTTATTATACCGAATGAGATCACCACTGATCCTACGGTGCCGGGGGAGGTGAGCGCCGCAGACGGGACTCATGTGGAGTCCCGTGACTTGAGACGGGCAATGAGTCAAATCGGGGTCACACACGATGTTTGATGGTAGATTACTCAGTGCTACGGACGAACGGGTGCCTTCATTAATCCACGCCTCAGGGTGTATATCTTTCTTCCTTTCAAATCGGGGTCGAAATTGAGGTCACATGAGAGTCGATGTTTTGGCAGCACTGGTGATGCCTGAGAGTGGCCTGGACACACTCCATCCTAGGGAATCAGAAATTTGGCACTAGAGCACTGGAGCACTTGGCCACTTGGCCACTAGAGCACAGGAGCACTGGGGCCCTATACGAGCAGGGCATGGCTCTGTGGCCGTATCCCTAGTATGGAGGTGGAGCTATGCTGACGAGAAGGCAGGCCTGCCCGTGCCTCTGTGTCGATGCAAGCACTGCCCACGAGGTGGGCCGTTGATGGCAAAGCTGGTAGCTGCTGGCTAGCACCCCCAGCTCTGTGCCGAAGCACAAGCCTCTGGTTGTACCTACCGCACCAGAAAGGCACCGCACCTTCCTGACCAGAAAGGCACTGAGACCGTGCCGCCATGTGTCGCGCAGGGTAACCTCGTGGTGCTCGTGGGGGGGGTAGACCCCAATTGCAGTATTGCACGCTTGCCATATAACTCCCTGGTGCTGGCACTGACCTCAAAGGCTCCGGGACCGCACTGCCCTGACTACTGGGACCGAACTGCCTTCACTACCGGGACCGTACTGCCTTCACACACACACCTCTCTGGTGCTGGGACTGACCTCAAAACCGTATGGTGGGGGCAGCTCTTGCTGGTGGTGGTGATTTCGCCAGTTGCGCTGTTTGAGCACCTGGGTGGGCAGCAGCAGCAGCGTGGATGACGGCACTGAGGCAGTACAATTATTGGCATATGCAGCGACAGGGAAACAGGAGCAAGGATAGGACGAACAGGGGGGCTTAAGAGTGATAAAGAATGATTGACCAGCAGCAACAGCATTTGCAGCATGGGCAGCAGGAGGGAAACACAGCAGCAACATGGTGTGCAACAGCAGCAACAGGATGACAAGCAGCAGCAGCAACAGGATGTGCAACAACAGCACTTGCAGGAGCATTATCAGCAACATGTTAGACAGCAGCAACTTACTGAGCTGCAACAGGATGAGCAACAGCAGCAGCGGCCAAAGCTTGTCAAAATGGCAAAGACACTACGTCATGCATGCAATGGTGGCGGCAATGACACAGCTCCTTACCCTGCACTGCTGTCTGAGCTGACTTGCCGCACAGGGTGTCTGACTGTCTGTAATTGTTTGCATTCGTAACTTCTGATCAAAACATAAAATGCACCCCTTGGGTGTGAAAGTAGTCTTCCATTTGGCCAAAGCATATGCTATCGCCTATCACGCTTTGGCTACAGGGGGGTTGAGTAAAGTGAGTGCTTGGAGCATCCGCAGACATACAAGGCGGGTTACTTAAGCAGCTGCTGCTGCACATTGCAAATTTTCTTCATGCAATGCAGAAGATTATTTGAGTTTCTCAGACCGATATGTGTAATAATAACTTCAAAACTTTTTCCCTTGGGGTTCTAACGGCGGCCAATTCCTTCCAGCACCTCTGCGGTGGTTCGGAAGTATTTAGTATATGCGGGAAGCACTTGCGCATCGGTGATGTCTCACTGCGGCATGTGTGTGCAGTGCGGTAGCTCACGTGTCATGCATTGCAATGCACTGGCACGCCGGTTCAAGACGTGCCAGTGCGCCACACACTTTTGGTCCCCAAACACCTAACCCATACACTTTTTGTACCCAAACCCTAGAAGGCTAGAACCATACGCGTTTGGTCCCTAAACCCTAGACCCACACACCGTTGCACCACAACCCTTAATCCATACACTTTTGATCCCTAAACCCTAAACCCATCTACCTTTGATCCCACCCCCCCCTAAAAAACATGCACCATTGATCCCTCAACCCTAGACCCAGACATTTAGACCCCACATCCTAAACCCTTACATCAGTGGTCCCTAGACCCTAGTCTATACACTTTGGGTCCCTAAACCATACAACCATACAATTTTGGTCCCTTACCTCTAGACCCGCACACTTTTAGTTCCTAAACCCTGGACCACACACTGTTGGTCCCTTAGCCATAGACCCACACAATTTGGGGTTCTCAACCCTAGAAACATACACTTGTGGCCCCTAGACCCTAGACTCATACACTTTGGGTGCCCAAACCCTAGACCCAACCACTTTTGCCTGTGAACCCTGGCCCACACATTTTTCGTCCCTTAACCCGTACACTTTGGGCCCTCAAACCCGATTTTTTTTTTTTATATAACTAAAATTAATTTTCCAGCTTTGTCCACATCTCCTTGTATGCCTGTGTGCCCCTCCACTCACACCCTTCTGCATGTCTGTGAGCCCAAGCCCCTTCAATCGAAACCCATCGCTTGCCTGTTCGACCAGCATCCTTTCGATCACAAACCCAGGCGTGTCATTGTGCCCAAAAGCCCCCTGATCACCCACAACCTCACTTTGTGTTGCTTGTCCAAGCCTTCGTCCAATCGCAACCCCTGGACCATCTATGCCTCCGAAGCCCCCTTGCGCTGACCCCCAAATTCAATGGCATTAAACCATAATAAGTAACTTGTATCCCCTACCCCCCAGTCCCCACTACCACAGGGGACACAAGTCAAATACTAAAAAAAAATCATTCCCCTCAGCCCTCAACTAGTGGGAGGGGCAGACACTCACTGGTGGGAGGGGCAGATGACCATGGACAGCTGCATCAATGCCGCCCCGAACATCCCGACGGGGATCAGGATGAACAGCGCCAGCAGCGGCGTGAATATCCAGCCTCGGACCGCGCGGCTACGGTACCCCATCCAGAGGGAACTCCAGTTCACCTACAGGGTTAAGGTTGAAATGTTTAGGGTAACAAGTTTGGGGTTTTAGAGTTTATCCCTCAACCCTTAACTCCATTTCACCTACAGGCCAGGGGGGCATCAGCCAGGCTTCAGCACTTATCAACCCTAAAATCCAGTTCACCTATTGGCCAAGGTACACCAGACAGGGTTCATCACCTCTGGCGCCCTGGCCTGAGTTATCCTTTTACTCAAAGCATGCTCCTAAAGCGAAACCTAAATTCCTGGACCGCTGGCTTCATGCCATGCAAACAAAGAAAGGGTCTGCTCATTTTTGGGGGTGTGCTCCACTGCCACCAGATGGCATCGTCTCGCCACATCGACGGGCGTGGCAATCGTCGTCCCGAGAACTTGCACCAGAGCCGTCAGATGCGACTCCGGTCAAAAATGTTGCCCTGAGAGCATGCTCCAGACCCGTCAAATGCATGTCCGGCCACAAGTGATGTTCCTGCCAAGGCCCTCCCTTCCACCCGATCCCACGACCAAAATGCAGGTCCTGCCAAGGCACCCCCTCCTCCCAACCTATCCCACTCCTCGGGTCCCGGAGACGCCGTGACCCTGCCATCATGCTCCTGACCCAACACACACGTCTCTGGCCACAACTACAATCAATTAGAGTTTGAGGGTTTACCGTGGCACTGGTCCCTCCCTGACCCACCTCCTCCAGTGCCGGAGCCGCCGTGACCCTGCCATCATGCTCTTGGTCCAACACACACGTCTCTGGCCACGACTACAATTGATTAGAGATTGAGGGCTTACCGTGGCACTGGTCCCTCCCAGTCCCACCTCCTTGGATCCCAGTGCCACCATGACTTTGACATCACGCTCCTGACCCAACACACATGTCTCTGGCCACAAATACTTTCCTCCCGAGTCACTGGTCCCTCCCAGTCCCACCTCCTCCGGTCCCGGAGCCGCCGTGACCCGGAACTCCCTGTTGTCTTCGCCGTGGATCAGGGCCTGACAGGCAAGCGCGGCGGCCTGCTGGGTCTTGAAGAACACAAACCTGTGCAAACAGGGGGAGATGGCCAGCCGGATATACTGTCTTCTCTCAGCTGCCGACGAGGGCCCTATGCGCACCCGGGCTGTTTTTTGTGTGTATCCGTGTCTCAGGTTTTCTAGGGTTGGGCGGCCGGCCTCACACCTTGTAAATTCAAAAGAAAAGGGATATAAACCAGGCAGCTGAGCCTTAAAGAAGAACACGCGCTGTGAAAGAAAAGACCAAAAGAGGGAGCCGGGTCAAGACAAGGCCGGTCGTGAATCAACCAGCCTCCAACATAAGAGTCAACACAAAAACTCCATTCCGTCCACACCATTCCTGTCCACACTAATTCCCGTCTTCAACTTTGCATGCCTACAGTACGCCGTGATCTATTTAAACTTTCAAGGCTCAGTTGCATGACTTGCTCGCTGGAGCCATCCACCCTCTATATACGCAGGATGCTGCATTCACCATATGGGCAGGCCCTTAATGCCACAACAGGCAAGCCCTCGATGACTCAAGGTGCAGGCCCGCAGCATAACATCCAGTACAGTATTTATTTTACGTGACTCAGCTACATGTCAGCTACACTTTGGCGCTGGCCGGAGGCCCCATTTGTGGCCGGCCATGCTGCCTTGACCACCAGTTGTTGGCCGGTCCAGGTTTGGTCACAACTAGACCTTCAGTGGCCGTGGGGCAGCCTGCTTGTCGCCAAAAAAACGAAACACTGATCCTGTACTGCATATCCATACCAGCTCCGCCCATTTCCTCACCATGGCGGTGTGGACCCCACCTTCATACCACTTCGGGCAAGCCCTCAATTACTCAAAAGGCAGGCCCTCAGCACAACATCATGTACTGCATATCCATACCAGCTCCGCCCATCTCCTGACCAAGACGGTGTGAACCCCACCTTCATACCACTACAGGCAAGCCCTCAATTACTCAAAAGGCAGGCCCTCGGCACAACATCATGTACTGCATATCCAAACCAGCGCCGCCCATCTCCTGACCAAGACGGTGTGAACCCCACCTTCATACCACTACAGGCAAGCCCTCAATTACTCAAAAGGCAGGCCCTCGGCACAACATCATGTACTGCACATCCAAACCAGCGCCGCCCATCTCCTGACCAAGACGGAGTGAACCCCACCTTCATACCACTACAGGCAAGCCCTCAATTACTCAAAAGGCAGGCCCTCAGCACAACATCATGCACTGCATATCCAAACCAGCGCCGCCCATCTCCTCACCACGACGGGGTGGACCCCTCCTCCTGCGCCGCTTTCCTCGCTGCCCTGACCTTGTCCTGTAGATCCAGCATCTGCTTGCGGTACAGATCCAGCAGATCCACGCGCGCACCAAACAGGCCACAGCATTTGGTGCGACCTTTGATGCGTTTCCCGCCTTGGCTCTGGGACAGCTCCAGAACCTGCCCAGTGGGATGCAAACGGTGATGTAGCTTAACTGTAGCTGAAGTGCGCTAAAAGAAGCACTGACGCACGCGCACTCAAAGGCGTATCGTTAAGCATACAATGATGCTGAAGAGAGGGAAGAAATGACCGGAGGGCGGTTATCATTATGCACCTGGCCGCGGACACTGTAGGTTTTAGGGTTAAGGGTTTTAGGGTTTAGGGTAGGTATCCCGTTTTACGGTTTAGGGTTCAGGGTTGAAGGTAGGAGTCCCGTAGGTCACATTTCATATTTTTCTCCAGGTTGCGTGTGACGCGAGGGCACTTACTGTCGGGCACCAGGGTTTGACTGCTACATGCGCGTGCCCTGACACCTCCCAGCTCCACGCCATCACACCTAGCCACAGCTTCCTTATCTGCAGTACCCGTAGCACCCTACCCCCATGCGCAAACCCTCACCTGCTCGTAGCTCCACATCACACCTAGCCACGGCTTCCTCATCTACAATACCCGTCATACCAAGGGGTCGGCAAGTAAATATAATGTTATATGCCGGTAATGCTACATTATATAAATTATTACCCCACCCCTGTTTGCAGGGCTGACCTGCTCGTAGCTCCACATGACCGCATCCAGCTTCAGCAGCAGCTTGTCCACCCGCTTGTGCTTGATGACGGGGATGGCTCGATCAAAGGTGTCGGGGAAGAGGTGCAGGAAGGTCGCGGACACCTGAGAGGCACAGCAAAGGAGTCAGGTGCCAGGTGATGTAATTGTTGCTCATGGTAGCTCATCTAGTGCGACGGCCGAACGGGTGGCTTCCTTAATCCACGCCTCAGGGCGCATCGTTTACCGTATCTATTTTAGTTATTTATAAGGTGCCAGGTGCGATCGGGTGCAGCCACTTCAGCCACAGGCACCATGAGGTGGGATGGGCCAGGTGTGATTGGGGTGCCGGCAGCAGCTGCAGCCACAAGGGTGGCGGGGGACAGTACAGGTGCGTGGGAGACACCTGAGAGACACGTCAAAGGAGAGGAGGGTGGGTCTCGGTGACACCAGACATTATTGGGGTGCAGTGCGAGGGGGGGCAAAAAAAACTCGGTGCAGTGATGTATATTTCATATTTTGGTATTGATTGATATTTCGCCCAGGTATGGAAAAGTGTGAGGGCCGAGGCGAAGCCGAGGTAGGGGGGGGGGGCAGGGGTGTGCCCCAATGTGCCGCATCGGCTGCAGCTTCATGTGCCTTCATGAAGGACCGCTGAGTGTGAGGGTGTGAGGTATCATTTAATACTTGGGGTGCAGCAGCTGCTGCTACATGTTTGAACATCAGTAACCGCTAAGTGTGATGGTTTCGGGCCCCCTTCGGTTTCTCACCCCCCCCCTGCTCACCACCGAGTACTCCTTGCAGCGAGGCAGGTCGCCCACCCGCCCATCCATGACCGCCTGCTGCACCAGATGCCACTGGCTGTTGGGGTGCAAGCTCTTGCGCACGCGGCCGCTGAACAGAGGCGACATCGATGACAGGCCGCTCCCCTCAGACGCCGCTCCTGCTGGTCCGGGACATGACGCTGGTGTTGCAGGCGTTGCTGGTGCTGGTGCTACTGGTGTTGCAGGTGCTGCTGGTGTTGCTTGCGCTGGTGTTGTTGGAGCCCTCCCAAGGGATTGGGTCACTAAGGTTGACCTGGTTCCGGGGGCAGGGCTGCCGCCCGGCTTCAATTCGCCACCGAGGCGATCCGCGGGATCCATCAGCGAGGCCCGGCTGGTCCGGTCTAACGGAGACAGCATGGGCATTGTCATGCCCGTCGAGGCCCGGCCCAGACCCTCCGGGCCCTGACGGCGAGCAGGCGGGCGTAGCCCGCCGCCGCCGCCTTGAGCCGGGCTGACTTTGTTGGACTGCATGCTGCCGGCGCTGATGCCACTGAGCTGCTCCCGGCCGGCGTCGGAGGTGCGGTGGGGCGAGGGCAGCGGCTCCTGTCGCGCGATGCGCCAGAGGTCAGCCTGCTCGTGGATGCGGCCCACGCGCCTGCCAGTGCCGGCGTAGTTGTGGAAGGCCCAGTCCCGCAGCTTGGCCGGGAGCAGGGTGGTTAGCAAGCCGTCCCGCTCCATGCGCCGCTCAGGGTACCATAACCTGGATGACAGCCAGGCACAGAGGCGGGTCTGCTATCATGCCCTCCAGTCTTTCTCTATCCCTTTTCAGCTACAATTCAGCTACATCACACAACGCCAGGTATGTTAGTAAGCCCTCTTTAGCCACAATTCAGCCACACACCACCAAGGGTCAGAGGCAGGTATGTTATTAAGCCCTCTTCGGCCACTATTCAGCCACATCACACAGAGGCAAGTATGTAACTTAGCCCTCTTCAGCTACAATTCAGCCACATCACACAGAGGCAGGCATGTTATCAATCCCTTTTTAGCTACAATTCAGCCACATCACTATGCATGACCTACGGCCATGGGGGGCTGGTGCGGATGCTTCTCCAACCACTGGCCCGTCAAGGTTTGGTCCCAATCAGCCCTGCGAGTCAGGCCCCTAGAGAAGGACAGGTGCTGATGGATGGTGGGCAAGCGGTTTGCTAGAGATGAATGCATGCAGATTCGGGCCTGATGGACCGGGAGAACGGGACATGTCGGCTTCCCTGCGACGGAGATGGGGTGCTGACATGGGCCTTGGGCGCTCTTTTTTTTGCGCCCCAGCTGCAGCTCATCTGCGCCCCCCTGTAGCAGCTGTTCTTAGAATCTAAGAACCTGGGGACTCACTGCTCGCCTGGCTGCAGGTTTAACCCTATACCCTAAACCCTGAACCTAGACTCACTGCTCGCCTGGCTGCAGGGTAAACCCTAAACCCTGAACCCTAACCTAGACTCACTGCTCGCCTGGCTGCAGGGTAAACCCTAAACCCTGAACCCTAACCTAGACTCACTGCTCGCCTGGCCGCAGGGTGTCTTGATTGACGTCTGTGACGAGGACGGCGTAGCTGCAGGCACAAGGATGAGGGAGTCAACTATTTTATTATTCCTAGTAGAAAACATCTGAAAATATAATAAATAGATATCATTACCGTAGATTTGCTTTGCCTTCCATCGTAATTAACGTTGTTTGGGGTTGAAATATCCATGAATTCACTGATTATCGATTGGCGACGCCAGGTTTTAGTCAGGAGTTTTTATTGACAGTTTGCCATGAAGGCAGCATTAAAAGAAATCGTGTTTGCATGCACCCAAGGGAAGGCAAATTAAATCTACAGCAGTACGGTATAATCTGGGACTGTGTCTGATAATCGGTAAATAAGATGTCGGTCGTGATCAGGGGGTCATGATATGGGCTGCTTTATGGCCCCATGGTATGAGCTGCTTTATGGCCCCATGGTATGAGCTGCTTTATGGCCCCATGGTATGGGCTGCTTTATGGCCCCATGGTATGGGCTGCTTTATGGCCCCATGATATGAGCTGCTTTATGGCCCCATGGTATGAGCTGCTTTATGGCCCCATGGTATGAGCTGCTTTATGGCCCCATGGTATGAGCTGCTTTATGGCCCCATGGTATGAGCTGCTTTATGGCCCCATGGTATGGGCTGCTTTATGGCCCCATGGTATGGGCTGCTTTATGGCCCCATGGTATGGGCTGCTTTATGGCCCCATGGTATGGGCTGCTTTATGGCCCCATGGTATGAGCTGCTTTATGGCCCCATGGTATGAGCTGCTTTATGGCCCCATGGTATGAGCTGCTTTATGGCCCCATGGTATGAGCTGCTTTATGGCCCCATGGTATGAGCTGCTTTATGGCCCCATGGTATGGGCTGCTTTATGGCCCCATGGTATGGGCTGCTTTATGGCCCCATGGTATGAGCTGCTCTATGGCCCCATGGTATGGGCTGCTTTATGGCCCCATGGTATGGGCTGCTTTATGGCCCCATGGTATGAGCTGCTTTATGGCCCCATGATATGAGCTGCTTTATGGCCCCATGGTATGGGCTGCTTTATGGCCCCATGGTATGAGGTGCTTTATGGCCCCATGGTATGAGCTGCTTTATGGCCCCATGGTATGGGCTGCTTTATGGCCCCATGGTATGGGCTGCTTTATGGCCCCATGGTATGGGCTGCTTTATGGCCCCATGGTATGAGCTGCTTTATGGCCCCATGGTATGAGCTGCTTTATGGCCCCATGATATGGGCTGCTTTATGGCCCCATGATATGGGCTGCTTTATGGCCCCATGATATGGGCTGCTTTATGGCCCCATGGTATGAGCTGCTTTATGGCCCCATGATATGAGCAGCTTTATGGCCCCATGGTATGAGCTGCTTTATGGCCCCATGGTATGAGCTGCTTTATGGCCCCATGATATGGGCTGCTTTATGGCCCCATGGTATGAGCTGCTTTATGGCCCCATGGTATGAGCTGCTTTATGGCCCCATGATATGGGCTGCTTTATGGCCCCATGATATGGGCTGCTTTATGGCCCCATGGTATGAGCTGCTTTATGGCCCCATGGTATGAGCTGCTTTATGGCCCCATGATATGGGCTGCTTTATGGCCCCATGGTATGGGCTGCTTTATGGCCCCATGGTATGAGCTGCTTTATGGCCCCATGGTATGAGCTGCTTTATGGCCCCATGGTATGAGCTGCTTTATGGCCCCATGATATGGGCTGCTTTATGACCCCATGGTATGAGCTGCTTTATGGCCCCATGGTATGGGCTGCTTTATGGCCCCATGGTATGAGCTGCTTTATGGCCCCATGGTATGAGCTGCTTTATGACCCCATGATATGAGCTGCTTTATGGCCCCATGGTATGAGCTGCTTTATGGCCCCATGATATGGGCTGCTTTATGGCCCCATGGTATGGGCTGCTTTATGGCCCCATGGTATGAGCTGCTTTATGGCCCCATGGTATGAGCTGCTTTATGGCCCCATGATATGGGCTGCTTTATGGCCCCATGGTATGAGCTGCTTTATGGCCCCATGGTATGGGCTGCTTTATGGCCCCATGATATGAGCTGCTTTATGGCCCCATGGTAAGGGCTGCTTTATGGCCCCATGATATGGGCTGCTTTATGGCCCCATGGTATGAGCTGCTTTATGGCCCCATGGTATGAGCTGCTTTATGGCCCCATGGTATGAGCTGCTTTATGGCCCCATGGTATGGGCTGCTTTATGGCCCCATGATATGGGCTGCTTTATGGCCCCATGGTATGAGCTGCTTTATGACCCCATGGTATGAGCTGCTTTATGGCCCCATGGTATGAGCTGCTTTATGGCCCCATGATATGGGCTGCTTTATGGCCCCATGGTATGAGCTGCTTTATGGCCCCATGGTATGGGCTGCTTTATGGCCCCATGATATGAGCTGCTTTATGGCCCCATGGTATGGGCTGCTTTATGGCCCCATGATATGGGCTGCTTTATGGCCCCATGATATGGGCTGCTTTATGGCCCCATGATATGGGCTGCTTTATGGCCCCATGGTATGAGCTGCTTTATGGCCCCATGGTATGAGCTGCTTTATGGCCCCATGGTATGAGCTGCTTTATGGCCCCATGATATGGGCTGCTTTATGGCCCCATGGTATGAGCTGCTTTATGGCCCCATGATATGGGCTGCTTTATGGCCCCATGGTATGGGCTGCTTTATGGCCCCATGGTATGAGCTGCTTTATGGCCCCATGGTATGAGCTGCTTTATGGCCCCATGGTATGGGCTGCTTTATGGCCCCATGGTATGAGCCGCTTTATGGCCCCATGGTATGGGCTGCTTTATGGCCCCATGATATGAGCTGCTTTATGGCCCCATGGTATGAGCTGCTTTATGGCCCCATGATATGGGCTGCTTTATGGCCCCATGATATGGGCTGCTTTATGGCCCCATGATATGGGCTGCTTTATGGCCCAATGGTATGAGCTGCTTTATGGCCCCATGATATGGGCTGCTTTATGGCCCCATGGTATGAGCTGCTTTATGGCCCCATGGTATGGGCTGCTTTATGGCCCCGTGATATGGGCTGCTTTATGGCCCCATGGTATGAGCTGCTTTATGGCCCCATGGTATGAGCTGCTTTATGGCCCCATGGTATGAGCTGCTTTATGGCCCCATGGTATGGGCGTCTTTATGGCCCCATGGTATGAGCCGCTTTATGGCCCCATGGTATGGGCTGCTTTATGGCCCCATGATATGAGCTGCTTTATGGCCCCATGGTATGGGCTGCTTTATGGCCCCATGATATGGGCTGCTTTATGGCCCCATGATATGGGCTGCTTTATGGCCCCATGATATGGGCTGCTTTATGGCCCCATGGTATGAGCTGCTTTATGGCCCCATGGTATGGGCTGCTTTATGGCCCCATGATATGGGCTGCTTTATGGCCCCATGATATGAGCTGCTTTATGGCCCCATGGTATGAGCTGCTTTATGGCCCCATGGTATGAGCTGCTTTATGGCCCCATGATATGGGCTGCTTTATGGCCCCATGGTATGAGCTGCTTTATGGCCCCATGGTATGAGCTGCTTTATGGCCCCATGATATGGACTGCTTTATGGCCCCATGGTATGAGCTGCTTTATGGCCCCATGGTATGAGCTGCTTTATGGCCCCATGGTATGAGCTGCTTTATGGCCCCATGGTATGGGCTGCTTTATGGCCCCATGATATGAGCTGCTTTATGGCCCCATGATATGGGCTGCTTTATGGCCCCATGATATGAGCTGCTTTATGGCCCCATGGTATGAGCTGCTTTATGGCCCCATGATATGGGCTGCTTTATGGCCCCATGATATGGGCTGCTTTATGGCCCCATGGTATGAGCTGCTTTATGGCCCCATGATATGAGCTGCTTTATGGCCCCATGATATGGGCTGCTTTATGGCCCCATGGTATGAGCTGCTTTATGGCCCCATGGTATGAGCTGCTTTATGGCCCCATGGTATGAGCTGCTTTATGGCCCCATGATATGAGCTGCTTTATGGCCCCATGGTATGAGCTGCTTTATGGCCCCATGGTATGAGCTGCTTTATGGCCCCATGGTATGGGCTGCTTTATGGCCCCATGGTATGAGCTGCTTTATGGCCCCATGGTATGGGCTGCTTTATGGCCCCATGGTATGGGCTGCTTTATGGCCCCATGATATGGGCTGCTTTATGGCCCCATGGTATGAGCTGCTTTATGGCCCCATGGTATGGGCTGCTTTATGACCCCATGGTATGAGCTGCTTTATGGCCCCATGGTATGAGCTGCTTTATGGCCCCATGATATGGGCTGCTTTATGGCCCCATGATATGAGCTGCTTTATGGCCCCATGGTATGAGCTGCTTTATGGCCCCATGATATGGGCTGCTTTATGGCCCCATGGTATGAGCTGCTTTATGGCCCCATGATATGGGCTGCTTTATGGCCCCATGGTATGAGCTGCTTTATGGCCCCATGATATGGGCTGCTTTATGGCCCCATGGTATGGGCTGCTTTATGGCCCCATGGTATGAGCTGCTTTATGGCCCCATGATATGAGCTGCTTTATGGCCCCATGATATGGGCTGCTTTATGGCCCCATGATATGGGCTGCTTTATGGCCCCATGGTATGGGCTGCTTTATGGCCCCATGATATCAGGGGCAAGACCAACACGCATCGGGAGCATTCCTCAGGGCAGGATGCAAAGCCAAGCATTGGTCTCAGACAGTGCACCCGCTACCTCTAATCTCGCACTGCCTCCACTTACTGCCTCCCTGAAGGATGCATTTTGATTGCATACCGTAGACTTGATTTGCCTTCCCTTGGGCATCAAAAAGCGTTTTTTTGAATTGCTGCCCTCAGGGCTAACGGTTGACAAATGCTCTAAATTTTCGACTGGAAACTGGCGTCGACAATCGATGACTAAGAAATGCATGGATCCCTCGACCCCAGACAACATTAATTGCCATGGAAGGCAAGGCAAATCTACGGTACACACCGGTACCGATATGTTCAATTTTTGCATTGACTAATCCCAGGATGACTACCCCAGAGCTGCGCTCCTCGCACTCCCTCCAATGATGACTACCCCAGAGCCAAGGGTCCTATGTTTGCGAAGGTCACCTGACTGACCCCCCCCTAGGGTTGGGACTGTGCCCCAGAGCCGCGCTCCTCGCACTCCCACAAGTCCCCCCCCAGGCTTACGCGTTCACGGCCAATTACCACCGGTATCCTTGTCAGTCTCTCAAGCCCCCCCAGGGTTTAGGGTTAAGGTTCAAGCCCCCCCAGGGTTTAGGGTTTAGGTCAAGTCTCCCCAGGGTTTAGGGTTCAGGTTCAAGCCCCCCCAGGGTTTAGGGTTCAGGTTCAAGCCCCCCCAGGTGCAGCACTCACTGCTGGGCATGCACCGAGACCTGCACCTTTCCATCCAACGCATTAACGGTCTTGCGGAAACGCACGGAGGGCTGGGACAGCAGGCCCTGATTCTTCATGTCGGCCTTGGACGCATAGATGTGGTTAATGAGAGAGCTGGGGCGGGCACCGCAGCCCACTAGATAAGGTGCAGGGGCGGACCCGACAGCGTCCTGGCCCCCTTGCGGGCAGTACCGATACGTGATGTTCTCCCACCACCGAGGGAGCTCGTCGATCTCCTGTGCTGTGGCAGGAGTATAGGGGCAGGAGCATGCTGTCAGGTTAAAGAGAAAGAGAGGAAGGGACGCCGCCACTCTGCCAGCATCCTGGTCCTCTCGCGGGCTGTACCGGTATGTGATGTTCTCCCACCACCAAGGGAGATCGTCGATCTCCCGTGCTGTATGCGGCAGGAGTATGGGGGCAGGAGCATGCTGTTGGGTTCATGAAAGAGAGGAAGGGACCCCTGCAGCATAAGAGAGGAAGAGAACCCTAGAGTATACTAGTAGCTATACTGTTTTTTGAGCTAGGTGGCAAGTAGTGATGCCAAGGATCGGTCCTTCAAATGTTGGTCATGCCATCACGGCTACTTGCACTACCACAATACTGACAGAGCCCCAGCTTGGCCCACATGAAGCGGCAGTTACAGTCAGTTACTGACAATTATAGACTGAGATACGGTAATCTGTTGCAGTCCGTTATACTAAATATACCTTAACCCTAAAGAGGCGACCCGTAGGCCCTTACCTGCATCCCAGGCTTCCGCTGTCTCAGCAACACTCGAGCTGCCGTTACCCGCTGCGTTGCCGCTCCCCCCCTGCCCCGCCGCTGTGCTCGTCCCTAACGACGAGGCCAGGCGCGGGCGGCGCCCCGTCTCGTGAGAGTCCCCCCCCATCATGGCCATCTCGATATCCAACTCCTCCACAATGGACAGGTTTTTCTTGTGCCGAGTGGGCCGAGCCTGCGCCCCAGGTGCCGCGACAGCAGAAGAAGAGCCCGTGGAATGCAAAGGGAAGGCAATCCCCAAGCCAGCATCCGGCTCCGGAACTAACACGCCGAGGCGATGCCCGTGCCCCGCCAGTGGGTGCGTTTGCTCCGCTGGGCCCCGACAGGGGGGCACGACCGGCCCGGAGGCCCGGCGGGGAAGCGCGGCCTCGCCGCAGATGCCGCTTGTGGTCGCAGCGCCTCCGGGCCAGCCGGGAGCCGCGACCGCCGCGCCGCCGTCTCCGCCGGACATCCCCGAGCCCCCCAGCTCTTCATCCATCAGCAACTGCAGCTGCTCGTACTCCGCTAGGCGAGCCTCAGGGTCGATTCCCTGTCCGATGCGCGCCGGGGCGCTCACGCGCATGACGCGCGCGAACGCAGAGACCAATCTCCCCGGGCCGCCCAGGCTCGCCCCGGTTGCGGTTCCCGGCGGAGCCAGTCCCAGCCCGTTCCCAAAGCCAGCACCGTCAGGACTGAACGCGGATCCCACTGTGGACGACGCCAGACAGGCGCTGCGCTGCGATGCAAGAGACGCCCTCTTCAGCGGCTCAGGCAGCAGGGCGGCACTGCCAGCCGCCAGTCCACGACCCAGCGCAGGCTCGGATCCCCGTTGCAGCGGCAGGCCCGCCGCCGACACGCCAGCCGCGCCTGCGGAGGTGCTGGTTCGCCAAACTGCCGACGATGACGAGCCGAACGCCTCCTGCCCCGGCCCGCCACCCGTGCTCTGTGGCGAAAGCAGGTAGATGCTAGCCAGGTCGTCATCCTCTTCGTGCTGCCGGCCGCTGGCGTCGTCCGAGCCGCCATGGGGGCTGCCCCCGCTGTGGCTCTTCTGGCTGCCCGAGGCCGTCTTGTGGGAGAGGCGGGAGAGCCGCCGCCGCATGGTTCGGAAGCCCCGGCCCAGAGCACCCTGGACCTTGTCCATGACGTGACCCGGCCTGAACCCGGGGAGTGGTGGAGTCAGCGGTGCAGGCAAAACAGGTCAAGAGCAAGCAGCGGAGCAGGCGAAACAGGTCAGTGGTGCCTGGCCTGAACCCGGGCATCATGGGAGGGGTGGAGTCAGCGGTGCAGGCAAAACAGGTCAAGAGCAAGCAGCGGAGCAGGCGAAACAGGTCAGTGGTGCCTGGCCTGAACCCGGGCATCATGGGAGGGGTGGAGTCAGCGGTGCAGGCAAAACAGGTCAGTGGTGCCTGGCCTGAACCCGGGCATCATGGGAGGGGTGGAGTCAGCGGTGCAGGCAAAACAGGTCAGTGGTGCCTGGCCTGAACCCGGGCATCATGGGAGGGGTGGAGTCAGCGGTGCAGGCAAAACAGGTCAGTGGTGCCTGGCCTGAACCCGGGCATCATGGGAGTGGTGGAGTCAGCGGTGCAGGCAAAACAGGTCAAGAGCAAGCAGCGGAGCAGGCGAAACAGGTCAGTGGTGCCTGGCCTGAACCCGGGCATCATGGGAGTGGTGGAGTCAGCGGTGCAGGCAAAACTGGGCAAGAGCAAGCAGCGGAGCAGGCGAAACAGGTCAGTGGTGCCTGGCCTGAACCCGGGCATCATGGGAGAGGTGGAGTCAGCGGTGCAGGCAAAACTGGGCAAGAGCAAGCAGCGGAGCAGGCGAAACAGGTCAGTGGTGCCTGGCCTGAACCCGGGCATCATGGGAGGGGTGGAGTCAGCGGTGCAGGCAAAACTGGGCAAGAGCAAGCAGCGGAGCAGGCAAAACAGGTCAGTGGTGCCTGGCCTGAACCCGGGCATCATGGGAGGGGTGGAGTCAGCGGTGCAGGCAAAACTGGGCAAGAGCCGCGGCTGAGGCATAACGGAATTACAAGTCTAAACCCTGAACTCTAACCTCTAACCTCTTAACCGTACTAGGCTGAGGCGTAACCGGCATGACAAGCCTAACCCCTTAACCCTCAACCAGGCTGAGGCAAAATGGCATTACACGCCTAAACCCTAGCCCCTTAACTAGGCTGAGGCAAAACGGCATTACAAGCCTTAACCCTAGCCCCTTCAGCCTAAACTAGGCTGAGGCAAAACCAGCATTGCAAACCTAAACCTAAAGCCTCCATTGTGTGTGGCGTTCTACACTGCATTGCAGACACAGCCTGCCCCTCAAGTAAGTAGAAAGTTGGGCACAGGCCCTGAGTCATAGAAATTACCATCAACCAGGCTGTGAGGCAGAGGTGCTGTCAATTATCCTGCCCTGGCTGGATTTGGATCCAGGATTCTCGTGAAAAAACGGATCAATTCCGGTATCGGTACACTAGCATATAGAAAACACCGGTTATACGTTTCCCGGTGGAGCAGACTGGGGAAGCTGCTAAGTACCTGCTTCGCTAGGAGGCTAACTTGGATCTGGGATTCAAAATTTAAATCATAGATCTCTGATTCAAACGACGCAGCCATGCAGGTGCACCAGTCCCCACACCTGAAGTCTCTCAGCGTCAGAGGGCTGCCCCCCATGGGCTTTCTGAGGTTCTGCCCCTCGCCCCGCTCCTCCTCCTCCGCCTCCTCCTCCTTCAGCTCCCGCCACCAGTTGATGCCTTCTCCTGCACATAGTTGGGAAGAGTTCATGCTGGGATCTCATTTGAATGGGCCGAGGAACGGACAGGAGAGAAATCAGTCATAGATGAAATCAGTCATAGATGAAATCAGTTATGGATGAAATCAGTTATGGATGAAATCAGTTATGGATGAAATCAGTTATGGATGAAAGCAGTTATGGTTGAAATCAGTTATGGATGAAATCAGTTATGGATGAAATCAGTTATGGATAAAATCAGTCATGGATGAAATCAGTCATGGATGAAATCAGTTATGGATAAAATCAGTTATGGATAAAATCAGTCATGGATGAAATCAGTTATGGATAAAATCATTCATGGATGAAATCAGCTATGGATAAAATCAGTCATGGATGAAATCAGTTATGGATGAAATCAGTCATGGATGGTATCAGTTATGGATGAAATCAGTCATGGATGAAATCAGTTATGGATGAAATCAGTCATGGATGAAATCAGTCATGTATGAAATCAGTTATGGTTGAAATCAGGTATGGATGAAATCAGTTATGCATGAAATCAGTTATGGTTGAAATCATGTATAGATCAAATCAGTTATGGATGAAATCAGTTATGGATGAAATCAGTCATGGATGAAAGCAGTTATGGATGGAAACAGTTATGGATGAAATCAGTTATGCATGAAATCAGTTATGGATGAAATCAGCCATGGATGAAATCAGTTATGGATGAAATCAGTCATGGATGAAATCAGTTATGGAAAAAATCAGTCATGGATGAAATCAGTTGTGGATGAAATCAGTCATGGATGAAATCAGTTATGGATGAAATCAGTCATGGATGAAATCAGTCATGTATGAAATCAGTTATGGTTGAAATCAGGCATGGATGAAATCAGTTATGCATGAAATCAGTTATGGTTGAAATCATTTATGGATGAAATCAGTTATGGATGAAATCAGTTATGGATGAAATCAGTCATGGATGAAATCATTTATGGATGAAAGCAGTTATGGATAAAATCAGTCATGGATGAAATCAGTTATGGATGAAATCAGTCATGGATGAAATCAGTCATGGATGAAATCAGTCATGGATAAAATCAGTTATCAATTCTCATGCTGCCCTCAGGGCACCCTTACGGAAATCTTATATTTTCTGACTACAAACTGGTTTCATGATAGAACCTGATACCGGTTACTCATATTTGTATATTTCCCTGATCCCCGGACAACGTTCACAATGAGAAAAGGAAAAGTCAAAGCAAATCTTCAGCATCGGCAACGGCAGGTAGTCAGCCCGGAGGCATGCCCCCCTCACCTCTTTGCATGTACTGCTGTCTCACAATCACAAACTGATGATAATGCCACTGCAAAGTGAGGAGGTGAGTGGCGCCACGTCATTTCACACTTCAAGGGAATGGACACAAGGAGTTACGAGAGAGAAGGGCTCCCATGACGCACTTCAGGGCAATGGACACAAAGGTTCTTAAAAAAGGGAAGAGCTCCCATGACGCACTTCAGGGGAATGGACAGTTGGACACAAAGGTTGTTTTCAAGAGAGAAGAGCCCCTGTGACCCATCCTAGCTGCCGATGCATCACAGACCCTCCAACATTTTTTGGCCAGGATGGAAAGCCTTTGGGCTATGGGGCCAGTGGTGTAATGTTGAACCCTCACTCCTTTTTGTACGGGTCCTTAAGCTGCAGTTCAGCTATATAGCGGCCTACAGCTGAAAATGAGGGGCAGCAAATCTGTCTCCTCGGCTCCCTAGGATTATCGAAGAGTAGTCCTAAATCTCCATCTGATAAGTGGTGGCTAACTAACGGGGCCTGCCAAACTGTGTCCTGCTGAACTCTGCCCCACGTCGTAAACGAAAATATAAATAGTGCCCCGAGACGAAAAAGGGGTTGAAAATCCGCCGCCGTGGTTTAAGGTGTCTGGTGCACGGTTCACACTGGTCCATACTGGTGCACGGTCCACACTGGTCCACACTGGTGCACGGTTCACACTGGTCCACACTGGTGCACGGTCCACACTAATCCACACTGGTGCACGGTCCACACTGGTCCATACTGGTGCACGTTGGTTGCATTATACAAATACCAGCTTGTTTCATGTGCGCTGGTGTCTACCCCAATATAGCCTGCCCTGCCCTGGCCTGCAGGCCTGCCCTGCCCAGCCTACCTTGAGGATCCAGCAGGTGTACAGCGTGTACCCCAGGGCACATATGCAATGCACCCTGAAAGCAGAAGGAGAATAACGCGATATAATGGGGAGAGGGGTAAGGGGTAAGGGGTAAAAGGTGAGGGGTGAGGGGTAAGAGGTAAGGGGTGAGGGGTAAGGGGTGAGGGGTAAGGGGTAAGGGGTGAGGGGTGAGGGGTAAGGGGTGAGGGGTAAGGGGTGAGGGGTAAGGGGTGAGGGGTGAGGGGTAAGGGGAAAGGGGTAAGGGGTAAGGGGTAAGGGGTGAGGGGTGAGGGGTGAGGGGTGAGGGGTAAGGGGTAAGGGGTAAGGGGTAAGGGTAGGGGGTGAGGGGTAAGGGGTAAGGGGATTAGGGGTGAGGGGTAAGGGGTAAGGGGTGAGGGGTAAGGGGTAAGGGGTGAGGGGTAAGGGGTGAGGGGTGGGGGGTGGGGGGTAAGGGGTGAGGGGTAAGAGGTAAGGGGTGAGGGGTAAGGGGTAAGGGGTGAGGGGTAAGGGGTGAGGGGTGGGGGGTAAAGGGTGCAGGGTAAGAGGTAAGGGGTGAGGGGTAAGAGGTAAGGGGTGAGGGGTAAGGGGTAAGGGGTGAGGGATAAGGGGTGAGGGGTAAGGGGTAAGAGGTAAGGGGTGAGGGGTGAGGGGTGAGGGGTAAGGGGTAAGAGGTAAGAGGTAAGAGGTAAGGGGTGGGGGGTAAGGGGTAAGGGGTGAGGGGTAAGAGGTAAGGGGTGAGGGGTAAGGGGTGAGGGGTGAGGGGTGAGGGGTAAGGGGTAAGGGGTAAGGGGTAAGGGGTAAGGGGTAAGGGGTAAGGGGTAAGGGGTAAGGGGTAAGGGGTAAGGGATAAGGGATAAGGGGTAAGGGGTAAGGGGTAAGGGGTAAGGGGTAAGGGGTAAGGGGTAAGGGTTAAGGGTTAAGGGTTAAGGGTTAAGGGTTAAGGGTTAAGGGTAAGGGGTAAGGGGTAAGGGGTAAGGGGTAAGGGGTAAGGGGTAAGGGGTGAGGGGTAAGGAATGAGGGGTAAGGAATGAGGGGTGAGGGGTAAGGGGTAAGGGGTAAGAGGTGGGGGGTGAGGGGTGAGGGGTCAGGGGTCAGGGGTGAGAGGTAAGAGGTGAGGGGTAAGGGGTGAGGGGTAAGGGGTGAGGGGTGAGGGGTAAGGGGTAAGGGGTAAGGGGTAAGGGGTAAGGGGTCAGGGGTCAGGGGTCAGGGGTCAGGGGTCAGGGGTCAGGGGTCAGGGTTAAGGGTTAAGGGTTAAGGGTTAAGGGTTAAGGGTTAAGGGTTAAGGGTTAAGGGTTAAGGGTTAAGGGTTAAGGGTTAAGGGTTAAGGGGTAAGAGGTAAGGGGTGAGGGGTGAGGGGTGAGGGGTGAGGGGTGAAGGGTGAAGGGTGAAGGGCTAAGGGGTAAGGGCTAAGGGTGAAGGGTTAAGGGTTAAGGGTTAAGGGTTAAGGGTTAAGGGTTAAGGGTTAAGGGTTAAGGGTTAAGGGTTAAGGGTTAAGGGTTAAGGGTTAAGGGTTAAGGGTTAAGGGTTAAGGGTTAAGGGTTAAGGGTTAAGAGTTAAGGGTTAAGGGTTAAGGGTTAAGGGTTAAGGGTTAAGGGTTAAGGGTTAAGGGTTAAGGGTTAAGGGTTAAGGGTCAAGGGTTAAAGGTTAAGGGTTAAGGATTAAGGGGTGAGGGGTAAGGGGCCAGCTGTGCGCAGTTGAATCACCACACGGCGTGCGAGCCTTCAGTGACACGCTTGCCAGGACATGGGTCATTGACACTCTCATTGTTCATGGTCTCTCACCACAGGGCATGTGAGACAGCCAGGACGTTGGTCATGGACACTCACCACAGGATGTGTGAGCCTGCCGGAACATTGGTCATGGTGAGCTTCATGAACTGGGTGGGATTGATGGACGCGGTGTTCTGGCCGGACTTGCTCACCAGGTCCCCTCCCAGGTGGATGGGGATGAGCAGCGCGCCGCCAACGACCGCCATGGGAAGGAACAGCTGCATGCCCAGGGTTTGCATCTTGACCATCATCTGAGGAGGGTTTAGGGCTTAGGGTTTAAACTGCGACAGCTGCATGCCCAGGGTTTGCATCTTGACCATCATCTGAGGAGGGTTTAGGGCTTAGGGTTTAAACTGCGACAGCTGCATGCCCAGGGTTTGCATCTTGACCATCATCTGAGGAGGGTTTAGGGCTTAGGGTTTAAACTGCAACAGCTGCATGCCCAGGGTCTGCATCTTGACCATCATCTGAGGAGGGTTTGGGGCTTATTGTTTAAACTGCAACAGCTGCATGCCCAGGGTCTGCATCTTGACCATCATCTGAGGAGGGTTTAGGGCTTATTGTTTAAACTGTAACCACTGCATGCCACGGTCTGCATCTTGACCATCATCTTGGGAGGGTTTGGGGATTAGGGTTAATACTAACCGAGGAGGGTAAAGGGCTTAGGGTTTAAGCTGTAACAGCTGCATACCCAGGGGCTGCATGACTGCATCTTGACCATTATCTGAAGGGCGAGAGCCATGAGGCAAACTAGGGTTCCACCAGTTGCCTGCGTGCGTAGCGCTCTGCCTGACAGTTCAGCAGAGCATTCTTAAAGCTCTTGATGCTGCACATCACATCAACTGGCTGTGTGTGTCCTCATGATTGCTGCTGTTGCAGCATCGATACATTGCCTTTTGGCCCTCATCCAAGGGGCACCTGCTTCAATCGAAAATGTTATTTACTTTGTCAGTGCTCCTAACTCCTGGTGCTAATTCCTTTTTTTGGCCCCCAGGCAGCGCCAACATGGGGAAGTTAGCAGCCTGTCGCTGCCTTTTCAATCTTGACCAGTGAAATCATAGAACTTCAAACTTTCTCCGGCCAGAACCCCAATAAGATTCCCATGTGGTCCTACCAGTGCGTCTAGGCCTGCAGAGGCTAGCAGGTCGTCGTCTGATACACTGAATGTTGCCCAGAGCCAAGCCCTGAATAGTGATGGGGAGGGGCAGCGGGCGGCACCTTCGGGGATGCAACGCTTTTGCAGGGAGTGCACTGGTAAGTGCTTTTGCAAGGAGTGCACTGGTAGGTGCGATGAAGGTTTGAGCATGAAGGCATGGAGGAAACTTGGAGCATCAAACGAGTGCGGGTGCAAGCGCAGAAAAACATGCACGCTCCAAGGGGGCTGACACGACTCCAGAGGCTTTGCCCTGCATGTGTCTGCTGCAGCACGAAGGGGCAATCAATGAGACTGGTGGGAGCTTCAGGAGGAACAATCAATTGCATCCGTTGGTTAAGTTGCGGAAGTTGAATGTAGCATCAGGAATATGAGCAGAACTGGCTCTTGGTCTTGCCCGGCTGGCCTCAGGTTGCACATTAAAACAGGCGCCGAGAGTTTGACTGCTCACCACAGCGCGTTGACACCACCCGGGAGCATGGGCGGCTTGCATGAGACGGAGGGTGATACCTGCATGTCACATAGAGTTAATTGGGTTGATAAATGCAGCCGTTACGTTGGATGGGGATTGGGTTGATAAATGCAGCCGTTATGTGCATGGCCTAGGGTTGCAGACGAATGCAGCATGGGCTAGATGGCTTTCAGCACTTGGAGCGTCAGGAGGTGAGGAGGGGGGTGGACGGCACAAAGCTGGAATTCAATTTACGCTTGCGGAATGTTGGTCAGGGGATGGGAAGAACCCAGCTGCCACAAGCTTCGATCATTCGAAATCCTTCTTTTTTGATACACTTGATGAGATACAGTGCCCTGGTGATGAGCTGACGGTGGACATGGATCGTGACACACACTATCCCATGCAACTGTGCATGGCGCTGCATTGTCAATGAAGAGGTCCGTGTCTCTGAAGACTCTAGAGGAATTTAGTGATTGAGCTGCGATGGCCATAGCCCGCTTGTCCACTTTGCGATGTGGCTGCATGGCCATGCAAGCAGCCATGCAATCTTCGCTTCTCACCAGCCTGAACTTGTAAAGAATGGACTGAGATTGTATGACGCTGAAGAGGACAATGAAGAAAACGAACAGAACCAGGTAGAAGATGCCGGCATCGCGCAAGCTTTCGTCGGAGATGATAGTCGATTTCCCAAAGAAGCCGTCGACGATGGAATGGGGAAATGGAGGTTCAACGGGTGACGCAGGTAAATCTGGGTGATGAGATGAGGCGGACGGGATGGGGCCGCTGACCAACGCTTCCGTCATGAATCGCAGACTCATTCCGACTTAATTCACAATGCATCTTGACATAGTGCTATAGTCCGTTGATTATTATTGTTTATAATTAGATTGACGCTGTGAGTTTGCTCTCTCGCGTTTATTTCCTCACGGGCAATTTTCAAAACCCCACACAAAACAGCTCTAGGCAGCGTTCACACCACGTTCACTGTCTCATGCAGTGGTCTCATCCATCACACTTGATCATGATTGTCGGAGACAAGGGTAGGCCCCGGGCAGAGGGCACCCTCTGGCCCCGGGTGTACAAATTGGTTTTTCTGACCCGAACTAATCAGGAGGAGAAAAAGGGTGCGTGGAACAAAACCCGGAAACGTTTACATGCGTGGATTTAAGAGTGATTAACCGATTAAGTGCGCTCACGGGCTAGCCTGGTAGCCACACTCAGGTGATCGTCTCTCGAATGAAAACATGTTCGGCCACAGTTGCAATTGTGAACATTGAAGGAGAACGAATAGCCGGAATGGAACGAACACCTTCTCACGGGAATGACTTATATCATACCGGTACCCGAGTGACTGAAATGAACGAATATGGACATAGGCATCTTGATTACTGAAACTGGCATTTAGCTAGGGCTTGCAGATGCGCTCGTTGGGAAACTTCGTCCTCTGTCTCATGGGGATTTCCTTGCCCACGACTCCCTCCAACTCCTCTGCGTCCACGGCATATCTTGCCACCTCCGCCAGCTGCTCTGCCCTGTGCCCGTCACAGGAATTTCCCTCCTCCGTCCTAGATGTGTGGGAAGTATGGACTTAGATCCCAAGATCAGGCAGCTCGTGGCCAACTTTACTCCAGCAAGGGTTCCCGATTAACAGAAGCAATTTCTTTACCTGATGACCACCCATACACATAATTGATGAGAGTGGAGGCATGATTTTGAAAAGTGCGCCCACCGGGTTGAAGGGACGTGTGGAGCATGGTAGCACCGTCATCGCTTCTCATCGTTCTCTAACATTGGGCTGGAAATGGGGAGCGAAAGTGCGGGTCTTCCCCTCAATCACTCGCCCAGTAGCTGTGAACTTCCTGCGCGGGAATCAGCAAGCACCAGATGTCACATTGATGCTCAACACGAGCGCCCTACTTCGCGCTGACACCGAGGGCTCTGATATGGGAGAACTTTTGACGTTCCGAGCCCCCACGCCACTATCAGGGTTCTCTCAGGCTTCCTTGTCAGAGGCTACCACGCGGGCCCGTACCAAAATCCTCGACCTCGTCCTTGGCAACCTGAGGTCTCGGCGCCCCGACGCGAGCCTAGGATCCATGGTGGTTGAGCTGGTGCTCCAGGGCAGAGGCATCGCGGACATCGCCGCGACGCTTATGCTCCTCCTAGAGTGCGGGCAGCAAGAGGCGCAGGTGGTGGCTGCAGGGACAGCTTTCCTGCAGGCCAGCGCCGCGTTCAGCTCAAAACCCCATCAGGAGGCCCTCCCGGATGTGGCACTCTGCGTGGCACTGGCTCACCGACATCTCGCATTGGCAGCCCTGGGTGGTGACGAATCAGTCGCATGGGCACCTCTGGCAGCAGGGAATGGTGACTTCGATGGAGCCGGCAGCGTGGCCCATGACGCCGCTGGCCCTGCACTGGCCGAGGCCTACGGGCATGTTAACAGCGCGCTGAAGCTGGTCAAGGAGTGGCAGGGAAAGGCTTTAAGTGCCGGCGGGGATGCAGACCCGCTCTCTGGCTACCAACACCTGCAGAGCCAGCTGCTAGCTATGATGCGGGTGCGTCATGCGAGAAGACGAGCCTAGCTAGAGGTCGCATGAGAGCATAAGACACCCTGTGCCATGGCTGCATGGCACAGGGTGTCTCATGCTCCCATGACTGCATGGCACAGGGGCATGGGAGCATACGAATGTAGGCATCCTACATATTTCCTCATCAATTTTTTAACGCAAGACAAAAGTTGCCAAAGAGAATCCGCTACATCCAAAGGACAGGTCCAGCTAGCTCACTATTTCAAAACTGACGTCTCTCACACCGCTTTTTCAACACCCTCCTCGTGCCCTGTCTCTATCCAGAGCATCGCCCCGCATTACACGCTGCACCTCCTCGAGGCAGGCCCAGATGACAAGCCCTCGCGCGAACGTGCCATGGAGGTGTTGAAGCTCTGTCTGTGGCATGTGGAAGGTGTGGATGGTGTGGAGCATCGCCTGGAGCTGATGGCTGAAGTGCGAAGCTCACTGTCTGCGGCGGAACAGGTATGCAGCATGGGACGACGGGAAGGCACACGGCATAAATTCCTAGGGATGGAGGAGTGTGAATACGTAGTGATGGAATAGAGTGTGAATGCCCAGTGATGGAGGAGGGCATGGATACCTTGCAGTGCAGTGTGTGACTGGGCCGTTTGTGTGAGGATGCACAGATGTACTTCTCTTTCGTTGTGAGTGGAGGGGTTGGACGGGAGTCACCTGTGTCCAGCTCCTTGTGGTCAGTATCCAGGGGTCATAAGTCCCTGACAAACCCAGGACACCCTGGTGCAGTTTCACCCGGGTGGGAGGCGTGCCGGGCCCTATGCACGGGTCACTGGGCCAGGGCTACCCATTTTTTCCTTTCCCCATCTTTGTAACACCCTCTGTCTGGCAGGCCAGGCACTCTTCCTGGTTTGGGGCATTTTGAAACGTCCGGTGCTCGTGCTCACGCGCAGATTGCCTTGTACGAGAATGCTCCAGTGCCGGATGCTGACCTGGCGGTGGAGGAGAGGTACGATTTGGCTCTGGCGCACATCTGGGAAGGCTACACCAAGCGGTGGCCGCACCGTGAGTCCATAAATGAATTAAGTACCTAAGAAATCAACAGAAAAATAAAGGGAAATAAATTAAAGGGAACACGAGCAAAAACAATTATGAGCATAATGAATGACTTCGCGTTACCGGTTAGGCGGTATCCAATCATAAAACCAATTTCTGTGTTGTAAAGTGTGCATCAATTTCAATGGGTTGATCCACATCGTCGCATTGCTCATCTCTGTGATGAGTCTCCCATCCAGAACTCGTGACTTGTAGTGTCAACACGACATGACATACCAGAACAGCTTTCATGCTCGTGAATCTCATTTGACACAATGTCGCCTGACAACAAATGCGATAATTGAAATCCGTTGGAACATGAACTAACATGACCTTTTAGTGATATGCTGTCACTCCGCCAGATCTGCTGGGGGGCTATGTGTTCCAAATCTCACCATTAAATTGTCCAACCTTTTACATCCGTCCTCCACATCCAGCACCCTGCATCCTGGAAGTGTAGTCCAGCGTGCTGCCTTGGCACCGAAAAGGTTCAGCGCCGTGCTGCCTTGGTCCTGCCTCCCCCATCGCCGCCCATCCTGGGCTCCCGTTTGAACCAGGCAGCGCGCACTTGCGTCCATCATGTGTGTGTTCAGCTGCGCGGCCCCCAGCGGTGCCCCCTCCTGTCCCTGCCTGGCCTGCACTGGCCTGTCCCTTAATAGCTTTACACTCCTGCCCCGCTCCAGATGTGTACCGTGCAGACTCATTGCTGAGCGTCATCTCTGATCGGACGGACCTGGGGCTAGACGTCCGCCTGGAGCGCAGCGTGTGTGCGCTCCTGCTAGGGAGCACCCATGAAAGGCGGGCAGGCGGTACGGTTCCGGAGCTGGATGCTGAGGCTGCTGGCAGTTTGGACACCAGGGACGCTGCCCTGGGCGCAGAGGCGGGGATGCAGGGCGGTGCGGCAGGCCTTGCGGGAGCCACCAGAGTTGAGCAGGATGAGGGGGGGGCGGACAGCATGGACAGCGCCGTTATGGTCGTGGTGAGCAGGGCAAACTTGCGGGGGTGCTGCTATAGTGTCACTGCTGCAGACCCTGACATCGTCCACCCTTTCAAAGAGCGTCAACTGGGTATGGAAAAACTGCTCCTCTTAGTTTGCCCCTTGTTTGCCTGAGTGAATGATACGCCTCCTTGTCTGCCTCTTCGTTCTAAATGCGCGCCCCTCGCTCTCGACGCCCTCGTAACGGCTTGCGCGTACAACCCGGCCAAGCTGGGGAGTCACGCATGAGGAGTCGGGGTCTCTGCCCTGCCATTTGCATGGCCGCCCCCTCGCTCCCAACGCTCTCCCGCCGGCTCTCTGCCTGCAGGACTCGGATGACGACGAGGACGAGCAGTCGGCCATGGAAGACTGGGCACAACACTGGCTTGAGCTGGCCATCATGCCCGGCTTCACTCGGGCTGGCAGCGGGGCGACAGGGCCTGCTCCTGCTCCCACGGCCGCCGCCGCTGGCTCTGCTGCAGCGGATACTGCTGCTAGCCCTGCGGGGGAGGCAGCGGCTTGGAAAGGCTTGTCGGTGCGCTCTTACTTGAGCTCACCCAAGGTGGTGCTCTTTAACCAGGTGAGACTGCAGGGCTTTAGGTTGCAGGGTTGGGGGGGATGCAGGGGAGCCTGTTGGGTATCCATAAGCTGGCATGGGTGTTTGCATGGGGGCAAGTGACTTCTAGACATCGGGTCATGACTCCACGCCCAATAGTCGTACCTCGCCTGCCCAGCCTGTAACCCTAATCCTGATAACTGGGATGTCTTAAACCTGCTTTTCACCTTGGCATAACAAAAATGCTCACTGGCAGTGATGCAGACCTTGGCTTTCCCGTCCTACCGACTCGTCCCTGAACCCTAAACCCTCCCCCCGCCCTTGCCAGGTTCTGCACCTGATCCCTAAACCCTCCCCCCGCCCTTGCCAGGTTCTGCACCTGATCCCTAAACCCTCCCCCCGCCCTTGCCAGGTTCTGCACCTGATCCCTAAACCCTTCCCTTGCCCTTGCCAGGTTTTGCACTATGCCAATGAGCGCAACCTGCGTTCTGTGACGGACAACCTGCAGCACCTGTCTCACGATGCGCTGCAGCAGCTCATGTCGCTGTGGAGGAGTTCCGCCAACACCCTGGCACAAGCGCAGAAGCTGTTGCCACAGCGGCAGCCGGCACTAGACAAGAAATTGCAGCAAGAGAAGGAGCAGCAGGGGATGCAAGTCGGCTCCTCAGCAGCTGCCTCGGCTGATGTGGGTGGCGCTCAAGCGACGGGGCCCGTGACGCAGGGCCTGGAGGGTGCCCCTAGGCCAGCTGCGTTGGGTACCCCATCTGAGATACCTGAGCCAGCCATTGCCGCCTCGGCTGTGCTGGATAGCTCCTCGCAAGAGGACTCAACTGCAGATGCTTCAGGGTCGGGTGTTGATCTGACGGATCGGTTCCCCTCATTTGAGTGGCTGGACGGCGCTGCGGGTGCGGATGACTTATTGGACAAGTATGATGTGTTGGACGGCATGGCTGTGGCTGCACTTCATCCCGCACAAGCTTTGACTGATGAGGTGTCTGTCCGGCAGGCGACTGCAGATAGAGCTGGGTCGGACAGCCTGAGAGCCTCGGACAGCAGCAGCAATAGCGGCAACAATGGGACAGGGGTACAGGATGATAACCAGCAGCTTCCTGACAGCTCCTCAGGCTCGCTGTGGGTACAGTCGGGGGCTGGCGGCCACATCCGCCCGCGCGCTACCGCTCGCATTGTAAACCCCAACCGTCCGGGCCAGCTCTCTGCGCGCGACGCGATGCAGCTTTTAGGCGGCGAGGGGAGACAGCGGCGGGGCGGGGCGGTGGCGGATGCGGTGCTCGTGGGTGCCAAGGTAGCCGTTGTGGTGGCCTTTGCGGGCGCTGCGTGGCTGGCTGGGCGCAGCATTGCTAGGAAGGAGGAGCAGGGCGTGGCAGCAGCGCCGGTATCCCTGGTCGTTCGGCACCTGCGTGGTCTGCAACAGGGAGCGGCCTCTCTGCTGCCATGGAGCGGTGCCGCAGCTACTACGTCAGTTAGCCTGACGCTTCCGACGACATCGGCTAGCATTGAGCAGGCAAGCATAGAGCAGGAACTCGTGTGACGGGCGGGATGGCACCGCCTTGAGCGCTCGAGCAAGGGTGCTGAGCACAGGGGTGGCACGGGCTTCACACCAGAGCTTTTCTGGTGAACAACCCCGGGGTTCTTTGCGAATTTGACCAGAGTTCAGTTGGATGGGGTGGGGAACGCAGAGTGAGCCGGTTGGGAGAAATCCAAGCCTGGGGTTCAGCTCGTCAGGTGTAATCGCCTCTCATACCTACACGCTGTGCTGAGCCGGCTACATGCTTGCCTCCAGCTCAATTGTTGCGCGTGCAGTGACCCCCCCCCGTGCCCTGCCCCGACCGTACCCCTGTCCTGTTGCCCTGCCTGCAGGGTCTTATCAAGGCCCACAGAGACGCCTCCAGCTCCGACCTGACTCCTCGCGCGGCTGCTGGCCTGTTGCTCAGCTGGTGCGCCGCCACACAGACCCCGCGCGAGGCCAAGGCGTTGTTCCCGCTGCTCCTCGAGGGCGGGGCCCTGATGCAGGCGAGGGCCGAGGCGGCGCTGAGACAACTGAGTGAGGCAGGGCGGGGGAGGCGCACTGCCGGCGGTGCAAGCACTAGTGCCTGTGTGGTGGTGCTCTCCTTACAGGCCGACAGCAGCCACTTGGTGACGGTGCGCTCCAGGATCACGATCTCTAGAGAGGGTGGGGTGAGGGGCACCAGTAATAACAGCTGTCGTATCGAAGAGGTCGCAATCAGGTTCAGGCGGGCGGTTGAGGGTGGCGAGCCTTTGGCAGTGGGGCCTTGGAGGATTACACAGGTGGACGTGCTCAGCCGCTCGTAGATACAGAGATAGAGCCTGAGCAGGACTTTGCCGTGGACCTGACCATGTGTGTGGTGCGGTACGCCTCTGGCCAACCAACCTGACCCTATGCAAATGATGACGACTTATTAACCTGTGTATCGGTACCTATATTGCGACATTTGTTTTCCGTGTTTAGAATGGGGCATACCCGCTGCGCCATGCTTAACGCTCGGCTGCGTGGGGCTGGTGGGGGATGACTAAGCTCAATTCCAGCTACCATGCACAGTCATGGCCATGGTGGTGCCAAGACGAGCCAAGATGAAGGTGTTGGTGGATTCCTGCTCTGGGGTTGCAACATGGTTGAGAGCATATGAGTATATGACTGCCTGAGCTTTTGTATTTTATAAACCATCCTTTATCTGTTTGCCTCCTTGAGAGCTTGCATCCATGTAGTGGAGGGCTTTTGCTTTGGGCCCCAAAGGCCTGATTTGGGGACCCTGAACGGTCCAGTCATTTGTTTTATCCTAGCGACCATGCAAGGGGCCATGGTGTTCTGGTGCAGGTCTTCCATCCTATATTTTGCCTCCTTGAGAGCTTGCATCACGATTCACGACCCTTGCATCAGAACACTGTCATTGTGTGAAATGTCACTTCGTTTAAGCCGAACGTCTAGTATTTCATCATTACTCATTATCTCACTCCCAAGGTGGCGTTTTGGTTGGATGTTGGTAATCTTGGCATCAGCAGAAGGTGGCAGGATCCCGTCATTAGGTGTCTGCTATGAAAAGAAACACGGCAAATTGGGCAGACCGAGCTGTAGATAGGTGTTGATGTCGCAACTACACAGGAGGAAGACAGCTATTTTAAAATTCCATCCTGGCAGCATCTCCGATGCATGCCCATGCACATGCACACTATTGAAAGCGAATAGTTGAAACATAACCTGGAAGGTGCCGCCATCCTCCAGTGGCGGCAGCTAGTGACGGAACACCACATTAACTGCTGCCACTCGTGGCAGCAGTGCAGACCGTGCCGAATCTCAACCTCAAGTTTGTGCACACGCAGGCACATGTCCTCTTGTGAACGGTTCAGCGGGTATGCACCGTTGTAAACATGTCCACTTACTGGCCAGCGCTTTAATGCCCACCATGGTCTGAAATCAGGCTCAGTAGGCGACTACAAACATGCTTCAGGGGACGTGGTCCCTGGGTTCTAACTGGCTGGTCACATTTAATCACGCATGCGCATACTAGACAACACGGCACCCTCGCTGCCGAGCCTTTTGTTGCGGGGCCCAGAGGTGCTTTGCGATTGCCTGCTCGGCTGCATCCACTAACACTGGCACCCCTGTAACAGGTATCGGCTGTTGGTCGAGTCTTTGCCTGGCAGTTTTGGTATTGTTGTTTCTTGCTCCAGCCCGTCGAAGGCAACTAGTGTAGACAGAGCAGTTGTCCACTGGCTTACTGCTCTGTCCACACCTAGCAGTTACCTGCAGTACTACACTACTTATGCCCTCTTTTCTCCCATCTGAAAAGTTGGGCGCCCACGCGGCCGAGCCTTTTTGTGCATGGCCCTTAGGTCAATGACATGACACCTCTGGGCCCTGCTAAAAAAGGCTCGACCGCGTGGGCGCCCAATTGTCCCGTTCAGAAAAATAAAGGATCTTAAGGTAAGAGGGAAAGAAGGAGAAGAACACAAAGGCCAATGGCCCATAGGTGTAACGTCATTGACTGATACCCTCCAGTGCTCTGTCTGACTGCAAGCTACATGTCCGCCGCCCATCTCCTTGGCCACTCACGCCTCCTATGTTAACCCCCCCCATTTCTCCTGGAGGCACGCTCCCCTTCTATCATCACATTGATGTCAGTTCCCTCTAGTCCCCCCTCATGAACTGCGACAGCTTACCCTTCCTATTTCTTGAGACCCCCCTGCATGGTCGGGGGCGACCGTGCAGCCCCTTCCTACCCTCCTTTGGGGGTCCCAAGAAATAGGAAGGGGTTGCATGGTTGCCCCCGACCATGCAGGGGGGTCCCAACTCCCAAGAAAGAAAAAGGGGGGGGTAGGAGGGGGTACTTTATCACTCTTAAGTCCAGTAATGTAAACGTTTTCGGATTTTGTCCCCCCCCTATCTCCCCCTGATTAGTTCAGGTCAGGAAATATTCAAGAACCCGAACTTTACCGGTAATCGACTGGGTAATTTCCAGCGCTTCGATTCGTGAGAGCATGGTCGCAGAAGCGATCCCTTTTGACGAAGGGATCATTTATGGGAAATGATTATACTCCTTAAGTTGCGTGATGCCGTCACCACCCTCTTCACCGGAGGCCAGCACAGTCTTCGCCGTCTTCACGCTGCGTACGCGCGCTGTTTTCAGGCTTCCAATCGAATACAGCTTCGTGTACGTGGAGATACGCGCTGGAGACCAAAAGACGTCGTGGCAGTCCCAGGCGGTGCCCTGTGTGCATGGTGCCGCCCTGGTAGACTTTTGGATCCGGATCCCAACTCCCGGCATGGGGACCACGTGCATTAACTTCAAGGTCAGCAGAAACCCTGGACTGTATCTGGCAGGGGCCATGCGCTATGCATGGTGCCGTCACTCTTGCCATATCTGCCATGCAGGCAACCGAGTCTTTGCTCCGGACATGCCGTTGAGCTGGACCCCCTCGCCCCCGCACCTAATAAGATGCCCTGCTGCCCTCAAAACTCCATCTCGAACAATCCATTACCTCCATCACCCCAGATCTACTGCGCCACAATTCCCCTCCCTGCCTCAGATAGTGCCAACTAGTGCACGCGGCACTGGCAGCCTTGTCAACAAGATGCGTGCCAGCAGCCTCCATGCCACACTGTACGTCGACAGCAGCACCCAAAGCATCGAACACGGTCTCGGAGCTGAGCGCGAGAAGTACAGCCCTGGGCGGCAAACCATGGATCAGAGCCGAGAGACAGGCGTCTGGATCGAGGCGGCCCTGCGGCTCAGCATCAGCCCAGACAACACGATGCAGCAGCTCCAGCGCCTGGCCCACGGCATAAAACTCCCCTTCTCAAACAAGAAGCAACGTGAGAACCACTTTGCAGCCGAGCTTCCCGCCCAGCTGCAGCCACATCCAAGCACCCGGCTGCAAAGCATGATGCAGACGTCGGTGGTTCAGTCCAGGGTGATCAGCAGCAGCCGCTTGCCTGCAGCACAGCCCCGCATGGGCTCTACACTGCCTCACATGGACCCTACATTGCCTCGCATGGAATCTACATTGCCCTGCATGGGCCCTACATTGCCTCGCATGGCTTCAATCATGAGGGCACCTGAAGGCTGTCCATCAATCCTCTTCGCGAGGGCCAGCCCGCAGCCCTCCGCCGATCCCTCAGTCAACTGCTGCCGGGGGGCGGCTGGGAGCAGAGACGCCGCGAGCACGGAGATGACCTCGATGCAGAAAACGCCTGCTAGCCTCATGCGACCGTCTTCCAAACCTCAAGGAGCCCCCACTGGCGATGGCTCTGGCGGCCTCCCCGATGCTCCTGCCCCTCAGTCCAAGCAAGAGGGGCCGTTGCTGATGGTGGAGTACTGCACCCTGTGGCTGCCTGCTGAGCTGGCGCGCCTGCCCGAGCTGGATTTGGGGGAGGGCCTGTCGCGTCGGCTGCACTCGTACGCTCACGGCGGCTTCATGGGTGCCGCCATCAGCATGCTGGCAGACCCAGAGTGGGAGCACATACTAAAAGATGCAGTGGCAGAGACGAGCTCCGGAGGCCTAGTCACAAAATACGTAAGTATACCTGCTCTGCCCTGCTCTGCCCTGCTCTGCTCTCTGCTCTCTGCTCTGCTCTGCTCTGCTCTCAGCCTGTGATATGCCTGACCTGGGGCATCCGCCCGTGCTTTCTTTGCAACCTCAACCTTTTGAGACCAGCTGGGACATTGGCTGCGATGTGAAGCGTTTGCGCGCCTTTGCGTGCGCGGATGTGTGCAGCTGATGCTCAGCCAGGGCCTCCTGGGTACGATGGACAGCACGCATGCGGTGGTCGGCAAGCAGCTGCTGGCGCTCATGACGTTGCTCGAGAACAGCCCCGTGCTGTGTGCATACGGGCTGGTGAGGTGCGTAACCGTGCGCATGCTCAAGAATATAATAAGATGAATGCTGCGCCCTGACTAGGCGTAGATCAAAGAAGACACCGATGCAGTCCATGGCTGCTCGCTCGCATGACAGAGCTCTGCCCCTGTGGCCATAGATACCTGCATTATGTGGCCGTGCACATGCGGTCAATACCCTTCATGCGCTGCCGCCATGCCCCCCATGTGTAACGGAATTCAGGGCGATGAATCATGGCACCGGTGTAGATGTAGGACCCATAGAACCTGAGCCCCTCTTAACCCTAAACCCTAAACCCTAAACCCTTTAACCCTACACCCCAAATTGTTGCCCTGTCTTCAGGGAGCTCTGCTCATCGCCCGCCTTACCTGTCCACAATTTTCATCAGCGCCCCCCCTGTCCACACTTTCCATCAGTGCTCCCCTGCCTTTAGGGAGCTCTGCTCATCGCCCGCCTTACCCGTTGGCGCATCACACCCTGCCGTCCCTCCTGGAGGAGATGTCGGCCTGGCTGATCCCTGGTGGGACAGCGACAGGCCGGACGTACCCACCTCCTCAGCAGGTCCCAGCCTAGATGGCGGTGCGCCCCAGCTGGGCAGTGGGCCGCACCTAGGCCAAACAGGGCCAAGGAACGTGAGACTCCTGTGGGAGAGCTTTGGACTGGCGAAGGAGCAGGTGCCTTTGATCCTCCAAGAACCCCAGAGGTAGAGGAGGGACTACCTGGGATGGGGGGATTGCCTTTTTTTATAGGTTTAGGGTTGAGTTTTTAGGGTGGGCGACCTAGGATGGGGAGATCGCCCGTTTTTACGCCTCTGGCATTGCGCCTGTCTAGAGGCACTGACTGGTGCTGTGGCTCTTTCCTGACTCCCTTCCCCAAACGTTTTCTTTTACACCTCTGACATTGCGTCTGTCCAGAGACACTGACTGGTGCTGTGACTCTTCCCTGAATCCCTTAGTCCCTTCCACGTGCGTTTTCAGGCTGTTTATGAGCCCCTCTGGCCTGCTCGTGAACCGATACGGGTACTCCCCGATCAGCCTGGAGTGGGACTTGTGGCTGGACCCAGCTGCCCCTGCAGAGCTGGCAGGGGCAAATGTGGACCATGGCTCGGCAGCGCACCTCGTGCAGCAGGTCAGGGAAGCACAGGGGGGGAAGGAGGGGAATGAATTAATGGACGGCATGCCGGTAGGGGTCTAGGGGAATATGCTACACAATGCACTGCTTACTCGGTTTCTCCTAATCCCACATGCTTACAGCAAGTTGTCTTAATAAGACGGCACCCAGCTGGAGCGGGAAGCCCTGCTGCTTTGGCCACCTGCTGTAGAAGGGTCAAGGTTTGGCCCTGTTTGGCTCTGTGGTGACCGCCCGGCGGCACCCCAAAGTCGGTCTGGTGGTGCGCTCTAGGGTTTAGAGTTGAGGGTTTAGGACGGTTTGCTCTAGTGGTGCGCCCTTGTTGTGCGCTCTATGGTTAAGGATGGTGCGCTCTAGTGGTGCGCCCTGGTGGTGCGCTCTATGGTTAAGGATGGTGCGCTCTAGTGGTGCGCCCTGGTGGTGTGCTCTATGGTTAAGGATGGTGCGCTCTAGTGGTGCGCCCTGGTGGTGCGCTCTATGGTTAAGGATGGTGCGCTCTAGTGGTGCGCCCTGGTGGTGCGCTCTATGGTTAAGGATGGTGCGCTCTAGTGGTGCGCCCTGGTGGTGCGCTCTAGGGCTAAGGGTTTAGGGTGGTGCGCTCTAGGGTTTAGGGTGATGCGCGTGGTGCGCCCTGATGGTGCGCCCTAGGATTAGTAATCTGCCTGGGCAGGAGCATGCACCTGGCACAGCTCGATCAGACCCCCTTGTGTCCGCTGGTCAGGTGATCGCCATGACTCTCAAGTGCAAGAGTGTCGCTCGGTCCCTCGGGCGGCGCCACAACGCAAGCGCAGGCATCACCCCGCTCCAGTGGCTACACCAGTTTGGCACCAGCCTTAACAGCGGCTCTGGCCCCAAGCTGCCGGACCGGCCTCTGCCGCTGCACTGCCGCCCCTCGCCCGGGGACCGCGCCGCGATCGCGTACGAGGACGGGCGGGCCTGCCCCGCGCTCCAGTCCTTCCTGCAGATTCAAGTAGAATGCCTGAGCCTGGCGGTGCAGGGCGCGGTGCACGCCGAGGGCCAGAAAGGCGGGTTCGCCTGCCGGCTGAGGCTGCTGGGCAATGCCATGTCGCGGCCACCGCTGCACCTCGGTGCGCTCCTTCAGGGCCCGGAGACTGGTGTCATGGGCTGCAGGAGCTACCAGGCAGTTCTGGATGAAGTTGCGACGCCTGCCGGAGCGGGCGGCCTGGTGTCGCCAAGCTGCTCCCTGTACCCCGTCCATCAGGACCTGGGCACAACGCTGCTGGTGGTTGAGGTGAGGCTGATGCGGAGTGGTTTTTGGCTGGCGTGTCGGACTCCGGGATGTTGAAGAGGGGTGTTTTGCTGACTCCTGGCGATTTGAGTGGGTTTAACGTGTTCAGCCTTTGAGTTGGTTTTACGTGAACACCCTTAGAGTGGGTGGCACACAAACACCCAAAGAGCGGGTTTTACGTGAACACCCATAGAGGCCAGCAGGGCTGATGTGTGTGGTTGGTCTACGCATCCAGCTTGTTCGTAAGGGCGGTCGCTCAAAGTATCATGTGTGGAGCGTTGTTTGCATAGGAGCTCGACAGGGTCTCTCTTTCTGGCTACAGGGCCACCTAATGCAGGCTGCCCCCCGCGGCCCCTTTAAAGGCCCGATTGAGACCGAATCTGGACCGGCCCATGAGTGGTCGCCGAAGCAGCATGGCTGGCCGCAAACGGGGCCTCCGGCCAGAGGCTGGAGTGTAGCTGAAATATAGCTGAGACACGAAAATAAACACCTGAGGTAGGAGATCCCGGGGCTGGTTGCAGTGTAAAACCTGGTGTGCCCCCCACACCTACCCACTTATGCTTAATCCCTCAGCATGCTGCTATTTTGGAATATTTTGGAGGATTTTAAAATCCCAGTGTATTATTTCAAATGATTCCAGTGCCGTGTGTATTATTTCAAATAATACACAGTGGAAAGGCGAACAATTTATGTCTGCCTCACCGGTCGGCGCCGTCTCGGCCATTAAGGGAGGCCGCGGGCAGCATCATTCGATCATGTTTCACACGTTGTTCACACGTTTGTTCACATGTTGTTCACACGTGGTTCACACGTTTGTTCTCATGCAGGTGTACCGCTGTGGCGTGTTTGGCGGCAGGACGCTGGCCAGCTCGATCATTTCATTGGGGCCCCTGATGCAGCGCATGGCAGCCTCAGGCTCTCAACCGGAGCTGCGGGTCACCCTGACCCAGGGCCTACACATGAGGACCGCTCAGGGGACTGCCCTGCGGGCCGCCAACGGCAGCCCACGATCCAACAGAGGAGCTGAGCGGGAGGGGCGCCGGGCAGAGTGTGTTGAGGAGGAGGAGGAGGAGGGGCTTGGCGGCTCTTGCAGGGGTGACGCTGCGGCCCCCTCGGCAGTGGAGAGCGACAGCTACGCCGCACCGCCGCCGGCGGAGGCTATGCAGCGACGCTCTGCGCGAGAGAGGGTGGCGACTCCGTCGCCCGCGATCGAGGGGCCGGTCCGGGGTCTCAAAGAGATTGCAGAGCTGCAGCTGGACCTCGCTGCTGCCTCTGTCCGCAGGGCGGAGAAGGGGGAGCAGGGATCTGGGCACGGAAGCCTCAACGCGTATGATGATGTTGATGATGTTGATGATGATGTTGATGACGGGACGGAAGGCCAGCAGACTTGGGATGCAGCTTTTGAATTTGCCGGCACCAGCGAGGGCCCTGACGCAGTCTGTGCCTCCCCAGACGGCCGGAAGGTGGGCAGGGCGATCGGGATTCCACCCACAACCTGGTGTGTGCTGGTGAGGCTCTGTCTACAGAGGTGATTAGGGTTTAGGGATGCTGACTGATATGCTGGCAAGGATACTGACTATGATGTTGGCTGGCATTCTGACTAGGATGCTGACTAACATGCTGACTAGGATGTCGACCAGGATGCTGACTAGCATACTGAATAGCATACTGACTAGGATGCTGACTAGGATGCTGACTAGGATGCTGACTAGCATACTGACTAGGATGCTGACTAGGATGCTGACTAGCATGCTGACTAGGATGCTGACTAGGATGCAGACTTGTGCTGGAAATGCTCAAAAAATGCGACAACGTTCCATGCAGCAGAACCCTTGGCTGGCCCACCCTCCCTCGCCCTCCATCCTGATGGTACGGCGCTTATCAACACGGACCCCAATGCAGGATCTACCAAGCAGGCTGTCGCCAGGCATGGAGGGGGCCTTCCTGGACGGAGACCCAGGTGCAGGGCGCATCCATCTGCAGGGTCAGGCAGGGCAGAGCTCGGTCCGCTTGTTGCTTGTCCTGCGCCGCACCTCAGTATTGGCGGCGGCAGAGCGCTTGCATGGGCTGAAACCTGCCGTGGCGCAGGTGAGGCTGTCCTGAATCCTTAACCCTAAACATTAACTAGGCTGTGGCGCAGGTGAGGCTGCCCTAAATCCTTGACCCTAAACATTAAACTAGGCCGTGGCGCAGGTGAGGCTGTCCTAAATCCTCAACCCTAAACATTAAACTAGGCCGTGGCGCAGGTGAGGCTGCCCTAAATCCTCAACCCTAAACATTAAACTAGGCCGTGGCGCAGGGGAGGCTGTCCTAAATCCTTAACCCTAAACATTAAACTAGGCCGTGGCGCAGGTGAGGCTGCCCTAAATCCTCAACCCTAAACATTAAACTAGGCCGTGGCGCAGGTGAGGCTGCCCTAAACCCTCAACCCTAAACATTAAACTAGGCCGTGGCGCAGGTGAGGCTGCCCTAAACCCTTAACCCTAAACATTAAACTAGGCCGTGGCGCAGGTGAGGCTGCCCTAAATCCTCAACCCTAAACATTAAACTAGGCTGTGGCGCAGGTGAGGCTGTCCTAAATCCTTAACCCTAAACATTAAACTAGGCTGTGGCGCAGGTGAGGCTGCCCTAAATCCTTAATCCTAAACATTAACTAGGCCGTGGCGCAGGTGAGGCTGCCCTAAATAACCCTAAACATTAACTGGGCCGTGGCGCAGGTGAGGCTGCCCTAAATCCTTAAATCTACACATTAACTGGGCCGTGGCGCAGGTGAGGCTGCCCATGTGTTAGTGTTGTGTTTAGCGCAATAACCAGCTCCTCTGGGCTTTTATAATTCCGGACTTTGTAGACTGTAAGCTTCTATAAACTTGTAATCCGGTAGGGCTGATGCCGATGTATCTAAAGGACATAAGGGACCTGGTGTAGCATGCCTTTTGCCTGGGCCGCCGGCGGTCGGACAGTCACGTTGCCCCCCCACTTCGGCCAGTGGTGACTCACCCGCCGCTCCCGTTAAAAATGTCTGGCGCACACAAAAAGTAGCCAGGTCATGTATCAATTATGCATTCGCTCCTCCCCGACTTCGACGCGCTGCCCTGGAGCTCCTTTATCGGCGATTTTAGTCATGGCCGATGCTCTGTCCTCTAGGCTCTAGCCCTGACAGCTGCTGGGGTCACCCCGCTATGCTCCCGCTTGCCCTCAAACCTGCACTGCATGTTGGTTAAGGGTAAAGTCTTAATGCTTTAGGGTGCCCTGCAAATGCTCTAGCCCTTGGGGTTTAGGCCTCATGCGCCCCGTAATGCTCTAGCATCCACAGCTGCTTCATCAGGCTGACTTAGGGCTAAGGGTTCAGGCTTGACACGCTCCTTGCCCGCCCATGCAGAGCTGCATCGCCATGCTGGCCGCTCCCGGCGGGCTGTACCTGGATGTGAAGAGTGGGTATTCGAAGCCGCAGCACCTCCAATGGTTTGCGTCCACACTGGCGGGCATCGGGGTGCATGTCAAGGTGGGGCATGACAGGGGGGGGGGTACAGGTTAAGGGTTTAGGGTGCATGTCAAGGTGGGGCATGACAGGGGGGGGGGGGGTACAGGTTAAGGGTTTAGGGTGCATGTCAAGGTGGGGCATGACAGGGGGGGGCACAGGTTGAGGGTTTAGGGTGCATGCCAAGGTGGGGCATGACAGGGGGGGGGGACAGGTTATGGGTTTAGGGTGCATGTCAAGGTGGGGCATGCCAGGGGGGGCACAGGTTAAGGGTTTAGGGTGCATGTCAAGGTGGGGCATGACAGGGGGGGGGGCAGGTTAAGGGTTTAGGGTGCATGTCAAGGTGGGGCATGACAGGGGGGGCACAGGTTAAGGGTTTAGGGTGCATGTCAAGGTGGGGCATGACAGGGGGGGCAGGTTAAGGGTTTAAGGTGCGTGTCAAGGTGGGGCATGGCAGGGGGAGGGGATACAGGTCCGTGCACGTTTGCGAGATTGATGAAGGAGCCTGCAAAGTGTCCCCGAGGCCTCTCTTAGAGGTCTCGGGGACACTCTTAGGGGTCTGTTGCATTTTCCTAAGGCTAACCTCCAAATCCTGAACCCGAGCCCTAGACCCTGAACATAAACCCTGGATCCCAAACCTGGATCCCGAACCCTGGATCCTGAACCCTGAATCCTGAACCCTGAACCCTGGATCCCGGACCCTGGATCCTGAACCCTGAATCCTAAACCCTGAACCCTGAACCCTGGATCCTGAACCCTGGATCCTGAACCCTGGTCCTGAACCCTGGATCATGAACCCTGAACCCTGAACCCTGAACCCTGAACCCTGAACCCTGAACCCTGAACCCTGAACCCTGAACTCTGAATCTTGCAGGCCATATGCAGCTTTATGCCCTCCCAGATCGACTTCTCATCCCTGACAGACACTGTACCCTTCGGGGGCCTGGGCCTCCAGGGCACAGACGGCACCGTCCTCCCCCCCATGGAGACCTCAGGCAGCAGCTCGGAGCATCCCCAATCTCAAGAGCGGCCCCTTCCCTCATCTGGCAGCACTGACGCTCCCCTTGTGGATCTTGCGGATCAGCCGGATCCTCCAGCCGCCGTCAGATCTAATACGGACTCCGGAAGCATCAGCGGATTTCGCGTGGCGATCCGTAACGTTGAAATTGAAACCCGGGCTGAAAAGCTGACGTTTGCTATCGATCCTGACCTCCATTGTCGGCCAGCAGGCAAAGAGGCATCCAACAGGAATCCATCAGGAACCCCTGACCTGCCTTCTCCTCCTCCTTCGCGCCGCACGTCTTTCGACCCCATGCTTTTTTTTCACGGGCTCAACGGGCTGGAACTGGCATGTGAGGGCGGCAGCGTATCTGCTGGAACGTGCACCCTCTTCAATGGAGCGTCGCTGCTGCTGGCAGACGCAAACGACATGTTGGCGGGTGAGAGGGGAAAGATATTTGGATGGGGGGGTACAGATCCAATCTATGCTAGAGGGATTATACGCGGCCAGCTGCTGTGCATGGCAGTTCGGATTTGGGCAGTGGCAGATTATTGTGTGCGCCTGAAAGGCATCCTTGATGTACTACGTACTCTTACGTACTACATACTCCGGCATACTACGTACCCTGACGTACTACATACCCTGACGTACTACGTACCCCAGCGTACTACGTACCCTGATGTACTACGTTCCCTGAAGAGCCTTCTGCTCTGAATTTGCCTAACCCAGCTTCATCGCGATGCCAGGACTGTGCTGCCAAAAGGAATCTGGACCACACTGTGAAAAGGAAACTGGCTTCGCATGATTCACCCTGATTATCATATTATCTCACTCTCGGCTTGATACGTACAGAGGATCGAATTTCAAACAAGTTGTACGGCAGTCCTGGCTCCCGCGGCAGCCAGCTCGACAGCTCTGGATCTACCGATACCCCCGAGGCGAATCTAGTCGGCCGCTCAGATCTGATCCCCGACTTGGTGGATCTGCAAGCATGGCAGCGGTACTGCACCATCCTGCATGTCTTCAAGATCTACGGTTGGTTGTTGGGTGCCACCGGTACCGTGCTTTGGAAAACGTGGACATCTGTACAACTGTTATTTGAATAAACCTCGCATAGCCGTATGCAGCTGTATTTTGAAGTAAGTCTGGAACAGCCTTAGGACCGGTATTTAAAAGATTGCCGTTTGAATCAGCGATTTCTTCTTTCTCTTCATATGTGAATTTCCAACACAACGAATTGTTACCATCAGTGACACCGCGCACCCCTCATCATGGCCTGCCATACCCACTACACACCTCCCGCCCTTCTGTCCCCTCTGTTCCCAGGCGGCATCTACGTCCAGGAGCCTGACTGCTGTCCCGCCAGCGTGGCCGCTCTAGTGCAGCTGGTGAACCGCCACCCTGACCACTTCCCCATGGGCTTTGCGTACGGCCACGTCAGCTCCAAGGCCGTGGCGGTGGCTGACCACCGGGGACGCGGGCTGGCGGCACAGCAGCTGCTGGAGGAGTTCAGCAGCCAGAAGATGCTCAATGGGAATGTGCGTGTGGTGCCAGTAGCATGTTTGTCTGCTGCCAGCACCCAAGCCCGCCAGAGAGACTGTACAGTGTCACACAGGGAAAGCGCGGCCGATCAGCCGCCGACAAAAATGGTGCTTGCCTCTCCCTCCCCAAGGGACATGTCAAATCCGCTGCAATTTGTCATTCATAACCATTGCAACTTATTGCAGTATATTTGAATTCAGATCCCCCCTGCTCCGTCTGCCTGTGCAGGTTTGTATATTTGAATTCAGATCCCTCCCCCCACCTGCTCCGTCGGCCTGGGCAGGTTTGTATATTTGAATTCAGATCCCTCCCTCCCCTGCTCCGTCTGCCTGTGCAGGTTTGTATATTTAAATCCAGATCTCCCCTTCTCCGTCTGCCTGTGCAGGTTTGTAAATGGATCGACCAAGGTGTGCACGTGCTGGCCAGAGATGACGTTTTCATCAGTTGGGGCCGGCGTCTGCTGTACTGCCCTGACCTCATGAAGCTCCGAAGCCAAGCGCTGCTGCTGCAGCTGCTGGCGGACCACCCGGCGGGCGACAGCCAGCTGCTGGTTGTTGTCGATGGGATGGGGGGCATCAAGGAGGTCTTCAAACGCTTTTTGCAGCACTACAGGGTGCGTTTGCGTTGAGGTGTGGGGATGCATGAGGCAGTGTGTGTTGAAGTGTCGGGATGCATCAGTATGTGCTCCCTTCCAACCGCCGAAGCTCAACTGACAGAGCCAGGGCATTCTGCCAGACCTTCTTGGCAGATGTGGCAGCCTGGCCCCAAAGACGTTCAGGGTTTAGGGCCCTTTACCCCTTAACCCTGAATCAAACTCAACAGGGTCTTCTTTATGACACTTAACGAAGTTTCCCGCTGTTTTTCCAAGCCCGTTCCCTTGGCTGTAGTTTTGCTAGATAGTAGACAGGGACAGTGGAAATCCCATGAATCTACAGCCCAGTGCAAACATATTACGCAAGGGTTGCAGTTCATCGGCATCCCTGCCCCGCAGGCCACCAGCCCCATTACTCTCTTCGAGATGGGGTTCAACCTGAACCACACCAAGCCCCTGCTGCGCCTGCTCCGGAACCGCGGCGCAATGGCAGCGATGCCGTCTGCCAAGAAGCTGGAGCTTGGCGCATGGCTCCTGAACTGCACGCATGGCTTACTTGCTCGCGATATGATGCGGGTTCTGGGTCAGGCTGACATGCACAAGCTGTCCAAGGAGGCGTTCATATGTCTGGCGGAGAGCTGCACCAAGGAGGAGCTGAGGCAGGCAAGTGTGGACGGGGGAGTCATACGATGGGCTCATGATCCAGCTGTCAGCCAGCTGGTTTCTTAGTGGATTTTTGATTTGATGCAGGCTTCAGGATCAGGCCGTCAGTCTGCTGCTATGGCAAGGCATGGAAAAGCAAGGCATGGCATGACATGGCATGGCACCGGATGGCACTGTGTGACATAGCATGGCTCGGCATGGCATGGCATGGCACTATGTGACATAGCATGGCACAGCATAGCATGAAATGGCACAGCATGGCACTAACATGACACAGCATGGCTCTAGCATGGCACAGCACGGCATGGCGCGACATGACATGGCATGGCAGCATGGCACTGCATGGCAAGACATAGCATGGCATGACGTATAAAATACGGGCCTGTCCGCAGATCATCCTGGAGCGGGGTGGTTTGGGAACTGTCCTTCGCTGCTTGCGTGGCTGGCTGCGCATCCAGGGGCACTGCTACGAGCGGCGGCTGAGGGACATCATTGATCACCACGTGGACCTACCCGACCAGCCAGCCTACACATATACCAGGTATAGTCTGGATGCCTGCAATCGGCTGGAGGCATGGAGCTGCTGCTTACTAGCGCATTCCAGGATCTCTTGACGGTTACAAGCTATCCAAAGTTTATGGCCTTGAGTTGGATGACCCACTGCCGTCTAGAGTAGGCTATCCAAGACTATCCTACTATCTATGGCTAGCCTACCATCAAAGGCTACTATCAAAGGCTCGCCTTTTATCCAAGGCTCGCCTTTTATCCAAGGCTCGCCTTTTATCCAAGGCTCGCCTTTTATCCAAGGCTCGCCTTTTATCAAAGGCTCGCCTTTTATCAAAGGCCCGCCTTTTATCCAAGGCTACTATCCAAGGCTACCCAATTGCCAATCCAAGGAATCTTGCTGCTTCACACGCGCTGGCCATGGTGTCATTTGTGTAGGTATGGATATGTGCGGTACGTCAGGCCTGATCGGCCGTCGCATTGGTGGCAGTCCTGGTTGCAGTCGCCGCTCTCTGTGGTGGATGGTGTGACGGTGACGACCGACCCTAGACACACCCGGGACAAAAGCGGCATGCACATAGCGGGGTGAGTGGAAGTGCTTGCTTGCAAATTTTAACTGAATGGCACTTCTTTTTTAACCGTCACTGTGATATCTTCGTTGGATCTCCAAAATTACAGGGAAAAGCGTGCTCCCAGGTGGCACAAATCTGCTTGAGAGATCAATCCCGGCCATGTCTGCGTGTCCCATGCGTCGGCTAGTTTTTATGACAGGTCGCCACCCCGCTCCGATGTAGGCGCGTAGCTGTCAAGCTGCTCTCCTGCTTCCACTCCTGCCACCTTCACCTCTGGTGCATCTGCTGCACCTGGGGCGGCTGGCTGCTGTACCTCCTACCGGTCCTCTGCTATCCGTACTGCGGCAGCAGGATGTTCCCTTTCATTCTGGCCGTCATAGTTGGTGAGAGGCAAGGAAAACGTGTGCCCACCGGGGCCATTACATGCATAAGCAGATGTGCAGGGTAAAACTATGGCCACTTCTAACTCTATTAATCCACACTTTCACTTCAAAAAAGTGAAGTGTGAATTATGCTTGGCTAATTCTCACTGTTTTGGCAGCATCCAAAAAGCTCTTGCCTGCCCCATTCGTGCATTGGAGTGCCACTTAGCCTGTGGACCGTTGTAGCACAATCCGGCTGAACCTGTGCCGTATCGAGCCGTATGTTGCCGTATCGTGACACTTTGGTAGTACAATCCGGCTGAATTTGGGCTGTATTACGCCGTATCATGCCGTATCGTGCTACCTGGCGTGTGGACTGCTGTATAGTGACCCTCCTCCGTTCATCATCAATGGCTCATGCTCCTCTGCCCCCCTCCTTGCTGCAGTGGGCCTCTACTGGTCCGTTTTGCTCATCACCCTGGGGCTCTATCTGGGCATCACTCACTGCACGCCCGGCCTGCAGACCTGGGTGGATTGCAGCCCCGTCCCCACAGCCGAAGCAATATCGCCTGAGGAAGATGTTGTGGTCGCGATTGAAACGTACAGACGTCTGCTCCAGCACCGAGCTGGGTGAAGTTTTTACAGTCCAACAGAGCATCAGGCACATTTGATGCATGGGACTTGTGCCCTTGAACGGGTTCGTACGCTAGGACAGCGAGCGAAAACCAGACCCCCCTGGGCTAGCAACCAACACACAAACACGGAGTAGTGATTCATCCTCCTGGCTATGCTGGTGCTGTTTTTGCGTTCCAACGGTATCTTATTCTTTATTATTTGTTGTCTGATTGCGTTGGTTGTGGCCTTCACTCCTATTCCTCATCCCCTCCGGCATCAAACATTATGCTGCTAAGGTGATCATTTGATTTCTTTCATGTTTTCATGAATACCGGTATGGTATACATTCTCGTCGACAATGCAAGCAAGCAGGCAGGAAAACATAGCCAGTTCATATGACTGTTCAAGCAATGATATTTCATTAATGAGGCCCTGCTTACCTGGTAGGATCATACGAATGGCTGTCCGCAGATGGTCGTTAGTAGGGAAGGTCTCTGACAAAATCCAACACAAAACCATTGTTCGACGAGGTGTTTTAGAGGGGCCTCAGGGCCTGGGACGTTCTGTGCCTTTTCATGTTCTCCCTCACCGAGGTCGGTCACACACTCTTGAGGTATGACACCTTGCGACGCAGCTCGTAAACAACAATCGGAAGAGCCTAGTGATTAACTCCGTCCGCTCTCCAGCAAGCCGACCAGGATGAACAGGGTCCCGCTGTCAAGAACTCCTTCAATAATATTTGTTTTTTGCCGATTATACCCCTTTTTATACTGACCGAGTTACCATTAGGACTTTGTAGAAGTGAGCAAAACCAAAAATGGGGAATATGTGCCCATCACCCCAAAGAATAATGCTTCACCCGAGCATTCCAATACTTTTATATAACTTTCAAAATCTCATATTCCGGCAGGCCCTGATGAAAACATAACTGATAACAGCTACTGTATACTGTACCCGTATATAAGTTTTTGTGTGTGAAAAATATTGTAGTTAGGGCATCAAATTGAGATGGAAGCGGCGCCGCCAATCCGAGATGTCAGATATGACATGAAGGAGTTTGAGGGGGACATGGGCAAGGTCTTTGCCGCAAGGTATGCCCTAAAGACAGTAAGGACATAAAATATTGTGTGTTACTTTTTGCCGTTCTCACATCTCCTCCGTTGAACCAGCGCTGCAGCCCTTGAAGCAGGTGGTGAATCTACTATCTCGGAGAATTGCAGGCCTGCAGGAGCTGCAGCCGAAATTATCAGAGGAATCTGATTAATTCGCTGGGGCAGGCCACACGAGGGCAGGCCGACAGGCCATGGTTGCCAGAGGGTGGTCGCGGTCCCGGCATTGGAAGGCCCTGTATGACAGGGCGCGTATTCCTTTGTAATGCATAATACCCTACTTCAGCGAGTATGTGACAAGGCGTGTGCGAAGGCCGAAGTGATCTGGCGATGAGATCAATTTGGGCGCGAAAAGATCTATGGCGAGGGCGAGGGCGCCTTGGGGCCCCGTACGGGATACGGCATGGTACGACAAGTGCTCAGGTGTGCAAAACTCAAACTCGCTTTCAATTGGCCAATCAATACGTTACTGAGCGAATCTCCTAAATGTCGCCTGCCGATATACAATTTCATTACTGGAAGCCTCTGAAAATGATGTAAGACGTGTGACACGCCGGGCCTCGTCACCTGTCGACTGATCAGTTTAAAACTTGTTTCCGTCGACAGGTGGTTTGCAGTCACGCAGAAGGAGGGTCGCTGCCCATCACAGTATGAGATAGAGCGGTGGGTATAGTGTTTGAACGCTGGCAAGCTTCGTGATCTTGCAAAGATTCGTTGCGGCCGATCTGAGGCAACCAGCACATGATGTACACGCAGGTGGTTCCTGGGAAACGCCAAGTTCGAGTGGGGGGAAGACATTCCTTCCCTTGAAAACGTGCTCTTGACTGCATCCAGCTTCAAGTTTGAACAGAGTGTGCGTCGTAGCAAAACACCCGAGAAGCAGGTGAGATGCATGCTGCATGGACATGAGCCCTGCGTCGCTGGCTTGTACCTGGTTTGCACTTCAGTTCTCTGACCCTTCAGCCAGCAGCTCAGCTCATTCTGGTGCTAAATGACAGCTCTTTTCACAGGTGTCATCAGACATCGGTGACAAGGAAAACCGTTGTCAGGCTCCTCACGTTTCTGGGGTTCCATCGCGGAAGCGCAGCGGAGCAGTCATGAGCTTGGAGCCACAACCTTCCCAGGACAGTGCTCTTGCTGTCTCTCAAGTACCGGGCATGTCAAGAAAGTGCAGCACACTGAGCAAGCCCAACTCTGCAGGTTTCAAGCCCTATCAAAAGCAATTGCAGCCATGTGCAGCTCTGCATCCACAGCCCTGCTCGACCTCTAGCCCAGACACCAGCACTAGCTTGAGCGCAGGCATTTACTCGCACGCGGAAGCGGGCTCGGCCTCGCCTCCCACTGATATGGAGGCTGCCACTTGCGGGCAGGCAGCACATGCCCGCCCAAGTCCGCTCAAGGTGCCTAGACCTGGCCTGGTCAGTCGTGGAGGAGCTGTGCCCTCCTGTAGCGCTGGGGAGAGGGCCACGGCGACTCAGCTTGACTGCAACCATTTTGACTGCACCCAGCCTGGCTGTACAGCCGCTCAGCCTGGCCAGGATTCCCTCCCGGCCTGGATGGTGAGCGTGCTTGCGGGGTCATACAGGGCAGATATAGCTCAGGAAGCAGCAGCTCTTAAGGGCAGGCAGCGGCAGCATGCTTCCCTTACGCCAGGGTCACGGCCGCTCGAGAAGATGCCAGATGCTTGCGACAGACCACCCAGGTCTGGGCCTGACGGCAGGCCTGCTAGCGAGTTGCTGAGTAGATCCGCATCGCTGTCTTCTCAAGAGAGCTCGGTGCTCAGTCATCGGCTCATGGGGATGGCAGCGTCAGCAGCGTTCATGCATCAGGACGTATCGGGGGCAGGCCTGCCTCCACCTGCCAATTATTTCCGACCATACGACGCACCAGATGCACGGGGAGTGAAGATGCGCACTCCACAGGCCAGTATTCCAAGACGGACCCAGCCCGAGGGGCTGCATGTCAACGCATGGCAGCAGCGGCCGGCCATGCGTCCCCCCATGCAGTCTCATGCGACAGACCAGCAACACATGCCGCAACAGCAGCAGCTACCACCTGTGCCAGGCACCTCCTGTGACAGTAGCTGGCTGGGACTCGCGACTCTGCAGCAGCCCCTTCCAAACCCTGCCCTCTCCACTCAGGCAGTCGTCCGCAGCACTGGCGAGCTGCCCTCGCCATGCCCGGACGCGGGAACCTCCAGCGGCGGCTCTCGGCCCTGGGAGTCATTTCTGCCCTGTGGCCCAATAAAAACAACACGGATGGAGGGAGAGCATGGGCCCCCTAAGCGGCAGTGCTCACAGCCGTTTGACCGCGATGGCTCTCCTAATCAGGAGCATGAGCAACAGGCACCTCCTGGGCAGCCCCAGCCTGACAGTGCACCGCAGCAGTACCCGCTACAGCAGATTCATGAGAGCACACCGGCGTTGGAGGAAGGGCAGGGCTCGATTTTGGAGCCCTGCTGGCCTTGCTTCAGCCCTGTCCTAGGCAAGGAGTCGGTGTTTTCAGGGTTGGGAAGCAGCTTTGAGGTCGGGGGTGATGCAGATCTTGGAGGAGGGATGGAGGATGAGGCCATTGATGAGGACATCCGCATGCTGCTTGATTTGATATCCGAGTAGGCAGCTGCGTTCACTTTGCACATGCATCAGATGGCCTTCAGTAGTCCTTTGGCCCGCCACTACCGGGTCCACTGGGGCCGAGCCTTTGGGAGGCAGTAGCTCAAGCAGCAGGGCTTGCTGCACAAGGCCCCCGTAGAGCACCCTAAAACTAACATTGGTGGGCAGCATTAACCTCGGTGTTGTGATGCCTGAGTTTTTGATAGCAGGGCTAACAGCTGTACTGTTTACTGCATTCTTTTTAATTTCAGCCTTTGCAGTCATAGGCTCATAGCATACGTCGCAGCTAAATTGTCCAGCGTTATGTCCCGTGTGCTCTTAGACTGTCGAAGTGTATATACAGGTTTCCCCATTGTTTTCTTATTGTCGTAGGGACCGCTAGTGTCCGCATCTAGAGCAGGTGCTTTGTGCGCAGCCTTTCTAATGGCACCCGTTGGCCTTCTTCCTTTACTGAGTTGATTTGTGGTGTTTTGGATTTGATGCTGGTGAAAACATAACATATTGTATTCACCAGCATCATGTTCCATTCATAGCAGGTTTTGGTCGTCGCAGAGTTATTACTTACAAATTGAACACAGATTTATTACCACAGGGGAGGGCACATTTAATTCCTAAATTGACGAGCTGCTTGTATGTACAGCATCTCACTAGTTTCTCACCTTTCTCGCGTCAAGTGCAGCTTTCAATCTTAAATTTACTGTAATAAATCCTACCTAGCAATACTGCCACGATGCATGAAACTAGGTGAGACATGTACCGTAGCTTGGTGGGCTGCTATAACGTATGACCAGTATGGTAAATATCAGCATGAGTTACGTCCTCGTGCAACTCAAGCAAAAACGTGCGCACCCGGCACGACTGCTTGGTGGCCACCTTGGTCGTTTAATGAAAGAGTTGCCAAGCTCTTGATGACTTAAAGCCTCAAGGCCCAGCTGAAAGAGGCTACACCGCGTGGGCGTCCTACTGTCTGGTTGGATACGAATGGGTAGATGCGAAATACCGGTAATGAGGGGCAAGAAGAAGAAAAATGTAAAAACACTAGGTCAGAATCCCTAGCCCAGTAGCCCTCAACGTAGACTGCGTCCTCCACAAAATCTAGGGCATTCCACCTATTTCTGCCGTGGTACAAAGCAGAGGTGCAGGTCCGAATTGGCAACAGGCTGTTGCCAAGCTTTGACACTCACCGAGTCACTGACTGTCAGAGCTTCTGGGCTGCAAAGAAACACATTCAGATCTCAGATCCTGGTATAAGCCATCATGGCATGCTCGACATGGGTCAAGCCCAAGCGCAGGTGGCTAGGCCCTCAGTTACCCATATGAAGTACCGTTGTCGATGAAATGTCCTGTGCAAATTAGGACTGTACACTGTGTAAGGCTGGCTATCAACGTTGCGATAAACTTGGCCATTAGTTTGAAACGAATCCTTCCCAGTCACTCCAAACCGAATTTTGCTGACACAATGCATCGCAGTTCTCTGGCTTGGTTACAGGTACCTGCCTGTAATCAGGCCCCCCAAATGTCCTTCAGGTCCAACCGAAGTAAACCTCCCTCTTATGGGCGGGAGCGGGCGCATGCGCGATGTCTTCAGCCCAATTCTTTCTCTTAATACTTGTAATCGATGCGTGCTCATTTTTTAATTTGGTCTTGCCTAATTTGGCTCTGCCAAGGTATTAAGATCCCGCAAGACTTCTTGCAATGGAGCCTCACCTTTGAAAGGGACATGTACCGTCATGCGCAAGATCGGATGCAGGTCGGAAAGCCACCCGCTACCCGTTTCTGGGATCAATCTGACATCGACAGCGCGTCATCTGTCATCGGATACGAACAATTGAGATCATTCCTGCACAAGCTAAATAGTGGTCAAGCCGTGACCGTGCTGGCATTCGGAGATTCCATCACGAAAGACCTTGGTGGGTGCTCATGCGCCAAGCTTTCAGCATGCTTATAGCATGGCCTTGCAACCACATGAGCTTCAGTGGCCAGGTCTAGGACATGCGTCAGCACTGAGCTGTTCCCTTCTGGCCAGGTCTAGGACATGCGTCAGCACTGAGCTGTTCCCTTCTGGCCAGGTCTAGGACATGCGTCAGCACTGATTTGTCCCCTTCTGGCCAGGTCTGGGGCATGTTAACACTGAGTTGTTCCCCTCAGAACATGGCCCGCACTGAGTTGTTCCCTTCTGGCCAGATCTAAGGCATGAGTCAGCACTAAGTTGTTCCCCTCTGAACATGGCCCGCACTGAGTTGTTCTCTTCTGGCCAGTTGTAGGACATGAGTCAGCACCGTGTTGTTCCCCTCTGAACATGGCCCGCAGTTGTGTGCATCATCATCTCGTTAGCCAGTGGGCTGGCATGGCTTGTGCCCTTGCTCATGCCCTTAGCCCGTCCATGTCGAAAGCCACCCCCATACCCAAGTGTGTGCCACCCCTGGGCGCAACTGCCCTCCTGCGATGCCTCTGTAGGCGGCTGTTTCCAAAAAGACTCGGAGCACATGAAGCGAACCGTGTCAACTCCGAGCCCGGCCTTCGCCGGCGTCTGCCACGAGCTAACCACAGACCGCGGCTGGCTGTCCATCTTCATGCACATGATCAATGCGACGTGGCCGCACCCCGACCACATCCTGGTCAATGACGGGATCGCCGGGCACACGTTGTCGGACTTTGCCCACAGCGTATGCCTGGAGCCGGTGCTTCCTTACAAGGAGCCGGACCTGCTTATCCTAGAGCACCTGCCGTACATGGCGCGCCCCCGCGGATCCGCTGGGGAAGCTGCCGAGGTTATCCTACACAGGATCCAGCACCACCTCAACACCACCTCACTCCCGCCCGTCCTCTTCCTCAACATGCATCGGCTGGTGGACGTAGGCGGCCCGGTTTGGGACAATATCAGCGCATGCCTAATGACGAGCCACATTGGCGGGGAGGTCTGCGCGGCGGACTGCCCTGAATACTTCAAGGGCGTGCTGGAGAAGGGCAGCGAGCCTCAGCCCGCCGAAGTGGACATCGACAGCATCGCTGTGCACTACGGGATGACCTCGCTGTCTTATGCCAAACTGCTGACGAGGATAGCCACGAGGCAAGCGCTGCAGTCGGCGGACGCTCGCACGTCGGAGTGCCAGATCCTGTCAGGCCTGTACCTCGACCCCATTCACCCCAACGAAGTAGGGCAGCTGATGTTGTCGGACCTGCTCATCAATCACTTGGCGGGAGCCGAGGCGTACCTTTCTGGAGCCGGCGCTGCCGCTGGCGGCGCCGGCGGCGCGGGCGGCCGCCGCCCACGGGGCCCGCTGCACGCAGGCAGCAAGCGCATCCCCATCATGCAGTGTTACGGAAGCAGAGGCGACCACATGGCCTCGCTGAACGGGATCCATCCTACCCAAGAGATGGACGTGGTCAAGTCGGAGGGCTGGATGGCGGTCGAGGTGGAGAACGGGAAGCTCAAGCCGGGCTGGGTGGCCACGGTGCCGGGGTCGGTGCTGTGGATCGCGTTGGACACGACGTTCGGCAGGGCCCAGGGGACAGACGTTCATGTAGAGCTCACCTACCTGTCCTCCTACGAGCACATGGGCCGCGCTCGTATGTCTTGCTCCTCTGGTTGTAAATGCATGGAGTGGCAGTTTGACGGGCACCAGCAGTACTTCCATCACTCGGTGCCGAACACCATGTCCCTGCAGGTCACCGAGGCTACCGATTGCATCATAGAGGTGCGTGGACGACATGGGGGGGACGGGTGAAGCGACGGGGTACCCTGTGATGGTCCCCATCAGGTAGGGGACTAGAGGCGCTACGCACCCATATAATTGAATTTGGGTCTCAGATGAGCTCGCTACTCAGCAGCTCCATTGCACTCATAATTTCCGTGCGTGCGTCAGCCACAATTTTCAGCTACAGTACGGCCTGTGGCAGTTGGGGCTGGGGTCAGCAAGACCTGCTTGGGCCACCGGCTCTAGGCAGGTCAAGGTTTTGCCTCGGTTGGCCCTGTAGTGGCTGCCTACGAGCCTCCCGTAGGGGTCTGGCAGGCAGTAATGAGTGTGTTGATGTGGTGGACAGGTGAAGGCCATGGCATGCTTAAGAGAGAAAGAAAGAAAATTACAGGCCCCCTGGGTGTGTGTGGGTTAAGGGAACAGCGTAGCTGGGAGCTGAAGCCACATCCACACCGTTCCCATGCATGCTTTATATATGCTGGGTGCTCCTCGTGATCAATGCCGTGGAGGCCTAATGAGTTTCAAAGGTCTCGTCTCCTAGGGCAGGGTCCTTTATTCTAAACCCTGAACCGTAGGGTCTCATCCCCCAGGGCAGGGTCCTTAGCCCTAAACCCTAGGGTCTCATCTCCTAGAGCTGGGTCCTCAATCTTAAACCCTAAACCCTAGGATGTAATCTCCTAGAGCAGTGTCCTTATTCCTTAACCCTAAACCCTAAACCCTATGATCTCGTCTCCTGTTTTGAAATGCATGGATGGTGCTCTGATTGTCCTGATTGGAAGCTTTCAATACATGTGGCCACAGTGCCACACCCTCGAATTCTCAGGTCTGCACATTCAGAAAATGTGAAGTGAAATCCGAGAGTTTTAAACAACGTGCCAGCTGCTCTCATAGCCTCATTAAGCTGCATGATCATGATGGTCATCATCTCTATCATTATCATCATCATCATCATCATGTTGTGACTGTCTCTTCATGCCAGGTGTTGGTTCTGCCCGAGACTTCCTCGGGAGAGACCAAGGTCAAGATTATGCAGATTGCCGTAACGAGCCGGATCGACCTGGTGATGCCTGCTTGACAGTCTGCGGGCTTCACTAGGGCAGGCAGGGCAGGTAGATAGCTCATCTTCGTACAATTTGATTTTTATGTTGCATTATCACCCAATTGTTTTTTATCCACCCAGGCACAAGTTTTGCCTCGCAATGTGGTCGTGTCGCCTGACTCGCCTCGCAATGGCGTGGCTGCCGTCTACGGCAGGTGGCCTTGCCGGTATTCTAGATATATTTCTGTCACTTCTGCCAGCGGGCGTCTTTCATCATTTTATTGTTTTCAGGCTATGTTTCCCTCCGTCCAATGCCTGTGGCTACGGGGAACGAAAGACGATTATTTGTTTCAGTTACACGCGGTGGTTGCTTTGCCATGCTCTTTGAGCATCAGTCATGTTCCGCCAGGCCAACTCCCAGTACGAGCTGGACTCCTCGTCCATTATCCGGACAGCTAAAGGAGATTTCTAGCGCCATGTGCTACCTGCCCTCCTTGGACATGCTGCATGGGGACCTCACTGGATCCTATATCCTGCTGTGTTCCCTGTCCTCCTGTGTTTATTTTGGGCTGTCGGCTGCATTCAAGTTTGATCAGGCTTGTGCTTATTATGGGCTATTGGCTGACTTTAAGTGTGATCAGGCTTAGGTTTATTGGGGCTCTTGTTTGAATACAAGCGTAGTAGGGTAGGGTATCCACCACCTGACCTGAGATTTGTATGAACGGTCAGGTGTAGGATTGGTGTAGGGTCTCGAAATCCAGGAGTTGGAAATTATGTTCATGGCCCTGGGTACTGTCTCTTTATCCCCGAAACTTTTGGTTTATAATGATGAATAAATTGTTCTATCTTACGGTATCCTGGTTTGCTCGATTATCAGGGGCATGCGATATATGCCTCGCACCGGGATGTGGTGATTTAGTGATGCCTGCCAAGCCTTGTGAATGTCTTGAAATCATTTGAACATCAAATGCCTGCCTTGTACCGGCATGATTCTACGACCTGTCTCATTGTAAGCTCCTTACTTGCAGGTTATTATGTATTGTTTCGGAAAATAATACGTACCAGTACCGACTGGCATGCTAGAGAACATCGAGTACAACAGCATATTGCAGCAATGTACTCCACACTTCCCAGGTGCAAGTATACGACCTGCCGAACTCCGTTTGCAGTGCTGACCTGAAACCATCACCAACTTAGTAATCAGGAAAATATATTGGTGGCATGCTAGAAAACAGGGGCAAGGCTAATTTGTTATTCCACACCCTTGCTACGGCTGCACAGGTGCGGCTCTCCCACATAGACATCATTCCTTAACGTAGCAGAAGCACAGCTGTGCCCTCCCACACACACGCCTCATTCCTTAACGCAGCAGAAGCACAGCCCCTGAATCTCCCTGTTCAGCTGCTCTACATAGGCTTCCTCCTCCTTCAGCGTCCACGAGGGTAGGCCGTCGACGCGGCCCTGGCGTTTGAATTTGAGCTCCTGCAGCCGACGACAGTCCGCCGTGTCGCCCTGCCCGGTCGCCAACATGAGCAGCGAGTTGGGCGGCAGCGCAGAGTAGATGGCTCCCACATGGCCGTCCAGCTGACGCAGGCGATCATCCAGGGCAGCTTCCGACAGGTCCTCCTCCTCTTCCTCCTGCTGTACCTCCGCGCCGAGCTGACCGGCCTTCTGCCCCTGCTGCTGTTGATCACCTGCTTCTTGCTGAGCAGCTGGATCAGAGGCACACGATGTCGATGCTTGTGCCGCCTGCGCCTGTGGAGCGCCTGCTGGATCCTTTGTTGGCGCTCGGTTCGCTAGAAAGTACTTAGACTGGCGGTGGTTAGCCCTGCGGAGCGAGGGTAAATGTTCCAGTTTATTTGTGAGCGCAACATCGCTTCCAGTATTTGCACCAGAACACCTTTGGGGGGCTTCCGGACGGCCACCACCACGGATGGGGACCCGACCTCGCCTGGCCTACGGACGGTGACCCAAGCAGCGGGGCTTGCAGCACAAGGCCCACGCAGTCTTGTAGACCATGGTGTAGATGAATTGTAGCTGAAGCAATGTAGGATGAGCAGGTGTGCATTACTGGCAGGCCAAAGTTTGCAATCATCAGTATGACACCTGCTAGGCTGCTACCCTTGCAAGGGCGTGGCCGACTGTCCACCGTAATGTGCCTCATCGACGTGGATGACAGTATAGCAGACTGAGGTGGCATTAGGGCTTAGGGTTTAGGGTTCAGGCAAAAAGGCAGACTGAGGTGGCATTCATGAAAGGACCAGAACAGCACGCAAGCAACAGGGATCCTTTTAGCGAATACCGGGACTAACAGTCCAGTACATAAATCCCCTCAAACAGCGGTTAATGTCAAGTTGGTAGGGATATGATGCCCTCACCGCCGGATCATGCCGCTGTTGAACTGCACTAAACCCTAAACCTAACCGCCGGATCATGAAGCTGTTGAAGTGCCCTTAACCCTAAACCCTCACCCCCGGATCATTAAGCTGTTGAACTGCACTTAACCCCAAACCCTCACCGCCGGATCATGAAGCTATTGAACTGCCCTCAACCCCAAACCCTCACCCCCGGATCATTAAGCTGTTGAACTGCACTTAACCCTAAACCCTCACCCCCGGATCATTAAGCTGTTGAACTGCACTAAACCCTAAACCCTCACCGCCAGATCATGAAGCTGTTGAACTGCCCTTGACCCTAAACCCTCACCCCCGGATCATTAAGCTGTTGAACTGCACCAAACCCTAAACCCTCACCCCGGATCATTAAGCTGTTGAACTGCACTAAATCCTAAACCCTCACCCCCGGATCATTAAGCTATTGAACTGCACTAAACCCTAAACCCTCACCGCCGGATCATGAAGCTGTTGACCTGTACTAAACCCTAAACCCTAACCGCCGGATCATGAAGCTGTTGACCTGCACTAAACCCTAAACCCTCACCGCCGGATCATGAAGCTGTTGAACTCGCTGAGCTGCGTCCAAAGGAAGGAGTACGTGGACCGAGCTGCCTCCTTGGCCACCTGAGGGGTCATCATTCATACACGCTCCGTCGATGGACAATTCAGACACGCTTGATGGACAATTCTAGCACGATCAATCAGGATTCACGAGGGGTGCCATTAAGTTCATAATTCATGACGTGTCATAACTCAAAAACAAGGCAGATGGAAAATCTAGACACGGGGTATATACGGGGTATATACGGGGTATATACAGGGTATATACGGGGCATATACAGGGTATATACGGGGCATATACGGGGTATATACGGGGTATATACGGGGCATATACAGGGTATATACAGGGTATATACGGGGTATATACGGGGTATATACGGGGTATATACAGGGCATATACGGGGTATATACGGGGTATATACAGGGCATATACGGGGTATATACGGGGTATATACAGGGCATATACGGGGTATATACGGGGTATATACAGGGCATATACGGGGTATATACGGGGTATATACGGGGCATATAAGGGGTATATACGGGGTATATACGGGGCATATACGGGGTATATACGGGGTATATACGGGGCATATACGGGGTATATACAGGGCATATACGGGGTATATACGGGGTATATACGGGGCATATACGGGGTATATACGGGGCATATACGGGGTATATACGGGGCATATACGGGGTATATACGGGGTATATACGGGGTATATACAGGGCATATACGGGGTATATACGGGGTATATACAGGGCATATACGGGGCATATACAGGGTATATACAGGGTATATACGGGGTATATACGGGGTATATACAGGGCATATACGTGGTATATACAGGGCATATACGGGGTATATACGGGGTATATACGGGGTATATACAGGGCATATACGGGGCATATACGTGGTATATACAGGGCATATACGTGGTATATACGTGGTATATACGTGGTATATACGGGGTATATACGGGGTATATACGGGGCATATACGGGGTATATACGGGGCATATACGGGGTATATACGGGGCATATACGGGGTATATACGGGGCATATACGGGGTATATACGGGGCATATACGGGGTATATACGGGGTATATACGGGGTATATACGGGGTATATACGGGGTATATACGGGGTATATACGGGGTATATACAGGGTATATACAGGGCATATACGGGGTATATACGGGGTATATACAGGGCATATACGTGGTATATACGGGGTATATACGGGGCATATACGGGGTATATACGGGGTATATACAGGGCATATACGGGGTATATACGGGGTATATACAGGGCATATACGGGGTATATACGGGGTATATACGGGGCATATAAGGGGTATATACGGGGTATATACGGGGTATACACGGGGTATATACGGGGTATATACGGGGTATATACGGGGTATATACGGGGTATATACGGGGTATATACAGGGCATATACGGGGTATATACGGGGTATATACAGGGCATATACGGGGTATATACGGGGCATATACGGGGTATATACGGGGTATATACGGGGCATATACGGGGTATATACGGGGCATATACGGGGTATATACGGGGTATATACGGGGCATATACGAGGTATATACGGGGCATATACGGGGTATATACGGGGCATATACGGGGTATATACGGGGTATATACGGGGTATATACAGGGTATATACAGGGCATATACGGGTTATATACAGGGTATATACGGGGCATATACAGGGTATATACAGGGCATATACGGGGTATATACGGGGTATATACGGGGTATATACAGGGCATATACGGGGCATATACGTGGTATATACAGGGCATATACGTGGTATATACGTGGTATATACGGGGTATATACGGGGTATATACGGGGCATATACGGGGTATATACGGGGTATATACGGGGTATATACGGGGTATATACGGGGTATATACGGGGTATATACGGGGTATATACGGGGTATATACGGGGTATATACGGGGTATATACGGGGTATATAAGGGGTATATACGGGGTATATACGGGGTATATACAGGGTATATACAGGGCATATACGGGGTATATACGGGGCATATACGGGGTATATACGGGGTATATACGGGGCATATATGGGGTATATACGGGGCATATACGGGGTATATACGGGGTATATACGGGCAAAACACAAGATGCGTGGACAATACTAACTACAGCAGTAAAAAGGGCAAATAAAAAAGGCGGTAAATAGGAAGCGGTACATCGCTGGTGCTGTATACCGTCACCTTAGATCGCCCAATGAACGACAGTGGAAATCCATCCGTGAACTGAATCTTTGGGTCACCTTTCACAGACTTATACGGCGCCCTATAATCTTAAACCAGCCTTGCAGCGCTTAGGGGACACTAAGTTCCAGCATAGCTAAATTTCACAAGGTCATCATTAGGTAGGGCTGGCCGAAGGTGTATATGGAAATATACGTATATACGCTGTATATACGTGTATACATGAGTCCCCGTATACGCGTATATGTTTGAAAAGCGTATATATGCCATATAGAGTCAAATTTTATAAGCGCGCGCCCTGCTCTGCTCTGCGCAATAGCTCGGTAATCTACGCCGAATCAGCGATCTCGTTTCCTTTACGCGAAGGTCGTTGGGGGCAAAGCCCCCAGAGTCACCACTTCATCAAGTATCCGTCTGTCCGTCCGTCCGTCAGCCCGATGTTTCCCGAACGTCCCGGAAACATTATGCGCTACAGCGCAAATCAACCGGCTGTATTTATTAAGGTTATTACTGGCACACCTCAAAGGCCAAGGTGCAGAAATGAGAAACTCATCTACCAAGGCTGGATCTCACAGCGGATGAGGTGAGGTGTCAGAAGGTGCTCGCCGGGATGTTGCTGGACAAAAAAACATGCATCAGTGCTGGCCACCGTGCACAAGGAACAGTGGCCACCATGCCTCAAGACTGCGCAGTGCTATGCCATCTCCATAGGCGGCTGGCTGCGAACCCGATACTTGTTTTGTTGTTGTATTTGGCCTGAAATTGAGGCTGACATGAGTAAAGTTCATTTTTTGATTGATGAAGTGATAGGTGGAGGTCAAGGCATGAAATACCCTAGGTTTCAAGGCTTTTAAAGATTTGTAGGTCCCCATATACGTATACGGTATATACGCTTATACACGTATATACGTGTTTCTTTCGGTAAAATATACGGTATATGCCAGCCCTATCATTAGGTCTCTGGTGACTTCTGTTCCAAAACCCTCAGAGACCTCCTCCAGGGGAACCCCAAGGCGCCATGGCCTGAATTTTAGCCTAGGTGATGACCCCAGCATCATATTTTTTCATATTATTTCATATACATTATTCCATACATTTTGTTTCAATTCATTTACTGTACCGTATATTATGACATATTTATTATTTTATATCATACCGCAGCATGTGACTAAATAACTACATCAAACAGAGGTCCCCTACGGGACCATGCAGGCGGTCCAGTGCCTAAGGCACATTCCAGGCTATCCCATCAAAACGCGGCTGAGCTGAAACACACGCACGCACGACAGGGTTCAGGGTCTGGGGCTAAAGGGACCCTTTATACCCTAAACGCCGCATTCGTCACCGCCTCCCTCCCAGGTCCTCCGCATTGACCCGCAAGCAAGAGAGATGCATCCGCCCCGCACCTGCTGTGCCGCCTCCGCGTCCGAGTAGGCCGGGATTGCCGCCGCCGAGCCCGTCGCGTAGCGCGTGAGCGTCTCCTTCCGGTCCACCAGGCAGCAGCGCTGCTGGCGCTCCCCAAGCACGTCCACCAGCTTGGCAACGCCGGCGCCCTCCTGCTCGGGGGTTCCGTAAGAGGGGCCTGCGAGGGGCGATGTTCACCCTTTCGTGGCTCGGCTACACGTCAGCTACACTTCAGCTACACTTCAGCTACGTTTCAGGAGGATTTCAGCTACCTCCTGGCCTCCAGCCGGAGGCCACATGCACAGCCAGCCACTCGGCTAGGGCCTGCGTGTGTGGGCCAGTCAAGATTTAGTCCCAGTCAGCCCATCGCCGTCCCCGTGGACCGGCCGCCCAATTGTGCTTTGCAAAGTGGGGACTCATGGCAGAAACATAAGCCTTGCCCGCGGGGCCCCCGGGGAGGGCGCGTGTATGGGATGCGCGTGTTGCTGCCCGGCTAAGGGCAGGGATGGACTTGGCAGCTGGAAGAGGCAGCTTAGAGGGGTGACAAAAGTTTGAAGGTTAGGGTTTAGGGTTAAGGGTAAAGGGTTGTAGGGTTTTAGTCCAATGGCTTGGGGCAGGCATGGACTCGGCATCTGGAAGAGGCAGCTTAGGGGTGGCGAAACAAACTAGTTTAAGGTTAGGGTGGGTTTAGAGTAAAGGATTGTAGGCTTGTAGGGTTTAGAGTCCAAGCAGTACAGCCTTTGCTACCCCTGTGTTTTAGCATGCATATACGGTATATATACCCCTGCCAGTGACCCTGCCTAAACAGCACCTATACATACCGTTTACACTTATACTTCTTAAATAGGTCGTTTTAGTCCGACAGCCCTACACCTCCAGCTTCATCAGAGGCACGCCTGCTTTCACGCCTGCTTTCTCGCCTGAGAGCTTCAATGGGCAGCACTTTCACTGATCACTGGTCAGTGGGTTCAATTACTTGTGGGTGGAAATAGCTGAAGACAGCACGCATCCATATGGCGGATGAGCTTGCCAGCAGGAGGCCACGTACCCCACCCTGAGACCAGGGGGGGTGGGGCTCCTGGGCACCACGAGGAAGAAAGAAACTAAAAAAACAAAGCCTCCCTAGGGGCGTGCAGGTTAAGGACAAGAAGCTACGCTGATTGTCCGGGCGGGCTGCTTCGCACTTTAGAGAATCATCGGTATAGCTCTGCTTGAGTGCCCTGAGGGCACACAAGCAGATTAATCCCACTGATTCTTTAAAGCAGGATCCGCCACAGACAATAAGCTACGCTGATTGTCCGTGGGAACAGCGCAGCTCGGGGCCGAAGCGGCACCGAGAGGAATGATCATGACGAGGCGGTGCCATAGAGGCAGCTTGTCCGCCTGATCACTCTACTATCCCTTAAGTTTGAATATCTGAAGACATCCATACCTGCCTTACGACCCTTGGTCCCCCCCCCCCCGCCTTCCGGATCATCAGATCTATGCGCAGCGTGCTGGATCTGCCTCCCTCCACTCTCAGATCTACCAGCACTAAGCTTGACCTCTCTCATCCTCCTTTCAGGTCTCAAGATCTATGGGCAGCATGCTGGATTTCCCTCTGTCCCCTTCCAGATCTACCCGCACCGCGCTTAGTCTCCCCTCATCCCATCCAGATCTGGAAACCTACCTAAAGCGTACTAGATCTCCCCATGATCCCATCTAGATCTCCATATTTACTTGCACCGTACTTGATCTCCCCTTGCCCCCAACAAGATCTTCAGATTACCCGCACCATGCTCGATCCCCCCTCCTGGTCCCATCCAGATCTTCAGATCCACCCGCGCACCGTGCTTGATCTTGAGAAGCACCAGATCCAGCGCGGTGCGTGCGTCGATGACCGAGTCGTGCGAGCCCTCCTGGATGCGCCTCTTGAGTAGGCGCTGCGCAAGCATCTTGAGCGACGAGCGGAACGGAGGCCCCTTGGGATGTGGGTACAGCAGCGCAGTGTCCAGGATCCTCGAGTGCATCACGCGCAGCGAGCGCAGGTCATTCTCGAGGGAGTGGCCCACCAGGAGGGTCTCGGAGCAAACCAGGCGAAAGAAATGCGCCTGCGGTGGGGAGGCGGGGGAGGGGTGGTGCACCTCAGGGAAGTGAATAACTCTATCTAGGTCAAGAAGGGCCACTAACAGACATCTGGGGTGGGGAGGCGGGGCAGGGGTGGTGCACGTCGAGGCCACGAAGAAGTAAAGAACTCCATCTCGGTCTAGAAGGGCCACTAACAAACATTTTGTCCCGGTGTTCAGAAGCACCAGACGAAGGAAAGAAAATACCAGTACCAGCAAGCCGTACACAATCAAGAGGGAGACTCCACCCTCATCAACCTCCCCCTCTCCAACTGCCACCTCCTCCCCCATCGTCACCCTCTCCCCACCTGCTCCCCCCTCCCCAATGCCGCCATCTCCCCAGCTGCCCCTTCCTCCCCATCGCGCCCTCCTCACCCACCAATCTCCTCCACCCCACCTTGCCTTCTCCCCCCTCCTTCCACACACCCGAACTTGCGTTCCCCCCCCTCCCACCACACACACCTGCACAGCCTCCAGTCAGGTAGCTAAGACCCATTCCCCCCTCCCAACTGCATCCTCCCCACCATCCCCCCCCACCACCATCACCGCCCCCCCACCATCCCCCCCCCCCCACCATCCCCCATCCCCCACCCCCACACACCATCCTCCCACCTGCATCCTCCCCCCCCCCCACCCCAGATACACAAACCTATCAAAACTAGGGCATGCTATGCCTCATGTGTTTATATCACAGTCACAGACCACCTTCAACATCATCTTAGTACCTGATGGCTAAAACGAACAGCAACCATAATCGATTTAATGATTCATTGCCCTTCATGGAAACATTTTACAGCAAAACACTTTTCACATACTCAATTGCGTCGCCCCCTCCGAATCCTCAACACGGATACTGGGAAGCGAAATGTTTTGGCAAAAGCGATGAAAAAAGCCCTACCTGCGCATCCTCCAGCCTGTTGGTGCACTCCCTCAACATCTCCTCCGTAATCCCCGAGTAGCGCGTGTTGTAGTCCGTGATGGGGTTGTAGGGCACCACCAGCTCATCCAGCAGCACGCGCCCCTCACCATCCACCAGGGTGATGCGCGTCAGCTCAAAGCCCTGGGAGCAAGCAGGCAGGCACAACACACCACAAGGGGTTGTGAGTCATGGCAGTGTGCTCATGTCTCCTGGTTTGTGAGCAACGATGTCTAAGGCATCCCCCTATCCCCCCCTCCCCCCTATCCCTCCTACCCCCCCCTATCCCCCCTATCCCCTCATCTCCTCATCCCCCCTATCCCCCCCTATCCCCCCCTATCCCCTCATCTCCTCACCCCCCCCCCCTCCCCCCTATCCCCCCTATCCCCCTTATCCCCTCATCCCCCCCTATCCCCCCTATTCCCCCCTCATCTCCTCATCCCCCCCCCATCCCCCCCATCTCCTCATCTCCTCATCCCCCCCCCATCCCCCCTATCCCCCTTATCCCCTCATCCCCCCCTATCCCCTCATCTCCTCATCTCCTCATCCCCCCCCCATCCCCCCCTATCCCCCCCCATCCCCCCTATCCCCTCATCTCCTCATCCCCCCCCCATCCCCCCCTATCCCCTCATCCCCTCATCCCCCCCCATCCCCCCCTATCCCCTCATCTCCTCATCCCCCCCTATCCCCCTTATCCCCTCATCCCCTCATCCCCCCCTATCCCCTCATCCCCCCCCATCCCCCCCCATCCCCCCCTATCCCCTCATCTCCTCATCCCCCCCTATCCCCCCCTATCCCCTCATCTCCTCATCCCCCCCTATCCCCCCCCCCCCCCCCTATCCCCTCATCTCCTCATCTCCTCATCCCCCCCCACCCCCCCACTATCCCCTCATCTCCTCATCCCCCCCCCCCATCCCCCCCCCACCCCCCCCTATCCCCTCATCTCCTCATCTCCTCATCCCCCCCATTCCCCCCCTATCCCCTCATCTCCTCATCCCCCCCCCATCCCCCCCTATCCCCTCATCCCCTCATCCCCCCCTATCCCCTCATCTCCTCATTCCCCCCTATCCCCCCCCTATCCCCCCACTATCCCCTCATCTCCTCATCCCCCCCCATCCCCCCCTATCCCCTCATCTCCCCCCATCCCCCCCCCCCATCCCCCCCTATCCCCTCATCTCCTCATCCCCCCCTATCCCCCCCCATCCCCCCCTATCCCCTCATCTCCTCATCTCCTCATCCCCCCCCACCCCCCCCTATCCCCTCATCTCCTCATCCCCCCCTATCCCCCCCTATCCCCTCATCTCCTCATCCCCCCCCATCCCCCCTTATCCCCTCATCTCCTCATCTCCTCATCCCCCCCTATCCCCCCCTATCCCCTCATCCCCCCCTATCCCCCAACATCCCCCCCTACCCCCCCCCCCCCACCCCCCCCCATCCCCCCCTCATCCCCCATATCCCCCCCCATCCCCCCCCACCCCCCCACCCTATCCCCCCCCATCCCCCCCCACCCCCCCCACCCCCCCCACCCTATCCCCCCCCATCCCCCCCCTCATCCCCCCCTATCCCCCCCTATCCCCCCCTATCCCCCCCACCCTATCCCCCCCCATCCCCCCCCACCCCACCCACCCCCCCCCACCCTATCCCCCCCTCATCCCCCCTATCCCCCCCCCATTCCCCCCCACCCCCCCCACCCTATCCCCCCCCATCCCCCCCCACCCCCCCACCCTATCCCCCCCATCCCCCCCTCATCCCCCCCTATCCCCCCCTATCCCCCCCCACCCCCCCCACCCTATCCCCCCCTATCCCCTCATCTCCTCATCTCCTCATCCCCCCCCACCCCCCCCCCACCCTATCCCCTCATCTCCTCATCTCCTCATCTCCTCATCCCCCCCCACCCCACCCCACCCCCCCCCACCCTATCCCCTCATCTCCTCATCTCCTCACCCCCCCCCCACCCCCCCCACCCTATCCCCCCCTATCCCCTCATCTCCTCATCTCCTCATCTCCTCATCCCCCCCTATCCCCCCCTATCCCCTCATCTCCTCATCCCCCCCTATCCCCCCCTATCCCCTCATCTCCTCATCCCCCCCTATCCCCCCCTATCCCCTCATCTCCTCATCCCCCCCCTATCCCCCCACTATCCCCTCATCTCCTCATCTCCTCATCCCCCCCCATCCCCCCCTATCCCCTCATCTCCTCATCCCACCCCCCATCCCCCCCTATCCCCCCCTATCCCCTCATCTCCTCATTCCCCCCTATCCCCCCCCTATCCCCCCCCTATCCCCCCCTATCCCCTCATCTCCCCCCCCATCCCCCCATCTCCTCATCCCCCCCTATCCCCCCTATCCCCTCATCTCCTCATCCCCCCCTATCCCCACCCATCCCCCCCTATCCCCTCATCTCCTCATCTCCTCATCCCCCCCTATCCCCCCCCATCCCCCCCTATCCCCTCATCTCCCCATCCCCCCCCCATCCCCCCCCACCCCCCCCCTATCCCCTCATCTCCTCATCCCCCCCCATCCCCCCCTATCCCCTCATCTCCTCATCTCCTCATCTCCTCATCCCCCCCTATCCCCTCATCCCCCCCTATCCCCCCCTATCCCCCCCTATCCCCCCCTATCCCCTCATCCCCCCCTATCCCCCCACATCCCCCCCTACCCCCCCCCCCCCCCCCCCATCCCCCCCCATCCCCCCCTTTCCCCCCCTATCCCCTCATCCCCCCCTATCCCCCCCCATCCCCCCCTCATCCCCCCCTCATCCCCCCCTATCCCCCCCCATCCCCCCCTCATCCCCCCCTATCCCCCCCTATCCCCTCATCTCCTCATCTCCTCATCCCCCCCTATCCCCTCATCTCCTCATCTCCCTATCCCCCCCTATCCCCCCCCTATCCCCCTTATCCCCCCATCTCCTCATCCCCCCCATCCCCCCCCATTCCCCCCTATCCCCCCCTATCCCCTCATCTCCTCATCCCCCCCTATCCCCCCCCATCCCCCCCTATCCCCCCCTATCCCCCCCCATCCCCCCCTATCCCCCCCCATCCCCCCCTATCCCCCCCTATCCTCCCCTATCCTCCCCTATCCCCTCATCTCCTCATCCCCCCCTATCCCCCCTATCCCCCCCCTCCCCCCTATCCCCCCCTATCCCCCCCTATCCCCCCCCATCCCCCCCTATCCCCCCCCATCCCCCCCCATCCCCCCCCATCCCCCCCTATCCCCCCCTATCCCCCCCCATCCCCCCCTATCCCCCCCTATCCCCCCCCATCCCCCCCTATCCCCCCCCATCCCCCCCTATCACCCCCCATCCCCCCCTATCCCCCCCTATCCCCCCTATCCCCCCCATCCCCTTATCCCCCCCTATCCCCCTCTATCCCCCCCCCATCCCCCCCCATCCCCCCCATCCCCTTATCCCTCCTGCTCCCCGCAGCACACCTGGGCCGTGATACACATCTCGCAGTCCATGGCAATCATGCGCTCGCCCCGCCCACAGCTGCTGCCCACATCCCCTCCTCCTCCTCCTCCACCCCCGAGGCGCGTGCCACCAGACAGCTGCCCCTGCTCCCCTGCCTCGGTTGCCTCGGGGCCCTTAGACGCGCGCTCCAAGGGATCTGAGAGAGCAGATGCCAGCACGGCACCTGAGCCCAGCAGCATCTCCTCCCCGACAGCAGTCCGCTGCCTCTTCTGCTTGCGCCCATCCTGTCCATCGCCCTCCTGGCCCAGGTCAGACGGCTGCCACTGCCGATCGTGCCCTGGGCTGCTAGGTGAGGACGCCTGGCAAGCAGCCGGCGAGGCCACTAGCGAGGTGGAGGCAGGCAGGGGAGGCACGCCCTGCCCGGCCTCTGCTGCACCGCCTGCAGCAGACATGGGCAGCGGCATCACTCCGTCAGCAGACCCTCCAGCCTCAGATTAAGCAGCAGCAACAAACCTCTGCATAAAGCAGCAGCACGCCTCTGAACAAAGCAGCCACCTCAGTATGAGGCTGCAGCATCACGCCTCAGTATAAAGCAGCAGCAGCACGCCTCAAAATAAAGCAGCTGCAGCCACCCTCTGCTGCACCGCCTGCAGCAAGCATGGGCAGCAGGAGCAGCAGCTTCACTCCGTCAGCAAACCCTCCAGCCTCAAAAATATAGCAGACCTAAAAAGAAACCCTGATACATGATCAAGCCGTAAATCAGCCAGCGTGTGGCCTGCCGGTGGCTTCGCTCGCCATGAAGCGGGCATGGGGCGGAGGCGAAGGGCTATGTTATGACCACTCTAATGCACAGAGCTCTTGCCTCATAGCCGCTCTCGTGCCCCTCCCCCAGCCTCTATTATTTTTGCAGTTTGCCCATGTGCACAGCTTTCCCCCCACAGTCCATCTTGGCCCTTCATTTATTTTTAGGCATAGATCTCCACAACGTTACAATCCACATCTATGGAAGGGGTCTATATCTCCCCCTACCCAGTTCTCACCCCACTGCGACGGTTCTACATCCACCCTGGCACCCTGTTCTCACCCCTCCCTGGAGGTTCTCCATATCCCCCCCTCCTACTTACCCCTCTGAAGCTCAGGGAGGGATCTATTTTCCCCCTACCACCCTGTTCTATGTCTTCTGTGTGGGTTCTATAATATAATCTATACCCCCCCCTCTTGTTCTCCCCCCCCCTCTCTGGAGGGGGTCGATATCCCCCCCTTGTTCCCCCCCTCTGGTGGGGTCAAAATCCCCCTCTTATTCTCCCCCCTCTGGAGGGGGTCAATATCCCCCCCTTGTCCCCCCCCCTCTGATGGGGTCAATATCCTCCCCTTGTTCTCACCCCTCTGGAGGGGGTCAATATCCCCCCCTTGTTCTCACCCCTCTGGTGGGGTCAATATCCCCCCCTTGCCCCCCCCCCTCTGATGGGGTCAATATCCCCCCCTTGTTCCCCCCCCTCTGATGGGGTCAATATCCCTCCCTTGTTCTCACCCCTCTGGAGGGGTTCAATATCCCCCCCTTGTTCTCACCCCTCTGGTGGGGTCAATATCCCCCCCTTGTCCCCCCCCCCTCTGATGGGGTCAATATCCCCCCCTTGTTCCCCCCCCTCTGATGGGGTCAATATCCCTCCCTTGTTCTCACCCCTCTGGAGGGGTTCAATATCCCCCCCTTGTTCTCACCCCTCTGGTGGGGTCAATATCCCCCCCTTGTCCCCCACCCCTCTGGTGGGGTCAATATCCCCCCTTGTTCTCACCCCTCTGGAGGGGGTCAATATCCCCCCCCTTGTTCTCACCCCTCTGGAGGGGGTCAATATCCCCCCCTTGTTCTCACCCCTCTGGAGGGGGTCAATATCCCCCCCTTGTCCCCCCCCCCTCTGGTGGGGTCAATATCCCCCCCTTGTTTCCCCCCCTCTGGTGGGGTCGATATCCCCCCCCTGTTCTCACCCCTCTAGAGGGGTCAATATCCCCCCCTTGTTCTCACCCCTCTGGTGGGGTCAATATCCCCCCTTTGTCACCCCCCCCCCTGTATGGGGTCAATATCCCCCCTTGTCCCCCCCCCCTCTGGTGGGGTCAATATCCCCCCCTTGTTCCCCCCCCCCTCTGGTGGGGTCAATATCCTCCCCTTGTTCCCCCCCCCCCTCTGGTGGGGTCAATATCCCCCCCTTGTCCCCCCCCCTCTGGTGGGGTCAATATCCCCCCCTTGTCCCCCCCCCCCTCTGGTGGGGTCAATATCCCCCCCTTGTTCCCCCCCCCTCTGGTGGGGTCAATATCCCCCCCTTGTCCCCCCCCTCTGGAGGGGGTCAATATCCCCCCCTTGTCCCCCCCCCCTCTGGTGGGGTCAATATCCCCCCCTTGTCCCCCCCCCTCTGATGGGGTCAATATCCCCCCCTTGTCCCCCCCCTCTGGTGGGGTCAATATCCCCCCCTTGTCCCCCCCCTCTGTATGGGGTCAATATCCCCCCCCCCTTGTCCCCCCCCCCTCTGATGGGGTCAATATCCCCCCTTGTTCCCCCCCCCCTCTGGTGGGGTCAATATCCCCCCCTTGTCCCCCCCCCCTCTGGTGGGGTCAATATCCTCCCCTTGTTCTCACCCCTCTGGAGGGGATCAATGTCCTCCCCTTGTTCTCACCCCTCTAGAGGGGTCAATATCCCCCCCTTGTCCCCCCCCCCTCTGGAGGGGGTCAATATCCCCCCCTTGTTCCCCCCCTATGGAGAGGGTCAATATCCTCCCCTTGTTCTCACCCCTCTAGAGGGGGTCAATATCCCCCCCTTGCCCACCCCCCTCTGGAGGGGGTCAATATCCTCCCTTTGTTCTCACCCCTCTGGAGGGGATCAATGTCCTCCCCTTGTTCTCACCCCTCTAGAGGGGGTCAATATCCCCCCCTTGTCCCCCCCCCTCTGGAGGGGGTCAATATCCTCCCTTTGTTCTCACCCCTCTGGAGGGGATCAATGTCCTCCCCTTGTTCTCACCCCTCTAGAGGGGGTCAATATTACCCCCTTGTCCCCCCCCCCTCTGGAGGGGGTCAACATCCCCCCTTGTTCCCCCCCTCTGGAGGGGGTCAATATCCTCCCCTTGTTCCCCCCCCTCTAGAGGGCTCAATATCCCCCCCTTGTTCCCCCCCTCTGGAGGGGGTCAATATCCTCCCCTTGTTCCCCCCCTCTAGAGGGCTCAACATCCCCCCTTGTTCCCCCCCTCTGGAGGGGGTCATTATCCTCCCCCTCCCTCTAGAGGGCTCAACATCCCCCCTTGTTCCCCCCCTCTGGAGGGGGTCAATACCCTCCCCCCCCTTTCTTACCCCTCTTGTGTTTCCATTTGGTCCTACCTATCAGTCCACTTGGTGACGAGAGGTATCCTTCAGGGTCCCTCATGAGGCCAGACGCATCATCTAGCACTGGCAGAGGGTAGCCCACTGACTGCATCTGAGCAACGCTGAGCACATAGTGGGAAGGGGGGAAGGGGGGCAAGGAGGCTGCGGCGCCCCCGCCACCGCCTTGTTTCCCCACCGGTCCTGAGCCCCGCCCTCGCTTCTTGCCGCTATTGCTGGTGCTGGTGTTGAGGAGGGCGCTGGTGGTTTGACCTGCAGAGTACGGGATTCAATTGTTAGGGTTTAGGGCTTAAGGGTCAAGGTTGTAGGGTTTAGGGCTCGACCTGCAGAGTGCGGGATTCGGTATTTGTTAGGGTTTAGGGTTGTAGGGTTTAGGTTTTAGGGTTTGACCTGCAGAGTGCGGGATTGGGTGTTTGTTACAGTGTGTGCCATCCAAACAACCATTGTGAGGCCGTCTAAGAGGCATACCACCTTTGAAGAGCCACCCGAGCGCCAAACCACCTATGCAGGGTCGCCTAAAAGCCAAACCACCTTTGCCGGGCTGCTCTGCGGCCACCGCTAGGCCGATCGGTGCGAAGCCTTGACCGGCCTACGGCCAGAGGCCCAAGCAGCGGGGCTCACTGCAGGAGCCCTACACGTCTGAAGTCCGTGATTTAGCTGAAGCGCGGTGCGAGAAAGAATGAGGACAGCCTGGATGGAAGGGTTAGATGAGGATGCGGCTGTTGGGCACGCAGCAGAAATAGCCGGGGGAAATATTCCTTTGTCCCACCCTACAGGATCCGCTTGGGACCCAGTGCAAGGGGCACGGTGCACAGCCAAAAAGGGGCATAGGCACAAGGTGAACGCGTGGCAGTCTTGTATCTTCTTTGAAGGTGTGCCAAAACATGTTCATGCCACGCTCCGGTTGAGTGTGTCGCACCTGCTTTAGCGTGTGCGTTGAGGCCGTTGACCACCGCTGGTTTCCCGAGGGCCATCAGGTTAGGCAGGAGATCCTGCGTTTCAGGGAGCGAGCTAGTTAACGCCCCACGTAGAAGAAAGAACTGGTTCAGCCTCGCAGTTGATGTTGTACTGGCGGCGCAGGTAGCAATACAATTTTACCACCTAGTCCTATGTAATGTTGTAATAATCCACAATGCTGATCACCAATTATTCGTCGGTTATTAACCGCTTTTTGTGGGTTTTCTTTTGAATAAAACCCACCACAGTTACTGATAGCGATGAGGTATGAGGCATGTGTCTAATCCATGTACAGGGACAAGCCATCGCGGTGCATACCTTTTGCGACACCACGCCATGCGCGCAATCCCCTGTCTGGTTTCACAGCACGCACCTGTTTCTCTTTGAACAGAGCGGGGCTGATACCATGTGCCAGCACGAGCACTAGCTGCTTGATCAGGGGCTTGTTCTGCACCACGTCCGGGGTGGCAGTGAATTCAGTCTCCATGCGCATGAGTGGAGAGCCTCCTCAACACTTTCGCCGCATGCCCGCATGGAGAGTGAGTGTTAACATGGGAGCAGCATGGGCGCATGGGAGCGTCTCAGGGGCATGACGCAGTAGAATGATGTCGAAATGAACAATGGCAGAAACGCGCACGTCCCACAACACTGAAGTCGGCTCAAGTTTGGGTTTTGAGCCGCACCGTTACCTTCAGGAACACCCATTTAGGGCTTACTGCTTCAGCCAGAGTCCATAGAACCAGCCCTTGCACGTCCACTAGCCGGATGGGTTGTTCCGTTTTAATCTCAACTCCCGCCGCAGCAGCTTCGCCATACACATCGACGTAGGAGGTCCAAGGTCCCGCAGACAGTGCCTCCTTCCTCTTCTCTTTATTTTTCCTGCATTTCTTTGGGAGGAGATTGTCTGTGATGGCATCGTCATCGACCTGACTTGACGACGGCTTCGTGCCCCATGAGGCGGCAACTCCTTCAATTTCTCCCTCCTCTACCTCTCCATCCTCAATCACGCTGGGTACTAAATCTATCATATCACTGAAGACTTAATATCAAGGTACTGGAATGAATAATGTAATGGTTGGAGGAGTAACTGCGGGTTACAATTCGTATGCATCCCCTGGTATGGATCATCCACACATTTACATATTGCTTTGCATCTTCCACGTTTGTCTTTCCTTCATTCTGATGTTCGGCTAGTCTGTGAGCACACTTTGCCATCCTCAAATCCACGCCTTAAAACGGAGTTCCTTCCTTTCCTTTCGAATAGACAGTAAACGATGCCAACGACGATAATCTAACTCCTTTTATGAGCTTGCATGTTAACTTGTTCAGCCCTCTATCTGGTTCAGCCGTACCTTACATAATAAAACGCCAGGGAAATGAGTGACACAGGATGAGTGACGAGTGTCGTCCAGAGGTCATCGTCGAAGGCTTCTCAACATTTACAAGACTTGGTCTCATCAGTCTTAAAAAAGCAATTAACATGCATGTATTGAATTTCCAAAAGAATGGGAATGTCCATTGCAGAGGTACAATGTGCATAACGGATAATATGTTCTCCTTTGGTGCGCCCACCCTGTTTGTTCTTTTGATTGAAAGCAAGTTGCGCTGCTTATTTCTCAGATACTAGAAGAGCTCAGCCTCGGCACGGCGTCTTGTCACCGAGACAACCTCTGCCTCGTACCAAGGTAGAGCTTGGTAATCGATAGCTCGTATAAGCTCCCGATAAATTCCAACGCTGTAACGGTATTGAATTATCAAGCCGTCTCCTTCGACTGCAGGTTTCAACAGTCCTGGCTCGGGCCAGTAATGGCCAGGCCTCAGGTCTCCCCACTCCGTTATTCACTCCTCGGCTGGAAGGACAACTTGTCAACGGCTCATTCAAGGCAACAGGGAAAACTGTGGTCATCACTGGGGGAAGCCAGGTATGGCGCACTGCCATGCATACTTGCATGCATGCTTCAAGCGACATGGAGCCCCATGCCCCCCAGCTTCAACACACGCCAGTATACAATCGAGTGGCAACTGTTGCATGATGATTCATCTGCTGAATCCGTTCCCATGTATGCCACGCTTGCAGGGCATCGGGCGTGCCACAGCCCTTCTGTTCGCAAAGAAGGGTTTCAACGTTGTGATAGCCGCCCGCGACCTGACCAAGCTGCAATATGTCGCACATGACTGTGCACAGGCAGCTGGCAGGCAGGGAGCAAGCATGGCTGTGCAATGCGATGTCACTAATGAGCGATCTGTGAAAGACCTGGCCACTGCAGTGCTGTCAAAGTACGAGAATGTGGACGTGGTAAGTGAATGAGTGTGTTCCTGCATATGCACGGCCGGTACTACACACTTGCGTAGTGGAAGGGTTGCATACCGGCAGGAAGCTGCCGCCGTGAACAGAACATTTATCTCTGTCATACCGTCTGTATACGGCCATGAATGAAAAAATGAAAAATCGTCTCTGTCATACCTTACCTCTGTCATACCGCAGTGAATGGAAAAATTATCTCTGTCATACCGTAATGCATGTGTCAAGCTCTAATCTCTGCATGGCATGAAGAAGATCTGTACCGGCACTCAACATGCCTCAGTGATACAGGAAGGGCGTACGACCAACAAAACCGGTAATTCTGCACATGCTTTTGAATTTTTTCATGTCCCTGTTGATATTCGTCTTGAATGGCTTCGAAAGCAATGGGCCTGACCTACCAGCCGTCTGTCCCTTCCCCTCCTTGAAAGACTAAAATCTGGCACACAACAGGTCATCAACAATGCCGGCATCGTAACGAGGGGGCGCTTTGTGGACACGCCAGTCACAGTGAGTGCATGCCATACACTGCCCATGGCAGTCCTTATGAAAGCTGCATTGCGTGTTTTGGGGGTTTAGGGCCAACCCTAAACCCTTCACCCCTTGTGGACACGCCAGTCACGGTGAGTGCATGCCGTCCATTGCCCATGGCAGGCCGTATGAAAGCTGCAGTTCGTGCTTTTCACGTCCCTCTCGCACACAAGGATCAGATATTATCAAACTCGTACACAGGGCATATTCCATACCTTGCTGTATTGATATCGCACACCCGCACCTTGCAGGAGGCTAAGAAACTTCTAGAGGTCAACTACTTGGGCGCTTACATGGTCACTCAGGTGGGGGATACCGCATGGCAGCACACACTTGGGGAGATACCGCATGGCGTCACACAATTGAGTAGATACCGCACGGCGTCACACAATTGGGGGGATACCGCATGGCGTCACACAGTTGGGGGGATACCGCACGGCGTCACACAATTGGGGGGATACCGCATGGCGTCACACAATTGGGGGGATACCGCATGGCGTCACACAATTGGGGGGATACCGCATGGCGTCACACAATTGGGGGGATACCGCATGGCGTCACACAATTGGGGGGGTACCGCATGGCGTCACACAATTGGGGGGATACCGCATGGCGTCACACAATTGAGTAGATACCGCACGGCGTCACACAATTGGGGGGATACCGCATGGCGTCACACAATTGAGTAGATACCGCTCGGCGTCACACAATTGGGGGGATACCGCATGGCGTCACACAATTAGGGGGATACCGCATGGCGTCACACAATTGGGGGGATACCGCATGGCGTCACACAATTGGGGGGATACCGCATGGCGTCACACAATTGGGGGGGTACCGCATGGCGTCACACAATTGGGGGGATACCGCATGGCGTCACACAATTGAGTAGATACCGCACGGCGTCACACAATTGGGGGGATACCGCACGGCGTCACACAATTGGGGGGATACCGCATGGCGTCACACAATTGGGGGGATACCGCACGGCGTCACACAATTGGGGGGATACCGCATGGCGTCACACAATTGGGGGGATACCGCATGGCGTCACACAATTGGGGGGATACCGCATGGCGTCACACAATTGGGGGGGTACTGCATGGCGGATATCTCAGTTGCGATCGCTCAACGCCCCGTACAGCAGTCACATCTCGATGTGTTCGTGATAACGGGATCGTTTTTGCCCGGATGGGCTTACCTGGGTTGAGGACTGAGGATCCAGGGGCATGCCTAGACATGCCTTGCCTTTGGCCTTGGTGCGGATTGTGGAAAAGGTCCACAGTCTGCTCCTAATTCAAATCTTACAGTGGTCAGCAGCGGTGTTTCATTTGTCCTGATCATTTGATTTGAGCCCCTCGCAAATCACAGTGGCAGCATTAAACGCTGTGGCCTTCACCAAGTTTTTATTTGTTTGTGAATCAGCTACATGTCAGCTATACTTAATTACTGTCCAGTAGCTGAATGAGCTGTCGGCGGCCCCAGGAGTGGAATCCATGCTGCTCGTTGCGCATGCATTTGTTTAGGGTTCAGGACTTAGGCTGTGTGCCGGTCCAGGTTTGGCCCCAACCGGGCCTTTCTCGGCAGCGGGGCGGCCTGCCAATCATGATCTTGCAACTGAAAAAATAAAACTACCTCCACCTGAATGACAGAACCCCCGCTCGGATCCCGCGCACGCAGACCTTCCTCCCCATCATGATCAAGGAGAACGTGCGCAAGAAGGGTGTGGAGCGACCGTCCATCATCATGGTTGGCAGCTTCGCAAGCAAGGCAAGCACAGTGCTGGGATGCGGGGGAGAAGCAGCAGGTTGAGATGCCTCAACATGTAGGGAGATGCTTTAGTTGCAAGCAAGGCAAGCTCAGTGCTGGAATGCGGGGGAAGAGGAAGCAGGAGATTGGGATGCCTCAGAGTAATAGGGAGATGCTGAAGCTACAAGGAAGGCCAGCCCTGTCCCGGAATGGGGGACGGAACGGCTCCTAGCGTGCAAACAAGAAGAAGCAGGCCGGGATGCCCTAAAGCAACGGGAGATGTTTGAGTTGCAGGAGATGCCAGCTCAGTGCCGGAATGCAGGGGACGGAACAGCGCCTAGTGTGCAATCAAGAAGAAGCAGGCTGGGATGCCTCGAGTTATAGGGAGATGCCTGATTTGCAAGGAAGGAAGGCTCAGTGCCGGAATGCGGCGGACAAAACAGCGCCTAGCGTGCATAGAAGAAGAAGAAGCAGGCTGGCATGCCCCAAAGCACCGGGAGATGCCTGTTTTGCAACGTTGCCGCGTTGCATGTCTGTTCCCTCGGCTTTTCAGGTGCACCTGAAATACATGCCTACTCTCTCAGCACCTGAAATACATGTTTGCTTTCTCAGCCCCTGGAATTGTTTTTTGCTTTCTCAGCACCTGAAATACATGTTTGCTCTCTCAGCCCCTGGAATTGTTTTTTGCTTTCTCACCCCTGAAATCTGTGTCTGCCTTCACTGCCCCTGCAGGTGCCCCTGAAATATATGTCGGCTTTCACGGCCAGCAAGTTTGCCCTGGCTGGTTTCACGGACGCAATCCGTGCTGAGGTGGCGCCGCAAGGCGTGCACATCGGGCAGGTGGGAAGACGGTGTGGGGGGGAGGGGCAGGAGCGGAAAAGGTAGTGCAGGATGGGAATGGCGGCCTTGTCACAGAGGAAGCAGACAGAAGCTTGCCCTCTGTTTCCATTCGTGGGCAGGAAGTAGTTTCCGGGTATATGTGCATGCGCCCCTGGGTGCACTGTTGATCTCGACAGAAACTGATGAGGATGTGACGCATGCTGGAAGGTCGGTGAAGCAGAAACCTTGGAGATTTAGGGTCCAGAAGTCTAGGAGATTGAGGGTCTCTCGGGAAACCTCGGCGACATAGGGTCCAGGAACTTCAAATATTGAGGGTCCAGAAACCTCGGAGATTGAGGGTCATCTTCACACCAGGAGTGCAATCTGTGATTCTGCGCCTTTCATGCCGTGTCGTGGCTCCCTCCCTGATGTGCATGGATGTTTAAATCCCGGCAGAGCATCAGGCTTGATGCGTTGGACAGGTGCCCGCAGACTTGCTGGAGCAAAACAAATAAGCTAGGACAGGGCGGAGAATCGTCACCCCATCCACACAGCCCCGGTCTTCCTACCTTCGAAAAAATAATGAAGCTGTGGGACTGTGGGATGCTGCTCAGGTACTGTAGCGTACACGTACGGGGATAAGTACCCGCAAGCGTGTACGCTACAGTACCTAGGTGTGTGCGAGGCACGTTTGAGGGTACTTATCCCCGTGCGTGTATGCTACAGTACACTCCCCCCCCCGGTCTTCCTGCCTTGGAAAAATGAATCAAGCTGTGGGACTGTGGGGTGCTGCTCAGGTACACCCTGGCCTCGTCAAGTCCAACTTCATGGAGCGGGCAGAGTTTTACGGCAAGGACAGTGAGGCCGAGCGCAAGTCGTTTAGGCAACTGGTGCGTTCGGCGTGGTGGGATATGTGTTGGCGAGCTCTTCGGAGAGGCTAGGATAAGAATACGTGGCTGAGGGGGGTCATAGGAGAGGGCATGGCTCAATTGTGTTACGCATTGTTGCATCACGTGTGCGAGTTTGGCTGCATCTATTTTTTTGTAGTCAACATAGTGTTTATTTATTCGAGACTCAGCTACACACCAGCTATACTCTGGCCTCTGAACGGCGGCCCCATTTGTGGCCAGCCATGTTGCTTTGACCACCAGTAGAAGGCCAGTCAAGGTTTGGTCCCAATGGGGCCTTTGGATGCCGCGGGGCGGCCAGCTCAAGGTGGGCTGGTGGCCGTAAAAAGAAATATGGAGTCAGCAGCCCAAATACCCTCACGATTTGTTGCTTGCTTTCAACCACATGAATACCTTCTGCTCTGTCACGCTTGCTGCTGCCAGGTGCGATCCCTGCCCTTTTCTCAGACGCCCCAGGAGGTGGCGGACTGCATCTACAATGCCTACAAGACCAAGACTGACGAGACGGTGGTGGGCTTGCCCTTTGCAGCAGCTGATGCAGCATTTTGGCTCACTAAGGCCAACGTGTCCTCGCTACCTGGGTTCAATCAATTCCTTTGAAGCCAAGGCTCAGGGAAGGGACATCCAAGTGAGACAGGGCGAGATTTTGTGGGGTTAAGGGATAAGGGATTAGGGCAGATCTTGGGAACTCTCCTGCCTTGATCAGGGAGCACGGAGCAGCCCTGTCAGAATGCTGAGCATTGGTCTTTGCTCTGTTGTGTGGCAAGAAAGAAAGAGAGCTATGCCCCGTGGGAGGCGTGAGAGTTAAGGAAACTGCGCAGCCTGGGCCGAAGGCACATCTGCGCCGATGTTACCGAGGTTACCGTTGCGGTGATGTTGTGTGGCATACGACTGAAGCACAACGGGAGAGGGGGAGCGACTGAGAGGCAGCAGCTGCACTGGGCAGTGGGCAATGTCGAGCTGTGTGGCACAAATCGGTGGCCTATGTATACATTTTATTACCCTAATTAAGGCATGGTGGCGGCATTACGGCTCTTTTGAACATAAAGCTTGATTGGGTTGGACGTGCCAATATCTTACCAGGATGGCAATATAGCTATTTCATTATTTTATACCTATTTATATTGAGGATCTCTCATTCTTGATTCATTGCGGGCGGTTTGACAAGAGGCTAGATTATTTGGAGGGTGTGGGAAATATTTTAGTGTCGTCTCTGAACTCTTTAATCTGGATGACAACTTCATCGGATTGGACCGTCAAGCTCTTAAATATTGTACTTGGGAGCAAAACGATAACGATAATGTCCATAAACAGCAAAATATGTCTCCTGGGCATTCATGGTCATACCAGGAGCCCGGTGAAGTGATGGTACTGGACTAACGGTAATATCAGGGGGGTGGAAGCCACAAGGGTTTGATCCAGGCCAAAACCAGGGTGCAGAAAATTTTCAGGAAGAAAGTTCGTAGGATGCAGTGATGGCTACATCTAAACTGGATCTAACGGTAATGCTGTCCCGGTACTGTGCATCATTCATATTAAATGCCAAAGATACCCGGAGAGCAAGAATGTGAACAGCCTGCTTTGCAGAGAGCAAGGTCTGTGCTGATAAATTATGAGTTTCTGACCACCAGGGCATAAAAATGCACCAGCCATAGGGATGTTTGGCCCCTGATTCTGCCATTGGAATGTGCCTTCCAGCCATGCTGTATTTAGGTGCCAGCTACTGATAGTATGCCAAAATATTCAGCACCGCAAGTGCTGATCTCATCATAGGTAGACCTAATGAGAACATAAATGCTCAACCTACAGGGACATTCACTTTCAGTCTCTTGGACAACTGAATCTGGCTCCTTCCAACAGGCAGTGATGGAGGCTCGCTTGCCTCATTATTCACATATTGATTTGCTGCCTTACAGGCTGATGGACGAGGGACAGGCGGATCCAATGATGCCTCCTCATCTTGAATGTTGACCCTACCTGAATCTGCCATCCGCTCTCGTATGTGCTGGTCAGCTGTAGAATTTGAAATGCAAAATCGAATCAGAGAATATCATGTTGATCAGTGATCCACGGATTGCACGATAGACACTGATGCATGGAAATATGCCATCTCGCAGGACAATTTTTGTACCCCTGAACTGATCCAATGTATTCTAAAGAGAGACGCCGCTGGATTGGGATATCATCACCTATAGCAAGCTTGAGTAAGATTGCATATAGCTGCTCCTTGTAGCTTGCACCACTGCAATTGGAATCATCCATAGGATTAGATTCCTCCAGCGCTGATGCTTGCACTCCGTCACAAGCAGAGGGATCTTCTTGCTGGGACAAAGGCTGGCTGCCTTCTTCACTCATTTCCGATTTAAATTTGGTTTCACCCTCTGAGCTACTGTTTAGCACTTGATGTATAATTCAGCGTTTATAGAGTAGCGCAAGCTTGTGCACTGTTCACAAGCTGTAAAGAGACGTTCTAGAGCTCTCTTGCTGTTGCTGCAATGCTGTCTTGAGTGCGGAGGTCCACACCTCGACTGTTACTGAATACCGAACGCAACGTGACAAACTGTCCATGGTACGATGCTTATTCCTGAAGTCACGTTGCGGATTGCTCTGTATTTATTTCTTGCATCGAATTGAAACCGATCAATTGAGACTCAACAATCATTTCCGTTACGGGACATGCTCCACATATGGCGAAACCCCTGTAGTCATACCTGATACATTGTGTAAAGGAAGGGGCCCAAGTAAAGTGGATGTCAGGTTCACTGCCTGATTGGCTATCATGAACACAATCAACTCTCGGTCTGGCGACCCTGCTCTGCATGGCCCTGCATGGACCACCATGTTCGGTGGAGGGGCCATCCCTGTGCCTTGGACTTGCTCAGATATGGCGACACACGATGTTGTGGTTAGGAGAAGCCACAAGTCTGCGGTGCAGCAGCATTGTGGCGTCAAGACATACTGGACCTCTGACCACCCTGGTAGGTTTCCACATGTCAAGAGTCTGCTTCCATTCCAGACCACCTTCAGCAGGCTGTTGGCCAGGCACCCCTGGGCCCATGGGGACGAAACCTAGCCCGGCATTTAGCTTGAAGCAGGAGATTTTGCAGCACCTCGACCATGGGTCGTAATGCAGCTAAATCGCAGCTGACGCACCTGAAATGAATAAAGCCACTCCCACTTGCCAGCAGGGCTCTGGGTTGTGGCTTTGTGGTTCTCGACGCAGGAATGCTCTGAGACAGGCTGCATACGATGCTGAAATGCCAGGTCAATCTGATCACTCAAAATGTATGTTGAGCTATTCAGTCATCGGATCATTATGAGCACTCCACCTGCATGTCACCAACGTCCCTCCAGGATGGGTGGATTTGCTATTCAGAGGACAACAGACATGTGCCCCTCAAGCTCGCTGGCAGGGCTTCCCGACGCAGAACTCCTCTATGGCTCCTTGCGATGCTGAAATACCATCACATTCTGGAGATGCATGAGGTGCGGGTGCTGGGATGTAGCAGACTCTGATTGCCTCTTTGAAATGAGAAATAGCAGTGACCAAGACATGGAGTGAAAACTTACAGATGCCCCGCATTCACGTCCATCTGTGTCTGTGGGGCATCTTGACCCCAAATCATCTGCCTGCGGGTCAGGGCCGTGCCAGCATCCTTCCCCTAAAAACATCCAGCTGGGTTTTCGCTCACTGTCCTAGTTTATTTTGTGCTCATACCGGTTTGCGGGCACTTCAACCATGCATCAAATGTGATGCCCCGCTGGACTGTAAAAACCTTCAAAAGCTCAGCGCTCCACAGGCTCCATCACCACTCCAGGTACCCCATGCTATATGTCGGCTCAACACCAAATCTGAGGCTCAAGGATTTCAACGCCTCAGCGCTGTACAGTGCCGATTCTGTCGATTGCCCAGCTCTTGCCACCTCCAGCTCCTCGGCATGGATGCCACCTGCAATGAACAAGGAATCGATGCCAGCTGCTGCTGCCCTGCACGCCAGTAGGCACAGCATCGGTGGGCATGAAACCAGTGGGCGCAACAGCAGGAAGATCCCCACAACCTCCTTATTCTGAGTATCGTTTAAATACTTCAAAATGGTAATACTGAACCTCTACACTGCCACTCCTGCTTTTCTCACCCTCAATCCCAGCCAGCTTGTAAGCCTCACCTAGCAGCTTCTGACCAGCTATCAAGCTAGGGCTGATTGAGGTGGACGCGTGTGCGCTCGTTTGAGATTGACCGCGACCGCGAACGACTTCTTAAAGGCATCATACGCATGGACATATGGGACCTATCAACCTCAACCATCAACCCTGATACGATCCGATATCCCCGTTGCATTCTGGATTCAGGTCCAGAGGTAAGACGGTTTCATATCAGTTTGCGGCTCAACTTTCAACCTAGCAGCTTTCTATTCTGAACCCTAGACAGCCTACCCCTTACTACCTCACCTTGTGTTATCTTGCTATACCGAGTTTCCGTCTGCCACTACAGCAATCCTCAACCTCTACCGCAGGCTGCTGGCCAGCGCTGTACAACTACGCCGTACTTCACAAAGTGTGTCGGTAACCACGGTCTGTCCCTAGGAAAGTAGCTGAATTTGCCTCGAAATACTGTGGCTGACACTCCGCTACACATCTCAGCCATTGCAAGGACTTTAATTGGCACAGCACAGTCAGTCACTGCTTTATCTACCTCCAATTCAGCCTCATAGCCAGCCTGTCAGCCTGTCCCTCCCCTGACACACTATTCTACCCATACACCTTGCCCTGGCCCCCCTCACCCCGCAATGTCATGCTCCATCGAGTCGCCGACAGCCAGGACGCGTCGCGCGTCAACGCCTAGCTCGCACATCGCCGCCTCATAGATGACCGCCGCGGGCTTGCCCATGAGGACCACCTTGCCGACCATGTCCTCGCGGTACCACTTGGCGAGCGTGCCAGGCATAACGGCCAGCTTTGCACCATCCACGGTGACCTGGAGCAAGTGGATGGGCAGGCCCTTGTGTCAGGCAGTACATCACGCTCAGTACAAGAGCAGGCAGTACATGGGATTGAGAGGAGCATGCTCTCACAAGATAATGATGTAGAGAGGCATGCCCTCACAATGTCCTCATGCCATTGTCATGCATCTAAAAATCTGTTGGGATTTAGAAAGGCATGACAATGGCATGAGGACATGACCTCATTATATGTATCCTCACCCAATCCGAGCCCCCCTACCCACCAGGTCAGGGTTTGCGACAATCATGGGCAGGCCCCTCACGGCGCACTCTCTCAGCAGCCCGCGCATCTCTTCCAGGGAGGTGTCCACAGCCACCCCTCCGTCTGGCTGCCCCACGGCCTGGGTGCCGTGTGCCAGGATGAAGTCTGCTTCTGATGGACTTGCCGTCACCTGCGTATCAAGAGGTTGGGAGGAGGCAGGCAGGTGTTGCACTGCTTATTTTTTTTTGTCACTCAGCTACATGTCAGCTACCACCTGGCTTCTGGCCGGAGGCCCCGGAAGTGGCCAGCCATGCCGCTTTGGTAACCAGTCGGACGGATTTACATCCAGCCTATTCTGTTTACCATAAAACCGATATACTGTGCGTGTTAGTGAGGGGGCCAGGTGCAAGTGGTCGAGAGATGGTGGAGTGACCATGGAGTGATACTGGAGTGCTATTGGAGTGACATTGGAGTGACCTTGGTGTGACCATGGAGTGCAGCACAGCAGTATGTTCCGTCAGCCAACGTCCTGATACTTCCTCCACGAGTCGGGATGCAGGTGCACGAGTCGGTGTATGAAAGGCAGCCCCCTCCCTTGCCCCCTATGTGCATGTTTCACGCTCAAACCCAATTGCAGTACGGGTTAAATGGCTCTATATGCAGTCCGTTGTCCACTTACCTATCATAACTTCTTATTTTATGTCAATTTCAGTAGGCCAATAAGGCAATAAATGTCGCCTCCCCCCCCTTAGTCATGCGGAGCCTCAACTGCATATTTGGTAGGCCCATAAGTTAATAAAACCCCCCTCCCTCAGTAATGTGGAGCATTGGAGCCTCACCTGCAGCCCCAGCCCTTGGAGGGAGATCGTCCCTCTGGAGCCCCAAGTGAGGTGCAGGCAGCGTGTGCCTAGGGCCTGCCACCAGGGGGAGGGCCGGGCCAGGAGGTGCTCATGGGCCATGTCACCGCTGGTCACGGCACCTAAGAAGAAACCAGGGATGAATTGAATTATTTTCTAAGGCACCCCAGGGTCTCAAACGCTAGCCAGCCAGGGAAAGCTTTGGCAGGCCGAACGCACCTGCGAACCAGCTTTCATCGAATCCCAGCTTCGTTAGCTTCTGCAGCGTTCCCGAAGACCTGCGTGAGCTGTTGGAGATGATGAACACGCGCAGCCCCGCCTCCACCAGCTGGCGCACCGCACGCACCGTGGCCGGTCCGTAAGGAGCCTGGCCGTCATGCAGAACACCAAACTGGTCGAGCAGGATGGCGTCATACTTTGGGGCCAGCTGGGACAGACCGGTGATGTGCTGAGTCGCTGCATGGGCATGAGACACGTGCGTTTCCCGGCCATGTGCCGTTCTGATGCGTGGGGAGGCTAGTGGGGCTATCTGTGAGGAGATCCGAGGTTGCTGAGAGGATGCAGGCCAGGAGGCAGGCTGCCTCAGATGACAGGAATTCATGGATCGAGTTCAGGATTATTGTGTGGGTGCCTTTTCTTCTCTTTTGCTGGGACTTAACAAGGTGCCGATGGTCAGCTGCTGGTGTCAAGGTATGGAGCAGGTTGTGTCAGTGTGTGGCGGATGTAGGGAGGTCTCTGGAGGGATGCGAAGGAGTGGCCCCACCACTCACTGGTCCAGACTTGTTGCGCCAGGTGTTCGCGTTCCATTCAAATAAAAAGTGTTTTTGAAGCAGATATGATCCCGTGCTTTACACTTTGCTGAGACTCTCGAAGACATTGTAGCCGGGTCTCGCGAAGCTTTTACAAGCCTTAGACGAGAGAGGGATTCCACTGACCATCGCGCTTGATGTATAAAAAATCTATCGCATCTGCACGCAAAGATAAAGCGAAGGCCACGAAGTTGGCCGTTACCCCTCAGACGCTACTTCAGTATAAGGAGGTTTGTCATTCGTCACTGACTCTCTATCTTGCATTTAGAAGTCTAGCTCACATTTCGAAAAAGCCATGCTGATATGTGCAGGCCTTCGATGCGGTTGACGCTGATGGCAGCGGCGGAATAGGCAAGTTATCGCATGCTGCCATGCAAGTTCCAGTGAAAGCCGCATCTGCCTCGTAGGCCGCATACCATCATTTTGTCCAGACAGGCATTCATGAGAGATGTACCTGCCAATGTAAGACTCCGGAACCTTGGTCTCAACGATTTTGCCAGTGTTTCTTCGAGAGAATGCTATACTATCTTTGGGGGGACTCTGAGCAGCCATCACTGGGCCGGTGGGGACCAAACATGGACTAAAACCTACATCTGGTGGCCTGAGCATCAGGGCTTACAGCACCAGGCTCCCACGGCTGCGGGATGTGCTGCACCTGTATTCTACCTGAAGGTCGTTCATATGAACCTTGACATAACTGCATGGACTATAATGGGTAGTTTACTGTTTGCCGCCATGCATCTTTGGGGCACGCCTGCCATGCAGATGAGACGGAGCTGCGCTTGGCGATGACAGCAATCGGTTTCGAGGTCCAGAAGGATGAAGTCCGGAAGATGATCAAGGGCTTGGATACTGATTGTGATGGCAGTGTAAACTTTCAGGTGAGCCTGGTGCTCTGGCAGACCTCAGTCCCCGTCAGCATTCAAAATAGACAATGCCGAGAGTCTGCTTCTGACTGGTCCCGCTGAACGCGCAGGGTATAGGATTTGCTGCAGCTGACTGGTCCAAAATTGGATCGCCTGTACAAAAAGACACGACCATTATCTCGGCCACTGTCTTGACCAGCTCGGCTGATGTTTGCCCCAATAATGCAGTGATACCATGCTATTGCCCACCTGCTATTGCCCCCCTGCTATTGCCCCCCTGCTGTTTCCCCCCTGCTATTGCCCCCATGCTGTTGCCCCCATGCTGTTGCCCCCATGCTGTTGCCCCCATGCTGTCGCCCCCATGCTGTCGCCCCCATGCTGTTGCCCCCATGCTGACGCCCCCATGCTGTTGCCCCCATGCTGTCGCCTGGCCGTTCCAGTTGACTTACCAGGTTCCTATTAAACCTCTCGTTGCTCGTTAGCAATTGGCTTCATGTCTTTGTCTGCCAAACTTGAGAAGAAAGAGGAGGCTTGGCCTGGCCTGTCATCATCGTTAAGCTTTGTGAATGCTTTGGTTTGAAGCTATTTCCCTTGCCATGGCGTGTCATGGTGTTGCAGGAGTTCATTGCGCTCATGGGCACCAAGGCAGCCAAGAAGGATCCCAAGCAGGTAAGGCGATATGTGGGACAAGTGGTGTCCAACTGTTAAATGTTGTGCAGGATATGTGAAGCGGGTAACGTACTATCAGTCTCAGTTGGCATCCTTGATGATTGGTGCCTTCAAAAATCATTATTTGTATCCATGATTGGTGCGGAGATTTGTTTTTAGCCCAAAATTGGTTTTAATGAAAACACTTTTGAATTGGTTTTCGTCAGATACAGCTGCATGCCAGCTTAGCTCCGAAACAAATCAGTCAGCTTGACTAAAAAACAAACCAGCCCAACTTATGAACAGGTTAATCAGCTCAGTTCAAAAATACGGGCAGTCAGCTCAAAAATAGCGCAGCTGAGGCAGCTTAGCTCTCATGCTGGCCTCTGCCAGCGAGAAGGACTTGCACTGTGTCATTTATGTCATGAAAGACGCGCATAATAGCGTGCATCCTGAAATAGAGGAGAACGCGCTGTTAACAAACACACTTTTTTGCACTAAATACAATTTTGACTTTCCACGGTTGGTTTGGCCTCATGTTTTTGAAGGCCACTTTATCCACGTTAGTGCGACTTTAAAACCCGGGTGGATGACCTATTAAGACTGATAGAAAGGTAGCGTTTAGCGGATATTTTGTTTAACCATCAGGGAGTACCCCTCGCACCTGGATTGCGATATGCAGACAAGTGGTTTGACATGCTGCTTTATGGCATCATTGGTTCATGCATCATGAGTTCATGACCAGGATGTCCTGCATGGCCGTTCTGCATGACTGCCCTGCATGGTGGAATGGCTGTCCTGCATGCAGCATGCCTCACAGACGGCTGCCTCTGCAGCAAATCAAGGCTGCTTTCGGCCTGTTCGACAAGAGCAATAAGGGTTTCATCAACATGGAGGACATTCAAGCAGCGGCCAAGGAACTGGGCGAAACCGTTTCGGAGGAGACGCTGCAGGTGAGGGTAGCTGGGATGATGGGGTCTCCGCTTTGCAAGGTCTCTCCATTGTTCCTTGTTGTGCAGGTGGGTTATTCGGTACGTGGGTTATAATCTACGAAGGAGCACGCGCAGGGTGCCTCAGCCCTGCTTTTCTTGGGCTGCACCCTTGGTACGTCACTCGTATGCAAGGAGGAACCCCACCTAATAGAGTTGCAGTGAGCTCGTGGTTGGCCTGCTATGGTGGCCTCACGGTCTCTTTCCTGCCTCTGTGGTGAGCAACTTTTTCTCTGGTAATGTATTTTTAGGGCGGTTGTTGCGATCCCATGAGGGATGAAAAGGGTGGCTCTGGCCCGACGAGATGTATAAGTAAGTAATGGATGGGGGATGGCAAACCTCGGGTAAGATGGTAGGTTACCCAGTGCTACGGCCGAACGGGTGCCTTCATTAATCCACGCCTCAGGGTGTATATCTTTTTCTTTAGGGCGGGGGGAGTGCAGGACCCATCTCCTAGACACACTGAATATGTCCCCCCCAAGTACAGAATGCTGAAATCCCAGGATGCTTCTTTGACGGAGATCACAATCCCAGGATGCCTCCTTGAATGTCATCCTTCCATCATTGCCTGTCCGGTACCCGAACAGGCTTTGACTGGAATCACATTAATTGCATGCCGTGCTCCCCGTCAGGCTATGCTGGACATGGCCGATGTGGACGGCGATGGTAAAGTGGACGGTCAAGATTTCTACAAGACCTTGCGCAAGACCAGCTTCTAGCTCTGGAGCGTTTGGAACATGGCAGCTTAATCCATTAGAGCGTTAAGAGTTAAACGGTACTCCCGTGGTGACATCATTGCTGTTCTCATTATAAGTTTTAGAGGTACATTTGAAAACACACCAATTTTTAGCTTCGATTTCGGCTGCTAGCCCTGCATGAAAGACTGCGGGGGTATTCCTGTCACAAGATGTCTTTTTGCTAGTCCTGGAATAATCAGGGTGACAGGGTCTAGGTTGGAGATATCCGTTGGCGTTTTCACAAAACGCAGCCCAGATCTCGGCCTAGATACATGATTATACGAAATTTATTATTATCTTTGAGAAGCCAAGGATACATTCATTTGTTTTCGTCTTTTATATGTTCATCGGCCCGGTGGTCAAAACCCAATGACTAGTGACAGGCAGCTTCACTATTACATTGATTTATTTCGGGGGGGATACAGGTAAGTACAGCAGTTATTTATATTATTTAGACGTTACCCCAGGCTACAAAAATATTGCACCACATGTCCGCAAATAAAAGTCGGAGTGTGCCAGGCCTGAGGTGTGCCAGGTGTGCCAGACTAATAAATGATCAGAAACCAACCTCTTCTGTACAGATCTACTGGTCGGCATGCCCCGCATTACCACCTGATGGCGCTGACAGCTATCCCCAGATCGACAGGGTCTGGCTTCATCACGCAACAGGTGTGCAGGATTCGAAAGCGGTACTTGAGAGTCATGCAAGTCGTGGCTGCGGGCTGCACTGCCTGCATCACTTCATAATAAGCACACCTGGCGATTCGGTTTCATGATAGAAACCCTTTCACTAGTCTCTCAACTAACTCCCTAAGGCCATAACTTCTTGCAACCCTAATAACTCTTGCAACCCTAATAACTCTTGCAACCCTTATAACTCTTGCAACCCTAATAAATTCTGTGGCTTCAGGAAAACGCGGAAACGACATGACATGTGGACGTGTTAAGTGGTCTACCAAGGCTTCTTCTCGAACGTGAGCATGTCATGGACTCCGCCCTCAGCAATCGCAGACTGGGTACGGCCCTCCATCTTCATGTCCCCTCCGTACAGCAGCGCGCGGGCCTGGAAAACAGTGGGAGAAGGGCCTTCTCGTAAATTCACGAGAAAACACACCAAATTCGGATTCATATACATGCATCCACTGAAAAAGCGAAGCAGCACACAGGCCTGGCAGTGGTTTGCCGGGTAGCATCCACAAAAAAAGCCAGCGCAAGCGAATATCTGTTGATGGCTGAGCAACCCCTATAGGCAGCAACAAATGAAATTAGCACTGCCCATACGTCATGTGCCCCAATCAGGTGTAGTACCGGGTACACAGGAGCTGCTATTTAGGAGTATTTTTCGTACAGTCTAGCTGGGGCATCGACATAGGGATACATTGGCCAGGTGCCCCCCAAAACCGCTTCATCGGGTGCAGCATTGCCCAGCCATTCCTTCCTCCCCAACGCCTTGTCCCCAGGGCACCCACCTCGTTGATGTCCTGAGCACCCACCTCGTTGTGGCATTCCTGAGCCAATACCTTCCCCATTACCCACCTCGTTACCTAGCTGCTCAGTCGTCCCCACCCCCGCATGACCTGTCCCGAGAGCCCCCCGTCCCCATCCCCCACCTCGCTGAGGTCCTGAGCACCCACCTTGTTGGGCCATTCCTGAGCCGATACCTTCCCCAATACCCACCTCGTTGCCCAGCTGCTCACCCGTCCCTACCCCCTCATGCCCGTCCCCAGAGCCCCCCGTCCCCATCCCCAACCTCGTTGAGGTCCTGAGCACCCACCTCGTTGGGGCATTCCTGAGCCGATACCTTCCCCAGTACCCACCTCGTTGCCCAGCTGCTCATCCGTCCCCCCTCCTGAGCCCTGTCCCCACAGCCCTCTGTCCCCATCCCCACCTCATTGATGTCTCGGGCACCCACCTCGTTGCCCAGCTGCTCATCCGTCCCCCCTCCTGAGCCCTGTCCCCACAGCCCCCTGTCCCCATCCCCACCTCATTGATGTCCTGGGCACCCACCTCGTTGCCCAGCTGCTCAGCCGTCCCCCCTCCTGAGCCCTGTCCCCACAGCCCCCTGTCCCCATCCCCACCTCATTGATGTCCTGGGCGCCCACCTCGTTGCCCAGCTGCTCAGCCGTCCCCCCTCCTGAGCCCTGTCCCCACAGCCCCTTTTCCCCATCCCCACCTCATTGATGTCCTGGGCACCCACCTCGTTGCCCAGCTGCTCAGCCGTCCCCCCTCCTGAGCCCTGTCCCCACATCCCCTTGTCCCCATTCCCACCTCATTGATGTCCTGGGCACCCACCTCGTTGCCCAGCTGCTCAGCCGTCCCCCCTCCTGAGCCCTGTCCCCACATCCCCTTGTCCCCATCCCCACCTCGTTGATGTCCTGGGCACCCAGATCCTGGAATCCCTGCCTGACCGCCTGCACCATGAAGGGCACCATCCTGCGGATGCTGCCCTTGTCCCGCACAGTGCCGGACACGCCTTGCGCGATCTTGAGACTCTGCGTGTCGCCGTAGTACCGCGACTCGGAGCCCTTGGTCATGGCATCTAGAGAGCCCATGCCGCGGTACTTCTGAGAGGGGGCAAAGGTTTAGGTTTCAGGGTTCAGGCTTGGTCATGGCATCTAAAGAGCCCATGCCGCGGTACTTCTGAGAGGGGGCAAAGGTTTAGGTTTCAGGGCTAAGGCTTGGTCATGGCATCTAGAGAGCCCATGCCGCGGTACTTCTGAGAGGGGGCAAAGGTTTAGGTTTCAGGGTTCAGGCTTGGTCATGGCATCTAAAGAGCCCATGCCGCGGTACTTCTGAGAGGGGGCAAAGGTTTAGGTTTCAGGGCTAAGGCTTGGTCATGGCATCTAAAGAGCCCATGCCGCATTACTTCTGAGAGGGGGCAAAGGTTTAGGTTTCAGGGTTCAGGCTTGGTCATGGCATCTAAAGAGCCCATGCCGCGGTACTTCTGAGAGGGGGCAAAGGTTTAGGTTTCAGGGCTAAGGCTTGGTCATGGCATCTAAAGAGCCCATGCCGCGGTACTTCTGAGAGGGGGCAAAGGTTTAGGTTTCAGGGTTCAGGCTAGGTCATGGCATCTAAAGAGCCCATGCCGCGGTACTTCTGAGAGGGGGCAAAGGTTTAGGTTTCAGGGTTCAGGCTTGGTCATGGCATCTAAAGAGCCCATGCCGCGGTACTTCTGAGAGGGGGCAAAGGTTTAGGTTTCAGGGCTAAGGCTTGGTCATGGCATCTAAAGAGCCCATGCCGCGGTACTTCTGAGAGGGGGCAAAGGTTTAGGTTTCAGGGCTAAGGCTTGGTCATGGCATCTAAAGAGCCCATGCCGCGGTACTTCTGAGAGGGGGCAAAGGTTTAGGTTTCAGGGTTCAGGCTTGGTCATGGCATCTAAAGAGCCCATGCCGCGGTACTTCTGAGAGGGGGCAAAGGTTTAGGTTTCAGGGTTCAGGCTTGGTCATGGCATCTAAAGAGCCCATGCCGCGGTACTTCTGAGAGGGGGCAAAGGTTTAGGTTTCAGGGCTAAGGCTTGGTCATGGCATCTAAAGAGCCCATGCCGCGGTACTTCTGAGAGGGGGCAAAGGTTTAGGTTTCAGGGCTAAGGCTTGGTCATGGCATCTAAAGAGCCCATGCCGCGGTACTTCTGAGAGGGGGCAAAGGTTTAGGTTTCAGGGCTAAGGCTTGGTCATGGCATCTAAAGAGCCCATGCCGCGGTACTTCTGAGAGGGGGCAAAGGTTTAGGTTTCAGGGTTCAGGCTTGGTCATGGCATCTAAAGAGCCCATGCCGCGGTACTTCTGAGAGGGGGCAAAGGTTTAGGTTTCAGGGTTCAGGCTTGGTCATGGCGTCCAGAGAGCCCATGCCGCGGTACGTCTGACAGGGGGAGGAAGACAAAGATACAAACAACTGAGAGAGTGATCCATCGTCAAGTGCTTGTTTAAGAGCCGCCGGAGTGATGCTGTCTTGGTGTGTGGATAAGCAAGATGAGAAAATGATACATTAAGGGAGCTTGCCAATTCATATTCATATAATCATCCCGAAAGCCTGTGAATGATGGTCACTACATCCGGATCCTTTGGTCTTACTGGCACAACACCTGAAATGGTATCAGAGCCCTGTCCCCCACCGGCGCTATGCAGGGGGTATCGGGGCAGGCAATAAAAGGAGAGGTGGGACAGGTCAGGTCGGGACGGGACGGAGCAGGACGGGTCGGGACAGGAGCAGTTACAACGTGACGAGACAGGATGGAGTGGTCCCTCCCTTGGATTGCACTAAGGCCTCAAGGCATCCACCCTCACCAGCCCGACTGGTCCACACCTGCTCCTGTCCACACCACCCACAACTCACACCACCAGGTGGTTATTCACACCACCTGCCAGGCTCTACACACTTTCTCCTGCTAACACCAACTACCCATCTGTCCCACATCACCTTCCCATTTCACCCCCTACAACCACCAACTGCCCATCTCGCACCTTAACCTTGACACCGTTGATGAAAAAGAACTCCCCGGGCGCCTCGGTGGTCCCCGCAAACATAGAGCCACACATGACCGTGGATGCACCCAGCGCCAGCGCCTTGACGATGTGACCCGAGTTCTGGATGCCTCCATCGGCAATGATGGGCACACCCAGGTCACGGGCCGCCTTGGAGGAGTGGAAGACGGCAGCAGCCTGGCCACGCCCGACTGCACAGACCTGTACATTCCAGACATGGGCCACACATCTCAATTAGTGTGGATATTGGCAGTGTGGAAGACGGCGGCAGCCTGGCCACGCCCAACTGCACAGACCTGCACATTCAGGACATGGGCCACACAGTCTCAATAAGTGTGGACATTGGCAGTGTGGAACACTGCGGCAGCCTGGCCAGGCCTGACTGCACAGACCTGCAGCAACCAGGACATAATTGACACAGCCTCAATAAATGTGGACCAGGGTACGGGTACAGGTTTCAAATGTGTGAACAAGGGTCCGGGGCAGAGCGGGGAAGGCAAGACTTGAGTAACGGTGAGCAGGGTGCAACAAGCCGTGAACATAAGATCAATGGATTCGGGTCCTGCCATGGTATACAGTTTTGCTGACATCCCCATCCGGCCCACCTACAGGCATGCAGCCCCCCCTTGATCCCCGTCCCCCTCCACTTCCCCCTCCTCTCCCCCCCAGAGGCATGCAGCCCCCCCCCTGATCCCCGTCCCCCTCCTCTCCCCCTCATCTCCTCCCCAGAGGCATGCAGCCCCCCTGCTGATCCCCGTCTCCTTTCTCTCCCCCCTCGTCTCCCCCCCAGACGCATGCAGCCCCCCCCTGATCCCCGACCCCCTCCTCTCCCCCTCATCTCCTCCCCAGAGGCATGCAGCTCCCCTGCTGATCTCCGTCTCCTTTCTCTCCCCCCTCATCTGCCCCCCAGAGGCATGCAGCACCCCTGCTGATCCCCGTCCCCCTCATCTCCCCCCTCATCTCCCCCACAGATGCATGCAGCCCCCCCCCCTGATCCCAGTCCCCTTTCTCTCCCCCCTCATCTCCCACCCAGAGGCATGCAGCCCCCCTCCTGATCACCGTCCCCCTCCCCTCCCCCCTCCTCTCCCCTCGAGAGGCATGCAGCCCCCTCCTGATCCCCGTCCCCCTTCTCTCCCCCCTCCTCTCCCCCCCAGAGGCATGCAGCCCCCCCCCTGATCCCCGTCCCCCTCCTCTTCCCCCTCATCTCCCCCCCAGAGGCATGCAGCCCCCCTGCTGATCCCCGTCCCCTTTCTCTCCCCCTCATCTCCCCCCCAGAGGCATGCAGCCCCCCTCCTGATCCCCGTCCCCTTTCTCTCCCCCCTCATCTCCCACCCAGAGGCATGCAGCCCCACCCCTGATCCCCGTCCCCCTCCTCTTCCCCCTCATCTCCCACCCAGAGGCATGCAGCCCCACCCCTGATCCCCGTCCCCCTCCTCTTCCCCCTCATCTCCCACCCAGAGGCATGCAGCCCCCCTCCTGATCCTCGTCCCCCTCCTCTTCCCCCTCATCTCCCACCCAGAGGCATGCAGCCCCCCTCCTGATCCCCGTCCCCCTCCTCTTCCCCCTCATCTCCCACCCAGAGGCATGCAGCCCCCCTCCTGATCCCCGTCCCCCTCCTCTTCCCCCTCGTCTCCCACCCAGAGGCATGCAGCCCCCCTCCTGATCCCCGTCCCCCTCCTTTTCCCCCTCATCTCCCCCACAGGGGCATGTAGCCCCCCTCCTGATCCCCGACCCCCTCCTCTGCCCCTCATGTCCCCCCCAGAGGCATGCAGCCCCCCTGCTGATCCCCGTCCCCCTCATCTCCCCCCTCATCTCCCCCACAGGGGCATGTAGCCCCCCTCCTGATCCCCGACCCCCTCCTCTGCCCCTCATGTCCCCCCCAGAGGCATGCAGCCCCCCTGCTGATCCCCGTCCCCCTCATCTCCCCCCTCATCTCCCCCCCAGAGGCATGCAGCCCCCCCCCTCTGCTCTCCGTTCCTCTTCTCTCCCCCTAAGGCATGTCGTCCCCTTCTGCGCACCTCCTGGGTGGTGCAGATGGAGCCTGACCCCATGCCGACCCGCAGCCCGTCCGCCCCCGCCTCCACCAGTCGCTTGGCCTGGTAGGAGTTGACGATGTTGCCGCCGATGACCTCAAGTGCGGGGTGCGCACGCTTGAGGTGGGACAGCATGTCTAGCTGGAACGTGGAGTCGCCCTGCAAGGGTTAAGGGTTTAGGGTTCAGGGTTTAGGGTTTAATGATTAGGTGGGATAGAATGTCCAGCTGGAATGTAGAGTCGCTCCGAAAGGGAAATCCAGCACGGAATGTAATGAAGAAACGTGGTGATGAGCTGTGAGTCAGGAAAGGGAGGGAAGCTGCCGGGCAAGGGAAGGAAGCTGCCACGCGTAACCAGCTGTGCTGGAGCGTGGAGTCGCCGTACAAAGCGAATTTTGTAAAAAAAATATAGGCTAAAGTGGAGCTTTTGTTATAACACAGGAGGGTGGATTGTGTGTGCAGCATGTCCATCACATTTTCGCACAAGTCAGGCTGAAGGCGGGAGTCACATGAGGGACTTAAGAAAGGGTCCTTGGTAGAGCATGGCCATCCTGGCCCTCCGATGAAGGAAACGACACAACACTAAAACATTTTGAAAACTAAGGACCTTGAATCGAGACCGCAGCCGACATCCACACTTGGGAGGAGTTCTCCGCTCTTTGGGTGAAAGCAAAACATATGAGACAATACCTGTACCTTGATAGATGCTGCGCAACCTGGCCACAGGCCATCGGTAGTCTGCTAAAAAGTATGAAGGGTCTTGAAAAAGGGTTTCCAGGGGAGAGCCTGGCTACACAGAAATTTGGAGGAGAAGGAATAAAAGGACAACATTTTATTATTACCTGTTGAACAGCCTTGAGTAAGGAAATTCAAAAGAAAAAGAAAAAGTCTTCTAGTGCGGAATTTGAATGAAAGAATTGACCGCCCTGCACCATTTTTACCTGCGAGGAGTCGAGGATGATGACGTCCACTCCGGCAGCCACCAGCGCCGCCACGCGCTCGCGGTCACAGTCGCGAGTCCCGACCGCGGCGCCGCACAGCAGCCGCCCGGACGTGTCGAGCGAGGGCGACCCCGGCGCCGGGTAGAAGCGCGAGTCCTTGAACCACTCGCGCGCCGCCAGCGCGACGAGCTCCCCCGCAGTATTCACCAGGCACACGTTGTCCAGGCGCTCCTTCTTGAGCATCTCTAGCGCCACGTCCGCAGTGGTGCTGTCGGGCGCTGTCGAGACGTCCCTGCGGTTTGAAGCCATTAAGGTCAATCGCATGGCATCCCAACATGGCCCGCGATACTGCACGATATGTCAAGACGGATGGTACTAACAACATAGCAGGATACGGCACAATACAGCATCATACCACCTGGCTGTCAATATGCCCTGTTAGCAAGACCCTGCCACCTCTATAGCTTGATACTTTTCACCCTGAAGCTTCTACAGAAAGCTTTGTGAGCAAACGCCCTGTTCCTCCATCGCCCCCGTCCTCCTCTCAGGCCTGCCCCCCCCATCTTTTCCCCTGTTTCTCCATTGCCCCCCCTGCCCCTCCCAGGCCGGCGCCCCCCCTCTTTTCCCTGCTTTATCTCCCCCCCCCATGCCTGTGGGCCTTTCCCCTCCCACCTGTGCATGATTTCAGACAGTGCCTGCTGCCTGTCAGTGACAAAGTCCGTGTCCATAGGGGTCACAATGCCCAGTAGCTTGCCACCGATCGCCCCGGTGTCTGTAACCAACACGCAGCTGAAGTCCTTAAGGTCCTGCACACACACCGCAGAAAAGTGGGGTGCTGAGTGGGAGAAAAAGTGAGAGAAAGTGGGGGGGAAGAATGGATCAGAAGGGGGGGGGGGGGGCAGCAGGAGGGATGCTCAGATGGGTTGGACATGCAAGACAACGGGCGGCCCAAAGAGGCTGGCTGGTGACACGGCGGCGGCAGCTTGGCGTAAGCTGGTTTGCATGCAAAGTGGTGATGAGGGGGATTCATATAGGCGAGGCGGATCTAGGCCCTCTCAAGAGGAACAGTGCGAGATGCTGTCACGCAGCACCAGCTGGTCGGATCGGGCCGATTCCAGGAGGGAAATCCTTCATCAGCCTCGATGAAAGTCAAGAGCATGAGAGGGAGGATGAGCTGCTGCCATGTGAATATGTGATACCGCGGATACTTGGGGTGGATTGATTCCAGAAGGGGGAATCCATGAGGGTCACGCAGAGCAGGGCATTTCCTAAACCCTATACCCTAAACTAGGCATTACCTAAACCTAAACCCTAACTAGGCATTACCTAAACCCTTAGCCCAAAGTAGGCATTACCCAAACCCTTAACCCTAACTAGGCATGACCTAAACCCTTAACCCTAACTAGGCATGACCTAAACCCTTAACCCTAACTAGGCATGACCTAAACCCTTAACCCTAACTAGGCATTACCTAAACCCTTAACCCAAACTAGGCATTACCTAAACCTTAAACCCTCAACTAGGCATTACCTAAACCCTTAACCCTAACTAGGCATAACCTGAACCCTCAACCCTAACTAGGCATGATCTAAACCCTTAACCCTAACTAGGCATTACCTAAACCCTTAACCCTAACTAGGCATGACCTAAACCCTGAACCCTAACTAGGCATTACCTAAACCCTTAACCCTAACTAGGCATTACCTAAACCCTTAACCCTAACTAGGCATTACCTAAGCCCTAAACCCTAACTAGGCATAACATAAACCTTAACCCTAACTAGGCATACCTAAACCCTAAACCCCTAACCCTAACTAGGCATTACCTAAGCCCTAAACTAGGCATTATCTCTCACCTTGAGCGCATCAATGGTGGCGATCGTGTCGGTGGATAGCATGACCATGGGCGTGACGACCATGCCCGGCTTGTGCGCCTTGGTCTTTGTCACGTGAGCAACCTGGGCCTCTAGGGTGTTGTTGTAGTGCACAAACCCAATGCCACCCAGCTGCAAAGGAGGCAGAAATTGTATCGTAAGAAGTGCGCATTTATAAAGATGTAATCATTGGGTCAGTGTGAAATCTGTTTTTATGCCAAAATGGTTTAACGTAGACGCTCTTTGCCTCCGCACGGAATTAATGTTGTTTTGCCGTCGCACCTACCGTAATAAAAACCTCAACTTGTCCCGAAAACGCCATTTTGGGGACGTCAAAAAAAGTTCTCCAGTGAAGCTTTAGCGAACAACTATATTTATTCCTCGTTCGCAGAGGCAAAACAAGTCTACAGTTCCAGTAATCCCTTTATCATATTGGGTAGATTGCCTATTCAGAGACTCTGGTTCAGAGTTTATACTAAGATGACAAATCGGTAACATCATATAAAGAGAGTTCATGATAAAATGTTAGACCAGTTATTTCTTCATCAGTGTTTGCGTACGGTACTGCTGGCACCGGTACTGTTGGCACCCCGGTGCATTGATATATTATTTCATAATTTTCCATACTGTATTCATTGCTCTTGCTGTTTTGTTTTGCCAGCATTCTGAAGGCTGATTTACTTTCGATTTTATTTCTTGTTGGGTGTTTATGAACAGGAAATCAACTAAAACACCATTTTGCAATACAAAAGGCACGCTAGCATGCAACTGGATGTTTCGAAGTCCTGCCGACAGTATAAATTGCCGTTATCCCAGGGGGGCCAAGGCGTTTCCGTACAACAGAAGTCTCGAGCTGCACAGCCCTAGACATGAATAGACAACTAAGGCAGTCTCGACCTCACCACAATAAATACCCATGCCGTCCCTCAACATGGCCATAGTGACCGCTCTCCCTAAGCGGTGTCCGCCTCATAAAGGAGGTCTCGACCGCACCACAATAAAACCCATGCCGTCCCTCACCATGGCCATGACGACCGCCATGTCTCCCTCCGTGACGGTGTCCATGGGGGAGCTGACAATAGGTGTCCTGAGCTTGATCTTCTTGGTCAGGCTGGTGGTGAGATCCACCTGTGGTAAGAGGGGATGCGGTTCGAAACAGGGCACCAGGGTGCAGCTGACCAGGCAGAGACCTTAGTGCAGCACATGCAGGCAACGTCCGAGGTGCGGAGATATGTCCCCTGTGTACCCTCGGGTATCTATTAAGGCACCAGGATGCGGCTGAAAGGTCGAGACCAAAGAGGAGCACATGCAGGCGATGTCAGGGGTGCGGAGATGTGCCCCCTTTTGTACCCCTACCATCGCTCGGGTGTGTACTAGGACCCCAGGATGCAGTGAACAGGTCGAGACTCAGTCGGAGCTCATGCAGGCAATGGCAGGAGTGGCTGTGATGTGATGCTTCTTAGGTGTCCCTGCCCTATTCTGGTGTTCCCCTGCCCCTGTCTGTCCCTGCCCTATTCTGGTGTTCCCCTGCCCCTACCTGTCCCTGCCGCCCCTGTCACTCCCTGTCACTCGTGTGCCCCTGCTCCTCCCCTGCCCCTAGTGTGCCTCTCTCCCTGCCCATGATGTGCCCCTGCCCCAGCTCCCGACCCTGCCCCTGGTGTGCCCCTGCCCCATCCTGGAGCCTACCTGGTGAGCCCCGAAGTGGATGTGTCCTGGGTGGAAGATGACGTCGTCATACGTGTAGCAGACACCTTGGGAGAAGAGCTGCTTCGCGTTGAAGCCTGCGGGAACGAGAGCCGGGCGGGGCGGGCGGCAGAAGTCGATTAGTTGATATGAATAGGTTATCTGTATTTATTCCATGCAGAGAGGCTTGATTAGTCGTCCAAGAGGATGCCGCGATGGCGCAGCACCCCACCCAACCCCCCTCGAGACCCTGCTTACCGTCGCTGATTTCGTCCGGGACGATCATCGTGAGATTGTAAGATGAGATGAGATGTTTACAGTCGTCTCAATCTGGATAGGTGATTCGAGAGAACGTGTCTACTTGTTTGGAGGCTGCACGTGTTGCGTATTTGAAGCCGTGCCGGGTCCGAACTTACACGTGGGAGGTGTGAACCCCCCGCACCACCACCGTACCTGTCCCCCTTGGTGTGAACGCGTGCGTACCGTTCAACGTCGAGATATGTCGAGACGCATAGTTCAGCAGATTACAGCGCTATCATTTTGCCACGCACATTTATTCGGTGTGCCTGCCTCATTCCTGATGAATCGGCATGGCCCAGCGATTCGAATTTCCTCCCTCTTTCTGGCCGCTCTGGTTGCTCTAAGCTCGACTGGATGTACAGCGTTGGAAGGCGAACTCCATGAACCTCTTAATGATCAACAGACCATGCATGCCTGCCAGTACGGCAGCTTGCCGGGAACATGGGCACTCCCGCCCCCAGCTCCGGAATCTCTGACGTACCTGTGGGAAGAGAGACCTTTCAATTACTCGCAGCTCCCCTTCTCTGCCGATGCGGGACCGATAGGCAGCCGGTGGCAGACGATGGATCCTCTGGAGCCAGATCCGTAACCTGATTGTGCCCTACCTCAATGGCTCTGCCAGTGTAACCGCCATGCCTGCAGATTCCATCAAGATCCTTGCTTTCAGCGACAGCACCGACACACACGTGTTGAATTACTACTTGGAGACACTCCTACGTCGGCTCGGGAACTCAACGCCTGGATTCAACCGTGTGTTTAACAACAGCAGAATCGTTCTGCATGAGCGGGCACCGAGACTCAACCATGCAATCACCAACTCTGGCCTCACGCTGTTCCAGATGTTCATCATGGGCGTGGACCAGCGGCAGAAAGACCATGCTGAGCGGATCCTGGCGACCCGCCAGCAGTTTGACGAGCTGATGCCGCCTCTGACCAATGGGGGACCACATCAGCAGCCAGACCTGATTGTGTTCCATGTCAACCACTGGACTCTCAAATTCATCACGGAGGGGTACGGAGTCAACTTTGAGGGCGCTGAGCTGGAGGTCGCAGCCCAGCTGGCTCTGCCTCCTGACTTCATAGCTGCCTGGGAACGCAATCTGACCATCATAGCACGGCAGATTCGCCAGGCTTTCCCCAATGTGCTGATGGTGTACCATACCTCGTGCATGGTTCGGCACAACACCGACACGGGGGGGTCATTTGACGGAAGGCGAACATGGGTCAATAAGATGTTTGTGGCACAGCTCAACGCTGCAGGTGAGGTCTGTGGGGAGACTGAACAGACTCGAGTCCACATGACATGGAGGTCTTGTTTGCCTACCGGTATTCGTAGCATTATACTCCTACTGGGTGTTGCAGGCTGCCCACTTCTTTGACCAAGCTCTCTGCAAACTGGCATGCCATAGCTATCACTTTGTGTGTAGGCTTAGCCTTGAAATATAGTTATCACTTCGGTTGTAGGCTTCGCCCTGACATTCGCTTTTTTTTGTGACAAACGCTCGCTTGTCCTGACTGCAGGCCGTTCTGTCGCCCGCAAGTTGCGGATGCCCTTGGTGGATTGGGAGATCATCACGCAAGGCCTGATCCCGTCACAGGTCCTCTTCGACGACATTCATCCGCCGGACTGGGTGCTGTATGAATTCTACAACATCCTGCTCAACCTGCATGATGACCATAAGCACGGCAGGACGCACCCCATGCATGCCGTCAGCACCCCGCAGTAGTCCTAGTGGAGACGGCTCCGGAACCAGGGGTCTGAGGACACGGGGTCTTGTCTAGGACCTATACACTGCCATCACTGAATTGAAATACATGCATCGATGATTGCCGTGAGCGTGATCAATTGATCATCCATGCCTGATGTAGCTTGGCGGATTCAGGTTCAGAGATCTCTAACATTCCTGTCCCACATATATGCTAGCCAGGGAACTCCTGTCAGTATGGAAATTATGCGGTGCAGGATCCACCGGGAACGAGTAGAGGGAGATCATCGATGATTTATGGTTGTAGAAGATCCCCTGTTTTATTGCGGTGAATTACCCACACTGGCAGATGTCCTTTCATTTCAACTTTTGTTTCTGAAGCTGGGGCTTGAAGTAGAAAAAAGACCTGAACAGGAGTAGAGGACAGCTTTGATTATTGTGCACGTGCTCCTGTGCAGAAGGTGAGCCCTGCCAACCTCAAGGGCATGGGCCGGCATGTGCAATGCCTTAACCTCCGCGCTCCAGCTGCTGGGGCGCCGTAGACCGTATGCCTCCAGAGGGTCTGAGAGTCTCATTTTCCCATGGTAGCTACCACAGGGATTGCATGGAGGTGCCGAGCTCAGATGCTGCTGCATCAACATGCAGTCAAGCACACCTTGACCCCCACACACCACACACAGTCACACACGTACAACAACACATTTGGAGCGACCAACAACAACAAAATGGTCCAGTGATGCGACACTGGTCTAATTTTTTGTAGGGGTCGGGCGGCTAGCCTCATACTTTGTGAAGTCCGAGCAAAATAAGCACTGGTGGCATCCATACCCAAAGGTTGATGGATCAAACCCGCCGATCGATCCTTTCTACTCCCCTGTCTAGTTCGCCGGGCTCCATGTTCCTGTCCCGATCATCCGCCATGGGGCCTGTCGCCTGCCACGCGGCCATGTGATTACGGTATACATATCCACACCTTTGTTCACACCTCCACGATTTGAGGTGTAGTTAGTTTAGCGCAGCCTGCGTTCACATAAAATGAATAGCTTAGCCTACACACACCGATGCGGCACCTCATCTGCCCGCCCAGCTGTCGGAATGGCCGTGGCCAGGCCGACGGGCCTTAGCCTGTCGATGGCCGTATCCATCAACTCGCTGTCAAACCAGAACGTCCGACCCGTCCTGGGGGCGAAGTCTCTACCGCTGGACCGAGCTAGGTCGCGCCGTTTCGCCTCCAGTGCCGTTGTTGCACCTGCGGCCCATGCGACCGAGCCCATGGGCATCACCCGTGGCGACACGACGGGTGCTACCATGGTCGTGGAAGACGTGTGGGTACAGGTGGGCAAGGGTTAAGCTGCCGGTTGCTCCTGTACTCGGTGAAATTCGAGGCAAATTCGAGGCCATTACGGGGCCATGCTGGTGGGTGCTACCTTGGTGGTGGATGAAGTGTGGGTCCAGGCGAGCAACAAAGCAGGGTACAGCCTCACACTTTGTAAATTTCAAGCATAAGGAAATGAAGGGTGCAGCTACGGGACATAACTGTCTCCGCAGAAGTTTGATATGACATTCCGGCCATGCTGGCGGCTAGCCTGTGGTGCGTTATGCACTCCCGCACTATGCCCTACCCTGCAGGGGAGGCCTGCCTGAATGTACAGTCCAACCGTGCAGTACGGGGGACTGCAGTACAGCTGGGCAGCACAGTCTTATCTAGACGGACTTACGCAAGGAACTGGCCCTGCTAGATATGATTTGCTGCACCTCAAAAGTAAATTCAGATTGCCATCCCTCAAAATTAACTCAGGGATGTGGGATCAAAGCAAGACTAATTCTCAATCGTCAACGCCAGTTCAGTCGGAAATGCCCCAAGGTTTTGTCCATCTTTTTTCCGAAGGAATCACAAATTTAATATTTAATTCCTGAGCGGAGGCAATAAAGTACCCAGGGGAAGGCAATTAATAACTGTGTTAAGGTAATTCAGATTTAAGGTAATTCAGATATAAGGTAATTCAGATATAAGGTAATTCAGATCTGAGGTAATTCAGATCTAAGGTAATTCAGATATAAGGTACAGTACGCCTGCCTGTACGCTTCTGGCATCCCTGCATGATCCTTAGTCCTGCCATGCAGCTATGCCGATGTTGATGCTGATGCCGATGCTGATGCTGTCGCTGCTGCTGCTGCTGCTGCTGCTGCTGCTGCTGCTGCTGCTGTTGCTACTGCTGCTGTTGCTGTATCCTGGACGGACTGCAAGGGGACCCGAGGGTCGGATGTTGGCTTTGATTTCGTTCTTTTGCAGTCCACAGCTGAGCCTTGCTTACTCCAAATACAAGAAAATTGCCTAAAAGTTTACACTCCCCCCCCCCACACACAGATTTGTCCTGGCATATGTTGCTAAAAATGGCCAACACCCTGTTCTGTCTCAGGACATTTATCCCCCCCCTGACACAATTTGTCTTGGCACATCTTGCTAAAAGCGGCCAACACCCTTTGTAACTTTCTGCCTTGTCGAACCCTTGTGCTTCTTAGTTGTAGCCCCAATATTCACAAGCTCCCACTCCACACCTGTGACAGGCGGGTGACCGGGACCTGCTAGAGGGCGTGTCTTGGCGCTTGATGCCAGGCAACAGAGTCGGCCTCGTTGGGGCGAACGGGGCGGGGAAGAGCACGCTGCTGCGCTGCCTCACAGGCGTCCGCCAGGTGGGCCTAATAACCTCCCTGATACAGCCCACAGCAAGAGTATGCAGGGCGTAGCAATAGATTCACACCTAGGGGTTGTAGATTTGTGAAGCGCATGGGGCGCTGGCATGCGCATGGTGTGCCGGCACGCGCATGGGGCACCATCATGCGCATGGGGCGCTGGCATGCGCATGGGGCACCAGCATGCGCATGGTGTGCCGGCACGCGCATGGGGCACCAGCATGCGCATGGGGCACCAGCATGCGCATGGTGTGACGGCAAGCGCATGGGGCGCTGGCATGCGCATGGTGTGCCGGCACGCGCATGGGGCACCAGCATGCGCATGGGGCGCTGACATGCGCATGGTGTGCCGGCACGCGCATGGGGCATCAGCATGCGCATGGGGCGCTGGCATGCGCATGGTGTGCCGGCACGCGCATGGGGCATCAGCATGTGCATGGCCAGCATGGGGCTTATGCCCGCTCACCAATTCAAGCACTCAAGAAAAACAAGATCACGCTAGAGAACTCACTGCCTCCTCTCCTCTCCGTTCCCTCCCCTGTCGCTGCTCCTCATCCTGACTCAATTCCGAGCATGGCATCGGGCCTGCAGCGGGCACCTTCACGGTCTTTTCAGTATTTTCAGTGCTGGAAATCAAAATCGGACATCATGCACCGTGTTAATTTTTTCAGTCCCTGATGTTGCCCCCTCTAGGTGGATGCTGGCCGCATGGTGGTCGCTCCCCAAGTGGAACTGGGCTATTTGGAGCAAACCGCGGTCAGCGGCTCAGACAGGTCCGTCTGGGATGAGGCGCGGTCGCGCATGACAGACCTGCTGGAGGCGGAGGACGCGCTGGCCAAGGCAGCAGAGGCAATGGAGAGGGGTGAGAGGGTGTGTTTGGTGGGGGGAGAGGGGGGGGGGGAGGGTGAGTGGGGGGGGCGGTGGAGAGGTGTGGGAGGGTGTGGGGAGTGGGGGGGGCTGTGGAGAGGGTGTGTTTGGGGGGGGCAATGGAGAGGGGTGAGAGGGTGTGTGGGGGGTGGGGGGTGAGTGGGTGTGTGGGGGGGGGCGGTGGAGAGGGGTGGGAGTGGGTGTGTGTGTGTGGGGGGGGGGGGGGGGGGGGGTGGAGAGGGGTGAGAGGGTGGAGGTCTGGGGGTGGGGGTGGGGGGTGGGGGGGTGGAAGGGGGATGGAGAGGGGTGAGAGGGTGGAGGTGGGGGGAGAGGGGGGAGAGGGTGTGTGTGGGGGCAATGGAGAGGGGTGAGAGGGTGTGTGTGGGGGCAATGGAGAGGGGTGAGAGGATGGGGGTGGGGAATGGAGAGGGGTGAGAGGTTGGGGTTGGGGCAATGGAGAGGGGTGAGAGGGTGTGTGTGGGGGCAATGGAGAGGGGTGGGGGTGGGTGGGGGGGGGGGGGGGCGATGGAGAGGGGTGAGATGTTGGGGTTGGGGCAATGGAGAGGGGTGAGAGGGTGTGTGTGGGGGCAATGGAGAGGGGTGAGAGGTTGGGGTTGGGGCAATGGAGAGGGGTGAGAGGGTGGAGGTGGGAAGAGAGGGGGGGAGAGGGTGTGTGTGGGGGCAATGGAGAGGGGTGAGAGGTTGGGGTTGGGGCAATGGAGAGGGGTGAGAGGATGTGTGTGTGGGCAATGGAGAGGGGTGAGAGGGTGTGTGTGGGGGCAATGGAGAGGGGTGAGAGGTTGGGGTTGGGGCAATAGAGAGGGGTGAGAGGGTGTGTGGAGGGCAATGGAGAGGGGGAGGTCCAAACGTTGGCACAGTGGTATGCATGTATCAACTGAAGTACGAGCATGTCTAAACATCCAGACCTCCACACCCCCATACCTCCACTCATCCACATGGCACGCCACGCTCATTCATTATGACGATATCAGTCCTGAAATTGCCTCTGCCCGTCCGGATTCTTGGGTTTCCCTTTCCTGTCTGCAGCTTGCTGCTCCCCGCCTTGCTCCCTGGCTAGCCTCACAAAGCATTGTTTTTTTGTCAGGCTTCCCTCTGAGCGCTCGTCTCCCGCTCCTGCTGCTATACATCCACACGTCCACACCTCCATACCTCCCGCTCCTATCGCTATACATCCACACCTCCCCACATTCACACCTCCATACCTCCCGCTCCTGTTGCTATACATCCACACCTCCATACCTCCATACCTCTCGCCCCTATTGTTATACCTCCACACTTCCACACCTTCAAACCTCCATACCTCCCGTTCCTATTGCTATACCTTCACACCTCCACACCCCCACACCTCCATACCTCCCGCTCCTATTGCTATACGTCCACACCTCCATACCTCCTGCTCCTATTGCTATACCTCCACACCTCAACACCTTCACACATCCATACCTCCCGCTCCTATTACTATACCTCCACACCTCAACACCTTCACAAATCCATACCTCCTGCTCCTATTGCTTTACATCCACACCTCCACATCTCCATACCTCCCGCTCCTATTGCTATACCTCCACACCTCTACACCTTCACACATCCATACCTCCCGCTCCTATTGCTATACCTCCACACCTCCACACCCCCATACCTCCCCCTCCTGCTGCAGGCGACCCCTTGGCCGGTGAGATGAAGGCGACGGCCAATGACGCCTATGAGGCTGCCGGCGGACCCACTGCTGACAAGGCAGTGGCCAACGTTTTGACCGGCCTGGGGTTCCCAATGGAGCAGTACGAAAAGAAGTGCAGCGAGTTCAGCGGTGGCTGGCAGGTGTGCAGTGCTGGGGGGGTAGGTACGTGGCGTGGGAGGAGAGATGGTGCGTGGTGCAGGCAGGGGGGAGGGTAGGTGCATGGTGAAGGGAAGGGGGGGGAGGGGGTCGAGGTAGGGGTGCAGGGGGGAGGGGGAGGTATGAGGCGTGGGAGGAGAGCTGGTGTGTGGTGCAGGCAGTTGGGAGGGTAGGTGCATGGTGAAGGGTGGGGGGGCAGGGGAGGGGTGCAAGATGGGGTGGATGGCAGGGGCGGGGGGATAGCCCTTAAGGTCTTTAGTATCCAGGATGGCCTCTGATGCCCCTAAATAGCGATATCCTGGCAGAATGACAGGTGACGTGATGCAATGGTTCGAGGCAGTGATGCACACATAGGGGATGGCTCCCAATGTCTTTAGTATCCAGGGTGGCACAAGATACCCTGGAGAGAGAGAGAAAGAGAGAGAGAGAGAGAGACAGATTTCTGTCCCTCTCTCTCTCGCTCTCTTGCTGTCTCTCCTCGTCCCCCCCCCCCTGTGCCCTAAATGTCCACTTACCCATGTGTGTGCACATGAGGATTGCGCTGTCTCTCCTCGCCCCCCCCCCCCCCCCTGTGCCCTAAATGTTTACTTACCCATGTGTGTGCAGATGAGGATTGCGCTGTCTCTCCTCGCCCCCCCCCCCTGTGCCCTAAATGTCCACTTACCCATGTGTGTGCAGATGAGGATTGCGCTGTCTCTCCTCGCCCCCCCCCCCCCCCCTGTGCCCTAAATGTCCACTTACCCATGTGTGTGCAGATGAGGATTGCGCTGTCTCTCCTCGCCCCCCCCCCCCCCCCCCTGTGCCCTAAATGTCCACTTACCCATGTGTGTGCAGATGAGGATTGCGCTGTCTCTCCTCGCCCCCCCCTCCTGTGCCCTAAATGTCCACTTACCCATGTGTGTGCAGATGAGGATTGCGCTGTCTCTCCTCGCCCCCCCCCCCCCCCTGTGCCCTAAATGTCCACTTACCCATGTGTGTGCACATGAGGATTGCGCTGTCTCTCCTCGCCCCCCCCCCCCTGTGCCCTAAATGTCCACTTACCCATGTGTGTGCAGATGAGGATTGCGCTGTCTCTCCTCGCCCCCCCCCCCTGTGCCCTAAATGTCCACTTACCCATGTGTGTGCAGATGAGGATTGCGCTGTCTCTCCTCGCCCCCCCCCCCTGTGCCCTAAATGTCCACTTACCCATGTGTGTGCAGATGAGGATTGCGCTGTCTCTCCTCGCCCCCCCCTCCTGTGCCCTAAATGTCCACTTACCCATGTGTGTGCAGATGAGGATTGCGCTGTCTCTCCTCGCCCCCCCCCCCCCCCCTGTGCCCTAAATGTCCACTTACCCATGTGTGTGCAGATGAGGATTGCGCTGTCTCTCCTCGCCCCCCCCCCCCCCCCTGTGCCCTAAATGTCCACTTACCCATGTGTGTGCAGATGAGGATTGCGCTGTCTCTCATCGCCCCCCCCCCCCCTGTGCCCTAAATGTCCACTTACCCATGTGTGTGCAGATGAGGATTGCGCTGTCTCTCCTCGCCCCCCCCCCCTGTGCCCTAAATGTCCACTTACCCATGTGTGTGCAGATGAGGATTGCGCTGTCTCTCCTCGCCCCCCCCCCCCTGTGCCCTAAATGTCCACTTACCCATGTGTGTGCAGATGAGGATTGCGCTGTCTCTCCTCGCCCCCCCCCCCTGTGCCCTAAATGTCCACTTACCCATGTGTGTGCAGATGAGGATTGCGCTGTCTCTCCTCGCCCCCCCCCCCCTGTGCCCTAAATGTCCACTTACCCATGTGTGTGCAGATGAGGATTGCGCTGTCTCTCCTCGCCCCCCCCCCCCCCTGTGCCCTAAATGTCCACTTACCCATGTGTGTGCAGATGAGGATTGCGCTGTCTCTCCTCGCCCCCCCCCCCTGTGCCCTAAATGTCCACTTACCCATGTGTGTGCAGATGAGGATTGCGCTGTCTCTCCTCGCCCCCTCCCCCTGTGCCCTAAATGTCCACTTACCCATGTGTGTGCAGATGAGGATTGTGCTGTCTCTCCTCGCCCCCCCCCCCCCTGTGCCCTAAATGTCCACTTACCCATGTGTGTGCAGATGAGGATTGCGCTGTCTCTCCTCGCCCCCCCCCCCTGTGCCCTAAATGTCCACTTACCCATGTGTGTGCAGATGAGGATTGCGCTGTCTCTCCTCGCCCCCCCCCCCCCCCCTGTGCCCTAAATGTCCACTTACCCATGTGTGTGCAGATGAGGATTGCGCTGTCTCTCCTCGCCCCCCCCCCCCTGTGCCCTAAATGTCCACTTACCCATGTGTGTGCAGATGAGGATTGCGCTGTCTCTCCTCGCCCCCCCCCCCTGTGCCCTAAATGTCCACTTACCCATGTGTGTGCAGATGAGGATTGCGCTGTCTCTCCTCGCCCCCCCCCCCCCACCTGTGCCCTAAATGTCCACTTACCCATGTGTGTGCAGATGAGGATTGCGCTGTCTCTCCTCGCCCCCCCCCCCCTGTGCCCTAAATGTCCAGTTACCCATGTGTGTGCAGATGAGGATTGCGCTGTCTCTCCTCGCCCCCCCCCCCTGTGCCCTAAATGTCCACTTACCCATGTGTGTGCAGATGAGGATTGCGCTGTCTCTCCTCGCCCCTCCCCCTGTGTCCTAAATGTCCACTTACCCATGTGTGTGCAGATGAGGATTGCGCTGTCTCTCCTCGCCCCCCCCCCCCCCTGTGCCCTAAATGTCCACTTACCCATGTGTGTGCACATGAGGATTGTGCTGTCTCTCCTCGCCCCCCCCCCCCTGTGCCCTAAATGTCCACTTACCCATGTGTGTGCAGATGAGGATTGCGCTGTCTCTCCTCGCTCCCCCCCCCCTGTGCCCTAAATGTCCACTTACCCATGTGTGTGCAGATGAGGATTGCGCTGTCTCTCCTCGCCCCCCCCCCCCCCCCCCTGTGCCCTAAATGTCCACTTACCCATGTGTGTGCACATGAGGATTGCGCTGTCTCTCCTCGCCCCCCCCCCCCCCCCTGTGCCCTAAATGTCCACTTACCCATGTGTGTGCAGATGAGGATTGCGCTGTCTCTCCTCGCCCCCCCCCCCTGTGCCCTAAATGTCCACTTACCCATGTGTGTGCAGATGAGGATTGCGCTGTCTCTCCTCGCCCCCCCCCCCCCGCTGTGCCCTAAATGTCCACTTACCCATGTGTGTGCAGATGAGGATTGCGCTGTCTCTCCTCGCCCCCCCCCCCTGTGCCCTAAATGTCCACTTACCCATGTGTGTGCAGATGAGGATTGCGCTGTCTCTCCTCGCCCCCCCCCCCTGTGCCCTAAATGTCCACTTACCCATGTGTGTGCAGATGAGGATTGCGCTGTCTCTCCTCGCCCCCCCCCCCCTGTGCCCTAAATGTCCACTTACCCATGTGTGTGCAGATGAGGATTGCGCTGTCTCTCCTCGCCCCCCCCCCCTGTGCCCTAAATGTCCACTTACCCATGTGTGTGCAGATGAGGATTGCGCTGTCTCTCCTCGCCCCCCCCCCCCTGTGCCCTAAATGTCCACTTACCCATGTGTGTGCAGATGAGGATTGCGCTGTCTCTCCTCGCCCCCCCCCCCTGTGCCCTAAATGTCCACTTACCCATGTGTGTGCAGATGAGGATTGCGCTGTCTCTCCTCGCCCCCCCCCCCCTGTGCCCTAAATGTCCACTTACCCATGTGTAGGCAGATGAGGATTGCGCTGTCTCTCCTCGCCCCCCCCCCCCCTGTGCCCTAAATGTCCACTTAACCATGTGTGTGCAGATGAGGATTGCGCTGTCTCTCCTCGCCCCCCCCCCCCTGTGCCCTAAATGTCCACTTACCCATGTGTGTGCAGATGAGGATTGCGCTGTCTCTCCTCGCCCCCCCCCCCCTGTGCCCTAAATGTCCACTTACCCATGTGTGTGCAGATGAGGATTGTGCTGTCTCTCCTCGCCCCCCCCCCCCCTGTGCCCTAAATGTCCACTTACCCATGTGTGTGCAGATGAGGATTGCGCTGTCTCTCCTCGCCCCCCCCCCCCTGTGCCCTAAATGTCCACTTACCCATGTGTGTGCAGATGAGGATTGCGCTGTCTCTCCTCGCCCCCCCCCCCCCCCCTGTGCCCTAAATGTCCACTTACCCATGTGTGTGCAGATGAGGATTGCGCTGTCTCTCCTCGCCCCCCCCCCCCCTGTGCCCTAAATGTCCACTTACCCATGTGTGTGCAGATGAGGATTGCGCTGTCTCTCCTCGCCCCCCCCCCCTGTGCCCTAAATGTCCACTTACCCATGTGTGTGCAGATGAGGATTGCGCTGTCTCTCCTCGCCCCCCCCCCCCTGTGCCCTAAATGTCCACTTACCCATGTGTGTGCAGATGAGGATTGCGCTGTCTCTCCTCGCCCCCCCCCCCCCCCCTGTGCCCTAAATGTCCACTTACCCATGTGTGTGCAGATGAGGATTGCGCTGTCTCTCCTCGCCCCCCCCCCCCCTGTGCCCTAAATGTCCAGTTACCCATGTGTGTGCAGATGAGGATTGCGCTGTCTCTCCTCGCCCCCCCCCCCCTGTGCCCTAAATGTCCACTTACCCATGTGTGTGCAGATGAGGATTGCGCTGTCTCTCCTCGCCCCTCCCCCTGTGCCCTAAATGTCCACTTACCCATGTGTGTGCAGATGAGGATTGCGCTGTCTCTCCTCGCCCCCCCCCCCCCCTGTGCCCTAAATGTCCACTTACCCATGTGTGTGCACATGAGGATTGTGCTGTCTCTCCTCGCCCCCCCCCCCCTGTGCCCTAAATGTCCACTTACCCATGTGTGTGCAGATGAGGATTGCGCTGTTTCTCCTCGCTCCCCCCCCCTGTGCCCTAAATGTCCACTTACCCATGTGTGTGCAGATGAGGATTGCGCTGTCTCTCCTCGCCCCCCCCCCCCCCCTGTGCCCTAAATGTCCACTTACCCATGTGTGTGCACATGAGGATTGCGCTGTCTCTCCTCGCCCCCCCCCCCCCTGTGCCCTAAATGTCCACTTAACCATGTGTGTGCAGATGAGGATTGCGCTGTCTCTCCTCGCCCCCCCCCCCCTGTGCCCTAAATGTCCACTTACCCATGTGTGTGCAGATGAGGATTGCGCTGTCTCTCCTCGCCCCCCCCCCCCCCGCTGTGCCCTAAATGTCCACTTACCCATGTGTGTGCAGATGAGGATTGCGCTGTCTCTCCTCGCCCCCCCCCCCTGTGCCCTAAATGTCCACTTACCCATGTGTGTGCAGATGAGGATTGCGCTGTCTCTCCTCGCCCCCCCCCCCCCCTGTGCCCTAAATGTCCAGTTACCCATGTGTGTGCAGATGAGGATTGCGCTGTCTCTCCTCGCCCCCCCCCCCCTGTGCCCTAAATGTCCACTTACCCATGTGTGTGCAGATGAGGATTGCGCTGTCTCTCCTCGCCCCTCCCCCTGTGCCCTAAATGTCCACTTACCCATGTGTGTGCAGATGAGGATTGCGCTGTCTCTCCTCGCCCCCCCCCCCCCCTGTGCCCTAAATGTCCACTTACCCATGTGTGTGCACATGAGGATTGTGCTGTCTCTCCTCGCCCCCCCCCCCCCTGTGCCCTAAATGTCCACTTACCCATGTGTGTGCAGATGAGGATTGCGCTGTCTCTCCTCGCTCCCCCCCCCTGTGCCCTAAATGTCCACTTACCCATGTGTGTGCAGATGAGGATTGCGCTGTCTCTCCTCGCCCCCCCCCCCCCCCTGTGCCCTAAATGTCCACTTACCCATGTGTGTGCACATGAGGATTGCGCTGTCTCTCCTCGCCCCCCCCCCCCCTGTGCCCTAAATGTCCACTTAACCATGTGTGTGCAGATGAGGATTGCGCTGTCTCTCCTCGCCCCCCCCCCCCTGTGCCCTAAATGTCCACTTACCCATGTGTGTGCAGATGAGGATTGCGCTGTCTCTCCTCGCCCCCCCCCCCCCCGCTGTGCCCTAAATGTCCACTTACCCATGTGTGTGCAGATGAGGATTGCGCTGTCTCTCCTCGCCCCCCCCCCTGTGCCCTAAATGTCCACTTACCCATGTGTGTGCAGATGAGGATTGCGCTGTCTCTCCTCGCCCCCCCCCCCCCTGTGCCCTAAATGTCCACTTACCCATGTGTGTGCAGATGAGGATTGCGCTGTCTCTCCTCGCCCCCCCCCCCTGTGCCCTAAATGTCCACTTACCCATGTGTGTGCAGATGAGGATTGCACTGTCTCTCCTCGCCCCCCCCCCCTGTGCCCTAAATGTCCACTTACCCATGTGTGTGCAGATGAGGATTGCGCTGTCTCTCCTCGCCCCCCCCCCCCTGTGCCCTAAATGTCCACTTACCCATGTGTGTGCAGATGAGGATTGCGCTGTCTCTCCTCGCCCCCCCCCCCCCTGTGCCCTAAATGTCCACTTACCCATGTGTGTGCAGATGAGGATTGCGCTGTCTCTCCTCGCCCCCCCCCCCCCCCCTGTGCCCTAAATGTCCACTTACCCATGTGTGTGCAGATGAGGATTGCGCTGTCTCTCCTCGCCCCCCCCCCCCTGTGCCCTAAATGTCCACTTACCCATGTGTGTGCAGATGAGGATTGCGCTGTCTCTCCTCGCCCCCCCCCCCCTGTGCCCTAAATGTCCACTTACCCATGTGTGTGCAGATGAGGATTGCGCTGTCTCTCCTCGCCCCCCCCCCCCCTGTGCCCTAAATGTCGACTTACCATGTGTGTGCAGATGAGGATTGCGCTGTCTCTCCTCGCCCCCCCCCCCCCCTTGTGCCCTAAATGTCCACTTACCCATGTGTGTGCAGATGAGGATTGCGCTGTCTCTCCTCGCCCCCCCCCCCCTGTGCCCTAAATGTCCACTTACCCATGTGTGTGCAGATGAGGATTGCGCTGTCTCTCCTCGCCCCCCCCCCCCCCCTGTGCCCTAAATGTCCACTTACCCATGTGTGTGCAGATGAGGATTGCGTTGGCTCGCCTGTTGCTGAGCCCTGCTGGTCAGAGCGCAAACTCCAGCGGCGGCGGCGGTCTGCTGCTGTTGGTGAGGGGACCAGCAGGGGGCGTGGGTGGGGGGGGGGCTATGGAAAATTGCTGTGGCAGGTTGCTGCTGTTGGTGTGGGGACTTGGGGGTCGAGGGGGAGGGGGGCGAGGGGGGGCTATGGATATCGTCTGTGGCAGGTTGCTCTTGTTGGGAAGGGGACCTTTGGTGTCCACCTTCAGCAGGCTGCCCCACGGCCACCACACGTTTGATTGGATACAAACCTGGACCAGCCTTCGGCAGGCAGCCTAAGCAGCGTGGGTAACCACAGCCGGGGCCTCGGGCCGGAGCCCAGAGTGTAGCCGAGATGTAGCCTGGTCACGGAAATAGGAACGCCCTGAACCCTGAACCCTGCCCTCATGGTACGAGCTTACCGGCCACCTAGGCAGTGTGGCCATAATCCAGGGTTCAAGCTGATATGCACTAAACCCTGCCCTCATAGGACGAGCCCACCAACCACCTGGACAGTGCCGCCATCAAATGGCTAGGCTCCTTCCTGCGGGCTTCCAGCGGGACCTTTGTGATTGTGTCGCACGACGAGCAGCTGCTGCAAGATGCTTGTGACCACATTGTGGAGGTGCGGGAGAGGCAGCGGGGGGGAAGGGGGTCCATGGCTTGGCGATTTTGAGGCTTAGGGGAGAGGCAGGTGGGTGGGTATGTCTCGGCGATTTAAAAGCTTATTTTCTCCTAGGCTTGCGACCACGTTATTGAGGTGCGGGAAAGGTAAGCACATATCTCGACGATTGGAAAGCTTGTTTTCTCCCATGAAGTTCGTTTCTGAGAAGTCCCTCTGGTTTTTAATGTTTGTGGAATGCCGCATTTTATGTAGATACCGTTAGTTTGCGTCAGTTTTCCATAGTGTGCGGGCCAGAGCACCTGAAGGGTTCCCATGGGGGGCCGCTGGGGGACCTGTGTTATAAAATTGGTACGAGCTGCACTGCCACTAGGACATCTTGTACAAGGTGTCTTAGTGGCAGTGCAGCTCGTTCCAATATTCTCACAACCTGACATCGAGATTGGCCTACGACCAGTGGCTCCAGCAGCAGCGCCAGTGCTTACTTTCTGGTGACTCAGCTGCATATCAGCTACAACCCGGCTTCCCACCAGAGGCCCCAGGTGTGGTGGCCAGCCAGGCTGCTTGGGCCGCTGGCCGTAGGCCGGTCCAGGTTTCGTCCCAATCGGGCCTCTGACGGTCGCAGGGGGATTGTTGATGGCGGCCTCGTTGCGAAATAAAGGAAACACTGATCAGGGCGTGCTGCTCGAGGCCCCCTCGGCCCTGGGCCTTGATGTGACTGAAGTGATGTGACTAGGCCTCTGTCTATCCCTTTCGCAAAAGGCTGTGGGTGGTTGCGTCAAATCTGTAACAACGACTGAAGGGAGCTTAAGATGATTGTTTCCAGAAGCTGTGTTGCACATGTGTATTGGGGGGGAGGGGGGCTCATGCTGTGCTGTAGCATGCCTGCACCTGCCTGAATGGGTCGCGGCCAGGGTTTAGGGTTCAGAGAAGGCGGCAGCGCCAGAAGTGATTGGGTCCCCGTCATAACGTGTGCTACTGTGCTCGCTGAGGAGGAGCGGTGGATGCCCATGGCCAACAGACGGCCCTAAACCCTTAACCCTGAACCCTAAACAGAGGGCCTTGAACCCTAAACAGAGGGCCAGGAACCCTAAACAGAGGGCCAGGAACCCCTAACCCTTAAGCCTAAATCTTGTTGCTCATCGATGATTGCCGATCCCCACTTTTTTTGTTACTCGTATTACTCCTCCGCCCGCATGGTGAAGGGTGTGAAGCTACATCACTTCTCTGGGAAGTACAGTTGGGTTTTTATTACCCTTTTACACTCAGGCTATTCATATCACTCATCCGCTGGCCAAGTTTGAGGCAAGACGCCACACTGCATCTCTGAGAATAACAAGGAGGAAATTACGAATATGGTCACTCCTCTCACTCTTATCGCTCCTCCCCTTGCCGGGGCAAGGAACTGCACCGCACCGCTTCTTCGGGAGGAACAAAATGGGATTTTATTACCTCGATCACTCATCTCACTCACATCACTCCTCTGTTTGCTAGGTTTGGGGCAAGAGGCTGCACCGCTTGACTGGGAATTGCAATAAAGGGGTTGTATCAGGCTGTGAACTTGTCTCACCTTTCATCACTCCTTTCTTTGCCATATCCGGGACAAGAAGCTGTGTCACTTCTCTGAAATTACATGATTTATATTACTCGGATCACTCCTCTCACTCATATCACCCTCACACTTTTATCACTCCTTCGTTTGCCAGGTTTGGGGCAAGAAGCTGCACCACTTCTCTGCGAATAGTACATTGAATGTATTTGTTACTCTGGTCACTCGTATCACTCATCATTTTCCTGCATGCCATATCCCAGGCAAGAAGCTGCACCATGTCTCTGAACATTACACTGCTTTTATTACGCTGGTCACCCCTCTCACTCTTACCATTCCTCCGCTTGCCAGGTCCGGGGCAAGAAGCTGCATCACTTCACTGGTAACTACAGGAAGTTCCTGGCGCAGCGTGCTGAGCGGGACGCGCAGCTGGCCGCCACCGCAGAAGCTCAGGTGCGACCCGCTGTCTATTTACCGTGCTTTGTTTAACGTGTTACAGCTACAAGTCAGGTACATCACAGCCTCCGGCCAAGGGGGCCTGGTGCAGCGTGGCCTGCTGTGTGGGCAACAGGCCGTTGGACAGCTAAGGCCTTGTCCCCATCGACACAGGGGTAGCCCTGTGGCAGCCGACCATATGGGGTCTTCCGCACACTTGATCAAGCGTTACTTTCAGTGGTGATTAAATGTTAATTCATTGGTTCGTAAGTATTTATTTAGTGTTGATTGTGGCAAGTGTTCTTTCAAGTTTTATTGAGTTATTGAATTTACTTTATGAGGGTTGAAGGTTCAGAGTTCGGGTTTCTTTTCTGCATCCTCAAATACCCTCAAGCCTTAACCCTCGTTTTGCTCTCTCCTGCCCTCACTACGTGACCACAGACCTCAATTGATTTTGCCCTCCCCCCTTCCCACCCAATGCCTCTTATCCTCAATCGTTTTCTCCTTCCTCCTGCTCTCTGCCCTCCCCCCCATTCCCTCCCCATGACTGTTACCCTCCATCTTCTCCTCCTCCCTCCTGCCCTCTGCCTGCAGGCGGAGGAGATCGCCCGCCTGCAAGTCTTTGTGGACCGATTCGGTGCCAAGGTGAGAGGCGCATACCCTAAAACCTAAACTGTAAACCCTTAAACCTAAACCCTCAGCTTGTGGACCGATTTGGTGCCAAGGTGAGAGGCACATACCTCACACCCTAAACCCTGAACCCTAAACCCTAAACCCTAAGCTAGTGGACCGATTCTGTGCCAAGGTGAGAGGCGCATGCCCTTAACCCTAAACCCCAAACCCTTAACCCTTTACCCTATGCTATTGGACCGATTTAGTGCCAAGATGAGAGGCGCATACCGTGGTCCTGGTTCAAGCGGGGAAAACGCCTGGCACCTCATTGAAACTGTCCTGTAGAATGTCGTGAGTGGGCTATCCTACTTTGGAATCGAACTGTTATGGTCTGAGCGGTACCTCACACCTCCTGCTTCGGCGGTGCGCGTAGTCTTTCTTTCTTGAGAGGCTCAGGGCATCAGGTGGTGAATATTTTCCCGTGTAGAACCAAGGGTGCAGAACCTAGGTTTTCAAACCAAACCCGGAATTCGAAACTGGACTTTCAATCTGCATGCCTGCCTGCTGTGTGTGTGCCTGCATTTCAGCACATGTGTGAGTCAGCGACTGGTGTGTCCAGCATTTTTACCAATATGGCAGACACCAGGGGATGGAAACGCTGCTCTCCTCCGTTTTATTCTCTCCCTCTCTTCAATGTTCTCCCAATCCTCGTAGGCAGGCTTCCTTTCATAATATGTGGACACGCTCGATCTGCGATCCTCCGTGCGAACCCTAAACCTTAAACCCTCAACCCCGGCTTCTCCTGCAGGCCAGCAAGGCCACTCAGGCCCAGAGCCGAGTCAAGATGATCGACAAGCTCAAGGACAAGCAAGTGATCGCCCCACTGACAGCCACAGCTGCTGGACCCGGTGACGCAAAGAAGGTGGGCCTTAGAAGCAGTGACGCTTTTGTAGTGAGTGCTTCGGCCTTAGCAGCAGTGTTACTATTGGTGAATGCTCCGGCCTTACAAGCAGTGCTTGTTTTATTGTGTGGCTTCGGCCTTAGGCTGTGCTTATTTTAGTGAGTGCTTCGGCCTTAGAAGAATTGTTTATTTTACTCAGTGCTTGGGTCTAAAACATATGTGTATATTTTAGCGAGTGCTTCGGCCTTAGAAGAAGTGTTTTTTTTCTAGTGAGTGCTTCAGCTGCACTTCTGCTATAATCCGGCCTACGGCAGGCAGGTCTTGGTGCGGCAAGGTGCCAGCTGTTTGGGATACCCGGCCATGGGATACCATCCGCAGGTGAGGGTCAAGGATGTGTCCCAATCAGCCCGGTGTTGGCCGCCTGGCCACCACACGCTTTACAGAATCTTAGGGATTGCGCATGTTGCAGAAAAATGCTGTGTCACCAAAATAATCAGGCCGCCAGGCGGCCCTCCAAGAGTGGCTTGGTGGGCTGTACAGCAAGCAAGGTGTGGGGAGAAGGTTTACGCAGATTTTACTACCAAGGTAGCACGACACGGCACGATACAGCACAGGTGTATCCAGGTTGTACCCCCAATCTACCCTCCTGTGCCTGTCAAGTAACCCTGCAGCTTCCCAGGTGTAATCCAGGCATAATCCAGGTGTAATCCAGGTGTAATCCAGGCATAATCCAGGTGTAATCCAGGTGTAATCCAGGTGTAACCCAGGTGTAACCCCATCTACCCTCATGTGCCTGGCAGGTGACTCTGAAGCTTCCCAAAGCCCCGTCGTGTCACACAGAGGTGCTGGTCCTGAAGGACGCAGCGTTGGGTTGGGGCCAGCCCTCCTCCCCATCAGCGGCCCCACTCATTGGGGGCATCGACCTGACGGTCAAGAGGGGTCAGCGGATCCTGGTGCTGGGGCCTAATGGAGCAGGTGGGTGTCAGATGGGCAGGTGGGCGCAGGGCAAGGGCTGATTGCGACACACCGTTCATACCGGTAGACGGCCGTTTGAGTGATACAGTTCATACTGAATCCACTTTTCTGAACCCCTGTGTATCGTTAGAAGGCCGTTTGCATCACACCTTTCATTTTCAATCCACTTTTTCCACCCTGTGTACCTGTGGACATCTGCTTCCATCACGCTCCTTTGTGCCTGGCCACCGCTCCTCCCAACCCTTTAACCCAAATCTGTGTCCCCGCCCGGCTGCCTGCAGGCAAGTCCACGCTGATCAAGGCGCTGGGAGGCTCCCTGGCCCTCTGGTCTGGCAACCGGAAGGTCGGGGACGGCGCCAAGATCTCCGTCTTCTCGCAGGACTTGGCGCAGGACCTGCCGCTTGAGCAGACGGCGCTGAGCTATGTGGAGGAGAAGGCGCGCAAGGAGGACCCCGGCATCACGATCGAGAAGTGCAGACAGGCCCTGGGCGCGCTAGGCATACAGAACAGTATGGCACTGCAGAAGATCGGTGGGTGAAATCAGCTGCCTGTCTGCCCACCTGCCTGCCTGCATACCTGCCTGTCTGCTTACCTTCCTGCCTTTCTGCCTGCCTTTCTGCCTGCCTACCTGCTTGCCTGTCTGCCCACCTACCTGCTTGCTATGAGCTGCCTATCCCCTGCCTGCTTGCCTACCTGCAAGGGAGGGCAGCAAGGTGCCTGAGCTGCTGTTGCATCTCCTGCTTATCACCAAGCAATGTACAACGATTCCAAACCCATTATGTCAAGATCCGGTACTCATGCCAATGCTGTAAATGCGATTTGCCTTCCATCCAAAATGAAGATGTTCAGGGTGAAGGGTTCATTTTTCAACAATTTCTCAATAGCCAGCGCCAGGTTCAGCTAATAAATGGCGAGTTTTCTCTATTTTCGCTCGATTTCCCCAAATAGAACTTCTGCACTAGGGAAGGCTATTTAAATCAGGGGTTTAAATCAGGGGTTTAAATCAGGGGTTTAAATCAGGGGTTTAAATCTATGTTACAAATTCTGATATACCGGTAACATGCTATACATTTTTCCTCGTCAGGATTTGCTTCACTTGTGCGTTACTTCCTGCAGGTGTGCTGAGTGGCGGAGAGAAGGCGCGCGTGGCACTCGCTGCGTTCGCTCTCGTGCCGTGTAACGTGCTGCTGCTGGATGAGGCCAGCAACCACCTCGACGCAGCAACCATCAACGTGAGGAAGCCAGGGGGGGAGGTTGCAGGGCGCGAAATGCAGCTGCCGTATGTCGTGTTTCAACGGGCTGGCAAGCACGAGCCTGTCCTGGTTTGGCCTCCAATCCCCCCCCCTCCTGCTGGCACGCAAAACGACATGGGAAATCGTGAATTAGCTTGTGCCCCTTATGTGTGGCAGGTGCTGACCGTGGCCTCTGAACCCTGAATTCTTAACTTTGAACTCATCACCCTGAACCCTGAACCTTCAACCACCTGTGACACTTAACCTGAACCCTAATGCGTTGTAGGTGCTGACAGGTGCCTCTAAACCCTGCCCCCTCAACTTTGAACTTGTAAACCCTGAATTATGGACCTTCAACCACCTGTGACACTGAACCTGAACCCTAATGCGTTGTAGGTGCTGACAGGGGCCCTTCAAGACTTCCAAGGGGCAATCGTGGCCATCACCCATAAGTGAGTTGTGATCTGCCCGGCTGAAGATCAGTCGAATCAGACTCAAACAGCTGGAAAAAGTGAGAAATGGCATGGGGCTGGTCTTTTTGCAAGGATAAACTCCCCGAGACAGCCTTGAACACCAGCTTGTGTGTGTGGGGGGGGGGGGGTTGTATTCGCCTTGCGTTCTCTTTTCTCTCCTTCCATCTCCTTTGTTTCTGGAGTGTGCGGCTTCCGCCGAGCTGCTTTGTTGCTTGTTGCTAGACTCTCGCGTGTGACTCTCCCTGCTACACCGGACCCCTGCTGCTTCCTGATATTCTGCCCTTCCTCACCAGGCTTGCTTTGGTGGCCTGCCTCAATGTTTTCACGGGCCTGCCCCCTGCAGATGCCTTGCTGTACTCCTCAGTCCTGCTTTTCTCCCCTGTCTCTATGCTTCCTCTTACCTCCCCCCTGCTGATGCCTCACCCCATTCCTCAGCCCTGCTTTTGCGGCCTGTCTCGATGCCACCACTGGCTCCCACTCCCCAGCCCTGCCTTTGCCACCAGCTGAAAATGCTTCCACTGACCTGCCCACTGCTGCTGTATCACCCCGCCCATCAGCCCTGCGTTTGCAGCCAGCCTCAACGCAACACACATCCTGCGTGTTGCGAACGGCACTGCAACGCTTGCCGACAAGCTCGGCGATCTGAAGGCGTCAGACTTCGACCATTCGCCCAGCAAGGTGGGTTGCCCATTGATTGTTTCGGCTGCAAGTCCACCTTACGGCAAGGCACCCCTGGACTGCAAAGGGCCCCAGTGGGGCCAAAGTTTGACCAGGCTACAGACGTGGGCACAAGCAGCATGGCTGGCCACGCATGGGGCCCTGTGCCTGAGGCCTGGAGGTAGCTGAACTCTAGCTGAACTCTAGCTGGATTGTAGGGAAGCCATGGTGAAGAATCTCTGACGTCACCTACCAGCTGACCGTCTAGACTAGGGTTTGGGTTGAGGGTTTAGAGATAAGTTTAGAATCTCTGACGTCACCTACTAGCTGACCGTCTAGGACGAGGGTTAAGGGTTCAGGGTCAAGATATATGTAGAATCACTGACGTCACCTACTAGCTGACCATCGAGGACGAGGGTTAAGGGTTCAGGGTCAAGATATATGTAGAATCACTGACGTCACCTACTAGCTGACCATCGAGGACGAGGGTTCAGGGTTCAGGGTCAAGATATATGTAGAATCACTGACGTCACCTACTAGCTGACCATCGAGGACAGATGCGTAAGGCAGACAGAGCGTCTTGATGCTGTGCCTGTGTCCTCATCTTGGGTGTGCAGCCGCGACCATTGGATGCCACAAGGGAATCGGTGTTCCCAGGTTGTGGCCACCACAGCCGCAGGCGGCTGCAGTTCAGACGACGAGGGGGCCGTGTTCCTAACATACGTTCCCGCCGCGATCGCAGGCTGCTGCAGCCAAGGGGACCGGCAAGTCTGGAAGAGGCTCCAAGGGCAAGGCGGCGCCTCCCGCTGACCTCACTCGGCCCGCGGCAACAAGCAGCAGCAGCAGCAGTGTATCGTCTGCCTCGAGCTCAGCCCCGTCCCCCTCGCCTGCCGCACCTACTAAGAAACGCTCGAGCTTGTCATGGAAGGAGCAGGAGGAGTACAAGCTGCTGGCCAAGGAGGTTTCGATGCTGACGAGCAAGCGGGAAACGCTGCAGCAGGTGGTCGGCAAGCTGGCGTCCGGCCGGGGGGCGGATTTTAAGGCGATGGAGAAGCGGAGCATGGAGCTGGCCATGGTGCAGGACCAGCTGGACAGCAAGGAACTCAGGTGGGTTCAGGATCCAATAATTAGGGGGTGGGGGGCAAACTGGACTAGCTGAGGGAACACAAATACTTGTTGGGTTGAGTGTTTGAAGTCAAGAGTTTTGGAGACCCCGGTGTACAGCAAGGAGCTTTGGTGGGTTAGAGTTAAGGGTTTAGGAGACCCAGATGTACAGGAAGGAGATCTGGTGGGTTAGGGTTTAGGAGAACCAGGTGTACAGCAAGGAACTTCGGTTGGTTAGGGTTTCGGTTTTGGGGTATAGGAGACCCAGGTGTACAGCAAGGAGCTTTGGTGGGTTAGGGGTTAGGAGACCCAGGTGTACAAGAAGGAGCTCTGGTGGGTTAGGGGTTGGGGTTCTGAAGACCCAGGTGTACAAGAAGGAGCTCTGGTGGGTCAGGGTTGAGGTTTGGGGGTTGAGGAGACCCAGATGTACAGGAAGGAGCTCTGGTGGGTTAAGGTTTAGATGAACAAGCTGGACAGCTAGGAACTCAGGTGAAAGGCAGGTCTCTTCTTGAGGGAGGGGGGAGGTCAGGGCGGGATTTCCGTGTGGAATGCGGGACCGCGGTCTCTGTTGTGCCGTTTCTAGTGCCGTTTTATGTAATACGATTTACGGTGCGGTGCACGCTAGAGATTGAGGAAAACCAGTTTTCCAGATTGCACAACTCCTCCGTTTTCACGTGCAGGTGGTTGGAGCTGGCTGAGATCGTCGGCGACATTTGAAGTGTGGTTATGTCATTACAGTGATATCACGATTGAGTGGAGATGACAGGCGTGTCCGAAATGAGTCTGCCATTGAGTGCTTGGGCGCTTGTAGGCTTGGCAAGGGAGACTACGTCGGAGTGCTGCTGTAAGAGCAGCGGGGCTCAGCTCGTATGCTTCCTGCTCAACAATTATTTCCATGTCTGCTTCTGGCAGAACCTTCAGTGACTTACTTTTTTGAATCCAAAGAATGGCGTGACATGCACAGTGGTTCACTGGGTAGCATTGTGAGAAATACGAACTACCGGTATTTGTCTTGAAAGTTGAAACAGACAAGCGGTGGGAGGGTTGTGAGGGTCAGGGGTTCAGAACGGTGCCAACCCGCTGGGGTTAAGAGTGTTTGCACTGGCGAGCCTGGCCCAGAGGTGTAACGTCATTAACTGGTGAGCCTGGGGCATACTGGCATCTTGGCAGCCCTCCACACCGCTGTCTATTTCAGAGCGCCTCTGCCAAAATCCAGCTATGCAACACAGTGTACGGCTCTCAAACCACAGGTTGTGTGTTGAGTGTACAATTTGCACCGTAGGTTTAGAACGGTGCATACCCGCTGGGCCCTGCTGGACGTGTGGGGCTGGTAGGAAATGACTAAGGTCAAGTCCAGCTACCATACCCACCCAGGACTGTGGTGCAGCCACTGCAGCCATGCCACCCTCCTATGTGAGGAGTGCAGGATCATCAGCGATCTAGACAGGGGGGGAGAGAAGAATGCGTGGCGGGAAAGATCCCTCAACCTTTCGGTATCTATGCCACCATTTCCCCCTGAAACATGTCATGGATACTCTTCACCTAGGCTGAGCTTCATAGAGAACCCAGCAACACAAATGAACATGACGGCCATACTATTCGTGTACACTGCGTGTCTCTGATTTGGCAACAGGCCCATCATGTAGCACACAACGTGTATTGTGTAGTAATTTGTGCTCGAACCAGTTGGTGGGCACCAATCCCATGCTCAAAATGTGATGCTCTGCCAAAACGTACCGGTAAGCAAATCTTAAATTCAGGGTCTACAGATAATGGACACAAAAACAGCTATCCCTTTACAAAATAATAAGAATTTACCGACCCACCTACCAAGGATTCGGGACAGAGGGGGGCAAAAGACTCGGAAAGGCATGGAAACAAGTCACGGGCAGGGAAGGGGGGGCGGGGACTTGACTTCCCTGACTTAGTCCCTGCATGCCATGCACTGCATGGCAGGTAAAGGGCCGCCTCTCAACGGATATGCGCATGACCAAGCTGAAACCATCGCCTGAAACCATTGCTTCAGGACAGCCTCGCATGCCTGAACCTGAGTTTGAGCCTCCTGAATCTTAACCAAACAGGTCACAGCTGGACCCTAATGGCGTCCACACCCAAGCCTGGTACTATATACTACTATTCACTCTTCTGGGCCCTTGAAATCGCCGCTACAGTTTGGATTGCCCAGACCCTGACCGCTGGGCTATCCACTGCACCATGCGGTCCGCCGCGTCCTCCCACTCGGGCCCATGCAGCAGCTCATGGAAGCCACCTGAGCAGCACGACAGAGTGAGAGGGTGCAAGATAGAGTGAGAGAGTGAGAGGGTCCTCCCACTCGGGCCCATGCAGCAGCTCATGGAAGCCACCTGAGCAGCAAGACAGAGTGAGAGGGTGCAAGATAGAGTGAGAGAGTGAGAGGGTCCTCCCACTTGGGCCCATGCAGCAGCTCGTGGAAGCCAGCTTCAGCAGACACCTGTCGACAGCATGGGCTGTTTGACTACATGCATGAATGGGGTGCAGTGATTATTTTCACACTTCTTCTGATGAAAACTCATGAGGGTGAGAGGTGTGAATTTTGAACCCGTCCATGACAGCTGGTTCACACCCATATTAGGTTTCAAGCCGAGACAGTCATGGAAAGCTCTCGGTGAGCACATCCATGAGCAGTGTCTATTTTTTCGTGACTCAGATACATGTCAACTACACTCCGGCCGCTGGCCGCAGGCCCCATTTGTGGCCAGCCTTGCTGCTTTGGACACCATTAGTTATGAGCCGGTCCATGTTTGGTCTGCATTGGGCCCTTGGCGGCCGGCCAAAGTTGGACTTGCAGCCGGAAAAAAGCAATGTCCATGAAGGACCTCCAAATTCATAGGCAAGAGGGTCATTTGGTTCAGCAGGTGATCAATGACGATCATGCGGTTTCAGAGCCTCACCAGGGAATTCATTGAGCGTGGCATCTTGGCTCGAGACAGACTTCACAAACCGTCTCGAAGCTGGGAGGCTAGTGCAGCGGTCGTTGGATCCTGGAGGGAACAGAGCCAAAAAGGGTGAACACGGAGGGGATGGAGCCGGAAAGGGTGAACATGGAGGGAATGGAGCCGCAAAGGGTGAACACGGAGGGAACGGAGTCGAAAAGGGTGAACACGGAGGGAATGGAGCCGAAAAGGGTGAACACGGAGGGAATGGAGCCGCAAAGGGTGAACACGGAGGGAACGGAGTCAAAAAGGGTGAACACAGAGGGAATGGAGCCGAAAAGGGTGAACACGGAGGGAATGGAGTTAAAAAGGGTAAACTCGGAGGGAACGGAGTCGAAAAGGGTGAACACGGAGGGAACGGAGCCGAAAAGGGTGAACACAGAGGGAATGGAGCCAAAAAGAATTATTGAAGCACTCAAAATTTTGTGAGCTCTCTGTGTAGCGGTCGTTGGATCCTGGAGGGAATGGAGCCAAAAAGGGTGAACTCGGAGGCCAATCGGGTCCCTACCACGGCCACAAGGCAGCATGCAAACGCCCCGTTTCTCTGTTGATACCAAGCCACCAGCCCTCATAGACGCACACCGCACAATCGTAATGCACAGCTTGGTTATAGAACACCATGTCATGCATGATATATCTATCAAATGTACCAGTAATTCAATACGATATACAAAGATCCACGTCTAGTTTAGGGAGGTTAGGTTTAAACCCTAAGGGCTGAGGGAAGACCCTAAGGGCTGAGGGAAGACCCTAAGGGCTGAGGGTAAACCCTAAGGGCTGAGGGTGAACCCTAAGGACTGAAAGTTAACCTAAGGCTTTAGGATAAACCTAAGGGCTGAGGGTATACTCTAAGGGCTGGGGGTAAACCCTGAAGGCCGGCACCTTAATTAGGGTTTAGGTTAAACACTGAACTTAAATGTATCAATGAACAGAGATCCATGCCAAGCCGCATCATCCTTAGTCGAGACTCTGCGCACCATGGCCGACGTAGACAGGTATCTTGATCTCCTTGTCGCGCGTTGCCAGCTGCTTGAACGCCATTAGGAGCTCGTTGCCGGTGCGCGCGCACGCATTCCCGACTGTGTTCAGGGGGTCCTGCATGGTGACGATCCAGGGTGAAAACCAGTGCTGTGCAGATTACGGTCCTTACGGTGGCTGAATTACGCAGCAGAGTTTCAGTCACCTTAATTTCAAGGCAAATTCAGCTACTTTCACCGGGAAGGGCCCGTAACTACCAACACGATTTCTGGATTACGGTGCAATGGCACAGCACTGATTGCTTTGCCTGTCCAGTGTGCTGAGCGGATTTCACCCACTGCGCATTGCCTCCAGGTACTGGCCATGTTTCTGGTTACCTGGAGCAAATGAGGAACGTGTATACCCCCCCCCCCCCAAATCGACGATTGGCAACACACCCTCAACTTTGCCATTGATGACACGACCTCAAATTGACCATTGGGAACATGCCTTGACAAATTGACCACTGGTAACACTCACCTCAAATCTACCATTGGAAGCATACCCTCGAATTTAGAGATTGCATGCGACCAGTCAAAACAGTCCTGAAACAACCATAGCCACGCTGCAGCATGGCAGTTCACAAAAACGAATCATGCCGGCACCAGCTTCAGCAGCGCTCACCGACAGGTAGTCTTGCACCACCGCCGGGTCCTGGCTCATGTCCTCAGGCCGAACAGCGGGGACGATCCTGGCCTTGGGGATCAGCATGGCCATGAGGCCTCCCACCTTGGCCTGAACCCTGCATGGGGCACACATGGGTTTACATGGACTGACATGGACGCACCCGCGGGCACACATGGACTAACATAAGCAGACATGGGCCTACATGGACTAACGTGGGCCTACATGGGCACACATAGACTAACATGAGCAGACATGGGTGCACAACTGCACATGGGTGCTGATGCATTAATTGGCGCGTGAGGGAATGCAGGCTGGACACAAAATGGGCACGCATGCACAAGGCCAAGTGAGAACACTTGTATGGGTGCAAGCAAGCGCATAAGAAGCTGGGTTGAGAAGGAATGCAGGCTGGACACAGAATGGGCACGCAAGCACATCAGGAGCTGGCTCGATAGGGAGAGCAGGCTGGACACGAAACCTGAACCCTGCACTGGAGTGGTACAGTGGGCATGTGGGGACAGCGGTCTCAAGCACAGTGGTACAGTGGGCAGTGGTCTCAAGCGCAGAACGTGCAATATATACTTAAACACCCAAAACTGCATAGTCGCGAGGAGCCTTAACATGGCATGCCCTGATTCTGCCAACTGGCACGAAGGCAGAATCAGGGCATCTGCCTTGTTGAGGCTCGCGGCTATGCAGCTTTGGGGGTTAAAATGCGGCCTCAATGCAGTCCGCTGCGACATCATTTAAAGTATGCCATTGCACGATCCCACCAGCTGCAGTGCTGCACACAATTCGTCACTGTTCATGCACAATTCGTCATGCATGTTTTTACTTGCACTCTTCATGCATTCGTCATGCACTCTTCAAGCTCAGTCTTCATGCTCAAATGCATTCTTCATGCACATTCTTCATGCACTCATTTGTTCCTCTTGCATTGTCTTCATGCCCTAATCTGTTCCTCTTGCATTGTCTTCATGCACTAATCTGTTCCTCTTGCATTGTCTTCATGCACTAATCTGTTCTTCTTGCATTGCCTTCATGCACTTATTCTTTTTCCATGCAATAAATTGTTCTTCATGCACTCATTCGTTCTTGTTGCATTGTCTTCAAACACTTATTCGTTCTTCATGCGGGCATATCCTCCTTCTGCACCTCCTCGCTCAGACCACACACCGCAGCATAGGGGTCCACTCGACGTCCAAGGCTGGGGAGTGCAGCAGCAGCCCCGACCAGGGGATCCGTGGGTCCAAGGCGACGTGCGCGGCCACCAGGCCCCCCATGCTCTGGCCTCCAAGGAACATCGGCACAGCTTGCTTGCTCGTCTGAGTGTCACCTTTCGTTTCCTCTACGACCGTGTCAAGCACTTGGTTAAAATCATCGACCTTCAGCGGGGTGTATGAAGTGGGGTGCATCGAGTGGGGGTGCATGGCGATGAAATGATACGTGAGGTTTGGGGCATGCAGGACACGATTCTCCATGGCAAGCGCATGGCGCGTCATGTGACGAAATGGAAAGGATGCGTGAGGTGACTGTGTTACCAGATGCTTGAACTGCCACACGAGTGCGCGCTCAGCTGGAGCCTGCGGCTCTGATTTGCCATGCCCATGCGCATCAAAACTGTGGATGGCGATGCCGTTCTGTGACATCCTCGCAAACACTGCATGCCACGCAGTGAGGGGAGTTAAGTGGGCTGACAGGCTACAGTTGCCTCAAGAAGGCGTCGCCGATAGGTTCAGATGATCGTCAAGTGACTTGATTCGAAGGGGCGAGGTCAGGATCTGCAGTTCAGCGGCAAGCACCTTGGTCATATCGCGATACATGCTCAGCCAGGCCGTGGTGGAAGAATAACCTCGCTATCGGCCTCGCGCTTGGAGGTTCATATTTCACGCAGTACAGGCGCTGTCCTCGCTTGTTGACCAACCAGCCCTCGAATTTTCCCTTCACGGCCGAGGCAGCATAACGCCCACTCATATTAAATGCAATAGGTCTCAATTGTTGTTGTATTTGATCCGTTAGCGCTCCATATCAGAATTGATAACGACTTCGGATCGCGTCAGCAGTGTCAGTTAGATCCGGATCTGCGTGTCCTTTGATCAGCCCGGGGTAAGGATCAGCCGATCCGCTGGAAAATAACGTCCTCCCCGGTAAGAATAGGCCGAGGAGAAAACATCCCCCACCCCACCATCATCTCTTCTTCATGACTTTAAGTTTATTATGTTCCCAGCAGACCTCCCCTTCTTCCAGCCCCTCTCCACCCTGGTCTTCCACCAGTATTTATTTTACCGTGTCATTGGTGTCAAAAGCCATGGACCAATCAAGAGTTCAAGACACGACACAGCCGCAGCCTGGCCGCATCTCCACCTCTCTGTATTGGCTCCGGGTGCCCTTGGAGCGTTGCCCAAGCGCTAGGTGGATGATATCAAGGCAAGCAATGACATCCTTCATTCCTGGCCGGTCATTGGGGTCTTGCTGTAAGGACAGACACAAGGAAGAAAGAGGAGGGGGCAACAGGGTTAGGGTTTAGTACCGTTACAAGCACATGTTTCATGATCGCCTTGCAAAGGTGGAGGCCAGCCCTAAACCCTTGACCGAAAACCCCAAAACCCTAAAGACGTTATCAGCACCTTCACAAACACATGAATACATCATTCATGAATGCCTTGCCAAGATATAGATCAGCCGAGACCTCTCGATTCCGACTTACCCTCCAGCACCATTCCATGAGCTTATACAGCTCGGGATGCATGTAATAGGGCCGTGCTTGTCGGTGGCCCTCCGCAGACTTAGCCGCATAGGTCTCTGCATGACAGTCAGAAGGGGCATGGGTTCATACATTTCAAAACACGTCACAAGGCATTTTAGCTTACATGCAGAAAATGTCTCTGCATGGCAGCTTAAGAGGGCGAGATTTCAAATTGCAGGTCATTGCAGGTTATTAGGCGGTTCTGCATGCGAGCCTAAAAGGGAAGGCACAATAAAATAATAAAATGGAGCTTACACAGTAGGTCCCTGGATGGCACAGCCATAAGGGGCATGCATTTCAATCTGAAGGTGATAGGTATCTATCTGCATCAAAGCCGAAAGAGGCAGGCATTTCAGTTTGCAACTTTCCCTGTTTGAAGGCTAAAAGGGGCATGAGCTTTTAAACGGCGCTGAGAAACATGTCCCGCCTCTAATCTCCACGCACCTGCCTCGGTGTACTCCACGTGGCGTATTTGATCTTTCAGAAATACAAATGACTAGCTGAGCCTGCCTCCATCCCACCAATTATTCCCATATCTCCTCGGTGTCCCACAGATTTCCCGTCTAAAAAACAGCCCTAAGCAGATTCTGGCAGATTCTAATTGTTTCATCTCCCTCCTTCACCTGGCCTGCTGCCTTCCTCTGTTGAGATGGTGAGGATGCGAGAGAACACCTCGTATAGCGCAACGCCAAACCCAAACACATCCACCTTCTCGTTGTATCTATGCGGACAGTGTTGAGGGTAAGAGGTTAAGAGGTAAACAAATCAGCATGCTGGCAAGAAACAGGCCACAAACCCCAGACCCTAAACCCTGTACACATTGGCATGCTTGCAAGATACGCACTTGTAGCCACCATGGCCGGCGTCTTTGATCAATAACATTGTCGAATTGTAGTCATCCTAAACCCTGAATCCTGAACCCTAACCCTGCACCCGAAACCTTTAATCCTGCACCCTAAGGTTGACCAATGTTGTGGTAAAAAAGACAGGGAACTTTCAGAGGTTGCCAAAATCAGTTTGGGGAATCCCCGCAGGCACTGCCAGGAAGAAGCAAGAAATGTGGCAGACGTGCCTTCCCGAGCAGACCATGCAAAAAACCCCTTACTCTTTCCCGGGTGACCCCCCTAACCCCTGTTCTTGGGGCACATTAGATTACCCGCAGCTTTGACTGCTAGCTACTGCATGATTTACGCTGACGGTGCTCATCACTGCCCACACATATCGCTGGTACTTACTTAACTAAAGATATATTTTTCTTGTACGAATTACTCAATGTACACATGTACCGGTTTTGCACATATGACTCACGGACGTGCCGAGTGCACATTGTTCATACCGGTTCATACCGGTTATATATTACACTGGTATATTATATACCGATACTGTACCAGTGTAATATATTATATATTTGTCTTACGAGTGACTCACGCCTGTCCTGGGAGCACATAAGATTTAACATATTTTAGATTTCTTCCATGAAGCACTCACGGGTGTCGCAGGTACACCTCGGGTGACCTAGGGGGCACAAGTAGGGATCGAGCAGCAACGTCAGGGGGTACAAGTGAGGGGTAAAACAGCAGAGTCAGAGCGGTCAAGTGCCTAAGTGGGGGGTAAGGCAGCAGAGCCAGGGGGCACAAGTGAGGGTACTGCCAGGGGGTCATTGAGGGGGATCCAGCAGCAATGGCAGTGGGGGACACATGTAGGGTAATGCGGCAACTAAGGGGGGGGGAAGATGAGGGATGCATGAGGCAGCAACGTTAGGAGGGCAGCTGATGCCGTACGACCTCAGGTGCACGATATTAATGCTCACAAGGAAATCCGAATTCGGCCAGCCACGCACTATTGAAGCCTTTCCCACACACGCTTGCAGTGTCTGTGTTTTGTGCGCTCTGAAACAATCACAGGGGCAGAGCCTTGCACGGTGCATGCTCAATATGGAGGTGCGCCCTGTTCTGTGCACTGTTCGTTTCCATGAGTACGCTTAAACCCTAAACCCTAAACCCTGCTTCAAATTGTTCGTTTATATGTGTGCGCCAGACCCCCTTGAGGAGGCCGCTGGGTGGCAACCACTGGGACGATGCAGACCAAACTTGGACCGTCCGGCCGGACAGCCAGTGGGCCAGCAAACAGGAGTGCGTGCTACACTCCAAGCCCTCGGCCTTAGGCCATGATGCAACTGAATGGTAGCTTTAGCCCGCTAAATGGACTGTGTCTTGCAGCACTCCGACAGGTCATGACGTTATACCGCTGGGCCCTGCTTAAATATAGCTCGGCCACGTCGGCAAACACTCACATGTAAATTGCGCTTCCCGTTGCCCCTGCGGACACGAGGGATAGTTGACTGAGTCAGGTGGCCAGCGTGAACACATGTGTACTACTACCCATTACAGGGCTATTGAAGAGCTTGATTAAATTGAATATAAATAGGTGAACACTCGTTTAGGTTCCTGCAAAGTTTGTGAGTGGTTTATCCAGTCCAGCGGGGCATCACATTTGATGCATGGGACAGGTCCCCCAAACTGAGTCATCACTAAGTAGCCCCCCCCCCCCTCGGCTAGAGGTCCATCTTCATCATGCTTCTCTGATGCTTCTCTCGGTACAGAAAATGTATCCAAACTCTCCATTTCCGACTGACACTAGCGTCAACGGTCGATAATTAGTACCGGTATTCAAATGAATCCCACACCCCTAACAACGCTCATTTTAAGGGAAGTGAAAGCAAATTCCCTGTGTACCGGTTCGTGTATGCCAGTGCCAGTTTACAGCATATATCCGCCCTACCTATGACCGGGCTGGTCTGGTGTATCAAGCCTTTGGGCCACAGTACATGCGTACAGGCCTTGACGCAGCTGGAATAGCTAGCATGTCCTGGTACCAACACTGACTCAAAATCCCCACCATCATTCAAATTCAAATTCAAACTCAAAATAAAAACGGATAGGGTGGCAGAGTGAGTCATGAATGGAGACAATGGTCCTGTGGGACAAAAGGAGAGCTGCATCCCCCTGCATCTCACCCTGCCCAATGCTCACCTGTCAAGACAAAGGCCAGCTCACTGTCACGGCCGCCCACCCGCTTGATATGCTCCGCCACGGTCGGCCGCGAAGCCCCCGACGGCGCCGACCGCAGGAGTAGCAACAGGCTCTGAGCGCTGCCGAACAATCCTTGGTGGACCGGCCTGTCGGTCGAGGGTGTGCCGCTGAAGTCCGCGGAGGGTCGGCCCGCTGGAGGAGCGCTCCCAAGAGGAGGACTTCGGGGCGCGACTGTGGTGCGCAACCGCTCATCTCTCGCGTCCAAAGCAAGCATCTTGGTCTCAGCATCTTCAATAAGTACAGCTGGCTTGAAAGCTTCCGTTGGCACGGCAGGGGTGTGAACATGCATGTCGCAGACGGACCGCTCGGCCTTAGAACCCTCGTGCGTGTTTGGGGCATTACTAAGCAAGCCATGAACAGACCTGTCCGGGCCGATCTCTGAAAAACACCTTGTTGATGCCAGGGGAGGGAGCCCGTGATCTCTCGGTGTGTGTGCAGCAGCAACGGCACCCGGACCCTTGGGTATCCTTGCCATCCAATCCGCTGCCGCCTTTGCCTCCGAAACCGCCGCCGCCTCCACCTCAGCCCTCGCCCCCGTCCCCGCTCCCGCCCCAGCTCGAGCCCCAGCCCCAGCCTCAGCTGCAACTGCCTGCCCGCTGTAGGCTTCCCTTGACAACGTCATGTAGCGTGACATGCCCGGGACACAGGCTCCACTGTCGCTGCTGTCGAGGCCGTGGCATCCTGGCTCAGCTGGGTCTGGAGGGGCAAGGGGCAGCTCACGCATCATTTGTGCGGCTTCTGTGGCCGCTAGTTCCAGGTTTTGCTCCACCCATCGCTTGCTAGTCATGCCGCGCTGCCTGACCACTGGGAACCGACAATCGTGATCAGCAACCTGAGGATACGTGTGGGGGAGGAGTGAGAGCGGGGGGGAGGAAGTGAGGGGGTGAAAGGGGGGAGTGAGGGGTGGGTGGGGGGGTGGAGAGAAGTGAGGTGAGGAGTGAAGAGGAATAAGAGTGAGAGGGGGGAGTGAGGGGGGAGGAGCAAGGGGGGAGGTTAGGAGTGAGGGGAGTGTGGATGCTGTGCGCAGACAAAAGGGTGGCGTTCAAATTCCGCCATTTGTTTGTTTGAGAAGGCGGGGCCTGAATCGGTGAGGTGAAAAGCCAACAATGGGACAGGAAGGAGGAGGCAGGAGCAATGCAATCAAAATACTCATAATTTAGATTAGGTAAGGAGCAATGCAAGTATCTTACGTCAATTGATAGTATCTTAAAAGAGGCCCAACCGTTCATGCAAAGCCCTTAGATGGGTGACAAGCTTAGCCCTAATAAATACCATTCCATCCCCTGGGAAAAACCTTAAACCTAAACCACAACCCCTAAACTCTTAACCCTAGACCCTAAACCTTCCCCTAGATCCCTTAGACTCAGCCGAGGCTAAGCGCTTAACCTTGGGAATTTTTTTTTATACCTAGCCCTTGACCTGCCCTTAGCCCTCACGGAGTGCCTTCTGATCCCTAAACCCTGCCTGTCCTCAGCCCTCACAAAATGCCCTTGGATTCATAAGCTTTAGCCTGCCCTTTGATCCTTTAGCCTCAGCCTGTCCTTTGATGCTGAAGCCTCTGCCTCACGGAATGCCCATTCGTCCTTTCTACACCTTTCTCCCAGACAGCTGTTTGTCTTTCGACCACGATGCCACTTTCAGCGGGTCGCCCCGCGGCCGCTAAAAGCGGACCTAATGACACAGGCCAAAGGATCAAGGCTGGCTATGTAAGAGGCCATCGGCCAGAGGCCAGGGGGTGGCTGAAATGTAGCTGAAAAGTGGCCGGGACAGCTTAAATTGTAGCTGAACAGCGGCCAGAGGTCAGGAGGTAGCTGAAATTTAGCTGAACAGTAACTGCGACATTGTAAAGAAGAAACACAGGAGCCAAGTATCAAAAATCCCAATCCTCAACAAAATTCGCTTGTTTGGGGGATAACTTTATATCCATAGTCAACGCTTATTTCAAAGTCTCAAGGACCAATATTTGATCGATACGCTGCATTTAGGTACAGGTACTTTTAGGCACACCCTGAACACTTCTCACCACATGCAGCCCGAAATCAGCCAGCTTAGCAACCATCCTGCGCCCGCCTCCCTTATCTGACAGGCATGACACACTCGCCAGCATGATGTTGTCCGGCTTGACGTCCTGAGCAGGAGAAGGAAGTTCAGGGCAAGCATGTCCACACTTGCATCAGACTCTTGGTCCACACTTGCTGTATGTTGTCAGGTTTGACATCCTGAGCAGGGAAAAGAAGGTCTGGGCAAGCATGTTCACACTTGCATCAGACTCTTGGTCCACACTTGCTGCATCTTGTCAGACTTGACGTCCTGAGTACGTGCGGGGGGGACAGCAATGTAAGCACATTCACACTTGCACCACACACTAGATCCACACTTGCAAGATGTTAGCAGGCTTGACGTCCTGAGTGTATGTGGGGGGTAGGCGGGGTTAGTATGTTCACACTTGCACCACACACTATATGTACATTTGCATGTGGTTGTCAGGCTTGAGGTCCTGAGTGTATGTGGGTGGGTGGGTGGGTGGGGGGTGTGGGGTGGGGGGGGGCAATCATGTCCACACTAGGCACACACTTTAAAGATATTCTCAGGCTTGATGTCCTGATTCTGTGCGTAGGGGGGGTGGGACGGGACAATCATTTTCACACTTGGACCAAACACTGGGTCCACACTTGCATGATGTTGTCAGGCTTGAAATGCCCCTGAGCAAGGGGAGGGATAGCAGGGCACATACAAAAGCTTCAGCCATGCCCGTTCACTTTCAGCTCCAGCCATGCCCGTTCACACATGCCCGTTCACACATGCTGGTATGCCTCAAATTGAACGGTGCACCTTGCTCATACCAGTCACACTGAACCCTGTGGGTGCATCATGAAAAAAAGTTAGCAGCGGTGTCCACCGCAGGCACACAAACGTGTTTTCCCACCTTGCCCTTTTTTCTATGGACAGCACATCTCCTTTTCATAATGATTACCTAATTTAGGAGTAACTGCAAAATCTTTATTTCTGGAAATGAGACGATTAAGTGAGGATTGCAGGGTTCAGCCAGCGCCGCTGGAATTAAGATTGCAGGTCACAGTTTAACCAGTCTAAGTCATTCAGTTCACCAAGTGTTTAGGGTCTAGGGTCTAGGGTTTCAAACCCCTAAGCCCTCCACACTGCCACTCACCCTGTGCGCTACAAGGTGTTTAGGGTGTAGGTCTCAAAAACCTAAACTCTAAGCCCTGAACCCTTTACCCTACACCCTGCCACTCACCCTGTGCACTACTGGGTGTGGAAGGGTGTGCAGGTAGTGCAATGCGTGAGCTGCCTCAGTCATCCACTGGAGCGCCTCCGAGTCCTGTGGGCGGGGCAGAGCAAGGAGTCTACATGGAGCCAGGGTGGCAGGGGAGAGGTGGGTAGGTGAGCGGTGGTAGGGTGTGCAGGTAGTGCGTGAGCTGCCTCCATCATCCACAGGAGAGCCTCTAGTTCTTGTGGGTGATGAGGGGCAGAGCACGGAGTGTACATCGAGCCAGGGTGGCAGGGGAGAGGTGGTCAGGGGCAGGGACAGGGTCAGGGCATGCAGTGCAAATCAATATGTGTGGGAAGGGGAGCGGCGGCGAAATGAGTGATTCAGACCCCTTTGGATTGTGAGCTGGCCATACATTGATAGGTACCACTGCCGATGTGATCTGCCTCCTCCCATCAATTAAATGTTAAGGGGCCTGAGAATGTTAGAGAAACAGTTTATGAACGATTGTTGACACCAATGTTCGCCAGTCAAAAATTGAGGTAACTGACTTCGTCGATATTCCCCTTGAAAGCAGCATTCAAATAATTACTTGATACCCTAGGGAAACGTATTCAAATAGATGGCGTTCAGGCTGTACGGCTGTATGGCGTTCAGGCTGTACGGCTGTATGGCGTTCAGGCTGTACGGCTGTATGGCGTTCAGGCTGTACGGCTGTATGGCGTTCAGGCTGTACGGCTGTATGGCGTTCAGGCTGTACGGCTGTATGACGTTCAGGCTGTACGGCTGTATGGCGTTCAGGCTGTACGGTTATGGTACGAAACAGCAATTATGGTTTTGATATGTGCGGGATTCACAAACTAGAGGGTCACCCCCCCCCCCCCCATCCTCCCATCCTCCCCCTCCTCCCATCCTCCCCCCCCCACTTCCCCATCCTCCCATCCCACCCCCTCCCCATCCTCCCATCCCACCCCCTCCCCATCATCCCATCCCACCCCCTCCCCATCCTCCCATCCCACCCCCTCCCCATCATCCCATCCCACCCCCTCCCCATCATCCCATCCCACCCCCTCCCCATCATCCCATCCCACGCCCTCCCCATCATCCCATCCCACCCCCTCCCCATCCTCCCATCCCACCCCCTCCCCATCCTCCCATCCCACCCCCTCCCCATCCTCCCATCCCACCCCCTCCCCATCCTCCCATCCCACCCCCTCCCCATCATCCCATCCCACCCCCTCCCCATCCTCCCATCCCACCCCCTCCCCATCCTCCCATCCCACCCCCTCCCCATCATCCCATCCCACCCCCTCCCCATCCTCCCATCCCACCCCCTCCCCATCCTCCCATCCCACCCCCTCCCCATCCTCCCATCCCACCCCCTCCCCATCCTCCCATCCCACCCCCTCCCCATCCTCCCATCCCACCCCCTCCCCATCATCCCATCCCACCCCCTCCCCATCATCCCATCCCACCCCCTCCCCATCATCCCATCCCACCCCCTCCCCATCCTCCCATCCCACCCCCTCCCCATCCTCCCATCCCACCCCCTCCCCATCCTCCCATCCCACCCCCTCCCCATCCTCCCATCCCACCCCCTCCCAATCATCCCATCCCACCCCCTCCCCATCCTCCCATCCCACCCCCTCCCCATCCTCCCATCCCACCCCCTCCCCATCATCCCATCCCACCCCCTCCCCATCCTCCCATCCCACCCCCTCCCCATCATCCCATCCCACCCCCTCCCCATCCTCCCATCCCACCCCCTCCCCATCCTCCCATCCCACCCCCTCCCCATCATCCCATCCCACCCCCTCCCCATCCTCCCATCCCACCCCCTCCCCATCCTCCCATCCCACCCCCTCCCCATCCTCCCATCCCACCCCCTCCCCATCATCCCATCCCACCCCCTCCCCATCCTCCCATCCCACCCCCTCCCCATCCTCCCATCCCACCCCCTCCCCATCATCCCATCCCACCCCCTCCCCATCCTCCCATCCCACCCCCTCCCCATCCTCCCATCCCACCCCCTCCCCATCATCCCATCCCACCCCCTCCCCATCCTCCCATCCCACCCCCTCCCCATCCTCCCATCCCACCCCCTCCCCATCATCCCATCCCACCCCCTCCCCATCATCCCATCCCACCCCCTCCCCATCATCCCATCCCACCCCCTCCCCATCATCCCATCCCACCCCCTCCCCATCATCCCATCCCACCCCCTCCCCATCATCCCATCCCACCCCCTCCCAATCATCCCATCCCACCCCCTCCCCATCCTCCCATCCCACCCCCTCCCCATCCTCCCATCCCACCCCCTCCCCATCCTCCCATCCCACCCCCTCCCCATCATCCCATCCCACCCCCTCCCCATCCTCCCATCCCACCCCCTCCCCATTCTCCCATCCCACCCCCTCCCAATCATCCCATCCCACCCCCTCCCCATCATCCCATCCCACCCCCTCCCCATCATCCCATCCCACCCCCTCCCAATCATCCCATCCCACCCCCTCCCCATCATCCCATCCCATCCCCTCCCCATCCTCCCATCCCACCCCCTCCCCATCATCCCATCCCACCCCCTCCCAATCATCCCATCCCACCCCCTCCCCATCCTCCCATCCCATCCCCTCCCCATCCTCCCATCCCACCCCCTCCCCATCCTCCCATCCCACCCCCTCCCAATCATCCCATCCCATCCCCTCCCCATCCTCCCATCCCATCCCTTCCCCATCCTCCCATCCCACCCCCTCCCCATCCTCCCATCCCACCCCCTCCCAATCATCCCATCCCATCCCCTCCCCATCATCCCATCCCATCCCCTCCCCATCATCCCATCCCACCCCCTCCCCATCCTCCCATCCCACCCCCTCCCCATCATCCCATCCCACCCCCTCCCCATCATCCCATCCCATCCCCTCCCCATCCTCCCATCCCACCCCCTCCCCATCATCCCATCCCACCCCCTCCCAATCATCCCATCCCACCCCCTCCCCATCCTCCCATCCCATCCCCTCCCCATCCTCCCATCCCACCCCCTCCCCATCCTCCCATCCCACCCCCTCCCAATCATCCCATCCCATCCCCTCCCCATCCTCCCATCCCATCCCCTCCCCATCCTCCCATCCCACCCCCTCCCCATCCTCCCATCCCACCCCCTCCCAATCATCCCATCCCATCCCCTCCCCATCATCCCATCCCATCCCCTCCCCATCATCCCATCCCACCCCCTCCCCATCCTCCCATCCCACCCCCTCCCCATCCTCCCATCCCACCCCCTCCCCATCCTCCCATCCCACCCCCTCCCCATCATCCCATCCCACCCCCTCCCCATCATCCCATCCCACCCCCTCCCCATCCTCCCATCCCACCCCCTCCCCATCATCCCATCCCACCCCCCTCCCCATCATCCCATCCCACCCCCTCCCAATCATCCCATCCCACCCCCTCCCAATCATCCCATCCCACCCCCTCCCCATCATCCCATCCCACCCCCCTCCCCATCATCCCATCCCACCCCCTCCCCATCCTCCCATCCCACCCCCTCCCAATCATCCCATCCCACCCCCTCCCCATCATCCCATTCCACCCCCTCCCCATCATCCCATCCCACCCCCTCCCCATCCTCCCATCCCACCCCCTCCCCATCCTCCCATCCCACCCCCTCCCAATCATCCCATCCCATCCCCTCCCCATCATCCCATCCCATCCCCTCCCCATCATCCCATCCCACCCCCTCCCCATCCTCCCATCCCACCCCCTCCCCATCCTCCCATCCCACCCCCTCCCCATCATCCCATCCCACCCCCTCCCCATCCTCCCATCCCACCCCCTCCCCATCATCCCATCCCACCCCCTCCCCATCATCCCATCCCACCCCCTCCCCATCATCCCATCCCACCCCCTCCCCATCCTCCCATCCCACCCCCTCCCCATCATCCCATCCCACCCCCTCCCCATCATCCCATCCCACCCCCTCCCAATCATCCCATCCCACCCCCTCCCCATCATCCCATCCCACCCCCTCCCCATCATCCCATCCCACCCCCTTTCCAATCATCCCATCCCACCCCCTCCCCATCATCCCATCCCACCCCCTCCCCATCATCCCATCCCACCCCCTCCCCATCATCCCATCCCACCCCCTCCCCATCCTCCCATCCCACCCCCTCCCCATCATCCCATCCCACCCCCCCTCCCCATCATCCCATCCCACCCCCTCCCAATCATCCCATCCCACCCCCTCCCAATCATCCCATCCCACCCCCTCCCCATCATCCCATCCCACCCCCTCCCCATCATCCCATCCCACCCCCTCCCCATCATCCCATCCCACCCCCCTCCCCATCATCCCATCCCACCCCCTCCCCATCATCCCATCCCACCCCCTCCCCATCATCCCATCCCACCCCCTCCCCATCATCCCATCCCACCCCCCTCCCCATCATCCCATCCCACCCCCTCCCCATTCTCCCATCCCACCCCCTCCCCATCATCCCATCCCACCCCCTCCCCATCATCCCATCCCACCCCCCTCCCCATCATCCCATCCCACCCCCTCCCAATCATCCCATCCCACCCCCTCCCCATCATCCCATCCCACCCCCCTCCCCATCATCCCATCCCACCCCCTCCCCATCATCCCATCCCACCCCCTCCCAATCATCCCATCCCACCCCCTCCCAATCATCCCATCCCACCCCCTCCCAATCATCCCATCCCACCCCCTCCCCATCATCCCATCCCACCCCCTCCCAATCATCCCATCCCACCCCCTCCCAATCATCCCATCCCACCCCCTCCCAATCATCCCATCCCACCCCCTCCCCATCATCCCATCCCACCCCCTCCCAATCATCCCATCCCACCCCCTCCCCATCATCCATCCCACCCCCTCCCCATCATCCCATCCCACCCCCTCCCAATCATCCCATCCCACCCCCTCCCCATCATCCCATCCCACCCCCTCCCAATCATCCCATCCCACCCCCTCCCCATCATCCCATCCCACCCCCTCCCCATCATCCCATCCCACCCCCTCCCAATGATCCCATCCCACCCCCTCCCCATCATCCCATCCCACCCCCTCCCCATCATCCCATCCCACCCCCTCCCAATCATCCCATCCCACCCCCTCCCCATCATCCCATCCCACCCCCTCCCAATCATCCCATCCCACCCCTCCCCATCATCCCATCCCACCCCCTCCCCATCATCCCATCCCACCCCCTCCCCATCATCCCATCCCACCCCCTCCCCATCCTCCCATCCCACCCCCTCCCAATCATCCCATCCCACCCCCTCCCCATCCTCCCATCCCACCCCCTCCCAATCATCCCATCCCACCCCCTCCCCATCATCCCATCCCACCCCCTCCCAATCATCCCATCCCACCCCCTCCCCATCCTCCCATCCCACCCCCTCCCAATCATCCCATCCCACCCCCTCCCAATCATCCCATGCCATCCCCTCCCCATCCTCCCATCCCACCCCCTCCCAATCATCCCATCCCACCCCCTCCCAATCATCCCATCCCACCCCCTCCCAATCATCCCATCCCACCCCCTCCCAATCATCCCATCCCACCCCCTCCCCAATCATCCCATCCCACCCCCTCCCAATCATCCCATCCCACCCCCTCCCAATCATCCCATGCCACCCCCTCCCAATCATCCCATGCCACCCCCTCCCAATCATCCCATCCCACCCCCTCCCAATCATCCCATCCCACCCCCTCCCAATCATCCCATCCCACCCCCTCCCAATCATCCCATCCCACCCCCTCCCAATCATCCCATCCCACCCCCTCCCAATCATCCCATCCCACCCCCTCCCAATCATCCCATCCCACCCCCTCCCCATCATCCCATCCCACCCCCTCCCCATCATCCCATCCCACCCCCTTTCCAATCATCCCATCCCACCCCCTCCCCATCATCCCATCCCACCCCCTCCCAATCATCCCATCCCACCCCCTCCCAATCATCCCATCCCACCCCCTCCCCATCATCCCATCCCACCCCCTTTCCAATCATCCCATCCCACCCCCTCCCAATCATCCCATCCCACCCCCTCCCAATCATCCCATCCCACCCCCTCCCAATCATCCCATCCCACCCCCTCCCCATCATCCCATCCCACCCCCTCCCAATCATCCCATCCCACCCCCTCCCCATCATCCCATCCCACCCCCTCCCAATCATCCCATCCCCCCCCCTCCCAATCATCCCATCCCACCCCCTCCCCATCATCCCATCCCACCCCCTCCCAATCATCCCATCCCACCCCCTCCCAATCATCCCATCCCACCCCCTCCCCAATCATCCCATCCCACCCCCTCCCAATCATCCCATCCCACCCCCTCCCAATCATCCCATCCCACCCCCTCCCCATCATCCCATCCCACCCCCTCCCAATCATCCCATCCCACCCCCTCCCCATCCTCCCATCCCACCCCCTCCCCATCCTCCCATCCCACCCCCTCCCCATCCTCCCATCCCACCCCCTCCCAATCATCCCATCCCACCCCCTCCCCATCCTCCCATCCCACCCCCTCCCCATCCTCCCATCCCACCCCCTCCCCATCATCCCATCCCACCCCCTCCCCATCCTCCCATCCCACCCCCTCCCCATCATCCCATCCTACCCCCTCCCCATCCTCCCATCCCACCCCCTCCCCATCCTCCCATCCCACCCCCTCCCCATCCTCCCATCCCACCCCCTCCCCATCCTCCCATCCCACCCCCTCCCCATCCTCCCATCCCACCCCCTCCCCATCCTCCCATCCCACCCCCTCCCCATCATCCCATCCCACCCCCTCCCCATCCTCCCATCCCACCCCCTCCCCATCCTCCCATCCCACCCCCTCCCCATCATCCCATCCCACCCCCTCCCCATCCTCCCATCCCACCCCCTCCCCATCCTCCCATCCCACCCCCTCCCCATCATCCCATCCCACCCCCTCCCCATCCTCCCATCCCACCCCCTCCCCATCCTCCCATCCCACCCCCTCCCCATCATCCCATCCCACCCCCTCCCCATCATCCCATCCCACCCCCTCCCCATCATCCCATCCCACCCCCTCCCCATCATCCCATCCCACCCCCTCCCCATCATCCCATCCCACCCCCTCCCCATCATCCCATCCCACCCCCTCCCAATCATCCCATCCCACCCCCTCCCCATCCTCCCATCCCACCCCCTCCCCATCCTCCCATCCCACCCCCTCCCCATCCTCCCATCCCACCCCCTCCCCATCATCCCATCCCACCCCCTCCCCATCCTCCCATCCCACCCCCTCCCCATCATCCCATCCCACCCCCTCCCAATCATCCCATCCCACCCCCTCCCCATCATCCCATCCCACCCCCTCCCCATCATCCCATCCCACCCCCTCCCAATCATCCCATCCCACCCCCTCCCCATCATCCCATCCCATCCCCTCCCCATCCTCCCATCCCACCCCCTCCCCATCATCCCATCCCACCCCCTCCCCATCATCCCATCCCACCCCCTCCCCATCCTCCCATCCCATCCCCTCCCCATCCTCCCATCCCACCCCCTCCCCATCCTCCCATCCCACCCCCTCCCAATCATCCCATCCCATCCCCTCCCCATCCTCCCATCCCATCCCTTCCCCATCCTCCCATCCCACCCCCTCCCCATCCTCCCATCCCACCCCCTCCCAATCATCCCATCCCATCCCCTCCCCATCATCCCATCCCATCCCCTCCCCATCATCCCATCCCACCCCCTCCCCATCCTCCCATCCCACCCCCTCCCCATCATCCCATCCCACCCCCTCCCCATCATCCCATCCCATCCCCTCCCCATCCTCCCATCCCACCCCCTCCCCATCATCCCATCCCACCCCCTCCCAATCATCCCATCCCACCCCCTCCCCATCCTCCCATCCCATCCCCTCCCCATCCTCCCATCCCACCCCCTCCCATCCTCCCATCCCACCCCCTCCCAATCATCCCATCCCATCCCCTCCCCATCCTCCCATCCCATCCCCTCCCCATCCTCCCATCCCACCCCCTCCCCATCCTCCCATCCCACCCCCTCCCAATCATCCCATCCCATCCCCTCCCCATCATCCCATCCCATCCCCTCCCCATCATCCCATCCCACCCCTCCCCATCCTCCCATCCCACCCCCTCCCCATCCTCCCATCCCACCCCCTCCCCATCCTCCCATCCCACCCCCTCCCCATCATCCCATCCCACCCCCTCCCCATCATCCCATCCCACCCCCTCCCCATCCTCCCATCCCACCCCCTCCCCATCATCCCATCCCACCCCCCTCCCCATCATCCCATCCCACCCCCTCCCAATCATCCCATCCCACCCCCTCCCCATCATCCCATCCCACCCCCCTCCCCATCATCCCATCCCACCCCCTCCCCATCCTCCCATCCCACCCCCTCCCAATCATCCCATCCCACCCCCTCCCCATCATCCCATCCCACCCCCTCCCCATCATCCCATCCCACCCCCTCCCCATCCTCCCATCCCACCCCCTCCCCATCCTCCCATCCCACCCCCTCCCAATCATCCCATCCCATCCCCTCCCCATCATCCCATCCCATCCCCTCCCCATCATCCCATCCCACCCCCTCCCCATCCTCCCATCCCACCCCCTCCCCATCCTCCCATCCCACCCCCTCCCCATCATCCCATCCCACCCCCTCCCCATCCTCCCATCCCACCCCCTCCCCATCATCCCATCCCACCCCCTCCCCATCATCCCATCCCACCCCCTCCCCATCATCCCATCCCACCCCCTCCCCATCCTCCCATCCCACCCCCTCCCCATCATCCCATCCCACCCCCTCCCCATCATCCCATCCCACCCCCTCCCAATCATCCCATCCCACCCCCTCCCCATCATCCCATCCCACCCCCTCCCCATCATCCCATCCCACCCCCTTTCCAATCATCCATCCCACCCCCTCCCCATCATCCCATCCCACCCCCTCCCCATCATCCCATCCCACCCCCTCCCCATCATCCCATCCCACCCCCTCCCCATCCTCCCATCCCACCCCCTCCCCATCATCCCATCCCACCCCCCTCCCCATCATCCCATCCCACCCCCTCCCAATCATCCCATCCCACCCCCTCCCAATCATCCCATCCCACCCCCTCCCCATCATCCCATCCCACCCCCTCCCCATCATCCCATCCCACCCCCTCCCCATCATCCCATCCCACCCCCCTCCCCATCATCCCATCCCACCCCCTCCCCATCATCCCATCCCACCCCCTCCCCATCATCCCATCCCACCCCCTCCCCATCATCCCATCCCACCCCCCTCCCCATCATCCCATCCCACCCCCTCCCCATTCTCCCATCCCACCCCCTCCCCATCATCCCATCCCACCCCCTCCCCATCATCCCATCCCACCCCCCTCCCCATCATCCCATCCCACCCCCTCCCAATCATCCCATCCCACCCCCTCCCCATCATCCCATCCCACCCCCCTCCCCATCATCCCATCCCACCCCCTCCCCATCATCCCATCCCACCCCCTCCCAATCATCCCATCCCACCCCCTCCCAATCATCCCATCCCACCCCCTCCCAATCATCCCATCCCACCCCCTCCCCATCATCCCATCCCACCCCCTCCCAATCATCCCATCCCACCCCCTCCCAATCATCCCATCCCACCCCCTCCCCATCATCCCATCCCACCCCCTCCCCATCATCCCATCCCACCCCCTCCCCATCATCCCATCCCACCCCCTCCCCATCATCCCATCCCACCCCCTCCCAATCATCCCATCCCACCCCCTCCCCATCATCCCATCCCACCCCCTCCCCATCATCCCATCCCACCCCCTCCCAATGATCCCATCCCACCCCCTCCCCATCATCCCATCCCACCCCCTCCCCATCATCCCATCCCACCCCCTCCCAATCATCCCATCCCACCCCCTCCCCATCATCCCATCCCACCCCCTCCCAATCATCCCATCCCACCCCTCCCCATCATCCCATCCCACCCCCTCCCCATCATCCCATCCCACCCCCTCCCCATCATCCCATCCCACCCCCTCCCCATCCTCCCATCCCACCCCCTCCCAATCATCCCATCCCACCCCCTCCCCATCCTCCCATCCCACCCCCTCCCAATCATCCCATCCCACCCCCTCCCCATCATCCCATCCCACCCCCTCCCAATCATCCCATCCCACCCCCTCCCCATCCTCCCATCCCACCCCCTCCCAATCATCCCATCCCACCCCCTCCCAATCATCCCATGCCATCCCCTCCCCATCCTCCCATCCCACCCCCTCCCAATCATCCCATCCCACCCCCTCCCAATCATCCCATCCCACCCCCTCCCAATCATCCCATCCCACCCCCTCCCAATCATCCCATCCCACCCCCTCCCCAATCATCCCATCCCACCCCCTCCCAATCATCCCATCCCACCCCCTCCCAATCATCCCATGCCACCCCCTCCCAATCATCCCATGCCACCCCCTCCCAATCATCCCATCCCACCCCCTCCCAATCATCCCATCCCACCCCCTCCCAATCATCCCATCCCACCCCCTCCCAATCATCCCATCCCACCCCCTCCCAATCATCCCATCCCACCCCCTCCCAATCATCCCATCCCACCCCCTCCCAATCATCCCATCCCACCCCCTCCCCATCATCCCATCCCACCCCCTCCCCATCATCCCATCCCACCCCCTTTCCAATCATCCCATCCCACCCCCTCCCCATCATCCCATCCCACCCCCTCCCAATCATCCCATCCCACCCCCTCCCAATCATCCCATCCCACCCCCTCCCCATCATCCCATCCCACCCCCTTTCCAATCATCCCATCCCACCCCCTCCCAATCATCCCATCCCACCCCCTCCCAATCATCCCATCCCACCCCCTCCCAATCATCCCATCCCACCCCCTCCCCATCATCCCATCCCACCCCCTCCCAATCATCCCATCCCACCCCCTCCCCATCATCCCATCCCACCCCCTCCCAATCATCCCATCCCCCCCCCTCCCAATCATCCCATCCCACCCCCTCCCAATCATCCCATCCCACCCCCTCCCAATCATCCCATCCCACCCCCTCCCAATCATCCCATCCCACCCCCTCCCCAATCATCCCATCCCACCCCCTCCCAATCATCCCATCCCACCCCTCCCAATCATCCCATCCCACCCCCTCCCAATCATCCCATCCCACCCCCTCCCAATCATCCCATCCCACCCCCTCCCAATCATCCCATCCCACCCCCTCCCAATCATCCCATCCCACCCCCTCCCAATCATCCCATCCCACCCCCTCCCAATCATCCCATCCCACCCCCTCCCAATCATCCCATCCCACCCCCTCCCAATCATCCCATCCCACCCCCTCCCCATCCTCCCATCCCACCCCCTCCCAATCATCCCATCCCACCCCCTCCCCATCCTCCCATCCCACCCCCTCCCAATCATCCCATCCCACCCCCTCCCAATCATCCCATCCCACCCCCTCCCAATCATCCCATCCCACCCCCTTTCCAATCATCCCATCCCACCCCCTCCCAATCATCCCATCCCACCCCCTCCCAATCATCCCATCCCACCCCCTCCCAATCATCCCATCCCACCCCTCCCAATCATCCCATCCCACCCCCTCACCATCATCCCATCCCACCCCCTCCCAATCATCCCATCCCACCCCCTCCCAATCATCCCATCCCACCCCCTCCCCATCATCCCATCCCACCCCCTCCCAATCATCCCATCCCACCCCCTCCCAATCATCCCATCCCACCCCCTTCCCAATCATCCCATCCCACCCCCTCCCAATCATCCCATCCTATCCCCTCCCAATCATCCCATCCCACCCCCTCCCAATCATCCCATCCCACCCCCTCCCAATCATCCCATCCCACCCCCTCCCAATCATCCCATCCCACCCCCTCCCAATCATCCCATCCCACCCCCTCCCAATCATCCCATCCCACCCCCTCCCAATCATCCCATCCCACCCCCTCCCAATCATCCCATCCCACCCCCTCCCAATCATCCCATCCCACCCCCTCCCAATCATCCCATCCCACCCCCTCCCCATCATCCCATCCCACCCCCTCCCAATCATCCCATCCCACCCCCTCCCAATCATCCCATCCCACCCCCTCCCAATCATCCCATCCCACCCCCTCCCCATCATCCCATCCCACCCCCTCCCAATCATCCCATCCCACCCCCTCCCAATCATCCCATCCCACCCCTCCCAATCATCCCATGCCATCCCCTCCCAATCATCCCATCCCACCCCCTCCCAATCATCCCATCCCACCCCCTCCCCATCATCCCATCCCACCCCCTCCCAATCATCCCATCCCACCCCCTCCCAATCATCCCATCCCACCCCCTCCCAATCATCCCATCCCACCCCCTCCCAATCATCCCATCCCACCCCCTCCCAATCATCCCATGCCATCCCCTCCCAATCATCCCATCCCACCCCCTCCCAATCATCCCATCCCACCCCCTCCCAATCATCCCATCCCACCCCCTCCCAATCATCCCATCCCACCCCCTCCCAATCATCCCATCCCACCCCCTCCCAATCATCCCATCCCACCCCTCCCAATCATCCCATCCCACCCCCTCCCAATCATCCCATCCCACCCCCTCCCCATCATCCCATCCCACCCCCTTTCCAATCATCCCATCCCACCCCCTCCCAATCATCCCATCCCACCCCCTCCCAATCATCCCATCCCACCCCCTCCCCATCCTCCCATCCCACCCCCTCCCAATCATCCCATCCCACCCCCTCCCAATCATCCCATCCCACCCCCTCCCCATCATCCCATCCCACCCCCTCCCAATCATCCCATCCCACCCCCTCCCAATCATCCCATCCCACCCCCTCCCCATCCTCCCATCCCACCCCTCCCCATCCTCCCATCCCACCCCCTCCCAATCATCCCATCCCACCCCCTCCCCATCCTCCCATCCCATCCCCTCCCCATCCTCCCATCCCACCCCCTCCCCATCCTCCCATCCCATCCCCTCCCATCCTCCCATCCCACCCCCTCCCCATCCTCCCATCCCACCCCCTCCCAATCATCCCATCCCACCCCCTCCCCATCCTCCCATCCCATCCCCTCCCCATCCTCCCATCCCACCCCCTCCCCATCATCCCATCCCACCCCCTCCCCATCCTCCCATCCCATCCCCTCCCCATCCTCCCATCCCACCCCCTCCCCATCATCCCATCCCACCCCCTCCCAATCATCCCATCCCACCCCCTCCCCATCCTCCCATCCCATCCCCTCCCCATCCTCCCATCCCACCCCCTCCCCATCCTCCCATCCCACCCCCTCCCAATCATCCCATCCCACCCCCTCCCCATCCTCCCATCCCATCCCCTCCCCATCCTCCCATCCCACCCCCTCCCCATCCTCCCATCCCATCCCCTCCCCATCCTCCATCCCACCCCCTCCCCATCCTCCCATCCCACCCCCTCCCAATCATCCCATCCCACCCCCTCCCCATCATCCCATCCCACCCCCTCCCAATCATCCCATCCCACCCCCTCCCCATCCTCCCATCCCATCCCCTCCCCATCCTCCCATCCCACCCCCTCCCCATCCTCCCATCCCACCCCCTCCCAATCATCCCATCCCATCCCCTCCCCATCCTCCCATCCCATCCCCTCCCCATCCTCCCATCCCACCCCCTCCCCATCCTCCCATCCCACCCCCTCCCAATCATCCCATCCCATCCCCTCCCCATCATCCCATCCCATCCCCTCCCCATCATCCCATCCCACCCCCTCCCCATCCTCCCATCCCACCCCCTCCCCATCCTCCCATCCCACCCCCTCCCCATCATCCCATCCCACCCCCTCCCCATCCTCCCATCCCACCCCCTCCCCATCATCCCATCCCACCCCCTCCCCATCCTCCCATCCCACCCCCTCCCCATCATCCCATCCCACCCCCTCCCCATCATCCCATCCCACCCCCTCCCCATCATCCCATCCCACCCCCTCCCCATCATCCCATCCCACCCCCTCCCCATCATCCCATCCCACCCCCTCCCCATCCTCCCATCCCACCCCCTCCCCATCCTCCCATCCCACCCCCTCCCCATCCTCCCATCCCACCCCCTCCCCATCATCCCATCCCACCCCCTCCCCATCATCCCATCCCACCCCCTCCCCATCATCCCATCCCACCCCCTCCCCATCATCCCATCCCACCCCCCTCCCCATCATCCCATCCCACCCCCTCCCCATCATCCCATCCCACCCCCTCCCAATCATCCCATCCCACCCCCTCCCCATCATCCCATCCCACCCCCTCCCCATCATCCCATCCCACCCCCTCCCCATCCTCCCATCCCACCCCCTCCCCATCCTCCCATCCCACCCCCTCCCAATCATCCCATCCCATCCCCTCCCCATCCTCCCATCCCATCCCCTCCCCATCATCCCATCCCACCCCCTCCCCATCCTCCCATCCCACCCCCTCCCCATCCTCCCATCCCACCCCCTCCCCATCATCCCATCCCACCCCCTCCCCATCCTCCCATCCCACCCCCTCCCCATCATCCCATCCCACCCCCTCCCCATCCTCCCATCCCACCCCCTCCCCATCATCCCATCCCACCCCCTCCCCATCATCCCATCCCACCCCCTCCCCATCATCCCATCCCACCCCCTCCCCATCCTCCCATCCCACCCCCTCCCCATCATCCCATCCCACCCCCCTCCCCATCATCCCATCCCACCCCCTCCCAATCATCCCATCCCACCCCCTCCCAATCATCCCATCCCACCCCCTCCCCATCCTCCCATCCCACCCCCTCCCCATCATCCCATCCCACCCCCTCCCCATCATCCCATCCCACCCCCTCCCAATCATCCCATCCCACCCCCTCCCAATCATCCCATCCCACCCCCTCCCAATCATCCCATCCCACCCCCTCCCCATCATCCCATCCCACCCCCTCCCAATCATCCCATCCCACCCCCTCCCAATCATCCCATCCCACCCCCTCCCAATCATCCCATCCCACCCCCTCCCCATCATCCCATCCCACCCCCTCCCAATCATCCCATCCCACCCCCTCCCAATCATCCCATCCCACCCCCTCCCCATCATCCCATCCCACCCCCTCCCAATCATCCCATCCCACCCCCTCCCCATCATCCCATCCCACCCCCTCCCAATCATCCCATCCCACCCCCTCCCCATCATCCCATCCCACCCCCTCCCAATCATCCCATCCCACCCCTCCCCATCATCCCATCCCACCCCCTCCCCATCATCCCATCCCACCCCCTCCCCATCATCCCATCCCACCCCCTCCCCATCCTCCCATCCCACCCCCTCCCAATCATCCCATCCCACCCCCTCCCAATCATCCCATCCCACCCCCTCCCAATCATCCCATCCCACCCCCTCCCAATCATCCCATCCCACCCCCTCCCAATCATCCCATCCCACCCCCTCCCAATCATCCCATCCCACCCCCTCCCAATCATCCCATCCCACCCCCTCCCAATCATCCCATCCCACCCCCTCCCAATCATCCCATCCCACCCCCTCCCAATCATCCCATCCCACCCCCTCCCAATCATCCCATCCCACCCCCTCCCCATCATCCCATCCCACCCCCTCCCAATCATCCCATCCCACCCCCTCCCCATCCTCCCATCCCACCCCCTCCCCATCATCCCATCCCACCCCCTCCCAATCATCCCATCCCACCCCCTCCCAATCATCCCATCCCACCCCCTTTCCAATCATCCCATCCCACCCCCTCCCAATCATCCCATCCCACCCCCTCCCAATCATCCCATCCCACCCCCTCCCAATCATCCCATCCCACCCCCTCCCAATCATCCCATCCCACCCCCTCACCATCATCCCATCCCACCCCCTCCCAATCATCCCATCCCACCCCCTCCCAATCATCCCATCCCACCCCCTCCCCATCATCCCATCCCACCCCCTCCCAATCATCCCATCCCACCCCCTCCCAATCATCCCATCCCACCCCCTTCCCAATCATCCCATCCCACCCCCTCCCAATCATCCCATCCTATCCCCTCCCAATCATCCCATCCCACCCCCTCCCAATCATCCCATCCCACCCCCTCCCAATCATCCCATCCCACCCCCTCCCAATCATCCCATCCCACCCCCTCCCAATCATCCCATCCCACCCCCTCCCAATCATCCCATCCCACCCCCTCCCAATCATCCCATCCCACCCCCTCCCAATCATCCCATCCCACCCCCTCCCAATCATCCCATCCCACCCCCTCCCAATCATCCCATCCCACCCCCTCCCCATCATCCCATCCCACCCCCTCCCAATCATCCCATCCCACCCCCTCCCAATCATCCCATCCCACCCCCTCCCAATCATCCCATCCCACCCCCTCCCCATCATCCCATCCCACCCCCTCCCAATCATCCCATCCCACCCCCTCCCAATCATCCCATCCCACCCCCTCCCAATCATCCCATGCCATCCCCTCCCAATCATCCCATCCCACCCCCTCCCAATCATCCCATCCCACCCCCTCCCCATCATCCCATCCCACCCCCTCCCAATCATCCCATCCCACCCCCTCCCAATCATCCCATCCCACCCCCTCCCAATCATCCCATCCCACCCCCTCCCAATCATCCCATCCCACCCCCTCCCAATCATCCCATGCCATCCCCTCCCAATCATCCCATCCCACCCCCTCCCAATCATCCCATCCCACCCCCTCCCAATCATCCCATCCCACCCCCTCCCAATCATCCCATCCCACCCCCTCCCAATCATCCCATCCCACCCCCTCCCAATCATCCCATCCCACCCCCTCCCAATCATCCCATCCCACCCCCTCCCAATCATCCCATCCCACCCCCTCCCCATCATCCCATCCCACCCCCTTTCCAATCATCCCATCCCACCCCCTCCCAATCATCCCATCCCACCCCCTCCCAATCATCCCATCCCACCCCCTCCCCATCCTCCCATCCCACCCCCTCCCAATCATCCCATCCCACCCCCTCCCAATCATCCCATCCCACCCCCTCCCCATCATCCCATCCCACCCCCTCCCAATCATCCCATCCCACCCCCTCCCAATCATCCCATCCCACCCCCTCCCCATCCTCCCATCCCACCCCCTCCCCATCCTCCCATCCCACCCCCTCCCAATCATCCCATCCCACCCCCTCCCCATCCTCCCATCCCATCCCCTCCCCATCCTCCCATCCCACCCCCTCCCCATCCTCCCATCCCATCCCCTCCCCATCCTCCCATCCCACCCCCTCCCCATCCTCCCATCCCACCCCCTCCCAATCATCCCATCCCACCCCCTCCCCATCCTCCCATCCCATCCCCTCCCCATCCTCCCATCCCACCCCCTCCCCATCATCCCATCCCACCCCCTCCCCATCCTCCCATCCCATCCCCTCCCCATCCTCCCATCCCACCCCCTCCCCATCATCCCATCCCACCCCCTCCCAATCATCCCATCCCACCCCCTCCCCATACTCCCATCCCATCCCCTCCCCATCCTCCCATCCCACCCCCTCCCCATCCTCCCATCCCACCCCCTCCCAATCATCCCATCCCACCCCCTCCCCATCCTCCCATCCCATCCCCTCCCCATCCTCCCATCCCACCCCCTCCCCATCCTCCCATCCCATCCCCTCCCCATCCTCCCATCCCACCCCCTCCCCATCCTCCCATCCCACCCCCTCCCAATCATCCCATCCCACCCCCTCCCCATCATCCCATCCCACCCCCTCCCAATCATCCCATCCCACCCCCTCCCCATCCTCCCATCCCATCCCCTCCCCATCCTCCCATCCCACCCCCTCCCCATCCTCCCATCCCACCCCCTCCCAATCATCCCATCCCATCCCCTCCCCATCCTCCCATCCCATCCCCTCCCCATCCTCCCATCCCACCCCCTCCCCATCCTCCCATCCCACCCCCTCCCAATCATCCCATCCCATCCCCTCCCCATCATCCCATCCCATCCCCTCCCCATCATCCCATCCCACCCCCTCCCCATCCTCCCATCCCACCCCCTCCCCATCCTCCCATCCCACCCCCTCCCCATCATCCCATCCCACCCCCTCCCCATCCTCCCATCCCACCCCCTCCCCATCATCCCATCCCACCCCCTCCCCATCCTCCCATCCCACCCCCTCCCCATCATCCCATCCCACCCCCTCCCCATCATCCCATCCCACCCCCTCCCCATCATCCCATCCCACCCCCTCCCCATCATCCCATCCCACCCCCTCCCCATCATCCCATCCCACCCCCTCCCCATCCTCCCATCCCACCCCCTCCCCATCCTCCCATCCCACCCCCTCCCCATCCTCCCATCCCACCCCCTCCCCATCATCCCATCCCACCCCCTCCCCATCATCCCATCCCACCCCCTCCCCATCCTCCCATCCCACCCCCTCCCAATCATCCCATCCCACCCCCTCCCAATCATCCCATCCCACCCCCTCCCAATCATCCCATCCCACCCCCTCCCAATCATCCCATCCCACCCCCTCCCAATCATCCCATCCCACCCCCTCCCAATCATCCCATCCCACCCCCTCCCAATCATCCCATCCCACCCCCTCCCAATCATCCCATCCCACCCCCTCCCAATCATCCCATCCCACCCCCTCCCAATCATCCCATCCCACCCCCTCCCAATCATCCCATCCCACCCCCTCCCCATCATCCCATCCCACCCCCTCCCAATCATCCCATCCCACCCCCTCCCCATCCTCCCATCCCACCCCCTCCCAATCATCCCATCCCACCCCCTCCCAATCATCCCATCCCACCCCCTCCCAATCATCCCATCCCACCCCCTTTCCAATCATCCCATCCCACCCCCTCCCAATCATCCCATCCCACCCCCTCCCAATCATCCCATCCCACCCCCTCCCAATCATCCCATCCCACCCCCTCCCAATCATCCCATCCCACCCCCTCACCATCATCCCATCCCACCCCCTCCCAATCATCCCATCCCACCCCCTCCCAATCATCCCATCCCACCCCCTCCCCATCATCCCATCCCACCCCCTCCCAATCATCCCATCCCACCCCCTCCCAATCATCCCATCCCACCCCCTTCCCAATCATCCCATCCCACCCCCTCCCAATCATCCCATCCTATCCCCTCCCAATCATCCCATCCCACCCCCTCCCAATCATCCCATCCCACCCCCTCCCAATCATCCCATCCCACCCCCTCCCAATCATCCCATCCCACCCCCTCCCAATCATCCCATCCCACCCCCTCCCAATCATCCCATCCCACCCCCTCCCAATCATCCCATCCCACCCCCTCCCAATCATCCCATCCCACCCCCTCCCAATCATCCCATCCCACCCCCTCCCAATCATCCCATCCCACCCCCTCCCCATCATCCCATCCCACCCCCTCCCAATCATCCCATCCCACCCCCTCCCAATCATCCCATCCCACCCCCTCCCAATCATCCCATCCCACCCCCTCCCCATCATCCCATCCCACCCCCTCCCAATCATCCCATCCCACCCCCTCCCAATCATCCCATCCCACCCCCTCCCAATCATCCCATGCCATCCCCTCCCAATCATCCCATCCCACCCCCTCCCAATCATCCCATCCCACCCCCTCCCCATCATCCCATCCCACCCCCTCCCAATCATCCCATCCCACCCCCTCCCAATCATCCCATCCCACCCCCTCCCAATCATCCCATCCCACCCCCTCCCAATCATCCCATCCCACCCCCTCCCAATCATCCCATGCCATCCCCTCCCAATCATCCCATCCCACCCCCTCCCAATCATCCCATCCCACCCCCTCCCAATCATCCCATCCCACCCCCTCCCAATCATCCCATCCCACCCCCTCCCAATCATCCCATCCCACCCCCTCCCAATCATCCCATCCCACCCCCTCCCAATCATCCCATCCCACCCCCTCCCAATCATCCCATCCCACCCCCTCCCCATCATCCCATCCCACCCCCTTTCCAATCATCCCATCCCACCCCCTCCCAATCATCCCATCCCACCCCCTCCCAATCATCCCATCCCACCCCCTCCCCATCCTCCCATCCCACCCCCTCCCAATCATCCCATCCCACCCCCTCCCAATCATCCCATCCCACCCCCTCCCCATCATCCCATCCCACCCCCTCCCAATCATCCCATCCCACCCCCTCCCAATCATCCCATCCCACCCCCTCCCCATCCTCCCATCCCACCCCCTCCCCATCCTCCCATCCCACCCCCTCCCAATCATCCCATCCCACCCCCTCCCCATCCTCCCATCCCATCCCCTCCCCATCCTCCCATCCCACCCCCTCCCCATCCTCCCATCCCATCCCCTCCCCATCCTCCCATCCCACCCCCTCCCCATCCTCCCATCCCACCCCCTCCCAATCATCCCATCCCACCCCCTCCCCATCCTCCCATCCCATCCCCTCCCCATCCTCCCATCCCACCCCCTCCCCATCATCCCATCCCACCCCCTCCCCATCCTCCCATCCCATCCCCTCCCCATCCTCCCATCCCACCCCCTCCCCATCATCCCATCCCACCCCCTCCCAATCATCCCATCCCACCCCCTCCCCATACTCCCATCCCATCCCCTCCCCATCCTCCCATCCCACCCCCTCCCCATCCTCCCATCCCACCCCCTCCCAATCATCCCATCCCACCCCCTCCCCATCCTCCCATCCCATCCCTCCCCATCCTCCCATCCCACCCCCTCCCCATCCTCCCATCCCATCCCCTCCCCATCCTCCCATCCCACCCCCTCCCCATCCTCCCATCCCACCCCCTCCCAATCATCCCATCCCACCCCCTCCCCATCATCCCATCCCACCCCCTCCCAATCATCCCATCCCACCCCCTCCCCATCCTCCCATCCCATCCCCTCCCCATCCTCCCATCCCACCCCCTCCCCATCCTCCCATCCCACCCCCTCCCAATCATCCCATCCCATCCCCTCCCCATCCTCCCATCCCATCCCCTCCCCATCCTCCCATCCCACCCCCTCCCCATCCTCCCATCCCACCCCCTCCCAATCATCCCATCCCATCCCCTCCCCATCATCCCATCCCATCCCCTCCCCATCATCCCATCCCACCCCCTCCCCATCCTCCCATCCCACCCCCTCCCCATCCTCCCATCCCACCCCCTCCCCATCATCCCATCCCACCCCCTCCCCATCCTCCCATCCCACCCCCTCCCCATCATCCCATCCCACCCCCTCCCCATCCTCCCATCCCACCCCCTCCCCATCATCCCATCCCACCCCCTCCCCATCATCCCATCCCACCCCCTCCCCATCATCCCATCCCACCCCCTCCCCATCATCCCATCCCACCCCCTCCCCATCATCCCATCCCACCCCCTCCCCATCCTCCCATCCCACCCCCTCCCCATCCTCCCATCCCACCCCCTCCCCATCCTCCCATCCCACCCCCTCCCCATCATCCCATCCCACCCCCTCCCCATCATCCCATCCCACCCCCTCCCCATCATCCCATCCCACCCCCTCCCCATCATCCCATCCCACCCCCCTCCCCATCATCCCATCCCACCCCCTCCCAATCATCCCATCCCACCCCCTCCCAATCATCCCATCCCACCCCCTCCCCATCATCCCATCCCACCCCCTCCCCATCATCCCATCCCACCCCCTCCCCATCCTCCCATCCCACCCCCTCCCCATCCTCCCATCCCACCCCCTCCCAATCATCCCATCCCATCCCCTCCCCATCATCCCATCCCATCCCCTCCCCATCATCCCATCCCACCCCCTCCCCATCCTCCCATCCCACCCCCTCCCCATCCTCCCATCCCACCCCCTCCCCATCATCCCATCCCACCCCCTCCCCATCCTCCCATCCCACCCCCTCCCCATCATCCCATCCCACCCCCTCCCCATCCTCCCATCCCACCCCCTCCCCATCATCCCATCCCACCCCCTCCCCATCATCCCATCCCACCCCCTCCCCATCATCCCATCCCACCCCCTCCCCATCATCCCATCCCACCCCCTCCCAATCATCCCATCCCACCCCCTCCCCATCATCCCATCCCACCCCCTCCCCATCATCCCATCCCACCCCCTCCCCATCCTCCCATCCCACCCCCTCCCCATCATCCCATCCCACCCCCTCCCCATCATCCCATCCCATCCCCTCCCCATCCTCCCATCCCACCCCCTCCCCATCATCCCATCCCACCCCCTCCCCATCCTCCCATCCCATCCCCTCCCCATCCTCCCATCCCACCCCCTCCCCATCCTCCCATCCCACCCCCTCCCAATCATCCCATCCCATCCCCTCCCCATCCTCCCATCCCATCCCCTCCCCATCCTCCCATCCCACCCCCTCCCCATCCTCCCATCCCACCCCCTCCCAATCATCCCATCCCATCCCCTCCCCATCATCCCATCCCATCCCCTCCCCATCATCCCATCCCACCCCCTCCCCATCCTCCCATCCCACCCCCTCCCCATCCTCCCATCCCACCCCCTCCCCATCCTCCCATCCCACCCCCTCCCCATCATCCCATCCCACCCCCTCCCCATCCTCCCATCCCACCCCCTCCCCATCCTCCCATCCCACCCCCTCCCCATCATCCCATCCCACCCCCCTCCCCATCATCCCATCCCACCCCCTCCCAATCATCCCATCCCACCCCCTCCCAATCATCCCATCCCACCCCCTCCCCATCATCCCATCCCACCCCCTCCCCATCATCCCATCCCACCCCCTCCCCATCATCCCATCCCACCCCCCTCCCCATCATCCCATCCCACCCCCTCCCCATCATCCCATCCCACCCCCTCCCCATCATCCCATCCCACCCCCTCCCCATCATCCCATCCCACCCCCCTCCCCATCATCCCATCCCACCCCCTCCCCATCCTCCCATCCCACCCCCTCCCCATCATCCATCCCACCCCCTCCCCATCATCCCATCCCACCCCCCTCCCCATCATCCCATCCCACCCCCTCCCCATCCTCCCATCCCACCCCCTCCCCATCATCCCATCCCACCCCCCTCCCCATCATCCCATCCCACCCCCTCCCCATCATCCCATCCCACCCCCTCCCCATCCTCCCATCCCACCCCCTCCCCATCATCCCATCCCACCCCCTCCCCATCATCCCATCCCACCCCCTCCCCATCCTCCCATCCCACCCCCTCCCCATCATCCCATCCCACCCCCCTCCCCATCATCCCATCCCACCCCCTCCCAATCATCCCATCCCACCCCCTCCCAATCATCCCATCCCACCCCCTCCCCATCATCCCATCCCACCCCCTCCCCATCATCCCATCCCACCCCCTCCCCATCATCCCATCCCACCCCCCTCCCCATCATCCCATCCCACCCCCTCCCCATCATCCCATCCCACCCCCTCCCCATCATCCCATCCCACCCCCTCCCCATCATCCCATCCCACCCTCATCCCCATCATCCCATCCCACCCCCTCCCCATTCTCCCATCCCACCCCCTCCCCATCATCCCATCCCACCCCCTCCCCATCATCCCATCCCACCCCCCTCCCCATCATCCCATCCCACCCCCTCCCAATCATCCCATCCCACCCCCTCCCCATCATCCCATCCCACCCCCCTCCCCATCATCCCATCCCACCCCCTCCCCATCATCCCATCCCACCCCCTCCCAATCATCCCATCCCACCCCCTCCCAATCATCCCATCCCACCCCCTCCCAATCATCCCATCCCACCCCCTCCCCATCATCCCATCCCACCCCCTCCCAATCATCCCATCCCACCCCCTCCCAATCATCCCATCCCACCCCCTCCCAATCATCCCATCCCACCCCCTCCCCATCATCCCATCCCACCCCCTCCCAATCATCCCATCCCACCCCCTCCCAATCATCCCATCCCACCCCCTCCCCATCATCCCATCCCACCCCCTCCCAATCATCCCATCCCACCCCCTTTCCAATCATCCCATCCCACCCCCTCCCCATCATCCCATCCCACCCCCTCCCAATCATCCCATCCCACCCCCTCCCCATCATCCCATCCCACCCCCTCCCAATCATCCCATCCCACCCCTCCCCATCATCCCATCCCACCCCCTCCCCATCATCCCATCCCACCCCCTCCCCATCATCCCATCCCACCCCCTCCCCATCCTCCCATCCCACCCCCTCCCAATCATCCCATCCCACCCCCTCCCCATCCTCCCATCCCACCCCCTCCCAATCATCCCATCCCACCCCCTCCCCATCATCCCATCCCACCCCCTCCCAATCATCCCATCCCACCCCCTCCCCATCCTCCCATCCCACCCCTCCCAATCATCCCATCCCACCCCCTCCCAATCATCCCATGCCATCCCCTCCCCATCCTCCCATCCCACCCCCTCCCAATCATCCCATCCCACCCCCTCCCAATCATCCCATCCCACCCCCTCCCAATCATCCCATCCCACCCCCTCCCAATCATCCCATCCCACCCCCTCCCCAATCATCCCATCCCACCCCCTCCCAATCATCCCATCCCACCCCCTCCCAATCATCCCATGCCACCCCCTCCCAATCATCCCATGCCACCCCCTCCCAATCATCCCATCCCACCCCCTCCCAATCATCCCATCCCACCCCCTCCCAATCATCCCATCCCACCCCCTCCCAATCATCCCATCCCACCCCCTCCCAATCATCCCATCCCACCCCCTCCCAATCATCCCATCCCACCCCCTCCCAATCATCCCATCCCACCCCCTCCCCATCATCCCATCCCACCCCCTCCCCATCATCCCATCCCACCCCCTTTCCAATCATCCCATCCCACCCCCTCCCCATCATCCCATCCCACCCCCTCCCAATCATCCCATCCCACCCCCTCCCAATCATCCCATCCCACCCCCTCCCCATCATCCCATCCCACCCCCTTTCCAATCATCCCATCCCACCCCCTCCCAATCATCCCATCCCACCCCCTCCCAATCATCCCATCCCACCCCCTCCCAATCATCCCATCCCACCCCTCCCAATCATCCCATCCCACCCCCTCCCAATCATCCCATCCCACCCCCTCCCCATCATCCCATCCCACCCCCTCCCAATCATCCCATCCCACCCCCTCCCAATCATCCCATCCCACCCCCTCCCCATCATCCCATCCCACCCCCTCCCAATCATCCCATCCCACCCCCTCCCAATCATCCCATCCCACCCCCTCCCCAATCATCCCATCCCACCCCCTCCCAATCATCCCATCCCACCCCCTCCCAATCATCCCATCCCACCCCCTCCCAATCATCCCATCCCACCCCCTCCCAATCATCCCATCCCACCCCCTCCCAATCATCCCATCCCACCCCCTCCCAATCATCCCATCCCACCCCCTCCCAATCATCCCATCCCACCCCCTCCCAATCATCCCATCCCACCCCCTCCCAATCATCCCATCCCACCCCCTCCCAATCATCCCATCCCACCCCCTCCCCATCATCCCATCCCACCCCCTCCCAATCATCCCATCCCACCCCCTCCCCATCCTCCCATCCCACCCCCTCCCAATCATCCCATCCCACCCCCTCCCAATCATCCCATCCCACCCCCTCCCCATCATCCCATCCCACCCCCTTTCCAATCATCCCATCCCACCCCCTCCCAATCATCCCATCCCACCCCCTCCCAATCATCCCATCCCACCCCCTCACCATCATCCCATCCCACCCCCTCCCAATCATCCCATCCCACCCCCTCCCAATCATCCCATCCCACCCCCTCCCCATCATCCCATCCCACCCCCTCCCAATCATCCCATCCCACCCCCTCCCAATCATCCCATCCCACCCCCTTCCCAATCATCCCATCCCACCCCCTCCCAATCATCCCATCCTATCCCCTCCCAATCATCCCATCCCACCCCCTCCCAATCATCCCATCCCACCCCCTCCCAATCATCCCATCCCACCCCCTCCCAATCATCCCATCCCACCCCCTCCCAATCATCCCATCCCACCCCCTCCCAATCATCCCATCCCACCCCCTCCCAATCATCCATCCCACCCCCTCCCAATCATCCCATCCCACCCCCTCCCAATCATCCCATCCCACCCCCTCCCAATCATCCCATCCCACCCCCTTTCCAATCATCCCATCCCACCCCCTCCCAATCATCCCATCCCACCCCCTCCCAATCATCCCATCCCACCCCCTCCCAATCATCCCATCCCACCCCCTCCCAATCATCCCATCCCACCCCCTCCCCATCATCCCATCCCACCCCCTCCCAATCATCCCATCCCACCCCCTCCCCATCATCCCATCCCACCCCCTCCCAATCATCCCATCCCACCCCCTCCCAATCATCCCATCCCACCCCCTCCCCAATCATCCCATCCCACCCCCTCCCAATCATCCCATCCCATCCCCTCCCAATCATCCCATCCCACCCCCTCCCAATCATCCCATCCCACCCCCTCCCAATCATCCCATCCCACCCCCTCCCAATCATCCCATCCCACCCCCTCCCAATCATCCCATCCCACCCCCTCCCAATCATCCCATGCCATCCCCTCCCAATCATCCCATCCCACCCCCTCCCAATCATCCCATCCCACCCCCTCCCCATCCTCCCATCCCACCCCCTCCCAATCATCCCATGCCATCCCCTCCCAATCATCCCATCCCACCCCCTCCCAATCATCCCATCCCACCCCCTCCCAATCATCCCATCCCACCCCCTCCCAATCATCCCATCCCACCCCCTCCCAATCATCCCATCCCACCCCCTCCCAATCATCCCATCCCACCCCCTCCCAATCATCCCATCCCACCCCCTCCCCAATCATCCCATCCCACCCCCTCCCAATCATCCCATCCCACCCCCTCCCAATCATCCCATCCCACCCCCTCCCCATCATCCCATCCCACCCCCTCCCAATCATCCATCCCACCCCCTCCCCAATCATCCCATCCCACCCCCTCCCAAGCATCCCATCCCACCCCCTCCCAATCATCCCATCCCACCCCCTCCCAATCATCCCATCCCACCCCCTCCCAATCATCCCATCCCACCCCCTCCCAATCATCCCATCCCACCCCCCCCAATCATCCCATCCCACCCCCTCCCCATCATCCCACCCCCTCCCCATCATCCCACCCCCTCCCCATCATCCCATCCCACCCCCTCCCAATCATCCCATCCCACCCCCCCCAATCATCCCATCCCACCCCCTCCCCATCATCCCACCCCCTCCCCATCATCCCACCCCACCCCCTCCCAATCATCCCATCCCACCCCCTCCCAATCATCCCATCCCACCCCCTCCCCAATCATCCCATCCCACCCCCTCCCAATCATCCCATCCCACCCCCTCCCAATCATCCCATCCCACCCCCTCCCAATCATCCCATCCCACCCCCTCCCAATCATCCCATCCCACCCCCTCCCCAATCATCCCATCCCACCCCCTCCCAATCCTCCCATCCCACCCCCTCCCAATCATCCCATCCCACCCCCTCCCAATCATCCCATCCCACCCCCTCCCAATCATCCCATCCCACCCCCTCCCAATCATCCCATCCCACCCCCCCCCAATCATCCCATCCCACCCCCCCCCCCCCCAATCATCCCATCCCACCCCCTCCCCATCATCCCACCCCCTCCCCATCATCCCACCCCCTCCCCATCATCCCACCCCCTCCCCATCATCCCACCCCCTCCCCATCATCCCACCCCCTCCCCAATCATCCCATCCCACCCCCTCCCAATCATCCCATCCCACCCCCTCCCAATCATCCCATCCCACCCCCTCCCAATCATCCCATCCCACCCCCTCCCAATCATCCCATCCCACCCCCTCCCAATCATCCCATCCCACCCCCTCCCAATCATCCCATCCCACCCCCTCCCAATCATCCCATCCCACCCCCTCCCAATCATCCCATCCCACCCCCTCCCCATCATCCCATCCCACCCCCTCCCCATCATCCCATCCCACCCCCTTTCCAATCATCCCATCCCACCCCCTCCCCATCATCCCATCCCACCCCCTCCCAATCATCCCATCCCACCCCCTCCCAATCATCCCATCCCACCCCCTCCCCATCATCCCATCCCACCCCCTTTCCAATCATCCCATCCCACCCCCTCCCAATCATCCCATCCCACCCCCTCCCAATCATCCCATCCCACCCCCTCCCAATCATCCCATCCCACCCCCTCCCAATCATCCCATCCCACCCCCTCCCAATCATCCCATCCCACCCCCTCCCCATCATCCCATCCCACCCCCTCCCAATCATCCCATCCCACCCCCTCCCAATCATCCCATCCCACCCCCTCCCCATCATCCCATCCCACCCCCTCCCAATCATCCCATCCCACCCCCTCCCAATCATCCCATCCCACCCCCTCCCCAATCATCCCATCCCACCCCCTCCCAATCATCCCATCCCACCCCCTCCCAATCATCCCATCCCACCCCCTCCCAATCATCCCATCCCACCCCCTCCCAATCATCCCATCCCACCCCCTCCCAATCATCCCATCCCACCCCCTCCCAATCATCCCATCCCACCCCCTCCCAATCATCCCATCCCACCCCCTCCCAATCATCCCATCCCACCCCCTCCCAATCATCCCATCCCACCCCCTCCCAATCATCCCATCCCACCCCCTCCCCATCATCCCATCCCACCCCCTCCCAATCATCCCATCCCACCCCCTCCCCATCCTCCCATCCCACCCCCTCCCAATCATCCCATCCCACCCCCTCCCAATCATCCCATCCCACCCCCTCCCCATCATCCCATCCCACCCCCTCCCCATCCTCCCATCCCACCCCCTCCCCATCATCCCATCCCACCCCCTCCCCATCCTCCCATCCCACCCCCTCCCCATCATCCCATCCCACCCCCTCCCCATCCTCCCATCCCACCCCCTCCCCATCATCCCATCCCACCCCCTCCCCATCCTCCCATCCCACCCCCTCCCCATCCTCCCATCCCACCCCCTCCCAATCATCCCATCCCATCCCCTCCCCATCCTCCCATCCCATCCCCTCCCCATCATCCCATCCCACCCCCTCCCCATCCTCCCATCCCACCCCCTCCCCATCCTCCCATCCCACCCCCTCCCCATCATCCCATCCCACCCCCTCCCCATCCTCCCATCCCACCCCCTCCCCATCATCCCATCCCACCCCCTCCCCATCCTCCCATCCCACCCCCTCCCCATCATCCCATCCCACCCCCTCCCCATCATCCCATCCCACCCCCTCCCCATCATCCCATCCCACCCCCTCCCCATCCTCCCATCCCACCCCCTCCCCATCATCCCATCCCACCCCCCTCCCCATCATCCCATCCCACCCCCTCCCAATCATCCCATCCCACCCCCTCCCAATCATCCCATCCCACCCCCTCCCCATCCTCCCATCCCACCCCCTCCCCATCATCCCATCCCACCCCCTCCCCATCATCCCATCCCACCCCCTCCCAATCATCCCATCCCACCCCCTCCCAATCATCCCATCCCACCCCCTCCCAATCATCCCATCCCACCCCCTCCCCATCATCCCATCCCACCCCCTCCCAATCATCCCATCCCACCCCCTCCCAATCATCCCATCCCACCCCCTCCCAATCATCCCATCCCACCCCCTCCCCATCATCCCATCCCACCCCCTCCCAATCATCCCATCCCACCCCCTCCCAATCATCCCATCCCACCCCCTCCCCATCATCCCATCCCACCCCCTCCCAATCATCCCATCCCACCCCCTCCCCATCATCCCATCCCACCCCCTCCCAATCATCCCATCCCACCCCCTCCCCATCATCCCATCCCACCCCCTCCCAATCATCCCATCCCACCCCTCCCCATCATCCCATCCCACCCCCTCCCCATCATCCCATCCCACCCCCTCCCCATCATCCCATCCCACCCCCTCCCCATCCTCCCATCCCACCCCCTCCCAATCATCCCATCCCACCCCCTCCCAATCATCCCATCCCACCCCCTCCCAATCATCCCATCCCACCCCCTCCCAATCATCCCATCCCACCCCCTCCCAATCATCCCATCCCACCCCCTCCCAATCATCCCATCCCACCCCCTCCCAATCATCCCATCCCACCCCCTCCCAATCATCCCATCCCACCCCCTCCCAATCATCCCATCCCACCCCCTCCCAATCATCCCATCCCACCCCCTCCCAATCATCCCATCCCACCCCCTCCCCATCATCCCATCCCACCCCCTCCCAATCATCCCATCCCACCCCCTCCCCATCCTCCCATCCCACCCCCTCCCAATCATCCCATCCCACCCCCTCCCAATCATCCCATCCCACCCCCTCCCAATCATCCCATCCCACCCCCTTTCCAATCATCCCATCCCACCCCCTCCCAATCATCCCATCCCACCCCCTCCCAATCATCCCATCCCACCCCCTCCCAATCATCCCATCCCACCCCCTCCCAATCATCCCATCCCACCCCCTCACCATCATCCCATCCCACCCCCTCCCAATCATCCCATCCCACCCCCTCCCAATCATCCCATCCCACCCCCTCCCCATCATCCCATCCCACCCCCTCCCAATCATCCCATCCCACCCCCTCCCAATCATCCCATCCCACCCCCTTCCCAATCATCCCATCCCACCCCCTCCCAATCATCCCATCCTATCCCCTCCCAATCATCCCATCCCACCCCCTCCCAATCATCCCATCCCACCCCCTCCCAATCATCCCATCCCACCCCCTCCCAATCATCCCATCCCACCCCCTCCCAATCATCCCATCCCACCCCCTCCCAATCATCCCATCCCACCCCCTCCCAATCATCCCATCCCACCCCCTCCCAATCATCCCATCCCACCCCCTCCCAATCATCCCATCCCACCCCCTCCCAATCATCCCATCCCACCCCCTCCCCATCATCCCATCCCACCCCCTCCCAATCATCCCATCCCACCCCCTCCCAATCATCCCATCCCACCCCCTCCCAATCATCCCATCCCACCCCCTCCCCATCATCCCATCCCACCCCCTCCCAATCATCCCATCCCACCCCCTCCCAATCATCCCATCCCACCCCCTCCCAATCATCCCATGCCATCCCCTCCCAATCATCCCATCCCACCCCCTCCCAATCATCCCATCCCACCCCCTCCCCATCATCCCATCCCACCCCCTCCCAATCATCCCATCCCACCCCCTCCCAATCATCCCATCCCACCCCCTCCCAATCATCCCATCCCACCCCCTCCCAATCATCCCATCCCACCCCCTCCCAATCATCCCATGCCATCCCCTCCCAATCATCCCATCCCACCCCCTCCCAATCATCCCATCCCACCCCCTCCCAATCATCCCATCCCACCCCCTCCCAATCATCCCATCCCACCCCCTCCCAATCATCCCATCCCACCCCCTCCCAATCATCCCATCCCACCCCCTCCCAATCATCCCATCCCACCCCCTCCCAATCATCCCATCCCACCCCCTCCCCATCATCCCATCCCACCCCCTTTCCAATCATCCCATCCCACCCCCTCCCAATCATCCCATCCCACCCCCTCCCAATCATCCCATCCCACCCCCTCCCCATCCTCCCATCCCACCCCCTCCCAATCATCCCATCCCACCCCCTCCCAATCATCCCATCCCACCCCCTCCCCATCATCCCATCCCACCCCCTCCCAATCATCCCATCCCACCCCCTCCCAATCATCCCATCCCACCCCCTCCCCATCCTCCCATCCCACCCCCTCCCCATCCTCCCATCCCACCCCTCCCAATCATCCCATCCCACCCCCTCCCCATCCTCCCATCCCATCCCCTCCCCATCCTCCCATCCCACCCCCTCCCCATCCTCCCATCCCATCCCCTCCCCATCCTCCCATCCCACCCCCTCCCCATCCTCCCATCCCACCCCCTCCCAATCATCCCATCCCACCCCCTCCCCATCCTCCCATCCCATCCCCTCCCCATCCTCCCATCCCACCCCCTCCCCATCATCCCATCCCACCCCCTCCCCATCCTCCCATCCCATCCCCTCCCCATCCTCCCATCCCACCCCCTCCCCATCATCCCATCCCACCCCCTCCCAATCATCCCATCCCACCCCCTCCCCATACTCCCATCCCATCCCCTCCCCATCCTCCCATCCCACCCCCTCCCCATCCTCCCATCCCACCCCCTCCCAATCATCCCATCCCACCCCCTCCCCATCCTCCCATCCCATCCCCTCCCCATCCTCCCATCCCACCCCCTCCCCATCCTCCCATCCCATCCCCTCCCCATCCTCCCATCCCACCCCCTCCCCATCCTCCCATCCCACCCCCTCCCAATCATCCCATCCCACCCCCTCCCCATCATCCCATCCCACCCCCTCCCAATCATCCCATCCCACCCCCTCCCCATCCTCCCATCCCATCCCCTCCCCATCCTCCCATCCCACCCCCTCCCCATCCTCCCATCCCACCCCCTCCCAATCATCCCATCCCATCCCCTCCCCATCCTCCCATCCCATCCCCTCCCCATCCTCCCATCCCACCCCCTCCCCATCCTCCCATCCCACCCCTCCCAATCATCCCATCCCATCCCCTCCCCATCATCCCATCCCATCCCCTCCCCATCATCCCATCCCACCCCCTCCCCATCCTCCCATCCCACCCCCTCCCCATCCTCCCATCCCACCCCCTCCCCATCATCCCATCCCACCCCCTCCCCATCCTCCCATCCCACCCCCTCCCCATCATCCCATCCCACCCCCTCCCCATCCTCCCATCCCACCCCCTCCCCATCATCCCATCCCACCCCCTCCCCATCATCCCATCCCACCCCCTCCCCATCATCCCATCCCACCCCCTCCCCATCATCCCATCCCACCCCCTCCCCATCATCCCATCCCACCCCCTCCCCATCCTCCCATCCCACCCCCTCCCCATCCTCCCATCCCACCCCCTCCCCATCCTCCCATCCCACCCCCTCCCCATCATCCCATCCCACCCCCTCCCCATCATCCCATCCCACCCCCTCCCCATCCTCCCATCCCACCCCCTCCCAATCATCCCATCCCACCCCCTCCCAATCATCCCATCCCACCCCCTCCCAATCATCCCATCCCACCCCCTCCCAATCATCCCATCCCACCCCCTCCCAATCATCCCATCCCACCCCCTCCCAATCATCCCATCCCACCCCCTCCCAATCATCCCATCCCACCCCCTCCCAATCATCCCATCCCACCCCCTCCCAATCATCCCATCCCACCCCCTCCCAATCATCCCATCCCACCCCCTCCCAATCATCCCATCCCACCCCCTCCCCATCATCCCATCCCACCCCCTCCCAATCATCCCATCCCACCCCCTCCCCATCCTCCCATCCCACCCCCTCCCAATCATCCCATCCCACCCCCTCCCAATCATCCCATCCCACCCCCTCCCAATCATCCCATCCCACCCCCTTTCCAATCATCCCATCCCACCCCCTCCCAATCATCCCATCCCACCCCCTCCCAATCATCCCATCCCACCCCCTCCCAATCATCCCATCCCACCCCCTCCCAATCATCCCATCCCACCCCCTCACCATCATCCCATCCCACCCCCTCCCAATCATCCCATCCCACCCCCTCCCAATCATCCCATCCCACCCCCTCCCCATCATCCCATCCCACCCCCTCCCAATCATCCCATCCCACCCCCTCCCAATCATCCCATCCCACCCCCTTCCCAATCATCCCATCCCACCCCCTCCCAATCATCCCATCCTATCCCCTCCCAATCATCCCATCCCACCCCCTCCCAATCATCCCATCCCACCCCCTCCCAATCATCCCATCCCACCCCCTCCCAATCATCCCATCCCACCCCCTCCCAATCATCCCATCCCACCCCCTCCCAATCATCCCATCCCACCCCCTCCCAATCATCCCATCCCACCCCCTCCCAATCATCCCATCCCACCCCCTCCCAATCATCCCATCCCACCCCCTCCCAATCATCCCATCCCACCCCCTCCCCATCATCCCATCCCACCCCCTCCCAATCATCCCATCCCACCCCCTCCCAATCATCCCATCCCACCCCCTCCCAATCATCCCATCCCACCCCCTCCCAATCATCCCATCCCACCCCCTCCCAATCATCCCATCCCACCCCCTCCCAATCATCCCATCCCACCCCCTCCCAATCATCCCATCCCACCCCCTCCCAATCATCCCATCCCACCCCCTCCCCATCATCCCATCCCACCCCCTCCCAATCATCCCATCCCACCCCCTCCCCATCCTCCCATCCCACCCCCTCCCAATCATCCCATCCCACCCCCTCCCAATCATCCCATCCCACCCCCTCCCAATCATCCCATCCCACCCCCTTTCCAATCATCCCATCCCACCCCCTCCCAATCATCCCATCCCACCCCCTCCCAATCATCCCATCCCACCCCCTCCCAATCATCCCATCCCACCCCCTCCCAATCATCCCATCCCACCCCCTCACCATCATCCCATCCCACCCCCTCCCAATCATCCCATCCCACCCCCTCCCAATCATCCCATCCCACCCCCTCCCCATCATCCCATCCCACCCCCTCCCAATCATCCCATCCCACCCCCTCCCAATCATCCCATCCCACCCCCTTCCCAATCATCCCATCCCACCCCCTCCCAATCATCCCATCCTATCCCCTCCCAATCATCCCATCCCACCCCCTCCCAATCATCCCATCCCACCCCCTCCCAATCATCCCATCCCACCCCCTCCCAATCATCCCATCCCACCCCCTCCCAATCATCCCATCCCACCCCCTCCCAATCATCCCATCCCACCCCCTCCCATCATCCCATCCCACCCCCTCCCAATCATCCCATCCCACCCCCTCCCAATCATCCCATCCCACCCCCTCCCAATCATCCCATCCCACCCCCTCCCCATCATCCCATCCCACCCCCTCCCAATCATCCCATCCCACCCCCTCCCAATCATCCCATCCCACCCCCTCCCAATCATCCCATCCCACCCCCTCCCCATCATCCCATCCCACCCCCTCCCAATCATCCCATCCCACCCCCTCCCAATCATCCCATCCCACCCCCTCCCAATCATCCCATGCCATCCCCTCCCAATCATCCCATCCCACCCCCTCCCAATCATCCCATCCCACCCCCTCCCCATCATCCCATCCCACCCCCTCCCAATCATCCCATCCCACCCCCTCCCAATCATCCCATCCCACCCCCTCCCAATCATCCCATCCCACCCCCTCCCAATCATCCCATCCCACCCCCTCCCAATCATCCCATGCCATCCCCTCCCAATCATCCCATCCCACCCCCTCCCAATCATCCCATCCCACCCCCTCCCAATCATCCCATCCCACCCCCTCCCAATCATCCCATCCCACCCCCTCCCAATCATCCCATCCCACCCCCTCCCAATCATCCCATCCCACCCCCTCCCAATCATCCCATCCCACCCCCTCCCAATCATCCCATCCCACCCCCTCCCCATCATCCCATCCCACCCCCTTTCCAATCATCCCATCCCACCCCCTCCCAATCATCCCATCCCACCCCCTCCCAATCATCCCATCCCACCCCCTCCCCATCCTCCCATCCCACCCCCTCCCAATCATCCCATCCCACCCCCTCCCAATCATCCCATCCCACCCCCTCCCCATCATCCCATCCCACCCCCTCCCAATCATCCCATCCCACCCCCTCCCAATCATCCCATCCCACCCCCTCCCCATCCTCCCATCCCACCCCCTCCCCATCCTCCCATCCCACCCCCTCCCAATCATCCCATCCCACCCCCTCCCCATCCTCCCATCCCATCCCCTCCCCATCCTCCCATCCCACCCCCTCCCCATCCTCCCATCCCATCCCCTCCCCATCCTCCCATCCCACCCCCTCCCCATCCTCCCATCCCACCCCCTCCCAATCATCCCATCCCACCCCCTCCCCATCCTCCCATCCCATCCCCTCCCCATCCTCCCATCCCACCCCCTCCCCATCATCCCATCCCACCCCCTCCCCATCCTCCCATCCCATCCCCTCCCCATCCTCCCATCCCACCCCCTCCCCATCATCCCATCCCACCCCCTCCCAATCATCCCATCCCACCCCCTCCCCATACTCCCATCCCATCCCCTCCCCATCCTCCCATCCCACCCCCTCCCCATCCTCCCATCCCACCCCCTCCCAATCATCCCATCCCACCCCCTCCCCATCCTCCCATCCCATCCCCTCCCCATCCTCCCATCCCACCCCCTCCCCATCCTCCCATCCCATCCCCTCCCCATCCTCCCATCCCACCCCCTCCCCATCCTCCCATCCCACCCCCTCCCAATCATCCCATCCCACCCCCTCCCCATCATCCCATCCCACCCCCTCCCAATCATCCCATCCCACCCCCTCCCCATCCTCCCATCCCATCCCCTCCCCATCCTCCCATCCCACCCCCTCCCCATCCTCCCATCCCACCCCCTCCCAATCATCCCATCCCATCCCCTCCCCATCCTCCCATCCCATCCCCTCCCCATCCTCCCATCCCACCCCCTCCCCATCCTCCCATCCCACCCCCTCCCAATCATCCCATCCCATCCCCTCCCCATCATCCCATCCCATCCCCTCCCCATCATCCCATCCCACCCCCTCCCCATCCTCCCATCCCACCCCCTCCCCATCCTCCCATCCCACCCCCTCCCCATCATCCCATCCCACCCCCTCCCCATCCTCCCATCCCACCCCCTCCCCATCATCCCATCCCACCCCCTCCCCATCCTCCCATCCCACCCCCTCCCCATCATCCCATCCCACCCCCTCCCCATCATCCCATCCCACCCCCTCCCCATCATCCCATCCCACCCCCTCCCCATCATCCCATCCCACCCCCTCCCCATCATCCCATCCCACCCCCTCCCCATCCTCCCATCCCACCCCCTCCCCATCCTCCCATCCCACCCCCTCCCCATCCTCCCATCCCACCCCCTCCCCATCCTCCCATCCCACCCCCTCCCCATCATCCCATCCCACCCCCTCCCCATCCTCCCATCCCACCCCCTCCCAATCATCCCATCCCACCCCCTCCCAATCATCCCATCCCACCCCCTCCCAATCATCCCATCCCACCCCCTCCCAATCATCCCATCCCACCCCCTCCCAATCATCCCATCCCACCCCCTCCCAATCATCCCATCCCACCCCCTCCCAATCATCCCATCCCACCCCCTCCCAATCATCCCATCCCACCCCCTCCCAATCATCCCATCCCACCCCCTCCCAATCATCCCATCCCACCCCCTCCCAATCATCCCATCCCACCCCCTCCCCATCATCCCATCCCACCCCCTCCCAATCATCCCATCCCACCCCCTCCCCATCCTCCCATCCCACCCCCTCCCAATCATCCCATCCCACCCCCTCCCAATCATCCCATCCCACCCCCTCCCAATCATCCCATCCCACCCCCTTTCCAATCATCCCATCCCACCCCCTCCCAATCATCCCATCCCACCCCCTCCCAATCATCCCATCCCACCCCCTCCCAATCATCCCATCCCACCCCCTCCCAATCATCCCATCCCACCCCCTCACCATCATCCCATCCCACCCCCTCCCAATCATCCCATCCCACCCCCTCCCAATCATCCCATCCCACCCCCTCCCCATCATCCCATCCCACCCCCTCCCAATCATCCCATCCCACCCCCTCCCAATCATCCCATCCCACCCCCTTCCCAATCATCCCATCCCACCCCCTCCCAATCATCCCATCCTATCCCCTCCCAATCATCCCATCCCACCCCCTCCCAATCATCCCATCCCACCCCCTCCCAATCATCCCATCCCACCCCCTCCCAATCATCCCATCCCACCCCCTCCCAATCATCCCATCCCACCCCCTCCCAATCATCCCATCCCACCCCCTCCCAATCATCCCATCCCACCCCCTCCCAATCATCCCATCCCACCCCCTCCCAATCATCCCATCCCACCCCCTCCCAATCATCCCATCCCACCCCCTCCCCATCATCCCATCCCACCCCCTCCCAATCATCCCATCCCACCCCCTCCCAATCATCCCATCCCACCCCCTCCCAATCATCCCATCCCACCCCCTCCCCATCATCCCATCCCACCCCCTCCCAATCATCCCATCCCACCCCCTCCCAATCATCCCATCCCACCCCCTCCCAATCATCCCATGCCATCCCCTCCCAATCATCCCATCCCACCCCCTCCCAATCATCCCATCCCACCCCCTCCCCATCATCCCATCCCACCCCCTCCCAATCATCCCATCCCACCCCCTCCCAATCATCCCATCCCACCCCCTCCCAATCATCCCATCCCACCCCCTCCCAATCATCCCATCCCACCCCCTCCCAATCATCCCATGCCATCCCCTCCCAATCATCCCATCCCACCCCCTCCCAATCATCCCATCCCACCCCCTCCCAATCATCCCATCCCACCCCCTCCCAATCATCCCATCCCACCCCCTCCCAATCATCCCATCCCACCCCCTCCCAATCATCCCATCCCACCCCCTCCCAATCATCCCATCCCACCCCCTCCCAATCATCCCATCCCACCCCCTCCCCATCATCCCATCCCACCCCCTTTCCAATCATCCCATCCCACCCCCTCCCAATCATCCCATCCCACCCCCTCCCAATCATCCCATCCCACCCCCCTCCCCATCCTCCCATCCCACCCCCTCCCAATCATCCCATCCCACCCCCTCCCAATCATCCATCCCACCCCCTCCCCATCATCCCATCCCACCCCCTCCCAATCATCCCATCCCACCCCCTCCCAATCATCCCATCCCACCCCCTCCCCATCCTCCCATCCCACCCCCTCCCCATCCTCCCATCCCACCCCCTCCCAATCATCCCATCCCACCCCCTCCCCATCCTCCCATCCCATCCCCTCCCCATCCTCCCATCCCACCCCCTCCCCATCCTCCCATCCCATCCCCTCCCCATCCTCCCATCCCACCCCCTCCCCATCCTCCCATCCCACCCCCTCCCAATCATCCCATCCCACCCCCTCCCCATCCTCCCATCCCATCCCCTCCCCATCCTCCCATCCCACCCCCTCCCCATCATCCCATCCCACCCCCTCCCCATCCTCCCATCCATCCCCTCCCCATCCTCCCATCCCACCCCCTCCCCATCATCCCATCCCACCCCCTCCCAATCATCCCATCCCACCCCCTCCCCATACTCCCATCCCATCCCCTCCCCATCCTCCCATCCCACCCCCTCCCCATCCTCCCATCCCACCCCTCCCAATCATCCCATCCCACCCCCTCCCCATCCTCCCATCCCATCCCCTCCCCATCCTCCCATCCCACCCCCTCCCCATCCTCCCATCCCATCCCCTCCCCATCCTCCCATCCCACCCCCTCCCCATCCTCCCATCCCACCCCCTCCCAATCATCCCATCCCACCCCCTCCCCATCATCCCATCCCACCCCCTCCCAATCATCCCATCCCACCCCCTCCCCATCCTCCCATCCCATCCCCTCCCCATCCTCCCATCCCACCCCCTCCCCATCCTCCCATCCCACCCCCTCCCAATCATCCCATCCCATCCCCTCCCCATCCTCCCATCCCATCCCCTCCCCATCCTCCCATCCCACCCCCTCCCCATCCTCCCATCCCACCCCCTCCCAATCATCCCATCCCATCCCCTCCCCATCATCCCATCCCATCCCCTCCCCATCATCCCATCCCACCCCCTCCCCATCCTCCCATCCCACCCCCTCCCCATCCTCCCATCCCACCCCCTCCCCATCATCCCATCCCACCCCCTCCCCATCCTCCCATCCCACCCCCTCCCCATCATCCCATCCCACCCCCTCCCCATCCTCCCATCCCACCCCTCCCCATCATCCCATCCCACCCCCTCCCCATCATCCCATCCCACCCCCTCCCCATCATCCCATCCCACCCCCTCCCCATCATCCCATCCCACCCCCTCCCCATCATCCCATCCCACCCCCTCCCCATCCTCCCATCCACCCCCCTCCCCATCCTCCCATCCCACCCCCTCCCCATCCTCCCATCCCACCCCCTCCCCATCATCCCATCCCACCCCCTCCCCATCATCCCATCCCACCCCCTCCCCATCATCCCATCCCACCCCCTCCCCATCATCCCATCCCACCCCCCTCCCCATCATCCCATCCCACCCCCTCCCAATCATCCCATCCCACCCCCTCCCAATCATCCCATCCCACCCCCTCCCCATCATCCCATCCCACCCCCTCCCCATCATCCCATCCCACCCCCTCCCCATCCTCCCATCCCACCCCCTCCCCATCCTCCCATCCCACCCCCTCCCAATCATCCCATCCCATCCCCTCCCCATCATCCCATCCCATCCCCTCCCCATCATCCCATCCCACCCCCTCCCCATCCTCCCATCCCACCCCCTCCCCATCCTCCCATCCCACCCCCTCCCCATCATCCCATCCCACCCCCTCCCCATCCTCCCATCCCACCCCCTCCCCATCATCCCATCCCACCCCCTCCCCATCCTCCCATCCCACCCCCTCCCCATCATCCCATCCCACCCCCTCCCCATCATCCCATCCCACCCCCTCCCCATCATCCCATCCCACCCCCTCCCCATCATCCCATCCCACCCCCTCCCAATCATCCCATCCCACCCCCTCCCATCATCCCATCCCACCCCTCCCCATCATCCCATCCCACCCCCTCCCCATCCTCCCATCCCACCCCCTCCCCATCATCCCATCCCACCCCCTCCCCATCATCCCATCCCATCCCCTCCCCATCCTCCCATCCCACCCCCTCCCCATCATCCCATCCCACCCCCTCCCCATCCTCCCATCCCATCCCCTCCCCATCCTCCCATCCCACCCCCTCCCCATCCTCCCATCCCACCCCCTCCCAATCATCCCATCCCATCCCCTCCCCATCCTCCCATCCCATCCCCTCCCCATCCTCCCATCCCACCCCCTCCCCATCCTCCCATCCCACCCCCTCCCAATCATCCCATCCCATCCCCTCCCCATCATCCCATCCCATCCCCTCCCCATCATCCCATCCCACCCCCTCCCCATCCTCCCATCCCACCCCCTCCCCATCCTCCCATCCCACCCCCTCCCCATCCTCCCATCCCACCCCCTCCCCATCATCCCATCCCACCCCCTCCCCATCCTCCCATCCCACCCCCTCCCCATCCTCCCATCCCACCCCCTCCCCATCATCCCATCCCACCCCCCTCCCCATCATCCCATCCCACCCCCTCCCAATCATCCCATCCCACCCCCTCCCAATCATCCCATCCCACCCCCTCCCCATCATCCCATCCCACCCCCTCCCCATCATCCCATCCCACCCCCTCCCCATCATCCCATCCCACCCCCCTCCCCATCATCCCATCCCACCCCCTCCCCATCATCCCATCCCACCCCCTCCCCATCATCCCATCCCACCCCCTCCCCATCATCCCATCCCACCCCCCTCCCCATCATCCCATCCCACCCCCTCCCCATCCTCCCATCCCACCCCCTCCCCATCATCCCATCCCACCCCCTCCCCATCATCCCATCCCACCCCCCTCCCCATCATCCCATCCCACCCCCTCCCCATCCTCCCATCCCACCCCCTCCCCATCATCCCATCCCACCCCCCTCCCCATCATCCCATCCCACCCCCTCCCCATCATCCCATCCCACCCCCTCCCCATCCTCCCATCCCACCCCCTCCCCATCATCCCATCCCACCCCCTCCCCATCATCCCATCCCACCCCCTCCCCATCCTCCCATCCCACCCCCTCCCCATCATCCCATCCCACCCCCCTCCCCATCATCCCATCCCACCCCCTCCCAATCATCCCATCCCACCCCCTCCCAATCATCCCATCCCACCCCCTCCCCATCATCCCATCCCACCCCCTCCCCATCATCCCATCCCACCCCCTCCCCATCATCCCATCCCACCCCCCTCCCCATCATCCCATCCCACCCCCTCCCCATCATCCCATCCCACCCCCTCCCCATCATCCCATCCCACCCCCTCCCCATCATCCCATCCCACCCTCATCCCCATCATCCCATCCCACCCCCTCCCCATTCTCCCATCCCACCCCCTCCCCATCATCCCATCCCACCCCCTCCCCATCATCCCATCCCACCCCCCTCCCCATCATCCCATCCCACCCCCTCCCAATCATCCCATCCCACCCCCTCCCCATCATCCCATCCCACCCCCCTCCCCATCATCCCATCCCACCCCCTCCCCATCATCCCATCCCACCCCCTCCCAATCATCCCATCCCACCCCCTCCCAATCATCCCATCCCACCCCCTCCCAATCATCCCATCCCACCCCCTCCCCATCATCCCATCCCACCCCCTCCCAATCATCCCATCCCACCCCCTCCCAATCATCCCATCCCACCCCCTCCCAATCATCCCATCCCACCCCCTCCCCATCATCCCATCCCACCCCCTCCCAATCATCCCATCCCACCCCCTCCCAATCATCCCATCCCACCCCCTCCCCATCATCCCATCCCACCCCCTCCCAATCATCCCATCCCACCCCCTTTCCAATCATCCCATCCCACCCCCTCCCCATCATCCCATCCCACCCCCTCCCAATCATCCCATCCCACCCCCTCCCCATCATCCCATCCCACCCCCTCCCAATCATCCCATCCCACCCCTCCCCATCATCCCATCCCACCCCCTCCCCATCATCCCATCCCACCCCCTCCCCATCATCCCATCCCACCCCCTCCCCATCCTCCCATCCCACCCCCTCCCAATCATCCCATCCCACCCCCTCCCCATCCTCCCATCCCACCCCCTCCCAATCATCCCATCCCACCCCCTCCCCATCATCCCATCCCACCCCCTCCCAATCATCCCATCCCACCCCCTCCCCATCCTCCCATCCCACCCCCTCCCAATCATCCCATCCCACCCCCTCCCAATCATCCCATGCCATCCCCTCCCCATCCTCCCATCCCACCCCCTCCCAATCATCCCATCCCACCCCCTCCCAATCATCCCATCCCACCCCCTCCCAATCATCCCATCCCACCCCCTCCCAATCATCCCATCCCACCCCCTCCCCAATCATCCCATCCCACCCCCTCCCAATCATCCCATCCCACCCCCTCCCAATCATCCCATGCCACCCCCTCCCAATCATCCCATGCCACCCCCTCCCAATCATCCCATCCCACCCCCTCCCAATCATCCCATCCCACCCCCTCCCAATCATCCCATCCCACCCCCTCCCAATCATCCCATCCCACCCCCTCCCAATCATCCATCCCACCCCCTCCCAATCATCCCATCCCACCCCCTCCCAATCATCCCATCCCACCCCCTCCCCATCATCCCATCCCACCCCCTCCCCATCATCCCATCCCACCCCCTTTCCAATCATCCCATCCCACCCCCTCCCCATCATCCCATCCCACCCCCTCCCAATCATCCCATCCCACCCCCTCCCAATCATCCCATCCCACCCCCTCCCCATCATCCCATCCCACCCCCTTTCCAATCATCCCATCCCACCCCCTCCCAATCATCCCATCCCACCCCCTCCCAATCATCCCATCCCACCCCCTCCCAATCATCCCATCCCACCCCCTCCCAATCATCCCATCCCACCCCCTCCCAATCATCCCATCCCACCCCCTCCCCATCATCCCATCCCACCCCCTCCCAATCATCCCATCCCACCCCCTCCCAATCATCCCATCCCACCCCCTCCCCATCATCCCATCCCACCCCCTCCCAATCATCCCATCCCACCCCCTCCCAATCATCCCATCCCACCCCCTCCCCAATCATCCCATCCCACCCCCTCCCAATCATCCCATCCCACCCCCTCCCAATCATCCCATCCCACCCCCTCCCAATCATCCCATCCCACCCCCTCCCAATCATCCCATCCCACCCCCTCCCAATCATCCCATCCCACCCCCTCCCAATCATCCCATCCCACCCCCTCCCAATCATCCCATCCCACCCCCTCCCAATCATCCCATCCCACCCCCTCCCAATCATCCCATCCCACCCCCTCCCAATCATCCCATCCCACCCCCTCCCCATCATCCCATCCCACCCCCTCCCAATCATCCCATCCCACCCCCTCCCCATCCTCCCATCCCACCCCCTCCCAATCATCCCATCCACCCCCTCCCAATCATCCCATCCCACCCCCTCCCCATCATCCCATCCCACCCCCTTTCCAATCATCCCATCCCACCCCCTCCCAATCATCCCATCCCACCCCCTCCCAATCATCCCATCCCACCCCTCACCATCATCCCATCCCACCCCCTCCCAATCATCCCATCCACCCCCTCCCAATCATCCCATCCCACCCCCTCCCCATCATCCCATCCCACCCCCTCCCAATCATCCCATCCCACCCCCTCCCAATCATCCCATCCCACCCCCTTCCCAATCATCCCATCCCACCCCCTCCCAATCATCCCATCCTATCCCCTCCCAATCATCCCATCCCACCCCTCCCAATCATCCCATCCCACCCCCTCCCAATCATCCCATCCCACCCCCTCCCAATCATCCCATCCCACCCCCTCCCAATCATCCCATCCCACCCCCTCCCAATCATCCCATCCCACCCCCTCCCAATCATCCCATCCCACCCCCTCCCAATCATCCCATCCCACCCCTCCCAATCATCCCATCCCACCCCCTCCCAATCATCCCATCCCACCCCCTTTCCAATCATCCCATCCCACCCCCTCCCAATCATCCCATCCCACCCCCTCCCAATCATCCCATCCCACCCCCTCCCAATCATCCCATCCCACCCCCTCCCAATCATCCCATCCCACCCCCTCCCCATCATCCCATCCCACCCCCTCCCAATCATCCCATCCCACCCCCTCCCCATCATCCCATCCCACCCCCTCCCAATCATCCCATCCCACCCCCTCCCAATCATCCCATCCCACCCCCTCCCCAATCATCCCATCCCACCCCCTCCCAATCATCCCATCCCATCCCCTCCCAATCATCCCATCCCACCCCCTCCCAATCATCCCATCCCACCCCCTCCCAATCATCCCATCCCACCCCCTCCCAATCATCCCATCCCACCCCCTCCCAATCATCCCATCCCACCCCCTCCCAATCATCCCATGCCATCCCCTCCCAATCATCCCATCCCACCCCCTCCCAATCATCCCATCCCACCCCCTCCCCATCCTCCCATCCCACCCCCTCCCAATCATCCCATGCCATCCCCTCCCAATCATCCCATCCCACCCCCTCCCAATCATCCCATCCCACCCCCTCCCAATCATCCCATCCCACCCCCTCCCAATCATCCCATCCCACCCCCTCCCAATCATCCCATCCCACCCCCTCCCAATCATCCCATCCCACCCCCTCCCAATCATCCCATCCCACCCCCTCCCCAATCATCCCATCCCACCCCCTCCCAATCATCCCATCCCACCCCCTCCCAATCATCCCATCCCACCCCCTCCCCATCATCCCATCCCACCCCCTCCCAATCATCCCATCCCACCCCCTCCCCAATCATCCCATCCCACCCCCTCCCAAGCATCCCATCCCACCCCCTCCCAATCATCCCATCCCACCCCCTCCCAATCATCCCATCCCACCCCCTCCCAATCATCCCATCCCACCCCCTCCCAATCATCCCATCCCACCCCCCCCAATCATCCCATCCCACCCCCTCCCCATCATCCCACCCCCTCCCCATCATCCCACCCCCTCCCCATCATCCCATCCCACCCCCTCCCAATCATCCCATCCCACCCCCCCCAATCATCCCATCCCACCCCCTCCCCATCATCCCACCCCCTCCCCATCATCCCACCCCACCCCCTCCCAATCATCCCATCCCACCCCCTCCCAATCATCCCATCCCACCCCCTCCCCAATCATCCCATCCCACCCCCTCCCAATCATCCCATCCCACCCCCTCCCAATCATCCCATCCCACCCCCTCCCAATCATCCCATCCCACCCCCTCCCAATCATCCCATCCCACCCCCTCCCCAATCATCCCATCCCACCCCCTCCCAATCCTCCCATCCCACCCCCTCCCAATCATCCCATCCCACCCCCTCCCAATCATCCCATCCCACCCCCTCCCAATCATCCCATCCCACCCCCTCCCAATCATCCCATCCCACCCCCCCCCAATCATCCCATCCCACCCCCCCCCCCCCCAATCATCCCATCCCACCCCCTCCCCATCATCCCACCCCTCCCCATCATCCCACCCCCTCCCCATCATCCCACCCCCTCCCCATCATCCCACCCCCCTCCCCATCATCCCACCCCCTCCCCAATCATCCCATCCCACCCCCTCCCAATCATCCCATCCCACCCCCTCCCAATCATCCCATCCCACCCCCTCCCAATCATCCCATCCCACCCCCTCCCAATCATCCCATCCCACCCCCTCCCAATCATCCCATCCCACCCCTCCCAATCATCCCATCCCACCCCCTCCCAATCATCCCATCCCACCCCCTCCCAATCATCCCATCCCACCCCCTCCCCATCATCCCATCCCACCCCCTCCCCATCATCCCATCCCACCCCCTTTCCAATCATCCCATCCCACCCCCTCCCCATCATCCCATCCCACCCCCTCCCAATCATCCCATCCCACCCCCTCCCAATCATCCCATCCCACCCCCTCCCCATCATCCCATCCACCCCCTTTCCAATCATCCCATCCCACCCCCTCCCAATCATCCCATCCCACCCCCTCCCAATCATCCCATCCCACCCCCTCCCAATCATCCCATCCCACCCCCTCCCAATCATCCCATCCCACCCCCTCCCAATCATCCCATCCCACCCCCTCCCCATCATCCCATCCCACCCCCTCCCAATCATCCCATCCCACCCCCTCCCAATCATCCCATCCCACCCCCTCCCCATCATCCCATCCCACCCCCTCCCAATCATCCCATCCCACCCCCTCCCAATCATCCCATCCCACCCCCTCCCCAATCATCCCATCCCACCCCCTCCCAATCATCCCATCCCACCCCCTCCCAATCATCCCATCCCACCCCCTCCCAATCATCCCATCCCACCCCCTCCCAATCATCCCATCCCACCCCCTCCCAATCATCCCATCCCACCCCCTCCCAATCATCCCATCCCACCCCCTCCCAATCATCCCATCCCACCCCCTCCAATCATCCCATCCCACCCCCTCCCAATCATCCCATCCCACCCCCTCCCAATCATCCCATCCCACCCCCTCCCCATCATCCCATCCCACCCCCTCCCAATCATCCCATCCCACCCCCTCCCCATCCTCCCATCCCACCCCCTCCCAATCATCCCATCCCACCCCCTCCCAATCATCCCATCCACCCCCTCCCCATCATCCCATCCCACCCCCTTTCCAATCATCCCATCCCACCCCCTCCCAATCATCCCATCCCACCCCCTCCCAATCATCCCATCCCACCCCCTCACCATCATCCCATCCCACCCCCTCCCAATCATCCCATCCCACCCCCTCCCAATCATCCCATCCCACCCCCTCCCCATCATCCCATCCCACCCCTCCCAATCATCCCATCCCACCCCCTCCCAATCATCCCATCCCACCCCCTTCCCAATCATCCCATCCCACCCCCTCCCAATCATCCCATCCTATCCCCTCCCAATCATCCCATCCCACCCCCTCCCAATCATCCCATCCCACCCCCTCCCAATCATCCCATCCCACCCCCTCCCAATCATCCCATCCCACCCCCTCCCAATCATCCCATCCCACCCCCTCCCAATCATCCCATCCCACCCCCTCCCAATCATCCCATCCCACCCCCTCCCAATCATCCCATCCCACCCCCTCCCAATCATCCCATCCCACCCCCTCCCAATCATCCCATCCCACCCCCTTTCCAATCATCCCATCCCACCCCCTCCCAATCATCCCATCCCACCCCCTCCCAATCATCCCATCCCACCCCCTCCCAATCATCCCATCCCACCCCCTCCCAATCATCCCATCCCACCCCCTCCCCATCATCCCATCCACACCCCTCCCAATCATCCCATCCCACCCCTCCCATCATCCCATCCCACCCCCTCCCAATCATCCCATCCCACCCCCTCCCAATCATCCCATCCCACCCCCTCCCCAATCATCCCATCCCACCCCCTCCCAATCATCCCATCCCATCCCCTCCAATCATCCCATCCCACCCCCTCCCAATCATCCCATCCCACCCCCTCCAATCATCCCATCCCACCCCCTCCCAATCATCCCATCCCACCCCCTCCCAATCATCCCATCCCACCCCCTCCCAATCATCCCATGCCATCCCCTCCCAATCATCCCATCCCACCCCCTCCCAATCATCCCATCCCACCCCCTCCCCATCCTCCCATCCCACCCCTCCCAATCATCCCATGCCATCCCCTCCAATCATCCCATCCCACCCCCTCCCAATCATCCCATCCACCCCCCTCCAATCATCCCATCCCACCCCCTCCCAATCATCCCATCCCACCCCCTCCCAATCATCCCATCCCACCCCCTCCCAATCATCCCATCCCACCCCCTCCCAATCATCCCATCCCACCCCCTCCCCAATCATCCCATCCCACCCCCTCCCAATCATCCCATCCCACCCCCTCCCAATCATCCCATCCCACCCCCTCCCCATCATCCCATCCCACCCCCTCCCAATCATCCCATCCCACCCCCTCCCCAATCATCCCATCCCACCCCCTCCCAAGCATCCCATCCCACCCCCTCCCAATCATCCCATCCCACCCCCTCCCAATCATCCCATCCCACCCCCTCCCAATCATCCCATCCCACCCCCTCCCAATCATCCCATCCCACCCCCCCCAATCATCCCATCCCACCCCCTCCCCATCATCCCACCCCCTCCCCATCATCCCACCCCCTCCCCATCATCCCATCCCACCCCCTCCCAATCATCCCATCCCACCCCCCCAATCATCCCATCCCACCCCCTCCCCATCATCCCACCCCCTCCCCATCATCCCACCCCACCCCCTCCCAATCATCCATCCCACCCCCTCCCAATCATCCCATCCCACCCCCTCCCCAATCATCCCATCCCACCCCCTCCCAATCATCCCATCCCACCCCCTCCCAATCATCCCATCCCACCCCCTCCCAATCATCCCATCCCACCCCCTCCAATCATCCCATCCCACCCCCTCCCCAATCATCCCATCCCACCCCCTCCCAATCCTCCCATCCCACCCCCTCCCAATCATCCCATCCCACCCCCTCCCAATCATCCCATCCCACCCCCTCCCAATCATCCCATCCCACCCCCTCCCAATCATCCCATCCCACCCCCCCCAATCATCCCATCCCACCCCCCCCCCCCCCAATCATCCCATCCCACCCCCTCCCCATCATCCCACCCCCTCCCCATCATCCCACCCCCTCCCCATCATCCCACCCCCTCCCCATCATCCCACCCCCTCCCCATCATCCCACCCCCTCCCCAATCATCCCATCCCACCCCCTCCCAATCATCCCATCCCACCCCCTCCCAATCATCCCATCCCACCCCCTCCCAATCATCCCATCCCACCCCCTCCCAATCATCCCATCCCACCCCCTCCCAATCATCCCATCCCACCCCCTCCCAATCATCCCATCCCACCCCCCCCCCAATCATCCCATCCCACCCCCTCCCCATCATCCACCCCCTCCCCATCATCCCACCCCCTCCCCATCATCCCATCCCACCCCCTCCCAATCATCCCATCCCACCCCCCCCCAATCATCCCATCCCACCCCCTCCCCATCATCCCACCCCCTCCCCATCATCCCACCCCACCCCCTCCCAATCATCCCATCCCACCCCCTCCTAATCATCCCATCCCACCCCCTCCCCAATCATCCCATCCCACCCCCTCCCAATCATCCCATCCCACCCCCTCCCAATCATCCCATCCCACCCCCTCCCAATCATCCCATCCCACCCCCTCCCAATCATCCCATCCCACCCCCTCCCCAATCATCCCATCCCCCCCCCTCCCAATCATCCCATCCCACCCCCTCCCAATCATCCCATCCCACCCCTCCCAATCATCCATCCCACCCCCTCCCAATCATCCCATCCCACCCCCTCCCAATCATCCCATCCCACCCCCCCCCAATCATCCCATCCCACCCCCCCCCAATCATCCCATCCCACCCCCTCCCCATCATCCACCCCCTCCCCATCATCCCACCCCCTCCCCATCATCCCACCCCCTCCCCATCATCCCACCCCCTCCCCATCATCCCACCCCCTCCCCATCATCCCACCCCCTCCCCATCATCCCACCCCCTCCCCATCATCCCCCCCCTCCCCATCATCCCACCCCCTCCCCATCATCCCACCCCCTCCCCATCATCCCACCCCCTCCCCATCATCCCACCCACTCCCCATCATCCCACCCCCTCCCCATCATCCCACCCCCTCCCCATCATCCCACCCCCTCCCATCATCCCACCCCCTCCCCATCATCCCACCCCCTCCCCATCATCCCATCCCACCCCCTCCCCATCATCCCACCCCCTCCCCATCATCCCACCCCCTCCCCATCATCCCACCCCCTCCCCATCATCCCACCCCCTCCCCATCATCCCACCCCTCCTCATCATCCCACCCCCTCCCCATCATCCCACCCCTCCCCATCATCCCACCCCCTCCCCATCATCCCACCCCCTCCCCATCATCCCACCCCCTCCCCATCATCCCATCCCCTCCCCATCATCCCATCCCCTCCCCATCATCCCATCCCCTCCCATCATCCCATCCCCTCCCCATCCTCCCATCCCCTCCCCATCATCCCACCCCCTCCCCATCATCCCACCCCCTCCCCATCATCCCATCCCCTCCCCATCATCCATCCCCTCCCCATCATCCCATCCCCTCCCCATCATCCCCCCCCTCCCCATCATCCCATCCCCTCCCCATCATCCCATCCCCTCCCCATCATCCCATCCCCTCCCCATCATCCCATCCCCTCCCCCATCATCCCATCCCCTCCCCATCATCCCATCCCCTCCCCATCATCCCATCCCCTCCCCATCATCCCACCCCCTCCCCATCATCCCACCCCCTCCCCATCATCCCATCCCCTCCCCATCATCCCATCCCCTCCCCATCATCCATCCCCTCCCCATCATCCCATCCCCTCCCCATCATCCCATCCCTCCCCATCATCCCATCCCCTCCCCATCATCCCATCCCCTCCCCATCATCCCATCCCCTCCCCATCATCCCATCCCCTCCCCATCATCCCAACCCCCATCCCCATCATCCATCCCCTCCCCATCATCCCACCCCCTCCCCATCATCCCACCCCCTCCCCATCATCCCATCCCCTCCCCATCATCCCATCCCCTCCCCATCATCCCATCCCCTCCCCATCATCCCACCCCCTCCCCATCATCCCATCCCCTCCCCATCATCCCACCCCCTCCCCATCATCCCACCCCCTCCCCATCATCCCATCCCCTCCCCATCATCCCACCCCCTCCCCATCATCCCATCCCCTCCCCATCATCCCATCCCCTCCCCATCATCCCATCCCTCCCCATCATCCCATCCCCTCCCCATCATCCCACCCCCTCCCATCATCCCATCCCCTCCCCATCATCCCATCCCCTCCCCATCATCCCATCCCCTCCCCATCATCCCATCCCCTCCCCATCATCCCACCCCTCCCCATCATCCCATCCCCTCCCCATCATCCCACCCCCTCCCCATCATCCATCCCCTCCCCATCATCCATCCCCTCCCCATCATCCCATCCCCTCCCCATCATCCCACCCCCTCCCCATCATCCCATCCCCTCCCCATCATCCCATCCCCTCCCCATCATCCCATCCCCTCCCCATCATCCCATCCCCTCCCCATCATCCCACCCCCTCCCCATCATCCCATCCCCTCCCCATCATCCACCCCCTCCCCATCATCCATCCCTCCCATCATCCCACCCCCTCCCCATCATCCACCCCCTCCCCATCATCCCATCCCCTCCCCATCATCCCATCCCCTCCCCATCATCCCATCCCTCCCCATCATCCCACCCCTCCCCATCATCCCATCCCCTCCCCATCATCCCACCCCCCTCCCCATCATCCACCCCCTCCCCATCATCCCATCCCCTCCCCATCATCCCACCCCCTCCCCATCATCCCATCCCCTCCCCATCATCCCACCCCCTCCCATCATCCCATCCCCTCCCCATCATCCCATCCCCTCCCCATCATCCCATCCCCTCCCCATCATCCCACCCCCTCCCCATCATCCCATCCCCTCCCCATCATCCATCCCCTCCCCATCATCCCATCCCCATCCCCATCATCCCATCCCCTCCCCATCATCCCATCCCCTCCCCATCATCCCATCCCCTCCCCATCATCCCACCCCCTCCCCATCATCCCATCCCTCCCCATCATCCCATCCCCTCCCCATCATCCCACCCGTCCGCCATCATCCCATCCCCTCCCCATCATCCCATCCCCTCCCCATCATCCCATCCCCTACCCATCATCCCATCCCCTCCCCATCATCCCATCCCCTCCCCATCATCCCATCCCCTCCCCATCATCCCATCCCTCCCATCATCCCACCCCCTCCCCATCATCCCATCCCTTTCCAATCATCCCATGCCATCCCGTATTTTCTTCACACCGTGTACAGTTTAGAGAATTCCGTCATCTGCTTGAAGATCATATCGGCAACAGAGCACCCTGCATGCAGGCAGGCAAGGCCAAGGGAAGAGGCAGGCAAGGGAGTTGCAGACAAATTTCAAACAAGTAGTTGAAGACAATTTCAACGTAAGCAGAGCTTGCTTTTCTTAAATAATCACAATCGCATCGATCTTTTTATTTTTTTTGCCCCTCCTTGGAAATTTTTCTAGGGACAACCCCTCTTATCCATGATTTCGTTGCTCCCTTTCGAAGCTCCATTAACTCATGATAACATTGAAAGTGAATTGCGGCCACAGTGGGCATGGTGGGTGGATAGCAGTCTATCCTTTGAGAAGATGACAAGCAGCCAGGCCAGCGATGCAGAGGCAGCAAAGCGTCGGATGATGATGCAGAGCGTGGACGCAGCTCCAGCAAACCTCGCACAGCTCTAGCACCACCATTCGATTACTGCCGCAATGCTTGTCGAGCTGTCCACTGTAACGAAGCTGACCCAACCACCCAACCACCCAAAGGCTCTTTCGAAAGGGCCAGCAGGCAGAGTGAACATGGGGGAAACCAGCAACATGATTCAAACTGGACCTAAAACCCTAGAACCCTAAAACCCTCAGACCCTCAACCCATAAAACCCTCAATAGCAGCCTGTCTGTCATACAGGCTGTCTGTCACACAGCTCTGACAGTACTACGAGCGGAGTACGAGCCCATTACTGCTGCAATCATTGTTTATCTGTCGTTAGTACAAAGCTGACTCATCCAACACAGCCTTTTTAGAAAGGGCCACAGGCAGACCAGGAAACGAAGACTGAAATACAACGGAGTAAAACAGTACCGCAAGCAACAGGGACAACAGGCACCGGAGTAAAAGAGTACCGCCAGCAACAGGGACAACAGACACAGGAGTAAAACAGTACCGCCAGCAACAGGGCAACAGACGAAGTACAGGCAACACCAAACAGAGGAGCCAAAGCCATATCAGCCGAAAGACAAGGACTCAACAACAAACCACCAACGGAAAGCAGGACCCAACAACAACAATAGGCAAGGGACCCAACAACAAAATACGGAAACAGGGAGACCGGAAAGCAGAACCAGCTATCTGTCCGTCAAGGTGCACCAAGGTCCACTTCATACAGCTTCGGCGCACCTCACACACCTCTGACAGTACTACGAGCCCACTACTGCTGCAATGATTGTTCATCTACCTGTCAAGGTGCACCAAGGTCCACTTGATAGCTCCAGCGTATCTCACACAGCTCCCATACTATGGCCGCACCGGATGCAAAACATGTTTATTTGTCCGTCAAGGTGCACAAAGGTTCACTTCATATAGCCGCAGCGCACCTCACACAGCTCCAGTACTATAGCTGGTGCCGGATGCGCGTAGTTGTGCGGCATGCCCGGGTGGCTTGGCTGCAGCAGGGCCAGTCCATAGCAGCACAACACATTCCTGTCCAGTAGAGAGGGGAAGCAGCCAATCATGCAAAACCTTAAAAACCTTATATCTAAATTTTGTCTTAAGCTTCGCTAATGGTATTGAGAGTTCAGGGCAGCCAGTGGGGAGGAGGAGCATGCAAGTTCACGCTTCCGTTCATGTGCATGCACTTGTTCACGATCACATTACTGTGCACTGGGAGATTCGGACGACCAATGGGGAGAGAGTCAAGGCGTGTTCACGCTGCAGTTCATGTGTTCATCCTCTTGCTCACGATCATGTTCCTGTGCACTGAGAGGTGCAGGTCAGCAGAGTTCTCAGCTCACACATGCTGTATTGCAGCCGTACTGCCCAGTTATGTCGTACTGGATTGCATCATACCCCACAGCAGAGACAGTTCACCTCTTCCTCCCC